>JAUAMA010000003.1:65122288-66372288 GCA_030819835.1 Acmispon strigosus | reverse complement strand
TTGACAGGTCCTCTACCATCTGAGGAGAAAGAAAAATATTTTCAAGGTTGTGTTGACAAAGATTTTAGAGGACAAAGAAACTAAAATCCTTAAAAAAGTTAATGTTTCTCATTTTGTGCACAAGTTTGAGTTCTGTAAAGTACTTGGTATCAATCTGGACCAAGAAATGGAAAATCTGTAGGCATCAAGGCCTGTTTCCACCATGAGCTGCACATCTTCCTGCATTGTGTATTTTGGGGGAAAACAATGTATCACATTGACACTTTAACACTAAAATTAACACACTGACTACAGTTTGTATAGTTTGAGCAGCTTATGCCAACATTTTTCATTAATTTTCCCCAAATGGGCAAGGAAAGAACTTTCAGGAAAATAAAATTGAGGTGTAGTATAATAATAACCTTATATTTGTGGTAGCCATCACAAGCTACATCTCCATTTTCTCCATGAGCATACCCTGTTTATTAAAAATGATAGTATTAAACTGTGTTTTGCAGTCGGAATGTCAGTACATGATAATTGTCACTTAATTGCATATATATAAGGATCAAGATCCTCTCAATTGTAAAAAAAACTTGACCATGTCAAGTTTCACCATCTCACCATTAATTTTTTTGTGTTTAATAATTAAAGAAATAAAAGAAAACTAAATCAATGATTATTCAAACACACACCTAACTAAATATTCTCTTGCTCACCATAAAATATGTATCATTTTGATAAAAACATTGAACATTTAGTTTATGTGCATATTATTAGAATTTAGATTATGTCTAACTCTACCCCAAAAACTAGCTTAGAGGTTAGGATGACCTTCCCATATATAAGGGTTATCTTGGTCACATCTCTAGTCTATGTGGGTTTCTCAACAAGACTCCCTCACGCCCAGGGCTAAACATCTCGTGGGATTTGCAGGAATGAATATCTGCGAGTGACCCATATATGGGTGGTTTCTAATAAACGATCTAGGATAGGCTTGATATCATATTAGAATTTGGATTAGGTCTAACTCTACCCCAATAGCTAGCTTAGAGGTTAGGATCACCTTCCCATATATAAGAGTTATCTTGGCCATATCTCTAGTCTTCTCAGCATGTTAGAAATAATAATATAAATTCTTCATGTGACCCTTACCCAATAGTTTAAGCTTTTGGGATAATTGGTTCTTGACACATATAACGTCATGAGATTAAATTCTTTGGAGAAAAATACTTATCAAAGAAGCTTTCAAACTTAACAAAATCCATAATTAGTAAGATGGAAAAAGAAGAATGGTAGGAACCAGCATAGGCAAATATATCCCAGATGCTAGGAGTTCTTCCATCTTCATTAGCAGCACCTTCCACCTGTTCATGAACATGGATAATATATTATAATTATTACCAAATAAGTTCATCTTTGCACCAAAGTCACTAATATGCTAAAATGAATTGGTTGCAGGCAGATCATAAAAGAGGAACCTGATAAGCAGAGGTGGCTGAACCAAAAATAAAATCAACTGGGAAGTCATCCCTGTTGTACTGATCAGCACATAGAGCTCCTACAGCTAAGTTCACAAGTATGAAAGCAAGGGCCCCATAATTTTGTGGTTCCATTATAAAACGTTTCTGAATTCTATATGGGCACCTTAATTAACCATGACTTCATTTATTACTAATGTAGAAAGTAGAGGATGTCATTGTCAACAATCAACATCCTCTTTCAAGTGAGACAAAAGGGACACCTAATTGTGGAAATTTATTGGGTCAACAACCTTCACGGCTCTTCATCTCCTGAGTGATTGACTATTGTTTATAAAGATATATTATTTTATTTATAACATTAACAGTTGAGAAGTCTCGTATTAACTACAAATATGACGAAGATAACCCTTATATGTGGGAAGGTAATACTTACCTTTAAGTTAGTTTTTGTAGTAAAGTTAGGCCTAATCCATATGATATCAAAGCCTATTCTAAATCGTACCCACATATGGGTCACTATAAATTCACGCTCTAGATGTCTAGCCCCAGGTGTGAGAGGTGTGTTGAGAAGCCTCACATTAACTAAATATATAGCCAAGATAACCCTTATATAACCCTTATATATGGGAAGATAATTCTCACCTTTAAGCTAAGTTTTGGAATTGAGTTAGCCATCAGACTGTCTTAACCCAATCTGAATCTTTACAATGAAATGAAACTTTGCTAATTTAAGATGACCGAATATGATGGCACAGCTTCAATCATTGAAACTATGGTCAACAACAACATGAGTTGTATGAGTCAAATGGGCAATTGGAATAATCAAACACTAATTAAGTAAATTTCTAAACAAGATATATAAAAGAGAAAGAATGGGAGTGAAGAAAGAGGGGAGAGGGACCTGGTAAGCAGCTGTGCCTGAACCAAAAACAAAATCAGGTGGGAAGTCAGATATGCTATAGCTATCTGCACTGAGCACTCCCGCAGCCAAGTTCAGAAGCAAAA
Organism: Acmispon strigosus; assembly: GCA_030819835.1. NCBI lineage: Eukaryota > Viridiplantae > Streptophyta > Magnoliopsida > Fabales > Fabaceae > Acmispon > Acmispon strigosus. The sequence continues at coordinate 66,369,820 of JAUAMA010000003.1, read as the reverse complement.
CAGTTAGCAACATAACAAGGCTCCAAGATGTTTCTGGTTCCATCGCATGTGTTTTTGTTTCTGGCTCCTATATCATCACGCCCACATTTCAATGGCGTTTGAATTGCTAGTGTATTTGTGGGTGAAGGTAAAGGATACAAGTCTTTTCATGTGTGGGAAGACCAATAATGAGGCCTGCGAAGGATATCCATAGGAGAGAAGATAAAATAAAGGAGGACCTGAATAGAAAGCAAACTAAGTAGCAGAACCACTTGTTCTTTGTACTATCCAAAATGTTTTGTAGGCTAGAAAATGTTTTGTTATTTATTATTTTTTATATAATTATCGTTTGCTCCTCCATCGTCTATTCCATCGTTTGCGTTATCGTTTTCTTTATAGTCTATTCCATCGTTTACATTAATGTCGCACTCATAAGTGCGATTTTGATGCTAAATTCTCAGTTATAGTTGTGATACACATCAATTTAATGAAAAAAATTAAAATACTAATTTCACAGTTGTAGGTGCGACTAGAGAGGAAAAATCGCACTTACAAGTGCAATTTTTTTGTAGACAAAATAAGCAAACTACAACTACTTCCCCTTCTCAGCCTTAACCACCACCATGCAAACAAGGTAAGCAACACTAAAAACAACGCGTGTTGTTCAAACCACCATAACGTGAAGATTCATCCTGAATCGATTTACAGTTCCAATTCATTGATAATCAGCACAACGTGTAAGAAAGTGAAGCCGAGAATGCAGGGGGTGGTAATTGCGATGTGAGGAGTTCGTTGATAGAGCCTGATGGAGGGGCATTGTTGGATCTTATGGTACCGGAGGGGCAGAGGGGTTTGAATGCGGTGGAGGCAGAGGCGCTGCCGAAGGTGCAGCTGATGCGTGGGGTGTTGGGGGGATTAGGGAGATTTTTTTATTTTAGGGGTATTTTGGGATTATAAAAATAAGGAGATGACATGAAAACCAGTGGAGATAGCATTAAAAATAACACCCGTATATTTTAAGTGTTCGTATTCTTATATTTACAAAACAATCCATTGTGTTTAGTTTAGCATAGATGCTAGTGAAGAGTGCAAGGATGTTGAAGAACGATGAAAGTGCATGAAGGTAGAAATGATAGAAATAAGAAAGATGAAGGAATGAACATGGGTGTCGTTTCACCCCAAACACGTCTTGAATAGGGCGACATCAATGTCGCATCTAATCACTGCACCTCTGCCTGCCAGCCATGTGATTAAAGCGAAGTCGCCTCAGATCTAGTGACTTTCGTGTCTGATAGGCTCTGAGGAGGAGACTATCATGAACAGAGTCAGAGATTAGGAACAAGTGTTAGAAACAAGTTATTTGGTAGAGCAAGCTCAATTTTCTGATTTTTTTCATTCTTCTCATATTATTCAATAGAAAAGAAATACAAATTTATAGAAAATAAGAAAGCAACAAACAAATCCTAGAAGATAACTAAAAATGACATAAAGCAACAAACTAAGCAATAAGTCCTAGGAGATAACAAAAAATCAAAATGTCTAGAAATAAGGGGAACAAAATAAAAACCGAATTCAGAAAATAATATCTAAATCAATTAGCCAACTAAACTAAATAATATTATATCTAAATTAATTAAAAGTAATCAGATATAATCATTTAGATATTTGGGTTTATTGATATTTCTTTTGGGTCTATCAATTCCCGCCCTCTTGAAAACATCATTGTCCTCAAGGATGGATAAGAGGCTATCCAAGCAATAAGAAGGAGTCATGTGAGGAGAGAACTACCGTTTGAGCGAGTTCCACCAAAAAAAACATGAGTTGATGTTAAAAACCAGCTAATTGCACATATTGCGGTAATGGAATTACTAGTCAATGACCCATGTGAATATCCATTTGAGCACTTGGCTAAGATCCACTTAATTGATTCAACATGATTTGACCCAATTGAAACACTTGTTCCTGCACCAAGTACACGTTGAGATTCTGGAGGAATGAAGTTTGCAGCATTGGATTTTAATTCCATGGGCGATCTACTAACATACTCTGAAAAATTAAAGAAGACAGGAACCATAAGACCAATGCCAAGTGATGAGTGGATTTTATATGATGTTTTTAGGGTCTTTTTAGTCTTTTTATTTTATTATTTTTGAGTCACATGTAGGTTTTTTATTGTTTTTATGTAGATTTTATATTTATTTTGCATTTTGCATGTAGATTAGATTTTTTGTGTTTTTCTATCTTTATTTTATATTTTTAGGGATTTTTCTAGTTATTTTATATTTTTAGGAAAAGCTGGTTAGTTATCATTTTTGGTCCAGGGACCAATGTGTAAAGTTTCAGAAAGTCAGGGACCAAACTGTAAAAGTTCAAGAGTGGAGGACTTAAAGTGGAGATTGAGAGAATATGAGGGCTTGAATTGAAGTGCTAACCAAGGGAGGACCAAAGTGAAAAAGAAAAATATGAAGAGTCACTCTCCAATTTAGCACATGGAAAAAATGTTTAAAGAATTGATGAAGGGTTTCAGAACTGATCAAGGCTGGTTAGTGGCTTTTTATGGCCATCAAAACCCACTACCATGAATGAAGAAGGAAGAACAAGCAAGAAGATGAAGAAGCAGCATCCCAACGCTCCAGCGTTGGGATCCCAGCGCTCCAGCGCTGGGGTTCTGACTAGATGATGAGTCAGATGGTGTCCCAGCGCCCAAGCGTTGGAAAGCCAGCGCTCAAGCGCTGGGCCTCGGACAGAAAGTGGATTTTTAATGCATCCTAGCGCCCATGCGTTGGGAAAGCCAGCGCTCAAGCGCTGGAGGCTGGAATTTTACTATAAATAGGACCCTTTTCTTCACTTGTAAGACACCTTCTTAGAATACAACAAGTATTCTCTCTTTCTCCCTCTTGAGCATTGTTCCTAGGACTTGTGGGAAGCCATATTTGAGCTCCTATCCAGGGTAATTCAATGACTCATTTAGCCATGCTTGGCTAATTCTTCTTTAAGTTTCTTGGGTTGTAGTAGTTTATAAATTATGTTTTAGTTTTGTTTCTACCTTTCTGAGTTTTATTTTCAGTTCTTGTTTTATTTCCTTGCTCATATTGTTATCTTGCTGTACACAAGAAGTTTTACTTATTACTTATGTCATAAGATCATTTGATGAGTAGTAAGGGAACTAGGATCTAAAAAAGGTTATAAGTATATATCTCTAAAGATCATTAGGATAGACGTAACCTTATGTTGGCCCGAATTCATGCTTCATCTTCTTTTCTGGTTAACTAAATTACAAGATCATGTATTTAGTAATTAGGAAGAAAGTTCTACATTTCTTAAGATCATTAGGATGTAGAAATTCTAGGTTATAGCATCATGGACATGAATTTAAAATTCAGAAAATAAGTAGGAACTTGCTAGCATTTTTTATAGGCTATGTAAATCAACCCGAGAAGCTTAATTCTTATCATTTTTATTTCTTATCATTTTGTTGCTATATCTTTGTTCTAAAAGCAAACCAACTTCATATATTCATCTTTTAATTTCTTGCACAAGTACTAAATTTTATATTAATAAGAACACCTATCCCTTGGGTTCGATCTTTTATATTACGCGATAGTAAATTGTACACTTGCAATTTCATTATCACCAAGATCAAATTGTTTTATAACAACTCCATGTAAGTCATAGAGCACATGGTCTGAGGATAAACACAACGATCTGATCTTCCTCAGGTCAAGCAAACTGAAGTTGTGCAATTTCTCTATAAGTTTTTTGAAAGGATTTGCAACATAATTCTGCATAAACTTTTTCTGATGCATTCTTACATCACATGATACTATAACCTCTGTAGTAGAAATTTTCCTCGAGGCATCTGTATAGTCATGCCTTGGGGACATTTTCACTAGTATAGAATCTGTTTCAGTTGTAATATTGTCAGATCCCATCGAAGCCTCGACCACTGCTGTAGTCTCTTCTAGTAAGTCCTTGGTTGTGGGTTCCACCATGTCCTCTGGAACAGCTCGTGCTCTAAGGATAGATCGGAGCCGATCCAATAGAGATGCAGTGGACGATGGTGGTTCAAAGCGCAATTTAAAATCACGTTTGAACTGCTCCCAAGAACTGAGTTTGTTGTAAATCATCCTAAACCATGTGAGGGTTACACCGCGCATAAGCAATGCAAGAATCTGGAAACGGGTTTCTAGTGGTGTAGGATGTAATATGAAATAGAGATCTGTCTTGAAAAGCCAGCCTAGAGGATCGTCACCAATGAACACTGATAATTGCAATTTAGGAGCAAAGTGGGTAGGAATTTGAGATTGAGAATGGTTGGGAAAATAGGTCTCGTGTGGCTTGGAGTGTGAATGGACATCAAAGTCACTTTGTAGGTATGGTGGGTAATATGGTTGGGTGAAGGAAAATTGTATGGGTAAGGTGGGGGATGTGGAAGGATGGGTTGTGGCGGATTGTGAGAGAGACTTGCCCGATCTGTAAAGCCAGAACTGGTGGTGAATCTGGATTCCCAATGGTATTGAAGCTGCTCAGCCATGGAAGAAAACCTCAAATCTGGGTGAAGCAAATTGGTGTGATGCATGGCTGACGATATGAATGGAGATGGTGGAATTAGTGCGGCGTTTGGAGAGGCGGGTGAGAACACAATAAAAGCACCAAATGATAGACCCTGGGAAGGAGACTATCACGAACAGAGTCAAAGATTAGGAACAAGTGTTAGAAACAAGTTATTTGGTAGAGCAAGCTCAATTTTATGATTTTTCTCATTCTTCTCATATTATTCAACGGAAAGGAAATACAAATTTATAGAAAATAAGAAAGCAACAAAGTATTCCTAGAAGATAACTAAAAATAACAGAAAGCAACAAACTAAGCAATAAGTCATAGGAGATAACAAAAAATCAAAATGTCTAAAAATAAGGGGAACAAAATAAAAACTGAATTCAGGAAATAATATCTAAATCAATTAGCCAAATAAACTAAATAATATTATATCTAAATTAATTAAAATTAATCAGATATAATCATTTAGATATTTGGGTTTATTGATATTTCTTTTGGGTCTATCAGTGTCGCGTCCCATCAAATATGTTTCTTAGAGATACATGAGTAAAAGTGAAGGCGTTTCAGCCCAAACATCTTTTAATGCTTTGTCTTTTAGCGGTTAACGAAGTATTGATGACACAACTTCTTTTTTTCCATAAATGGTGTCTCAAATATGATGTCTTATAAATCAACATCCCGCCTGGTAGAAACAACCCCACGATGGTAAATTGTTTTGAATGTGCTATTTTTCGGTAAAAAGTATTTGTTTACATTATTTAAAAAACCCTTAATATGCATAATTTGGTTTCCTTGTATGTTATTATAACTACTAATACTAAAGAATATTGTTTAGTTCACACCTCATGTTAAGGTGGAAAGAGGTGGAGAGAGGAGAGAGATACGAAGAAAAGAGAGAGAGAGAAAGTACATATGTGATAAGTCGGTGATTTGATTGAAAAAGAAAAGAGAAATATAAAAAATGAAAGTGGAAAAGGAGTGGAAGTGTGAATGAATCAAAATTCAAAATTAAATGACGCAAAGGACAAAAAAAGTAAGAATTTTAAAATTTAATGACTTAATTGTTAATAATTATTTTTAAATGATTAATATGATAAACGATGAATCTATTCTACTAATGAACTAAAATAATGTTCTATTCTTTTTTTGGTTGCAAGAGGAAGTTCATAGGAAAACTAAATTAAACAAAAACGTCTAATTACAACGACGCATAAACAAAAGACGCAGGTTGCCTCCATACATGTCGCAGAGTCCCCTCCCTAGAAGCTTGTGACGTAAGAAAATCAGCTGCGTTATTCTATTCACGTGGAACATGGATGAAGGAAACGTTGAATCTCTCGCCAACCATGAGCGAACCTCCAAAATTAAGTCACGTTCTTTGTAGGAGTTGATTACCAGTGGCGCTAGGAGCACACGAACCACCTCCAAATAGTCTGAGGCACACACTACACGACGAAACCCCAAGTCCCAAGCATGAGAGAAACTTATCCCAACGGCCCCATCTCCGTACGAGACGCATTACCATTATCCTGATTTCTCAGAAATAATCACATAGCGCCAAATGGAATTTTATTCAAAAGATAATGATTTTCATTCTAATATTTTAAAAAATAAAAAATAGTAAAAAAAAGTCACATCACAACGGTTATAGCAAGTGAATAACGGTGTCCGAAATTTTGTCCACTACCCGACCCAATTCCATTTTCTCTCTGCACATCGGCAGCAAAGAGAAATTTGGGTCCACCTTAATATGACCCGGAGGAGAATCAAATCAAATAACAACAAAAATTTGTAAGGAATTCTTTTCATTTTAATTTAATAAAAAAAAAAACGTGGGAGAGAAGAATGTACGGAGAATGGAGATAATTCACGCGTACTACGCGCAACGTGTCCCCACTCTCAAATCGTGGCGATGATTGGTTCAAACAAACAGCAGTCAACCATAAAAAGAAATTTCGTTGACTTACGGTCAACCCCTTCGTTCAAAAATTCGAGCTCACCTGGTCTCGCTCTTTTCCGATCACTTCTCAATTCTCATCTACTACATAACAGCGAGTCACTCACTCTTTCTACCTTTCCCACTCTTTACTCTCTCTGAGACCGAGAGTGAGAGAGGACGGAGAGAGGGAGAGAGAGAGAGAGCGTGACGGTTACTGAATCCTGATAATGGCGTCGCCTCCGTCATCTCCTCCGTCTCCACGTCACTCGCCAACGCTTTCAGACTCTTCTCCACCGTCGTCGGAGCCTAGTTTTTCCCACCTGCCTGTGATGTCTCTCCGGAACAAAATCGTCGAGAAGGTTCAGGAAAATCGCGTCACGCTCATCGTCGGCGAGACCGGCTGCGGTATATTTAACATCCTATAAACTGCGCATTTTTTTTGGTTTGATGTCTGAACTCGTTTTTATTGCATGCTTATGTTTGATATTCCGTTGAACCTGCTTTGACTGACTGCATTGTCTAATGAAATTGCTGAAAAATACCCTGAACTCTGAAATTTTGCTTGTTGCTTCGTTTTCGGTAGTCTCACTGGTGATTGTCGATTTGTCAGAGTCAATAATCTGATGAATACTAATTTGTAGTTTCCGAAAAATTTCGGTTTAATAAATATGAAGAATAAGGCAACGCATCAATAGAGATTGGTTTTGACTTGCGTTGGCTCCGCATTTCGTTTTCTGCTCTAGTGCCCGTTTGGTTTTCCCCATTCCAAACGCATCAACAGAGTTTAACGAGGACACATTGGCTTCAACGTGGATCCACGTTGAGTTCAATGAGTTCAATGGGAATCCAAACATGCATAAGCGTCCAAGTACAATTTTTTAAAGAACTCTGAGAAACCACTTTGGAATTTTCTTTACTTTTGCTAGTGTATGTATTTCATGTTTGCAGGAGAAGTCAACTACATGTCCACTACTCATGGTTATTTCACTACCAATTCAACTAAAGCTTTTTTTTTAAAAAAAAAAACTTACCTTAAGAAAATGGCAATCATTAGGTTTTCATTTTGTATTTTAGCATTGTATATACAAACAGTTCTTATGCAAACATTTAGTACTTTGATCTTCATATATGCTAATTTAGTGGCTTCTAGATAGGTTTGTTACCTACTCTTTAAATATTGTGGATAAAACCAAAATTTTACAGTTGCCACGCCATAAACATGGTTACTACTTACTAGCATTATAAATTAATGGATTTTAGGTCTTTTTGTGTGTGTGTGCGCGCGTGTGCAAGTGCTGGATATGATGTCATATCTAGTGTTTTAAATTGTGGTTCGCAATGGCATCGCGACCGCAATTGCGGCCGCATCAACCCGCAGCGGCAACCCTGGTCATATCAAACCAAGATGTTACCTAAAACCTTTCAAATCTGTAGATGTAAAGGTTGAAAAATTGAAAAAGAAATAAAAGGAAAACTGAATGTTAGAGAATATAAAAAGCCAGGAAGATTATGAACCTTTTATTTTCATGGATAATGCTCTATATCTTCATCCCTTCATATATCATGACCAGGTTCTGCAAAATGGTTGTGCACAACTGAAAGTAAGGGTTGTTACTGCACATCAATGCATTTATGTATGTGAATGAAACTTCTGGCTTGTTAGAGATATCATTCAAAAGGAATATGGTTCACTAACTTAGTTGTTATTCGTCATTCTTTTCTTGTGGCTGATATTTCTGCTCTGTTTCCTCTCAAGGGAAAAGTTCACAAGTTCCACAGTTTCTTCTGGAAGAAAACATGTCACCCATTCTGTGCACACTGCCTAGGAGATTTGCTGTTGTTTCTGTTGCCAAAATGGTTGCACAAGCTCGAAATTGTGAATTGGGAGAAGAAGTTGGATATCATATTGGACATTCAAAGAACTTTTCAGCTAGGTATTCCATACATATATCACTTAAACTGATTATTTTTTATTTCTTGGCAATTTTTGTGTCATGGTTATTTGATCACCTCTTTCAGATTTTTACTGCTCATTTTTCTTCATTTCCTTTGCAGATGCAAAGCCTTGATAAATTTTATTGAGAGTAAATTGACTCTTTTTTTTTGTACATGAGAGTAAATTGACTTGAATCTATAAGTGAGGCATTGTCTGTCATAACTATGGTTTTTTTTTTCAATAACAAAATATTTTCTTGACAAGGATGCAAGAATGTTATTACAAAGTTAACAGTTGAGCACATTGTCATTTGTCTAGAAAGCAATTTTAAGGAAGATATTTGGCAGTCATTTTCTTTTAGATTATTTGCCAAATATATTAACAAGTTTTTCCTTATAATGAAGTTGCAGTAGTTATTAAGACTTGCATGATATAAAACAGCTGACTGCATTGTCGTTTGTCATAGAGAAGCCATTTCAAGGAAGCAATATGGCACTTAACTCATGCTTAACTATTCTCCTTGTGTTTATGTTGCTATACCACAGTTCAAAGATTATTTTTAAAACTGCTGGAGTGTTGTTGGACGAACTGCAAGAGAAGGGCATGGGTGCACTGAAGTACAAGGCTATCATTCTTGATGAAGTACATGAAAGATCAGTGGAGTCTGATCTTGTCCTTGTTTGTGTGAAGCAGTTTTTGCTAAAGAACAATGACATAAGGTTAGCATCTTGGATTTATAAGTGTTCAGTGGAATTCCTTTTGTACAGATGTATGGCAAACCTATCATTTCATTGATTTATTCTCGGTTTATTTATCTATCCTGTTGACATTCTATTCAATTTTGGAAGAGTGAATCAAATAGTGTTCAATGTGAATGTTTGAAAAAATAATACTTGTATATCTCCAGATCAGGAGAGGGATATATACATGGCTATTTAATTGCAGTAACAGCATCTGTTCCATTAGTTACCATGTCTTTCTAATATATTCTGAGTATTAGAGGATCCTAATCGAGAACTTGATTTACTTTCTTGATTGAAAACATTGCCTCTTATTTCAATTTAAGAGGCAAGTAGTTGCTTTGTGGATCTAATATATATGATTTTGCAGGGTGGTTTTGATGTCTGCAACTGCTGATATTTCAAGATACAGAGATTACTTCAGGGATCTTGGTAGAGGCGAACGAGTTGAAGTGCTTGCAATTCCTAGCTCAAACCAGAAAGTTGTTTTTCAGCGAAGAGTTTCATATCTTGAGCAGGCATGCATATATACTCTACTAGACTTTTCTCCTTTTTGATTTCATCACACCTGACCCCAATGATGGATGGTAGCATTAGTTAATTATATTTATAAGTTTGCTGCTTTGAGTCTTCTTAGTTATGTATGGGACTATGGCAATGGGAGTAAAACAAACGAAAAAAAAAAAACTCTCATGCTTTTTTCTTATAAGAGGCTTAGGATCACATTCAATATTAATATGTTCAGGAAAAGGTGAAAATACAGAAAATAATTAAGAGTGATGCAGTACAAGTGAAAGAATAGAAGCTTTTCTGGTCATATATTATTATGGATGATAAAATATGATTCTAATCAGTTGCACACCACGTCATTATGTGTCTGAAACACATTTCAAGTATGTGATAAGTGATATGATGCTAATGTAATGTTCTTTGCACAGGTAGTTGAATCTCTTGGGATAAGTTCTGAATTAATGGATTCAAAATATTCACATGGTCTAAATCCTTCCACAGCCAATGCTCAAATTAAGTCTGAAATGCACGCACTTATTCATGAACTGGTGTTGCATATTCATGTAAATGAGCCAGATATTGAGAAAAGCATTCTAGTTTTCCTTCCAACCTACTATTCACTGACGCAGCAATGGCGCCTTCTGAAGCCACTTGAATCAACTTTTAAAGTTCATATCTTACATCGTAGCATTGATACTGAACAAGCTCTCATGGCTATGAAGATTTGGAAGACACATCGAAAGGTTTTGTTCGTTAATTCAGCCAGTTGTGTTGTTAATCATGGGTTTTTACATTATAGAGGGACACACACATATTCGTGTCATTAATTGTATGTGTTCTTAACTTTCTACACTATTAACTTATGAATCATTATCAATAACATAGGAAGATATTGTTAAGGATGATCTCATTATCAATACCATCCCTCATAGTTTAGTTTTTCATCGAGCTCAATGGCGCAGTGTGATCCATGCCGACCTCACTTATTGGAATAAGGCTTTTGTTGTTTGTTGTATTTCATTTTAACTGGAAAAAGTTCTCTCTGTCATTGGTAAATCTTACTTTTGCAAATTGGCTATTAGTATGTTGAACATTTATATTTGCTGCAGAAATTTATTAGTTTTATTGTATTGTAAATTATAAGCCACAGCAACTGTTTTCAATTTCTGAATGTCCAATATTTAATCATGTCGTGTTTTTAACTTGTACATATATATAAGATATCTTTGCTGATTTGTTCCTTGAATCTTGGTGTTTCTCTTAGTTACCTTAGGCAGGTTAGAAAAGTTTACTTTCAGAAGATTTTTTACTTCTAAAATTATTTTTATATGATATATTTTCTACTGAAACTATTCACATTCGATGATTGTGGTTGTTGTCTCTCAGGTAATATTGGCTACCAATATTGCTGAATCATCGGTGACAATACCTAAAGTGGCTTATGTCATTGATTCATGCCGATCATTACAAGTCTATTGGGATAAGTCTCGAAAAAAGGAAGCTACAAAGCTTGTTTGGGTTTCCAAGTCTCAGGTACAAAAGATCTTATTCCTATATGCTGATTTGTTTTTACGTTTTCTCAGTTTCATGTGATCTTGTAGGCTGAACAACGTAGAGGAAGAACTGGTCGAACTTGTGATGGCCAAGTTTATAGGTTGGTTACAGGATCGTTTTTCAACAGTCTTGAGGATCATGAGTGTCCAGCTATTCTTAAATTATCGTTGAGGCTGCAAGTTCTTTCTTCATGTTGTGCTGGATCTAAGGCTATCAATGATCCCAAAGGCAAGTTCATATAATCCTCATTTCTCGGCTGAAAACGATTTTACTATTAATGCGTACTTGAATAAAATTTTATACGCAGTAACATTTTGAATATCTGCACACATTTTAAATGTAACTATGATCTCTCTTAATAATTGTGGATGTTAATAAACTTCAGGAAGAGGCTATCAATTTGACTTGAAATGTATGTCCGTTTAAGTTTATTTTTTGCCATTCAAGACTGCCATTACTATGTGAACTATGTGACATCACAATGAGTAAACATATGTAAGGTATAGCGCTTATATGTAGTTTTTGAGTTTATTTATTCCATTTTGTTTACATATTAGAGTGGGTGATAACTTATAACTTGTAATTGTCAGTAAAATACCTTTTTTTAAATGTTGCAAGTGTCAAGGCTTTAAAAGAAAATATTTGATACTTTTATCTCAGAATGGTGTTCATTCTAGATGTCATTTACTTACATATATTTTATGTATCAATGCATTGTTCATCAGAGTAAATTTAGAGTTTAACTGGTGAGAATTTGATGGCTTTTAATACATTTAACACTGTCAGGAGAAAGTGGGCTGAACTTGTTCAGTGGTATCTTGGAGGATTTCTTAATAGGAGTAGCCAGTAACTGAATGTATTACTGCAGGGTGTACTGTTTTTTGTTCTGTTTTGGGCATCTAACCTATTAGACTAGCGTCTTATGGATGCAATCCTAGTTACTTATCAGGTGTTTGATGGGAAACATCTTAAATTCTAAATATCATGATGTCTTCAACTGTTAAATGAATGTTTTATCAGAGGGTAATGGTGAGGAGGTAATCTTCTCTTTTATTAAAAAAGAGAGAGAGAAAGAAAAGATAATTATATATAATTGTAAAAGCCTGTGATTTTTACAAAAATGTAAATTATGCAATAAAATTAGAGTTTGTGAAGTGAACTTATTTGCTTTGGGCTTTAGCTCTAAAGTTAACTACAATGTGCTGACAAAATATTTGGTGCATATTAATTGTGTGTATATTACCCTGTTTGATTGGTTTGATACTTTGATGACAGTTCTGTTGCAAAAAGCTCTGGATCCACCAGATCCTCAAGTTGTTGAAGACGCACTGAATTTGCTTGTTCAGATGCAAGCACTAGAAAAGACAGCTCCAAGGGGCCGTTATGAACCTACATTTTATGGACGATTACTTGCTAGTTTTTCTTTGTCTTTTGATGCTTCTATTCTAGTTGTGAAATTTGGAGAGATTGGTATGCTACGTGAGGGCATCCTGCTGGGTATAATGATGGATACACAGCCTTTACCCATTATTCGTCAATTTGGAGAGGATGAATTGGTAATATTTAGAGTTGAACCAGCTTTAATATTTCTGAATGCTCTGATTCTTTGGTAACGTTATGAGCCTCAACCCATCTTTGTGACTGGATCTTTTTATTTTCATTAGTTTTCGAGGTACATTGATTGCTATTATGATGACCGAGAAGTTTTAACTGGTCCAAAGGAGATGGAATTCATGGGTAACTTCTGTGCATTTGAGTTTTGGCAGCATATTTTCAAGGTGAAGTTGTATCTCTTAGCTGGTTGTGCTATCAAATGCATTGGTATTATTCAGTTTCTGCATGAGGCTTCTCAGTGAAAGTTGGTAGTTTTTTTTTTTTTTTTTTTTGTGAAATGATGCTTATTCATTACAGGAAGTTTATTTATTGCTCACCAAATGGTATTCTTGTTGTTGTTCGGGAATAATACACTAATTAGAGGGTTGCTTCCTCATGGGTTTCTGTGAGACCTGCGCATGAGGAACACAAAATAGTTATAAAGTGCAAGAAGCCACATCTTTCCTAGAAATGAGATTTGTGTTTTTTTGTTTGTATTGATAGTGTGCCAGCTTGCGGTTATATGAACTTGATGGTGAAAAGGTTCTTTGGATATGCAGGACAAGTACCGGCTTGAACATTTGAAGAAGATTTTAAAAACTGATAATGTATATCCTGCCACACAACGAATGCCTAATCTTGAGGAAGAAGATTGGTGTTCTTTCCATAATCTCTCCCAATCATCTTTGCATCATGTGTCAGAAATTTGTACGTATCTGCATAATAATTCTCAGAATATGTACTCTACATTTTTGCGAGTGGAATTTGTCTTAAATCTTTTAATACCCCTTAATGCTGATCTTTACAGATAATGATATACTACATTCAGTACATCGGTTCCGGCCAAAATTTTTGAGCTCCTTTCATGGCCTACCACCCTATTATGATCCTTATGAATTCAAGCACACATGCCTGCTCAAAAGTCAACCAAATGGACATTTAAATGTAGTTGCTGCGGATGAGGACTTTGAACTATCAAGTGAAACAAAAAAATGTGTTGCTGTACCATATGCTACTTCAAACCACTTCCACAGTTCTGATGTGGCAAAAATGTTAGCTACAATTATAAAAGAGGTAGTATCTTTTGGATTTCAGGTGTTTCTAATAGGAAAAAAAAATCCATTTTCTAAAAAAGGGCGTGTTTTCCTTTCTTGCATGAAACAGACAAGAGCTCAATACCCAGACGATGCTTCTAGCCATCAACCAGAGGGTCTTGATTTTGATAATTTTCACATCAGCGGGGAGACTTGTGTATATTTCATTCGAGGGTCCTGCAATAGAGGCAATTATTGTCCATTTTCTCACTCATTTCAAGCCAAGAGACCCCAGTGTAAATTTTTCTTTTCATTGCAGGTAATTTGTTTGTTTGAGTTTGATTTCATTATGCTTCAACCATTATTAAGATTATGATTAGTATTCATCGTGACAGGGTTGCCGAAATGGGGAGTCTTGTTTATTTTCACATGTTATGGATCGATCAGCAATGTCAACTAGTAGTAGCGCATGCCTGCCAGAAGATAATGATGTGAATGCTGCATCCCTTCTAAAGCTGTTTCCCAGCTCGACCAACAGATCAATTCTTATATTGGATGACACTGATCTGCATTTCACTTCATGTCTCGCTTGCTACTATCCATCCAAAATAATTTCAACTACATGTTTGTCAGAAACAACCATAACAGAATCTTCATTACCAAGAACCAGAATCTTGTGGGGTCTATCTCACCCATACCAAACAATCATTGCGAAAGCAGGGCAGACCTTTATTCCTTGGAATGAAGTTCAATGTGTGCTGTGGTTTCCTTGCTTTGATAGCTTTGGTGATGATTTGGATGGGAAAAAACAGCTCTTGCAGAACTTCTTTGAAAATCTTGCCATTCGAATTCTGGGTGATGATTTGCATGAGGTGCAAGTTATCATAACCATGAATAATATCATATTTTCCCAACTTCAGGTGATTGCTTACTATTTAATGGTTATAAAATAATTGTGTATCATGTTAGACACTATAATAGTCACTTGAAGTTCCTAATGGGTTTGTAAAGATCCATGCTGTATATTAAAAAGCGCGAAAGCTTTCTTGTGATTGCATTGAAAACTATTATATACTCTCTGACGCTACCTTTTATTATCATTGTGGTAATTGTGTTATCTTACTGAATGCAAAGTTGTGATTTCAGGTAGAAAAGTTGGCCAGAGACTGTTTCTTTATCCTCACAGAGTCCTTTGCTTTTGACGAAACAAGCTTTGGGGAATTGCATGACGTAGTTATCCCTCGGAGGCCAATGTTGATATCAAGGCCCACCTCATATGTTTTTAGCCTGCTTCCTGCGAGTGACATACAATTCGGTGACTATGCTGCTACTATCAAAAAGCAACTGCATGAAATTCAAATAAATTAACTATGGGGGTGTATAAGCTTGACCTTGCTGAAGGCTTAGTAATCAAGTTCTAGGCTGATATTGAAACTATTGAAATATACATGTACAGTGCTTTTTTGAAATTCTGCTGTTGGTCGGGTATGGATGAGTTTATTTGAACTTATTTTGCTTGCCCTCCCTCTCTAAGTGTATGTTGGAACCAAAAATATGGTGGAGAGAACCAACTTTTTTTAGCTTTGTTTCTGTCTATCATAATTTGACATCATAATTTTTTACCGTGTATTTGAATATGTATTAATATGCGGCAGAACTAAATGCTCACCCCACATCTACATACACCACTTTGGATTGCGAAACTTTTAAAAACACTCTCAGATTTTTTAAGCACTTCCATTTCAAATACAAAAGCTATTTTTAATTTTTACGTTTCAAAATTAAATTTTGAGGAAGCTAAATGTATACATTTCATTCAATTATCTCCTATTTACCGTTTATAAATTCACAAAATGACTTCCAAAATTTAGTTTGCAATTCACAAACTAGTTTAGATAAAAATATCCACTAAATTTAGGAAAATAGTAGATAAAATAAGAAAGAAACCTGGATAAAAAAATCACCTAAATTTAGGTTCAGATTCAGATCTGAAGCTCCCTCCCCTCTAAAAAATGTCCCGCCTCTAAAGCCAAATGGAAGAATAAAATTTAAATTTTTTAAAATGCACTGACTAGATTATATAGAAGATAAAAAAAGTATAATAGAAAAGGATGAAAAGATTGTCTCTGATGAATGAGATAGTAATATTTTTTCCTTGAAAATGAATAAATAAACAAAAGCAATAGATATAGAGACCCATTTCGGAAAATTAGGCGTGGTGGCAGTGATAGGCCCTCCCCACATTAGGTGTCGAGAATCTCGTGAAACACAAAATATCACTTCCCTTCCTTCGTCAGCTCACAACCACAATCAAACCCACTTGCTTCCTTCCACTCACTCTCTCTCTCTCTCATCCCCAATCAAACACCAAACAACGCTCTCGTGAATTCGATACTGAAATCAATCCTAATTGAATCGAATTCAATTCAGAATCATTCACTGATTCTGGTGGTGGTGGTGGTGGTGGTGCATATGAGATGACTCAATCGATGTCGCACAAGCCTCTCGATTCTTCTTCACGCCACTCCCTCGACTCCTGCATGTTGCACCTCCGCACCTGGAGACCCTTCCACCTCCAACCACCCACTCCCGCCACCACTACCACCACCACCACCACCGATCTCGGCACCTCCCACCCCAACCCACCCTACAGCAAGCGCCCCTGCCTCTCCGACCGCGCCACCACCTCCTTCTCCCTCGACCTCTCCAAACTCACCCTCGCCGACAACTACAGGACCCCCGCCAAACACCGCCTCATCGCGCGCAAGCGCCGCCGCCGCGCCTCCAGATCCGTCTCCGGCCGCAGCAGCGACCGCAGCGGCACGCGCCGCTGCTGCTCCGTCGGGGCCTCCGCCGCGCACGGGACCTGCTCCGATTTTCCGGTCGCGATGGGAACGGACTCTAGCGGGGAGCTTTTCGGGAACGGGGATGCGAATTGGTCGTCGGATGTGAGCGAGGCCAAGAACTCGAGGGAGGTGGAGAAGGAGAAGGAGAGTGTGGGTGTTGGGTTTGGGGTGAGTGGGTGTTCTGATGCTAATGGCAACAATGGGAATGAGTCTGGGTATGGGAGTGAACCTGGATATCGCGGGGATGCTGAGTTTGGATATGGAGGGGATGAGTTTGATGAGGAAGAGGATGATCCCAGATTGTTGTTTTGGGGTAATCAACTTGGAGGTAGGTCAATTTTCTCTTTTTGATTTCAGATTTTGATGTTCATGTTGTTGCTTGCTTTACAGTTGAAAACTTTTTGCTGATCTTTTAGTTCTTCATTTCTAAGCATAACCTTGTCTACTTGGGTGATATAGTATTTGTGTGTGTGATCTCCAACTTTGTGCTTTGCTTTTATTTTTATTTTTCAGTAGTTGCTGGTGATTTCAAGTGAAAGAGATTGTGTTTGGAATGTTTAAAATGAAACAGTTGACTTGTATTTCTTTAAGATACCAATTCCTTTATAAATCATTTGGTGTAGTAATTCATCATCTGTGAATCCTCCTATTTTTATTGGATTTTTAAACAAGTAAATATTTTAGGGAGAAACTTCTTATAGAGTGAATATTATTGGAATAAAATTTCATGCACCTTGAGATTTAAGTGTACAAAACTAGAAGAATCAGTGGAACTTTTCCATTGGTTACTTTTCTTATGGTACAAACATGGAAACGCCATGGTGTACAAGTGGCCCAACCCAGGGTCTGGCCCTTGCCCACGTTGACCTCATACCCAGTCATTCACTGAGGAGCATGGTAGCTATGCGGCGCCATGAAAAAGGTCATCCGGAACTGCTGCCTTCAATGGCAAAGTTACTGGCAGTGTTATAAACAAGGAAGGAAGTAGTGGAGTCCACCAAAATGATGGCTTTGTTTCGTGTGAAAACTCAGCCAGTGGTTGAATAGTCAGAAGAAGAGGCAGGATAGAAGAAACTAGAGGCTAATGCTGGAAATTACGAACAGAAGAACCTGGCATGGTCTGAACTGAAAATCAAGGTCAATGAAAGTGGAAGTTAGAGATAGTGACTGGGAAAGGATTATCGTAGTCTCACTTGGCATAAAATTTAACCCCTAAAAGAGGAAATCTTTACTTCCTATAAAATTCCCTTTTCATTACTGTTACACCAAGCAACTCAGTATTTTTAGAAAACTATGTTAAAATTTCCCACTCATTTAACCCCAAACCAAGCTTAGCACTAATGATAATATATCTTGGGAGGGTAATGCTTGGGTTCCTTCATTTAATGTACTTCCAAGATTTGTGAACCTTCTGAAAGGTGTATAAAAGGATCATACAATCTGCATTCCAACTTATTAAAAGACCTCTCGGTTTGTATTTACAACTTGATAGTAAAAGAACAATGACAAACTATTGCCTCAGTCCTTCTCCTCTTTCCAATCGTGTAGTGGCGGAGAGGGAGAATCTAAACATATTTTGTTCAATCAGTTCCCTTTAGAAAAGGACTCCATTTCTTAGTTATTTTTGAAGAAAGTTGATTCCTACTTTCTTGATGATCAACAAGATGTTTGGAGAGTGTGCCGTAAAATCTGTGAACATGTCTCCAAATCTTCTTTACAGGACACATTTTTAAATATAATAATGCATTGCTTAAAAAAACCTGGCATTAAAACCTAGCAAAATCTGGGGTTGAGGTTTGGGCTGGAGATCTCAGTGAGAACAAAGTGATAGATGGAACAACAGAATCATGTTGGTAACATTGTTAACTTATGATTAGACCAGCGTTGGGGATAGGCTATATATAGTATGGTGAAAGTGGGCATTGTTGAGAGATTTTTTTTTCTGGTACTGCTAATATCAAGTTATGAAATGCATTATTTGATGTTGTTATATTTGTGGCAAAAACTTATTCTTCGGTGTTTGGAAAAACAGGTTGTTTCCTAATGGTATTACTGGTTTGTTAGTATCTTTGGGGTTATGAAATGAAATATTCTGATGATGATGACTTAATGACTGGAAATATCTAAAACACATTTCCCAGAAAATGTGTTTTTCGTTGTCTACTATTTCTACTTATGCCTGTTGTAATTTGTTTTCCTGTTTGCGGACTACCTTCCTTAAAAGATTTCCAATGTCACTGTTCTAAAGAATACCATGAAAGTTTAAATGGAACTTTGATTTTATATTCTTTGTTGTCATTTGGATTAGAAGCTTTGGTTCCTTACAAGCATTACTGATCCTCTGTTGCCCTTGCTTCTGGATACACAAACGATATGCATTATGCAAAAGTTGATTGCTTGAAAGATTCTATATTTCTATGTTCATTTTCTTGTCTGATTGTAGTTTTTAGATTTCTTACAGTAGTATCTTTAAAGCATTATATACACAGGCATTTGTTGCATATAAAAGTAGTACTATAACTGGCTGTTTCAGAGACTAACTCTGATCTTCATTGTACCAGCTGCAGATTCCAAAATGGAGATGGTTGGGGAGAACACCTTGCTAGATCAAAAATCACATCATAGATGTCGTCGTAGGAAGCATGATTGTAGAATGGTGGTTGATGCATTGAGGTGATGATCGCAGAAGTATGTGACTGTGATCATGACAAAATTGTAACTTTCCTTCAACAAGGAACTGGAGTGACTTCTTTTGTGCATGAGTCCCTGACCAAGTGGTTTTAGAGCATCCATGTGATGTTTCATACCCTTGTCCTGACCCATTTGCTGAATCTATAGCCTTTGTATTTTAGCATGTATGATATAGGTTTGGGATCATTCAGCTTCTGAAAATTTTGGTCCAAATATTGAAGTTATCTAACGATAATGACGTGTGATTGTTACAAGGACGTAAAAGTATTACGCTTTGTTGATTTGTTTGGGATATGTGACCCTTTTAATCACAGTCATACAGATTTCTTAGAACACAGTTAAAAATCCCAAGTAAATAAACCTTTCATTACTCTCCTGAGTTTTAATTCGCACACACAATTTTGTACCGAAGTCGATCTTTATATTCATCATACCTTCTTGCTAGCGTGGTGGGTCTGATTATCCAAAGTGAACTCAAATTGTTGTTTCATTAAAATGAATTGATGTTAGTTGCTTTTAAATTCACATTATTACTCTCATATACTTATAGTTGAGCTATGGATGTAATCTATAGATGCTTCATTATTAGGTTAGCCTTTCGTATAGGTGATAATAAAGCTCGTAAATATCAGTTTGCATGCATCTTATGATTATCGATCGTGTTTATTGACTAAATGCATGGTTAGATCATATGCTAGTGACAAGGTATAAATTGTAACGATCTTATACTCTTGGGGAATAATGAATTGTCCTTTTTTTTGGTAAAATAAAATAAATGGATGATGTGAGAGCATAAAATTTCCATCTACCAATCGTGAATTCTCAACTAATGTCTAAGGTTCGAGTCTTGAGGATAAAAAAAAAGTTCGCTAGGAGAGTTAGTCCGACTATGATGTGAATGTTCTCAGTTCTAATAGAGTTGTCGCTCATTTAGAATGATTATTTCAAGTGGTACATATTTGATTCACATTAATGTATCAGGTTCGTGTCTAATGTATGGAAAAAATCTCGTTTGAAGAGTTAGTCCCAACATGATGTGAATGTTTCCGACTAGAACAAAATCGCCTCCCATTGTGATTGGTTGGTTACAAATCGCCTCTCATTTTATATATATATATATATATATATATATATATATATATATATATATATTAAATTGGTTTTACCAATGATTTTTATTTGAAATGTAATTGATTCAGGTCATTATGTCTATTTTGTATGAAATGTTTCCACTTAATAGCGACATTATTTTTCTAACTAAGGGCAAATAAAAAAAACTTATTTCATTTTAATAATTATTATTATATTAAAATGAATAAACTTACATGTAAAATTGTGAATTCTATTTGGAGGACTATGCATAGAAATTAAACTCATAAAAAGTGCATAAAGAACGAGACTATAATTGAACGACGTCGTGTTAATAGTATTGGCTACTGGTAAAGAGAAGGGAACAAACACGAAGAAGAAAAGCAGAGATCAGAGAGCACATGAGCATGGCGAGAGGGCAAGTTCTGAGCGCGTACCGCGCACTGTTGAAAGCCACTCGGAAGACATTCGCCGGCGACGGTGTGATGCTGAAGGGTTCTGCGGCGGAGGTGCGGAAGAAGTTCGAGGAGAACAGAAACGTCAGCTCCGACGCCGAGATCCAGAAGCTTCTCGAAGAAGCCGGCGAGGCCTCCCATTTCATCACCAACATGATCGTCCAGGCACAACTCAATTCCGACGCCGGCAGCTACGGTACTCTCCTCCTTCTATCTCCCTGCACGGGTTGCACCCCACCTGTTTGTTCATTTGTATCCGCTTTTTTTATTTTTTTGCGTATTATATATATGTCTATGAATGTTCGTTAATTTGCGCCAATAGTAATAGGTTATTCCTCCGTTCATCTAAATGTTTTTGTTTTTAATTCTTCTATTGTCATCAATACACATTCATGGATCAGTATTAACACTTTTCTGTTTCATGAACTTTGGATTATACTGCATCCTCCTCATCGTGGTAAAGGAAAATGCCAATGTTCAGTTGAGCATGTATTAGGAAATTATAGCATTTATTTGGTATTTCGGCTGGTTTGTTTAGAATGCCATCGAAACATTAGTTTTCTGTGTATTATTGAGTGGGGTGTGTGTACTGTTCAATGTTTCCATTTTGTGGGGGCAGAATGCTGCTTATGACCTGTCTGGAGCTCTGCTCTATCCTGTTCATGTTTTTCTCGTACCAAGGTTGAGAGTGAAATTTGGTTGATGTGATGCTAATGGGCATTATACTGCGCATTTCCTGATCTTAGAAGAATGGCATTCACAATTGTGACATTCATTTCTAAGATAATTTCGTCCACAGCCCGCAATGCATTGTTCCATTAGGAACTTTCAGTTACCTTTCACATTGCCTACAAAAAAGTCTTTGAATTCGGTCAGCACCAGCGTATATGACCTCCTAGGGGTTTGAAAGTGTATTGGGCATCTCAGCTGAATTGAGTTTTGTTAGGTACCTAAGGGTGGATTTTGTGATGTGTATTAAAACTGTCGGTACATGAGTTCTGACATTGTGCAAATAGGTGGAAATAGGGAAATGCTGTGAGGAAAAAAATAAAGAAGAAAGAACTTTAAGTTTCTTGCTTCCTCCTACTCCGAAACCAACTTCACCTGTTCCTCGCCCACTTTCTCAACCCCTCTACCCCTTATACTTCCCAGTCAAAAGAATTATTGGCTGACCTATTCTTTGCCTGCCACCTCTTCCCTCATGACCCCTTTGGCTTGATCCCCTGCTTCTCACCGTATCCCTCCTTGAATGTACCTTAGTTATTGGATATGAATACCCCCACCCTAAGTCACATGTTGTCGTGGATAGTGGAGATGACTTCCAGGAATTGTTAAATTCAGGCATGTTTTGCTGCTGAATCAGTACTTCCACAAACCATCAGCAGCGTTCCTCACATTCAAAATCCCAGCTGGTTTCACTTCCATTTATCTGATAATATAGGAGGTAATGGTTGACAAGAAGCTGATGGTGGTACTGATTTCTTCCCAAGAGAAACATCGGGTGGATGCAGGTGAATACAGGTAAGCTACTTGTCCCACTTTTCCAATATTTCAAAAGGCCCGTAGTATCAAGGGCTTAATTTCTGGTTCACCTTTCTGGATAAAGTCTTGGGTTAGTATAGCTGGGTTTTTAAATTCACTGGCTCCCAGGCTGAAACGACACGTCCCTCCTCTAATGATCAACTCGGGGCTTCATCCTATTTTGACTTTTGAGCTTGTGCCAAATTATGATTGAGTTCATCAAGCATCTGATTCCTTTTTGCTAAAAGTAGATTGACTTCTTCTACTGGAAAATGTCAGGCTCCCTCTCATGTAGAGCTTTGAAAGGAACATCATTGTTGAGCAATTTCTAAGTAGTGCTGAACCAATAATCTGCCCAACTTGACCATTTGATCCACTGTCTAGGCTAGGCTTCCTTCTTTTGAAGCATGTCAAATAAGTTTCCAGGCAACAATTAACAACCTCTATCTGCCCATCTGTTTATGGGCAATAGGCAGAACTCATCTTCAGAGTAGTCCATGATTTCTTGGCCAACTCAGTCCAAAATTGACTGATAAAGAGTTTATCCCTATCATAGACTATAGAAGAAGGAAACCCATGCAACTTCACAACCTCCTTAATAAAGATATCAACTACTTTGGCTTAAAAAGGATGACCAAGAGGGAAAAGTGTGCATATTATGTTAGTCGATCAACAACCACCGTAATGGTAACCTTACCATGAGTGTGAGGCAATCCTCCAATAAAATCCATGGAGATATCTTTCCGAACTTGTGTTCAAATGCACAACTGTTGCAGCAAACCTGGTAGGGATAATGCTTGGTACTTGTTCTGCTGACAAATGTCACAATCAGCAACAAAGTCTTTGATGTCACATTTCATTCGACCTGAAAAAGCATTCTAATTATCTTCTTATAGGTGTGAAGAAACCAGAATGGTCCCCCATGGGAGAGCTATGAAACTCCATGCGTATCCTAGAAGAACCCCTTTTGTATAACCCGTCTGTGTCTATAGTACAACCTCCCTCCTTGGCCTCAAATCCTGGATGTGAATCCTTGTTACTCACCAAATCATGCAGGATGGCTATAGTCTTGGAATCAGCTTGCATTTCTACTATGAATGTGTCAGGTCTGATGAACTGGACTATTGAGATGGTAGCAAGATCCCATCTTCTTGATAGATCATCTGCTGCAGCATTCTCCTTTCTAGGTCTATATTTGATTTTAGAATATGGCCCTATTAACTTTGAAGTCACCTGTTGCTGTAATGCTGTCCGTTCCCCAATAACCTCTGATCAGCAAGTTTTTTCAAGCTTTGCTGGTTTGTCCTGATTATAAAATGCCACTCCATAACGTTACCTCTTTTGCACCACAAGTACAATGGCCATCAATTCTCATTCATAAGCAGGTTGGTTTAGGCACGTGCAGACAATCCTTGGCTAATAAATGCTATTTTTGGTTTTCCATGTTGCATCATAGGTCATAACAACGCCTAACCTTATTCAGATGCACCAGTTTCAAAAATGATTTTTTTTTTTTATCAGAAGAGCAGCCACCAGTGGAGTTGTCATGGCTGTTTTAAGAGTATTGGAAGGGTGTTGAGCGTCATGCTCCCATGCAAACACTTCTTAGTCTAATAGCTGTGTTACAGCCATGCGGTCTTGCTATAGTTCCTCACAAATTTTCTATGGTATTCTTTCAACTCAAGGAATCCTCTTAATGCCTTAACATCAGATGGGGTTGGCCGCTCCACCAAATCTGTAATTTTTTGGGATCACCTGGTACTTCAACTAGCCATATTTTATGACCAAGATACTCCACTTTTGCCTGCCCAAAATTACATTCCGTTTTGTTCACGAACAACTTGTTCTTCCTAAGTTGTTGGAAGGCCATTGGTAAATGAGCTGCTGCCCCTTATTGTAAACAACAATGTCATTAATAAATTCCAAACATAAGGTTATTTGGGATGTCTATAGTTATCTCATAAACATGTGCCAAGCACAGTCATTGCAAGCAGACATTGATTATGTCTAAACATCTTATATTATCAGCCTGCCTTCCTACCATGGGCATGCTAATAATTTTGCGTTCTAATATTTTTTTGCTCCTCCTTTTTCCCCCTTTTTGGAGGGGTTAGGAATTTCATCCAGTTAAATTTGTATCTTAGACTAAGTCCTTTTTATCTATTTTTCAAACTTATGTGCTGCAGTAATGAAGCCGGGTAAAGAGCATGCAGGAGCAACACTTGAAATTCCCTCTGAAGAAATTATTCGGAAGTCATGAAAAGGACGGGAGAGAAGAGGTTAGAACAAAGTGTTTCTTCTAGATTGTTTATTTTTGTTTTGGAGGAATAAGTAGTGTTGCTAGTGCTTGAAGTTTTCTGCTTAGATTGCTTTTGTGGCTGTAGCTTTTTCTTTTTAATACATTTGTTTCCTTTCAATTTACCGAGCGGAGTGGATAGGTTATAAAGATGATGGGAAGGTTATCCTACCCTGTATTTGTTTTATGATTGAGTAATGCAGCTCACCCGTTTGTTAGCTTTTCAAATTTGACTGCAGCAGAATTTCAATTGTTTTAAATAAAAATTGGTCCCCATTCATTTAGGTTTCGCTCCTTGTATGTAGATCTGTATAGTTTCCTTTACTAAGATTTTGTTCTCCCAAGGATCAATATGTTGTGAAACGATTGGGGCAAAACTCTAAAGCCATAATAAGTAGAAACTACAGAGAGTAAAACAATGAAAAATAGGGACTATTACCTTAATGATAGGTAGCTAAAACTAAAGGAGAGAAACTATAGGTAGACATACATTTTTCTTTTTGTAAAATAAAATAACAACAAAGAACACTACAGATATTAGATAGTTATAGGTATATTTAATACTTCAAAATTTAATGTGAGGTCACACATTCCTCCTTTGGCCGTTTGGGGTTTGCTAAGATACCCCTTGTAATTGTTGTAGGCTTGTAGCACTGACCTACTTGGTGCCCAGAGACATTTGAGGGAAAAAAATGCACTTGATAACTATGTATTGTGATAATTACAATTAGCTGGCTTAATCAATTTGTACTGACAAATTCAACAGATGAAGATGCATGTTTGGCTGAATATTTCTGGGATTGTTGACGGCTGCATCCAGGCTAAGATGCTCAAGTAGTTGAATTCAAATCTGGGAGCTATATATGCACTGGAACTAATGTTAAACTATAGGATTATAGATGTAGCCTTAGGTCATAAACAAGGTTCCTAGTTTGGGTTCGTGAACCAATAGTTTTCTTTCTTATGAGCAACTGCAACTAGGGGTGGAACGATCCTAGTACAAGCTACATATACCTTGATCTGACCTGTGGCTAACTTTTTGTGCTGGTATATCTGGTTGCCGAGGATTTGTATGGAAGAGAGAGTGTGCCGCCTCAGCTAATTAAGAGTTTGTAATTCATTGTTTTTCTGCAATGAAGGTTGGTTAGCCTTGCCAGATCGAGACTGAGAGTTCTGTCAGAAAAAGATTATGCCGAATTGAGTTGATAAGTGGAGAAAGACACATTTGGAAGGCCAAGTTACACGTTATTGATAAACCGAATGCTAAACCTCGTTTATCTATGGCCTAATAATAGAGTCTAGTTTTTGGCTTTTAACTCAGGCAAATATAATAATCAACTTGTTCCAGTTTTAAATTTTATTGAAGAGGCAAGCTTGATAGAGACCGCGTTTAATTAAACCCAACAAGAGATCAGCCAAACAGTGTGTTTGGTTTTGTGTTTAACTCACTCAGAATCAATTCTGTCCCCAAAGTACCTACTCTACCTTACCATGTCACTTGAAACAATTATATGCTTTAACGTGAAAATCCAATGAATTTTGAGACATAGTAAGAATTGGTTACCTCTATGCATCTGTAATCCCATATCAATTCACAGCTGATAAACTCTTGGGTTGGTCTTGATGCAAAATACTTCATAGCTCTGTACAACGAAGACTGTAATCCCATATCAATTCCAGTGTCACACTATGGACTGGGTACCCTTCTAAAGTTACATGTTGCCAACTTTTAGAAGTGTACACTTCTTTAACAACAAAAAAGGTGTAGAAGTTGGAAAAATTATTTTCCAAGAATTGAATTTTTTTTTGGTTACATAAGGAAAAAAAACAAACAAAAAAGAAAGCAACTAAGCTATCGCATCTTTGCATAAGAGCGGAATCACAGAGGACGGAAGCTCCTTCCAAATACGCATCGAACACCTTGAGTGAGAAGCTTGTCTCGCCAACGTATCCGCCACCGCATTTTTATCACGCGAAACATAGGAGAATTGGACCTTCCAATTCCCAACCAACATAGCTCGAACAAAAGCAATAGTATCTCGTTGCCAAAAGGTTTGGGTGTCGCTATTCTGGCTCCGAAGCTCCACAATATCCTTACAATCCATGTAGCAAACTATATCACGGAAACCCAAGTCTCATACCAGGTTCAAACCAGATCGAAGCGCCAGAAGCTCTGCCAGGAAAGCACAACCAGTCCCATAAGAACAAGCAAAGCCCGAAAGCCATCGGCCGGTGGAGTCCCTCACTACACTGCCACCACCCATCTGATTTGACCCAACAGTCCAGCTGCCATCCGTGTGAAGGTGGATCACATTAATACCCTTCACAAACATGGATTCTCAAGGGTTCGGCATTTTCTTCCCCCATCTCGCAAACTCATTCGTCGTTATAAAAATCTGTCGCCAAACCACTTGAATAGGCCACGGTTGAGGATCAAAGACCACGTTGTTCCGCCAACGCCATATACATCAGAGAGTGACAATCGCGAACGCCTGCTGAGGTCCCTAGAGGAGGTGTCGAAACCAGTCTTGGAAGGAATACGTCGCAGGAGGGGTTGGCAACAAACTATGAAAGTGGCCCCATATCAATCGCGAGTCACGACAATATCGCAAGAGATGCTCAACATCCTCATCCTGCTCACCACACTGAGGACAAATCGCGGTCAAACTCATATGGCATTGGCGCCGCTTTGAGTTCGTCGGAAGGGCGCTACAACCCACAAGACAAAGGAAAAAACAAACCTTCTCCGGTGCTTGAGATGTCCAGATCACCTTCCAGTTACGAGAGCTCGGTTGGTCATTACACCGAAGCATGTGATATGCAGACGCTGTCGTGTAAACTCCTGAGCTGGTGCTTGACCACAGAATCCTGCCCTCCTCATCAGAGCTCAGCGGTATACTGAACTGAACAATTTCATTAATTAACTCCGGTGGTAGAGGCGTATACACACCAGAGAAGTTCCACGCAGCATGCATCCAAAGATCAGACATCTTAAGCTCCGTATCCGATATATGTACCATAGGGGACACGGTGACACAAACTCCCAATTCCAAGCCAGTTGATATAACTGATAATTGATATAGATCGACATATCTTCTAAATTATTTTTGTGACGTGTTAAATGAGTTTGAATATAAGACTGATCCATGATCAATGAAATTATTACTAGTTATTTCTGCCTATGAGAGGGAAAATATCACGTGGCGAAAGTTTTTTCATAGACAAGACTTGAATTTGAGATTTTGTTTAATGAAGGAACCGGATAAAAAGAACAAAATATATATTATTTCTACGGTTAGTTATGTCCAAAAAAAATGTTTTAATAACTATCATTGTGTGTTTGAAAGTATGCATTATCCTTTTTTATCACACGTGATTAATGTTCTAAACTTTACTTTTATGATTACCTAAGTTATTTATTAATGCCTTGAATTTGTACTGTTTGTTTGGTCAGATGTGTGAAAGTCAAACCCATGCTGGGGTGGATAGTTGCTTCCTAGTTCCTACCATCCCATTCCCATCCCAGTTGATAATTTCTAACATGACTGAAACTTTGCCTAGTGGGGAAGTACGTACCTGAAACTTGATTTGGCTAATCTAACTGTGCCGTTTATTTTGGGAAGATTTTCAATTTCAAGTGATTTTGACGATCGAGTCTCATGAGTTTGGCATGAGCTACATAGCCTCTAATATGCGTCCATATGCGTCTTGCTAGTGTTAGATAAAGCCTTTCCTAGGTAATGCTATTGCTATTCCTCTTTATTTCATTTCCACGCACTCAGGGAAACTATATTTTTCCTTTTCACTTATATGAATGAATGATAACGTGTTTGTTACGAAGCTTCACTTATCATTTTTTTTTCTAATACATCTATCGTGGAGATGAAAATATTCATGTTTGAGTCGGAAATATATACAATCAAACGTGTTTATTTTCCCGGCAAAAGTTACATACACAATACTCAAATTTGAAATTTTGCTAAAAAAAAAATCAAACATGTTATTTTGTCTTTAACATGTATTAACCTCATGCAAGGTGAAGTAGGCACTTGCCTTATGCCCAAAATAAATAATAATTTAATACTTATATGTATTTTTTATACTACATGGGTAAAAAAAATTACTAAGAAAAGTATTAACAAAAGAAATTAACATTCTGATAGAAGTATTAAGTTATATTAAAATTTTAGATTTTTTTCTAAATGTATATATTGCTTATAGAATTTTATTGACTATTCCTGTAACGATTGCTATTGCTGAAAGAAGTATTTCAGAATTAAAATTGCTTGAATCATATCTAGCGTCAATAATGTTATAAGATAGAGTAAATGAGTTAGCTATTTTATCTATTGAAAAAAATAATATTAGAATTGCTTATAAAATTCTGATAAATGATATTGCAGCTCAAAAAGTTAAAAAATTCATATACAAAATTGTCAAAAGAAAGTCACTTTAATATTTTCGTCCAAAATGTCTATACACGACCGTGATCAACCTGTTTGAGACGAAATTTCCTAACAAATGACTTTTTTCCTGGTTAGATCTTGTGACATTACTTATCTATCACTACATGAACACTTTATTGGTAAAACCAAGCATGTTGAGCCATATATTGGTAAAGCTTGACTTATTTGGTGATAATATTAATATAATTATGGCATGATTTTTATTTCGTAAGGGTCGTTGATACATCTGTCGGTAAGTTACCATCTCTTGGTTGAAGATTTAGGATATTAATTTTTCGATTTTAAAGGTGAAGCAGTGAAAGTGCGTTTTTGTAGGTTGAGATTCTATGTGATCATGCATTGCTGGTGAAGGTTGAAGAAACATGCGCATTTTTAAAGTGCCACGTGTTAAGACAAGTCAACGTCGCTTCTGATTCAAAGAACCAACCTGCAGACGAAGACGTGCACAGAGCGTAAAATGCAACCCAAGCTCCACTGGTACAACCATTAATCATGGATGGCGGATCAAGTTCTTAACTAGTTTGATACAAGGTTTAACATTAAACTTTTATTAATTCAGAAATGATAGGTAGAACGAAAACATTCCAAACCAAACTGCACAAAATGTTTATCTTTTTGTGACTATCAAGTGGAGATGGATGCACCGGAGGTGTTCAGCATGAACAAAGTGTACTTTTTTATGTTAGATAATAATGAAAGTATCATAGTTAAAAGCATGATAGATGATAGTAAGTTGCACATAAAAACCAACCACTGCATAAATGTTATGGAGCACCTGTGTACTTAAGGTACCATGAGAGGATATGATATCCGGTGATACCATGCCATGTACTTGGGTATACACTAAGTCAGATAGAGACCTGGTCTTTGGACCACCTCAAGCACGCGCGGTTGGCCTTGACACTTCAATTGATCGAGATTTTTCCCATTACTCAGCATGTGCAGTCTCTTACTCCTTATGTATAGGTTGTACAACCCGGGCAACCTATGCGCGCTCTCTACGCATAGTTGTAGTAGGTGCTATGCGATCTCCTGCTTCGCGACCGTACCTCGAGTTGGTCTGCAAGCACCTGCCCGAATGAAGGTCTGCTTGTTCCAACCATATTAGTATCGCAACATAATAAACGAGATGTGTTAATTTAAACAATGATAAACCAAACTATAAAGTGAGTGGTGTGTCGGTCACTGGCTCGATTAGCGTACGACACGTAACTCGCATCCGTCTTCTACGCCATGAGTGGTGAGATGGTAATAACCTGAGGGGAAGAAAAGATCACCTGTCTGTGCCCGAACTGTATGAGCACCTTCTCCAACAGGTGAGGTCGTATGATATGCGAGCAAAGGATGTATCCCGAGAAAACTATGAGGGGCTGCCATGGACAATGCTTCCTATGTGCAACATATGACTGCCAAGTGACGACATTTGCATCCATATCATCCAAATCAAGTCGTCTATCATACAGTGGAAGACTCTTCCTTACGAAGGCCGACTAAGCCTCTCTAGGCTTGTTTTTCGTGTAATCAGCTTTAACTTCGCTGAAGAAAATAACCCTAGGGAAATGCTCATATGTTCATGCCTGTAATATGAACATGCAAATGTATAAGACAAAAGCCGCATGTGAAAAATAATAAGAATGTGAAGTTCGTACTAGGAATCAGACCTGCATGAGAGTCATGTCACCACTCATGTGCCTTGTCCTTCTCAAGTTTGCGTCACCGAGCTGGTCATACGAATATGCAAGTGTGGTGCCCCCATGCATATGTCCCTACGTTCTCGAGCTTCTTGAACAGTAAGAGGAAGACAATATTTTTGTATGTCTGGCTCTTATTGGAAAAAAGAGTGCAACCAACAAGGTGTAGAAGGAAGCATCTAGGCACGTGGTTGAATCGCTCATCTATAATATGAACATGCACATGTATAAGATTACGAAGGTATATATTGAAGCAACAAATAAGAATGTGATGTTGATTCATCTAGTATTGATTTATTCCCTATGCATGATTTCATGACCCGTTTCTTGGCGTCTGCTGATTCATATGGTATTGATTTATTCCTTTCTATTTTATATTGTATTTGGGAGGTAAGGAACAATGTGCTTTTTCATAGAGTCGAGTTTTCTTTAAAGTGGACTTTGTGTCGCGCTGGTGGGCTACGTCCCTCTTTGGGAGTGTTGCGGCCTGTACGAAAACCTCAAACTATTCTTCCAGTGACCTGGTGTCGTCTTGTTGGGTAGGTTTGTTAAGCTTAATTTTGATGCATTTGTCTCTTCTTTGACCTAGGCTGGTTTTGGTTTTATTGCTAGAGACGAGCATGGGGAAGTGTTTGCGACAACGACATTGACACTGGTGGAGGTTCTGTCTCCAGTTATCGTGGAGGCCCTTAGCTTCAGGTGGGCTCTTTCTATGGACTCAGACCTTTGTTTCAGGAAGGTGTGCTTTGAAACTGACTGTCTTCAGTTGTTTGAGGCATGAAAGCGCCCTTCTAATGGTGGTTGTTATTTTATTTCAAGTGTGCGTGACTGTAGGAATTTGGTTTCTTGTTGCGATGTGGACTCTTGTTGAACCATAAAGATACTTGTTAGTGGTTAATACTTGAAAACTTCAATCGTTATTGAATTAATCGCCATTCGATTGATAATTACAAATTAGTAATTAAGTCTATATTTTAACTATTATATAGTAGTATATTAAGTAAAAAGTTAAAATACTACTATTATATATATGTTTTGGATGACAAAAGATCGATAATAAAATGATAGTAAATAGTAAAAAACCATGCATGTGGATAATTAATTATTACTTATCATTGATTTTTTATTTATTTAGTTAAACACATGTTATATAATTTTAACACGAATTCAAAAAAAAAATGAAAAAAATGCGGTTTCCCCATTTTTCACTTATTTTGAGCAGACTGTTTAACTGAGTCTTTATTAATTTGTGGAAGCGGCTGGTTTTTTAATCTCAGTCATGACCCGGTATTGGATAGTTCTTAATTTAATAATTCCCTAACCTTCCTTGTGTTTAATTTAATTACTTTCCTTAAGCAACAAATATATTACTAAAATAATGGTGAGAGATTGTAGCACTGGTGCCTTAATCACATTATTTGAAGTGGAAACAGCTATATGATTAAGTCAACAAACACCAGCACTTTCTTTCTAAAAAAAACAAGTATTTGTTTAGACTTTAGACTGTTAGGTGTTTAACAATAAATAAGGGTTATTATTGCAATTGCAATTGCAATTATTTTAGTGCTTGTGCCTTTCCCTTCTTGATAAGCATGTGAAAGTATTACGCAAGGCGATTTTGTGTTTTGTATCTCAAGTCATTGCCTATTTTTGCAAATGGTCAATTCTAATAAACTCATCAACTCATGGCAGTGCTTGAATGGAAAGAAAAGTGCTTAGTTAGAGTTAATTAGAAGGATAAAATAATATCAACTCTAGAGTTATGTGTACGTAAACAAGAGGGATTTCCGTACGTTCCTCTTATAAATAGAAATAGAAATAGATAATGATTAATGAGTCACTCAAGAGAAGCCATTTTCTTCTTCTTGTGGTAGCCCTTAGAATTAATTCATCATGAATTAGATAAGGTTTTTTTAATAAAATAAATAAATAACGTTAATATTTTTTCAAAAGTTAAAAAGAGTAGGAATTTCAAATCAATGGACATTTTACTACTTTTATTTTAATTGTGGAATTAATATAATAATCACTAGGTTTGATCTTATGAATTTTGAATGGTATAATTAGAAAGCAATATATATTAATGGTATAACTTGAAATGTACACATATTGATTACCAACTTGTAGAATATGACATGATTCTCTTATGTTAAAATGGTGAAATTTTATGAAGAAATTTCATGAATAGAATATCATGTAACATTATGATGCATTGCTAGACTTTAATAGAAAAACTAATGATTAAGTGCCTTCTTTTGTTATATTAATCTAAAACTACCTTTTCACAATTTATTACTCACTCTATTTTAAAACGGTTGTTGTTTAAAATTCTCCACATAATTTAAAAGCTAATTAATTGAAAAATAATTAACTAAAACACTCTTATTTAAAGTTAAGTTGTACTCAATCTGTTTCAAAATAATTATCCAGAAAGAGAAAAATCACACATATTAAGAAATACAATTAATAGTGTTAACTTTTTAAAGTATATTATTTGTTTTACTATTTTAACATTTAAATTGTATTTGTATCTCTCCTCATTTATTGTTATCATAGGGGTAATATATGGGAAAACATTAATTAATGCTTCATTGAAATTATAAGTAGACAATTACTCCCTCCGTTCGTTTTTATGAGATAAACCAACTTTGTACACCATTTAAGAAAGTTAGGTAGTATAGTTTTTTGCATTAAATTTGTTCTCAAATGTTGTTAAATTTCTAAAGTTGTCTTTAACATATTTTTTTTAATCTCTTTCCATCGTTAATGCAATTCCATATTTTTAGAATTGAATAGGGGTAAAAATGTGAAAAAATAATTAATATGGCACAAAGTTTTTATGTGATTCTTATAAAAAGGAACAGTCAACCCCCTCATCTAACTCTTATAAAAAGGAACGGAGAGAATATTATGAAACAAGATTTTTTTTCTAAGTGGATAATTATTTTAAAATGGAGAGAGTATTAAAAAGAGAATGATAGTTTTTTTCCACATGTAACTAAAAAAAGAGAGAATGGTAAGTATTGGTTAAACAATTAGCGATAATTGTAATAAGTGAAAATAAAAGGTAATAGATAAGAGATATAATATTAAATGAGTATATAGATAACAATATATTTGATAAATAATCTTAAATTTCTAAAATAACAATAACTTTAAAAAATAAATGGAAAACTAAAACAATAACCATTTTGAAATGGGTGGAGTATGAGATATAAATTTAGGTTATAAGTACTTTGAGCATTGTTAGTGAAAAACCAAACATGTACTAACATATTATTATTACTGGTATTCACATGTTGAGTTTGTTCGAGGTTTAAGATAAAATAGAATCTAAACTGATTAGTTTTAATTGGTTTAATTTGGTTCGGAATGATTTTAACAAATTAATAACACAATAATAAAACTGGATAGTAAATATAGTTAAGGACACTTATAATTAAGAAGATAAAGTCAAAATGATTTAGAAAAAGCATATGAAGTTAAATATGAAAAAAAATACTAGTTTGGTTCACGTTTCAAGTAATGTATATATATTAACCATATAAATTTAAAGTAATTACAGTAATTTAATTTGAATCATCCGATCCATTCCAAATGATATCATCCTTAGTTACTCCTTTCATTTCTTTTTATAAGAGTTAAATTAACTTTGCAGACCCCTTAAGAAAGTTAGGTAGTATAGTTTTTTGCATTAAATTTATTTTCAAATGTTGTTGAATTTCCAAAATTATCCTTAACATATTTTTTTTTTAATTTCTTTCGATCATTAATGCAATTTCATATTTCCATAATTGAATAGGGGTAAAAATGTAAAAAAAATAATTAATATGACACAAACCTTTATGTGGTTCTTATAAAGAGAAACGACCAACACCCCTCATTTAGCTTTTATAAAAAGAAACGGAGGGAGTATTATTTATTGAAAAAAGAGAGGAATGAATATGAATAATATACAACAAATCGTTGGAAGTATGTTGATCACCAGAAACAGTCGTACAAAATATATTTTAAATTAAATGATAGTTCCAACTAAAATGATTATGATGCATAAACCATAAAAGTCGACGCGTACATATTATATTGTTGTATTATTACCATCCAATTCCATAATTTATTTACGCTATTCAACAACCTAACAGCCCTTGTTTAAATATAAAATTTTAGTTAAATATATAATTTAAAAAAATTGGGGCTTCTCACAAAAAAGAAGTGATTATACTTACTAGCTTCGGCTGATGGTGTAGCCAATTTTTGTAAAGTCAGAGGAAATTATTAAAATTTTATCTTTAAGGAATAAGTATTAGATTATTTAAAATGAGAAAATTATGTAAGTAGAATACTATTTATAATACTAGTTTAAGAGAATTTGTTGATTAAGTCCATATGGAAATATAAACTCTTAAAAGCTCTTTTTTTTACGGACTTAAAATCTCGTTCTTATAATTAGTTAGATAATTACTTGTCTTTTTTATACAAGATGACAATCAACTATCTGTTTATACATTAATTGTTGAAACATACTCTAAAAAATGATAAATTAATTTAAGCATCACCACTCTCTCTTCAATTCAAGCATCCGTGTTTTTATTTCCTTGGCGGATATTATTATCTTGTTTGATATATGGTAGCAGATTCTTCCAATAAATAACTTTCTTATAATTTAATTTTATTAACTTATTTTTATGAGTAACTAGTCTTCCTACTACTAGACTAACACTTTGTTGATCAAACTTCTATGTTTTAAAATAATGAATTTTAATGACTAAAAAATGATTGATTTTTTTTATAATTCCTTTTTTAGCCCATATATTTAATGTCGAAATATGAAAATGAGAGATAGTTTCATGTTTTGAAAATAGAAGAAGAGAAATTAGTCTTCATTTATGGGTGTAACTCTTCATAGTCACATGGTAAAATGATTCTAATGTTCATTTTACTATATAAAGTGAGTTCAGTCACGTTAGAGAAGCTGCACAAAAAAGTTAAGGTTGGTGCATAATTTAACAAATACTAATAAAATGAAAATAGTAATAAATATGGGGAAACAATTTAAAATGTTAATAAAATGTATTTTAAGTGTAACTTGTGTAATATAATAAAAAATAAAATTGTTTTGATACACCACCCCGCCAGGCTCTTTGGTTGCACCCTGCCTGTGGGGGCAGGCAAAGTAACGCATGATAGAGTATTAAAAGACCATTTCAATTGTTAGTCAAAATGAGCAACTTCTCCAAAACAAAAAATCACACCTCTTTAATGAGTCTTTTAAGACTTTCCATTCCCCATTTAAAGCATCTTAATATCTTGTTTTATATTTGAATGGTTGATTTGTTTCTTCTTTCTCTAACTCCATTTTACTAGTTAATAGTAAGAGAGTTACTAATTACTAGTACTACTTATTTCCCTTTCTCAAAATTGCCCAACACAAGATATTCAACGTAACCAAGTGTGTCGGTGCATCGATTCAACACAAGGTCTATCAAACAAGTGGTTAGGGATTCGACTCACACAACTCTCATTAGTCAGTTAGCCCCCTACTGTCTAATGCAAACGATACGAGAAATTAATCTCATTGCTATCGGTCTGGTCAAGGAAGATAAAAAAATCTTGAATCTCACTCACCCACCACATTGACCCTGCACCCAAATGCAGCCGTCCACATTTCAAGCCAAGTGAGTTAGGGGCATTTCAGTCATTCCACAAAAACCCCTTTTCCATTTTAACACTCCCTCTTCTCCCCCACTGCTTTGTTTAAATAACACACACCTGCGGATCTGCACCTTCACTTCTCTTCTCCCTCATCTCACCACCACCGTGCCGCCGGCGACCGAGTTCCGGTCACTTCCCAACTCGGAACTCAGTACTTCATTTCAATATTCACATCACACAACAAAAACCCTAACTCCCTTTCTTCTTCTGCGCCTCAGATAGAAGGAAGGAAGCAAGTTTGGGAATTCAAACCACAAAAATGGCTTCGTTATTGAATTTCAGAGGCCACGACGAGACCCGACCCGTCGATGATTCCTACTCTCCCAAGCCGAACAAGCCGTGGCTCTCCGTCACACGCCCGATTCGCTACATGCTCCGCGAGCAGCGTCTCCTCTTCGTCCTCGCCGGCGTCGCCATAGCCTCGGTGTTCTTCACCCTCATCCCCACCTCTCCCTCCTCCGCCACCACCACCTCCTCGTACTCATCCGTTCCGTACGACCCGGCCTCGATCTCTTACTTCAACCACGAGTCGACGACGAGGCAGCCGGCGTTCCACCACCGCGTGCACTCGGTGGGGAAAGTCCCGCTGGGGATTAAGCGGAAGGGGCTCCGGATCGTGGTGACCGGCGGTGCGGGTTTCGTCGGGTCCCACCTGGTGGATCGGTTGATGGCGAGAGGCGACAGCGTGATCGTGGTGGACAATTTCTTCACCGGTAGAAAAGAAAACGTGATGCACCACTTCGGGAACCCTAGGTTCGAGCTCATCCGCCACGACGTCGTTGAGCCTCTCTTGCTCGAGGTCGATCAGATCTACCACCTCGCTTGCCCCGCTTCCCCTGTTCACTACAAGTTCAACCCTGTCAAAACTATCATATCCTTTTTAATTTCATTCTCTGTTTGTGCATTCAAATTCATTGTTTAGGTTAGGGATCTGTTGTGTTTGGATTTGAATTTGATGTCCTTAACTGTGCTTCTTCACAAGACCAATGTGGTAGGAACACTCAACATGCTGGGTCTAGCTAAGAGAGTGGGTGCGAGATTCTTGCTAACAAGTACCAGTGAGGTTTATGGAGATCCTCTGCAGCATCCTCAGAAGGAGACTTACTGGGGCAACGTCAATCCCATTGGTCAGTACTTTCTTTCTTCCACCATTTATTTCCTCCGGTGACCGGAATTTTATCTCAGTCTGTTATAGGAAACTAGTTTAGTGTTTGTTTGGATTTGAAATTGAATTCCCAGATCAGAGTGCATGTTCATTGTTCTGTGAGCTTTATTATTAATATTTTGTTTTCAAATGAGCGAGACGTGGTCTTTTTTGTTAGCTAGTGAGGTACGTGGAACGTGTCAAGAGGACCGCGTTATAGGAATTTCAGGGTGTCGCCGACGAGGAACCCGTGATTTGCGGGTCCACGTAAATTGAAGGGTCGAGATACTTTTAGATTTGTTTGCTCTTGTTCTTGATGGGTCACGCTGCATTGCCGGATTAAAATGTGTAATACAAAACCACTCTCGCCGGAGAGAATGGCGGGTGGCGGTGGCGGTGGCAGCACAGTGTAGAATGAGCACTTTGGTTTAGTTGTTATTTTTCGTTCGTACTTGTGAGAGTGAAGAGTAAAAACACTAAAAAACAAGTGAGATTTACCCGGTTATTTTATTTTTACTTTACTTAATTTAGACACTATCCCATGTTGTTTCTTTCCTTTTGATTTTTATATATAATAATAATAATAATAATTAAAAGGTCCTTTTTTTAAAAAAAGAAAAAGAGATGTCAGATGTGGGACAGTGTAAAGTTGTTTACTTTAAGATGTGAAATGGTTCATGAATGTGCGACAGGTGTCAGAAGCTGCTACGATGAGGGAAAGCGTACGGCGGAGACATTGACCATGGACTACCACCGAGGGGCCGGTGTTGAGGTCACCTAACCTAACTGTCTTCTTCTTCTTCCTCAGTCTACTTTTTCCATTAACTCAATTGCTGAGCCTTAAAAAGTTATGCTCACATTGAATACTGAAATGGTGCTTCTTTCTTTTGTTAATTTTCAGGTTAGAATTGCTAGAATCTTCAACACCTATGGTCCTCGGATGTGTTTGGATGATGGCCGTGTCGTTAGTAACTTCGTTGCTCAGGTAGGGCCTCTCTTTATTTATTTGAATTTGATATTGAAAGCAATGTGTCCTTGTTGGTATTATTTGTAATAAAAATTGTCCCTAACTTGTGTTCTTCTTGCAGGCACTGAGGAAGGAGCCTTTGACTGTTTACGGTGATGGAAAGCAGACAAGGAGTTTCCAATATGTCTCTGATTTGGTAAGCATATACACTTTTCTCGCCACAAAACTCATTCCAAAACCACGGTAAAATCAGAAGCAAATGATAAGGAATGTTGTTTCGGTTCATCATAATAATTTTGGCTTCACTGGCTTGCACTTTCTTTCTTATTAAATTAACAAATATATGTTCTTAGATGGTTGGATCTGGAGTGCAAGTAGCTTCATTCTTTAGGATGAAGCGTTAAAGCAACTTTTCCCCATGTGCACGCTGCAAATTTAACAGAAACAATTACAACTTTTCCCCATGTTACAAGTAGCTTCAGGGTTTTCTGACTTGTTTCTTTTGGTAAATAGTTAAAGATTATGGCGTGTGTTTAAATGACACGATTGAGCATACTGTTCTCGGTGGCTCATTTCTCTGAGGAACCATTTGCATGTGACTGGAAGCAGAGTTTGAAGGCCCATGTGGGCCAGCTCTTTTAATTGTATTTTGTACTGCACAATAAAAAAGTTTTAAAAGCTGAACTCTGAAAACAATAGAAAATGAAGCATTAATAGATCCAGGTGCAGCTTCGTGTATAGGATTCAATGCAGGAAGTTGATGAATAACACGTGTCCTGTGATAATTAAATACCATACTTAGAATATGGCCTTAGGTCAGTGATGCGGTGAGTAGCTGCTATACCTTCTGAATCTGGTTCAAGATGCTGCTGTTTGCTGTATTAATGAGATATGATATCTATGTTGGCACAGGTGGAGGGTCTGATGCGCCTTATGGAAGGAGAACACGTGGGACCTTTCAATCTTGGAAATCCTGGTGAATTTACAATGCTTGAACTTGCCAAGGTAAATTTGGGTCTTTATTTTGCAATTATTAGGGAAAGTTTAAAACTTTCATATTTTTAAGTTAGACTAATATCATGCCTGAGCCTTGACTGGGAGCAACTGGCCATAAAAAATGCAATTATTAGGAAGAAATTTCTTATTCTAAATTACCTGAGCATGTAAAACCAGAGTTAGATGGTGCAATTTGTCTAGTTTCTTGATTTTATCCTACAATCAATGTTTTTTTAACAATGTGGATTCAAATGAAGAATGCTAGTTTGGAAGAGAGTGCTGTTTATTTTTTGTCGGTGAAGTTAGCAACTTTAATGTCATAGATGATAGACCACATTAATTGAATGCATCAATATATGTTCGTTAAAATCAGCTCTGTTGGTAATGGTGGTGCAGGTGGTCCAAGAAACAATCGACCCAGATGCAAAGATAGAGTACAGGCCCAACACAGAGGACGACCCTCACAAGAGAAAGCCTGATATAGATAGAGCCAAGGAGCTTCTTGGCTGGGAACCCAAGGTGGACCTGCACAAGGGCCTCCCTCTCATGGTTTCCGACTTCCGACAACGCATTTTTGGTGACCACAAGGAAGGTGCAACCGTCGCCTAATTCTTGCTCCGACCATGTCATGTTATGCGTACCCTTAGAGTGAGAAGAAGAAAGGGAAGAAAAGATGGTAGTTCAAGGAGGATAACAGTAGTGTATTTCCCTATCAAGCCCCCAGAGAGTTTCATTAGTCACAGCAGCATATGATCTCTTCATTTTGTCGTTTGTTCTTCATCAATCTTCACATGCGGGTTATTACCCTCTTTCAAGATTGGTACCCAGCCATGATGATTTCATTTATCAAGTTCCTGCTATCTATACTCTACTTCTATATTTTTTCTTTATGTAATTGTTATGTACAAGAGGCTACAGTTATAGTTATTTCAACATATTGCCTTTACTTTTTCCATTTAATTCGAACTCAATCTCCACCTGTTTGCAATTTGATCTTTGATCTCTAAATGATGTATGGATATAATCTCACAAAGAAAGAATTTTATGTATTATACAAGACATCTAATCAGAACATTAAATCCAATAAAACAACAAAAAATTCTACAATGATGCGCTGCGTTCATGACACTCAGAAATATTGTCATGGTCATTGTGAGTTTTGTTTGGTAAGTTCTCAGAAGAAGAACCTGCCTTCTTAATGCGCATGTCCATCCAATTTATGATGTCTGTTAAGACAAGTTGGATGTTTTCATCAGATTCCCCAGTTGTTATGCCATGCCACATTCCAGGGTACAATTTCAATGTCTTGTCTTCGCTACTGGCTTGGTCATACAATGCCTTGCATACTTCTGGGTCTGTCACTCTATCTTGCTCTCCTTGTAACAATATGAACGGTATTGTCACCTCAGATAACATGCTTTCAACTTTATTGCTGATATTCATCATCTCGAATGCTGTTTTCAATCTCGGCTTCTCCTGATACACATACTTGTTTTTCCTTATCTGCAATCATAGTCAAACAACACACAATTAACTGCATATTCGGGTGCCAGAATCAATTATGGGGAAAAACTTTTCCTCACCGCTTCTCGTTTGGCTTGATCTCTGAAGCCTGTATCAATGATATCCTTAGAGGGAACTATTTTCCACTTTGGAGCAATTTGTCCAACTTTATTCAATATATTTACAACTATCGGATGTGGCTTCAGCTTCTCCGATATCTAGCATATATTTGAACATTTGCATATAAACCATATTTTTTGGGTCAACAAGGAGATAATAAACAAGGTTTGAATGAATGTTCACACTCCTGATACCTTACACATTGGTGCAACAAGAATGGCACCATCCCACAATGAAGGGTCCTTTCTATGCAATAGTATGGACACTGCCCCTCCCATTGAATCTCCATATATGAACTTGTCCTTTTCCTTGTACTCTGGGCGCTCTGAAATACCCAAATGAGTAAGCATTAACTAACATGTTCCAAAGTACTTTAACACTGAAATTGTTGCATATGAAGTGCATGTTTGGACACGGTGAAAAATTTAAACAAAATATCATGGCAAAAGCAACTTCTATTAGCTTTTGTGACGTGATTTTCAACCATGTATCCAAATATACACAAATTTATTGAGTCCCTACCACAAATTGATTTGAAGTAGTCGTAAGAGTCGTCAACAATGTTATCAAACTTTGTTATGTAACAACGAACACCTTCGGAGCGTCCATGTCCTTCAATGTCGAGTCCGAACACCGCATATCCAGCACACGCAAACTTGGATCCTAGATCTACAGTCATGAAGCACTGACATTAAATTTATATTAATGAACCCAATTCTGAAATATCAAAACCAAAGTATATTTATTTCTTATGATCATGTAACAAAATTGTGAAAAGCAATGATTAACAATAAGAGGAAGGGAAGAAAAGTGGTCCAAGGGCTTCATGTACAGTTACCTCTCATGAAGGTACTGCATTCCACTCCATAACCTGCAGTAAAATATTAACCAATACCATGTTAAATAACTACCTAGCAGGAGATGGTGAGAGAGTGAAAGAGAGAGTGAAAGAGGGAAAACAGAATTGAACCATGGCAAAGGAACATGAGGCCCTTGGGAGAATAAAAAGGCAACCATTTGCAGGTGAAGAGCTGCATTCCCCTTGTGTTCTGCCAGAATTCCTGATAAAACACAATCTCCACAATTAACATAACAATTACACAAATTCAACAAGAACTATGAGTTTGTGAAACAACTGGGATCTTGGAGGACTTACTTCTTGATATGAAAACTTCCTATTCATGATGATAGTTTGTTGGGTGTTGTTGGAAAAATTAAACACCAAGTGTTTTTATAGACCCTTCAATGGGACTTGGTTACAAACAAGAGTATATACAATA
Organism: Acmispon strigosus; assembly: GCA_030819835.1. Taxonomy (NCBI): domain Eukaryota; kingdom Viridiplantae; phylum Streptophyta; class Magnoliopsida; order Fabales; family Fabaceae; genus Acmispon; species Acmispon strigosus. The sequence continues at coordinate 66,327,198 of JAUAMA010000003.1, read as the reverse complement.
AGCTATATAGTGACAGTTGTGATGAAAGTTTATTGTTACAAAATGAAAGGAGCAATGAAGTTCTTTCTGATAATAGCAATGGAGAGAAGGGCAGAGGAGGGGTAGGTTCTATTCCTGTGTCAAAAAGAAACTAAGGTGTTGATGGTGTTTTTGTAACTGGGAATTTGCAGAATTCAGATCCTCCGCCACCCCTGCAGCCTCTGTATCGGCAAAATGATAAGTGTATAAAAATTATTACCAACTCTTACTAATAAATCTGAATAATTTAATATCAGAATAAAAATTTGCAGCTAAGAGCAGCAGAGAATATGGCTGCAGAGGATCGATTGATGTTGAAATTTTGCATTGTTTGGTTTTATATATGAATGAGGTGAGATTTTCTTTGGAAGTTGAAACAGCCCCAACTGTATCTGCATGATGATTTATGGATATTACACACGTCCAGGCCAGAGATTTCGTTTTCTTACAGTAACAAACCCTATTGTTATGCTTTTTCTTTCCTTGGGAAGGAACAGAGGCATTACACATGGAATTCCCAATCATAGGTTGACCTTTCATCGGTCATAATTTATTTATTTTTTCAAACAAAACAGATTTAATTACTGAGCCTGTTAGATGTGGATTTTCTTAGGATTTTTTTTCTAAAAAATGCAAAATTTGAACAAATGAAGTTGAGGTCAAATTTTAATTGGGTAATATTGAAAAAAAAAAAAAAAAAAACCTACTAATAACAATAACTCCCAACCCTTATATCTTTTTTAATTATTGAAGTAAAAGTAACAATTTATAAATAGAATTAAATCGGTTTATAGAAAACCAAAAAATGTACCTCACTAGGTTTCTTAGTTTATTACATTTCTTGTTTGATTCTAAATTTAAACACGATCCTGTACTAAAAAACACATTACAATTTTGATTTTTTTGGGTAAAATATATTTCTAGTTCCTATACGCTAGTTAATTAACTCATGTCATGCTGAAGACTTGATATACGTATTAACTAAATTGTTGTGTTATACAGTTAAAACAATTACCATATAAAACCAGTGATTATACTCTCTTTATAAAACCTTCTCTATATGACAAACTCACATTTCTTTCTATTTATGTAAATGATAAGATCATTGGAGGTGATAATGAGCTTGAAAAACAAAATCTGAAGAAGTTAGCTTGGGAAGTTGAAATACTTCCTTGAGATAAAGGTTGCCTCCTCTAAACAAGATATTTTATTTCGCAAAAGTAAATATGCCATTGATCTCATTGAACATTGAACAGACAGACTGGAAATAAAGGAAGTAAACTTGAAACAAGGGAAAAATGATTTTATTACTTGATACAAGATACAACTAGTAATTATAAAATATAGACTATAACATACCGAATAAGGAAATAAAATCTGTTCAACTTAGGTTTAAATTATATCTCTCCAAATTACAAAAACTATGAAATCAAACTTCTATTACCACAACACTCTTTCCAAGTCTCAAACTCGCTTTATAGGAAGTCACTTGGTGTACAGTGTGGTTAAAAGACCATGTTGTGCGTGCCTTTTACAGAGTATTTTTGTCTTGTTTAGTGCTATTATGCATAAAGAGAACAAAGACTAAAATACTATTTTTGGTCAATGAACTAAACTTACTCTAAACACATAAAAATTAAAAAAATTACATTCCTTGAAAACTGCCAAATAGCAAAGAATTTTGCTTGTTGATGTCTTCCAAGAAACCTGAATCAAATATCTCCGGCCACTGTTTCTCACCTCATTTTATGTTCTGGAGTAGTCAGCTGCAGCACAGAAAGCAGAAACCAAACCGGTCATTCCAATCACCTGCGTCCATTTTCGTGTCCCCGCAGCAACAGCAACAGATGCACCTGCCACAGCTCCCGCAATCAAACCATTGACCTGTATGGGAGTTTGACAAAAAAGGAAGAACAACAAGAAATTTAAAAGTAATTTTAGCAACTTGTTGATCCATGTTTAATTGTAGTTGTCAAATGCATACATATGCAACCATGTAAATACATAAATCCAGGGTGCTTGGTCTTCAAAACATAAAAAAGTAATCGTGGTTTCTAAATCAATGCCAAAGTTGGCCCCAGAACTACAATATATAGCTAAACACCAAAATTCTCATTCTCATATTGAAACAATCCATAGAAGCGAAATTAAGAGTTCTGATGGCAAATAAAAAGTTGATAAATTAACACAAAATGGGCAAGTAATGGTGTATTGGTTTCCAACATTTAAATGCAATGCCATGGAAAGCCCGCACATGTTTATGTGCTCTGGGCATTTACAGCCATATGAAGAGCTTTTTCTGTATGGGGAAAAAATTGCACCCCCGAGTTCTAGTATTCTTACACAATCAATGGGTCATGATACTCGGGGTGCATTACGCATAACAACAATGTCTAATGGAATTGATGAAGCCCTAAAGACTATAGGCAGTGATGTCTAACAAAAGTTGCTAACTGGGTTCTGCACTGCTTGGGCATCTTATATAACTTCCTATTCGTCAACATTTGAGGTCTACCCATAGATAGGATGAAGTACCCATAAACACAATTCAATACTCAAGTCAGTCCAAGAGTTCAAAATTGAAAAGTACAGGCAAAGAAGAACATACTTGGGCACCTCTTGGTGCATGTATATATAGGGGGTCAAATCTCCTGAGCTAGAGGCAGTGGATGTCTTAGTACTAAAGCTAGTAGACTAGAGAAACATACTGTTCCAATTTCAATATAGGTCCATAAAATCTTTAAAGGCTGCAAAAATAATTATTCAATTGGTCTTACCAGAAGTGCAAATTCCATTTTCCGAGACTATCTATAGAGAACAAAGTCGAAGCTTCACAACAGATCATTTGTAAAAGAAGGACAAGATGCACTTGCAAAGCACACAAGACAAGAGCATCACAACACAAATCTATTCCATTAAATTGCGAATGAGAGGTAAGCAAACAGACAGAGATTAAACTTAACTGTAAACAAGTAGGAACAAGTAATAACTGCAGCACTAACTAACAATTCAACTACAACAAAGAAAGCTAACTAAAAAATAAAACTGACTAATGAATTCCTCAATTTTCTGACACCAATCAGTCAAGTTCTTGACTAGTTGAAAACAAAGGATAACAAGGAGAAAAGGAATTAACTAACCCAATCATTCTGCCTCCTGTATTTCTGAACCCTACATCGAGTAACGCTGAAAACTCCGGCTACAAGCCCTAAAATCCCAAATCAATTAACATCAATGCTACGAAGAAAAACATGATTGCAAAGCTCAAACATCACACCATGTTTATGTAAAGTTCAACTACCGCATCGAATCCCAAACTTGCCGACCGTGTTTGCCTGTACTCAGCAGCCCAAACTAAACCATCAGCTAACCGAAAACCCTAGCACCAGTTTCGAATTCGATAGACTACCAAATTGAAAAAAAAAAAAACAAAATCATTTACCACAAAAGAAGCTCGAGCAATGCCTGTAAGACCTGTATAGAGAAGTTTTGGAGTTGAAAATTCACAATGAGAATGGAAATTACTACCGAGTTTCGATGCATGAGAGAAATTTACCCTGTTGACGAGCCTCATAGGGACCAAAACACAAGCCCCAGATTACACCGGCCTGAAGAACAATTCACATTTTCTTACGGTCTTTGAAGAAGCGAAATAGAATAAACGGCGATAATGATGCTTACCGTTCCGACGCGAAGACTAGACTCCACGGCGAGGGAGGAGCATGGAACGACGTCGTCGAGGTCTTCTTCCATCTTTTCCTTGTCGCAAAAGGTCGGGGGTGTTTTTGGCACACCACTTAAAACTAGGAAATGTCTACAATATTCTCCCTCTTTACTAGTTTTAAAAATTCGGAACACGATCTACTTTTCGGTAGAAAAATTAAAAGTCAAAATACATGTATCTTCATATGATTCTGAGTTCTTTAACACCAAATACATTTCAATTTTAATTTTCCAGGTTTTAAAATCTTGGAAGGGAATATGCTTCAATGAAATACCGGTAATGTTTCGATATTTAAATTCCTAAATAAATGTGATATATGTGTTTTTTGTTTTTAATTTTTGGAAGGCAATGTGCGTCATTTATTGGAAAATGAAATTCCAGTATGAATATTAACGTTTCGGGAATTAATTCGCGGAAGGTAAAGAGGTGTTTTTATTCTAGGTTTTTAATTCTCACAACACAAATTGTTTCAGTATCGTGAACATGAAAACCCAGTACAAATTTTAAGATTTCAAGATTTAAGTATTTGGATTATAATTAGGTGTTGCCTTCTGAGTTTTCAAACCCCACACATATGAAGTTGAAAACTTAGAGCCCGTTCGGGGTGGTTGAAAACAAAACATGTTCGGCAAAAATAAACTGAATTGTTTTTTTACAGAACTTCAAACACATTTTTACCCAAATTTTGAAAACCACAAAACATGGTTTTGTATTTATGATTTTTAGTTTCAAGAACATGTATCTCACTTCCACTACCCTCACCCTCCACCTCCACCTCCACCACCACTACCACCACCACCACCATCACCGCCGCAACCACCACAACCCCCATTGCCATCACCACCACCGCCATCACCACCACCAAAGCATCCTCCCCCACCCACTGCCACAATCATAGCCACTTCCACCACCACCACCACCAACCATGACCAACACCACTGCCACCACCCACTGTCAATACCATCGCCAATGCCACTACACCATCAACCACCACCACCCCGCCGCCGCAACCACAACCAACTGCCACTGCCATCGTCACCACCACCATCACCAACCATGGCCACAACCATAAGCATAGCCACAGCCACCACTCAATGTTAATACCATCGTCACTGCCTCAACCACCACCATCACCACACCACCAACCTCTGCCACCACCACCTCCTCCCCCACCACAACCCTCCACCATACCACCTTTCCCCACTGCCACTGCCATCGTTACTATTCCACGTTCCACCACCGCCCTCAAACCTCTTCCACTGCCACCACCACCTCCACAACAACCACCTCCACCCTCGATGATCGCTAGCCGCCACCACCTGCGCCATTAGGTAAAATGCACCTCCGCCACTAAATAATGGTGATATATGATGCTTTACAATGATGATGACTATTGTGAAGTTATAAAATTGACAACCACTTTTTAAAACTAAAAACCACAAAAAACTAAAACTTGATTTATAAAACAAAATACTAATTTTGGTTTTTAAATTTTTTAAAACTAAAAACCACTTCGAACAGGACCTTATTTTATAATTCCACGATTAAAAACTCAAAACGAGGGCAACTAGGGAGGGACATTTTACTTAATTGGGCCTCTTTTGATGGGCTTCGGCCCAGTCCAAAATATGAAGGGCCCAAAGTCTTTTTACAGAAAAAAAATTCTACTTTATGAAGATGGAAAGTTGGTAACCCTAGTTTTTGTTATCAGAAGGAGGAGGAGGAGCAGGAGCAGGAGCAGAGGTGAGTGAAGAGAGGGAGGTGCGAAAATGAGTGGAGCGAAGGGGAAGAAGAAGGGAACGAGCTTCGTGATCGATTGCGCGAAGCCGGTGGAGGATAAGATTATGGACATCGCTTCTCTCGAGAAGTTCCTTCAGGAGAGGATTAAGGTCGGCGGCAAAGCTGGTGCGCTCGGCGATTCCGTCACCGTTACTCGCGAGAAGAGTAAAATCACCGTCACCTCCGACAGCAACTTCTCCAAGCGGTAACCTGCGCGTTTTATCTTTTTTCCATTTCCATTATTGCATCGATTTATCAGGTTGTTCTGTTAATTGAGATATTTTCAAGCTTCTAAATAGTGTAGATCGCGTACCCTGTTAGCAGTGGTTAGATTAAGCTTCGAGTAATTGGGATTAGGGTTTTCCGGTCACATTCTTAGCTAATTTGGTAGCCATGATCATGGTGGAACACAAATGTATTACTGCATCATGCACGATTTAGAATGTAATGTGATTTCTTTGTTGAAGTTTATGCATGGATTGGTTAGACTGCTTACTACCTAGTCAAGTTTGTTTGAGTGGGGAAGAAAAGTATTAAAGTAGATTTCGGTGCTGGCTAGTTATCTTCTCAACTGTTGAAGACTGGATTTTGCTGAACGTTTTCTGTGCTTCTATCGTAAAAATCTGAGCTCGAGTTCATAAAGTAAATGTCGTATCTTTTCTCGCTAAGCTTCAATTCTTCTGAGAGGGTAGTAGAAAATGCTAGTTAGAGCTGGTTTGGCTTGGGATGTTATCATGCATTGAGATTGAGTTAGGTTTCTGTAATGAACACTGGGTTAGTGGTGAGCGATTTGGGAAGGGATGATTGTCAGTGGACATAAGGTGCCCTTATTTGTTGTGAATCTGATACCTGTGAGTTCTTCCTAGATTTTGCAGTAGCTGAGGTTTCTCTCTTGCTTTCCGTTTATCTAAAAAATTCCTATTTTGTAGCATTAAGTTTTGCTCTGCTGTGACTGTGATGGGTTGCATGTTGTCATAAATAGTCTCATTGCCAAAGTTTTGAAGCACATGTTTAACAATTAAGTGATCATGACTCTTGTCAGTCCTCTTCTAACGCCCTCTGTGCACTGCTTACCTTTTATTTAATGGAAGTAGACAATGCTGTGAATCCGAAGCAGTTATGAACTTGATGGTTGTTACTTCACATTTGTTTTTTTTCAGCTGAGTTTTTTGTTTGTACTAGTTTTCTCTCCTCTGGTATTCTATTTACTCTGTTTGATTATTTTTTCGTATTCTTAACCTTTCTTAGGTATCTGAAGTACTTAACCAAGAAGTATTTGAAAAAGCACAATGTGAGGGATTGGCTTCGGGTGATTGCCTCTAACAAGGACCGGAATGTCTACGAGTTGAGATACTTCAACATTGCTGAGAATGAGGGTGAGGAGGAAGACTGAAGATCTAAGACTCTGTCTACGAGTTGTGGAGTTGCTTTTAATCTATGTTATCTATCGACTTTTTACTGTTTGTTTAAATATTCCTGTGAACCAATGTTATGCCTTCAACAAGTTTTTAAAATTAATAGTGATTTTATGGAGAGGTTGCCATAAAATTCAGATACACAGTGCACATCTTATATTTGGAATGGCTATCCTTTATTTGGTCACCATTTACTAATTACAGCAGGAGATATGTTTTGGTGTTTTTTCTCGTATAATGTGGCAAGAAACTGCTTTTCATGTGGATGATAATTGTAAGTAGGGTTTACTGCTGCAATGTGGCTACTAGAAACTTGGGAAATGATTCAACGCATTATGAGGACAGCCCAGAATCCACTTAGGCTTTGTTTGCAAGTTGGATTTTGGAGGGAAATGAAGTGAAATTAGAGGTATATGAGAAGTTCTGCCCTTGTTTGAAAGTTTTTTAAAAAGTTCGAAAGATTTCGTGGGATTTTTTTAACCCTCCAAAACCCTCTATTAGACTGCTCTTACCTTTAGTCATTTTGTGGAGTGCATCCAAACTGAAGACTTTATAGAAATTTCGAGCTTCCATAAAATAGAGGGTTTTGTCCTCTTTTCATTCTCTTCATCTCATAATTTTTCACAAAAATTAATCACAAAATCATAAGTAGTTGCAGAATCGAAAAACTGATTTTATACTAAACAAATTGAGATACTATGAGCCAAATGAATTTCTGAAAGTTTTCAATATTTTTAAAGTTCTAATGTTTTCATAATTTATAAATAAAAAAATCACTCTATAATTGCATGAAATACTTTGATAGCTTGACTGATTAAAATTAGAGTATACTACACTCCCTTTCTAGTGTTCATGTTAAGGCTCAATGAATTAATGGCATAACCACTTATGCAAGCTTTTTGGAAGACCATTCATAACTTATTGCTTAGTTATAAGTTTTTCTTCTAGCTTATTCTTCTCATATTTTTATATTACCTTATAAATAAAAATTTATACATAACTGATAAACTATTTTAGACTTATTTTAATAAATTTCTTGAATAAACTTGTCAATAAATGTTTATATAATGGGGCTTATTATTATAAATAGGTTTAAATTTGGTTTTATTCTCCACGACTTGGGTTTTATGGTTTTGGTCCTTATTTTGGCACTTACATTTGGTTTCATAATCTTTTATTTAAGATTACTATGGACATGTGATTATAAAAAAACATTTGATATGTCTCTATCACAACTTTAAGCATCACAAAGTTTAAAACGCACCAAAAACTGATTCTAAGTTGGTTGAATGAACTGGATAATGAACAGCATGAGTGAATTGAAGTGCCGAAATCTCCACGTTGTTGCTTCATGATCACAAACTGTCGTGCGCCAATAATTCACTTTTGCACTTCTTTCTTTTGGCAGAAAGGAGATGCATGATACTACCTTATTTTGGCAGTTTCTGATTCTTCCCCTTATACAACAAGTAAGAGATCAAAACATTGACATCACCAAAATTCATGTGTCACTCATGAATAAATTATCTTGTCTTAATTACTACTTCTTCTGATAATTTGATTAATTAGACACTGATGCCACGAGTTAGTTCTTAACTAAATATCTTGCACTATTGATCACAATAAAAGTACAAAATATCTTCCGGTGTAGCTTACCAAAATGTCCTAAGCGATTATAAAATTGATTTTTTCTTTCTATTATTAGTATTTTCCATAGCTTACGCCTGACGATAATATTTAAATCACGAACATCTATTATTTGGTGAAGCTGCTTGAACCCTATAAATTGTTTAAGAAGAGTTAACCATGCTCAGTTGAATCGTGATTATAAAATTGATAAAAAAATGTATTAGTTTAATTATAGATATTCTTTCATACTACTGCGTATCTTTGTGTACACTTTCAGACCAAAAATAGTAAGAAGTGACCATTGAATAAGTTTCTTCAACTTTGTTGGATTAAAAAGCAGGAAATATATTTGCGTCATCACCATCTTTCAAATAATGTATTTTCCACGGTGAATAGCGCATAGTAGGGCAACGTCTTGGATTATATATATCTATAATAAATACTTTGGATCTAATTGTTGTTTTTTATTTCATTTATTTTCTCGATTATATGTTTTTGTCTGACGGCTCACATTAAAACCACGAAACAAATAGCTGGTAAATTAAAGTTGGAAAGTGTAGAGGTGTTTGGTGTCCCGCCAAGCATTTACTTAATCAAATAAAAACAATTTTTTTTCTAATGAATAGAAATTTGAACATATGGGGGCAATATACACATAAATTTGTAACATGAAAAATATAACATAGTACTATTAAAAATTTGAAAGTACATCACAATTGTTTCCTACGAGTTTTCATATTTTGAAAACTCTACACTATCTTTTCATTCTCAACACTATCAAATATATCTTTAACTAAACAAACATTTAGCCATTCATCTTCCATACGATTTCGCTTGTGATTCTTGATGATATTCATAGCGGATAAAACTCTTTCAACTGTCGCAGTTGCTATAGGAAGTATCAAAGCTAAATCTAAAAGCAAATATACCAATGGATATACAATATGCTTCCTAGTCTCCACAAGCTTTATAGTAAGATCACCAATTCCCCCTAGTCCTGAAAATGCACCATCAGAGCATGCATTGATGAAGTAATTTTCAAGCTGATTATCTAGTGCCAAAAGTTCAATTGGGGAAAAATCTGAAGGATAAAAATGAGCCAAATGAATCAATTTGTCCTTATCAAATGCAGCAAATGAATCTCTTGGATTCAAGCAAGCTACACAAAGAGGCAACCCGCTATTCACTTCAGTAAAACGATTATTCAACTCTTAAAGTTGTCGATCTATCACTTGAAAGAATAATTCAACTTGAAAATGATACACATTAGAAACTTTCTCCATTTTGCGTCTTGATCTTCCTTGTGTTTGAAATGTATCAGCCATATTAAGAATGATAACATTGTGTCTTTCACAAAACAATGAAACCTCTTTGAGCAAAGAATCTCAACCATCATCTCTCATAACTTGCAATCTCTGCTTTGACACAGCAACCAACTTTATAGCATTTACAATATCTTGATCACTTCTTTGTAATGCTTGAGACAACTCATTAGTTATCCCTAAAATGTTTTTCATCAAGTGCAAGATGAAAACAAACTCAAAAGACTGCATCAAATTCAGCAAAGCACATGCTTCAACTTTTTGGTCTAAACTTATGCCATCTTCCTCAACAAATTCAAGCACATCAACCATCTAAACTCTTAATTAGATGCATGTGTAAAACTCATAACACTCTCAATGCATCAAAATTAAACTCTATAATAAATATGAAAAAATGGATAAATACATAAACAAAACACTAGAAAATATACGTAGAGTTTTCAAATAAAAGAATCCTCATCCACTACGAAATATAAGTGTGATGGAGAATATCGGCTTGTATAGACTTAAGAATTATTTCAATTATTATAATTAGTTAATTAGAGTTAGTAAAGTTTCTGTTTTTAAACCCCTCAACAAGGAATAATAGTCAAGGTTAAGAGTTTTTTTTTTTAATCCTGTGGGGGCACTTGTCCCCCCTAGACACTATGTGCATCCGTGCTTGAATAGTTGTAGCTTGGGAAAAAAAAAAAAAGAGAATCGAATCATCAAGTTGCCATTGAAATTGGATCCGCACAAAGAAAAGCATTTGTTATTTATTGGTTATTGAGGGCATCCAGAAAGCATGTGTAAGCGCTGAACGAAGTTAAATGATCGATCTACTGAAGTTGTGAGATGTAAAAATGAGTCGGCTAGGAAGCGTTCCACCTTAAAATAATGTAAAAGTACTACTTTAAATCCAATTGAAGCTCAACCCTCCATTCATGTTTTACTCATCATAAGCCGTGTTTTCTCATTTGTGTACATAGTAATGTGTATTAACAGAGGCTAAACGAGGACACAAACACTCATCTGAACTTGAAAACGACAATCATTCTATAACAACGTGAAAAATGGTTATAGACGCCCCTTTTCCCACACAATTGGGTTATGCTGGCCAAATGATCAATTGGTTCACACGTTAATAAGGATAGTCACTAGTCATATATTGACAAAAAAATATCAGAAGTAATACGCATGAAACTTCCATTTCTTGGCTATATCTCTCTTTACCTAATATACAGTCTCATCACTAGTATTTTTTTAAAAGAAAGTATAAAACTGTTGATCAAAGTGCGGTTTTATTTTTTCATGCATGAAACTTCTTTTCTTGGCTATCTCTTACTCTCATCAACTATTGTACGTACTATAGCTATTTTTTGAAAAAGAAAATGTAAAAAAGCTAGTAAAGTATCAACGTACGATTTTAAATATTTAGACCAGATTTATGTGTTTCCTAAAGAAAGATTTGTATAGCGTCAAGTTATTCAAACATTAAAAAAAATATGGTTCTTAAACATTTATAAAATGATATAATAGCTTTTACTTTTAAAAATCTTTAATATAATCTATAATGTTTTTCAAATCTAAGCTAATTATTTTATCTGAGCTTAAATACGACTATCGCTGCAACGTGAAAATAATAAAAATGTCATTTTCCCCACCCAATTGTGTTATGCTGGCAAACTAGTCAATGGTCCTTTCTAGATATGGAAATGGCTTATCCCAATCAACAACCAGATACTATGTGTTGGATTAGGCACTTCAATAACATGATTTCACATCTTTGCAGTGTTTTAGGATTTTGAAATTCAGAAGTTAAATTTTATGGGATAAGAAATCTTGAAAGCCAAAATTTTCAAAATGGAGGTGCAAATTATTGTTATTGAAATCTCAAATCCGACTCCCGATACTATTATGACTGATTCTTAATATTGTTTTCCCACGTGATACACGTTGCCAGCTGTAGGACTATAGCTATACGACATAGCAAATTGAATTTCTTGTTTGTAATTGTATCTCTCTTCACCACAATCATAAGTTCATAACCATTGATTTTTATAATCAATGGCCAAATAAACAATATTTTATTTAATTAAAAACTTCATGTCTATTTATTAGCTATAAAGGATGGAGAAGTTGTAAGGGATCTAAATCCCTAGGACATAGAGTTTACAAATAATGTCATGTGATTTAAAATAAAATCTTTTTGTTTGAGAAAATAATTATTGGTTGATATTTTTTTTATGGAATTATTGATTCACATCTTAAATACAAATACACTTACGGTGAAATATCAATAGAAAAAAAGAAGAAGTGGAAAACATGATAGATAATATCAAAATATAATAGAAAAGGATATGAATACAAAATTAGTGGGAAAGAAAAGTCGGGTGTGAATTAATTTTTTTTTTCTTGTCTATAATTTTTTTTTGTTTACATAGTTTTTACTTTTTTGACTTTGGAAAGTATTCTTTGCCGTGGATTCTAACAAGAGAAACTTGAGAAACTTAAGGTTTTGTGGAAATTAACAAATTAAGAGTGATTTAGAAAAGCCCACTTAAAATTGAGACAAGGAAAGAGATAGAATTTTGAGGAAACTCTCTCATTTAGTCATTTATGAGGAGACTCTAAAAAGTAAAAAAAAACCACATTATTTTGTCTTTCTCTTTTCACTAAGTGCAAGCCAAACAAGAGTGGGAGAGCATCTCTCCTCTTACTATCTCTTCAAGTTACCCTATAACAAACACACTCATATGCTCAAATCTCTTTCACTTTTACGGTTTTACCTCACACATGTTGGTTTATTTCCATTTATCGTTGATTCATAAAAAGTAAACAATGGCAAACATCCCGACACTTGCAGCTTGTGGCAGTTCAGTTTTAGACCTCAAAAATTACCAGAAACTACATGTATTGGAGTATTGCCACTGATCGCATATTTATTAATCACTTTTTGTTTACATTAGCCTAAGGATGAGAAGTCTAGAAATAAAAATATAGATTAAATACTAAATAATATTTTTTGCCTATACACTTTTTTTTATAGTTCGATTCACTATTTTATTAATCATGAGAATAAGTTGAAAGCATTTCAGAAAATATTAAATCAAAATAATAAATAACTAATTTTGTAGAACTAAAATCATTTTTTTATTTATTAAAAATTTATTTACTCTACTTAATTTACACTTATTATTAACTCACAATACTTCTCGCGTGGTCTAAGGCTCTACAGTTTTAATTTATTCACACTTTTTAATTTCTTTTATTTCCATTCAATTCACTTTCTCTTCCTATAATTCTGTTTTAGTTTCATTTTCTATCACTTCATTTATTATATTTATCAAACTCTTTTTTTTCTTCTTTTCCTTCACATGATGTACGTGTGAATAAAAACTTAATCAAGCCTCAGCTGCAAGTTTCTCCCTTATGAATTAGGGTTGATTAAGTTAATTGTCCCTGTAGTTTGAGTGCAGCTTGGTTTGGTCTTCATCGGAGTAAAAGTCCGAAAATAGTCCCTATGGTTTAGGAAACAACCGTAATTGGTCCTTGTCGGAGTTGTGGCTCTGGTGAACGTGATGATTTGGCACTGTCATGCTTACGTGACACTGTCATTTGTTTAAATGAGGGACCGAAAACAAAACAAAATATAATGAGGGACCAAAATCAAATTTCTTAATAAAAAATATTAATCTTTAATCTTCATCCCCATTAACCCTGAAATACCAAGAAAAAAGAATTTATTCATCCTCATCTTCATCATTTTCCATCAATTTCATCCTCCACCAACAACGGTAACCTTATTCGTCAACATTCTTCTAATCAATTCACCACATTTCCATCTCTATCATCTTCTTCTTTCTATTCAATCTACCCCAGCCACCCCCAACCCACATTTAATTTCTATTTCCCTTTCCCCCACTCTCGATGCCACTACTGCCACCTCATCTCTTCAATCTCCTCAACGTGCTTTTGCATTCAAACCTAGCCACCCACTACTATCATCAAAGATTTAAGTTTTTGCTATATTTCGTGGAACTTGATTCAAATCCACCCACCCATTGAGATCTTAAATGTTTTTTGAATTTTATAGAACTTGAATTTTAATGGTGAAAGATGTTGAATTTATAGGGGAAGATGAAGATTTGGGATTAGTAATTAATAATTTTTGATTAAGAATTATTAAATTAATTTTTTTAATCAAGAAATTTGATTTTGATCCCTCATTATATAAAGAATTTGCTTTTGGCCTCTCATTTAAACATATGGCAGTGCCACGTAAGCACGACAGTGCCAAATCATCACATTCACCAGAGCCACAACTCCGGCAATGACCAACTCCAGTTATTTCCTAAACTAGAAGGACTATTTTCAAACTTTTACTCTAACGATGACCAAAACCAAACTTCGCTCATGCAATATTAATATTAAGTTAGTTAACCCTATAAATTATGATGACACAATCATTATGTCTGGATAACAAAGATTGAAGAGAGAAAAGCAGTCACAAAAGGAGAAACAATTTTTTACTTATAATATTCTAGAAAATCATATTTTACCTTTACACTAAAATCGCACACACGGAAGAAGAAGCGGCGGGCCATGCAAACACGTTCTATAAAGCTAATCCAAATCCTTCTCCATTTCTCTTGGAGCAACCAAATTCGTTAATGCCGCCAAATCCCCCTCCGATGTGCTCCGGCGAATTCTGCCGTCGCCGGTAAACCTCTAAATTCCTTTCCCTCTCCGCGATTTGATTGATTTCCGTCCCTTTTCTTTCTAATTTGCACTTTGCAGTACAAATTCTCAGATCGATAAGCTCTGTTTGCATCCACACAATTATCTTAGATTATTTCTTTTTCATCGCCGCTGGGAATGCGCTCAATCATTGCGTGCTCGAACACCGCTTGTGACTAATTTAGCAATTTCACCTGAAAAATAATTAAGATGAGCAAAACTAGATATTAATTTTTCTGAATCTACATCTACTGAATAGTCACTGATACTGACTCTACTTGCTGTCAGCTGAATAATTAGTTGTCTTGTTCCTCCAATTCAAAGAGGATCGATCTCGTGTTGCGTATGCATATATTGGTTTTTGAATTTTGATTGATTTTCAGTTTGTCTTCTAATAACTCACTTATGATATTTGAATATTTTCTTGTGAACTGAGCTGCAGTTTGGAGTGATTGAGATCCTGTTGGCTGACACTTGGACTTGGCCAAGGAAAGTTGAAAGAATGGCTGGGTTTTCCAGTATATTTGGGCATGAGAAATGTCAAAAATCCTTAATTTTTAATGGAGAAACTGCTCTTGGGGATACTTTTCGGGTATTTTTGTATTTCCTTGGTCTTGCCTATTGTTTCCTTGGATTATCGGCTATAACGGTCCGCTTCTTTAAATCTATGGAAAACGTAGTTAAGCACACAAGGGAGGTAGTTGAGGTAGATCCTGTTACTAAAACTGAAGTGATTAGACACGAGAAAGTTTGGAATTACACAATCGCCGATATTAGCCTGTTAGCCTTTGGTACTAGCTTTCCTCAGATATCATTAGCCACCATTGATGCTATACAAAATCTGGGAAACCTGTATGCTGGAGGTTTGTGTTTCAAAGCTTTTGTTCCCAAGCTTTCTTATGATATAATATTAGAATCAAGTTTGATTTGTTTTTCGATGTTCGTCTTGGTGGAAATATATGTCAATAAGTAGTATGTTTTACAATAAAATATTATGTTGTCATTTGATTCATGTAGTTGACCTCGTCTTGTGGAAAAAGCTTATGTTGCTGCTGTTGTTATGAGTAGTAATTTTTGTCATTGTTTCTCATGTTCTTAATCATATATCTGTCTACTTTACTACTTACCTTTTACTGATAAACTGCACTTTTTGGTCCGTTTAGGCAGGGCAGGGTACATATTGCATATCTTTAGGTCAATAAACCTCAACTAATTCAGTACATTTTTAAGTATGCTCTTCTTTCCATTTTAGTCCCCTCAAATAGCTAAAGAAATGTTGTTAGACTAAACATTGATTTCTCATTATTTTACTTGTTCACTTATGGTTGTAACCTCTGCAGAACTTCTGACTACATCTCTCTAATTACTATCTATTCTGTACTGGCAGTACCTAGAAAATTTGTTGTTTGGTACTTCCCTCAAATATTTAAACATACATGTTAGCATGCATAAATTCATATATAGACTTTAAGTTACTTGGTCATTTTAGCTGATGTTGGACACATTGTTAATCTGTGTATCAAGTGGAATAGATAAATGAAATTTCAAAGGCACAAAGGTTCTCAAAGGAGTATTTTAACAATATGCATTTATTCTATAAATTTTGATGTTGCAGTACAAGTATTTTTTTTATTCTGATCTTCAATAATATTGTGTTTCTTGATGGTCTTTAGACTGGTAAGCACTATTTTGACTCTAACTGTGCTGAATATTCAGGTTTGGGACCTGGAACACTAGTTGGTTCAGCAGCATTTGACCTTTTCCCCATCCACGCTGTTTGTGTGGTAGTTCCGAAAGCAGGAGAGCTGAAAAAGATTTCTGATCTTGGAGTATGGCTGGTGGAGCTGTTTTGGTCATTTTGGGCTTACATTTGGTTATACATTATTTTGGAGGTAGTATTCCAACATTCTTATGTTTGAAACATCTCCCTTCCTTCTTATTTTTATTAATTTATTTCTGTATGTGTAACAACTATAGTCTGAGCCCTCGCTTCTCACAAGAAGCCTGCTTTCCTTAGAGACATTTAACCTACACAATATTCAGATAAAGAGTAAAAAAACTTCTAAGACTGTCTCTCACCTTCAAGAATGTTAAACGTGGTTTTAGATTTTAATGGCCAGTGTCTATAAGTGTATTTGCATATACTAAGTTAGCACTGAGTATCCTACACAAGCTTGTATCCCAACCAGCAACTCAGAACAATTATTACCCAAATATATGGTTTGATAAGTTTTAAAACAAATACAAGTATTTAAACGTCAGCACAAATGATCTTGTTTAACTGTATCATCGCTTTGCTTGTTGTTTAATTCTTGATCATCCTTTTAGTGTGGAATATTCATCAAGAAGCTAAATGTAGGTATGGACTCCAAACGTGGTGACTCTATGGGAGGCCTTGTTGACTGTGCTGCAGTATGGATTATTGTTGACTCATGCGTATGCTCAAGACAAACGTTGGCCCTATATATCTCTACCTATGTGCGTGCTTCTTTTTCTTTATTTTTATCATAATTAAAAGATTAAGATTATATTATCCTCTTGAAATCTGATCTTTCTAGTCTGACACTTCATTGCATATTTGAAGTGCGAGAAATGAGAGGCCAGAGGATTGGGTGCCAGAAGAAGAGACTCCTAGTTTTAAACAAGAATTCCATGACAAGGTGGAGTACTCTGAGATAATTCATGTTAATGAAGAAAATAGGAACACTGTTGATATTTTTTCCATTCATTCAGAAAACCCCAGAGGTAGCTGTCTTACCTGAATGTAATGAAATTTGGCTTTACTTACTATGTTTTCTTCTACTGAAACAGTTAGCTTAGCATTAGAAACATTCTGAAATGTCATAACCATCTTGTGTCAAATTATTTATAATTTGCAGATACAATGTACACAAGAGTACCTCAAATAGATGACATCATAGAAAATTCAGACAAAGCTAAGGACACAATGTTGGAGGATGCCCATTTACTTACAATTTGGGGACATCAATTTGTGGATGCTCTAAAGGTACTTCATTTTATGATTCTAGTTTTCTTTAAGATTAGCCAAATTTAATTTTATTACGATAAAAAAATTATTGATATATTTCTATTCCAGGACATGAAAATGTCAAATAGTGACATAATCATCCCGTTTTATTATTAGGAAGTCTAGAATTAGTATTGCCTATCAATGCAATTTTTTCTGCTTTTTTGTTGGGACTGGCACTCCTTTATATTTCGTTGCTCTATATTTTATCAAATTCCTATGCTGATATCACAGATTCAAGAATAACAACAACCATAACCAAGCCTTACTCCATTTATTTCGGTCGGATACTTGGATCAATCAATGCTGTTTTTTTTAAATAAAACTATTAAGAGCAAGGTCTTATCATAGATTCATGAACATTGTTAGTAATTCTGTCAGGTAGTTTTCTTGATATGAAGGCTTGGGTACAGGCCTCTTCTGATAAAAAACATACTCTCTTGTGATAGCACAGTTGATCTTATAGTTACCCGCATAAAATGTCACAATACACACTTTTTATGAGACTATTAAGTATAACATTACTTTTTATTTTACAAAATTATGTATATATTAATATTAGTATATTATAATGTGTTCTTGAATGAATTATATGATTATTTACTATCAATAAATTCACTCTTTTAACCATGACAATGTTAAAAACCAATTGAAGACGATAACAACAGAAGCTTCAGCAAGTCTTTTCCCACTAGGTTTCTACATGGATAGTCAATGTCATACTTCCCTGATTCTATTATTTGATTGACCTATTAATTTTCTTGGTTATTCTTTGTTAAAAAAACATTGCAATGTTTGGAGCCAGGTTTGGATAATTAAGCAATTTATTAACCATACATCCTTTAATAATTAGGCACTTGTAGTAAAGAGATCCGTTAATTTGAGATAATGAACATTAGTTTTCTGATAAATAATACCAATGCATAAGAATTCATACAATATATCGTCGATTTCTGATGACCAGTCTGTGATTTCTTCTACAGTTGGAGAGCCAAGAATCTAAAAAAATGAACAATGTCTATCTCCGCATAGCTAAAATTTGCTGGCAATTGCTGCTTTTACCATGGAGATTTCTGTTTGCTTTTGTTCCTCCATGCCATATTGCTCATGGATGGATCTCTTTCATTTGCTCACTGCTTTTCATCAGTGGAATAGCTTACATTGTGACTAAGCTCACAGATCTTATAAGTTGTGTCACAGGTTTTCTTTCTCACTCAATGATATTCCAGTTCACTTCTTTACAGGTCTAAAGTTGCCTTGTTAGTTCTGCATATTTTGATTTCTTCTCTTTCCTCCTTCTTGACAGGAATAAATGCTTATGTCATTGCATTCACAGCACTAGCCAGTGGTACCTCGTGGCCTGATTTAGTGGCAAGCAAGATTGCTGCTGAACGTCAAAAAACTGCAGACTCAGCAATTGCAAACATCACCTGCAGGTCTTCATCTCAATATACATCCCATTCTTGCTTTAGGACATGGTCACATGTCATCTTTACATCATGATCTTCCTTAAATCTTTACTTATGGAGGGTTTTGGAGGGAAAGGGAAGGGATTACAAGATTTTCCATCCTAATAAACATTTTTATTTGATAATTTTTAAAAATGAAAGAAATAAAATGATAGATTAGCAATTTAGCAAACTTAATTTCCTAATCTAATCATGTTTTTTTTTGTCAAACATTATACAACTCTCTTGATTATAAAAAATTTCTTTGTTTCCTTTTCGTCCAAAACCCTCCATAAAAACTCATTGCAAATGACATTAGTAGTTTGCAATATTCTTGGAATAGAACTTTCGATTTTTGGTATTTGAGTAGTCTACCCTGAAGCTTCTGGATGAAAGTTATAAACTCAACTCTGAAGTGGTTCAAACTCTTATTGAATTGATTACCTGTTTCTAGCATTATTTATTTGCTGAGAGGAACTTTAATTTGTAAGCCACACGAACTACTTTGAACTGAGTTTGTAATTGGTATTTTTATTGGTTTCCCAAATCAATGATTGTTTTTATGAAGAAACAATATAGAATTTGTTGGCTCAAACTAATCTACTTATTATTCCTTTTGCAGCAATTCTGTGAATATATATGTTGGCATTGGTGTCCCATGGCTTATTGATACTTTGTACAACTTCATAGCATATAGAGAACCTCTCCGTATCCAAAATGCAGGGGGACTAAGCTTTTCGTTGATTGTTTTCTTCTGCACTTCTGTCGGGTGTATCTTAGTTTTGGTTGTTAGACGTCTAATTTTTGGTGCAGAGCTAGGAGGGCCAAGGCTCTGGGCATGGATTACCTCTGCGTTCTTCATGTTGCTGTGGATTATTTTTGTTGTACTGTCTTCACTCAAGGTTTCCGGATTCATTTAGAATTATATTTCGGAAACCTTTGCAGTCACTGTAGTATATAGACCTTTGGTGGATTATGTTTCTCCGGTGCCCTCTGCAGTCCTCATTGCTCCTCTGCCCTCATAAAAGGTCATACATCTTCCTTTGCTTTTACTTTTATTTTTCTTTCTTTTGATGTATTACACACATATTTTAGTTGGGATTTTTCCTTTTGATGATTTATCCACTTAAACCTGTTGTATTACTCTTGGTACTTCAACTCTTCAAACTTTTCCTATGAGAGGGGAAATTTTTTCAATGCTGCAGTAGTACACATTCCCCATTTTGATTTAAGCACCTCACATGTATTGTTAATTATATTTCATTTTAGTTTTTTAAAATAAAAATGAACAAAACTGTCAAATTGTTTTTGATGTATTTTTGCTACACGAGCATTGAAAAAAATGTTCCACGAGAGGAACTTTATGAAAATTAGTTTATGGTGTTGTGGGGTGGTTCAATCCAAGGTTTTAAATTGCAATCCGCATCCACAATTTAGGCCGCGGCATGAAGGGTTTGGAATCCCTGCGAGGGGGCATCAAGACTGCATGATAAGGTCACAAGCCAGGTTAAGGTAAGCTCAAAATCTCGATAGCCCAGATTGCATCCCATCCATTACCTTGAGTATGTACTATAGAAAATTGTCACAGTCAATTGTGTAATACAATATAGTTTCATCATATGACATGCTAAGGAACAAGAAGGGTCCCTAGCTGCAAGATTACTCCTCATTCTTTTATAATTAGTCTCTAAGCATCCTTTATGTTGGTTTTTGTGTTTGTACGTGAAGAAGAAAAAAGAAGAAGCGATAGCAGGAAGAAAGAAAAAACTATTAATTGAATTGCTTCAAAGGATGAAATATGTTGTTGATGTTACTAGAATTTAAATATACTTGAAAATAATAAACTAAAAGATAAAGCTTCATAATCTTAATAAACATAAAATCTTATCTACTAACATCCTAACAAACTTCAAATAAATACAGGATCGTCTCCTGTTAGAGAAATAGTCTGTATCGTCTGATACTTATGCATTCTATTGTCTGCTCCTTTTCTAAATAAGTTAGCATTCTATTGTCTGTATGGCAGCATCGTCTGCCCAGTTGAATCGATTGCACAAATGTATCGTCTGGTCAGTTAGTCGTGTCAGCTGTCAATGTGTGACAGGTGACCCGGGATAATTCAGGGTCCTGTCTGATTGTGTTGACTCGGAATATTCGGGATTTTGTCTGTTTATCTGTTTTCTCTCTGTATAAACATAGACCTTGTAACCGTGAATTAATCAGAATAGAAATTACCTTAATTTCTTTCGATTTCTCACCTTTTCCTTTTCTTAGAGAACTCTCGGTCCTTAACAAAAACGTATTCAACCTTAATTAAAAAATTAAAACTGAAAACTTAAATTTGAAATTCATATAACTACCGAGACAAAATCTCAACACTTCTCATTGGATCAGTAGCTGCAAACTTCCAACATCTCAAAGCTCAAAAGGTCAACCATGGTCGAATATGTTTTTCGGAAGGCTCATTTTCGTTCCATGAACAACACATGACGTAGGCGTAGGAATATGCTCTCCAGCTGCCATCATTTTCCATCACAGGTCTGATTACTATCACATTTGCTTTTTGATCCATCACATTTCAAGGGAGCAAATATTGAAACCTCACAAATTTGACCAAAAAATAAAACCTCACAAAAAGCCACTTACCATCGTCTTTGGTCCGTGTTAGAAATAACAATAATATTTAGTGTGCATCAAAATAGTCTAAACATCTAGAATGAGATAGAAAAATGAGAGATAAACCAATGTAACATATAATATGATGTGATGGAATGAAAAATAGAAAAAAAAATGTGATGGTTGGTGTTGATACTATTTTATGGTCTAACAATCGCACTGTAGAAATTAAATTAATAGTAATTAGAAAATGTTGGAAAGGGTACAAAGATGAAAGATTGTGAATTACTATGCGTTAAGGAGTGTTAATCTTGTTTAATGGGTTATTATTCTTTCCTATGTAACCACTACGCATTTATTTTAGCATTATACTTATTTAGTAATTTAATTGAGTAATTATGTAATGGTTATGGACTAATCTAATAATATAATGAACAGACTCAAGTAGCATGTGTGGTTAAATAAATAAAAAATATTTTTTCTTTAGTCTTCATCTTCTTCTTTTCCTAAGGAAGTGGTACCTGAACTTAGATTCGGGGTTAAGAGAAACAATTGTTGAGTTGAGACGTGGCAATGAGTGACTTTAATTTGTTTCAATTCCCTTGTATTACCAAAGATAATTATGATAATTGGTGTTACGCAAAAAGACCTTACTATGTTTTAATATGCGAGGTGGTGGAGAAAAGTTATACTTAAAGTGAGAATGAAGCTACTTTGTCACCAAATGAGAAGGAGAATTTGTTGAAAATGAAGAACTTAGGATCAACAAGTACTAACTTTCATCTATCTAGATTTAGATGAACCTATGTTCAAGATAGCGATCAATGCATTAACATCCAAAGAAACTTTGGAGATTTTGAAGAACACTGTTAAAAATGTTAACTGTGTGAAGAAGGCGCGCCTACAAACTCTATGTAATGGGATTCATCGCAGTGGTAGGGAGCTTGGTGGTTAAGAGATCCAGTGGTCTAGACTAAAGCCAAATAGGGATTATACTAAGCTTAAAGGTTTACCCACTTAGCATAGAAGGTTAGGTGATGACCAAAAAAACAAAAGAGACTATAAGGTAAGGTTAGGTGACATGGTCAATAATACAAACAGGTAGGACTGAGTTTCACCAAACCAATGACACTCAAATTTGAACATATTATCTCATATAATTTACCCATGCACCTCACCACTAACCTAACCATAGTAATTTATTTCGTCCAACGGATTACATTCACAAGACGAATAACACTTCACATGTTTCATGTCGTACAAAATTCTCATAAAAGTTTGATCAAATGGAGAGCTTAGCTCTTACTCAATTACCTTCCTTATTCTTCACAACTAATAAACCAAATATTTCACCATTCACCTTGATATTATTAAAAAATATAGATGCAATGGTAACTCCATCCATTTTCAAATTTCTCCCAAAACATTGTTATTGGGGGAGACATGAATTTCGGACTCAAGAACTACTCAGAAAGGTAGCCGAAATGTTGTTTTAAAAGAACTTGCCATCCAGAAAAATGGAAAGCTTCCATATTGAAATAACGTATTTGCTAGTTACAATGGAACTTCCGGGGAAGCAATCAACATCCTTAAACAAACTCTCTTACGTTCGCTAGAACTTGTAGCTTAAGCAAGTGCACCCGTACAAGCAGTGGCTGGAGCAGCCTCCAGCTGTTTCTTTGCAGAACTGTATTTTTTGGTAATAAACCTGGACAAATCAACAAGATGAAAATCAACATTCACTGTTTGTGACACTAAGTTTCAAGCAAAGGTCAAAAGATCTGCACAAAAAATAGTTACCTAAAAAAGTCCCTCCATAGCAACTCAAACATCAACCAATTTGTTCCGGTTTTGGATGAGCCGCTGCCACCAACCTTTCCGTTTGACGAAGCAGATACGGCTCTGTGAGTGATACAAACTCACCAGTGAGTATTCATGGTAAAAATGATAATATCATTAAACAGAAGACCATCTGGGAGCAAACCTGCTGGCAGTCTTCTTTAGCTCATCAAACATTGTTCGAGGCGAGAGGCATCCCATTGCCAACCATGGAGAAATTTTGCAAGAAAAGTTGGCACCATATATACTATCTTGTGTTCCATTGTTAGACCCTTTGTGTGGTTGAGCTTCAAGCTCAGCTGCAAACCTTTTGAGCCTCTGTAGTGCTTCGGTCTCCCCTCCTACCATAGAACTATTAGCAGCTGGCTTCCCATCCTGCATGATGATCACAACCAATGTAGATTGCTGATGACAATACTTCTATCGATTGAAACAAGAATACTGAACAAAGATAGATACCGACATAAATGCCAACTCGGATATGGTTTACGCAAAAAAATGGGGAGGATTGTAAACGTCCAGCAAAACTCAAATATTAATAAGAAAAACAACTTAAGTATCAAAACTTAAATAGCAGTGGCGTGCAGCAGAAGCAAGCAAGAAGTAATGCTGTCGATTTATGTAGTAGTTATCAATGTTATCCTACATTTCAAGAACAGAATCACTTAAGACACGTTCAAACCTCAACATAGTTTAGTAGTATTATCTCTCAACCAGGCTAATAATTGGTAGACTGCAAAAACTTATCACACAACAAAAAAGCTAAAACTGATTGAACACACAACTATTTCATATATCACTCTGTTAAACTGAATTCTATTGACAATTTTTCATTTCTGAGCCAACATTCTGTTAGCTAAAAGATAATTATAAGGTGACAAAAAAGAAGAACCCTGAAAACAATAGTTAATCCACTATACTATATCATGCATGATTTGAATAAATCAGTTCAAAGTTCAACCACACAGACCTAATCATTAAACCAAATATTGTATAACTCATCTAGGTTGAGTGCATTATCATCTTAAGCTACAAGCACAGACATGGCACTAGACACAACTACACAAATACGATTTGACATTGAACATATAACACATAAAATTAGTAAAAATTAAACACAATTCTTAAATTAAAAGAGAGGATCAATATTTTGAGTCATTGCAAACATAGTAAAATGCCATTGAATCCTATATTCTAGTGCATACCAGAGCAATCATATAGCAAACCATGAATCAGAACCAACAGAGAGAAAAACCAGAACATAGTGAAGTTGAAAGCAGGGAACTAAAAATCAAAACAAAATGGAAGAAACCTGTGTCATTGTGGTGGGTGGATTAAGGCCAAGGTCCATCAAAGAGGGAATATCCCCAGGCTCAACATCACCACGAGATGGAAGACCCTTGAGCTGATCCAAGGCCTCAATGGTGTTCCTTATCTGCAGCTTCTGAACCCTGTCCCTAAACCCTCCATAGTTAGAAGGCATATCCTCCAATTGGAAAGGCAAATCTTCAACATGGTACAAAGTGCTCCCCCAAAAGTACTTCACCTCCACATTCTCCTCCTTCATCGCCGCTTCAATCTTCTCCTCCGCCTTCACCTCATCGTGCGAAACCTCTCTGTGAGCGTACACAGCGTCAGCACCGACGGCCTTCGCCAGCTCCACCAGCACAGTCTCCGGCTTCCCAACCCGGACAACAAGATCCGACCCTCTCGCCTGGAGATTCTTCCGGAGGTCAGAGACCGATTCGATGAGGAACGCGGCGCGGTAGGGGCCGGTCTTGTCGAATCCGGATGAGGATTTGCCGTAATCCGCAGGGTCGAAGCAGTAGACGGGTAAAACGGAGACGGATTCATTGTTGGCGGTGTTGAGGGACTCGTTGTCGCGGAGGCGGAGGTCGTTGCGGAACCAGACGATGGAGGCGCGGCGGAGGGCGGCGGCGTTGGAAGGGTCGAGGGGGCGGTGGGGGCCTAGGGAGTGAGGGGCGCGGAGGGGGTTGGCGGAGAGGGTGGATTTGAAGGTGGTTTTGGAGGGAGAGGGTGAGGTAGCGGTGGAGAGAGAGAGGTGGGTGAGGGTTGAGGCTTGGGTTGGGACCTTGACCTTGTTGGGTTGTTGTTGTGGTGAAGAAGATGGGAACTTTTTGGGTTGGACGAAGGGGAGGATGGTGGAGAGAGAAAGGGAGAGTGAAGCTACTGCGAATGGAGGTGGTTCTGATGGAACTGGGTTCTGGTCAACGTTGTTGTTGTTGTTGTTGTTGTCCTTCTCTGCTGCCACTTTGGGATTAGACTCCATTTGCAGAATGAATGAAGAAGAAGAAGAAGAAGAAGATACAGTGAAGTTATCCACTACCTACCTCTTGTTCTTGTTGAGTTGAGATGTTTGAGGAGATAGGATGGTTGGTGAGAATGACTCAATGGGGTACCCCTCTCTCTCTCACCTGCCTTTTTGTAGTCTTTTTTACAGCATTTTTGCAACAATTTTATTTTTGTAAGAATCAATTTCATCACTCTAAAATTATTCACATAAGTTTCTCATCAACATTGATTTATTAGAGGGTCAACTAAGATTTTAGACCCGCGTAAAATGACTAAAATTTGGTAATAATTCCTCGTCTGCATAAAGTTTAAAATGGATCTAGAGTTAGAGAAATTGTTGGTATTGATCCTTGCTGGAGTGGTGGCTTCAACCAACTTGCTAATTTGTACGGCGACGCTGATGTGCCGCGCCATTTGGATTTTTTTCTTTTTCCTTTATTTTGTCCATTACCACATGTATTACTAATTATTAAAAATAAAAAAATCATTAATTAAATAAAAAATAAAAAACTATTATAATATTATCTTGTTCATCATTCTTCTTCCAACAACAACCGAGTGAGAGATGATCTATAATCCCAAGCTTTTTTTTTCAGTTGAATTTTTTTAATTCCAACTCCACGGTCTATTAAAACCACATCTCTCAACCCCATCAAAATCTTAACCTCGACCTCCCACTCTCTCATCAAGAGAAAGAGATCAACTAAGAGATTTAGAAACGAAATGAGCAATAGAGAGGTGTTGCTCAGAAACACCAACACCAACATACCCAAAACCTCAAACCCAAATTGTAACCTTTACATTTGATAAGCACCCACTCAGCCTTCACTCGTGCGCCCGAGACATGGTTAGTGCAGATGAGAATGACATTTTAAGGGAAAGGGAAAGGGGCAAGCGAACCCTAAATCTCAAAGTTCGGAACATCACAACTTGACAACATGTTTTCCATTTCCCAAACCCTCTATCTTCCTCTTTCCACATTGCAGATGTGGCAATCTTCACTTGTGTGGAGGAAGATCTTCACTCATGCATATTAATATGATTTCTATTTTAAATTTTTACAACAATTTCTTGTGTACATCTTTCTCATTGAACTGATCAAACACTTTCCTTCACCACTATAAAATTTCATTTTTCTCTAAAATGAAAAATAAACTAATTGTTATTTATTGGGGGCTCATAGGAATAAATGCATTATTTTTTATAAAAGTGAATAATACATGCGACATATAATATATGTTTCTTGTCCTAAATGATAGCTCACGTGGTAAGAGACATATAGGATGGGGATGGGAGGTCCAAGGATCAATCCCTGAATGGAGAATTTAAATGTTGGACGTAGTCAAGATAAAAAGTATAAAATAGATCTTTAAGTATCAAATGCAAAAGTTATATCTCTTATGAGAACCATAAGTATTTTTGTGTTAATCTTTTTGTATTGCCTCCAACCTTTAAAATAAGTGTGGTTGAATTTGGAAAGGAAAAACACTACCGAAAATTCAATTTGCAATATACACTAAAAAAAAAGCTATTTTGTGGCGTTTTTTCTAAGTTCAGCAGGATTTCCGATCTCCGTAAATTGTTTTCCGGCCATCCCAAGATTAGGGATGGCAACGGGTCGGGTCGGGTGCGGGTTTAACCATACCCGAACCCGTTGGGTTTCGGGTTCCCCATACCCGAAATCATACCCGCGGTAAACAAAAGGAAACCATAAAAAACCCGAAAACCCGACTCATACCCGAACCCGATTACTAATGCAGTAGCAGCAACATCTTCATAATTATTTAAAAAATGACTCTAGAAGTCAATTCAAAATTCCATATTCAAGATCATGAATATATATATAAAGATATATATTCAAAAAATTGAAAGTTGAAACAATGAAATCCTAGTAATTACTACTAAAGTACTAATATATATATATATATATATATATATATATATATATATATATATATATAAAGATATTTTAGTAATTTAATATATAGAGATCAGGTTTCGGGTAAGGTTCGGGTAGAGTTTCACCATACCCAAACCCAAACCCGAATAGTACTTTCAGAATCGGGTAAAACCCGAACCCAAACAGAACGGGTTTTACTCGTAAATTCGGGTCAGGTCGGGTACCCACGGGTATGAGTTTTTTTGCCATCCCTAGCCAAGATTACACTCCCCACAAAGAATTCCTGGCATTTTTTAGCAACCCCTGCATTATTTAGTGGGATTCAGTTAGAGGGTGCCGTAAACTGTCACCAAATGAAAAACGCCTACTCCCCGAAATATAAATTTAGTGGAATTGTGGAGGTTTTACACCGCCACAAAAGTAAATTCTGGCAAATAACTATTTTGGACAGCTACTACTCTCCTGCTTGCAGTGGATCTACTCCAGACACACTGCAAAATAAGTCGAAGGAAATGTACATTCTCATTTATGAATTGGATGCATGAGCTAAATGCTACAACATCAAAGGAAGATAAAAAAAATACAAGAAACTAGAAAAGAAAAAAAACGCATTCCAATGATCGCATAAGAACAGAAAAAAGTGCACCTTACCTCTAACTCTGATCCACTTTTTAAGCCAAGGAATGTAACTCCAGGTCCAACTAAAATGACATCTTTCCGTGTATATCAAAATGGTGTCTTCTGTGACATCCAAAATAGCATAAGCTTCAGGTGTCTTATTTTGTTATATATATCCATTAATGTTATGTAATGGCAAGGACAAGAAAATTTCAGTGAAAGTATGAGGATAGAAGAACAATTTTCAGTAATAAATTCTCGTCCCCAAGGATTCGAATATCATTGTTGGCATAACCTTCTTCATGGGTAAGAATTCAAACAAGTCATGTACTTATTCAGAGAGAGAGAGAGAGAGAGAGGAAAAACGAAGGAGGGCAAGAAAGAAGAAGTAAATTGGAGTGGTTTTCAAATTGTTTGAAGCAGGTTCAGGTGGCTTTCATTTTCTTCACTTGTTAGAAATTTTGTTTGAATAACTTGAATCACTAGCAGAATGTCTTTGCATTGCATTTTGTTGCTGTTGGAGATTCGCCTTATAGATTGATTAGAATAATATCATCAAACTGAGAATAATATATAGCAACTTAAATTATATCTCAAGATTAGTTTCCATAAAAATTATTTTTTTGTGAAACACCAAAAAAGAAGTTTCCATATATTCCTTATGTATATTGATTTATTTCTTAATTTTTTATTTTGATTAATAGTAGTCTAGTTTCAATGTACAAAAGATTAGTGTTATCTTTTGTTAACCCGGTATATCATATCAATAAAAATTATTATTCTAAACAATATATTCCTTTGAATAACTAGAGGACTAAACCTTATAATTTCAATAATACAACCCAATTGATATAATATTGCTGATATTAAAAAACAATAACACTATGCACACCATCACTCACTGCTCACATCCACCAAAGGCAAAAAAGTGGGAAAGAGCTAACAAAGCATGACACCTTCAAAACAATAAAATCAATCTGGGATCAACAACCACATTCTCAAAATTGCACGTGGAATGTGCAGCTGACTTTCAAAGAATAAGGTGCAGCACGGACAAACAACAACAGCAGAGATTGTAACTTGCTTGTCCTCCTATGAAGATGGTGCGGAGGGGAAATTAACTCAACCGATGGTCACGTGCCAAATACCCTCAGAACTGAGGAACTCTCAACTTGTGGCGGTGGCGGTGGCGGAACAAAGATGCTACGGTTGATTTAAAACAGGAAGTGTAGGGCGTGGCCTCACTACATTCAGCACTCCCCTCGCAGTCGCCTGTTAAGGGACAAAACAACAGACAGTAAGAAACTTGCGATCTAAAGTCTAAACCGTAAGACTAATAGCATGTTTGGAACCACGTTCAATAATCATATCTCAAGTCAAAATCAATCCCGTGAGAAACTCCTATGAATTGCTTGTGTGTGAGAATTGATTCTCAGAGAAAGATAAATTGATTCAAACATGGTATATAAGTATCTATCTGACTGCTTTACCTCAAAGAAGGAATTCAGATTTAACCGCAAGAGAAAACGTCTCAAAAATGGAGCCCGCTGACTTCCAGCAAGCCTGCTGCTGCGAAGTATAGTGTACAGGGAATTCGATTTCTTGTTGAATTCCTGTAGAAATTCGAGAAAACATAACAATGATGAATTGTCAGTCAAAAGGATATATTTACCCAAGGGACAGAAGCTAATTCTAAAATATACAATACACACAGCATTGAAGTACAAATCTGCACATAAATATTCATTTTTGTTTTCTTGTTCATTCAGTTAAGTGAGGCAGAACTTCAGATATTTAAAGGGAAGTAGAAGGGCCATGCAAGTATTTCCAAATCAATTTCCATTTTTCATTTGCTTTTCTCATAGAACTGGTAAAAGATTAGGCTGTGTTTTAGTGAAACCAAGAACTCTACAACTAACAAAAATGGGTAGCCTGAGAAGAAGATACAAGAATAACTCTTGAGTGTTCGAGAGATTCATAAACTCTCCCACAATGCCCTCTATCAAAATACAAGTGATACCTTCCCTATTCCTCTCCTCCTATTTATTACTAACTAACTCAATCATGACTCAGACAAACAGAAGTACAACTCATTTGATAGAATAACAACTGACAGTGTAACCAACTCGGTAGCCCCTACTTCTCACCAATGCCTCCTCTCATAGACTTTCTTAATTGGAGGTCGATTCCTATCATTTCCATTTAAAAATGTCGCTTGTGGGACACAAAACTATAAGAAAATAACTGTAGTGTTTTTTTTCTGACTACCACTTATATCATTCAGGAGTTGATAATTAACTAGTTAATAAGTCAATTCAACACTCGGTAAATGAGGTACAGACAACTGCAGAATTCCCATATTTATCATTATATTCTTACCATTGATTACTAAGTCAAAATGAATTATGTGGAGGATAGAGTTTTATTCAGCTATTCATAATATATCACCATGAATAAGACATTCAAACTAGACATAGAATGAATGTGGTGAACTTTAAATTAGTGAGCTAATTTTTCTATTAATTAAAAATGTTCAGATATTTGAGCCTACAAAAATTTGTCCATGAAGATGTATGAGGAAAAATCTCTGCATTATTTGGTAAAACCAGCAATGCGCCGTCACCTCAGCTATATGTGCAAGTTCAGAAGAATTTGAACAGTTATCATCTTGGCTCTCAATATTCCAGCAAAATTGCAGGCAAAGCGTCATGATGCTATCCAGTATCCTCGACACAGAACCAATGTCCAAAAAAGTTTGTGAAATCAAGGCTGACAGGTATCTGTAGGAGATATTAAAACCATTTAGCAAGGAAAAAGGATGCAGTCATTAGCAATATTTAGGTAAAACAGCCATCATAAGAATCCATCTTAACAAGCTCATAATTCATAAAGCTGCAAACAGATGAAACACTCTGGCACATGAGAATAGCTTCCAAAGAGAATAAAGTGAATGCAACTCAATTCCTGTTTCTCCTTGTTAAACTGCTTGGACAAAGTAAAGGGAGCTTTTCTTTTTTGAGCTACAGTTACTATAGGTGTTTAGTAACAGAGAACTGAAAAAGCTAGGTTGTCTTTAACCACAAAAGATCCCTGACAGGTGACAGCAATATGATAAAAGTTGGCTCACTGGTTTGGTCACCAAGTAGCACTATTTAATTTGGATAAATGTAATCGAGTTGGTAATAATTTTATGCATGTAACAGTAAAATAGTTTAGCAAGGAAAACAATATTTATATAAAAAGTGAAAAATAAACAACATGCTATCAGGAAAGTATTACTCTTGATGATAGCCCACAAGTTCTGTAAAGTCATGAGAATCTTGAATATGAGATTGTAAAATATTCCACTGAGACTCTATCACATCCACCTACAAAGGAAAGCAAAAAAATTTGATTGCTAAGAGGACATTTATTCATTATGAAAAGATGCAGTACATGCCAAAATGTTGTCATTAGAATACAGAAAAATGAAGTATCTTTCTAATAATAAAAAAAATCACATTTATATAAAATCCCTGGACTGTATTGCAGCAACAGAAAAGCCATAGAAATGTCAAATGTCATCACCTCTTGCACCTTTTTTGCACCATATTAATGAAATTCATGTTATTACCAGAGGGGAAGGAACATAAATTGAATATGGTCAGCTGGTCATTAATCATCCATTTTCACTCATATGAAGCACGTCTTGTCTATGCATGAGAGAAACCAATGGTGGATCTTCTAATCAATAAAAAAGGTCCCTCCACTGTCATCTATGATAGCTAGGGATGACAATTTCTGCCCACATTCAGGGATCCACAGGAGAATCACCACCTCATTCAGGGCCCCAAGGTCGGGAATATTTTCCCCACCAGGACCAAGACAGGGTTAAAAAAAACTGAAGCCAATTCAGGGACAGAGATCATACTCCTAACCTATGGGTTCCCTTACACTAGTCTTTGTCAATCCGTTCATACAACATAATGATAAATTAAATCACAATCACAGCCCAAGCCTTTTCAAATTTCAAACCCCAAGCCCCTTGCTTTGGCTGTCCCAAGCCCTAAGCTTCTGACATTCCATCCACTGTCAAGAAACCCTAAATCCCCTTACTTTGACTCATAGGTACTGCGGGAGGAGCAGGAGTAACCTCAACGCATGTTGATTCAGTTTCTAGGACTAGGAGGCCATCAAGGTTTGAGGGTGAGAATACCAATTTAGAATAGACGGGGATCATGGTTGCTGGATGTACAAGGGGTTGTGGCATAGTGACTGTTTGGTCATAGGATGGGGAAGTTAGGTGCAAAAGTTGGCACTCAAGTTATGATGGTGGGTGGCGGTGGCTCATAGTGGTCTGGGCAAGAACGATGGTGGCGGACGTGGACTGCTAGCAGTTGGTTTATGGGTGGACAGTTTCTCAGTTATGCACCTAGTGACTCTGGTATGCTGTTTGGTTTGTACACTGGTATTGACTTGACTTTAGTCTTAATAGGTGGTAGAAATTTGAGACTAGTGATGGTCAATTGATGGAGGGGGATTGGGGGTTTTCTGCTTTTGGGTGTGGAGAAATTTGTGTTGGACTGATGGGTTTGACATGTGTTTTGTCTAGATGTGAATTGTGTTTTGTTATGAAGTTTGATTCTTGGTTGTAGTTTATGGAGGTTTGGCGTCATAATTTGTTGATGAAGGGGTGAATTTAGATGCTGTTTGATTTGGATGAAACTTCTAGGCTCCTTGTGCTAATGCTGTGACCAGTTTGGTCCCCATCCCCAAGGGAACCTGTGGGAATTGGGAAACAGGGACAGGACAAAAGAAATATCCTGTGACAGGAATTAGGGTAGAAGTAGAAGACAAGGGAAGAACAAGGAAGTACTTCTCATCTGCGGCCCACACCATCCTATCCTTAACGATAATACAACCTCTCAATAAAACCTTCAATCATGGTCACAACTCATAAGCCCCTAAGGTCTAGACAAGCCCCACGCCTAAACATTGCCCTCAAGTTGCACCCCTGAGCGCATGGGAATCCAAACAAACATATAAGCAGCTAAGCACAAAACTATGGTTAGATCACACTACTTCAAACAATACTTATAGTAGTAATTGTAAATTTAACATGGATGAAAAGATATGAATGACAACCTGAATATAAAATTGGAGATTTCTGATCAAGAATGCCATATGTTCTCTAACACGCCACATTGGTCGAAACTGCTGACGTCTCTGCTGGGTTGTTGACCACTTGTCTCGGTCATTTTTATTTTTAGCAAAATCACGGTGATATTGATTCATTACAGATGCCCATAATTTCTCCAACTCCATTTGTGTTCGTTTCAGCCGCAGTAAGTATTGGAATACTCTAAGGTACCTGTTAAAAGTGTTAATTGTGCAGAAAAGAGTGAGAGGACAGATCCTGATTATTGGATATTGCATGAATGGTCAGATTAAAACATAGTCATGTGTGACTTTAAGGGTTTTTCTGACCTTACTATTTATTCCACCTAAGATCAAATGGTCAGGATTTATTCATAATAAAGGTAAACCAATGCTCTCAGGAGATATAGCCCCTATACATATATATCTCGTAAAGCAATAACCCCTTACACTAATGTTACATCTCCTATACCTCTTGCAAACTTAGTTACAATGAGGCCTAACTGATGGGAATGGGTCAGATCTATCGGTCCATAAACTAGTTAAGCCACTCATTTGGAAGGTGTACACTAGGAGGCATAGGAAACAAGAGTAATTACTGGATGGCAGTTATTTGTAGAAAATAACTTATGGCAGATCAGTAGTACAACCATCCAGCAGTTACTATTGTTATTTCCTACGCCTCCTAGTGTACACCTTCACAATTGGTGGCTTAACTGGTCTATGGACCAATAGATGTGAGCCATTCTCATCACACTTTCTAAGTTTCATCACATCGAAAGAGTTTCCATTTAGATATTGTAGTATATATAAAATAAATAGGAAAAAACAAAAGAATCCATCCTTGGCAGCCACGTAATAGCAGTAGAGTCTTACTTAGAGAGGACTTCTTGAGTAAAGAATAAATGCAAAGGCCAATCAACAGAATACTCGAGAGCAATACCATCCCAGCCATCAAGTGACATTTCTGAAGAAGCATTTGATAGTGACGCAGCAGAGCTACTGCCTGCAGAAGTGCTTGCCTTGGGTAAATCTAATTGGGAAGATTTAACTGTAATTCCGTAAGATGGCATCCTGGAAGATAAAAAAGACATTTTAGCGCATATACTTCAGAACAGCTCAATATGAAGCTACCATATGCGGAAGGAACAGTGATGAATATGGTTCCTAACCTCAAGGACACTTTGGAGAAGTATTTGTCTTCTTCACTTATAGTTTTTAACGCAGCCTGCATTGCATGAGAAATTGCAATTAATCTATTGTTAATGCATCTAAAATATGAACATATGTAATTAATATGCAAATGGCATTAATAATCATAAACTAAACAAACCAGCTGAAATGGGACCATAAGATCAGCTTCAGCAGTTGACTGACGAGGCGGTAATCGCATTAACTGGCGACTTTCTTCAAGGAAACACTTACACAGGAAACAAGGAGCAAATCAAAGATTTCAGTGTAACTTCATATGAATTACAAGATAAAATGAGGTTTGAACCTTAGTGAGTCATTGATGCATATTCAAGGAACAGAATATAGAGGAAGAACTATCTAATGTCGATTTTGTAGTTAAAGGGGTTTGTAACATCTCCTACATGTAACTGAATCATTTACTAGTTCAGAAATCAAATCAATTTGCAGATTTCAAAGAACATTATCCCAAGTGAGATATCTCTAAAATAAAGAACAGAGTAGATGTTAGAGATTTAGGGATAAATGGGGAAACACATACAAACAAAGAGAAGACACATCATCGAAATCTCCATCTAATGGGTAGCTATCAGAATATTGAAACTCCAAAAAAAAATATTGTTCATTTTTTGCCATTTCCATTCAAACACATACCAAACTTCAAATATAATAAATAATATGTTCTTTAACGCAAAAAAAAGCATAAATATGGCTCTTACGCCAGTCAAAACACATAATATTTCATGCTTTACCTGGAAAAAATCTCCTTTTGCCAGAAAAAAATAATCTTTCAGAGCCTTCAGGTGGCCATTCAAGTCAGCACGTACAACCACAAGCTGCAGACATGGAGGGAATAGAAATTGATGGTTCAAGCATAAATGTAACAAAACTAATGAGCATATGAACCGAAATATTCATGTTAAACACCTGCCAGAGATGGCTGGCTGCGATAGCCTGAATAGAGTCTACAGCACATTCAAATGATCTTTTATGAAATTCAGATGATTCCTGCTGACAAGTTAACAATGAGTTTACCTTAAGGGTAATAGGAAATGTTAGTGGGGAAAATCTGAATCACAAGTTCACAACATATAATTCATTAGTCAGTGAGAATTTTATAACTATGGAAGTAAACCAAATAAATCTAGCAACAACCCAAAACTACTTAAAACAGAGGATTTGCAAAATCAGCATCTATATGATACAGTGAAGTAGAAAGACACAGAAACCTTTAGGTCCAGAAGCATAGCTTCAATCTTATCTGCCTCAGATTGTGGAAGCAAATCTTCTCCTCCCATTCCTGTATTAAATACAGACTCTCTCTGAAACTGAAAACGCCCTGCTATTCCTTGTATTTTCTGAAAACTTTTAGGCATTTGTGGATACACAGCATCCCCAGACAGGAAGGATGGACTTGGATTCCTTAGAACCCTGACAGCTTTGCCAGCAAAAAGAACTGATTCAGCAACACGCATAGGTATATATTCTGGCAGCATATCCTGCAAAACAAAAAATGTAAATAACAAAATTGTTTGTATAAACTATTTGTAACCTGTCAAAATAAAGCAAAGAACAATAAGAACTCCACATATTAAACTGGAAAAATCCCATACATTAATGAAAGAGACATGGATTCCCATTACAGACAAAAGAGCTATAAGCAATATGAGCCAAAAAAAAATTCATCAGAAAGGAAGTGAGCTCCATGTCATGACTTTTCAAGAAATAAGAGCAATTACCAAAGAAATATGAAAGCCCAAGTGCCAATCACTTAAAGATGCATCATCAGTTGACAAACGTGCCAACTTTCCAGAGATTTCTGGATGAGATGAGCTACTCTCTACATCTCTATCTTCTTGCCTGAAAGTATATGAATCAGGAAAAGTACATGATTATAAAGTAATGGCAAACTGCAAATATCAGACTTTAGAACCTAAGAAATCAGAAATCATCAATGTTGAAGAGGATAAATTAATATCCAGGTAATTTAGTTTTCTTGTACCAAACACGTCATATATTTTAACCACATAGCTTTTTATAGTTTTGAGGAGAGAAGACGGGGGTGATAAAAGACTACCTAGATTTAGCAGCATAGTTTCATGCTTTTACTTGCCATCATCACCTACCTTTCTTCTTTCTATTATTTTGCTATGACTCTCTCTTAAGCATAAGATACAGTGCATAAAACAAATAAGCATTGTTTAGTCGCTAGCAAACTATGGTGACAATAGCATATAACAGAAACTATTAAATAATGGTGGGTTAGTGGCTATATTCATTTTGATAAGTAACAGAAATTGTCACTAATATAAAAATTCTTTACATCCAGATCAGTAATATGGTTAGTCAATAATGGAATTGTTTTCAAAAAGGCATTCAAAAAGTTTTGAACTCTCGGATAATAAATGGAAAAAGGTATTCCATATTATGATTGCCATAGTTGCAAATTTGAAATGCAAGTTATAGGATACCATTGCATCTGTGTACCCCTATAAATGTGACATGAGATACACTTAAATAAAATGCATACACACATAGACACACATACATGCATTTCAACAGTATACACACTAAAAATTAATATTGAGATACCTTCTAATGAAAAACTCTCCGTGCTGGTCTTGAAGAATCCCATAAACCATCCATGATGCAAGCTGGTTATACATGACCTGATGCCCATGCCAAAGAAGCCTACGCTTTGGACAAGAATAACCAAAAAGACAATCATAGTTAGCAGGGAGGGTGATCTGAAGATTGATACAGAGAGTTAGGCATTCTACAGACTATAATAAGAAAATTGGTCCAAGAAAGAGTTAAATTATTACCCTGCAACCCAACCCAACATTATAGTTTTAGATATTTTGACTCTTCAAACCTATAAACTTCTCTACCAAGAAAGATAGTATGGTAACAAGTAGCATTCAAAAATTCTAGAGTTAAAATTTTAAATGCTTATTGACTATTTGACAATCAGTATAACACAAGCAAAATGCACGTATATAGATCATCACACAGTCGGAAATGTCATCACATGCACCTTAACAATACCAAGAATATTATGTGTGAAAAGAACTGCATACCTCTGTATGCAAGTCTGTAGTTCAGGCACCCCACAGTGGCATCTTTTATGCAGAAGATTAAGGAGTTGACCTCCTCGAATATCGTCACGTTCAATCTCTAGGATGAGCTCATATAAAGGCGGCAACAGGGAAAAAAACTGAAAAACAGGCGCACCATAAACAAAGTCAATATCAAAATGGACAAAAAGGGAAAGGTTGTGGCACAGAAAAATTGACCTTGTTAAGTCCCTGAGTAACTGTTGCCAAGATGGGCATGGTTTCAGACAATAACAACTGCTCAATATGCAGAATCGCAGACCTATAAACTGAGAGTATCTCCACAATGCCATTGGCTAGAGCCCTACGATAAACACTGGGTTTCTCCCTTTTCTCCAAAGAGTTCGCATTTGAAGACCTTATCCAGTTCAAATTCCTAGACTTTGCTGAAAACCGCTCCAGCTCCCTATAATAAAATCCCAAGGTGATGGTCCTCTCAATAAGTTCCCTGCAACCAACACAGTTCATTCGAAAGATGCAATTATGAACATGCCCAGGTAAACAAAAAGCTATAAAGTAAACGAATTGTCTTTGGGGTTTGAAGAAAAATTGAAATTTGGGGTAAAACCTATCGCTTGGGTCGATAAAGGAGATGTCAGGGGCGAGCTTGAAAGTGCACTCGTCTGAGATGGGTGTCTCGGCGGTGAGGTTGTCCCTCCGGTCGATGATTAAGTCGCCGGTGTAGCCCAGTAACGCTAGCAGAAGCTCGTGCAACATTGATGGGTCTTTGAGAAGTAACCCTACTACTATTGCTTGTGACGAAGCCGAAGATGCATATGCTGAAGAGTGAGGAAATGGGTATGGCTGGTTATCAAATGTTGGATCGGAAAGTTTTGAATTTTAGTTTCAGTCCAAAGTGAAAGGTGCAAGGATGAAGGAACAGCATTGAGCACAGGACACCGGGTTTGCTCGATTTCGATTTTTTGAAAAACAAAAATCAGTTATTTATAATTTATAAAAATGATAATTATTATTTTCTAACTTATATGTTTTTTTTTACATTGGAATTTGGAAAGCTTTATATATCTAGTATTTAAGTATTTTATCCGGTGATTGTTTAAACTTAGTTAAAAGTTTGATTTTTATGATGATCTCTTTTGGGGAGGTTTTTAGTTTTTACCTTATCGGGCCGGAATTATAAGAGAAATTTAATGCACTAAAAAAATATATAAATTTTTAACTTGAGTAATTTTTTTTTTTTTAAAACTAACTTAAGTAATTATTTGAGAAAAAATGTATCGAATTGAATAAATATAATCATGATTTTTTCCACATACAATAAACCATATTACCTAAAAGATCATTTATAATGCAATCATGGGGATCCCATATGAAAAATCCAATATTCAAACTTTGCGGGTTGAGCTTCCTCCAAACGTTCATATCAAAAGGACAATCCTGCAGCATATGAATTACATTCTTCATTTTATGTGAACAGATAGAGCAAAAAATGTTGATCTGATTACTTTTGGAGCCTGTTGTGATATCAGCAACGAGTACCCCAGTTGCTTGTGTGGAACCCCATGTGAAACGTGCCACCTTAATATTTGTCTCCAACAAGTCCATTCAAGGTTTTCCTAGTTTTCTCAAAGTAGAACTTGACATAGCATTAAGTACGACCCTAGGATATACGAAGACCATGGCCAGTGGTTTATTGTCAATGTGAGTCGTCACATAACATCTCTTTCGTAGGTTTCTCAAATGGTACAACATATGGTTGGGTTATGAGTGAATCCTACTCTACCCTTCGGCTAACATATCCTTTTAAAGTGCCTCGGCTTGTCCTAGTATCGGAGTGAACTCATAAGGGATGATGCTAGTTGCAACTACATCTAGAAGATTAACATCTTTAATAAGACTTCCAAACACTACAGGAAACCTGGAAATTAACGGCTTGCTCCGTCGGTAATTCTCACAATTACCGATGGTTTGGCCGTCAAAATCATCTTTTCTATCAGAAAAAACTATTAGTTAGCCACAATTACCGATGACTTATTCCTCAATGTAGGTTCCTAAGACTCTCTAAAGAGCTTTTAGTTAGCCAGTATGGAGAAATGAAAGGTGAACGGTTTGAAAATAACTAAGGTGTAAATAAAATGACTAAAGAAATAAGTAAACAGGTAAAGTGATAAAGAATTGAAACCTAAATAAAAGAGTGGAAAATAAAGGGAAGTAAAATAAATAACAAACCAATTTGTAATTTGTATTGATGTTGGTTGATTGTATTGTTACAAATTATCTTATCTCGTATTCATAGGATGAATCCTAGGTGGTTACAGAGCATAAATCACATTCTCACATCCAAGTATCTCACTTACCTTCTTAATTGTGGCCTAGCCCGTGCATTTTTGCCATAGCCAGCTTGAAGATTTGGTCTTCTTCAAGTATTGGCCGACTCCATGACATAACAACTATTTTTATGATTGATGAATTGATTCATGGCTTAATAGCACTTTTGGTCCCTCACCTTTCACGATTTGGCATTTCTTGTCCCTCTTGCTATTTATTAGCACCCAGAGTCCCTTAACCTTTGAAGAAGTTGCATTTCTAGTTTTCCATCAAATTCTGTCAAAGATTAAACGGAATATTCCTTTGAAATTAATTAGAAAAATAAAATTCATCAACTTTTTGAGAAAATTCCCCCTATCCTTCATCAAACATTCTTCTTCCTCTTCTCCCACAACCACAAATCCTAGCAGCCGCCCCCACTCTCCTCCATGCCCCCTATCATCTGCTCCGCCACTCCTTTTCTCCTTCTTCGACCCATCAAAGCCTTCCTCCCGACGCCACAACCAAACCCTCTCTTCTCTCGGCCGCCATCTCTCTTCCTCCCTCTCCACCTCAAATCGAAACCATCGAAGCCTCTTCCTCCGCCAAACCCCCCATCTCCGAATCTGAAAAGGATAAATACGAGGACGAACGTGCCGCCAAGTGCTATCCCTTTGCTACCGGTAATGGCGGCGCCGTATCAGATGGTGGTGCCGCAACCACAGTTGCAGGATCCGGGGTTGCAGAAGGGGGTAGGGCTGTTTAATTTTAGTGCGGAGTTGTTGGGTGTGATGCAGGAGATGACGAGGAAAGAGGTGAGGAGTTATATGCAGCATAATGGGATGTGTTATCATCATGGTTCCGATGATGGGTTTAGGAACGCTGCGGTGAAACAAATTGTGATTAGCATAATCGATTCGTAAATAGGATAAGAGAAATCGGAACTGAATTTCTCAACTAGGGAGGGGATCTGATGGCGCTTTGAAACTGAAGCTCTTTTCTTTGCTCTTTTTCCCCTTTGTTTATTTTAAGCAATAATTTTGGTGAATCAATGAATGTACAGAAGATGAATATATATGTTTTTTGTTTTTTTCTGGGTAAGATGATGAAGATGTTGGTGAAGAAGATAAATATGATGAAGAATTGGATGAATGTTCTGGATTGTTTTATTAATTTTTTTTTTCAAAAACCGTCAATTTTTTCACGGAATTGGATGGAAAACCATGAATGCAACTTCTTCAAAGGTTAAGGGACTTTGGATGCTAATAAATTGCAGGAAGAACCAAAAATGCCAAATCGTAAAAGGTGAAGGACCAAAAGTGCTATTAAGCCTTGATTCATTTCCACTTACCCATGTGTCATTGTTTAGAATATGACTCAGTATCATAAATATATTAGTTATCCCAAGCCTTGGTACCAATACTTCCTCTCGAATACTCTCTCTATCCCTGTTAATACCACACTCTAAATCAAATTTGGCGTTCATCAATATAGGACCCCATTCTAAACTTTAGAAAAAGTTATTATTCTTTTTCATATTTGCATTTATTAAAGAGATAGCGAGATACATTAATACAATAATAAATGAGTTTTATTTTAAATAAGGGCAAATGTGGAAAGTTGTATGACCTTTTTAAAAATTAATGTATTAACTAGTCTCATTACATGTTTTCTTAAAAAACATAATTGTGTGAAAGTTGTCTCATAATTAGAGATGGAAAGAGTATTATTGTACGCAAAACTCATTCTTGTCGGCTACCTTCTTCATTGGTTATATGCTTGAAACAAGATTTGCTAATCTCCTCAAGGTTAACTCAGATTCAGTTCCATTCAAAAAAAAAACCTCAGATTCGGTTAAATTGACTTTTAGTCGTTTTACATCATTCAATATTTTGGTGCTAATAAAAATTTAAATCCAATTATTATATTATGTATGTAAACAAAAAGTTTGCAAATTATTATTAAGGATAAATTTTCATCAACCGTTTTTTTTAACAAAATTTTTAAAAATATCATTAATGTATATGTCATTTAAATTTTTTAATATAATTCTTTAATAAATAGATGAGTCTTTTGAAATGCATAATTTTATAATTCATCATTATTTTAATAAGGGCAATCAGCTTTGCATAAGAAAACAATTTATATTAGAATAATGCTTCATTAAATGTTATATGATATAATAAGAATAATTATTATAATAATTAAGTATTATATTGAAAAACTAAATTAATTATATAATGAGATAAATTTAAAAAGCAAAATATGAATAAGGAAAAATATGGTCGAGTGGTAATGTACAAAACTTATGAATAATCTCTTAACGTTTTTAGTTGAAAAAATATGATAAATCAGGGTTAACCGTTTCTACCAAGTCAACAGACTAATCGAGTTTGATTGAATTTGTCTAAATTAAGTCAAAGATTCATAATGGACGAAGATAAACAAAAATCATTTTGGAAACGCAATCCTAAGCTAACCTTCCTTAGCTCATAATAAAAAATAAAAAATAAAACAAACAAAAACTGGTACAAGCTCACAAGTTTGATTGATTTTCGAGTAAATCAATTTTAGGGAGTATTATTAATATAAGAATTTGAAAAAAACTAAAGAATTTAATATATAATTTTCATGGAAAATTTACATAATAATTTTGGAAACATATTTATTTAATTTTAAAGTTTTTTTTTTTAAAAATGGAAAACACAAATGAAGCTCGTTTCCAAGTCATAATTGCTTTTGATGTTTTCAAGTTTCAACATTACAAGTTTACAAAATCCT
Source organism: Acmispon strigosus (assembly GCA_030819835.1). Classification (NCBI taxonomy): domain Eukaryota; kingdom Viridiplantae; phylum Streptophyta; class Magnoliopsida; order Fabales; family Fabaceae; genus Acmispon; species Acmispon strigosus. The sequence goes on along the minus strand of JAUAMA010000003.1, from coordinate 66,284,338 downwards.
CAATTATGGGGCTGTCTTTTCTGACGATGAGGTTAAATTTGATTTAAAGAGTTGTATGTTTAATTAAATTTTTAGTAAAAAGTTTGGATATGTTTCACTTCAGTCACCATGTTGAGATATCTGTCACCATATAAAAAGTACTTACAAATTATCGCTAAGAATACTCTCACATGAAAAAAAAAACAAAAGACGTTTGCAAGTGAGCCTATCCTAAAGATGTGTTTAATTGTCTTATTAGATTAACGTAATACACACTTTAAGATAATCTTTTGCACTTGGGAAACTCTTTGGTGTACTTTGACTTGTTTCTCCCTCCCACCATATCTATCTTGGGATCTTGCCCACTAAAAAAATAAACAAATTAATAAAACAGAGAGTATGTTTGAGGTGATAGTGATCTTATTTTACATCTTAGATTTTTCACGTGACAACTAAAATTTTGTGAACATTTGCACATCTGAACTGTGCACTGAGCCTGTAACATGTTCCATCGTTTTTGGACAACATTACAAGCATCCTTGCTTGCTCTTTGAAACATTCCTGTATCACACTCCAAAGAAATTCCTCTGCAGGTAGGTCCCCTCTCTGTCTCCTCTGTCTAACAAGTTGCATTACCCAGTTAACTTCCAGTTCCAGACAAAAGCTCGGAAGAACAAACAAGTGCTCAGCTTCAGAAACTACTTTCACGCAGGAAACAGTGTCTTTTGAAACAAATTAGAAGTAAAAAAAAAAAACAGAGAAACAGAGCACTACATGTTGATATGGTAGTTAGAACAATGGTAATTCGAAACAGAAAACAGAGAAGGAAGCAATTACCTCATGAAATTGGCACATTCAGATGAGTAACTAAGAGAAATTAGAAAGGTGAGGAACCCGTGTTGGAGAAGGGGAGCACGTGCATTAGCATAGGAGGTTTCAGTGGAACATGAAAGAACCAAATGATTTGCAATTGCACGTGCCCTGCTTCTCCAACAAGGAGCTTCTCACCCAGTGAAGAAAACTGCAGCACTCTTTGATTTGACGAGGGTGATAGTAGAAGTTGAACTTGAACCAGACAGAGGAAAAGGCTATGTATTTATAGCTAGCAATTTGGAGAGAGAAAGGTTGGAGATTTTGTCTAAGTAACGTGGCAAGAGCAGTGAGTGTAGTGAAAATCTTCATTATGTGGAGGAGAATTATAAGAAAAAGAAATTAACTCTTGTCATCCCATCATGCAAGTAAAACACGGAAATTCAAAGGAGGGATATCGAAGGAAACCCAATTTGAGCCTTGTCTGCCTTAATTTCATAAAAAAGTCACCAACCCCTTTGTTCATTTGAGGTTCACTGCAGGAGCAGCAGAGAGATACTAGTACAAGTGCCCTGTACTCATGTCAGCCTTTGGATCAAGGCATTGGGTCCCACATACTTTTTATTAGACCTAACGGGAGTCCGCCGACAACAGCGACTAATCTCCTCACCACAAATACTCGCACAAAACAGTAAATGACTGACTGCGAAATGTGTTCCATTCTAATAAGCGATGATCGAACCTCTGAACTTATGATTAATATAAGAGTTGAGCAACTACCACCCCACACATCATTTCTTTTTGTTTGCAAAGAGAGAATTGGATGGGGGAGAAGAATAATGTATGAGTGCACGTAGGCTTTGCGTGTTGGGCGCAAGTTTTTGAGTATGGCATGTGTGTGAGTTTTAGAGAAAGTTGGGAAGCTCCCTAGGTTGATATCATTCCCCTATAACCAATAGCCCCTTTTCCTTTTCTCCCCAATGTTTTAAATGGTTTAACAGAGGGTAGTAGTAGACTACAAAAAATTTCAAAGAGTAATAATATAAATAATACCTAACACACTACCCATCCTAGGCATTGAATCATAGCTACATTCCTTAAATTCAGTGACAAATAACCACGTAAACCTGTTGAGTTAATGATGCACACAGAATTCTGTTTGTGTTATGTGCAAAATTCACCTTATATGCATACTAATTGGTCTAGTGAATAGCATGCGAGAAGCTGTGCCGTGCGATGATGGTTTTGAAATCCTGGTTCAGTTTCTACATAGGTCATACTTACGCAGCTCATTATTACTATTTGCTCACTGCCATGTAAATTGAAATTATGGCCTTATGGGTGAAGAAGGTTCAAAGAAGAAAAAATGAAACATTGAAACAAGGCTTACACTCATGTCTTATGATGCATTAATGGGCCATAAAGTCTGTATGGACTTGAAGAGTTATGGTATGGCTATTGTTCTATCTTGTGGAAGAAGAACATAGATTTTGGATGAGGTCATGATGAGATCTAATCTAAGGGACTTTAATATTGGCGTGTGCATCGTGCACTTGGTAATGTGGTAAATGCTTTATTTGGTCAGGCACAGGCTACTATTCAAAAGCCTTTTGAAACTCAATCATGCTCCCAGGCAGCTCAAATTCTACAGCACTTGATGGATGTTTTTGACTATGCTTCAGAAAAAGGAACAGAAACGCAACAAAAGGGGCACGCCCTTCTTTTGCCCGTTAAATTTGGGAAAATCGTAAAATCTTTTTCAACATTTGCTCGAATCCTAAACTTTGAGTGTTGGTTCCTTCGATAATTGCCAGAATGCCACAATAAGTCTTTTGAATGTGAAAGCTGAGAGTGAGTTACGCAGATGATGGGGAACATGAGACTGAAATTTAGGCATGTCGTTTACTTACTTGTGTGTGTTTGAATTGGAGAACTTCAAATCTGTAGGTTGTGAAAAAGGCCACAGGAAAAAAAAAATTGTTCAAATTGAAACTTTTCTAAGGAGAATTCAAATATCACGCCAACAAATTCATCACATTTACACCAGGGCACACGCCAAAATGTCAATTGAGTGCGTTTTTGGATCACAATTCACAACTGTCAGACAAAGTATGAAAATACAATTATTAATAAAAACTTAGCTGTTAAAACTACCGTAAAATATATAAACATAAACATACATTCAAAATTATAAAATTATTAGAATTGACTTTCTTAATTTTCCACAATAGCTCTACACTTCCCTTTAAAATACACAGCTCTCTTAAATAGAAAAAACAAATTTTCATATGGTTATATTTTTACCTCTTAATTATCTCTCATCCTATTTTCCATTTATTTTTTGTTTCATTTTTCTTAATCACTGCAAACCTTCTCAGTTTGTGTACCCAAAAAAAACCTCTTTTTTTCTCAATAAAATTACTTTACACTGATCCCCCATTGTTGATCGGCTTGGTGAACTATATAGTGATGAAAGATACATATAAAATAATAACACAGTAATCACACATCTGATGCCTGCTACCTTCTCTTAAAATTAAAATTTACGTGAACAATATAGCGCATCTTAACTTGCTCCACGTTATAAACAATGTATTCATTGTACAATAGATCGCCCTGCAACACAGTGATAAAGAATAAATAAATCAGGGCAATCATAAAAAACTTGTCCACTAATAAAAAATTAGCTTCTAGTGCATACCTTTAAGCCTGAATTCTTTTTTGGCTTTCCTAGGGGAACTATGAGCCCTCCCTCAAGTTCCTGAGATTCTGAAAAATCAGGAGCAGTACCTCCTACTCCTTTTGTGCTGCATGAGATTGATTACCATATAAACTCAAACAAGTAAAGCATTCAGCATACAATATTTGAAACTATAAGCAACATTCACTGGTGCATTTACAAGTAATAGACCAGAACTTATTTGGAATCAAATAGATCAAGTCTTACAATAAGACAATTCCTCCTGCCAATACAAGTTAAACAAAATAAGTGACAGCTATGAAAAGTCCTTCAGTTTCAAAGTTAATAGAATGATGTTTCATAGAACTAAATTTGAGAGAATGAACCCAAGTTTGGAAATGGTATTGTAAAAGTAATTTATAAAAATGGCTTTTGTTTGGATAGTAAGATAGAGCTACTTTTGAAGTCTAAATTTAGATATATTTTGTGGGTTCCAACTTGAATGGAAAAAAATCCACTTCAGTTAAACGTTAGTTAAGTCACCTATCAACGTACTTCTGCATAACAGAAAAAGTGACCCAAAGTAACACAATTCACATTAAAATTAACACTAAACAATTGTTTTTAACTGGGCCCATAAAACAAACATGCCCGAAATCGGAGAAACATACCTAAGTTTTCCTTTAGGCAAAATATCAGCATCATATTTAGCAGATTGAAGCTCTGCCATCTCACCCAATGCAACCTAAAAGTACAGCAAATAAGTAATACTTTCTGAAGTCATGAATCGATAATAAAATATTGTCAGCCTGATCTTCTAAATGGAACCATGCAGATAATATTCACACTATATTTCACTTCAGTAACATAGGATAGCAAATCAATGCAAAATTCTCCAACTTGGGCTGTTATAATCATCCAGTAATGTTTGACATGCAGCACAAATTGGTGAAATTGATGCTTGGAGTTCCAATCCTCATTCCTTAGAGTAGATCTATTGGTAATGCAACAATATTTACTATTAGACAAGAAACAACCTCACATAGAAGGAGCACCCCATCAGCAGCAGTGCGAGAAGCATAGCAATAATTTGCGCTTTTTGAGAACATGTCAGCAAAGTACACCCCCTTCCCAAACATGTAGCCAGTTACAGGTGCCTCAGGAGGAGCTATGCGCAAACCTGATGACAGTGTATCCATCTTAGACTCAGATATTATTGCATCAAACAATATAATGTCTAGACTCCATATGCACACACATGCAAACAAAGAAAACTACCAAATATATGAGAGAAGGGATGACCTTGAGATAAAATTCCAGTCCAGTTTGTGAGCCGAGAACCATGCCATAAAAGCATCCTATTTTTGGTGTTAGAAAACTGTCACACAAAGGTCAAATAGCAGTTGACTCAGTTCAAAATGTCTACATAAAACATCATATCACAAACTGAAACAAACTTCAAATTACAAAATTATATCCTTAAGAGGAGAAAATTTAAGGAGGAAATATCATTATTCAATAATGCACTAGTCACACCTTCCTAAAGCGTTCAGCCTCGCCTTCTCTTGACGTCCTGAATATTTGAACAATGTCCACAGTATAGTTTGAATGTGTTTCTGCGTGAGTGTTCTTCATATACTTTTCAATCTGATGACATCAAGGGGGGGGGGGGAATGATATCAAAAATTGGACAGCAAGTATCAGGATTAACAACTGAAGCTCCAGCAATAAGTCAATTTTTTTCCAGCACAGGAAAAAAATGGTATTCCAGGTCAAATGAGAATAAATGTTATCATTGTTTATATTTCACTTTTACTTAGTTTTTCCCCCTCAGTATTTAATTACCTTAGAATTTTACAAGAAAACTATAAAGGCAGCACAAATATTTACCGTAGAGAATTCCTGACAACCAAACTCAACTGGTACTAATTCACAGTGAAGATGCTGATAATGAGCATACAGGGGATCTCCCTACAGCAATTCCAGGATGATAAAAATAAATTAGAATGCACCTGACAAGAAAGTAATGCTGAAATCCTAACTATAAAATGTAAGGAAAAAAGAGTGCCACATGGATTCCATTCTATTTTAAAATTTTAGAATTAAATCGTCTAACTATCAATGAGTAAACCAGTTAATTTTCAAATTGAAGGGAAAAACTAGCACAGACAAAATAGGGATGCATTTCATTCAATGGACAAGTGGATATCATTGGCAAAAGTGCACTTCCTTTGCATGCAGAATAGTGTTAAATAAAACATTACACATATAAGTTCCTATACAAAATTGTAAAGTGGTGCAAAACTGCCAAAAATAAAAAATCCAAAAGAAAAGAAGTCAACTTGGGATGCCTACCATACTAAACATTGTGTGCTTATCCATTCATTTCACCAAAAGAACTAAAATACAACCATAAGATATTCGCTCACTCAAAATGTGGGATACCAGGGGGGCCAAATTAAATGTGTCCATAAGTATTTCATCATAACTTGTGAAATGTTCTTTAATGTTAAATAATTAAAATTCCCATCGTATTTTCAGCACCCATAGCAGTACTTCAACTCTTTAGACTACTTGAAATCACCCGAGAGAAGTCCTCTCAGCCTTAACAAAAAAACACACGCACGCACGCAGACATCTGATTACAATTTAAATCCCAAAGAAAAGGTAACTCCTATATTGTAAGGATAAGATAAAAGGATGACATAACAAATATAACTAATACTCCCCGTCTCCCCCTCAAGCGGTGCATATATATGATATGCATCAATCTTATGATATAGTTATTCTTGGAACTCAAAGATTTAAAGATATTATCTATAATAACTAACAAGAGTATCCCAGTAAAATTTTAAAATAAAACAAGACTTGAAAAAATAATTATAGATTATGATCAACTACGCAAAAGAAATTCATAAAAGGGTTACCTGTATTTCTGCATCATCTTTCAAGAGCTTCGTGGCAACCTCAATTTCAGCAAGTGCTTCAACCTTTAAGTGAGTAGAAGTCAAATAATGTCACTGGTTAAATAAACATAGGTGAAACTGAAGTGTAATTGGAAAGAAAGAAAAGAACAATCATATTCTGAGAGCAACCAGAATAACCAGGCAAATACATGTATAATTGGAAAGAAAAGGATTACCATTTCCAACTTGCGTTTTAACTTCTGGGGGGTGTCAATTACAAACTCACCTGCCATTTTTATATATCCATGTCAATCAGTATGCTTCTCAAAACCGTATGCATTAAAAGTGGTTGTAAATTAAAACCTCCATCAGAATTTACGTTTATGTATTAAATAAATCTCTACATTTGAGCAAGAGATGAATGAGAGAGAGAGAGAGCTTACGCATTTTTTTAAATCCAAAATCATGAGGAATTACAGTGTAGAATTCTCTGCAATAAGCCAATTAACCAATTATAAAATGTGGTAATCCAATTGTTTAACACAAAAATTCTCAACCACAAATGACAGAATGAATTTTAATATAGGTTAAACAAACACAGCTCTTCAAAAGGCAGAAACAAAAGCCAAGTCCTGCAATGGAAAAAAAAATAGAGCATATAACTTTGAGAAAAATAAAAAGATAAACCAAAATTCTTACCCACTTAATTGCTCTAACACTTTCCTATCGGATTTATCAATCACATCAGCAAGTCGTTTGAGAACATCATAGCCCTAAATAATTTAAGAAACAAAAATGGTTAACTTTTTAATGGATAAGATATGCAACGCATGGAAGTTGAAATGCTGAAACAGTACCAAGAAGATGAAAACAAAAAAGCCATCACACAAGAGAACCTTTGCACCACAATCAAGATGTAAGGACTTCAGGTTTCAACTTGTCCTTTTTTCTTTTTTGTTATTTCTTTTAAAGCAAAGAGAAACGGGGATTGAAATCAAAAGATTCTGAATAACAATATGAAAACTCAGGCTCATGGAGAAAACTTGTTAACTTTGCCATTCTCACCAACAACTAATAACAAAAGCCTTATTCTCACACAAACTCCCAAATTGAAATGGAGAAACAGAAAGAACTAATAAGACCTATACAATAATTCACTTTAGTAGCTCAGTGACATTAAAGAATTTCAATTTCATCAACAGCACAATAGTAGCACAAGAAGGAATCAGCACATGTGATAGACTTCTGAAAGGTGACAGGAACAATAAATAAAATCAACAAATGCCAAAGGAGAAAAAATGGCATGCCCTTAGGCTTACCTTCAAAATTGTTGATTTGCTAAGTTTTCCAAGGGGCAACTTGTTTGCATTGTAACCTAAAACAAAGATTTCACATTTAAAGTAGATAAAGAATACTGATTGAGGCTATTACAAATTGGGAGGCCTAACTCAACCACAAAAGCTAGCTTGAGAGTTGAGGTTTACCATACCCTTATAAACTCTTGATTGGCCATATCTCTAGCCAATGTGGGACTTCAACACACCCCCCTCACGCCCAGGGCTGGACATCTGGAGCGTGAAGTTTGCAGGACTGGACATCTGCGGGTGACCCATAGGGGCAGTCTCCACTAACAAAATGGATCTAGGATAGGCTCTGATACCATATTACAAATTGGGAGGCCTAACTCAACCACAAAAGCTAGCTTGAGAGTTGAGGTTTACCATACCCTTATAAACTCTTGATTGGCCATATCTCTAGCCAATGTGGGACTTCAACAGAGGCTATACCACAATTGTAGAGAGAGAAGTTCAAATGCATGACAAAGACTATTGACTGTGACTTTGATGAATCTAAGAAAACCGGATCATTGATTTAAATGACTCAACTGAAAGCCTAGCATGCTTTTAGATCATATGATCTGGGACTCGGCCCATATGTGAAATAGAGAAAATAAGCAATGACTAACTGACCTATTTCAATCATTTGCTGATTCATCATGCTCACATTGCAAATAAGAGATATAAATTTTGCGACACGTGGCTCAAGTTTCGATTCCAGAGGCTGCTTTCCTAAACTGTGACTGGGATTCTCTGTAACCTATAAGCAGTTGCCAAGTGTTCAGAATGACCAATTGAATAGTTCATTTTCATTTTGCTCCCCCTCCACCAGGAGAGCCCCAAGAGAGGATAACATTACTGATCATTGAGAAAAAATAACTGAACTCTACTCTATAAATACAAAAACAAATACCTTTTTATAAAAGAGACAGTGAACTAATTTCATGATCAAGGGAGAGTGGACCACAGTTACTTGCAAAAACGCATATAAGGGTACATGAAGAAAATGAAAATGCAACAAAGGGAATAGAGTCAGCATAACTCACTGTAGACTCGTTTTCCTTGCCACTGTAGTCCATTTCCAACCATGCATAACTCTTCGGATAGCAAACAAAATTATTCCTATCAGACCAAGCATTATTAGTCTTTGCTAAAAACTTCTGTTCAAACACCTGGATAGCACTTTCACGTGTTGTGTAGGGGCCATGTATCTTGTCTTGGCCCTTCACACCTACCCTGCCCCATCTATAATAAACAAGGAATTTACCACCAATATCAGCTTCTGCAAGCAATTTAACAAAGGCAGTAAGAAAAACCAGTGGAATAGATAACAAATCTCTAACTACTTGCATTTTGGGTTGGAGATGACTAATTATTAGCATCTGCGCCAAATAATCAACTCATATTCCAAAAATAAAGATAATAATAGTGTATTAAATGGGGAAAGAGACACTAAACCAAACTTCAGATGATTCAAAATTCTGCCACTGTGAAGAATCATTATTCCAATAACTAGTTAACCACCACAATAAGGCCCCATTTGGAAGAACTTATTTCAGCTAATCTTATCATATAAACGCTTATGAAAGTGTTTGGAAGAGCTTGTGTAAATAACTTATGAGCTATCTATAAACTGTTGTGAGCGTATTTTTAGAAGTTGTTTAGACTTTAGATTAGCTTATGAATAAGAGTTGATGCTTATTTATAACTGATTTCAATAAGTTTCTCAAATTAGCTCATGAATAAGCGCTTATATGATGAGCGCTTGTCATAAGCGCTTAATTAAGTTGTTTCTCCAAACGCACCCTAGATCAATATAAACATCATCAAAATGAAGAAGGACTTGAGAGCTAACCAAGAACTTGAATCACGTAGAATTTGTTATTATTGTCCCGAACATTTGTTTGGTTCAATATGGCATCATAGATTTCACCGCCCTGCATTGTGAAAAAAATACACCAAATATGATTCCAGAACCGATTACGTGCAGAACATCCATCCGAACGAAAAGCTATGAATTCAAACAACATGCAATCACTTGACATGGATAACACTACTAGCATTAGACTTACCAGTTGCAGAACATGATATTGTGTCTTCACGTCATCTGGAAGCCATTGATCGAGCACAGCCGCGCCCTTTTTGGTTGCTGTGACTACCTTTTCCTTCTCCTCCTCCCTTGGCTCATCTGCAGCCATCACATTACAGCCAATTTAAATGTCTATACTCCAAAATTAGATGGAAAACCAACAGAACAGATTCAAAAGACACATTCCATAAACACTGTCACATTTGAAAAGTTACAAATTATAAAAGACAAAAATGAGGAGCATACCGTTCTTACTATCGTCAACATTGAGCGAAGCCTCGTTGTTGGAGTCCCTTGGTCTCTTTCTACGAGAGGGACGAGCAGCATCGGCGTCAGCCGTTGAGTTCTGAGTTTCTTTGCGAAGAGCAGCTTCGAGTCTACGGATCTAAACAAGGAGAGACCACGTATATGCACTTGCGTTAAATACTTAATTTTGCGAATTCAGCTCGAAATTACGAGAGCAATTAAATACGTTAAAAAAAAAGCAATGAAGAACAAGGTGAGTGAGTTTGTTTAAAGGATACCAGAGAAGGCTTTGTTCCGGTGGTGGAGAGTCCACGTTGGAGGAGCTCCGTTCGTAGCTCCACCACCCTCATTTTACTTGCCGCCATTTCTTTAGAATTGGTCGCGTTACTTCACTCTTCACTCTTCACTTTCAATTTTGAGAGAGAGCGCTATTTTGCTTTGTCAACTGTGCGTGTTATACGACGTCGTTTTAACAGTCCATGAGGTGTGCTCAGCACGACTGCGCTTGTTCATGTAGGGTACACAGAAAGTTTCCCTCCCAAACGATGGAAACAAATGTTTTGTGGTCATTTTCCTTCCATCATCAATCTTTCCGTCCCTTTTCCATTCAACCAAACGCATCATTACATTTCAGTGAAGCTTGCTTTTAAATATGTTAATATTTTCTAAGAATAAGTTTTTCAGTTTTTAAGATTATTTTGTTTATGATTAAGGTTTGGATTTCTGAAATTACTACGTTTAAAAATGTGTTATTGAGTTTCTGTTGACTCATTCGCTGCCATGATATTTATGGTAGTCGGCCAACAACCAACCATGGTGAATAAACCCCGTGTGAAAGGATGACATTCAAGTATATGATCAACGATCACCCACCCAAGAAAGCCTACTTGAGCATAACTAATGCATTTCATGCGAAGACTTTAGAATATGGTCGGCATTGGATCTGAGCATGATCGATGATTTGGTTTTTTTTTAAGAAGCCATTAGTACAAGGTCTTTATCTTAGCTAAGATTAGGTTCTTAATCTTGAATTGATTTCTCATCATCGAAGAACATCAAAGCCAAGATTTTTCATCTTTGTCCATAACTATTTTTTTAACGAAGACCAATCAATACTCCAATAACTAAGAATTTATTTGAGATCCAAGCACAATCAAAGTTCATTCAGGCATGCAAAAAGAAGATAGTCAACTACTATTCAACTGAGAAAGGTTTACCAGTAAAATTTGAGTATTAATTTCTAGTCATTTAAATCAAAATACATTTTACTTATTTGTTTGGGCATTTTTTCTTCTTAACTAAGCATTTTTTAATGTTCATGTCAACATTACATTTACATTACAAACCAAGTTGATGACTCATGTTCTACTTGGCCCAACAACCTAGAGACCCAGTGCCAAATCCTGGTCGGCCTAAAAGACCAAGTTCAAAACTACAATCAAGTCACCGATCAAAGCATGGCTTCCACCGTTCTAACCAATTTTGGTTGACTATAAAAGCTAAGTTGTTAGAACCATGGCCAAGATAACTCAACCAAGGTTAAAATCATTATGTAATTTAACTGACAAGCTGACAAAAGGTTAACTACCTACACAGTTGATCCGACGACAAATATAAAAAGGTTTGATTACACTACAAGACATCCAGACAACCCATTATTGCTCTCTTTTGCTCTTATTAGACTTCGAGATCATCTCTTTGATCTCATGTTGATTAGAGCATCAGAGTGTCTTTTGCATGAACTTTTCCACCCATGCTTTGTCGCGCACAACTACAACACCACTATGTTCATCATTGTGCACCACCAAACTTAAATAGAGGTTGATCTTGATCGAATTCTTGAAAGATTGAGGGGTGAAAATGAATTGGGTCGCCATAGACTTTGTTATAATCAAGTTTGACTTGTTTTTTTAAGGATAAGGTTTGATTTGAGTATGATATATTGTATTGATCTAAAAACTTTTTAAAATACATTTGACATTTTGATTTGTCTGGCTTGGTGTAAAAGTCTATTTTCAAGTGTACATCAAATAGGTCATAAGTATATTTTGAAATAGGTTTATAAGCTCAACTAGTTACACAAACTAACGTGTTTAAATATTTAAATAAATTAATAAACATATAATTTTAAAATATCATAATAAAATTTTACTATAATAATAGTAGTAAAATAATAAAAATATTCTATATTAATTTATATTTATTCAAATAAATCAGCGTCTTAGGCTAATAGAATTAAGAACTTTATAGATATAATTTTTTTTTTTTTTTTGGTTACAGATATAATTTCTTTTAACAAATAGTCTGACTTAATATGAATTTAATATAAGGAAATTAGGAATCAATCATAATTTAAAAGTTTTTTATGTAAAAAAAAATAATGAAATTTAATGGTCTTTATTTTGTTTTTGACAAAAATAAGGTTAGTCACAATCCCTTGAACTCACTGAACTATTCCCACCGCTTTGATGGATCAAACCCAATATAACCAACATGGGCTATGAGTAGGCATATTATGGATCTATTTTATTTGTGAAATCAAACTACAACTTCAACCCTAAAATTCTTACATAGCCAGCTTAAATGAATTATGGATGAGGGCTAACCTCTTCTTTAGATTATATTTTATGTCTTCAAAAAAGTTAATCCTCATAAGAGCCAGAAAATTAATCAAATTATGACGACCTGATATTTTTTGTTGTGGTTCAATTTCAATCTAGTTGGCAAATTTAAAACTAACAAGTATGTTCAGACGGATAAGGATGCATCAAATGGTGGATGTGGTGAACACAAATGAATGGTTAGCTGACTCTAAGATGCTTGTTTTTTTATTCTTCTTTGCTATCTCTAATAATCTATGTTTAGTTAGGTCCAGAGACTTCTTGTTTTGCTATGGCAATATCCAAAAGTCTGACCTAATTTTTTTATATAAATATTGTATAGTCGCCGCATGAAGCGGAAATAGATTATAATACTTTAATGTGAAAATTATTTCACGTTCCATCATATGTTTTGAATTGTGTGTCTACTTTCTCTCTTTATAAATAGTTAAAATGATTCCTCTGTACCAATTTAATGCATAGGTTTTTGAAAAGAGAAGTATATACAAGATTTTTAACATGGGGAAATATGACAAAATTTTCAAATAAGTTTTTTTTTATAGATAAATGCTAGTTGTTAGTAAATGATTTCATTCTTCAAAGTTTAAACCTAAATCATTTACCATTTATTACCCTTAACTCAACCAAATTAACTACGCCTCTCTCCACCGGTAATTATCGAATAAGTAACCCTGGAAATAGAAAAAAATAAGGTTTAGAATGGCTCACTGGGGACAATGGGAGCCAGATATAGCGACGGTGAAGTTGAATAATATGGCCCATTGGCCCTTATATTCTCGAAAGGATAACTTACTTGGCTTCTAGCTTAGTTTTGCATGTCGCATAACTAATGATATCTAGTAGTACTATATAATTTTATTAGTTTTTCAATATAAACACTTTTTTTAAAACTGATATAAGCACTTTAATATTGTATGAACTTATCTACTAATTTCCTTTCATATAACTTAATCAATACTTGTTTTAAAAAAACTTAATCAATACTTAGAAGAAAAATATAATTTTGATGCACGTAAATTTTATTTACACGTATATCAAATTGATTTCCACCATATCAACAATCATATTTTTATGTTAATTAAAATTTTATTTACACGTATATCAAATTGATTTCCACCATATCAACAATCATATTTTTATGTTAATTAAAATTATAAAAGAATATAACTACTAATCTTATATAATATAGTATGATTGGTGTGAGTGTAAACTTTTTTATTGAATAGAGATTAAACTCTATAATCAATATATATACTTAGGTACATACAAAATTCACGTTGCAGTCACTAGCTTAAAAAACACTTATCAACAATTCCGAACACAGTTAAATAGATAAGCTCTTCAAGAAGTCGATGATTTGATCTTACTTTGTGTGGTGAGTGTCTTGTTGGGAGAAATTAAACAATAACATACTCACTAAATATAATCTCGGAGTGTCAAGATAACCAGTATCATACACTTTATTACTCCCTCTGTTCCTTTTTATAAGAGCTAAATGGTGGGTGTTGACCGTTCCTTTTTATAAGAACCACATAAAGCTTTGTGTCATATTAATTATTTTTTTACATTTTTACTGTTATTCAATTCTGAAAATATGGAATTGCATTAATGATGAAAAGAGATTAAAAAGAAATATGTTAAGGACAATTTTGGAAATTCAACAACATTTGAGAACAAATTTAATGTAAAAAACTATACTACCTAACTTTCTTAAGGGTGTGCAAAGTTGATTTAACTCTTATAAAAAAGAACAAAGTGAGTAATTTTTTCCAATACCAATGTGATAACCTAATAATCTAATATTACAAAAGTTGTGACTTAAATAATCTTTAATTTTGAATATTAAGCATATTATAATTTTATTAAAGTTAAATATTGTTCTCCAAACTATGGGGCGGGGTCTGATTGACAATCATATAACCTAATTCTCATAATTAGCGTTAGAGTGAAGATGTTAGAATCTTATTTCCCTAGGTTTTAATTGACTTAAGGTTTTCTCTTAGGTTTTTAGTTATTTCATATTTGTCACATGATGTTATTTATTCAGTGATATAATATAATGATTGACTAGTTAATTTAGGAGTTATGGGAGGCTAATTAATTCGGAGGTTATAGTCCACTTGGCTCACTGGATCCCATATGTATGCTCGGCTGAGTCACTCTACTTTCCCACCCTTGGTCGAGCTATATGTTTGGTGGAGTTGCTTGATTTACTTTCCCTTCACTAAGTGTTAAGCTTAGTGAAATTGTGGGTAGATTCTTCCATGAGTTAGATAATCATGAGTGATAGATCAGTAGGTACACAATCCTCTGAGTCATGAGCTTAGACTTAATAGACTTGTAGGTAAGACTCTTCCTTGAGTCAAACTATCACGAGTGATAGCTCGGTAAGTACAAAATATATATATATATATATATATATATATATATATATATATATTTATTATAAATTGAATTAATTTTTAATGAACTTTATTTAAATTTAATTTCAATCATTTTTATATAGTATTGAAGTTAAAATATTACTACAATTACTTTAAGGCCCCGTTTGGGAAAACAGCTTAATTAAGCGCTTATTAATAAGCTCTTTTAAGAAATTTATTATAATGAATTGAAAATAAGCTATATATAAGCATAAGCTCTTTTTCATAAGCTACTCTGAATAGCTTATGAAAATAAACTCAAAACAGCTTATAAGTAGGTCATAAGCTATTTATATAAGCTCTCCCAAACGCTTGCATAATTGCTTATGCTATATATAAGCTCAAATAAGCTCTTCCAAACGGGGCCTAAATATCACTAAGAGCCTGTTTGATTGCAGTTTCTGAAAACTGTTTTTTAAAAGAAAAGCAGAAAAAAACTGTTGAATGAGATGTTTTTCAGTATTTAAAAAATTGAAAGTTAAAAACTAAAAACAGAAACTGAAAACATCTTTTAGCTGTTCTGGTATTTTAATTTTTAAAACTGAAAATAATAAATATTTTCAAGCTAAATATTTTAGTTTTTAAAAACTGTAATCAAACATACCTTAATATTCTTTGTATTGTCATGCCTTGTTTTATAATCCACCTTTTTGTATCAAATTTAATTCCTTAGTCTTAACTTCATATCAAACCTCATCATATTACTTTGTTTTAGAGTGCATCGCTCTGGTATGATAACTGGTTGGGGTCTGGTAAGCTTTGTTTTAGAGTGCCGTTTGTTCATGTTTCAGATACTCGACTCAGGGTGGCAGATTTATGGTTGGGCTCATCATGGAATTTTGAGCAGCTGTATACAGTGTTACCTTTAGAGGTAAAGGAGGAGATTAGTGCGGTTAGGGTGCCTAACCACTCAGCAGGGAACGACGCTATTCGCTGGGCAGCTGCAAATGATGGCAGGTATAGTGTGTCATCTGCATATGCAACCTTGGGCGACTTTGACCTGATTGATCCAGGGCCCTGGAAGCGTGTTTGGCAATGTAAGGTTCCGGAGAAAATTAGATTTTTTCTATGGCTTCTTATGAAGGAAAGGCTTCCCACTAATGAGAAGAGGCATCGAAATCATCTCAGCGAGTCGGCTTCTTGCTCGCGGTGCGGTGCAGCTGTGGAGAGCTTGCAACATCTCTTCCACGAGTGCCCCCGTTCTTGTTTGCTCTGGCATCACTTTGGCTCAATATTACCACCGCTCGATTCCAATGCCCCGTTCTCGTCTTGGCTCGTGAATCTACTTCGGCAGCGACAATGTCTCTTGGGGGTGGCTGTGTTATGGTGGGGATGGAGATGGAGGAATGATCAATGTTTGGGCGAAAACAAGTGGGAGCTGAACCATGTGCTACGGCGAGTTCTTTCGGATGTCATTTCTTGGCGGACGTATCTTGATTCGAAGCATCTTTCCCCCCCGGCGTCAGCTGGTCCTATGGCCCCCTTTCAGCTGTTGGTTGATGGGAGTTGGAATCCAGGGTGTGAAACTATGGGTGGGGCTGCTGTGTTAATTGATTCTGCTCGTGTTTGGCGCTCCGCAGTGTCGGCGAGTTCTCCTCGAGGGAACGCGTTTCTCGCAGAGGTTTGGGCAATGGAGTTGGGCTTGGCCCATGCTTGGGAGATGGGCGTTCGCGATGTCATTTGTGCGTGTGACTGCGAGGATGTGGTGCGGGTTCTACAGACTCGTAATGATATTAGCACCTTCTGGGAGAGGGAGAAGATCGCCAAGGTAAGGGATATGCTTAGTTGGGATTGGATTGTAACTGTTGTCCATGTCGCACGGGAGGAAAACAACACTCCGGATTGTCTTGCGAGACAAGCGGCACGTGATGGAACTCCTAGGCGGATATGGAAACAGCCTCCGTCCTTCGTCTATGCGTCGTTGTATCTTGACGCGTTAAGTAGCTAGATTGTTTTTCTTTTCCTCTTGTAACAAAAAAAAAACCTCATCATATTATTAATTCTTATGAAGCCATATGCCGTTTTAAAACATGCTCTTATAATTTCTATATTAATTGGGGTTGGCTAAATGACCCCATGATTAATTGGGGTCATTTAACCCTAGGTTTACATGGACTAATAAGATTATCCCATAATTAAAATTAAAAAATAATGTGAAAATAAATAAAATAAATGACACGATCTTATTGATCAATATGAACATGGGGTTGAATGACTCTAATTAATCATGTGGTCATTTAGCCGACCCCATATTAATTAAGTCGTATATGACGTGAAACAATGGTGAATGATATTGTCAACACATTGATAGGCGTCTTGTTACGGAGAATGAAAGGTTCCAACGCCAAGTGGCTTCCATTGCTTTCGGTACATATATATTGATTATTCTAACTCATGTGGATGCCACTAACGAACAAGTTGGCAAAGCTGTAAGTACAATATTACTATTAATGGAAGAAGAGTCGAAGCAAAACAACCAAATCCATCCACATGTTGACTCCTCTAGCCTAGGCACCAAATATGCGTTATATTCTGAAGAGACACGATTGTGTATTTCTATTCATCATCATTATAAATAATTTCATATGTTTAATTTAATAATCAATCAACTTATGGCACCAAATGAAAAAATATAATTTATCATCTATTCTATTTAGTTTATTTATTTTAATTTTTCATGCGAAAAACTCTAATAATTTCATAAAATATAAGTCACTTTATTTTATTAATGAATTTTTTTTCTTTTTTAAAATTACCTTCATATTTAACATGAGAGATACTGTAAATTTGAAAAGTTTTTAATAAGAGTGTACTTGATCGGGTAGACCCGATGAGTCCGTCAAACCCAACCCGATCCGATAACGAAAGTGCGGGTTGCGTTGGACAAACGAGTCTAATAATATAGATTTCTTTTAAATCCGACCATGTTCGGTTCAGATATGGAGTTCACTAATAAATTGATCCAATTCAACCTGATACTCAAAAACATCATAATAAATTTTCTCATTAACTTTTTTTAAAAAAATTCCTCATGACTAAACGTAAAATTGAAAATTAAAACTTAGTGAATATATAATGTAATTTCATGGAGTATTTGGTATTTTTTTTTTGGTAGAGTGGAAAATTAAGAACAACAACAAAAAGAATAAAAAGCAACAAAGAAAAACTAGCCGCACTCTAATAGAGGAAGAACTTCCATGGGAGGAGAACTCCAAGTTTTAAACTCTTCCTTCTCCCTAAGACTCATTTTAGCTAACGCGTCTGCTAGTCTGTTGCAATCTCTAGAGACATGCTTGAAAATCACCTCCCAGTCATGGTGAATTAGAACCCTTGCTTCTGCAAGATAAGCTGCACACTAGTGTAGATGAAGGGAACCATTACGAGAGAGACCATTCACCACATTAAGGCAATCCAGCTCACACACAAGCTTACGAACACCAAGGGGCCAAGCCAAAGCTAGACCACAGATCACCGCCAGAAACTCAGCCAAATAACATCCCTAATCCTTCAAATTTAGAGAAGCCAAGAACCCAAGCTCCATTATGGTCATGCAAAAGACCCTCGCAACCCATGAAAGAACTGCTGCAATTAAAACTGCCATTAGTGTTCAAGCTATGCAACCAACCATTATTGGCGGCCTCCATCCTTCACGGGTCTGCACAAAAGAAATGTTATCCCAAGGAAAGCATAGAAAGCAATATCATGCACAATATTGCATTGGACAAATTATATACTCCAAGTCTCATCACTCAACAATATATTATTCCTCCATCGCCAAATCCACCATAAATTATGGAGGAACTGCTCGGCCTTTAAATGCTCAACCATAGCGGCAAACCACTCCAAGACACTCATTGTAAAAAACAAAGCAAAGAACGTGCAACAGGACCTGATTCAAACCTCTCTTGAATGAGGACAATCCCTCAAATAGAGAAGAACATGTTCTGAAGTATGAGAGCAACGCGTACAAGTCGGATTATCCACAAGTTTGAAATATACTATGACATATTTACCCATTTTTAGTAATTTATTTAATATTTCAAGTTTACTATTATTTGAATAACGACTTAATCAACCCGTCCAATCCAACCCGAATATCGTCGGGTTGGTTTGGTCCGAGTCAGAAGGTAAAAATTGGTGAAATTCAATCCAACTCAACCCAAACAATTTAATTGATTCGGATGGATTCTGTTAATGTCAAAAATCCATTCAACCAACCCATATGCACCCTAGCTAGTTTTTAACTTGGAAAGAGAAATTGATAAGTAATCTTAAAAGTTAATAATACTTGTTAGAAATTTATTATAAATAACTATTTTTTTAATGAAACTAAATAGATATATTAATCAAGAATAAGAACAGAGACTACTATATTATACTGCAAAACAACTAAAATCTCTTCTTGAGATTAGATAAAAACAAGTTATGTGTGGGAGTAAGATTTATGTCGACAGATTGAGTAATCCTGTTTGAGGAGGTCATGGCCCCCAATTATTTAGAAACCTGTGTGTTTTCTAGAAAACATGTGTTTCTCCGCGTAATACTTGTCAATCGGGATAAGAAAAAAACAAATGCAAAACCGCTCTACAAATCAACAGATTGTCAAGGAAAAAGGTAATGCTAATTTTGACTCGGCTTCTATGTAATGACTTATTATTATTAATGATAACAACGAATTTTCTCTTTTTCTTAACTACTCCCTCTTTCCAATTCCCCTATATAAACACCACCACTCTCTTCCCAGTTCTCAACTCCAACCCATCACAACAACAAAAACACCTAGCTCTCTTTTCTCTTCTTCTTCATTCATTCTCAATTCACACCAGCAATAATGGCTCGCTCTTTCACCAACATCAAGGCTATCTCTGCTCTTGTCGCACAAGAATTCTCCAACTCTCTTGCCAGGTACCCCAATGTTTTCTCAACTTTCCTATCTTAGGCCTGTGCCTCTGTTAATTACATGAAAAAAAATGAACAAATTTTCTTTTTGTTACCGTGGACAAAAAAACACATGGTTCACAGGTTGAAACAGTTTGTATGCAAATTAATTTTAACATATAAAAAGCATATTATCTTGTTAACGTGTATACTAAATGTTAACCGTAAAAACATGGTTCATTACAGACGAGGGTACGCGGCAACAGCACAAAGGGGAATTGGTGCCTCCATGAGTGGCAAGAAGTCAGGGGAAGAGAAGGTGGCAGCTGCTGAGAAGGTTGCGTGGGTCCCAGACCCCGTCACCGGTTACTACAAACCGGAGAACATCAAAGATATTGATGCTGCTGACATGAGAGCTACGGTTCTGGGGAAAAAATTGAACCATTAACTAATTTCAATTTTCAACCACCACTACCTGAATGAATGGTGTGCCTCTTTGTCTATTGAGGTTCACAGAACATTTGAGGATTCGGACATGGGCTGGTCCCTGTTGATGTTGATGTTGATGTAGTGCTTCTTCTTTGTCCTGTTCTGTGAATCATCTTCTCTTGGTCCTCACGTGTAATCTTAAATCTTCATTGTTATAAATAAATGAAATAGATTGTTGACCAGAAAACATGAAAATTATAGATTATGAGGATGAGGATTTATATATAGAAGTGCTTGTTTAATTGTTATGAATTTGATATATTTTTTTCTCTCCTTTTTGTCATAAAAGAGAGTTACCTGTGAACCAAAAAAAGGTTAACCTGTGAAACATTTTAGTTTGAGTTTAATTTATGGTCAGAATCCGTGATGGTCACGTTCGAGTAATATGGAACCATAAACAACATGGTTGGAACCACGTCTTCCATGTCGATTTGTTCTCTTTTTACAAGCACACACACACGCGTGACTATTAGATTTACGGTGTGTGAAATTCAATATATCTAATGATTGAAGATAAAGAACTTTAACTCTGACTTCAATGGAAACGTAGAGAGCGATACCCCTGCTCTCTAAAGAAAAAGGGTTAGATATCTTTTTAGTCGACATATAATATGAATGAATTGAATTTGATTCATTTAAAAAAATTTATAGCTTTAGTCTCTGTGATAAATAAAATGAAACAAGAATAAATATATAAAATTTATTTAATAAAATAAATAAAATTTATATCTTTTTAGTCTCTCAGTTCATTTTGTGACAGTTTAAATTAGTACTAATTCTAAAAATAAATATATTGTGTCTGTTAATAATTGCTGCTTATACACAAAAACCATCACAAAAAGTATGAGAGAGACCAACCGCACTTATTTCAATAATGTTAATGATTAAAAAATATGTATTTTTTAAAAGAATTATATTTAATTCACCCTTATTTTATCCGTACCAAAAATTTATTGAAAAAAAAACTCAAACTTATTTAATAAGTAAATATATATTGAAGAGGTACAAATAATGCTTAAACTCAGAATAATTTGAAATCACTTAAGACGAGTGATCACAAAGATGAAAATAAAAGAGAATAAAAGAAATAAGAAACTGACGGTTTAAATCATAATACATTCTGATACCCCTGCAATATAACTTTTAATTACAAACATTCAAGATAAAGTAACAGAAATAATTTGTATTCAAAGTCGATTGGTATGCGCACAATAATTGTAAAGGTTATTTATGATTGAATTTGTTGGAAGTCGGTGCATCTTAAACCCCTCCTTTTAATAGTAGTTTATTTCTTAAACGAACTTCCCACTCAAAGTGTATCTTAAATCTATAAAATCGTTGATTTCTCAAGGAAAAGAAAGTTATTCTCCCAAAGTTATAAGAGATGTCAAGAGGACAGAAAAAGAAGAAGAATCATGATTGGATTCTAACATATGCGCAGATTAGATTCTAAATTACATTCGAAGCTAATCCACATGCTTACTTAAAGTAGTGATACTTTCTCCACTATCGTGTTTTATTCTCTTTCTCCACTATTGCTCAGAACCTGTCGCATATATAATTTTATCTTTCAAATAATTGGTCAGATTTCAATTTGTTATATTATTACATGGATACACTGAATCATCAATCATGTATAGCAGCGGTTAAGTATGAAGGAAAGATATTTCTAATTTCTAATGTATACATAAAGTAACGACAGAGGGGCGGTGCTCCACTTATATATGCAAACATAATTGGCCCCCGAACCAATACAACAATTCAGTTAATATCGACGAACTACTTCCCTTCAAATGTTGTGTTGTTTGAATTTCACAGTTGATATGAGAATAGTATTAATAAATAATTTGTAAGTGTAAGCGACCGAAGATGTCAGAATCGTGCCCTAACCCATGATAGTGAATTGGGCATGGCTATGGTTGGAACGGGAAGTATCATCCAACCAACAATTTTGTTGATTTTATAAACACAATCGAACAATCATTGCTGTAAAATGAATCGACTTGTCCCAGGCACAAGCCTCATCGCACGTTAGTTTATTATTGCTACTCAATTATAGATGACTTTGCGGTGATAATTTTATTATTTAATTGGTTACAATTTTCTAAAATATATTTAGTACAGTGTTTCGGTACCCTTTTAAAATGGAAGAGTTTGAATCATTTCAGTTTATTATTTAAAGTATAAAAAGGATTAAATTATAAATTATAAAAATTTATTATGGAATATATCATAGCAAATTAAGTCTAAAGGGCATAAAAGTGATGAAACTCTATTTTTAAATGAGTACAAGAGAAATTGTTTCAAAATATATTAATTCTACAACTCTCTTGGAAGACAGGTTCTGTAGGTTTCACAACCAAAAAAAAGCAACAGATTCCTTGCGAAAGTGGACATTATAGTGAAGCATCTATTGTTATTGGCAAATAAGGATCACAAGATATGGAAAAGATTAATTCTATATCCCCTACAGATTCTCCTAATTAGTAAATATGTTTTTATTCCTTATAAGGAACAAATTGAAATTGGTCCTTCATTTTTTTTATGATTTTAATCAAGTGTTAATCGAATATGTGATTTTAGTCATTGTCATTTAGATCCGGCAATTAGGTGATGATTGAGTTAAATGAGTGCTTAAATCACCGCATTAAGTGGTATGAGATATCATTTCATTAAAGTGATGTGTAATTTTAACGATGTCAATCATTCTTCTTCTTCTTCCTCCTTTCTTCACCCCTTCTTCTTTACCTAGAAATTGCAACTTTACCCAAAAAAAAGCATTTGATCTCGACCAACCACAACCCATCTCTAACATACCCCCCACCAAGAACACCTTCATCTCTCAGTAGAAAACCACAAGAAACCTGGTTCTTCTTTCTTCAGTTCTCCAAGGTTGTATACAATCTCACGCCAAAAGGGTTTTGATGAAAATGAGACTAGGATGAGAGTAACTCCATACTCGAAAACAAATTGAAGAACCCCTTATGGTCTTAATCAAACATCCTAGAATCCACGGGACGGACACTAAGTGTTATTGGGAAAATTTTGACTTGAAAGTCTCTCTCTCCTCTCTATGGGGAAATCTCCATTTGTGTGTGGCAATCCAATCATTCAAACCTCCAATTCTCATTGAGTCTTCACAGGGCGTCTCCCTGCAAGTGAAATGGAGCTCTATGAGGACTACACTCGTGTGATTCCCCATAGTCTTAACCCAACCTAAGCATAACCCAACCCCCTTACCATTTTAGTTGCAACTCATTGAACTAATTAAGACCCGCCACAATTGAGGCCAAGTTGAAGTGTGTTGTGCTCATAGCAATAATGTTCACCCATACCTTTGGTTGTACTGGATTCCCATACCTACATGCACACACTGAAACAAATCGCCAAAAATATAAACAATCAGAGAAAGAATTGAATCCTTGTCAGAAAATTGGACATGGGTATGAAAAATTGAATAATGAATGTTGTGAAAAATGAAGCTACATTTATATAGAGTATTTTTCACCCATTATTCCGTGGCATCACTTCCATGAAAGTGGTATGGGCACTCTGGTTGCAAGAGAAAGGGTGACCAGCGAATTGAGTATTGAGCACCGTAGAGAGTCTTGAGGAAAATGTTTGTTAGGGTGGTTGTTAGAAGTTTCGTGTGAGTGTTTCTTAGGTGAGTGGTTGTCAAGGTTGAAGGATTAATTGGAGAAGTTAATGGGTCAAGGAGTTTTGGTTGTTGAGGGGTTTTGCGATTGAAATGCTGGAGGTATCATGTGTGGGTATAGCTATGGTGAATATAGTTTATAGAAATAGGGATGTTGTTAAGAAAAGAGGAAGAAGAACGAGGAGGAGGAGGAGGGGGTGGAGGAGGAGAGGAGGATGAACATTTTTCTGTCAGGCCTTCTCGAGAACCTTGCGTCGGGTGGCTTTGACCTGGTTTAAATCCACAACTCTAAGGACGACCAGAACCTGGAATGATTTTTCACCTTAGATTACCCATTATTGGATAGCGAGCAACGACATGCCTTAAACATCATGCTCCCAGTGACTCAAATCAAGTGAAATGAGGAGGAGGAGAAACATTGTTGTGTCAGACCTTCATGCCAAACTTGTGTCGAGTGGCCTTGATCTAGTAAAAATCCATAACTCCAAAGACTATCAGAACCTGGTATGATCTTTCATCTCAGATTACCCATCATTAGATAACGAACAAACACATGCCCAAAATATCACACTCCCTGTGGCTTAGATTAAGTATGACTATCATGAGTTCCTAAGCTCTTTCTTTTGAGATTCTACAAAACCATCACAATATTTGAATGGATCTAAACATCCCTTTTATAGGCCATTAGAAATCGCTACAAGCATTTTAAATGGTATATTTTATCTCCACTAGATATTTATAGTGGTTTTAAGTGCCGCTAATCCTATGTTAAGGTACAAAATGTGTTCTCATATATTATGCTAGAAGCTACCGATTTTGTCTCCATAGAGTGGTGCATCTTCACAAACAACTTTCTCTTTTACAACTTTTACTAACATTTTTTTGTTTGGATGGACTGTTTTTTTATCAAATGATTGACTGTACTATAAGTCCAAAGGCCCATGTTGAGAACCCGGAATAGCTAGGATGTTCCTAGAACAAACAGCTTCGGAGCCCAAAATACATATCAGAAGTTTGAAGTTTAAAGTTTAAAACCCAATTCCCATTGACAAAAAGTAACAAATCAACCCCCAATTATTCGAATTTCGCTTACTAATCTTCATTTCTATTGAAACACAATAAATACCTACAGTTCTATGTATTTAGAAAAGAAAGCACAATATTTTTAGAGTATAATTTCTATGCATAGTGTAAATGATTTTCATAGTCAACCAATCAGATATATATATTTTTTTTGTCTTGACCAAGGTATCCCCACAGCCGATTGCCGTGAGACTAATCCTTCGCCCCACGGTCAGCGCACGAAGCGGTAGGGGGCTGACCAATGAGTTTTTTCCATTCACAAGAGTTGGGATTCGAACCCCCAACCACTTGCTTAAGGGACGAAGTGCTAAACCACTACGCCAACCTGCTTGGTTAATCAGATGTTTTAATATATGAGAAAATCATTTTTTTCATTTAATTTGATGTGACACATCTTAAATTTGATTTGTTGAGAATGTAAAAACCATTTGGGCATAGATCTTTTTCTCATGTTTTTAGTTATTATCAACCTTTTCTATTTCTGTTGTCTAAATGACTCAATGTAAAATTTGGATAAAATCACTCTGGTACTAAGTGACTTAATAATATTTTTAACATGGCTTTTGGAGAAAATCTTGAGTGGTATAAACAACCCCTTCACATAAAAGTCACCTTTGTGGACAAATTTGTAAAGTAAAGCATAGATTCTTCGGTGAATTAAAGATTGAACGTGGATAAGTAAAAATAAGATGTTATCAATAGGATCATCCAGAGATTTTATCAGTTTGTGAAGTTACTAAATTTTATTAGTGGTAGCTTCCATTAACCAGAAATTTACCTTTTCAGATTCTTGAATATTCTTTCTTCATTATAGATAAAATAAAATGCAAAAGCAAGACGAGGTCACATACTGAAGTTTTCTCCTTGTAATCTCATTCACTCTAATAAAACTCCACCGCCAGCTTTGTAGCCTGAGAATTTGGTATATCGAAATCAAGCACGAACTTCAACTGTGGGAGAATACATTTGATCATCTGTGCTGCTTGCGTTCCAAAACTAGTGGATCTGGCGCTGGTATTGTAAATAAATATGATGACACAGATTTCTGTGATATTCTGATACTGCATGACAAAACATTGTGCAATTCCAGTCACAGATTTTCTCTTTTTATAGTGCACAGAAAGTATTCGTGATGTGTGGGGTCATAATGAGTGCAAAATCCACCAAGCAAATGGGAGATCCAGAGCATAGCCACAAAATGTTGATCCCACCCCCAACAATCATTGGAGATAATGTCACCATCATTTTCCAGCTATTCATAACAAGACTTTCCAAGTGATGATAATTAAAATCTAAGCAGATTTACACCATGTTTGAATCTGCTTCACTTTTCTCATAATTAATTCTCACACACATAAACTACTTAAAAGTATAAGTAGTTTCTCACCCCAATTAATTTTGACATAGAATCAATTGCAGAGTAATTTTCAAACATGCAGTTATAAAAGATCATCTTCTCAGGTCAGCTTAGTAGGAGAACATAGTGCCTAACATGAATCAAAATTGGTACAGATATATTATATTACAAGCTTGAATCAACTTACAACAAGAGACATCATAAAAGCCTTCTTTTTCTTCAAATTAAAACAACTATAGAATCAAACAGAGGGGCAAATGACACAAAGTATCCCTAAATTATAACTTACAATGAGCATTGTATGGAACATCTAAGGGTATAATGAAGCACCCTGCAGCAGTTAACAACATACTTTTTAGCTCCGGTTATCCATTGCCGATGGCAGTGACTAACCCTCGCTGCACTAAGCGGTGACTAACCCTCGCTGCACTAAGCGGTGACTAACCCTCGCTGCACTAAGCGGTGAACGGCTTGTCACGAGACGCATATATAATTGAAGCAGGTGAAGAGGGTAATATACAGTTTTGTTTTCTAGGTCGAGGAAAGGGAAGGGTTTCTATCCGAAGTGAATTTCCGAATCCGGAGAGCATCGCAGTCCAAGCCACAACCACACTTGGGGGAGACGAAGAATCTATCTAAGGGAAAAGAAGCAGAGGCGATACCGACAGAGAAATCGAGATGATCGGCGGTCCGAGCGACCTCGAGGATGTTGAGCCAGAAGAAGAGCACCTTGACGCTGATTCCCCGTAGATCGGTTAGTCGGTTTTCTGTTACATGGCCGGTGATGGTCGATTGGTACTTCAACAGGTACGAACCCTGGAGGAAGAAGCTACAAGAACCGTTCAGATCCGCGCGGAATTTGCCGCTGGATTCGTCGAGTTCGTAGCTGACGATTCCTTTGGGGAGGAGGCCCGCCGGGAAGTTGAAACCGGAAAGGGCTTCGTACGCCGACGACGGTGCCGCTGAGGACGGAAGCGGCACCGGGAGGAGGAGGAGGAGAAGGAGGAGAAGGGTGGTAGGCATCATGGCCCCCTATTATTGGAGTTTGGAGTTGAGAATTGAAAGGTGATGTTGGGGACCCTAGAGGTCGTTATTTTATGGTGAGATTGATAAGGTGTGTTTAGTAATTCGGAAGTGATTGGGAATTTAATTCCGAAAAGTGTTCACGTGCTAAGGTGTGTTCTGAATTTTATAATCTCGGAATACAAATTATTTACGTTTCAGAAATACAAAGTCCAGAAAGCATATATAATTTTGTATACCGGATTTTATTTTTTAGAATAATATTGGATTCATATTGACAATTTTTCGGAAATTGTAAACCCGGAAAGTTTTATACAAACCAGATTTTAAAATTTGGAAAGTTTCATCGTCTACTCATCATCTCCTGTTATTTAGTTTTCGGGTTCTATTTCTCGAAATGATATTAAACCAATATTGACAGTTTTCCATAAATTGTAAACCCGGAAAGTTTTATATAACATGGATTTTAAAATCCGAAGTACAAAACAAACCTTATGTTTCGGGTTTTGAAATTCGGAATACAAATTTGAATTCCCTTCCGAGAAATGAAACCCCGGTATACTTTTTAGTTTTAACATACCGGGTTTTAAAAATCGGAACACAAACACCATCCTTAGGTTCCAGGTTTTGAAATCCCGGAACTGAACGTCGATAAGCTTCCGGGATTTTATATCTCGGAGGATTAAAAAAACACACTTCCGATTTTTAAATCCCGGAATGAAAAAAAACATTCTGAATTTTTAAATTTCGATACATAATGAAAAAGGAAGAGTATTTTTAGAATTTTAAAAATATGGGTAGAGTGCAAAATCTTGTGCTGGGGTGCCAAATCTAACACCGTTTTGGTGGACCCCGATTAAACAATAAAGTTTTGATGCACGAGATGATATTGCACGCTAGCATTGCCTTGTTCGTTATGGATTTCAGAATGTCAGATCATTTTCACCGCTGAGATGAGATATTTTAAGATGGGGACTAAGACCAAATATTTACTAGGGTAAAAAATATATTTTTACCATTTATATAGCAATGACAGATTTTCAATAAAGGAAAAGTGAGGTAAGAGATTTTAACCATGGCATAATCACGTCAATGCAAAAATACCCCCTCACTAGGGGTTTGGTCAGTTTCAATCACATTCAACGTTCCGACTTCTCTAGAGCGAGGGACTAATTTTAAAGTGAGTAATCACTATTAATAGTTTTGATGACATACTTTATTCTTTAAAGTGACTCTCTTACCTTATAAGAGAAAAATCTCATATATGACTCTAAAAATTTGACACAAAGACTAACTTATGGTGTAGAAATTAAGACATTTCATATGGTGTAGAAATATAAGACATTTCATATGGTATAGAAATATGACACATTTATCATTTACTTCTTTGGGTGAATCCAGTTCCAAGTGATTCGGGAACAATTTTTTGTACCTAATGAAAATTTCTAGGTTAAAATGGACAAAAGAGAAGTGAGATAGAGGAGGGGAAAAAGGAAATGTAAACCGAATGTACTTATTTTGGTTGGTTTAAATAGAACATAATTAACCCCTCTCAGCAAGGTTCAATTTCAAGTTATGTATATAGAAAGAAACCTGCTGACAGAGCTAGTCCACAAGGAGGTAAATGTTCCCGACTTGAATATAGATCATTAATGGTATCAAGAATAACATTCAATCATTCATATATAAGACTTTTTCCCCCTCAATTTAATTCCAAACACCCCGAAGCTACTCTCACAAACTTCAACCCAGAATTAATTTTGGCTTTAGATTAGAATCAATTATCCGAAAGAAGATCTCCAAGCATGCATTTATAAAGTAGTTTGCATCATCTGATATGCTCCACCTCTCTGTATCACTATCACCATCCATAAGATGTGGGAGGTATGATGAATCTCCTTCCCAATTTCCCAGCTGCATACCACAGCTACCCTTAAACCAAATTGGTAATCTATGACATTCAACTTTATTAAAAGGTAAAATAATAAATGCTTCTTAATTCAGATCGAGATGGAGAGAAACATCCTCAGTATGGGGCAAACAACAATTTTTCTGCTCATTGCAGCTTGCAGAGGCTACAGTTAAGTTCTAACATATATATGAACAAAAGTTTTTTTTTAGTCACAAATCTTCCCATTTTGATCCATTTTTACTATCATTCAAACATATGTTCCATCATCAAATGAGTATTACTCCTCAGTTCTTATCACTTTCAACATTTTGAATGGATACGGCAGTGAATGATTAGAGGGCAGAGAAGTTTATAATTGTAAAGGAATCACAATTAAATCTTGTAACTTAAATGCTTCAAAAGGATCAAAACACGATAGAAAAGCATAAAATTTAAATTGATAGGATATCTACAACTAAGTCTCGACTTCATATACTTCTATGTGAACAACATCTTGAGATTGTTCCGTAACCAAACATGGCTATCAAGCCTAAGTGAGCTATCGTGGTTTAATCTTAGTTTCATGTGCTCCCAAAGGATAAAAGCTTGCAATCAAAACATAAACATAACCATCAACAGAGAAAAGCGATCAATTGATCGAAATAGAAAGAGTACATGTACCATTAGCTGAATTCCAAAGCAGTTCCCAATCATGTAAAACGCCAAAATTCCTTCTAAATGCTTAATCAAGAAATTAATTGTCAGCAGCAAATTCAAAACATCATGGAAGACCTAGAGACCACATCAACTGGTACTAACATCGACTCCTCTTTGCTTCAAGTATTCCTTGGCCTCAACAATGTCCTGAAAAGAAGCAAAATAAGCAAAGATTGTTTGCAGACATGCCACAAACAGCAGACCTTATCTGAATGGTAACTATGAATCCCAGCATTAGGTATATAATCTGAGTTTTATTCAATGATGCTGAGTACAATGGTCCGCTACAAGATGTTACACACATTTTTATACAACAAAAGAAAGGGATTTGAATCATAATCTAGGTTCGTAATATGCAAAACATGAAATAATTAATGTATCTGAAGCTTCTTGCACATTGCATTTGCAAAACAGCAAACGGACTCCAATATACAGTCCAGATTCTTGACCAATATTTTCTAATCAAAATGTTCAATGTGAGGGAAGAAGGAAAGGATCTAGGTGGTAAAATAGTACCAACTGCAGTGGTTAAATTAATACCGAAGAACAACAGAGACTCATGCCCCATGCTTCAAACAAAAACCATGAGGGCCACCCTAGTGGCATTGATGTCACTATAATGGAGTCTCTTATTTCTTATTTTCGTAGAAAACATTTCAATATAATTACGAAAAATTATATAACATTTCATTAGAAAAAGTTAAAAAACAGTGTATTATAAAGGAAAAAGTTTAGCTGACAAGCAGAAAAATGTGCTCCTAATGGGCATTAGCACTCACTTCGAGGCAAAACTACGTGCTCCCTTAGGGTATGTTAGGATACCCGTTGGCATGAACTCTAACGGGAGTTAGCACTCACTTCAAGGCAAAAAGTGAACGGAACTCTTTTTATGGATAACTCAATTGGTATCCAAACACACACTAAAGCTAGTATGTGAGAGGAGACTTCTTCAATATGGTGTTTTGGGAAATTTGTGATAGTCTTGTTTTTGTAGGTCATTCATTCTTAAAACTTTCTTTTTCCCACTTCATATTTTTCCTTCTCAGTTATAAAATTAAAGGGATATCCCGTCCTTTCGTTCATAACTATAACCTTTGATAGCCAATTTCCCAGGTTGGATGAACCTCAAAAATTGATAATTTTATCCAAAATACATGTGTTGGAGTTAAACATAATCAGCTTTCCAATCCTGAATTTACTTCAATGCATACGCACATAATCGTGCAAGAGAGTAAACTCCACATGTACACACATCTAGGAACACCCACATCCATACGTACTATAACAATAACAATAACAAAAGTCTTATCCCACTAACTGATGTCGGTTATAAAGATCACTTGATCCATATTAAAGCTACAGTCAATTTTATGTTGGCTTCCGCATGCCTAACACAACCTTCCTCCTTTACCCAAACATACTACATAATCACAAATTAAATTATTGCATTAACTATTAAAAATACAATCTCTACGAACAAAAGGAGTAGAAGAATACCTTCTGCAACAAGAGGGCTTCTTGCGGACAAGTAGGAAAGTTCATCAGACCAACTCCAACCATTAATAGACCGTAACATCCTAAAGACACTACAAAATAGATTGGGAGCTGCACAAAGGACAGAAACAAGGCATTTTTAGCATTATGCATGGATTAGAATTTCATTATATTACAAAAGAAGCACCAAGAGGGTTGGTTCAGCTGGAAAAGATGAAAGCACTTTGCTTGTATTGTAAGGCTTCTTAAGTTTCCAGCTGCCAGTAATCTCCCTTGGGAGGCTATCTACATGCACCACTTTAAGCCCTCATTGATGCCTATTGCATGGCAATGCCTTGGAGAAAAGAAAAGCCTCTACTCCCCAAAACAGTTTTGTAACAAAACCCAACTAAATACTTAAAAAATATTAAAATCAAGCATATAATAACATGAATACATACCAACCATGTATGACCTTGAGGGATTATGGAAGTTTGTAGAAGGCCAACCCATAGAGCAGTTATGGCCATTACCAACGTCAAAATCTTTACAATATGCTTCATTTTTCAACCTGAGTCCTGAAATTAGATCAATTGTAGAAATTTTGGTGAGTAAATTTGTATACACAATAAGTGGTTATAATTACACTTGGAATTGCTTCAAGACAACATAAATTTCAAAACATTACCACAAGTTCATACAGTGAAATTTCAAAACAAGATTCAAGAATTT
Organism: Acmispon strigosus; assembly: GCA_030819835.1. Lineage (NCBI taxonomy): Eukaryota > Viridiplantae > Streptophyta > Magnoliopsida > Fabales > Fabaceae > Acmispon > Acmispon strigosus. The sequence continues at coordinate 66,251,949 of JAUAMA010000003.1, read as the reverse complement.
ATGATCATCAAAATTCCAAGCCTCCAAGAATTCTAGTTCTGTGTATATGGACAACCAGAAAAATTGAGGACATTTTAATTTAAATATTGAGATTTTAAGATAAAACAGAATTGAAGTTGGCAGTGATACAAAAATTTAATCCAAAAAAACCCAGCAGCATGGAATTGGGATTTTCCTAACCTAAAAAAAAAACGGAATGCCCAAAAATCCAATAACCATAAATCGACAACCTACAAATATCAATTAGCCATTCCATTCACAAATCTAAAAAATCCCCATAGTAAAGACATCAAATTGCGACCCAAATTCAGCACCCTAAAGACAAAGGGTTGCTCGCTCGTTCACGCTGAGGCAACAAGCTCGTCGGGAATGGATTTGTTGCTCTCCGCCTGTCGGAGTTCAACACGAGACAGGATCGGACTTCTAGTGCAGCGGCGTCGAACGCCCAGCAGTGTCGGAAATGGGTCGTTGCTGGTTTTCCGGTGGCGACTAGCGGCTGAGGATCCAAAGCACTTCACTTTTTTTTTTTGGTAAACAAAACACTCCAGTTTTAAAATTACCACAAATTGATATAAAATTACAAAAAGTTACCATTAATTTTTTAGTTAAATATGCTTTTGGTCCATAAAAAAATATGGGCGAATTTAAATCGTTCCCTATAACTCCACTTTTTTTAATTTGAAATAAAGAGAAATGTATCATTCAAATTTTTTTAATCACTTTTATGCTCTCATCTCCCCCATTTTTCCTCTTTCTCTTCCTCCACCCACCCACCCACCGCAAGGGTGGGGTGGAGGTGATTGTGGTTGTTAACAGAGGTTGGGTGGCGGTTGTGATAGTTATTCGTGGAGGGGATATGATGTTAGATTTGAGAGGGTGACTATAGTATTTAGGAAGAATGTTATGTTTGAGTGACAGAAATCATTGAAAATAAATGAAAACCTACGAAGTGGATAAGAATGAACTCTTTTGATGATGCAGTGAAGTACCTCTTTGTTTTGCGTCAAACTTTGTGTTAGGGCTATGACAATAAGGATGATAGGGGCTCGCCTTACTAAAGCCCTTATACATAAAAAGAATGAAAAACCCTAACTCAAGCCTTAATCCTCTTAGATCGGAACTGTTGGCGCACCATATTAGTTGGTGAGTGTAAAATTAATGTATGACAATGTGGTAATACACGCACAAGTTCCCTTCTCTGATACGTCATGACCGACAATGAGGAGACGCACGTGATAGTGGTGCACCTTTGTGATGGCTGAATCTAATGTCAATGAAGTTGACGATGTAGATTTAAGGTGTCCACACACACATTTCATTATCTAATAGAGATGCGCCATAATCCTTACTCAAATCCTCAATGTCCTCATTTACATATCTCTTTCTCTCTAACTTTTTCTCTCTGTCTGTCTCTTTTTCTCTCTTGTTTAACTCACTCACGCTGACGAGGAAAATGATTAGGGATACAATGATTTAGTAAGATGGAGTTGGGTGGATACAAATAATGTGTGAATATGTCATTATTGTCTTTTCAAACAAAACTTAAAGTAATTTCGATTCATGAGTATTACACCAAACTTGTAAATAAGACATGTATGTATTTTTTTCCTTGAAAGAAGGTTCAACTTGGTTAGGTCGATTGTTTACGCGTGTTTTTTTACACATGCAAACAAATGAATTCAAAGAACAATCTTGGACTACTTGAATTAGGTCTTCTTGTATGAGTTCTTAAGTTTGATTAAGTCTTCTTGTGTGGGTTCTTAATTTCAATGATTTATATGCACTATAAAAATGCATTAAATGAGTGAGATTTCAAAACATTTCTTAAAATGAAATTTGTGAAAAAACATTAAGTTACCCGGTGATAATTTTGAAAATCTGGATTCCAGTGAATCAAAACTTTAAATCGCATAAAAGATTAAACATCGTGATGATGTTGAGATTGAAAAAAAACCTAAAGAAATTGTAAAAATTGGTTGAAAATATGTTTACTTTAGCTTGACATTTTCAGTATAAATTGTATACCATGGTTGACCCACACTCTTCAGTCTTCACAACAAGTTCATATCGACATTGAATCTAGTACTTATGAAAAAATTCCCTCTCCATGCTAAACTGCTTACTGAACTCAATTTGTTTCTTACAATTTTCCATGTTTTCTTTACCCCTTCATTGTTCTGGAATATTCAGGATTTAAGAAGATGCACCAAAAACAGCATTTAAGAAGAAGATACGCCTGAAAGCATGATTGAATCTCATACACTACTGATAATAAAACACACGAAAGACCCGAAGAGCGAAATTCACAGAGACAATGCATTCACGCGGTAAGGAACTTGAACCGTCCAATCAAGTTCAGTCAACTCATATATTTCATCAAGATTATAAGCTCAACTGCTCAAAACTTGAGCTAGTTTGATCGAACGGCCTATATTCCTCGACTGTGTGAATTTAGAAATTATCTCATTGCAGCAAATTCAAATTCGAAATTCACATTTTCAATCATGAAATCTAATTAACTTCGGCCTACTCATTGAAAAGAAATTCAGAATCAAACATAATCGGAAACGGTTTTTCTTTTTCCCCTTGAATATTTTTTTTGGATATGGAGATCATGATTGTTTCTTCTGCAACACAGTGATGATTTAATCTGGAGCCAAACAAGGGGCACAGGCTAATTATGCTGAACAACCGAAGGCGTTAGCTTGAACTTTGATATGAAAAATGAACATAAAAATTGAGATAGACTCGCATTGCACTCAACTTATATCGAAACACAAACACAAAAAGAGTTGCTAAATATATCATTGCGTAGTGTCTCTCAGGAATACTATTGCCTTTAGCAAATCATCCGTCATATCAGTGTGATTGATTTTGGAGACTATGGCAATTAAAACGTATGGAGACCACAAACATAATCACAAAAGAAAAACACTATGAGAACATGTAAACACCCCCTTCACCAAACACACACACAGATGATAACTAGATAAAAAACAGAGGAAAATCAAATTGTAACACACTTCTCATCCCAACCGTTTAATCACCCATAAAATATCCACCATACATGGTGTAATGTTGTTGAAGGAATCCTAACATTATAATTTATAAATAATAGTGCGATAAGACTTTTGTTAATAAGTGCATGTTTGGAATTGCTATGAAGCTAAAATAATGGACAGAAGCAACTTCTCTCAGTTGGATTTTGACTTCAACGTAATTTTTATACGAGTTTCGAAACGTACTCTAACTACTAAGCATACCTAGTTAAGCAGTTCCAGTGACCCACCGCCACCTAGTTAAGAAGATAGCAGAAAATCCCGATCCCAAATCCCATCAACATAGTCAAAGCCACATCCACAAGTCGAGCTCTCATCGAAGTTATCGACGGCGAAATCCGCAGACGCGATTCCGACCGAGAATTGGAGCTCGTCGTCATCGTGAGTAACCGTCACAATGTCCAACCATAGAAACAACACCTTCACGTCGATCCCTTTCAAATCAGTGATCTCGTCTTTCCTGATTACACCCGTGATGGTGGACTTGTACTTCAGCTCGTAAGATTCAATCGTGAACGAGCAAGAGCCATTGAGGTACGCTTTGAATTTGCCTATGGCTTCGTCCAATTCGTAGCAAGTCACGCCTTTTGGAAGAAGCCCAACGGGGAAATCGTACTGTTGAAGGACGTCGTAGGCAGTTAAGGTAGTTGTGTTTCCGACAGAGGATGGTGAAATTGAGAAGAAGATCAAGAGGAAGAAGAAGGTGGCGCGTGCAATTGGGGTTTGAGAATTGATATATATTTTTTTTTTATGATAAGTGAGATTTTAATTTGTGGTTTTATCTCACATCGTAGATTCCAACCAACTTCGTGGAAGATCTTATAGTGGACGCGTGTAAATAGCGCAAATTTGTTGTTGAAAGTTGAAACCATAACCTAAGATTGGACTGTTAGTTGCAATTCTGTTTCTCTTCTTTATCATCTACAATTCTTTGATTTAGGCCTTTCTCAGTCTCAGTGAGAAATATCTTATGGGGGTATAGTTAGTTCTCATCTGTCATTCTATCCTCTCATAATTAATATCAAGTAAGGTGTACCTAATAAGTTTGAATAGATTTCAGATCACTAAACCAATATGAGTATTCAACTTAACTTCTAAATGATATCTAAGATAAAATTACGAATTCTAGCTTTTATGATGCATTTGTATAATCTGCATCTAAACATAAATCACTCATTAACACTCATATAACATTTGTCTAATAGGCTATAAGAAATGCATGACACTCATTATATTTTGATATTTTCATGAAAAATTCTGAGGACATAGCGGGGCTAGTCGGATACCTTGTTCTGCCTTCTAGAACTCAAAGTGTACATACCTATTGTCTAATCAGAATGCAGTTAACTTACTACATCAGTGAAGGGTGCCAATCATGGTTGATGGGATGACAATGCCGGCCGGTGAATGGCGATCTCGACAATGAACTCGACCGACGATTCATCACGGTCTAAATACATACATACAATATTGCTTGTACTTACTACAGCCAATGATAAAATGTCAAAAAGAGGTAAAAATGACGATTAACTCAATGGGGTGATAGATAGGAGTAAGACAATAGTGAAAATTCTTTGGATTCTGAGACAAATTATACAAGGACAACAAACCCCCAAAAGGCCTGATTCATGAGAGAAACTGCAGATCTAGAGCTCTAGATTGATCAATTTAAAAACCATGAAATATGATTAGATCTAGGGTCCGCAACCAAGAGCCCAATAATGTGTTTGTGAATTTCAATAACCCACCAAAGAAACCCTAAATTGAGGCAGAAAGATCACCGTTCAAGGGAAGATTGTTGTTGCAATCGAATCCACACCCACACTGCGGCGACTCATAGAAGTTGTTAACCGCAAAGTTCGCAGAAGTGATTCCCACAGAAAACTCGACGTCGCCGCCGCGAATAGAGACCTCAACAATATCAAGCCACAAGATCAAAACCTTGACGGACACACCTTTGAGCTTGTAGAGCCTCCCGTTGGTGATGACTCCGGTGATGGTGGGCTTGTAGCTGAGGCGGTAGGACTCGATGTTGAAGTTGCAGGGTCCGTCGAAGTACACGGCGAACGCCCCTGTTTGTCTGTTCAGCGAATAGCCGAGAGCTCCGATGGGAAGAAGACCCACCGGGAAACCGTACTCCTGCATCACATCGTAAGCGGTGAGCTTGTTCGGTTCTTCGCTTAGCGCGCATGATGCTGCTGTTAGAGACACCGCCACAATCCACAGAAATCTAATTGAAGACATCGTGGTGTGGCGAGTTGAGAAGAAAACAAACTAGGTAAGGTTGCCCGGAATTTTTGACTGGTTGGTTGTTTGTTTAGAATTAGAAGATGTGGTTCATATAGAGTGGAGATTCTTATGCTAAGCTTTGGTAGCTAAGTTGAAAAGGAAACCAAAATAAAATAATAAAATAAATTAGCAGGACTATGAGAGTTATTTTTTTAGTTTTATTGTTCTATCCTAATTTATCACAATTGTACGATTTAGATGATAATTTTCATAATAAGCGATTTGAATAACTAAATTATTGGATAGAAATCTAACGGATGGATCAAAATCTGTGATCCAACGGTTGTTTTGAAAATTAAAGACCCAAATCACACGACTATAAATATAATTACATTTTTTTTTGCTATTATTAAAATATTTCAAATTCTTTATATATTAATTATGGCAGTTAAAAACCAGCCTGTCTTTGGAATTTTTTATTTTATGAGCGTTATTATTTTACTTGTTTTTATATGAAATTAAGAAAAGTTTTGTATTAAATATATGTCTATCTTAGTTAATTTCTTGAAACCTTTAGAAATTAGTAATCTAAGTAATAAATATCTTGTTGAACTTTCATTCAAATTAAAATCATTTTATTCTAAAAAAAAATCACTTTTTTTAATTTTTGTGGAGGCTTTGCTTCCTCTTTAATTATGTCCAGCTTGTTCCAATAATCCACTATTTAATTATCTGGCTCCACCAATGCCAACTTAATTTATTTTTTTGATGGTACCAATTTATTGATTATTTTCTGGTACACTCACGGAGGCATTTACCTATCTATTACTACCTTCGGTCATATTTATAAGAACCAAATGCAATGTTAATCTTGGTCCTTTATATAAGAATTAAATTGAAGCTTGTGCTTTATTAATTAATTTTAGATTATATTATCCTTAATAATTTTGAACAAAGTAAAATGTGTAATTCATTAATCATATTCTCTCTCCTTTCCACATTCCAACATTAATACTATAATTTGGCTTTGAATAAATAGATTACTGATTGAATATATTTTTTTTAACTGAGATTAAAGATATTAATAAAAAGGAGAAATGTTAATAATAAAAAGAAATTAGTAGAAGACTAGAAGTTATAATAAAAGTAATTTTGGATGTTCAATTTTATTTGAGAACAAATTTATTGTTATTATAAATATGATCGAAGTGGTATAAAAAAGTAAGAATACTTTTTTGGGGTCAAATTCTATTATTTCCGTTTCAAAAAAAAATCTATTATTCTAAGAATGCGAGGAACTCGCGTAGCACGTGAGAGATCATAATTTGTCTCTACTCGAGCGGGCTATGGGCCTGCCACAAACTAGTACCAATATTAGTTAGTGAGAGATTCGAAATGGGCCAATCGTGTAGAAGGTCTAAACGCTAAGGGGAAAAGCCCAACCGGATGACAATTTATTAGGGATGATAATGAGTTTTAGACTCATTAGGTATTTGTAAAAATTATTCATAGCAGGTAGGATAAAAAGTTGCTAAATGGGTATGGAGTTGGGTACGAGTAAATACTCACAAAAATTGTGGGTATAAGTGCAGGTATGGTGACACACATACACATAATTAATAGTACTTCATCCGCTTTAAAACAACTGTCTAAAAATAGAAGAAATACACATATTAAGAAATGTAATTAATATTAATAATTTTTTAAAATTTATCATTTGTTTTACTATTTTAACTTTTAAAGTATATTGTAAATATCAATTAATACTCTCTTGGAATTCTGAGTGGACAGTTATTATAAAACAAACTTTTCATCTCTAAGGGGACAGTTATTTTGAAACTGAGAGAATATATTAATTAACTTAAAGTATAACTTTCTAAATTTTTTTAGAAAATAAGTAAGTGAAGTCTTAATATTATATATATGGTTATTAAGTTTTTCTCATTTATTTTTTAAATAAGTTAGTAACCTACAACTTTATGAATTTATTAAAAAAAATCTAAAATTATAAATTTAAAGCTTGACTTTCTCACTTATTCTTTTTAAAAAATTTATGCTTGTTCGAATGAATTTACTTATTAAAAATTTGGATGGTCTTTTGTATTTTCATTTTATAATAACAATTATATTTTAGTTTTCTATTGAAAAAATCGTGAAGTTAAATTTTGATTGACTATATTGCAGGTAATAGACATATGTATGAACATATAGGTATCCATAGCGTACGTGGACGAGGATTTAAGTTGCCACTCACGCAAGTATGGGGACAAACACATTGAGTACTTTTGAAAACGTAGGTATGGAAATGGACACTATAGTACCATACTCACACCCTACCTATTGTCATCCCTACAATTTATTTATGTTACTTTTCATGCATTTACAATAGTCTCATTCCATGGATAGTGCCATGTGTACAGAGAAATGCTAGTGACACCCTATTTCTAACCGTCTTTTTGATTGGTCAAAATCAATGTAGGGTTCACTAAATCATACGGGCTCACTTCGAATTTTGTGGGATCTGCATGAATTTTAATGAATTAAAAAGAGAGTGTTGAAAAGAAAAGTTTAAAGAAACTCTAATATTGGTGTCCATGGATTTTTTTTTTTTTAAATCTTAATAGTGTCCCTACATCAAATGAAACTACTCTAATTAGTAGAAAGGAGCGATCAAAACTAATCCCTGCTTGTGTAGCCAAAAATAGATTGAGTGTTAATTTTGATGGTTAAAACTTGAACTCTGTATCCCGAAATTAAGCGTTTGAAGGACAAGATAAACCATCCAAAACAGAGGCCAAGCGCATCTCTCACGTACATCACAAACCATTTAACCCTCTGCTCTGAGTTTCCCCGCATCAGTTTATAACCAGAAAGGAAGATACAAACATCAATTGTGTTACAACAAAAAATGGAAACCATTACAAAACGCTTCTCACTCATCTTCACCACGTGCCTCATTCTACTTCTACTGCATCACCAAACCGCTGCAGAGGATCTCAAAGGCAAAGAACTAATCGAAAAAGTATGCGGAGATACACCAGACAAGGACATGTGCATCCAGGTGCTATCTTCGGAACCAACAAGCGCGCATGCGGGCCTGGGAGAGCTGGCAATGATTTCGCTGAAGCTGGCGGCGGCGAACGCAACGGGGATACTAAACGACGCGAAGTCGATGATCGATAATCCCGAATTGGACCCTGGGATCCAACAGGGCTTGTCTGATTGCAAGGAGACTTTGTTGGACGCTGAGGGGCAGCTTGAGGACACCGTCGCCTCGCTTTTGAATAACGCCAAACATGATGCTCAGGTGTGGCTGCGTGCGGCGTTGGCCGCCATCGATACCTGTGACGCGTCCATCCCCGGTGACGATGACATTCTGTCCAAGAAGAGTGTCGAGTTTCGCAAATTGTGCAACATTGCCATGGCCATCAGCAAGGCCATGACCCATCAACCATGGACGATCCTCAATTCTAATTAACATGTTTTGCTTATTGTACTAATGTGCTACCAATAAAGATTCATAAATATAGACACCTTATTTTTCTCTCTATCTCTCACTTTTTATCACATTATATTACATATCACATTCATTACTTCTTTCTTTTCTTTTCTCTCTCTAAGTGTCTACCACTAATGGTGGTCTATGCTCAATGTGGTAGGATATGACACAAATTCGTGTAAGATCAGAGTTTTCTTTTTCCCTATGTTGTTTTTCCAAGCTTTGCTGTGTATAGCTGTTGTATTCGATGAACTTGAAATATAATCCAAACAGAACAAATAGTATCCAATAAGCAAAGATCTAATACCAAAAGATTCAAAATATATAACGTAATTCAATGCACCAAAATAATCTTTGTTAATATGCATAAACTAACATCTCGTTGAGATATGTATGTGATGATATATATAGCAAAATTGATTCTGGAGTTCTCAACCTGTTATGAATATTTCTACACATGTTTGTTTATATGGTACCTCGTGGACTTAAATCATTTGTGCTTGTTTAGTGTCTCATTTTCAGTCTCATTAATTAATCAAATTATGACATGTAATTTTAAAAACACCTATAAAAGATTACAATTGTCATATTTATACATACATAAATTAGTGCACAAAGAAGAAGATTATTATTTTACAGGATGAAGAAAAAGTGGATGTTGAGGACAATTGATTTACACGAGGAAAAAATGATTATGTGGATTTTTTTATTTAATATTTTATTGAGTTGTAATTTTTGTATTGGGGGTGTGTAAATGTGATGTGTCAAGTGTTTGCCTACTCGAGAATTACTCATGTCTAAAATTATATAATGTTATCAATTTGTGTAAATTATGCTTCTTCTTTTTTCAAATTAACTGAAAGTAATCATTTGAATGAAACATAAATCATGAAACAACCTTCTCAAGCAAGCGTAATAGAAAGCCTCAAAGTTATACAGTATCAATCTTATACCCCACAAAATATTGTTTTTATTACAAGTGTGTTTTGCTAAGTTATTTAGCAATGCATTAGCTTCCCGATGAACATGATAAATTCATGCACAATTCACCTCAACTCTCAAGATATTAATCATATTATACACATGTTTATCAGTGCAATTAGTCTAATTGATCTCTTATTTGCCCACCCTACGGCGAGAGAGGAGCGCTCTCTATCACCACATTTTGGAATTGAAACTGTTGCTGTAAGAGTGCTTGATATATTGTTGGAAATTATGTTTAAAGAATGAGAATTTGGAATATTTGAGTATAATAAAAATGATGACACTTAATTCTAACTATCACAAAAGTTCTGGAATTAAATTTGCTTAAACAATTATTAGAAAATTAAATCAAACATCTATAAGTAAGCCTAAATTTTTTGTATTTGTTATTTAACACGCACGCACGTCGTAAATCCAGTTTTGAATCTTCTGATGGGTTACTGGATTTTTTTTAAAAACTAAAAGCTTATTAGATGGATAATTACTTAATCACAACAATTCACAACTTATCACAGTCCATTAAACGAAAATTGAAACAAAATAAATACATACCTTTTTATTTTTGTGATTAAAAAACAATTCTTTTTTAACTTTAAAAATTTAGACAGTTAAGTTACCAAATGAGTGCCAATTCAAGTGGTAAAAACTGGTTAGGTCGAGCATTTGATCCTTAGAAGCTGCACTCATGAGAGATATTTAACCTTCATTGTGCCGGGTCGAAATTGTGAGAGCAATTTAATAAAGAAGAAAATGGTATTGGAGAAGCTGGTCATATTCTTTGAAGAGATAAGCAGAAGAATTCACAGAGCTAATATGAATACAAATCTTTACAGCGGAATAACAAAGCCTTATTGATTTGGAAACAAAAAGAAATTGAAACATGAACATGATGCTGAAAACCAAAATAATTGAACAACTACTTAACTCTCTGAAATCTGAATGAGAGATTGATCACTATATCAATCCACTCAAGTATGGGACACCAGTTTGAGGAAGCCAATCATCCCCACTTAAGAAGTTAGACACCGTAAAATTAGCTGCAACAGTAGCGTTGATAACATGGTAACCAGGCCATGTGACTCGGCTTGAAGTATTTGAACCAGGTCCTGTGTTATTATATTCTGCGTAGTACAAGGTGCTCAACGCAAAATCACCACTCCATACACTCCAACCAGCGGGGTTTATAAAACTGTCCATGAAAGACTGCATGAAAACTGTCCTTGAATATTCTTTCCATGGCCTCCCAAGATAGGTTCTCACAGTACCAACATTTGGAGCCAAATCAGATGCAGGTTTAACATTTGCGTTTTGTATTGAAGTTCCTGTGTTTTGATTTGGATCAGTTCTACCTTGAGCTGTGATGGTATTGAATTGTCCACTCAGTGGTAGGCGAGGATAGATGTTGCAGTTTTGTAAAACAACCGCTGCATTTCCAAATATGAAGTCAACTGTGCCATATATATCACATTCTCTGTAAAATTGCCTCAAAGAATGCGTATACAATGTGTCTTGGTATCCTTCAAAGCTACAACTGTAGAAGGTGGACATATCCGCTCCACTTCTCACTGCAACTGCTTGGTGCTTGCCTGGTCCAGCTGTGTTGCGGAATGTTATGTTAACTGCTACGAACCCTTGAGCGACTACAGCTGCAAATGCACGTACACCAAACATGCAACTAGGTAAGGCTAACAAACATAGACGGAGAAAACAAAAATGATGCATGAACATATAAACACTGCATTCCTTTTACTTACCAAATGTTGATGAGTTGAATGTTGTGAAACCATCGTCCACATTGTGATTGCCGGTTATAACTGTCTGATTGATTCCATCTCCAATTAGCATCAAGTATTTCTTCGTCTTGTCTATGGATACGTACTCCTGATACACACCTCCTGTGATATAAATCAAGAAGTAGCCACTATTTGCAGCCGTGTTGTTCGGTGCAGCAGCTATTGCAGCATTGATGGTGGTGAAGTTTCCGCTTCCATCCTGACTAACCACCACTATGTCATTCACCAGAACGCTATCGCCACCAGTTTGAAGCAATTTTCTTCCATGGTTTCTAGCAGAGTCATAAATAGCACGTGCTTTGTCGGTCAGCTTCAGTGGCAAACGACCGTTATTGAAATTCAAATGTCTCCCATTTTGCGGCCACGAGGTTTGGATTTTCTTCACAGGCGCCCAACCTTTGAGGAACAAGGCTAGGGTGACACTGTGAAGCTTCGTGTCATTTGATAGCAACAATGACAAGTCGTTCTTCACTCTTGGATCAGAAGATGTAGCCTCAAGGCCCTCCAAACATGTTTGTTGGTTAGTCAAAACAGCACTGAGAAAGGTTTCGAAATCTTCCGCTTGAGAATCGGGAAGAACACCACTTGCTTGATTTGTTGTAGCATAGGTGTTTGATAAATAGTCTGAACTTAGTTCTGCTAGGAATCTGCAATCTTCAAGGGCATGAATTGTGGATTGAGACAAAGACCCGCTACGTTGAAGATATGAGTCCACTAAGTTAAAGAAGTTACGGGACTGTGACAAGGATTTCCGAATAGAAATGCGGCCATAATCGAAAATGTTGCCGTTTTGATTGGCAAGAACATTTTTACAATAAGCAGGGTCTCTAGTGGACTGGCAAATGGTTTCAGGTGGAATGGCGGAGGATAATAATGGACCTCCATCAGCTATGGAAAGGAGATAGGAAACGAAAAATATCATGAGGGAGAAGCTTTTGAAAGCCATTGGGTTTTTTTGGATGAAGGAACTATTGGTTGTTGTAGGTAGAAGGATGAGTTTAAGGTGCACGGTAATAGGGTTTATATAGAGGAATTTTTTTGGTCTCATTAGAATGTATTAGTGGGAAGGATTGAAGGTTCTAGCTAGTTTACTTGTTTGTTGGCGTCAACTTGAAGGAATTTGAATTTGCGCCTTTCAAGTTGATGCCCTACGTGGCTGCCATGAACTGATTCAGCGATGGTGGATTTAGGAAGAACATTCATTAAGTTCACTGCAATAGGAATGTATGCAAATTAAATATATCCATGGGATTATATTTATTTAATTTGTTCAGATTGCTACCAAGATAGTTTGGTACACGATTTATCTGATTGCCGTGCACATAATCTAAGTTTAGTTTGTCAACGGTGGGGTTGGTTCCCAACAATCACATAAGACATAGAAATACAAAACGAGAATTTGATGTGAGTGGATAGACCATATGTTTGAGTTATTGAATACTATCTAATTTTTCTAGGCATTTTTTTCATGGTGAAGCATATTTAATATTTTTCAAATTGTGTATGCAAAGAGAAAAATGTTGGGTAGACACTCTGAGTGAGAAGCAATGGATCATATCTCGATTAAATGTTTAAGTAGTTTAACTATCTATCAATTGTGCTGGATCTTGTTAGTAAAGATATATATCTGAAATTCTTATTAGCCTTCACCTAATTAATTCAATATTTCCTTTTGAGTTTTGGATCATATTATATTTTAATTAATATGCTTAATGTATAGAGACCAAATGGGAAGGAAATTCCACGAATGAAGTTGGTTGTGATAACCAAGCCGTATTCTCAACGGAGGAATCAAAGCAAAGTCTTAAAAAACAAATTGCTAAAAGGACTTGCTAACCATACAATACTATGTTTAGGTGTGTTCTCATAGAAGTGTGATATGAAAAGATATCCTAGAGCCAGTCAAAGAGACCAATTTTTTTTTTTCAATGGATAACACTGGATGGTATAAACTTTAAAAGTTTAAGTGGAGGAGAATGTTTTTTATGAGCAAGGTTTGAAATTGAGGAGATTAAATCATTTGTGTGAGAGTGTGATGACAACAAATGTCAAGTCCGGATGATTTAATTTTAAGTTTATCAAGACATATTGAAATATTTTGCAATAGGATTTCAGCAGGGTCTTACATGAATTTTATGAGTATGGGTACTACTACCTTAATAGGTGTAATACTTCATTCATACTTTTAATTCCAAAAGTTCAAAATCCATTAGGGTTAGACGAATCTAGATCAATCTCTATTATAAAGTGCTTGTACAAGATTATAGCTAAGGTTCTTGCAGGTAGACTAAGAAAAGTTCTAAATATTGCCATTGAGGAAAATCAGTTTGCGTTTGTAGAGGAATGAATGCGCATGTTAGATGATAGCAAATGAGGTTGTGGATGAGGCTAAGAAAAAGAAAAATCCATGCTTCTTGTTCAAAATGATTTTGAAAATGTACGTATAGGACTCAGTTTGTTGGGATTTTTTGTACTATATGTTAAAAATGATAGGATTTTTCAAGATATGGATTAGATGGATGAATTGTTGTGTGGAATTCGGCTCAACTTTGGTCTTGATGAATTAATGGAGTTTTACTGCGAAATTTAAAATGGAAAAAGGTTTGAGGCAATGTGCTCTAATCGTTATCTTCCTTTATTTTATTGTGACATAATGATTGAATGGGTTATTGTTGAGTTTCAAATATACTTGCACTCTATTGTAAAAGTAATATTCTTAGTTATCGTACCCAAGATATATAATCTTGAATACTTAATTTCACGAGATTATTCTTATTGTCTAGATGAATCAAATATTTGTTTTTTTTATAAGCTAAAGAATTGCATTAAAGTGGGGCACTAGGGGTACCCCAACCCACAATACAGATAAAAGAGAAAGGAGAAAAGGAAAGAAAAACAAAGAGAAAAGTACGGCCATAGTACAAGTGGTACACCAACATAAGTTCATCTAAGTGAACAACAACAATAATTACCTCCCTCCATATCAATGGGAGGATAGATTCAGCCCCATCAACACTGAAGTAACATTGCAGCAGTAGGAACATCACAATGCCTATTAATTAATCCCTCAACCTCTATTAATGGCAATACCCACCACACGCAGCTCCTTCCGGTGATAGCAAGAAATTCATGCAGCAACTTTTAGTGCTAGGCCCCTGGTTATATCATAAAACATGGACAACAGAGAGTGAATAGGCGTACACTTTAGTGCATGCAACCATTGTGGTTCAAGCATTATCAACTATACCAAGTCGTCAACAACAACACACACATATTCACTGTTATTACCCCCTCAAATAGTGGCCAAGCAATATTTTGGATTCTTTAACCACTCATATAATGAGCAATTAAAAGGCTTCATTTTGGCTGAGATCCATTTTCAAGCTCTAACCAGTGCCAAATCCAATACTTGTTCTGCATCTTCATTCACCTGGCCGAAGACAGTCGCATTCCTATGAAGCCAAATGGACCAAGACACTGCCAACCAAATTGCACTCATTGCTTGTCTCTATTTATGGTTCCAAGCCCCATACTCATGTTGTAAGCAGTGTGACCAACAAGAGTTGGGCAAGACCGTCTCTATTCCCAACCATCTATAGCATCCATTCCAGACTGTGGACAAAAATGAGCATACGAATAGAAGATGTTCTACGATTTCGACTTCCAAAGCACACAGTGGACAAATCAACCCCACTCCTTCCGGTATGATTCCTCTCTTATACAAATTAGACCTTGTCTGGATCCTATCTCTCATAACCCTCCAACCGAAAGCCAAGACATTTGAGGGTGCGGGTGCACTCCACAATTTTTTGAACACCTCTACTGGTTCAGCTTCAACCGTCCCTGTCAGAAACAGATATGCTGACTTTACCGTATAACCGCCTTCATTACTACACTTCCATATCCACTCATCAGCTGTTTCTCTCCTAAAAGTGGCATGCTGTAATTGCTCTTTAAGTTCCTCTACCCACTGCAATTCTCTTTCCAACAACTGTCTTCGCCAAGAGAACTTCCACTTCCATATGTCATTTTCCCACATTCCCATCTCGGCAACCCAACATTGTGTGTGGGTAGCTAAATTACATAGCCTAACGCCAAGTCATATTCTAGTTAATAAATCATATGATTACTAGTTATATCCCCCCCCCCCAAGTTTCCAAACTGGAAATATTCGATGGCCACATGACAATCTTACCCAAACACACTACCTACCAGCAAGCAACGGACAACAGACATGTTGGAGTGAATAAGCATGAAGCGTTGGGGAGCTAATGCTTCTGACTTCTGTCAAGGGGACAAGTTAGCGTGTTGTTTACAGGGTCTTCTGACTTCGAAATTGTTCATGTGGCGGGGGACAAGTTAGCGTGTTGTTCACAGGGTTCTTGAGCTCCTCACCCTCACTTTGGTTGTCAAGCCATAGTCACTTGATGTGATACGATGGGGGAAAACCTTGGGTTTTGGGACTTGGATATATGGGTAAGGAACACCGTACGTATGTTCTTTGATGGGGATGCCGGATGAAAGATTTGGTTGGGCCGCTTACGGGATGATTGGAAACCTTCAATATCTGAATTGTGGTGAGTCTGTATACGACTATTGAAACATGCATGTGTTTCTGCCGGAAATTGACGCTTAGTAAAATGTTACACCTCAACAAAAAAAGGAAAAAAAAAATATGACTAGAAAAATTAGAATAAGATATCACTTAGACGTGTTATGGTCTATCACATCGTATTGGTGATTTTGTCAAACACAACAAAGAGAAAACATTATAGATCCTTTGTCAAAAAGCACCTACTCTGTGTCGTTAACATTATTTGATTTTGTGTTTATGTATCTTATGATTGTTGGGAAACAACCCTACCGTGAACTAACTAAAATTTAATAATATGCACGGCTATCACATAAATTCGTGTACTAACTCCCAACCAAACCTTCGTAGCAACATAAACAAATAAATACAATCCCAAGGAATATTTGTATACATGCATGATAAAAATGATCGAATGTTACTCCTAAATAACAAATCAAACATTCTTTCTAGCTAGTTGACTTCCAACAACAAACGCCTTTAATCATTATAATGAGACAAACACTTGATCCTCTATATAAACCTCACTAGCCATGCACTTTATACACATCCTTCTACCTTCAAACATACCTTATTAATCTTTCATCCAAAAACCAATGACGTTCAGACAATGCTCCATTGTTACTTTCTCAGTTTTCTATCTTGTTTCTTTCTTGGTCTTGTCATCACTATCCATTGCAAATGGTGGTTCACCCTCCAACATTTCACCACAAACCATATGCCAGTCCACTATACACCCTACTTATTGTAATAATGTTCTTTCCAATCAAAATGGCAGCATATTTGACTATGGCCGCATTTCTGTTCGAAAATCCATGTCCCAATCTCGTAACTACTTGAACCTAGTAGACTCATACCTTCAAGGTAGTTCCTCTTTGTCTCAATCCACGATTCGTGCCCTCGAAGATTGTCGATTCCTAGCAGAACAGAGTTTAGAATACTTATCAAACACTTATGCCACAGCAAATCAAGCTAGTTACATTCTTCCCACTTCTCAAGCTGAAGATTTTGAAACCTTTCTCAGCGCCGTTTTGACCAACCAACACACATGTTTAGACGGCCTTCAAGCTTCATCCTCTGATGCAAGAGTGAAGAACGACCTCTCGTCGTTGCTCTCCGACGACACGAAGCTTCACAGTGTCACCTTGGCCTTGTTCGTTAAAGGTTGGGCGCCTCAGAAGAAAGTCAAAACCTCGTGGCAGCAAAACGGGAGACATTTGAATTTCAAGAATGGTCGTTTGCCATTGAAGATGTCAGATAAAGCACGTGCTGTTTATGATTCTGCTAAACCACATGGAAGAAAATTGCTTCAAGCAAGCACTGATGAAGACAACGTTGTGGTAAGTGACATAGTGGTGGTTAATCAGGATGGGAGCGGAAACTTCACCACTATCAACGATGCTATAGCTGCTGCACCAAATAACACAGCTTCCAGTGATGGCTACTTCTTGATTATTATCAAAGAAGGTGTGTATGAAGAGTATGTATCCATAGAAAAGAAAAAGAAGTACTTGATGCTAATTGGAGAAGGAATCAACCGAACAATTATAACTGGCAATCGCAATGTTGTCGATGGTTTCACAACATTCAACTCAGCAACATTCGGTAAGTAAAATAAATATATGCATATTATATGAACAACTATGATGAATGAGTACTAATTTGTGCATTTAATTTGCAGCTGTGGTTGGTGAAGGGTTCGTAGCAGTTAACATAACATTCCGCAACACAGCGGGAGCAAGCAAGCACCAAGCAGTTGCAGTGAGAAGCGGAGCAGATATGTCAACCTTTTACAGTTGCAGCTTTGAAGGATATCAAGACACATTGTATGCGCATTCTTTGAGGCAACTTTATAGAGAATGCGATATTTATGGCACAGTTGATTTCATATTTGGAAATGCAGCTGTTGTTTTGCAAAACTGCAACATTTATCCTCGTCTTCCATTGAGTGGACAATTCAATGCTATAACAGCTCAAGGTCGAACTGATCCGAATCAAAACACAGGAACCTCGATACAGAACGCGAATATTAAAGCTGCTGATGATTTGGGTCCAAATGTTGGTACGGTGCAAACCTACCTTGGGAGACCTTGGAAAGAATATTCAAGGACAGTTTTCATGCAGTCTTCCATGGATAGTTTGATAAACCCAGGTGGTTGGCGTGAATGGAGTGGCGATTTAGGTTTGAGCACCTTGTACTACGCAGAGTATGACAACAGGGGACCCGGTTCAGACACTTCAAAGCGAGTGGCGTGGCCTGGTTATCATGTTATCAATTCTGCTGATGCTGCCAATTTTACAGTGTCTAACTTCTTGAGCGGGGATGATTGGCTTCCTCAAACTGCTGTTCCTTACTTGAGTGGATTCATATAGGCAAAAACATACACAATTATTGTCTTACAATTCTGTTTTCTAATGTTTAATTATAAATTTAAATTAAAATGTTGAGTTACTCTTTTCTAAACTTTGCTTTGCTATCTGTAATATATACATCTGCAGCATATAAAACGGGAAAGTCTGTACAATACTTCTTCTCTGTATAATCTCCCTCTAATATTTAATGTGTACTCGGAATCGTATATTACCTCTTTGACAAGTGTTAAAAAATACTATGTAGTGATAAAAAGATCAAACTATATGGATTAATGTGGATTTAGTATCAATTTGACTTTATACTGGAAGAATGAGTTTTTTTTTTTTGAAAGCACTGGAAGAACGAGTTAAAAAGATGATTTTATTTATGATTTCAATAAGAGCATAAATTGATGAAAAGCAAATAAACATTATAGTGATTAATACACGAAAAATGAGAATAACTTCATTAATTAATTAATTACTATGCTTTTACCTATTGAACTACCTACTTTCAATGATTATTTTTCGGTCACTAATAAAGTAAGTTAAAACTAAAAAAAATGGAAAAATAGATATTAATGACCACTATATATCAATAGCTAATTAGGGAAGATTTTTTGGCAAATTCTTCACTACTTCTCTAAAAGTGAAGGGGTTTCATACCACTTAGTTATGTTTTCTATATAATAAACTTTTTAAATTTACAATTTAGTACTTAGTATGCAAAAAAATAACTAAAGATTATCTTATCCTCTTTTTTTCAATAGGTACGTTTTGCTATACCATGCTACCGTTTGGACTCAAAAACGCGGTAGCCACCTATCAACGTATGATGACCGAGGTCTTCGACAATCTGATGGGTGAGCCGGTTGAGGTCTACATTGATGACATCATAGTAAAGATCGCCAAGGGGGGACCACACCACCAATCTCATAGCCGTTTCCAAGCAGTTAAGAAAGCACAATATGCGACTAAATCCGGAGAAGTGCACATTTGGAGTCCGAGGAGGGAAGTTTCTCAGTTTCATGTTGACTCAAAAAGGCATCGAGGCAAATTGGACAAATGTGGAGCCATAAAGAACATGAGAAGTCCTAGCTCGATCAAAGAAATGCAACAATTTGCGGGACGACTGGCAGCTCTCGGCCGGTTTTTACCAAAGGCGGCCCTCCGGTTACTGCCACTCTACGAACTCATGAGGAAAGGGAAGGCTTTCGAGTGGACACCAGAGGCCAAGCAGGCATTCTTGGAATTCAAAGAAACTTTGTGAAAGCCCCCTGTCCTCTCCAGTCTGGTCAAGGGTGGAAAGTTGTATCTTTACCTCGCAGTAAGGGACAAGGCAGTCAGCGCAGTGCTAGTCCGAGAAGACCACGAAGTCCAGCACCCCGTGTACTTTGTCAGCCGAACATTGCAAGGGTCAGAGATCATGTATCAAAAACTGGAGAAGGTCGCATATGCTCTACTTACCACGGCGCAAAGACTCAGACAGTATTTCCAAGCACACTCAATTGTAGTCAAGACCGACCAACCAATCAAACAAGTGTTACACAAACCCGACCTGGCAGGTGAGATTATCGATTGGTCAATCGAGCTATCTGAACATGACATTCACTACGAACCGCGACAGGCCATAAAGTCCCAGGCCCTGGCCGAATTCCTTGCCGAAATGACTGAAGGGGCGGACGATCAAAGCCCTCATACTTGGATGGTCCATGTAGACGGCTCTAGCAACAAGAAGGGTGGGGGTGCATGGATTGTGGTTGAATGCACTTCTAGGATCTTGGTAGAGTAATCCCTTCGCTTCAACTTTCCCACCACCAACAACCAAGCCGAATATGAAGCCTGCATAGCCGGTCTGCTAACCGAATTCTACTTGGGAGCACAGGAAGTAACAGTGCACAACGACTCACAACTAGTCGTCTCCCAAGTAAAAGGCGAATACCAAACCAAGGAGTCGATCCTCCAACACTACCTAGAGCACCTAAAGAAACTATGCCAGTGTTTCAGCAAAGTGCAATTCGTCCATGTATCATGATCGGAGAATGAGAGGGTCGAGGTCCTCTCCCGCCTGGCAAGCACCAAAAAACCGGAAAATAACCAATCGGTGATTCAAGAGACGCTCAACAACCCGAGCATCCAGGCCACCACCCAGATCTGCCATGCCACCACTGAAGACGACTGGACAGTTCCAAGCACAACTGGTTACTTGAGGGCGAGTTAGAAAAGCGGAAACTCATCCGCCAAGTTGCATGGTTCACCATCATCGACGACAATTACTATCACCACTGGAAGCACCATACCCTCTTCAACAAACACCTATTCAGGAATTGAACGACCTGTTTCATTCTGAGTATATAAAAATGGAGACTGTTTTAAAAAGACTAAAATTAGAAACAGGAGCGGTGGTTGAAACAGAGGAGCCAAAATGATTAAAGTTGTCACGCACAATTTACATTCCATCCCCCTATAGTCCAATTAATCTAGGTAACATGTAATTAATTAACCTAGACACACAGCAAGAGCTCCATGCCACGTGATACTCACTTTTGAAATTCAAAAAAAGTCTTACAGAACCACTTCATTTTACAAGACCCAATAATATCCAGAGCATATATATATGTATTATATACCCTATTGCACAATCACATTCAGACAGACACTAATTCATCTCCATCACTAGGATGAGGAATCTCAGAACAGTAGCACCCTTTCTTGCACTCATTTTGACCATCGTTTTGCTTCCACTACTCATTCTGAGAACAACCCTTTTGACTGAAACAAAAGCACAGCAAAAACAAAAACACCTCCATTTCCAAAACCACATACAAATAGCCCAATCTTCATGCCAAGGAACACTCTACCCAGACCTATGCGTATCCACGCTTTCCACATTCCCAGATCTCACCTCAATAACCGTGCCGCAAATGATCTCCTCCATGGTCAACCACACCGTCAACGAGGTCAAAACCTCCTCCCACAACTGCACCGGCCTCAAAAAACACCTCAGAAACCTCCACCCGCTCGAACAGAGAGCCCTCGACGACTGCCTCAACCTCTTCGACGACACCGTCTCGGAGCTCAAAACCACCATCGCCGATCTCTCCAGAACCACCATAACCTCCAAACGCCGCCATGACTTGCAGACATTGCTCAGCGGCGCCATGACGAACATGTACACGTGCCTCGACGGTTTTGCTTACAGCAAAGGGAACGTGAGGAGAAGAATCGAGAAGAAGCTGATTCGGATATCGCGTCACGTGAGTAACGCTTTGGCAATGTTGAAGAAAGTTCCTCGAGTGAAGCAAAGTGATGAAGTTTTCCCTGAATATGGGAAGATGAAAAACGGGTTCCCCTCTTGGGTTTCAACCAAAGATCGAAAGCTTCTTCAAGCTTCTGCGAATGAGACTAAGTTCGATCTTGTTGTTGCCAAAGATGGCACTGGGAATTTTACTACTATAGGTGAAGCACTTGCTGTGGCTCCCAATTCCAGCACAACAAGGTAAATACTGCATAATTAATTATGGAGTAAAATAAAATCTAATACAAACAGTTTAGTAATTTTTTTTAGTGTATTAAATTGCTCTCGTAATTCCGATATGAATGTACTTTAATAATGTGATGATGTGTTTTTAGTATTTGATAAACATGTCTTAGTTTTAATTGTGATTTGTGGTTGTGTTTGTTGACAGGTTTGTGATACATATAAAGGGTGGGGCATACTTTGAGAATGTGGAGGTGATTAGGAAGAAGAGGAATTTAATGTTTGTTGGAGATGGAATTGGAAAGACGGTGGTGAAAGCTAGTAGGAATGTTGTGGATGGGTGGACTACTTTCCAATCAGCTACTGTAGGTTAGTATTTTCTTCTGCTATTATTCTGGATATACAAATTTGCTTGTTATAGTTTAGTTTGTTATTATGATTCTTCCTCTTAGAGAAGTTGTGGTCTAAATTACTATATGGTCTCAATACATAGAACCTTGTGCTCGTGACCGTATATTAAATTGACATATGATTTTGTGACGGTTTTAAACTACCACAAATTACATAGTTATTAAAATACATTTCTTGTGGTCTTGTTGGCAGTCTGAGACCGCCGGTGGAAATGAGCACATAGGTAGTATGTCTGGTACTGTGCATATAATTCAAACTCTCAGACCGCCGGAAATGAGTATATCGGTTTTAATATATACTTTTTTTATAATCAAACTCAGATCTAATTCTAACTCAACGGTTGAAAACATTACTCTATAATTTATAATGACTTATTTAGTGGTATATCAACTAAACGTGAGATCTTAACATCTCGTAAAAAATATTCATGAGTGAGATTTGGTAGCTCGATCGCTTAGTAAAGCTTGATAAATGGTCAGAGCAGGTGTGGCCGTTATGTTAAAGACAAAGAAAAATCATAGAATATGACAGAAAGAGACAACAAAAATGGCAACTTGATAGTGAACCCACGT
Organism: Acmispon strigosus; assembly: GCA_030819835.1. Taxonomy (NCBI): domain Eukaryota; kingdom Viridiplantae; phylum Streptophyta; class Magnoliopsida; order Fabales; family Fabaceae; genus Acmispon; species Acmispon strigosus. Next base: position 66,228,978 of record JAUAMA010000003.1, on the reverse strand, counting down.
GCATTATTAGTAGATTTAAGAAGGTGGATTTATAATTTAATAGAGAAATCATTTTAAAAGGTTTGAACGTACAAACACGGATTACATAGGCATCTTGCAAATGAATAGCTAGAAAATTAGCTTTGTAGAGGAAGCAGAGATAGATAGATGCATATTCTGACAAACGCTAATTAAGGCCAAAAGTAATTAAAATGCTACCTCTTATCCTGTGAAACACGGTCTGTCGAGCACTACTTGGTTTTCATTAATTGTTAGAAAGAATCAAAGAACCATAAAGCTAGAGTTCAACAGGTAAAAGGCTTTGTCCACTATGAATCCTCGAGGATTCTGCTTCCCGTGATTGAACATAATGCTGAAAATTTAAAGGTGATGGGTCCATCCGTTTATATATGTTTTATTAAGGGTCAATTTTTACGTACCTTCAGGCCTCAATTTTCCTCTCCAATCATAATTTAATCCCCCTGAGATTTTATATGATCATGAGAACAAACATAACCTACATTTTGATTAAGTGACATGCATGCATCAAATCATATGCAAGAAGGTGACACTATTAACCCACATCCATGTACACCATTTGGATGCAAACCACTAGTGAGAAATAAGGACAACTGAAAAATATGTGTAGATATAATATATAATGTGATATGAGCAGAAGAGAAAAATTAAAAAAAAAATTCAAAATGTCTGCACTATAAAATAGTCCATAAATCATAACCTAAATTAATGCGAAAATAAGTTCTAAAATCAAATACAATGAGCACTTTATTTAATGTATTTTGTGAGTTCCGAGCTTCCGGTGCCGACACCATTGGTAGTGAAAAGTTAAAAAAAATAAAACTTTCTGGAGCCAAAAATAGGTTCATTGGTAGTGAAAAGTAGAAAAAAAAAAACTTTTCGGAGCCAAAAATAGGTTCCGGTGCCGACACCATTAGGTTCACGTTACCTTTGAGTTGGGTCAAAGGATCTGGATCCAACAACTTTTCGGAGCCATCAGGCCTACTTTGCTTGTTACGTTCTTCTCTTGTCTCATGCTTTGCTTTTGACCAAAATTAAAATTCTCATGCTTCACTTTTTGCTTCTTCCCAAAAGTAATGATGTGCTTTGATAAAATAAAATATGCTTTTTTCGGGGAGAACATTATAATGAAAAACATATGATCTAAAGTTATTATGTCGTTGAAAATTGAATCTAGAACAAATATCATAGATTTCTTTTTTCCCAATGGTATGATGGTCTTTGTTTTCGGGTTTGTGGCATGGAGGGTTTGATGTGATATATTGATATATTCTTAAGATATAATGCCCAAACATTCACGTTTAGTTGACATCCTTTTGGCATATAATTCATTTAGTTGACATCTTTTTGGCATATAATTTAATGGCAATTTTTAATTGTCGCTAATATTTGCGGTGACTAAAATTCATAAAAAATGCGTGTGTTAATTGTATATATGGCAAAATGTGTATGCTCATCTATCATCCCTCTTTATTCTTTCATGGTATTTCCACATTTATCCATTTCTCTTTATATTACGAGTACATCTACTATAACACTCTTTTTTCAATATTCACATATTAATTAATTGAAATTTATGTAAGACTTCACGAAATTAAATGTGATATCATATTTCTAATCAACTTCACATAAAATTAGAATCAAGTGTTTAAAAAACATTAAAATTAGTGTTATTAGTATTTTTCTCTTTGATGGCACATCACATTTTTAACCTTTCTCTTTATTTCCTTCTTTTAAAAATGCTCTTTATTTCATTTTTAATATGTGAGTGAAAGTGTGAAAACACGGGAGAAGATCCGGTGGTGGTGGTGGTTATGGCGGAGGGCAAGGAAGTTGAGGGAAGGGAGGAGGTGGAGAGGAGGGAGAGGAAGGGGGGACTGGGGAGGAGGAGGTGGTGTTGCAAAGCCGGGCAAAGTGGTGGGGTGAGAGTGGGTTCTGACTATAATTTAGGATAGATTTGAGTCATATTTGAAAAATCTTTTCTTTTTAAAAAATAAAAGGATTTAATCGGCTCTACCTATCGTAACAGGTCAAAAGGGATTTATGCAACCTTGCACAAAAATGTATTTGTGCATATTAGGGGACCGGTTTTTTATTGTTATAATATATATTGATAGTTAAAAACTGTCACAAATATGAGTGTGTGTGGTTGAACAGTGTGTGTGCGGTTGAATAGTGTGTGCGGTTGAATAGCGTGTGTAGTGGCTATTCAAGTAAAAATGAGATTTTTATAACAGTATATTTTTATCTACTTTTGATCTCCTAGAATAATTGCACCAAAGCTCTAGCTTTTAAAAAATCACTTCTCCTTATTTTTTTTACGGTCCAATTTAATTTGATTCTGACAAGCTTGACATTTGCAACAATTTTTCAGCTGTGATAGGAGAAGGATTCATAGCGAAGGGTATAACCTTTGAGAACGCAGCAGGCCCAGACAAGCACCAAGCCGTCGCGCTACGCAGCAGCGCTGACTTCTCAGCCTTCTACAAATGCAGCTTCGTCGGCTACCAAGACACCCTCTATGTCCACTCCCTTCGCCAGTTCTACCGCGAATGCGACATCTATGGCACCGTCGACTTCATCTTCGGCAACGCCGCAGTGGTCTTCCAAGACTGCAACTTATACGCACGCAAACCGAATGAGCATCAGAAGAACCTGTTCACCGCACAGGGAAGAGAGGATCCTAACCAGAACACCGGCATATCGATCCTAAATTGTAAAGTTGCAGCTGCTACCGATTTGATCCCTGTGAAATCGTCATTCAAGAGCTACCTCGGTCGGCCTTGGAAACAGTATTCGAGGACGGTTTATCTGAAATCTTACATGGAGGACCTGATAGACCCTGTGGGGTGGTTGGAATGGAATGAGACGTTTGCGTTGGATACGTTGTATTACGGGGAGTACATGAATCGGGGTCCGGGTTCGAATACGAGTGCGAGAGTTAAGTGGTCGGGTTATAAAGTCATCAATAACTCAACTGAGGCAAGCCAATTTACCGTTGAACAGTTTATACAAGGGAGTGACTGGTTGAACTCCACTGGCATTCCCTTCTTCTTTGATTTGAGTTGAGTAAGATGTTGGGGGTGCAACGTTAATTGTTAGTAAAATACCCCACCATTATGGTTGCAAAAGACACTCCGATGTCTAAATTAGTAGAGATTTCGGTAGGGTAACAATATGGTAGAAAGTGCGTACCAGATGAAAAGTGCATTCCTCTATTTTTAGTTGAGTGTGGTCCATTGGATCATAGCATGGTTGTTTCTTGCTTCATCCTTGTTGGACGTTGGATATGAATTGGACTTTTGGGCCTAATAACCAACCTGGTGACTTGCCTACCTTCTAGAGCTTCTTTTCAGATGCTTCATCACACGTTGACTCTTTACATGACTTTTTTTGGCCTAGTCAACATTTGTCGACTTAATGAGTTAGTGTGAATAATAGGCATGATTGGACTTGGTCTAGCAATTTAGACTTGGTTGGTCCTATGCAAGACATTATCCCAAGTCATAACAGAAGTCTTCCGGTTTAGCTTCTCGTATTGACGAGGACACTAAAATTTAATAAGAATTGCTAAAATTGACACATGCGTATATAATTATTTTAAAAAGCAAGAATTATTTTTTAGCCCTAAAATTGTAGCCATTTAATTGCAGCGGTCAACACCATCACAATTTGCTATTAAACGAATTCCTAGAGATTTTGGTGCATATAGAAAATTGTGGCCGCTTTTTCGTGGGGGTCGAAACCCCACAATGTGATGCAAAACGTTCAAATATATGGTGCAAATTTTCCTAAAAAAAATTATATAGTTTTAGTATTTTGAATGTGTTGGCAAATGCGCACATAAATTCTTGAGAAAAAAATTTCAATTTTTTTTTTCACAAAAAACAAATGTTGTCGAGTGTCGTGTTCATTAGGGTTCATGTCGCTCGACCTTATAAAAATGTAAATGATTTGTAGTTATCTACATAGTATAGACATAAAAAACAGGTAATAAATGTGATATATAATAAAAAGAAAGACAGAGCAAAAAATAAAGTGTCCATTGTTGAATGTCGATTTGTATGTCCAACTAGCATTAATGTAAAAAAACGTTACCAAATTTTTTTTTGGTTACAAGAGGAAGTTTAGAAAATAAACCGAACTAAGCAAGCACACATCTAGGCACAAAGCCTGAACAACAGAGGAAGGAGGAAGCCTCCAAATACGATGCTGAAAATAGTCCCTGCAAGCTTGCTTGGCTAGCACATCAACTACATTATTCCGCTCCCTAGAGACATAGACAATTTAGTGTCCCAGTCAGGGCCAAACAAGGCCCGGACTCTCACAATCGCATCTCTCGCCCAGAACTGCACAAAGTCTAGGTTTTGTTCATAGGCCCGGACTCCTTCAGTCGTCAGTGATCCTTCAAACCAACTTTGTGCCATTCAATTCACTACTTTTGAGTCTCTTAGTTCAATTTTCTTGCATTTCATTACAAGTCGCGTGCGTGCAAAGGGGTTTCGCATGTAAATGAGCTTAGATCAGAGGTTCAGAGAGTGGGGAATTTCTCTTCCAATTCCTAATTAATACCAACTACTGGTAGTGCTTCTTCTTACTTTCGCGTGTGTGCAAAGGTACGGTGTTCTTGCTTCAAGAGAGAAGAAGGTGGACTTTTGGTGGTGGCGGTGCCATCTCATGTTGCTGGGCGAAAATGAGGAGCCAGGAGGGTTTGGGATGGTCTCTAGGCACGACGACACTGCAAGGATGTTCCACCTCATGATAGTGGCTCAGATCTCTTATGGTTCCATGGCTATTGGTGCGAGGGAGTAGGAGAAGTGGAACTACTACAACATGCAAAGGGGAGGGGAAAAAGAAATGGAAGTTACACACATCAGCGACATGGTTCCGGTGAAGTGGCGGAAGTTGTTGGTGAATCTTGGAGCTGATTCTAATTCTAGCTTTTTTTTACTTGGTTTTGATCCTGGAGTGTGTAGATTTTTATTGATAATGGGATCCCTTGTGCTGGCCTTCAAAGTTGAATCTTGGATTCATACATCTACACGTGCATGAGTGTTATTCATCGATGTTGATCCTTTGTAAGTGTATGCGATAAATCTTATTGTTAGAAATTAGAATTCTCCCATCAAAACAAAATTGAAGTGATTCTGACATGGAATTGTTGTTTAATTGCAAGAAATCGAAGTTCATGGTTGGTGGTCTAAATTCCATAACTTGCAATGTGTATTTCTGCTTGTTGTTGTTTCGATCCTCAGAACTCCGTTATGGTTGGAGGTTTGAATAGGTAGGTTGGTGAGAAGATGGTGGTTGTTGGTTGTCGTAGTTGTGGTGGACGACAGCTGGCGGAGAAGGGGAACCAGAGGAAGAAGGGTGGTGTTGGTGAATTGGTGAAGAAGAGGATAAATTGGTAAAAGAGGAAGATAAAATTAATGACATATTGGTATTTTAAATTAGATTAAGGTTGAATTTACACAAATGGTCAAAAATGATTTTTTATGGGTGAAAGACTTAGTTGGTAGTTCACTATAGACTAAACCATAAATATATGGATTGCTAATGAAAAAAATAAGAAACAATTAATGGAGTAAAATCTATATGAGTTGTTTATGAATTGCTTAAATCATAGATGGTGTTTTGGGCTAACAAAAAATAGTGTTAAATAACTCAAATAAGAAATCATTATTATGGATCCTAATTTTTCTGTAATGAAATAATATCACAGATTGCAATTAAACTAATAGATTCATTTAAGTAGATAAAAGTTCATTATCTATTTTTTCATTTACAAAACTAACTCAAGTATGAAACATAAAGGAAACAAATTTCAATTTAGTCGGATGGATTTCAAATGTATTTCAAATACAGTTGGGTTTAGTGGAAAAGTAATTAAAAAACTTTTATAAACCGCAATTAGCACCCAAAATCAACATTGTTATATTAATTACTGGTCTTCTTTTGGTGTGTACTTTCTAAAAATTTGTTGGATTGAAGTTGATTGTGCTTTTTGTAAGTTATTCCCCACATTTATGTTGAATCCATCAGTTTTCTAATCACACCCTCATCGAACTGTAATTAGCACCAAAATTACCTAAAGGAGTTTGGTGTAGTGGAAGCATACTAGGCCTGTAACGCTTGAGAGTGTGTATACGGGTACTCCGTAAGAAGGTCCCTGGCTCGATTCCTAAAAATTGCATCCCTTTGGGGAGGAGGTTTACCCATGTTGATCTAACCTCCGGGACTGTGAAGTTTCCCCTCCATAGTTTTGTTCATCGAAAAAATCACCACTGCTTTATGAATCATATAGTCGCATTCTTCAGGTGTTTATTTTCCAAAAATTTGTTGGATTGAAGTTGAATGCGCTTTTTATTAGGGGTATAAGCGGGTACGGTCCGATCCGCGAACGGAACCAAACACATTTTGGTGGGTTGGGTTAGGTCATTTGATTGGTTCAATTTTTTTTTTTACTCCACCCAATCACCCTCAGTTTAGGTATCGGATTGGGAGATAAAATACCCGACAAACTCGAACCAACCCGATACTGTAAAAACTTTTTTTACCATTCAGCCCAAGAGCTTGAGCCCTCACTATTCAAGACTTTGCAGTCTCGCTCATTGCATGATGATTTTTTTGCACTTGGAGGTAATTCATGGCACACCCATAAGGAAAAGATAATGTTGGTCTTCTTTTCCGAGAAAAGTTTCTTTATTTACTTCAACTTATTTGACTCTGTCTTCAAATCATTGTTAAAATTTATGCAAAATTTTGTTGTTCATGTTGTGTTGTGCGTTATTAGGTAGATTTCTTTGCCTTTTGTCCAGCCCGCTATTTTGTTGTTGTTTATGATTTTTTCATTTTTGTTTTCATTTTTTTCAAATTCAGTGCATAATTTGTAAAAAGACATTATATTATTCAAACCCGATTACACAATCCAAACCAACCCATTCAACATCTAGATCTAGTTGGTTCGGTTCGGGTCCAGAGGCAAAAAATGAAAAAACTGAACCAACTCAAACCAATGCTCTTTAATTAGTTTAGACTTCTAAACGCTCCAAATTCAAATCAACCCAGTCCGATTACAGGCACAGCCCTACTTTTTATGAACTTTTTCTCACATTTACGTTGATACCAACAATTTTCTAAACACACCCTCAATTAACCACAATTAGCACTCAAAATCAATATTGCTATATGAATTACTGGACTTCTAGTGGTGTGTATTTCCCGAAATTTGTTGGATTGAAGTTTATTGTGCATTTTATAAACTTTTTCTTACATGCACCAAACACTAAACAGAATCTAATGAAGTTGTTTTGTCCTGCATTCACTAACCATAGTATACAGAACATTATTGTCTTGTTTTATTTTGTTACATTATATTTCGTTCTATTCTGTTCTATTATTAAATGTTAGCTAAGTTGGACCATGGAATATAAGATAATGATTCATAAACATTTAAATATTGTAGCCACCCATGAACACCTAATTTTTTTATTTTTTATTTTCTTGATTTCCCAATGTATCCTCACAAATAACAACTATGAGACTAATCCCCTCGAAGCTCGGAAATCACATTAAATGGGTATGTCTCTCCCAAAAAGTCATTCTCCACACACCGCCCAAAGATCGAGCCTAAGACTAAATGTTTAAGGAATCCAATTATCTGTCAACTGTGCTGAACCTTGTTGGTTCATTTTTCTTTACCTCTCTCACTTTTTATCACATTACATCATATATCACATTTAAGTACTTCTCTCTATTATTTATCATTCTCTCTCTAGGTATCTACATTCTCAATAGATATTTATTATAAATGATTGGTCAAGTAACATGGGGAATATGCGACTAACAAAAAAGAGTGACATGAACTCAAATAGTAAAATAATAATGTGAAATATCTTTCATGTTGATGTTTTGTGTTCATCACTCTCTTTATATGTAATAATAAGTGAAAAACCCTTCAAATATTTAAAAAAAAAAAATATAGACACAATATTTTACTTGATATAGACTATCACATAAGAGAATCCTAATCTACATCTAAATATTTTTTAAATCGTTTTTTATTCCTTTACTCATACCTAATGCAAAATATCTTGTTGGCCAAAATCAAGTTTTTCCTCTCATTAGACATTATTTTTATATGAAATCTCTGTAAAAATTAAAACTAAAAGGTATGCGCTTTTTTAAAAGAAAGGTCAATAAATGCATCTCTGTAATGTAAGGTCATGCTGCTACTGAGCTAGCATCCAAGACAGGATTCAGCAAAGCAAATACATCAAAAGATGTAATAACCATATCAAACACACACAAATACCTCAGGAAAATGGTTGATGTCTATTCTGCCTGGTGAGAAAAGGTGGCTTGTAAATAAACCTGAGCCTACATCTATTAATTTACAATACAGCTAGGATGCCAGCCTGTCCAAATCAAAGAATTGCAGATCAATGGGAGCTTTCTAAGGACCTTGATATTACTTTTTGTCAGAATCAAGTAAAGAAAGGGAGGTCAAGAAACTATTTTTTTTTGGGGGGCACATGGTCACCAAACTTCTTTATTGAGTGGTGACGCTCTTGGCTAGGTTACGAGGCTGGTCCACATTAAATCCCTTCAGCACAGTCAGATGATATGCCAATAACTGCATCAGAAAGAAACAATTTGTTGAAATATTTGACAATCATATTGAAAATGTTTCCCTTTTGTCTAATGTAGTAACGTAGTATAAAAGAGCTCAAAAAGGGTTGTAAAGTTACCTGCAATGGAACTACATTAATTACAGGTTGAAGACAGTCCACAACCAGTGGAACTTCAATAACCCTGGAAGATTCACCAGGGCATACAGAAGCAGCATCGCCTTCTGAACAAATAACTAACAAGCGACCTTTGCGGGCACGAAGTTGCTGAATAACAGACTGCTGTTTGCTGTAAAAGATTAAAGATGTCAATATCAAACTACTAATTTCAGATCATAAAGCTACTCAACAGTTGAAGCAACCAACCTGAAGCAAGCATCGCGTGTAGCAATAACAACAATTGGAAGGTTTTCATCCACTAATGCCAAAGGGCCGTGCTTCATTTCACCTGCGAGTAACCCTTCACTATGCATAAGTGCCACTTCCTTGACTTTCAAAGCTCCCTCCAGAGCAGTTGCATAGTTGTATCCTCTCCCGAAGACAAGAAGAGACTGCTCAGCAATCAATAGTTGTGCAAGATCCTTCATCTCCTGATCAAGCTTCAGCACCTCTCTGACTTTATCTACAGTACAACATGTTAATTAGGCTACTTCTACAACTGCTCCTGAGCTACTTTAGGTTGCATTTGGTTGTTTTCTCATAAAAATAAAGTTTTTTAGCTTGATTGTAAGGTAGGAAAGTTGCTCCATTTCAAGCAAGCTCAAGGCATGCCACAACCCCCTGCGAGGGCTTTGTTGTTACAAAAGTTTTAGTTGATGCTGTTTGGTCCTACCAATTGAGCTAAACGATAATAGCAAAGATTTATATTTCTAATAATCAGTGTCCATTAAATGTCCAAAACTCAGTTAAAACAACATGATATTTCTAGACTTCCACCTCATGATTAACATGCATATTATATGAATAATATTGGCCACTTCTACGGACATCATTGTTTCTGCCTTCATAGCTACAGCTGCAGTCATAACTTCTATCACTAGTTCTTTTAATACACTATTATGACAAATATCATCGCCCGCATCATCATTAAATTAAGCTATAATATTTAGGTTACAACTTACAAGCAAATATTTGATATGCTGTCACTGTATATGGAACATACAATGATTGTTAGATCATAGATGCGTTCAAGTTTAGTTTTATTTCAAAAAGAAAAAAATCATTTTCATTTTTTAAAAATTGGAGTTTCTACCGGGTGTTATGAACTTTAAGAATTTTGATATTAAAACTTCAGCACTCTACCGTAAGATTAAAAGTATGTAAACGAAATATCATCATGCATTTTCTTTTTTGTTCCCAGTATTTAAGTCTTTATGCCCCTAATGTAAATATTTTCTATATATTTATCATATATTTAAGTCCTATTACCGACATTATCATCATATTCACCCAGCATGAGAATCTAATTTTAAAACTTGACCATCATTAGAAAATTATACTGTAATAGGACATGCAGAATGCCATCAACCAGACACCACATATTTTACCCAAATTCTGTAATATGTTCAGCCAACAGAAACTCACTTGGCAGGTCAAAAAGACCATCTATAATAGCTCCTCTTCTCCCTTGATTGGAAATTGTATCACCTCCTATTGCAAGAGCCAGCATGGCCATCACTACTATTTGGCTCGTGTATGCCTATAGTAGTTACAAATATGAGTAACCCACTGATCAAGACAACAATAGGATAATATATAATGGAACAAGGAAAATATCATTTAAATAGGACAGGTACCTTGGTACTTGCCACACCAATCTCAGCACCAGCATTTATATGAACACCACAATGTGTATTCCTCGCTATTGCACTACCAACAGTGTTTGTTATCCCAACACATAATGCACCGTTGTCTAAAGCATATTGCAGTGCAAGTAAAGTGTCTGCAGTTTCACCAGATTGACTAACAAAAACAGCTGTATCTTCGCGGTATATTGGCCCCTCCCGATCCAACAGATCACTAGCAATTTCCATAGTAACAGGAATACCTATAATTCAATGTATAGAATAAAACATTAAAATGGGCATAATTATAATATGCAAAACTTACTAGAAGACTGAAGTTTATACATCACTGACCAGAAAGTTCTTCCACGATTGGTCTAGCCGCCAAAGCAGCATTATAACTTGTACCACAACCAATGAAAACTATCCTTCTACTTCGCCTAATTATTTTGAGGTGATCCTTCAATCCACCGAGCAGAACAGACTTGGATTTGCTAGATCCTCCACATATGAGCCTCCCCCTCATTGTGGTTGTTACGGACTCGGGTTGCTCGTGAATTTCCTTCTGCATATAATGCTCATAATTTCCTTTATTTATTTGCTCAACCTCCATCTCTAGAACGGACAATGCACGCCGAACCGAAGATGCTCTGGAAAGAGGAGTCCCTAGTTCTCCTATATCACTGTCAAACTTCAGAATAGAAACCCCACCATCCTGACACAATCATTTCTAAGGTAAGAACAATATTTTGTTTTTAAATTGACATGATTATAACTGGCACACATGCAACTACAGTAACTGTGAATGATATATAAGGTAAGATCTCATCATGCTGAAAAGGGAAATGGAGGACTGAGAGATAAATGAAGTGAAGTGCTAATAAATCATGAAAACAATATTCAAAAGAATATACTCATGGAAATATTTGACCGAATCAGATTGCAATATTTCAGTAATATGAAGTACGAAGTGAACATAAAACTCATTAGCTTGCAAGTACTAAATCGGAAAGAGAGGGTGCAGGATCTACCTTGAGATGAACAACTTCACCATCCTCAATAACTAGAACTTTCTTTGTATGCTCAACCACAGCATTGGCATCACTGGACAAAAACAGTTCTTTGGGCCGTCCATCTTTTGATAGGAATTTGTCTTCCTCAAAGGCTGAACCATTTTCCTTAGTTTCTGACAATTCCTGAGATTAGAATAGTAACTACTTAAATCATTGTCAATCTAAAAACCTCCACCTTCATTCAACATCCATTAACCATGAAAAGTAAACTAAATTAGAAAACTTGGTATAATGAAATACCCGATAGAAGGCAAAGCTTATTCATGGTAAACGGAGTATGGTCCAAGTATCAAATTGTAGGAGGATTTATGGTTTAATAATCATCTTTCCAATTTTCCTTTTCACGGCTCCTGCCTTTATCAATCATACTCTATGCATAACCAATGCATTTGCAACTATTTAAGCTAAAAATACTTCTAATCATTGGAATTACATGTTTTTTCCATACATTACTGATAAAGAAGTATTATTACTCAAAATTCTTTTAAGTGTGACTCCATGTCTATCCCTCTCCATTAGGTCCTATTTTCAGTTTGTTACTTAATTTCCAAATGAGGAAAACATTCCTCTTGCTAAATCCTTATAGAAGTTCAAGGAGTGAATCTCTCATTTGAACTACAGTGGCAGATACAACTAATACAAATGATTTGTTAGAGCCTAGCGGACCATCCAAAACTCTCCTACTGTTTGCGCCATGCATATCTCTGATTTTGAGACTAGCCATTTTTATTTAATCACTGTCCTACTATTAGATAAGTGCTGTAGACTCCTAGGTGTATTTGGTGAATGTTTGATTTCCCAAGAGTTCCGAGCAATTTCTCACGTGATTTTAGTTGTTTTGGTTCGAAGAAAGAGGGGAAGGCTCTTTTTCCATGAGCACTATATGCTTATGGTTGTAGTGGAGTGCAGAACTCAGAATATTTAATGATGGCTGTTTTAATATTGCTTCTTTTGTTAGAAAGTTATTTTATGAGCCTCATTATGGTGCTTACTGAGACTAGCAATAATAGCTCGTATGAGTTCATTTTCTTTTTTTTTCTTCTTTTATGTTTCACTCTAAAGACTTCAAGAACATCTTATTTGTTCCTGTTCCACGTATGTCTCTCTGTCTCTTTACTAAACAATATTTCTTCTTTTATATAAATGGCATGTCTGGGGGAAAATCTAATAATATAAGCTCTCAGTAGTTAGATTTTCATATTTTCCAGCTACAGGGATGAAAATATTAATCAAGTTTATATGAAAATTTTATTTCATATGAATAGCATCTCTCTTTAGCAGATAATGGTTGTTAGATTTATCATTTATTATTTAATTATTTAATAAGTTAAAGTTAACAACCTGCACTTAAGAAGGGAAGCCAAGTAAAACTCCGTAAAATTAAGCTTCTTCGGCAGTACCATTGAATGAAAATTGAGAGTTATTCATTGCCATATATCAACAATCAATGCTTTGGCTCAGACAGCCAAGCAGCATAAAGTGAAACTTAAGCTCATTCTACGTATTATCAAAAGAAAAGTCTGACAGCATATACTGGCTAGTGTGCTAGCATTTCAATAATTGGTCTTATTTTTATCTTTCAAGATATGAAATGCCAACAGAAGCAACTAAATTCCTCAAGAGATATTTAAGCTTTCTAACTTGAAGCATCACTAAGTCAAGAGAAAACAAAAACAATTCTTGCCAAAAAAGACACTGGACAATTAATTTTGATATAGATCACTGTTTTGAGAAACTAAATCACTAAATTGTTTTCGACTTACTTTAACGCCTAGGAGCAGTGGGCTACCGAGCTTGCAAGCAATCAGTTCATTAGGATAATGTGGACTTTTGAAAATAAGGGCATAGGCTCCTTCAAGATGCCTCATAACTTCTATAACAACTTGACTGAAGGTAACAACCTGACCACCTGCAACACCGATTGGAAAAATACTTGTGAAGCTAACATCATCACCCGTAATGGCATTCAAACCTCTTCATGTGAAGAAAAAAGGAAGCTCGGGTATAGAACTCTGAAAACAATTGCATTCAGTGTAAATATGAGTATAAGAACACAAACCTAGTACACAGTACTTGACCCACATCAATTCAAATTCAAAACAATGTAGGTTTCTCATATTGCTAACCAAACAGCAACATCATTTTTTAAAACAAATGCATAAAAATTGCAGCCTTGCAGCATTAAAACGGTCACTTTCTCTGTCCCCACCCCTCTTTCTTGCTCTTCACAATTTATATATCTTTTACAATTCACAGTTACACAATAGTATACCATGACCTCAATCGTGCTTTAGTTTCAGTCCTGTTCCAACAAAAAGTGATACATACCTTAACCCTCTAAACTTCATGTAAATGGAAATTAACAAGGTTTTAAATTGTGGTCCTTTTAAATTGTGGTCCACAACTACAATTACAACCATAAAATCAAAGGCATTGAAGGTCTCCACGACCGCAACTGCATTAATCAACCATATTTGGTTGCAGTTTTCTACAATATCAATAATGGTGACATGACCACAATCATAAAAAATTACCTGCTGCTTCATTTGCTTTGTCATAAACAAACTTTGCAAGCTTGGGGATGACTTCTGTATCTGTTTCAGATTCAAAGGTGAAACCATGTCGCAGCAGCGTAGCCTTCAAAACCTAAGGACAATAATAATAAACACATGATTAGCACACAAAAAAATAATCTTGATTCCACAGACAAATTTCCAGTGCTCCCGCTAGCACCACTTTTCACAGTAATTGTCTTAATTTGATGGCTTTTTCGTTAAAAATTACATGCATGGAAAAAATTACTCCTTCCTTTGAAAATGAAAAACACTATTCAATTGATGCACTTGATATCAATTACTCAACAACCAGACACATATCATTATTTTTCCCCATTTTCTAATTTTTTTGAGAGAGAAAAAGAAGAAAACTATTCGATTGAGGCACTTGATACCATGGAAGATTGTTTTCCTTATTGAAGGACTACAAGTCTACAACAGTTGATTTTTCAATCATGCACTTTACAACACACATTACTTTAGAGGAGTTGGTGACAGTGTCAGTGTGTTATATATACCTCATAATTAGTGATAACTCCATTGTGAACAACCAAGAATTCATTGCCAGCACCAGAACTTTGGGGATGGCTGTTTATGGTAGCAGGCTCTCCGTGAGTGGCCCAACGCGTGTGCGCAATTCCGGCGTGAGTGCCGAAACTTTTCTCCAAGCCCAATTTCGTTTCATGAACTTCTGTTCCCGGTAAAAACAACGCAATCACGTTTAGAATTGGCTAAAGCAGTAATCAAATACAAAAAAAAAGGAACGAATTGGAGTGACCTTGGTAGACGGATTTGACGAGGGACTCGATGTTTCCCTCTCGGCGGAAGACGAGCGGAGGAGAAGGAGTGAAACCGTCGGAATCGATGGCGATTCCGGCGGAATCGTAACCGCGATACTCCAAGCGTCTGAGGCCGTTGAAGAGAACCTGCAAGATGTATCTCCTCTCTCTTGTTACCTCGAAATTCAGATACGCGAATATCCCACACATTTCTTCACTTCTCTTCTTCTTCTTCTTCTTCTGTTCTTACTTCTCTCTCTTTTTTCTTTCCGCTCTGTTCTTCCTTTTAAATTTAAAGCACTTGAAAGTTGAAACTCAGACTCACACTTAAGTAATAATAATAATAATAAATAAAACAAACCATGCATGTGCCTATTTCTAATAATAAACCATGCATTGCGCCCAATCCATTTGACTTGGTGTCAGTTGAGTCATCTGAGCAAATCAGCAACTTCCACCTCTGCTTCCTTCCTTCCGATTACGCCCTCCAACTGAGCTGTTCGATTGATTTTTCCATTCAAAGTCCACACATAGTCATTGCAATTTGCAACCCCCAACTGGTTACGAGCTCAGGGATAGTTTTGTCATTCCATTCTGCATCAGACATTCGTTATCAAAATTAAGAGCACTAAAATCTGAAAGAATACAAAGATGGTACATAATTGAATCTTTAAATATTAACAACGATTTGATTCTTGATGTAAAATCTACTTACGTAGAAAAAGTAGATTTGATTCTTGATTAAGAGCATTAAAATCTACTTTCCGGATATTTAATAGAGACAAACTACTATAAATAACTACTCCTTCATTTTCTTTTTATAAGAGTTAAACAATTATTGCACACATCTTAAGAAAAGTAGTTAGAGTGGTGGTTAGCATTTAATTTGTTCTCAATTTACATCAATTTTCCAAAATTGTCTCAACCTACTTTTTAAAATATCTATTGATTATTAATGCATTACATAGTGAAAAAGGAGAGAAAATTCAATTAAATAAGGGTAAGTTTGTTAAAAAATAATTAATGCACTAAATATTCCAAGTCAGTTCCTATGAAAAAGAGCACGATACATCTCAATGTAACTCTTAGGGGTACTAAAATATACTTATCTAGAAAAAGGTAATTTTTGTACTATCTACCACCTAGTAAACAAAAAAATGGATTAATTGTTTTTACCGTTATCTAGTTATTACATGATCCGTAAGTTGAGGGAAACTATTACAGTACATTAAAAGAACTCATAAAATATTACGAAAAATTGTGACTATGTTTTTTAGATTGAAGAACAACTTATACAATATGTATAGTATCAAATTTTAATCCAAAAATATATATATTTGAAAGTTATTAATTTTTCCAATTTTCAGGTATTTCTGGACTTGAGTTGACTATTGCTATTGGTGTCATCCCAATAGCTATTCATGTTATCAAAAAATGCGGAAAATACATGAATATCCCTGTGTAAACCATTTTTTTATTTCAGCCGCAGTTTCAAACTGAGGCAGTGTAATTCAATCCGCGGTTTCAAAATATACTAGTCCATTGAAAGTGCGACCGACCGTAGACGCAGTTTGAAAATGCGTCCATTTTTTCTTATCTTTACCCTTTTGTTTCTCATCGAGCCATCTCTTACGCCTTCTTTTCCCACTTATGCAGTCCAAAATATACTAGTTTTGTAAGGAAGAGACAGATGAGGGATGAGAGAGGCGAAGGAAGAGACAAGAGAGAGGGATGCACGGTGGAGGAAGAGATCGAGAGGTGGTGACACCCTGGCTCACGATGTGGCTCTGTTCGTGGCAACCCTAGCATCCACGGCGGCAGATCCGACCACTGGGCATGATTGTCCCTGGTTGCGGCATGGTGTTCCGGTGACAAACTGGTTGCGCACGATGGGTTCTCAACTTTATGGAGGCAAGGCTTGTCGGTGGCTGTGGCAGAGCAAATTTGCTTGGCCGTGAGAGGAAATACCAAAATAGCCATGAAAGGGGAAGAAGCTTGAAGTTTCTGTTACAGCGTTTTGTTTAGGGAAAGAAGGGAGGATGGTGGAGCGGGGTAGTGCGGAGTTGGATTTGTTTTTGTTTAAGGAGTATTTTCAGTTTTATATAAAGTTAGAATGACACCAATAGTCATCGGGGTAACGTCAATAACAACTTCCTCTTGACCTCTAGGTGGCCCCGCCCACTACCCCTTGTTTCCCTGAAATTAATAAATATTCACATCCAAATCTCTCATGTGTATTTTATTCTCAGTATTTTATTCGTTTCATTCAACCTTTGTGCTCTTTTCCACTCACATCGTCATAATTGATTGTTCAAGTTGGATAAACGTGGGTGGTGCGCATATATAATTGGAGACAACTCTTTGCAGTATTAACAATTCACATTCAATCCAGTTAATCAGTTATCCAGTCTTTGTTGTATTAGTGATATGGATATTTCTTTTTGAGCAGTGCTATACGGACCGAAGAAACTAATGCAAGAAACAAACAAATGAACATGTGGGTTTTAGTGATTGGTGGATATTAAGTGAGACATTTATGTGTAGCGGAAAAAATGGAATGGTAGCCAGAGGTGGACACGAAAATTCGTTTCGTACTTAAAATCATTTCCGTTTCTTTTTACTATTTGAAAATGGTGAAATTGTTTGTTTACCAACAAGGCATAATAAAATATTGTTTTCCTCTTGTAACCAACAAAACATAATAAAAGATTAAAATAACATGTGAATGCAAATTAGGACTTGGCAAATTGAAACAGTTATTTTCTATTGAAATATTAATATCTTTAGAAATTCATTTAAAAATTAGTATTTTTATATTTTATTTCAGGTTTGGGTGGTTTCTATTTTAATTTTATTTTCAATTTTGATTTACAATTTATCGTTTTTTTTACTTTAAATAATTTTTATAAAAAAAAGCTCAATAGTTAAAAAGGAATAGAATTCGATTTTTTTTACCTTTTTATATATAATATGAGTAAAAATAATTAAAGGTTATTTTAACTAATTTCTCTACAAATTTTGAAAAGTAGAAAATAAATAAAAAAATAATATGTTGGTTTAATAATTCAAACTAAAAAAAAATAGAAAATAAAAACGAAACAATCACTTAGGTCATGTTAGGGATGGTTTTTAGTTAAAGTTTTAAAAAGTTTTTAGTTTTATAATATCGAATTTTAAATTTAGTTTAAAAAAAAAAATTCGACCCTTGGAAATTCACTAGTATCACCACCACCACTACTCCACGACATCCTCTATCATCGCCCAACCCCCTCCACCCTCCGCCATTGTCATTGGCACCATTCACCTCACTCTTGTTGCACAGTGCCCTCCACCACCATCCAACACCCGCCACCACCCTCAACAACTTGATATTGTGTATCATCTTTCGTGGAAGGTCCTAGGCAACAACGATTTTAGTAGATATATAGCATAGGGTAGCCATGACGACGTAGGCTGTTTGGTGGTAGAAGGTATCAGATGATGGTGGCAATTGGGAGTGTGAGGAGCAGCAATACCGGGTGTTAGGAGGTGGTAGTGACACTGACAGTGAAGATAGATGACATCACGTAACAATGCTGGAAAGAGGGGATATATGAAAAATGTTAAAAGGATGTGTTACAACTTCTTGAAACTAAAAACTAGAATCGCCAAAAAAAATTGATTTAAAAACTAGGCTAATAAATCTTTTGAGCTTATTTTGTGGAACATGTTTTATTTTCAAGTTTACATTTGAAAATAAAACCACAACCACTTTGAAAAAGCCTTTTAAACTAAGTTTTTTGGTTATGGAAGGAACAAATTTTTTGTACTCTTATAATGGGTTTCTCTAATATAGACCAATTTATACTGGTCCAAATTTGAACCACTTCATTTCTTTCCGTTATAATAGTAATAGGCTACCAACAAAAATTTGTCCCTCTTCCTTATCAAGAAAAATAGGCAAAATACATTTTCAATCTTTATGAAATGAACAATAGTCAATTCTGATACTAGAATATTAAAATGATCCATTTTGATCTCTATTTTTTTTTGGTAAATAGGAAAATACAAAGCCACACTAACTACTAATCTATCTCTGTTGCATTGCAGTCTTTGCTAATTTATCAATTACGTCTTACAACAATCAGACGTGATGACATTTCCTCATCTTACAATTTCATTGGAAATACTTACAAAGGGTGTTGTCAAGCATGGTATTTATACGTAGAAAGAGAATAGTTACATTCTTTAGCTTTTGAAAATCATTTTCAACCCATGTTTGAGTGCATGTTTGAAAATACTTCTATATTTGATTATAAAACTAGAATCAATTTTAACAGAAGCTTCTGTGTTTCAGAATTGATTTTGAGGAAAGAGCAACTCATCCAAACATTTTATAAATGAATTGCATTCCACATGAGACCTGATATTTGTTTGTACCAAGCTAGTATATAGTGGTTTCCTTTCCTTTGTTTTTTTTTTTTCCAACTAAAGCAGGAGAGGACCCCAACTAGTTGGTAAGTGCTAACAATAAAGATCCCTGGAGCCTCGACAAAATCAGCATAAAACAAACCAAGTTAGAAGATAGTGTTTGGCACGCTAAACTGCTAAAGGAACTATTATATTTAGCTTGGTGTCCGTTCTCTACTATTTTTAGCATACAACAAAAATAGAATATATCATCTTTTATCTCATTCTAATATGTCATCTTTCGTGGGGGGGCTAATATGAGTGATATTGATTTTTGAATAGTAGAGAACTTGAAGTGTTTTTCTTTTGTATGTATGTGGACAGTATTTGGTTTTCTGTTGGTTTCATCCTAAAAGCACATTCACATCATTCCAATGCAAAATAGCCAATGAAATTATATGAGGTTTGATTGAGTCCATATGTTTTCACTTTTGGGAGAATTTTATAAAAACACACTTAAAAAAAATATTTTGGTTATGGAAGATGGCGTTGGTTTTTTAGTCTGATAGAAATTACTATCATTTTTATTCATAAAATGTGATCAATTTAAAACCATCTGTTTTAGTTCTAAAAAGATACACTTTACAATTTCACAAACTTGCCAAATTATTAGGCAAATGGTAAGTATAATATAGCCATTACCAATGTCAAAAAATATATAGCCATTGCCGTTCTAGTAACACACATACATATTTTACACTTACCGGGCATGTTTGGAAATCTTCAGAATTGGAGAAAAGTTTTTTAAATAATTTTTGAGTTATAAAATTAATTTTTATGAAAGAGGAGTTGATCCAAAACATTATAAAATGGCCCACACCGTTATTTTGAAAGGGCTAAAATAAAATTTTCACTCACTGATCGAACATGCCTTTAAAATGTAATTAATTACCTCATATACATACAGAAACACCCAAGGAATTTGAAAGCTAAGAAGATCATACAATACAACACAGGCAGTTATACTAAACAAACAAGGTAAAGCATAAATGTTTTTCTTCGATTCCAATCCATCATCATATAATAATAAATAAAATTAATAGTAATAGTATTAATTGGGTGTACATGTCGAGGACGACGGTTTTATCACCGGGGGCGTTAACGATGGGCCAGAACGTGT
This sequence comes from Acmispon strigosus, assembly GCA_030819835.1. Classification (NCBI taxonomy): domain Eukaryota; kingdom Viridiplantae; phylum Streptophyta; class Magnoliopsida; order Fabales; family Fabaceae; genus Acmispon; species Acmispon strigosus. The sequence goes on along the minus strand of JAUAMA010000003.1, from coordinate 66,208,570 downwards.
CCTTGTTCACCTCCATCACCTTCCCACCGTCACCGTGGGCCCCGCGGTCTCCAAGCTTGATCTTACTGCAACACTTCCACTTCTCCTCAAACTCAAAGTTCTGGAAATGGAACAAGATGAAGAACTACTAAGTGGGTAAGGATTGTTCGTTCTACTCTGCAATGCGGTATGCACCACAAAAGAGTAGAGGACTGAACTGAGTGAGATATGGTGGTGGCCTGGTGGAAGTGAAAGTGCGGAGTGAAAAGACAGGTTTCTCCTTGGGATTTGTGTGTGATATTAATTGCTGTTTGCGTCACGAGGTTGGTGATAGCCCTCCCGACCAGCATCGAGCTCTGTCTGAAAGTCGCCGAGGCATAAAACTTTGATCCCTTCAAGGTGGGGAAGGGAGGAGGTGGCGGAGGGCGAGAGAAGATCCGGTGGTGGTGATGGTTATGGCGGAGGGCAAGGAAGTTGAGGGAAGGGAGGAGGTGGAGAGGAGGTAGAGGAAGGGGGGACTGGTGAGCAGGTGGTGCTGTTGCAGAGCCGGGCGAAGTGGTTGGGTGAGAGTGTTAATTTAGGATAGATTTGAGCCATATTTGAAAAATACGTAGCAGGTCAAAAGGGGTTATGCAACCTTGCACAAAAATGTATTTGTACATATTAGGGGACTCTTTTTATTGTTATAATACATATTGATATTTAAAAACTGTCACAAATATAAGTGTCTATACGATTGAATAATGTGTGTGGTGGTCACTCAAATCAAAATGAGATTTTTATAACACAATATATTTTGTCTACTTTGAATCTCCTAGAATACTTGCACCAAACACCAAGTCGTCGTGCTATGCAGCAGCGGACTTCTCAGCCTTCTACAAATGCAGCTTCGTCGGCTACCAAGACACCCTCTACGTCCACTCCCTCCGCCAAGTCTTCCGCGAATGTAACATCTACGGCACCGTCGACTTCATCTTCGGCAACGCCCAGTGGTCTTCCAAAACTGCAACTTATACGCATGCAAGCCGAATGAGAATCAGAAGAACCTGTTCACCGCACAGGGAAGAGAGAATCCCGACCAGAAAACCGACATAACGATCTTGAATTGTAAAGCTGCAGCTGCTGCCGTTTGATCCCTGTGAAATCGTTATTCAAGAGCTACCTCGGTCGGCCTTGGAAACAGTATTCGAGGACGGTTTATCTGAAATCTTACATGGAGGATCTGATAGACCCTGTGGGGTGGTTGGAATGGAATGAGATGTTTGCGTTGGATACGCTGTATTATGGGGGAGTACATGAATTAGGGTCCGGGTTCGGATACGAGTGTGAGAGTTAAGTGGTCAGGTTATAGAGTCATCAATAGCTCAACTGAGGCAAGCCAATTTACAATTGGACAGTTTATACAAGGGAGTGACGGGTTGAACTCCACTGAAATTCCCTTCTTCACAAAAAACAGACGTCGTCGAGTGTCGTGTTCGCTAGGGTTCATGTCGCTCGACCTTATAAAAAATGTAAATGATTTGCAGCCATCTACATAGTATAGATATAAAAAATGTTACGTTAGTTCCCGAGTGCAATAACATTCAGTGACGTTAACGGATATGCTAATGTGTCACACGTGTCAGTTGAAAAGTGAACTTCTCCTTCTCCCTTCTCCCTTCTCTATCCCCCAGCTCTCTCTACCTCTCCCCTACAACCACCAACACCCTTTTCCTCCCACCTCCCTCCCCCTCCCTTTATGGTCGGGCACGGTTTTGACCGCCATTGTTTGGAACCCGGTTACCCCTTAATCATCGGTGGAATTAACATACCCCATGAAAAAGGTTGCGATGCTCATTCCAATGGTAATGATTCAATTATATTCCCCCTCTCTGATTTTTAAATCTTTCAATACTTTTCTACATTATGATTGTTGTTGGCCACATGGGATGTTTTGCTTCACTCTTTGATTGATGTGATTTTGGGGGCGTTAGGTCTTCATCAAAGAATCTGTGAGTAATATCCTGCCAACACACATTGTTTTCTAGTTCCTACTTTATTTTATCCATTATAATCTAATACTAGTTTTAGCCATTAGTGTAGTGTTTTCATATTATTTTTTTAAATGATCTGTGTGTTCATTCACTAAGTTGTGATTCCATGTCAATGAATGATTCATGGACACTGCACATCCCTTTCCTAGTTAGTATCCAGAATTAGATTTAGAGCTATCAACTAGTTTAAAGTATCATGGAAAAGGATGAAATAAAATGAGACATGATCAAATGTATATTCCATTCAATGCCATTCCGTATTTCTATTTTTCTCATGCCCTGAATGATGAGGAATGCAGTGGAATGTAATTAACTTGCTTGGTAATATTATTTTAGTTTATTCTATACTATTAGATGAAATGTTATGTTATAGACTTAGTTGTTAGTTAACCATTTTTAGAGGGAAAGTCTGTAAGAGTGTCTTGTATATAAACTAATTTTCTGTTAGTGGTTGACAAGAAATATTCTTATCATTTACACATTTTGCAAGGCATACCACGTCATTCCATTTCATCCTATAGGAAGAGAGGGGTGGTGGGGGAGAGTAGAGGGAGGTGAGGGATAAAGAAGAGGTGAAGGGAGAAGGAGAAATTGACTTTTCAACTCGCAGGACCAAATGGATATCATCATGGACTGAAGTGGCACTTAACGCGAGACATCAGCACCTCTGTTAACGTTTTTGAACCTAGGGACTAATGTGACCTATAATTGACAACATTGGGGGATCAAGGGAGCTATTTCTTTAGTTTAGGGAAGATTCGCCCAACCTCTCACACTTTCAGGACAAACAATTTGACTATTCACTCAAACCAAAATCCTTGAAACCACCCCACCCCACCCCAAGTCCCCAACTAAAGCCACTCCTAGCTGCCTTCGTTCCCAGGCTCTCTTTCAAGCTCTCTTCAACCCTTCTCATTTCCCGGATTCCTGTGTATTTCCTCTTCGTTCCCAGGTCCTTTGTTTTATATATTTGAAGCTCTATAATCTCACAGGTAATTTTCTTCCCGTTGATCGTGTATTTGGGGATCTCATTCTTTTCAGATCTAACACGCTCTTCAATTCTAACCTTTGGTTATTTTAAATCCTCTATCGAACCTAAATTCTTAGTCCACAGGGTCTGATTCTTATCTAAATTGTTATATCCAACATGCCAACGATTTTAACTGCATAAAATCGGTTCATAATTGAGATTTCTTCCCTCAATTCTTTCAATATAAAATTTAGATAGTAATTGAAGTCTTACAGACACTTATGATAAAATTTATCAGGACATGTTCTACAATATCTTTTTTATTTGGTATATATAGGGCATGTATATATATTGTCTACAATTTCTACAGGGTAGTTAAAGTTCGGCCATTACCATTACTAATTATTTCAGCAGAGTTTCCTCATCATTCATTTCATACATGTAGCAATACTTAAGCAAAGATGGAATCTCAAGATGAATCATGTGCCTTGCAAACAGGTAAATCTTCTTTGAAATTGGGAGCAATTCTAAGGATGGGATTTCTTTCGAAGAAATTGGCAGGCTTCAGTTCGAAACTTGACGACACAGTAGGCATGATAGGATAGTCCTCTTGACACGGTATGTGATGAAACCCTATAGTGTACCACAACACAATGTCCTTATTCTCAATTGGACGATCCCTGCATAATAAAATAACAAGTTGAGAAATTTGACAATATAATAGATGTCTTCACTAGTCACATAGGCACCGAAAACAAATTAATTCACTCACTAAATGTATGATAGAATATTTTTGGGTTAACTAATTCCAAACTATACCTCAAGGAAATGATAGATGAAGATTAAATGCTGGAAAACTATTGTGCAGAACTGGAGATTGTAGAAAGTAGACTGTTTTTTTTCTTTAAGCAAAAAATATATTATCAAATAGTGAAAGCTGTTGAGAGCACCCTTCTCATGTAAAGAAATAGATAAAACACCTATGCCAGAAAAAGAAAAAGAAAAACTCCTAGAAGCATATTTTCCTAAAACCACCTGAGTGTAGACTATACTTCTACAAGTTCAGTTATGAAATGACACATCAGACATCAGTTGTGTTCAATTTGAGTTTTATTGAAAATGTTTTTACATTGTAATTTTCTATTAAGTGCCTTAGTAGTGGATTTCATATAAAGCAATTTAAGTAAGAAAAAAAGGCATTAGGTGAGTGAGTAGTTTTTTTGTCCTACTTGCTTTATTATGTCCAATGACGGGAACTTAGTATATCATTTACATTTGTCTATGATTCTAAGACTGCCATATGTGGATGTGATTGTGATTGAGAATGAGATGAGAATAGGTAATTTAGGATATATTTGTAAGTAGGCAGTTTCTGTGAGTTTGTGACTATTTGCAGATTTTAAGTATCACGCACAAGGGTCTATGTGGTGTGTATATATATATATATATATATATATATATATATATATATATATAGAGAGAGAGAGAGAGAGAGAGAGAGAGAGAGAGAGAGAGAGAGTTATGAAAACTATCTCGTATCTGTTGGACCACACTTGAAGGTTATCATCGCCTCTACTCTGGTAAACAAATAAGCCACCAGCCCACTGCTCACTCTTGTTGTAAGGAGTGACCCATATTTGGTTGTTTGTAAAAGCTGCTCTCTTCTGTGGTGGATCATCAGGATCTAGCAGACTAGCTGCTGTGGCACTTGGAATCAATTTGTACCCAACAGGGTTTCCTACCCTTGTCTTCTTGGATGGGTTGACCACATGAAATTCAGATGGATTATAGAGTTTAATCTTTATTTGAGCATCTTTTTCCGTCTTTGCTACGTTTTTCACAGCTTTTAGGTAGCTCTTTCTAGGTGATTCTCCAGGAGAGGTCTCTTGCTTCTTGATATTTACATTGACAAATGAATTTTCAGAGCCATCAATGTCCATATCAAGGTAATAAGTGATAAAGTGATCATGGATTACACCAATGATGTTTTCGCTCAAAAGAGTTCCATAAAGATATTCTTGGTTGGGAATTTGGTTCATATTGTCATAAGTTGTTCCTTTCACCATCAAGATGCCACTTAGTCCGACCTGCGTGAGAATTATTTTTTCTTCTCTATATATCAGTGCAGATTAATGAATACAAAAGACAAAACGTGTGGTATCAATCTAGGAAAATCCATCCACCCACTCACAAGCCAGATCTATAGTGCAAGTTGACCATTTTCTCTACTGCTTGAGAATTTATAATCGAAAATGTAGTGCATATAGGGCAAATTATTTGATAATTATTGTGCATACAAATGTGCACTAGACTAATCAGATTTAAATGTCACAAAGTCTGGTTCCTCTAAATACTTTATGAGTAGTACTATCACATGTTGATGTTTAGTTTGTGGTATACAGCTGGTGAGGCATCTGAGGTTTTTATGTACACTGGTATTTTCATGTTTAAATTTATATTATGCTTGATTTTGTTTCCTCTAACTTAGATTATGCTAACTCATATCATTTGGAGTATCTTTCGGTAGAGTAAGCCACCACTAGATGGCGGAACACCTTGCCTGTTCTGTTTAAGCTAGCTTTATGTATGATATCAAAATTGTTATTGCTGAATGAAACTTTTTACATTTCTGAACTGCTCTTTGTGTCAATGATTCCCTAAACAAGAAAATTCAAACTAAATGGGAATTTCCATCACTATCCTTTGCTCTGATTAGCCCATCAGTCTGAAATTCCCAGTCCATGATATAGTCATAGTTAGCCAATGCTACTGCTATCCTAACCACTAGCGTCACCTTTGGTCTCACTTCTGTAACCTACCATAACAACATAAATGCAAACTATGTTAATTTTGCTATTGAACTCTCATGGTGGATGACGTGAGTGAAATCCTTACCTTCAAGTCAGTGATGGGACACTCCGTATGTCGCCACGCGATGTCACCAGAATATCTCTCAAAAATGCAAATGACGTTGGGTTGGACATAGGGTGTTCCATCACCAGAGGCAAACACAGCATCCATGTAGTAGGCATTCCTTGGGCAATCATTCAAGGGGTCTAGAGGCATTGCATTCAACCCTGCTCCATACTCACCCGCATCCATGTATGTCTTAAAGTACCACCCATCACTAGGATCCATGTAAGGCACGAATATCTCAGATGTGAACCCTTTGTACATGACATTTCTCAGCTTTGATGTATCTGGATCTCTCACCTTAGCTTGAGAAATGATGGTCCCTGCTCTTGGGTCAGGTTTTAGATGAAATTCCCAGTTTGCCCATTTCACTAAGTGCCCCTCTACTGTGAAGCTTGGACCTTTTGGTTGTTCCAAGGATATTGGATTTAATAGCTTAAACTCTCCATTGAGCTTCTGAACGGAGTACCGATAGTCAGTGTCAATGCCATTGGCCACAGGAATATTCTTTCCATGATCTGAAATGGATACCACCTCTTTTCTGTCCATGTCAACCAGCACAATTACCCCCTCAATAGGTTTCATGTAGAAGTTCACAGTGCCTTCTTTGGAATAACACTGCACCTTGATAAACCTTGTATTTTCTTCCGCTGGTGTCCCATACCACCCTGAAGAGATTGGCAGGCATGTAAGATCTGCCATATTGACACCACGTTGAGCGATCGTGCGGTTGAACTCGTTGTTCTTCAAGGGAACCTCAAGTACCCCCAGCAACTCCTCCATGGTCATGATGGGGTACCCAGAAACTGTCTTTGTTTCGTGGCTGGTCACCATGCTTGTGCTAAGGTCTACGATGAGTGTGTGAGTGACACCCTTCACAACTGCAACTATAGAAGCTTTTCTTGGTGGGAGTGGATCACCTTTCTCCCATTCTAGGACAAGTTTTTTGTCTGGTTCTTCGAGGACAATGGAATTGAGAGTGTAGCTGGACGAGGACTTAAAGTGAGGGTGAGTTGAGAGGATAGTGCGAACCTTGTTGAATTCTTGGACGGTTAGAGGGTCCAGAGGGTGGTGAGGAACATCAGATTCATGGTGGTGTTGGTTTTTGGAGAATAATGGTTTCTTGATCAGATTAGGCTCTGTTGAAGAATGGATGCGGTTCTTTGAGGTGCACCATCCAGAGTAAAGATTGCAGTCTAGAGCCTCCTTTTTGGGGAATGATGGAAGGTGAAGCCGAGCTACGAGCAAAACTAGTACTGCACTGATTGACAGAACTACGAAGCGCAACAAGTTTCTAGCATCCATGGATATCACTCTATCTCAAGAGAGTTTTGCATATGATACTTGCTTTTTCAGTAGATATTATTCAGAGAGGGTATATAAACCACTAACTGAGATTGAAATGTATTAAGTTTCCATACACATGACAGCAAGTTAAAGATGAAAACAGAGACAAGAACTACTGTTTCTTTTGGCTTTAGTTATTATATGGCTATAATCATAGGCCTATTTCTCTATTATTGCACAGAAAAAGTCCAAGAATTTGTGAAAAAGTAGTGAAAATGAGGCAGAGGATTAGAAAATATAACGTTGTTACTATCCACTGACGTGTTCACTTACCAAAGTCAAGTCCACTCTTTGCTCACACAATCAGTCCGCAATTTAAAAGCAAACCTCGTTCAATCTAATTTAGTTGATAACTGGGGTCCACCCTTCTTGCTCTCTAGCATGGTCGTGCTACACTTGAGTGTGGCTGTACTAAAGTTTGGAAATTCTAATGTCTTATTATTATGATAAAAAAATTACAATTTCTCCGATACCCACTTAAAATAAAGGAGTTTCATATATTTTTGTCTTATGTTTTGTTATTAATTTTTATAATTTGCAATCTAGTCGTAATATTTTAAACAATAGACTGAATGATACTGAACCCTCTCATTTTAAAAAGCTACCGGAGGAACGTCGCCTAAAAAAACCTCCAAATGGTAAGTTCTCCATCTTTTGCGAGTGCCTGGATTTTACAAGTATCCTTATAAGGTTTCTCTTCATTCATCTCCCCTTTGATAGTGTGAGAGGAGAATACGGAAGAGAATGGAACCATTTTTAACGTGGTTCATTCAATAAAGACTACATCTATAGAGAGAAGTATGACTATTATTCAATCTCTTATCACAATCAACTCACTTTCTCTTCATCCCTCTCAGAGACCTTTGATAAGTGTAGTGAAGGTGATGGTATCTGGCTGAAAATCTCTCTTGGGAATGTTGGCCAGTACAGAAAATGCGGAACCCTTACAGACACTTATGATCAAATTTAACAAGACACATTCTACAATATCTTTTTTATTCGGTATATACAGGACATAAATATATTCTACAACTTCTACAGGATAGTTACAGTTCGGCCATTACCATTACTAATTATTTAAAGCTGAGTTTCATCATCGTTCATTTCATACATATAGCAATACTTTAAGATGAATCAGATGCCTTGCAAACAGGTAAATCTTCTTTGAAATTGGGAGCAATTTTAAGGATGGGATTTCTTTCAAAGAAATTGGCAGGCTTCAGTTCGAAACTTGACGACACAGTTGGCATGACAGGATAGTCCTCTTGACATGGTATGTGATGAAACCCTATTGTGTACCACAACACAATGTCCTTATTCTCAACTGGACGATCCCTGTATAAAAATATAGCCACAATTTGAGAAATTTAACAATATAATTGATGTCTTCACAAGTCATATTAGGCACTAAAAACAAATTAATTTGCACACTAAATTGGGTTAACTAAATCCAAACTATACCTCAAGGAAATGATAAATAAAGAGTAAATGGTGGAAAACAATTGTGTAGAACTGCAGATTGTAGAGAGTAGACTTATTTTTTTTCTCTAAGCAAAAGATACATTATCAAATAGAGAAAGCTGTAGAGAAAAAAGATAAAAAAGACTCCTAAAAGCATATTTTCCTAAAACCACCTGAGTGTAGACTATATTTCTACAAATTTATTTATGGATTGCCACACCAGTTGTGTTGAATTTAAGTTTGCTGAAAATGTTTTTGCATTCTAACTTTCTATCGTTGTCTTAGTAATTGATTTCATCTAAACCAATTTATTTAGATAAAATAAAGCATTAGGTGAGTGAGTACTTTTTTTTGTCCTACTTGCTCTATTATGTCAAATGTCGAGGATTGAGCATATCATTTACATTTGTGGATGATTCTATGACCGCAATTTGTGTATGTTATTGAGAATGAGATTAGAACAATTAATTTAGGATATATTTGTATGTAGGCAGTTACTATGACTATCTCTTACCTGTTGGACCACACTTGAAGGTTATCATCGCCTCTACTCTGGTAAACAAATAAGCCACCAGCCCATTGCTCACTCTTGTTGTAAGGAGTGACCCATAGTTGATTGTTGGTAAAAGCTGCTCTCTTCTGTGGTGGATCTTCAGGATCAAGCAGACTAGCTGCTGTAGCACTTGGAACCAATTTGTACCCAACAGGGTTTCCTACCCTTGTCTTCTTAGATGGGTTGACCACATGAAATTCAGATGGGTCATAGAGTTTAAACTTTATTTGAGCATCTTTCTCCGTCTTGGCAACATTTTTCACAGCTTTTAGGTAGCTCTTTCTCGGTGATTCTCCTGGAGAGGTCTCTTGCTTCTTGATATTTACATTGACAAATGAATTTTCAGAGCCATCAATATCCATATCAAGGTAGTAATTGATAAAGTGGTCATGGATTACACCAATGATGTTTTCGCTCAAAAGGGTTCCATAAAGATCTTCTTGGTTGGGAGTTTGGTTCACATTGTCATAAGTTGTTCCTTTCACCATCAAGATACCACTTAATCCGACCTGTGTAAGAAAAAACCCTAGATATCAGTTCAGATTATTGAATACAAAAGACAAAACATGTGTCATTAATTTGGAAAAATCCATTCTAGCCAGAATCCATGGTGCAAGTTGTTCATTTTTCTACTACATAACAATTTATAATGGAAACTGATGTGCATATAGGACAAATTATTTAATAAATATTGTGCATTATAGACAAAACAGTATTAAATGTCACATAAATTCTGGTGCACCTAAATACTTTATAAGTGATACTATCACATGTTGATGTTTAGTTTGTGGTGCACATCTCTGTACAAGCATGCAAAAACCTCTTCTGTTACTAGGAATATCAATCTCAACACAGATCTTGTACACTAGTACTTAGATGTTTTAATGTTTTGTTGTACTTTGTTGCCTCTGACTTAGATTTTGGTAACTCATATCTTTTGGAGTAGCTCTAGGTAAAGTAACCATCACTAGATGGTGGAACACCCTACCTGTTCTGTTTAAGCTAGCTCTATGCCTCTATGTATTGTATCAGAATTGTTATTGTTGTATGAAACTTTTTACATTTCTGAACTGTTCATCGCGCCAACAATTCCGTCTAACTAGAAAAATCAAACTAAGTTGAATTTCCATCACTAACCTTTGCTCTGATTAGTCCATCAGTTTGAAACTCCCAATCCATGATATAGTCGTAGTTCGCCACTGCTACTGCGATCCTAACCACTAGAGACACCTTTGGCCTCACTTCTGTAACCTACCATAAGATAAATCGAAATTAAGTTAAAATGTAGATATCAAAATAAAAATATCACTGCATATCCGGATGCACGAGTTAAAGATAAAATCTTTAGAAACCTAGGAAAAGGTCTTGAATTTCTAGAAATCAGAAATTCACGTTACACAGAATAGTGAGGAGTTATAGCCCTCAATTTTCCATCTAAATTGAATCTTTCAGTTTAGAGTACAAGATACGAAAAGTAAAGGCATCAAGGTTCATGGTTAACGAACTCATAACAAGAGAACTATCAAATTACTTATAACTTCATGAACCCATAATTAAACACTAGCAATATGTGGTTAATTCATGTTGGCATGAGCATGAGTGAAAATACTTACCATCAAGCCAGTGATGGGACACTCAGTATGCCGCCACGCAATGTCACCAGAATATCTCTCAAAAATGCAAATGACGTTGGGTTGGACATAGGGTGTTCCATCACCAGAGGCAAACACAGCATCCATGTAGTATGCATTCCTTGGGCAATCATTCAAAGGGTCTAGAGGCATTGCCTGCAACCCAAATCCATACTCACCCGCATCCATGTATGTCTTGAAGTACCACCCATCAGTGGGATCCATGTAAGGCACAAATAGCTCAGATGTGAACCCTTTGTACATGACATTTCTCAGCTTTGATGTATCTGGGTCTCTCACCTTAGCTTGAGAAATGATGGTCCCTGCTCTAGGGTCAGGTTTCACATGAAATTCCCAGTTCGCCCATTTAACTAAGTTCCCCTCAACTGTGAAGCTTGGACCTTTTGGTTGTTCCAAGGATATAGGATTTACTAGCCTAAACTCTCCGTTGAGCTTCTGAATGGAGTAGCGATAGTCAGTGTTAATGCCTTTGGCCACAGGAATGTTCTTACCATGATCTGTAATGGACACCACCTCTTTTCTGTCCATGTCAACCAGCACAGTTAGCCCCTCTATGGGTTTCATGTAGAAGTTCACAGTGCCTTCTTTGGAATAGCACTGCACCTTGATAAACCTTGTGTTTTCTTCCACTGGTGTCCCATACCACCCTGAAGAGATTGGCAGGCAGGCAAGGTCTGCCATATTGACACCGCGTTGAGCGATCGTGCGGTTGAACTCGTTGTCCTTCAAGGGAACATCGAGCACCGCCCACATCTCCTCCATGGTCATGATGGGGTACCCGGAAACCGTCTTTGTTTCGTGACTGGTCACCGTGCTTGTGCCGAGGTCTACTGTGAGTATGTGAGTGACACCCTTCACAACTGCAACTACAGAAGCTTTCCTTGGTGGGAGTGGATCACCTTTTTTCCATTTCAGGACGAGTTTTTTGTCTGGTTCGTCGAGCACAATGGAGTTCAGAGTGTAGCTGGATGAGGACTTGAAGAGAGGGTGAGCGGAGAGGACGGTGCGAACCGTGTTGAATTCTTGGATGGTCAGAGGGTCCAAAGGGTGGTGAGGAACATCAGATTCATGGTTTTGTTGTTTTTTGGAGAATAATGTTGGTTTCTTGATCAGATTAGGCTCTGTTGAAGAATGGATGCGGTTCTTTGAGGTGCACCATCCAGAGTAAAGGTTACAGTCTAGAGCCTCCTTGTTGGGGAATGAAGGAAGGTGAAGCCGAGTTACAAGCAGAACAAGTGCTACACTGATTGAAAGAACCAGTAACCGCAACAAGTTTCTAGAATCCATGGATATCACTGTGTGTCAAGAGTGAGTTTTTGCATATGATACTTGTAAGGTGGACTCTTGCTATGGCTGAATTTGAAAATTGGAAAACGAGTTTCACCACTTCAAGGATCCCTTAGTACATATGGGAGTTGGTCATGTGAATCCTGCACAGAAAGTAGCAATAGCATAGTTTATTCAGTTAAACGAAGTAAAATAGAAATCTTATTTGACTGACATGAACTTTCAAGATGGTTGGAAAATCTGGATACAAACTTCTGTATGCCAGCTGGTAATCTCATTATATATATTAGAAGTTTGTAACTTATATCAAGTTGAGGAGGCAAACTAACATAAACCCCCTCCCCTGCTCATACTTGAAAATAGTATATTGAAAAAGCAAAATTCATTTTTTTTTCCTTTTGCAGAGACACAAGCAGTGTATTAGAACAAACAACATAACAACATCTTACAAAAGGACTATACTCATAACGGCTTCACAAGACCCTTCAAAAAGTTCAAATGTCCCTTAATTCTAAACCCAAAATCCCACAACTCCAAGTAACTTATTTTTTCCTTTTAGTTCTTCAGCTGCACCATGAAAACATAAACCACTAACTGAGATTGGAAGATACAAGTTTGAAGCTTTCATACATGATAGCAAGATAAAAATAAGAACAGAGACAAGAACTAGTGTCACCTGCGATCAGAGCTATTCTTAGTTGATTCCCAAATCCTCACCTCTCCTCTCCTCCTTGGCTTTCTTTTGCCTTTAATTATATGGCTATAACCAGAGGCCAACTTCTTGATTGTTGCACAGAAAAGTACAAGAATCTGTGATGAAGCGGTGCAAGTTGAATTGTACCAACTCTGATGGTGTTAGTGTAGTGTCATTGTCATATAGTGTTTGCTGATGAGGATTGAAAATTTATGGTACTGAATTGCATTTGTGACATTGTTTACTGACTATACGACAGCCAGTTACTATCTACTGACGTGTTCACTCGCCATAATAAAAATGCACAAGTCTATTTTTTTGAAATATGTATCGTAATCATCTTTGCGTTGGGTAGAAGCACTACATACCATAACGCAATTGCATTATCAGAACATTTGTTTGTGTTGGAATAAACTCGTGCTAGTTAATCTATACGTTTGGTGGTCACATCACTCATATGCAATTTCAAAGCAAACATGACTTGTCCAACTCTAATGGTTTATATTTTATGATTTATGATTCCTTCTAATCTAATACTGATAGTCTTTGTACTTGAGTTTGGAAAATCCATTGTCTTGCTATGATTAAAAAATCATCAAGTGCTAAGGTATCTTTTGCGAGTGCTGGGATCTTACTACTATATATCCTTAGTCCTTACGCATGATAAGGTTTCTTTTTTAGTCCACTCATCTTGAATATTTGTCCACTAGTCATCTTCGACAAAATAAGATATTAAGATAAGCTCAGTCTACAACTGTTAGATGGTACCAACTCCCATGTAGGGTGTGTTTCTGTAGGCGTTGGAAATAAAAGAAAAAAGACGTTTACAAAACGGAACTCAAGTTTGATACTCAAGGCGTTCGTATAGAACAAAAACTAAAAAGGTTTTTATATTATGTTTGGATTTTCTTTTCATTCATCTTAAAGTTTTTTTTTTTCTAACTCAAGGGGGATGTGACATCAAGTTATAGATTCGACCAAGCAAAACATCAAGTTATATAAATTCTAGACAAAAAAACAAAATGAGGTCTAGAAATAAGATCATAAATAAATGATGAAGCTCCATAGCGCACGAAGTGACGAAGCTAATGCTAACTTTAAATGGTCAGCTCCAACCAATCCCTCATGCGTGCTTTAGGCCTAGAAATGAGGTCTCATCCTCCCCCCAAAAGCAGCTGTGCCCATTAATGAGTCAATTTTTCGTTTTGATGACCATTTTTTTACAGCACTGCTGTAATGTCTAGAATGGGCCATGTCATTGGTCATTTGGTCCTGTTTTTTAGCCTCTGGGCTTTAGTATGAAACGTTGTACCGCAAAACTTTGACAAATTCATGCCAAGCAAATTCTTGCATGTTGAGATGTGTATCGGTGCAGATTTTTGTCTTGGTCAGTCTCAATCTAATAACATGCCCAATTACCGGTCACAAGTAGGGGTGTGCAAAAAATCCGGTTCATAGAACCAAACCAAAAATTTATCCAAACCATATCCAAAAAGGTCCAACCCACTTCTTTAAAAACCTGATCCAGTCCATATTTGAAAACCAATTTGGTTAACTGCACCAAATGTGTAAAACCGGTTCTTACAAGTGGATAACCAAATTATTTAATTGCAACATCAGAGTTTGCTAACCCACCCCAATTTGACTTGTGTCCTGCGGCAACACGTTATTTTCTTTTTTTCTTTTTTCTTCAAATTTTTTCCACTCCAATACGTTGAGTCATGTCCTGCTGCAACACTTTCTTTTTCTTTTTCTTTTCCTTCCATTTTTTCCCATACAGTGGCTGCTCTCTCTCTCTCCCTCTTTTTCTATGGGTTTATCTTGATTTCAATTTTTTTTATTTACTTGTTATTGATTTGTTTTTTATTTCGAAAGATTAAATATATATATCAAAGAGGAATATACACCCAAGAGAAGCGGCCGACACCCAGAAAACAGCCTCCTCCAAAAACACAGAGAGAGAGGACAAAGCCCACGCCACAATCCAACGTAGGGAGGAAAAAACCCAACCAAACTTGTTATTGATTTGTTATACTCCAGTTCTTTTTTTAAATGAGATTCCAGCTTAAATTCAAAGATTTGTTATATTCAATTTAAATTTCAGTTTCCAAAAAAAAATTAAATTTCACCTAGCGAATAATTCTCAATAAAAGAAATCACGTAACAAAAATATATATTAATTTTTTTCGATGAAGATAAAAATATATGCTAGTAGTAATAAATAACTTTTTTTTGCGCAAGGAAAGAAATATATGAAATAGTTTTAGCAGTAATAAATCTTTGATAAAATTAAGTACTGTTACACAGTGTCTATCAAAGCCATTAAAAAACAGTGAAGTTTTTTTTTTAAAAATCAAAACAAAATTAATTTAAATCCTGTTTTAAAACCGGTTTTTAACCATAACCATTTCTTAAAACCAGTTTATAACCATAACCACTTTTTAGAAGTGGTTTGGTTCTAAAAACCAAATTCTAAAACTGGATATGAAATGGATATGGTTTGGTTTTTAAAATAACCAAACCATGAACACCCCTAGTCACAAGTGGATGACCAACCAATTAAAGAAATATTCTGATCCCTTAATCCCTTCCTTATCACTCGGACAACTGAACCCTCGCCCTCCTCCAATCTCAGTCGGGGAGGTCTGACGGGTGGACCTAGCTCTCTATATATTTTTTGTGAACAATTGGTGCAAACAATGGGGTTTGGTAAAACTTTCTCATACTTTATTATGAACTTTCAACATTGTGGCTAACTGCCATTGTGCAAACTCATAACAATCGACCTATCAATCCTAATGACCAAGAAGGGATTTCAAAGGGCTTGATCCGGGATCTGGTGGCTAATATGGCTAATTTACGCTAGTAAAATCAAAGGCTATAAACTCAATTGGAGAATCTAACATGAGAATGAGGAAGAATGGCCTACCACCTACACGTTGGTTCTTGGCTCATACGATGGTAATTTCAATCCGAAAGAACACCTTGCAATGTTCAATACAAAGATGTTACCAATGGTGCAAGCAACCACCTCAAGTATAAAATCATGCAAAAAACTACTATATACATAATGTTGTCTTAGGTGATATATACATGTCAAATTTCTCTTAAGCAAAGATTTTAGATGTTTTCAGCTCAAACATTATTGTATATCGTGAAGAATTGGTGCACCAAAAAACTATTATAGATGGTAAACCCCTTGTGATTAAGTTAAATCAACCTAAACTAATAGATCCGCATGCTGAGTAGTGTTATGGGCTATTTGCCTATTTGTAAAGAAAGTTAAGAAACCTAATTAAGCCATGTACCAGTAGCTAGGAGTCATCATTAAAAGCCATCCATATCCTTCTCATGAAACTGGAGGTTATATATATTTTCCCAGTACTAGACCAATAAGAACCAGAAACGTGTTGTCAGTCTTTTCCTTCCTTGAGCCCTGATCCACATGTGTCTTCTAACCATCTTTTTGTGCAGAGGGAAAGGGAAAGACGAAGAAATGGGCATGAAATGCATGTGGGAGGACAACAGAAGCACATGACGGGGTGCCATAATTCAATTATGTCAAATCCGTGCAATCGTTTTCTGTCTAAAGGGTTACATCTAGTTGGTTTTTTTTTTCTTTTTCTGAAGCCAGCAAAAAACTAAAAAAGAGAGTGTACAAAACGAATAAAGTTCAATTTTCCCAGCTAATTTTCTTGCCTTTTCAACTTCGTACAGACTTTCATTTTCTCTTTTCAGTTTCAAAGGAAGGATGAGGAAGTATCAATCAGTAAAGTGGATATTATGATTGGGGGACAAAAATTAAAGGAGTGAACTATGCTGTTATGCATGATTAATTATATAGGCATTTTTTTATCATCCGAGAGGTAATCCTATTGGTGTTGGCAATATTTATATTACGGTCGGGTTAAGTTAGCAACATTTATATCATCATTGGGTTAATTTTTTTAATTGGGTTTTTTTTCATCTATAAGACTCAAACCTGAAATCATCATTAAAAAGAATTAAGCATGTACCACTTAAATCAACTAACTCTTTGAGATTATATAGGCACTTGATGTCACATGAAATTAAGGTACCTAAACATCCAAATGTACAGATATCATATATGCTCCCTCGGCTTTATTAATTGGGCTTTTTTTGTTAAAAAAAAATTATTTTTATATATTTATCCACTTAGAGTTTTAAGAGATCATTGATTGATTTCCCCCCTCAAATAATGCCCTTGTGCCATTAATAAATGGGAATCGCGTTTGGCGCCCCCTATTGCGTCTTACACCCCCTTAATGCGTCTTTTACCATTTTGCCCCTTAAATTTTAAAATATTACCATTTTATCCTTTAAAATTTAAAAAAAAAAATATCATCATCTTCATCATTTCACCCTTCTCCATTCCAACACATTCTCCCACCCCCTTTCTCTCCATCCTTTCACCACCAACATTATCATCTTGTAACAACCACATTCATCATCTTCCATCAACCACCTCCTTCATCTACTAACCATCAACATCCTTCCTCTTGTTTCCTCCTTGCTCCCTCCCGTCGTTTCCTTAAAGTGCGATTTGGACCTCCAAATCGCACTTGTAGGTGTGCGAATTAGTATTATTATTTTTTTTCAAAGTGCGAATCGCACCTTAAAGTGCAAAATGGGCCTCCAAATCGCACTTATAGGTGTGCGAATTAGTATTTTTTTATTTTTTCTAAAGTGTGAATCGCACCTAAGAGTGCGAACTGGGCCTCCAAATCGCACTTATAGGTGTGCGAATTAGTATTTTTTATTTTTTTTTTATTTTTTTATTTTTTCAAAGTGTGTATCGCACCTAAGAGTGCGAAATGGGCCTCCAAATCGCACTTATACGTGCGAATTGGTATTTTAATTTTTTTTTTTAATATTTCTGGCCCTGAAAAAGGAATTTCTAACGATCTCGGATGGCGACGGGCTGAACTACAAAGTTGAAGAGAAAAAAAAAGTAATTGGACGCTTATCGCTTCGCCATAAGCTCGGTGTCCCGAGCCCAAATTCCATCGTTTGCTATTTTTTTTTTAATTTTTGAAAAAAAATATTTCACCATAAATTTCTAAATATGTCAACTAGGCTAACTGTGGTGGTCCCATAATTTTTAAAAATCATTTGGGCGTTTTTTGAATTTTTTAGATATTTTTTAATATGAAATCGCACTCCTAGATGCGATATATGTACATAAATCGCACTCCAAGATGCGAATAATAACCAGGCTTCGTGGTTCACTTCGAAAATTCGTTTTCTCTCTCGAAATGAGTATTTCAATGTTTCTTACTTGCTCATTCTTTATAGGATAACGTAAAAGGAGATGACAATGAAGTGGATGGAGAAAAATGTTGATGGTGATGAGTTGAAGAGGAAGAAATTGGAGTTTTGAAATTTTTATGTTTTTTTTTTGTTCAGTTTTTTTTTTGGATAGAAGGGTATTTTGGAAATTTTAAAAAAATAGGGGGGCGTAAGGCGCAATACGGGGGCGCCAAACGCGATTCCCTTAATCAATTAGGAGAGATAAAATACATTTTAAATAGTAAAAAAAGAAAATAAATAACATATTAAAGAAAAAATAAAAAAATTAATTTTATTTCATAATATGTGTATTTATTCTTTTTATATACAATTAATAAAGAATAGAGGGAGTATATTTCATTTTTCTCTTTATCTTTAATTATCTTCTTATCGCACTATATCGATAAGTTTAGTTCGAGTATCAGATTCATGGTTTATAAACCAACCCAAACTAGATATTAGGAATCAGGGGTAATTAGGATTACCGTAGAAACTACACTAGGCACTAATGACTAAACAAACTTAGGGTTATGACTTTCAAGATTCATTTTCAACTTTTCACTCTCAAACAAAACCCTAACATACTCGTGACGTCACCGATGCTTCTCTTTACCCTATGCGGTCAACTGCGATGCTTTTTATAATTGAATTTCATAACATTTGAAAAATCACATTTCTCATGAATATATCCAATATAAATTAGTTTCATTTTTACCTCACTTTTACAATTATTCATTTTACCCTAATTAGTTATATTCAACATCCATTCTAAGAAGTAAGGACACTTATTCAATCTCAATAATCTAAACACGCATTCTATTCTCTCTCTTGACCGGCTAGTGCAGTTCCTGATAACCATTTACTCTCGTCGTGCTCCTTCACCTTCCTATCTATAACCATTGGTTCATCTACTGCTATAATCTCCTTCCTTTCTCGAGAGCGACCCTCCTTCTGTGATAAAACAGTAATATAAAATAAAAAATATATATATATTGGTCCAACCAAATAATGCATGCAGCATGGCATATGCACTCCAATCATTTATAAGAGAATTATGGTGGAAAGTTATTCTTCTGCACATGGTGATAATGTACTCTTTTTGGCTAACACTATAATATTTTTTTAAACCATATTTATCTTCAACAATAATAATAATATCATTAATCACATATTTTGTACACTGAATTTATATATAATTGTGTTGATTCACCGAAAAAAAATATAATTGTGTTAAGAATTAAGATACTTCCCTCATTGATATGCTCCATTTGTTCTAATCTATAAGTAATTTTTAACTAATTCACATATATTAAGAAAATTAGTTGTTAATCTAAAATTTATAAAATAGTTATGTTAATTTTCCTAAATTACCACTACTAGAAAACTAAGAGAATCTATTGGCAAGTGTTAAATAATTAAATAGAAATTAAATATATTAAGGGTAACCTTAGAAAAAGTTATTTAATGCTTCATATATATTTGAAAATGACTTATATTACTAAGAGACGTGAAGAATTTCTAAAATGTAACTTATAAGTAAGAAGGGACAGAGAGCATCATATTATCATTTAGCTAGAAATTTAGTGCAAAATAAAATCTCAAACATGAAACACCCAAATATATATACAAAGTACGATGCTTACATATGTATATAACTA
The DNA here is from genome assembly GCA_030819835.1 of Acmispon strigosus. Taxonomy (NCBI): domain Eukaryota; kingdom Viridiplantae; phylum Streptophyta; class Magnoliopsida; order Fabales; family Fabaceae; genus Acmispon; species Acmispon strigosus. The sequence goes on along the minus strand of JAUAMA010000003.1, from coordinate 66,188,713 downwards.
AGATAGAAATTTCCATTAGTTTCAAAAATATCTTCTAATATAAAGAAATACCTAGACTTGTTTAGAAATGAAGTGAAGATTGACAATTCTCCTTTTGGAAAAAAGGCAAAGTAGACAAGTACTTTTGCTAAATAAAAATTCATGTAACTAGACAAACAATATGGCCAGTTCTGACTTACCATATTCACTTAAACTATATATGCTATCTAGTCTATTCAACCAAGACATTTTCATTATGTTGAAAAGAATTGAAAACAACAAAAGAACGAGAAATGCGCATGAAATGCATAATGCAATTAAATTGCACCCCAATTATGCCATGTTGAGTCTATCCGAATCCGAATGGATGGACATTGCATGTAAGGTTAGGTTGGTGCATAATTTTAGGAAACCGTGGAGAAATAAAAGGAGATGCAGAATGAGCAATATCGTGGAAAACTTTAAAGTCGGAGAAAAACCACGAGTTGAATAAGAGGATAAATATTATGTGAAAATTGTTACAACACATAAACATAACTCTCAATTATTTTGTGACCCAATTTCATTTACTCTTTTTAAAGCAAATATTTAAACTACATTTTACAATACTTTAAAACAATAGTAAAGATAAAAGGAAATATAAATATAAGCCTAAAGTGTTTTCTCGTGCTGGTGCATCTTGATACTAGAGTAAATACATAGCCTTCGCCCCCCTCACCCTTCATCATTCTAGGCAAAATGAGATTTCTCTAAAGTGTTTTCTTGAACTTCCTCTTCCTTTACCTTACTAGCCGATGTGAGATGTGGTCCACTATCAATGATTGTAATGGATGCATCTTCGAACTTCATTGTTTACACCGACACTCATAGCTTTCATTGTCTACATTGACAATCATAGTTCTCATTGTCTACATGGACAAAGAAAACTATAGTACACTACAATTGGAACTAAACCATCTAAGTGACTCATGGTGCGGACCCAAACAATTGATAGTATTTTAGAGTTTTCTCATCTATTTAAAAGTTTTAAATTTCATAAGAGTCCCTCGGTTAAGAAGTATTTATGTCGGGTACTCGGGAATTGCCTCACCGAAGAGTGGAAACACCGCAACCGCTGGAATCAATTATGGCTACCAAATCTCCTCCTCCTCCTCCTCCTCCTCCTCCACCACCACCACCACCACCACCACCACCAGAATCACTTCCTTAAGTTCATCACTGCCAAGGCTGGCTGCACCCGCATATCCAAAAACCAGACCACTCTTCAACCGCCACACAGCTACATGCATCCAAAAGAAAATTTTGAAAGAGACATAGAGTTAATTCATAAGCCCCATTCACTCAAGTAATTAAAAATAGCAAAACACCTATGAATGTTGGACATGCTATATTTTGGAGTAAAAAAAAAGGGAAGTTGAAGAAATGGGCATTGAGTACTCAGGATGGGAGTGTCCTAAATGCCGAGACAAGCCAAAGGGTCGATAGTGCACACACGAATCAAAGCCATCAACACGCTCATGAAACCAAGCTGAAGCCTCAAATCAGACCCCTAGTACGACACGAAGTGGGCACTTAACACTAGACTCTTCATCTAGTGCTCGAGACCTGGCCTGACTTGCTTGGGATCCCATTTTCCCTAATCGAGTCTTGCCATAAGAGGCGTGAGGGTCTCCCCAGCAACCTCAGGCTATTGGATCTCGTGACGGAGGAGTTCGTGCTGAAAGTGTCGTGGTGCTTCTATAGTTCTACCTCTAAGGGGAAAGGAGAAGGGTAAGGCAGTTCAGGTGGGGCCGTTGGAGAAGGAACGCGACGGGGAGAGGCAGACCCAGACCTAGCCAACCAAAAAGGTGTTGCGCTCCAGACCCATTATGTATTTGTTAATTTGGGGAGGAGGGGGCTATGTCAGAAATTGCCCCCTTGTCATATTACATCTCTATTGGGGTTCTACGGCGAAGGGTTGTTCCCACTTCATTATAAGATGGTGAGGTTGTTGTATTAAGAGTTGCTGGAGGAGGAGCAAGGGTGGTCGAGGGGTGGTGGTACAAGTGGTGAAAGGGGGGGGGGGGAGAGCGACTAAAAAAACCTAATTGCATTTTACAAAACCTTAAAATGGCGCAAAAAACTTAATATGCCCCCACATATTTGGCGGTATAGCATGGGTCCCATTTTTAGGTGACTCATACTAGACATTTTTGAATACCAAAACATTTTTACCTACTTTTCTTTAATTATACCTTATTTAATAAATTTTATCTCACATATTACCATTTTACAGTATTAACCAACAATAAATCCTCTCTATTCTCTGCATCTTTCTCTATCCACAGTAATATTTATTATTTCTTATTACTAAAAAAAAAAGTATAAACAAGGTTATTTTAATCATATAGTAATATCAAAATTGTCACCTTATTTCTTTTTTCATAACTCAAAACCTTAAACAAGAATTAGAGTGAAATGGTACTACTCTCAATTCTCGTGGTAAGTATGAATGTTCTGTTCTTATTAGTAGTTTTGTTTTACCTTTGCTCGGGGGAACTAGATTCTAGTTAGCAGTTATTGACGAGATGGAAAAGCGTGAAAGCCATAACCCTGTCGTAGGAGTAATTATTGTTGTGTTGTACTTGTATGGTAACCAAGCAGGACGTTACAGTGGCAGCTTTTGCTTTATAAATACCAAGTTTCAACCACGGCTGTGGCTTGCAGCAGCAGTTTTGGTTCTTGGTTGGCTGGATTTTCATTTTCATTTTCAAAATGACTCTGTTTTTTTCCCTCACCACTCTGCTTCCCCTGTTTTCTCTTTTCTCTTCTGTTCTTCTCCTTCACACTGATGCCTTCCCACTCCATAGCCACCATCACCACCCTCACTTTGCCACTCACAACTACAGAGATGCTCTCACCAAATCCATCCTCTTCTTTGAAGGCCAGAGGTCAGGGAAGCTCCCTTCTAACCAGAGAATGTCTTGGAGAAGGGACTCTGGCCTCTCTGATGGTTCAGCCATGCATGTACATAGCTAAAAAACTCTCATTTTACCATATTGTTTCATTGTTTGTGTCTTTGGTTGCTTATTTGAGTGTGAATATGCAATGCAGGTTGATTTGGTAGGAGGGTACTATGATGCAGGGGACAATGTCAAGTTTGGTTTTCCCATGGCTTTCACCACCACCATGCTTTCATGGAGTGTTATCGAGTTTGGTGGGTTGATGAAAGGTGAGTTGCAGAATGCCAGAGAAGCCATTCGCTGGGGTACTGATTATCTTCTCAAAGCTACTGCACACCCAGACACCATCTATGTTCAGGTTTAGTTTTCTCTCTTGTTAAGTCCTTTCTCTGTTTTGTATGAACATGATGATTAAGGATAAAAGAAAGGAACTTGGATTTTGATTTTGGTTGGGTTTGAAGGTGGGAGATGCTAAGAAGGACCATGCTTGTTGGGAGAGACCAGAGGACATGGACACTCCAAGAAGTGTCTTCAAGGTAGATGCAAATGCACCTGGTTCTGAAGTTGCAGCAGAAACTGCTGCAGCTCTTGCATCTGCTTCCATTGTTTTCAGAAGATGTGACCCTTCATACTCCAACATTTTAATCAGAAGAGCTATTAGGGTAAGCCCTGGATTCAAGTTTCTTTCTTTTTTTCTTTTTCAATGGAGAAATTTTTCCAATAAAATAGTTTTCTGAATGCAGGTTTTCCAGTTTGCTGATAAACACAGGGGATCCTACAGCAATGCCTTGAAACCCATTGTGTGCCCCTTCTATTGCTCTTACTCAGGATATGAGGTAAAGTTTTGATTTTTCCATGTGCCCAATTGATTTTGTTTAGTTTGTGGGAAGCACATGCTGAAAAAAACATCTTCCTTTTGTGTGATGGTAATTTGAAAGGATGAGTTATTGTGGGGTGCTGCTTGGCTTCACAAGGCTACCAAGAACCCAATGTACCTAAACTACATTCAAGTTAATGGCCAAATCCTTGGGGCTGCAGAGTTCGACAACACCTTCGGGTGGGATAACAAGCATGTTGGAGCAAGGATACTTCTATCCAAGGTCCAAAATCCAAATCATTGTCTATGAAACTAGCATCAACATTAATGGTTTGAATCTCATGCATTTTGTGCTCTTGATTTCAGGAGTTTCTTGTTCAAAAGGTACAATCCCTCCATGATTACAAGGGTCATGCAGATAATTTTGTTTGCTCTCTAATTCCTGGTTCCTCTTCTGCCCAATACACCCCAGGTGAGGTCCATTTTCTCTATCTTTCATTCTTTCTTTTTCTCTTATCATCATTCTCACAATGTGGTCCAATCTGCAAGCTCCAACGGCTTTATGTTCTTGAAAAACACTGCAGGGGGGCTTTTGTTCAAGATGAGTGACAGCAACATGCAGTATGTTACATCCACGACATTCTTACTGTTAACATATGCCAAATACTTGACCTCATCCCACACTGTTGTGAACTGTGGTGGAACCACAGTAACCCCAAAGATGCTCAGGACAATAGCCAAGAAACAGGTACAAAAAAGTTGCGGCTTATATGCTGTAACAAATTGATGAATAATTGATCCTATAACCAAAATCAGAAAACAGAAGCTATCTAAGGATGATAGTTTTCTTAAGTGAATGTTCACTATAAGTGTTACAAGTAAGTTCTTAGAATAGGAAATACTATGGGCCCTCGCCCTCATTGTATCATATATTTAGTCACTATAAAATAGAGATTAATTTGACTAACTTTTTATTTGATATTTAGAAAATAACAAGAGCGAACCTTTGACACAATCAAAGATTGTTAGTGGTGTATTCACTCAATTTTTCTTGTTAGAATACTTAGATATAATTTTTTGTTTTTGAGGTGGATTACTTGCTAGGAGATAACCCTTTGAAGATTTCCTACATGGTGGGGTATGGTCCAAGGTACCCACAAAGGATCCACCACAGGGGCTCATCTCTGCCGTCCGTTGCTGTGCACCCAGGGAAGATCCAATGTTCAGCAGGGTTCAGTGTGATGGATTCACACTCCCCTAATCCGAATGTTCTGATGGGTGCAGTGGTTGGTGGGCCTGACCAGAATGATAGGTTCCCAGATGAACGGTCAGATTATGAGCAATCAGAGCCAGCTACTTACACCAACGCACCCCTTGTGGGTGCACTGGCTTATCTTGCACACTCATTTGGTCAACTCTAGAAAATGCAGCATCCATCTCAATCCAACTTGTTTGGTGTATCTGATGATGATGTTTTAATTGCACCTAGTTTAGCTTAATGCTTTAACTACTGTGTATGATTTGGGAAAGTAGCGTTTATGTGTAAGAATTTGGCTTCATTTTGCGTGTCATTTGCATTAACATTAGGCGAGGCAAATAAGGTGGTATGGTTGAATTGGAAAAAGTTTAAGGCCACCTTTTTCCTAGAAACTTGGAAATGATCAATTTTGGTACACAAGCCAATCAAGATGGTCAAGTGGAAATTAAGTTACCTTGGAATTCATATTCTATATTTGGTGGTTACTTAATTTTATTGGTGCATTTTAGTAGTACTAGTTTAGCATAGATGTGGTGAGGTTAAACAGGAGGAAAGAAAGAGCAACTAATTAATTTTCGAGTATTTGACCGTTGAATGTGAGGGTGATGGAGAGAGACGTTTTTGGGAGACATGTGAAGTACTGAAGGAACTGGCTTAAGATGCTGACACAAATGTCAGAGTAGAGGAATGCAACTCTTTTTGGGCATGGAGCAAAATTTCCAAGAATTTTGGGACAAATAAAAATAAAAAAGAACATGATCATCTACTTCAACAAAAAGTGGCTCTTTGCATGATATGTTTTTCATTTCTGATAGTGAATATTGAATATTTGTAAAAACACTGCCAAAATCACATGCTTATAATCGCGTGAAAATGAAACAAGAATTAGTTGCTTCTAAAAAATTATATGGGATTCTTTGTATTTAGATTAGCGCTAATAGAATTGATTCTACTATAACCACTATAAACTTGAGTTAAATGACATATTTGATTGTAATTTTTGAAAATTGTTTTAAAAACTGTTTTTAGAAATCATTCTTGAAAACTGTTTTCCACAAAAAAAAGCAGAAAAAAATCATTGACTGCGATATTTTCTAGCATTTAATAAATTAAAAAATTGAAAATTAAAAACAGAAAATGAAAACATCTTTTAGCTGTTCCGGTATTTTAATTTTTAAAACTGAAAACAAAAATTGTTTTAAAAACATTTTTTAAAACAGGTCGTGTCAAACACATTTTTAAAATTTTTGGTTTTTGAAAACAGAAAACAGTTTTTAAAAACCGTCATCAAACAAGATGTCATGTGAAACGCATAAGTGATTATTTGTTTGGATGTTTTTAAGAAAAAAAGTGGATTTTGCGAGGATAATATTATGAAGTTTATTTGTAAAATTTCAAAACTAGTTATGTGAAACGCATAAGTGATTATTTGTTGTGACAAGTAGATCTAATTATCAATCAATGAAAATAATTTTTCTAGCCCACTCAAACTCATTTCAACTAGTTTATCCAAGTAGAATTGACTTTTGATTATGCTCTCCAAACATGTACAAGAGACAGCCAAATATATTTTTAAATTTTCAAAATCAACTTTGGATCCAAACCAATAAGAAGCTCTACTTTTTATTAAAAATGCTTTGTCTTTCATCCCATCATTAGTGTGTTTGTTTTTCTATTACAATGTTGTTTCACGCAGAATTCTGAGGCATATTCAACAAACGTAATGAACTAGTTTCCTTACCAAATGTCTGTTCATGTTCATCGGAAGAGAGATATAGAGAAAATTGTGGTCCTTGAGGGTGTCTTTAATATTGGTGGTCTATGTATCATTGTTGTTGAAACAAACACTATAGAGGTTTTGATTGTTAACATAGAAAGTGGAAGAAAAAAAAAATGGAAGGGAAGGGAAGGAAAAGAGCTCTAAAAGTGATTTTTAATTGTTTGGTTCGCGGGTTAGTTGAGAAGTGTACCACCGGGGTACATTTACTGTTTTAAGGTATAAAGACAAAAATATCCTCATCTTCCACCATTCACATTTTACTTTCTCTTCTACCTAATTTTCACTCACATTCTCTTCTTATTTCTCTTTTATTCCTATCACATCGGCAGAACAAGATTTTACAACGTAGGTTCATCATTATAATGCGTGGGATGACTTGGAAACAAAATTTCATCTATATTATAAGATTACTAATTGTCTAGAACCAGAACTTCATATGCATTATAAGACAATATTATTCTCTCTTAGTCATGAGTCACCCCTTTGCAAAATACATGGTTGCTGATGACACCACTCAATTAGTTTGCACCATCCTTTGCTAGCGGAACAGACTTGGCCTGCATAGAAGTTGTAGACCAGAGAATTGAAATCAATGTCAGTATTTAGTAATAACTTCCTTTTGTTTCTCTTACACTTGATATGTTAAGATGGTAAACTCATAAACAACCCTGCACTGCAATATAGAATCCCTATCATTTCCTGAAACTAACAAGTAATTAAATATTATATCTCTCACCAAATCACGGAACTTAAGGATGTAGAACATCTCAAGATATCGCCGAGTTTCGCGTCGCTCTAATTTGGAGACGTGCTTCCAGAAACTATAAACTCCCGCCAAGGTCAGAAGCCTTTCAGAGTAGATCTTCCATGTGAACCTGAATTATTTGTTTGTTTAGCATAAGTATCTTACTAATAACAAAAACTACAGATGTTTACAAAAATCACATACCGTTCATAAATTCTTTTAAGACCACTATCGGATATTTTATTCCAATGGCTCGAGTCCTCCTTGCATCGTTTGAAGAATTCAACCAACCGCTCAGAAGCTTGATCAGGGTGATAAGGATCAATGTGGAATCCTGAAATACCGTCCACGATAATCTCCGCTGGACCGCCATGGCAAGTAGCAAATGTGGGAAGGCCACAAGTCATGGCCTCCACAACTGTAAGCCCAAAAGCTTCATAGAATGCAGGCTGAAATAACAGAATTACATTTACAAATGATGTTTGAGGGGTCAATTTCAATATTCTAGCAGTAAAGAAAGATCAGTAGTACCTGAATGAAAGCACCTTTTGTGTCCGCTATGTAGCGATACAGCTCACCGTTACGTGCTCTATTTGTTTGAGCAGCAATCCATCGAAAATCGCCGTTTAAGTTATATGTTTTTATGAGATCATGCATCTTGTTAATTTCTGCAATTTCTTCTCTGTCCTTGGACTTGCTTACATCAATATAACCAGCTACCACAACAAGGTTTACCAGTTCTCTCAGTTTGCTGTTCTTTCCAAAGCATTCTACCAATCCAGATATGTTTTTGACACGGTCTAGCCTTGCCATGGAGAAAATTATCGGCTTCGATTGATCTTTCAGCGTACCACTGCCAACATAGGAAGAAATATCAACACATGAACTCAACTAAATGTTATCAGCTATTTTACCTTGCCTCATATTCATATCTGAAAAACTTGAGGCGTGTGACGAATGAGGAGTGACGAGAACTAAAAGCTAATAGACATGCATAAGTTCTTGCATGATGCATCACATTCATAGACAATTAAACCAACCTTCATTAATCTTGATTCTCAGGACATAGGATGGTAACTTAGAATAATCAAATTAATCATTGGACCTATTACTTCAAAAGTTACAGATCCGTTGCAAAGTATACAACCCAAATTCAGAACTTGTTCAATTGAAAAAGACTTACATGTATTCATCAGTCTGCTCAGGATCATACAGTAGCTTTTCAATTGAACCATGTAGAGATGTAAGTCTATTCTCCTTTTCTGAGTAGGGGAAATATATGGTCATATCTGCTCCTGGAGAGACAATATTGAACTTAGGATCAAAAACATCAATGCCATGGACAACCCTATAGAGCCCAGGAAGAGTAAAAGCAGTGTGGCTCTCATACTGGCCAACAGTATTCTTCCTGAAAGAAAGATGATGCAAGTTAAGAAAATCACATGACTTGCATCAGCACAACCAAAAACCAAAAATATAAGAAATAGATCATAGGATATAAATTACCCTGTATATCACGAAAAGAAACTTACGTTCCTGCAATCTCTTGGTATGTACTGGTGATGATAAAATCAGCACTATTCATTGCTATCAGGTCAGCAGTGAACTGACATGAAAAATGATATTTATCATCGAACTTCCTCCAGTATGTACCTGAATCTGGATATTTTGTTTTCTCCAGTGCATGTGCAATTGTGCACTATAAGTATGAACATTTAAATCTAGTAAGTTGCCTGCTCAGTAGAAGATAACATGAGATATGCATTTTCATGGCAAATTAAGAGGAAGAAGAAGAAAGAACATTACCCGCGTAACTCCCATTTTAGACGCTAATAAACACGCTACTAGATTCCCATCGCTGTAGTTCCCAATTATGAAATCAGGATATCCATGTAACTCAGCAACAATTTCCTTGGCAACATCCTGTTGATACACAAAATTAACAATGTTAAAAAGGACAGGTTAGAACATGTGGCAAACTGTGATCATTAAAAATCTTTTCATGCCGAAAGCAAGAAATGATTGATTCATAAATAAAAGTTCATAATGAGGGGAATAGTTCCACCCAAAGACTAGCATTTACCTGAGCATAAGTCTCCAGATAAGGCCATACATCAAACCTTGAGATCCATTCACCTAGAATGCCTTTGTCTGATCTGAAAGGAACTCGCAGAATATGAGCGTGTTCAGTACCACTGACTTTTTCTAGCCGCTGGTTGCATGTTGTCCCCTTTGCATCAGGTATTAACCTGGTGACCTTCATAACATAAAAAGAAAATTAAGTGCAGGAAAACAGTCAAATTTGAAAAATGGTCCAAGTTACACTTACAATTAGAATTCTGGGGATTATATCAAGTCCTTGTTTTTTGATCCTAAGGAGCATCTCATTTTCGAGGGCACGCACTTGATCCAGTATATAAACAACCTGTAGATAAAACCTTTCATATAGGATGGAAGAACTCATACTGTCATCCATAATATTAGCTCAGGCAACGCAATGACACAGAGAAGAAAGGGAACTAGTAAAGAGCACTAATGAAATCAGCTCCAATGTTGTTGTGGCATAACATATATGGTAAACAAGAGTACCTGGCCACCGGTGTCGGGCAAACCAAGGACATTGGCTTGCCCAAAGTATCCATGAGGAGATAATATAACAACATTAAACACCATTGGCACTCTTCCAAGAAAAGTCTCAATTGTAGAAGGATCAGGAGCCTGAAGAAGCTCCAAGAGCAGATGCATCATCTCCAATACGTGTTCAGCTGTATCCCCCCAACCTCTCTCAAAACCCATTCCTTGTAATCTACACATAGACAAAAATTCTCACATCATCAATAATCACTCTACAAGGCTTCACATTTGAACTGATTATCAAAAGATAAGCTTACACATATTCAAACTCAGAATAGAGTGTATCACGTGGAAGCTTCGAAAGATAATCCTCAGCCTTGGCCAAAGCTGACTGTAGTCTGGAAATGCTTTGAATACGATCGTTTAACATTAGTCCCTGCACCATAATCATGAGGAGGAATATTCATCATCTTTAGAGTCCTCAGATAGTTATACACTGACACAGACATATACACAGAATAGAAATGTAAATTCAGCACTCAAGAACAGGATAAAGTTCTGAAAATTAAAAAAGAAGAATGCAGGCCTAAGTTGCATTCTTTGAAACTACGACAGCTGTCATCTAGCACAATATTAATTACAACACTTTAGTACAACTAAAAGGTGCATAGCACAGCAAACTTACATGGCCTTTATATTTGTGAGTTCGGAGGAATTCAAGCAATGGCTCCAACGAATCTTTGTTACGAAACATAATTGAAGAAAGGTGGCGATTGAGAAACTGAACACCATTGCCAATGGACGATGAGCGGGTTGGGCGAGGAAATGAGGCATTGAATGGCTCAAAATCAAGCTCTAATAAAAAATGATTATCAACCCTGTTTTGTAAAATAAAACAAAAATGTCATTACAAGAGATCATGGAGTTTATTACTAATGCAAAATCTAAGCAAAGGTCTCTTACGTTCCATCCACAAGCTCTTCTTTGAATCGGAGGTATTCAGACACGTCTAATTGCTCCACACTGAGATCATGGACATTAACACGGACATATTCCCAAACACCAGGTCGTGGACGAACTGCTATAGCCACAAAAGGAGGCAAAATGATGGCTTCCTGTTAAAAAGGAAAAATAATGCTACATGTTTTAGCTCAGTAGTTAAATCTTGAGATGGGAAGTAACTAGTCCAAATAAGTAAGTTTCAAATCTTATAGTAAACATCACAACCTTCAGTGAAAAAAAATAGGACAAGTAAGATGTGTTCTCCTTAAGTTTCAAAAGATAAAGTTTTCTTATCAATGTTAATGGTTGTCATGATATACTCAGGCATTTCCCTAATAGATTGAAAAAGGGACAGATTCCAAAGAAAACTATGAAACAAGTATGAGGGGTTACTTAACAAATCATCATTGTTAAGTTGAGAATCCTCATTTAGATGAATATGTAATTAATATAATTGAAAGTCACAGTTCCTTAAGGTGAAGAGGTTATATTGTAGTGTCTAGATCTTGTGTTGGGTATGTCGATTGTTGTTACTATATTTATAGTATGCTTGGATCGACGGCGAACACATAACCCAAAGTACGGTAACTCCAGAAGTTACACCTTGTAACTTGTAAATGCGATGATGTAACTAACACATAGGTCCCTGGTTATTCACCTGTGCGGACTTGATGATTTCGCCAAAGGGGCCATTTTTGAGATCTTCAGTTGCTTGACCCTCTGCATGAAAATTTTCCAGCTCATCAATCAAATTATGGGGCTGTAAAATCCCTTTCCCCTGATCTACATACCTTCAAAGTTAAAAGTAACATAACATCAGCAATTAAAAATTAATAGTAGTAAATTAGTACTTCTCACCTAAAAGACCCAAACACATGCACAAACAAAAAAGACATTTGCCATTTATCATCTCTCCACTTAAAATGTGACATGAAACTAAGAAATTATATGTCAAAACTCCAAATGTTGTCACCATCAAGCAAAATTGCACAAAAAAAAAGGAACAACAGTGAAGGATGAAGAAGGAAAACCTGGAGAGGAGAGAAACGAGTTCGTTACGGTGCGCGGAGAGGGTACTCTCAACTCGGTCTCTGATACTGGAAACTCTATCAAGCTTAGGTTTAGACATGATGGTAACCAAAAATGATTAATTGTTGTTTCTCTAGTACAGTGTAGATAAATTTAAAGCTGTTCTCTTCTCTTCCTCAGTTCTGAGGTGCTATGATTGATTAAATAAGAGTGAGAAATTGTGACGAGAAAACAAAGCTAGCTTTTGCGAAATAGTTGGTTTCATGTTCAATGTTCATCGATCATCCATAAGCATGAAAATCTCACGCGATGATGGTCACATGAAGTTTTTAGTTGACCATGTTTATGAGTTCAACGTTCAACACCTTAGCCGGTAATTTAGAGTTATTCATGGTCATAGATTATTTGTTAATGTCTATAAAGTTTAGGAAGAAATTGTAGATAATGGCTATAAAACATCGGTTAATACATAGATATTATTTTATTGAACTTTATACTTACTTTTAATAAAAAAAAATCCAAACATATTATACATTTAATTCTTTATTTTAGTTGTGTGGATTGGCATTAATGACTTAATTAGAAAATAGAATAGTTTAGTCCTTAATATTAGTGATTGGGCATTAATGACTTAATTGTTGGTTTTTATTATTAACTGATTTATGATGTAATCTGTTGAGAGTTGGCTAAATGACCCCATAATTAATTGGGGTCATTTAACCCAATGTGTTGTGTCAGTTTATGTATGTTTAATGAAAGGAGTGTGATCTCATCTTAGAGTAAATAAATTGTTCCACAATAGACTATCCACATTTGGTGTGACAAACACATTATGCATTGGATAGACAACAATTCAAATTCTCACGTTCACGTTCCCTAGAGAAACCAAGAACATACCAGGATGGATCCTGAGTTCAGGTATACAAATTTATTTTTGCTATTAAATGATAACATTCTGTAATTTGTATCTGTATGGGTATATGATTTATGTGATATTTTTAATTTATCACTTAAATACAATAATCACTACCAGAAAGGGTTAGGTCCAAACTTAGTGTAGGCCACGACACCAGCGTCGTCCAAGCCGACGCAAAGATGAAAATAAAAAAACTCTTAAACTTTGAGTCGGCGAGATGATCAATAGATTTGGTTGAAGCAGACGCTAAGTTCGCCGACCAAGATAACATCGACTTCCAGATATGTAGCGGCGGCTCATATGCGAAGCGACCTTTACTAGTGAGATTTGCGTTGGTTATGGCCCACACAAAGTTTCCTGTGTGCCGGGCCTTTAATGTGGCATTGTACGCTCAAACACACGCCTTCACGGTTAGCGCTGGCTACTGACGTTAACCTTTATTGGTTTCCCGCCCCACCCCCATTTAAGCCTCCTTCTCTCGTCTTCATGTTATCTCTCTAACCCTAGTGTGTATCTCTCTCTTCCTCTGCCGCTCCACCCTCACGCTCTCCCTCGAGCCCTTGCCGCCCCCACCCCCATGCATGTTGCCCACACCATCACCCTCTCCCTCGGCCCCTTGGTCATTGAGAACTTGGTATATTGAACTTTTGTTATTAATTGATCTATGATGTGTTGGGTTAGTTTTCATATGTTTAGTGGGAGGACTCAAGTCTCATATGAGAGTAAATAAATTGCTTCCATAATAGGCAGTTTACATTTGGTGTGACAAACACATTACTCATCAGATAAATTCAAACTGTCATGTTTACGCTTCTCTAAAAAAACCAAGAACACTATGATGGATCTGAATCCTGGAATACAAATATACAATTCATTTATTCCATTAAATCATGACATGCTATAATTTATATCTATACATGTATGATTTATTTAATTTTTCAATTTACTTAAATTTCACAGTCTATCGAACATGTTTACAGGTTTTTCCGTATGTAAACTCAAAAACATGTTTTAAAGGTTTTAGAAATTCAGTTACTTATTACTCCCTCCGTCCCAAATTATAAGACCCTTTAGAGACAGTGTCCCAAATTATAAGACCCCTTCTAGATTGCAGGAAAAAAAAATAAGATTTTCATTTTTTACCCCTTGCGTTCATTATATTTTAAATTCCAAAACTTTAATTACCACCTCTACAAATTACTTCTTTCATATTCCCAACCAACTTTTGGCACATCCAATACTTACATTAACAATTTCAAGATTTTTTTTAAATAGGGGCATATTTGGAAGATTTGTATAAAAAGTAACAAAACCAACATATTAATTAGCTTATTACATGTTTTCTTAATAGGCGTGATTGTCTGAAAAGGACCCTATAATTTGGGACTGAGGGAGTATACATCCAATACTTCCTCCTTTCATTTTTACGGTTCATCTTAATTTATCTGTTATTTTAATATTTTAACACAAGTATTAAAAAGTAATATTAATGTATTTTTATTAAAAAAATTATGTAGCTTCTTAATTTACCATTGATCTCTAATGTTAATTTTAACTCTTAATTTTTCTATCACTATTAAAAATTATTTTAAGTTAAAAGGGCATAATTGATTAAATATAATCAATTTTCTCTTAAAAATTTAGAAGGGACACATAAATAAGAAGAAGAAAAATCAAAATTGTGAACACCCTTCAATCAATTTCTGGACTTTAAAAAGATGAAATGAGTTTTGAAGACCCTCACTACCAAATAAACTGTTGCTTGCAATGTAATGATAGAATAATATGTAATTCTATATATATATATATATATTACATTACATTCTATACATTTTCAAAATTTGGTTGAAAACTAAGGGTTCATAAGAGGCCAGGTTAGGCATGCTAATTTTTTGAGTTTTTTGTTTCATCAAAGTGATAACTATATAGCTAAATGTGGAGGAAGGCAATACTAAATACAGAAAAGCTAAAATGAAAAATCTTCCATTATCCTGATTCATAGGAGGATGGTCACCAAAGATAGACCTCGCAGGCTGAGTATGAGTATAAATATGAAGATTGGAGTCACACATTGACTCATAGAAACACATAGAAAACAAGGTTCTAAATTGCAGTTTGGTTGCAATAATAACAGCAACCATTCTGTCACATTGAAAGCTGCAATTTAAAACCTTACTTTTCTATAGTCACCATGGCTACGGCAAAGGCCATTTCCTTCTTAGGCATCGTTTTTCTTTCTTGCAGCATGGTAGGTGCATCTCGTGGCCCTGGGGCTCGCCGTAGCCTCCTTCAAGTTGGTGGCGCCGGTCCTGCAATTTTTGATGTGACAAAATATGGTGCTGTGGCGGATGACAAGACGGACAATGTTGTTGTGAGTTCAAATAATTAATGGAGACGAATTTAAATTTTTAAGAGGTCATTTCCTTTGTCACATATGTAGAAGATATAAATACACATAAAGAACGAGTTTTTGGTTTTGGTAATACATGTTTGATTCTGTTTATAGTAAGATCACATGTTCGAGCATGTTGCAAAAAAATATGCATAAAGAAAATGAATGAAGTTCATATTTAATTTAAGGAAATGGCGAAAAACATGTTAGATGGCAATTTAATCATCTAATGTTCTGCAGGCATTTAGGGCTGCATGGGGAGCAGCATGCAAAAATAGTACAACTCAAGCAAAGCTTTTGATCCCAGCAGGAACATTTCGTGCCGGTCCAACTATGTTTGCGGGGCCATGTACCAGCCCAGGGCCCATCATTGTTGAGGTTGAAGGAACTGTTAAAGCTACCACAGATCTATCTGAATATGTTAGTCCAGAATGGTTCACATTTCAAAGCGTTGATGGTTTGGTGTTGAATGGTAAAGGAGTTTTCGATGGCCAAGGAGCCGTTACTTGGCCTTACAATGACTGCAAGCAAACCAAGGGCAATTGTGCTCCGCTCCCAGCTGTAAGCAACATATATTAATAATTTTATGTTATATTTCTAACACTAATGATATGTTTTATATATAAATGCAGTCACTGAAATTCTTTAAGATCAACAACTCCATAGTGACAGACATCACGTCGTTAAATAGCATGTATTTCCACTATCATGTTCATGGTTGCAGCAACATCACATTCACTAACCTCAACATAACAGCCCCGGGAGACAGTCCAAACACGGACGGCATGCACATTAGCACGAGCGATAGGATCACCGTCTCCGACAGCATAATCGGAACTGGTGATGATTGCATTTCCATTGGACACAGCACCTCCAACATTAGCGTCCACGGCATCACGTGCGGTCCAGGTCATGGCATTAGTGTTGGAAGCCTTGGTAAGAGGCCGGAGGAGCAAAGTGTGAATGGCATCACCGTCACAAATTGCACCTTCAGAAACACAACCAACGGTGCTAGAATCAAAACATGGACTGGGACACACCCAGCTGAGGCAAAAAACATTGTCTATGAAGACCTCATCTTTGATGCTGTCCAGAATCCCATTATTATTGACCAGAGTTATGGTTCCAAGAAGAGAAGAGCGGTAAACAACTTAACCATGCAAAAGATTGATTAACATTTTACATGTGATTACCTATTACCTAATATGTGCAAATGTGCAGCCGTCAAATTCGGTGTGGAAGATCAGTGATGTCCATTTCCGCAAGATAAGAGGAACTACAGTCTCGAACGTCGCAGTGTCTTTGCAATGTAGCTCAACGAACCCCTGCGAAGGCGTTGAGATAGCCGATGTGGATTTGGCTTATGCTGGCCACCCTGGAAACACGACATTTGTGTCATCTTGTTTGAATGCAGAAGCAATTTTCGGAGGGAAACTCAACCCCCCAGCTTGCTTATTAATTTAATTATTTTTTTCAAGTTAACCAGCTAGCTGGGTACCATTTACCAGTGTAGGATGCTAGCTGTGTGATACTTTGATATATATAATATATGTGTATGTCATGTATATGTTTGTAGATATCGATCACACTCTTTGCTGAACATATCATATGTATAGCTCGGACCTCAGGGAGGTAGTTTCATGTCATCCTCTGAATATTGAAAGTCTATGACCTTCTATTTAAGGTCTTCTTTTCAACCCTGATTTTTTTCATTCATTTGTAATGGTCTGGGCTCGACGCTAGCAACCATATATATATACACTGTCCTTCCGCCTTATTAAATTGCTGCCACATAATATATCAACTATATGACTGATTTAATATTTTTTAAATTAAAGCTATTAGAAAAGTTAAATCTTCAATGCCTTGACTTGGTTACCTTGGGTTATTCACTAATATAGTTTTTTGCACAATTTTACTTTTAATTTTAATAGATTGTACTTGGGATAAAGCTGGTCGGGTCTGGTTTAGCTTACCCTGGCCCTAATAGTTGATCTGCGACAATGGAAGATACAAAGACATCGCAGTAGATAATGCGACAACTAGTCTTTTCTTTCCCTAGGATTGTCTTTAACTCAAAGAAGGCCAATTCAACTTGACTCCCAAGAACAAAAGACACAGATTTGATAGCAGCGCTCAAAACTACTGTTTTAATAAACTTTCCTCGGATCGATGGAGTTTTGGGCAATACAACTCATTCGAGCCTTAATTCTTGCACTAGCCGGTTAACGTCCTCTCGTATGCCTTTAAAGGTAAAGGGATAGGGGGCAGGCCTCGAAAGGCCTTTACTTTATAGGTATTGAGCAGAGTCTCTTTTTTTTCCTAAAGTTAAAGTATACAAAGTAATTCCAAGTCAGTACATTAGATTATCCGACGGTTCTGTTCCTTCTAACTAGGCCTTAGTTCGCTCAGTTCGAGGGATAGGATATCGTTTAGAAGACGAACACGTTGATGATCTTTAGGTATCACCAATCTCAACCCCAACCCCAAACCTAAACCCGATTTTAAACATCCGGTAAAACTCAGACTCAGTCAAAGCTGGCTTCAGGCGGGTACTCGTAGGTACAGGATAAATTGTCATCCCCAATATCAACAAGTTTACATATTTTTAATTAGGTTTGTCTAAATCACGCAAGGTAAATATTGGGTAAAGTCATTCTAGTCTTAGGCGACCCAATAATATTTTAACATGTGTTATGAGCTAAATCTTCTAAGACACGTATCAAAATATTATTGAAAAATCTAGTGGATTTGAACTAGAACATATTTAACTATTTGATATAATCAACACTCTATAATATAACTTAGATCAATACTTTGAGTGAAGCTATAGTGAGCTATACTCTCTGACTCTTTCAATGAGACTATCTTTAATACTCTCTCAATTTCTCTTCTCCCGATAAAGAATGATGAGTTTCACACCCTACCCATGAGAGTGTTCTCCTAAGTCAAATTAGTTATTTAAATTCAAATAATTTTTTAATTTTAAGGTATAAACTTTATTTTAAAATTCAAATTTAAAACTTTTACATTTTTATTTTAATTATGGTTATTATTTTTAACATGGATGTAACTTCCTTTTTAATCATTTTAATTTTTTAGAATATACTTAATATCAACATTTATTATTTAAATCAGATAATCATATTAAATTATTTAAAAAAATATTTTTAATTCATTTATATTATTTATCCCTATTTCTTAATTAATTTTGTTGTAACTATATTTTATTTATCTTTTTATCCTTAATTTGTAATTCTTAGTTTCTATGATCCTTAGTTTCAAAAAAAAAAAATCTATGATCCTTATTATGACATATATGATAAAATTAAATTTTTAATTCATATCTTAGCACTTTTCAATATATACTAAATCAAATTCATGACAATTGCTATGTAAGATTTTTTTTTTTACAGATGAGATTATAAACTTATGATATTTTATATTAAATTTAAAAACTTATTTATGAAAAAATATATATTAATATATAAATGTTAGATTTATCTATTTCATTTTAAATATTATATATAAATTATTTTTAAATAATTATTATAAATTATATTTTAATTATTTTAGAATTATGGTTAAATTATTTTAATTATAATGTAAATTATATTATCTATTACATTTTAAGTTATTTTGCAATTGCACGGGCTAAAATACAAGTAAATTATAATTGAAGGTTCTAATCGATGACCTCTTACCCGCTATCTAAGTTATATGACATCTTTTTATGATTTGCATATTAGTCCAAACTAATGAAAATGCTTAAATGTGGTTTTGGTTTCAAACATATAAGAAGAATATAAATTGGTCTATATAAAAAAAATTCCTTATCACTTTACAACATGGATGCCAATTTTTTAACCAATTATGAGGCTTCGTGGTAGGCCTATACCTAGTCAATCAAAGGAGGTTCATGTGAAATTTTTGCAGCAGTCTTAATTCCTCTAATTTTTTTTAATCATTTTCAGTCTCTCCTCTTCCTCCTTCACCCTCTTTAATTTTTCCATAACCACCATTGATTCCGGGCACCAACCACCGTTAACCACTGCCCTCAAAACCTTCTCCCTCTCCTTTGTCTCCCACTTCCCCCTTTCTCCCCTTAACTTCCCCGATTACCATTTTGCTAGAACCCCCATACACAACTCTCACCTCCTTGACCAAGATTGCCACTGCCAAACAACTAAACTGAACAACCGATATGTTAGAAATAACACAACTGAAAGAAATAAAATAAATATGAACACAACAACAAATGTAATGTGAAAAACTTCAAAACCGAAGAAGAACTACAACTTTTGTCAAAATCAATAATCAGAGAATAATCTTCATGTGCAAATTATTACACACTTAGAGCTAGTTTTTGACAGGGTGAATTTCCCCTATTTGGCTGCTCGAGCTAGCTAATGTTGCTTCTACTAGTTTTGTTACTAATGTTGAGGATCTGTATTAGATTGTATAATGTGATCCTTCCCCCTTTTTCTTTTTCCCCTTTCTATTAGCTTTCATTTCTTTTTGTATATGTGTTCTAGCACCCATTATATACATCTTCTATGACTTTCAAAAAAAAAACTCTCAACTACCCATAACTTAATACACTCATACTCTCAAAAAAAATATTAAACTACATATATTTATATTCATGTTTTGCATAAGAGAAAAGAAAACACAAATATAAATTTAAAGTATTATCCAGTGTTTTGTGGTTAGTTTGTTGCAATAAAGAATTTGAGA
Source organism: Acmispon strigosus (assembly GCA_030819835.1). Taxonomy (NCBI): domain Eukaryota; kingdom Viridiplantae; phylum Streptophyta; class Magnoliopsida; order Fabales; family Fabaceae; genus Acmispon; species Acmispon strigosus. The sequence goes on along the minus strand of JAUAMA010000003.1, from coordinate 66,168,542 downwards.
TTTTTATTTAAGTCTTTGACCCCATCACGCTAGCGAATGTAAGACTTTATAATGATGTTTTATTTAACCGTTTTCTTTTTTCATCAACCCTAGTGAATGTAAGACTTCATAATGGTGTTTTATTTAACCATTTTCTTTTTTCATCAACCCTAGCAATTTAAGGCTTGGAATTAAACCAACCAAAATGCACTAAAGCTTTTGGTGTGTTCTATGGGTCCCCTGTATTTGTTCTAACTCACTAAGCCAAAGACTTGAAATTCAAAGGTATTGTATAAAGAAAAGAGTGATAGGGTAAAAGAAGCTAGCTCATATCCTTGAAAAGATAATTGTGCAGAAGCAAAACATTTACACAAGGGAGGTTATAGGATCTGTTTCTTTTCTTGGTTTGATCGAACCTCTCTTAGTCCTATACCCTAAGAACTTACTGGTCTCAAAGCGATAATCGTTCATTCAAACATTTTAATTTGAATAGATTGCAAAAAGCTGATATATGATTTGTTATGGTACTCTTGGCCCAGTTCTTCTGTCTCCGTAAACTCGCTCGAGAAAATGTTTCAACAGTCGACACGCGCAATGGATGAGCGGAAGTAGAGGTAAGAGCAACGCTAGAACCAGCATAGGGATAAGCCAGGTTTTGAGTTTAACTGATTGTGATGCCCATGGTTGATGATCACTCACAACCACAGGGAAATTGATATTTCCTTTTTCAGCCGAAGTTGCTTCTTCTGGTTCTGGTGTAACATCAACGTCAACATCATCTCGTGTCTCTGTTTCTAAGGATTTTCGACTCTCTTGAGGCTCCAAATCTAGTGTTTGGGAACCGTGGCTATTGAAATATTCTTCTTCATTTGACGAGGCAGCGCTTTCCGGCGGGAAATCATCGGATAGCAAAATTTCTTGACGGTGAAAGCAGGTTGGGCATACCACTTCATAAGTATTGTTAGTGTTATGGTCAGAAACAGGGTCAATCTTCTCCTCCTGAAACAAATTAAACTTGCAATTTTACTGAATTTGTTTTGTAATTTGTAACGATGTAATATTGAAGGGGAAGAATGAATCACCGGAATAGAAGGCTCGTTGATGCTCTTCATATTGGTTGTCTCTTGGCTGTTTCAAATGAACAAGTTAACAAGGAAAAATTGAACTAGACCAAGACATGAGTAATTAACAAGTTACCTTGGAGAATCCACGTCATTGGTTGGGTAATTTGTTGAACGCTCAACATGAGAAGGGAGACGTTTAGTAATTTCAATTTCTAGATCTTCTTGGGTCTTGTAGAGTGAATTTTGCTGAGGTTGGTGTTTGGGATTATTAGGCTGCATTTGGACGCGCTTTTTCTTGTTTTTTTTGGTCGCGAAAGACGCTACCGCTATGAAACCTGCAACTGCCAAGGCTCCACAACCCACAGCAAATCCCCCAACGCCATTACTAACGTTCTTCTTTTCATGCTTCTTTCCCGTTCTCACTTGTTCCTTTCCCATCCTTGCGTTGCTATACATACTTTTTTTTTCCTATGAAGAGCTACGTCGTGTGTGATTTAATAGAAGTAGAACATTGAGAGCATGGCTAATGATTGTGTACATTTAAACACTTCTGAACACTTTTTTTTTTCTATCTCTTTCTTCCATTTACATCATATCATATGTCACATTTATCACTTATCTCTCTTATCTTTCTTTCTCTCTAATAGCCTACACCCTTTAAATGTCTATCAATTATTATTCTTGAGAGCATTAGTCCTAACTAGTTGTTTGATATGCAAAGATTGATTAAAAATGTTTGGCTAATGCAGACTAAAAAAGTGTTTGATCATTATTTACTGACATAATAGGAAGTTAATTAGCTATTTGGCGTTATGTGTGTGACCCTTCCACGTGTTGAGAAGAAATTGTGCTAGACACTCCTCGCGAATGTGTTTGCACTTTTTGCATATGCCACATTTCACGGCAATTCCAGTTAGTAAGAGATGATCATTCGAATATCTAAGTGTATCTATCATTTCGGATCCCGAAGATCCTAGTATCCTGCACTAAAACGGCATAGTTTGTAGTATTCTAGAGCTTATGCTATTATTTTGTTTTTGCATATGTTAATTGACATAGTTGAACTGTGAAGTAGTCTTTTACACACACAACACATATATGCAGGTCAGAGACAGCGGTGGCCTACTAATACCATGGCTCATTATGTTTTGAGATTCTCTAATATTACTATATTAGTATTGTTATATAAAATATTTATTTGAGTTTTTTCTGTTGTAAGAGAGAGTCAAGCCAACTGAAAATATAAAAGACTTCTATATATTATATAAAAAAATGTTTATACCCACCTACGCATTAAAATAAGGTATAAATCCTAACTACTTCCATTATGACATACCCACTAAAATCCTACTCTAAATATTAAATAAGGAACGAATCATGATTAATTAATATCAAATTTTTAACCAAATCTTAAAAAAAAATTAAATAATTTATTAATTGATATATCATCTGCTAACTATTATATAGATACATAATCCTGGTAGCCTTGAGAACAAGGTTGGACTTTAAGGGGAGCGTGTTGGTCATGGGCCTAATCAATCAAGTCCCAAGTGGTTGAAGTTCTTTATATAATTTAGTCTGGTCACCCCTTTAGGTAGGTGTTTTCTTTCATAATAAGTGAGTTCTTTTCCACATTATGTAAATTTATTACCCAATAAGTAAGTTTTTTTTTTTCAGTTTGGATTTTCCCCTTGTTGTGACCACCGCCGATTTTCCTCCACCCCACCGGTTACCGCCATGCCACTGCCATCGTGTCGTCGCTGCCTTCATCTTCCCTGCAACCTCCTCCGCCTTTGTCAGCACTATCCTCCTCTTCCATCTGTTTTTTATTGGTGGTTATGTTATGCGGCTTCCTCACGTATTGGGCCTCTACCACCAACCACCATCTGTGGCCACCATCGTCTTCGACGGCATTTCCATGGTCTCATCGCTCCTTTCATCTAGATCTGATTTTCTGCTTATTTTGAGGTGTTGCGCAGTGTTGATGATGGCATAGCTGACAAGGTTTTGAATTAACGACATCTAAAGTTCCCATATCAAATTTTCGCTTTGGTATGCAGCAGATCGGGTTGAGCTTTGGAGCCAATGTCGTTCCACCTCTGTCGTCGTTCTGCCTTCTTCGTGCCGCCTCGAACGCCTCAGCCCCCAAAGCTACGGTTTGTCTAGCCTGTTTCCATGGGCTCAGTGTAACATGCTCAACGGTGGTGGCCTTGGCGGTTATGGGCTTGCAAGGAGTTATTTTAAATCTCCTTTAGGAGTACAAAAGAGTCATGGACTTTAGTGTAACGAAACTATCTTGTAAATTTGTTATTTGGTCTATGACCCAATTTTCTTCATTCATTAAATGATTGTAAAGTATTTATTAATTCCAGCTTGTTATTGAGCTTTATGCTTTTTAGAATATTCTTTGTTCATTCTTTTTTTTTTTGGTAAATAGGAAATATAGTTGTTCATTCTTTAATTCTAGGAGTTAGTTGTAACAATAAATTAAATTGTATTGATTTGTGAATAAAAGGATACATAGAAACTTGAGCTTTGGGATGCCATTTTTGCTTTTGCTTTTTACAATTCAGTTTTGTTCTTTCATTCTTTGGTATTTTTCCTTGCTACCAAAATAATTAAAACAGCCAAAACATTCATAAGAAAAACTCCCCAATCATCTAATAAGAGCCATAAGAGATTGATTAAGGCGAAGAGGTGAAAAGGAAAGGCCCCACAGTGTACAAGTTCATCTTCTTTTCATTTAGGAAGCGATAAGAATGAAGCACAGCACCACTGATCCCTTTGTTTACGTCTGATGCATAGCTGCAATTGTTCCAAGGAGAGGCTTCAAGGAAAGCCCTGCACTCCTTCACCACCTGTTTTTCTGCCACATCCCATCGACTCAATGTTGCAAGGAAATAGCCCTTGGCGTCGGTTACTTCACTTAAGAAAGAGAACGGTGTCGTTTCAAATCCATATTCGTCAGCAGCCTCACATGTTATCCTCGTCAAAGCCCCTACAAATATCGAACAACAATAATATAGTATTAGTTAACGGCTATGACATTAATTATGTTTTACCAACACAGCACATTATGTTAAGTTTGCAAATTGAGCTATTAGAGACACTAATTACTACCTTCAAGAGGGATGAGTTTAGACCCAGATTTGCAATAAACAAGGCCTTGAATGGCAATGTTGTTGGATAGAAGTTTTTCTTCTTCGAATTTTGAATTCTCGGTCACATTTTCTTTGGAGCTATAGTCACCACTGGTAGCAAAACTACCTGGAAGCAACAGGGATGCGAGAAGCATGAAAGACAGAAGGAGGATATGGATAAAGGCCATTGTCATATCTAATGAAAACGTTAAAAACAGGTTGAGTAAAGAGAAGGAACAGAAGGCCTTATATACTGTTACATAGGCAATTTTCAATTATGTGTCCCAATAAATATTTATAGGAAGTAGGATGTGACATGGATGCACGATCAATACCTGAACTGCATGACGGGAACATTATCGGATTACATTACAGCTACAAGGACAGCTTAACACATTTTTAATCATTCAATATAATAATAAGGTACATTGCATGGATTGTAGAAGAGTCCCTTTGTTTTATGAGTGTAAAATCAGACCGGATTGGTTGAGATTTAGGGTTTAAATATTCGAATTAATCAAAGATATTCGCTTTGTATTCGTTTAATTTTTTTGATTTTTTTTTCTAGATCCAACTTGATCCTACATGGATTTGTTCAATTTAGATGGTTGATTTTTGAATAAAATACTATTATTTTAGAATTTGTACGAAATTTATTTAAAAAACATGAAAATTATATAAAAAATCAAAACATTACATATAATCCATATATATGGGCGGTGGGGATGAGTCTCTCTCTTGCTTGGAATCTTGGGACTCGCCGTGTTGTTTGTACTTCAGATTGCTTGGAGGTGGTGCGCGTGCTCCAAGCACCTCTGGATATTAACTTCTACTGGGAATGTGACTCAATTTTGGAGGTTTTCTCTTGGTTGGCGAGAGATTGAAATGTTTCCTTCATCCATGTTCCGCGAGAAAAGAATAATACAGCAGACTTCCTTGTGAGGCAACGACTAGGGAGGGTACTCAACGCCGTATGTGAAGGCAATCTCCGTCTTCGGTTTATGCGTCGTTGTATTTATACGCTGTTGTCTAGTTTTATTTTTTTGTTTAGATTTCCTCCTGTAACAAAAAAAAATCCATATATATATATGGAATGAAAAATATATAAACTCATATAATCCAATATCTCTAAAATGCCAAAACATTTCATATAATCCAACATAAACAAAATAAAACCAACATCTCTAAAACAAATATAAGCATTGTTAAACTCATAAGTAACTTAGATCTTAGCTTAAACAAACATTAACTTAGATCTTAGAGTATCAGTACTCTCCAAGTTTTCATCAAAATAAATATACATCAAAGTGCTAAACAACAACTAGCTAGCAACAGTAAAAGTGTATCTCTTCAGTTCCTTCTTCAATAGCATTGGGTTCGTTCGGATTCATTAGATCGATATTCAATCACCAAATCCGATACCCGAACCGATGGTGATAAGATGTAGAGAAAAAATTCAAACCGACCCAATAACCAAATCCAACCCACCAAAATGTGTTTGGTTAGGTTCGTGGATCTGACCGTACTCGCTTACCCCTCTCTATTTTATTTATTTGTTCATTGCTAATTCTAATAGGTGTTGTTTTATACTTTTTTAAGTATTGCTTTTATATATAGAAAATGAAAATCCTAACATATGTTTCCATTCATTAATCACTTACATGCATTGAAATATTCTCTACATTCTTTTTTTTTTCATGGTTTCCGAAGGTATTCTCTACATCCCTATGAAGCAATAATTCTACATGCTTTAGCTATTTGTCAAAATACATTTAATAGTCATGAAATAATCTTAGCCATTAAAGATAAATGGAGGGCTAAGATTTTCCAGGGCAGAGATGTACTGTTGGAGAGGATCCTTGTTCATTGATGATTGAACCATAATTTGGATCCTCTGTAGCTGAATGTTCTCTGCATTCCTCTGCAGCAGTAATTCTACACGCTTTTAACGATATGCCAAAACACAATAATTAATCATAGCAAGTAAAGATAAATGGAGGTTTAAGATTTTACATAAGAGAGATGCAATGATGGAGAGAATCGTTATTTATTTTTAATAAAGATCGGTAGACATCTAAATGGTGTAGACGACTAGAGAGATAGGAAGAGATAAGTGATAAGTGTGATATATGATATGATGTAATTGAGAAAGAGATAGAAAAAGAAAATAGGTGTCCAGAGGTGTCTCTACACGAATCATTCCCTTATATTTTTTTGTTTTGTTTGGTTTGGATTCATATTATATGCCAAAATAGGGACTAAATTATTCTTATTTTCTGATTAGTAGTCAGAGTTCTGATTGAAATAAATATAACATCGAAATCCTTCTGAACCTTGACATAAATCTATGATCAAATTGAGATATGAAGGAATAAAGGTTAACTAAGAACCTTATTATTCTGTATATATTGATATCAAATCAGAACAACGTATTAAAATTGGGCATAATAATAAATCTCTTGAAGGGAAGGAGGCTTCATGCAATCAACACTCCAACCAATGAATTGTGAAATCAATACATAACAAAAAATTAGAAAAAAACAACACAACAAATAAAACAAAACAAGAAAGCACCATTCTTGAACATTGAAGCCATTTCAAGCCAATCTATTTGAATTAATAACCACTGGGGACTGGTGCTTTAGGTTGAGATGTGTAGATGAAAGGTTTCACTGAGTACAACTTGGTCTTATTGTCAAGGAGACGATAAGAAGAAAGGAGGGCACCCCTGATCCCATAGTTCACATCAGTGGGAACTTTACAGGTTTCTAATGGAGAACTCTCTAGGTATGCCTTGCATTCAGTGAACTTCAATTCGGATCCAAGCTGCGCAAGTGACAATTCAGCAAGGAAATACCCTTTACTATCACTTTCATAACTCCACACTGATACGGGACCTGACTCATATCCAAGTTCATTCACATATCCACATGTAACTCGTGTCACAGCTCCTGTACGTTATAACCCCATCACAGACATGTTAAATGCAATTAAAGGATCAATCTCAACCGCAATTTAAAACATGATTCACTGTGAGGAATGTTGAAAAAAATGGGCAGGGATGAATTTTTTATTTTTTAGAAGTTACCTTGAATTGGGAAATAATCAGAGCCTGATTTGCACAGAACACGTCCTTGGATACGAATAACTGTAGGCAGAAGTTGCTTTACACCTTCTCCTTTCGATTTGGGGGCTTCATAGTCTGGTTTGTTTGGGTATGTTTTGTAACCTGTTGCGTATTTGGGTTTCTCTAACTTTGGTGCTGGTAGCTGTGGCTTTTCACCTTCTACTTTTGGTTTGGGGATTTCATAATCTGGCTTTGTTGACTGTGGTAATTTGTAATATGTGTCAGGTTTGGGTTCCTCTAACTTTGGTGCGGGTGACTGTAGTTTTTCACCTTCTACTTTTGGTTTGGGGATTTCATAATCTGGCTTTGTTGGGTGTGGTAATTTATAATATGTGTCGGGTTTGGGTTCCTCTAACTTTGGTGCTGGTAACTGTGGCTTTTCACCTTCTACTTTTGGTTTGGGGATTTCATAATCTGGCTTTGTTGGCTGTGGTAATTTGTAATATGTGTCAGGTTTGGGTTCCTCTAACTTTGGTGCTGGTAACTGTGGCTTTTCACCTTCTACTTTTGGTTTGGGGATTTCATAATCTGGCTTTGTTGGCTGTGGTAATTTGTAATATGTGTCAGGTTTGGGTTCTTCTAACTTTGGTGCTGGTAACTGTGGCTTTTCACCTTCTACTTTTGGTTTGGGGATTTCATAATCTGGCTTTGTTGGCTGTGGTAATTTGTAATATGTGTCGGGTTTGGGTTCCTCTAACTTTGGTGCTGGTAACTGTGGCTTTTCACCTTCTACTTTTGGTTTGGGGATTTCATAATCTGGCTTTGTTGGGTGTGGTAATTTATAATATGTGTCGGGTTTGGGTTCCTCTAACTTTGGTGCTGGCAACTGTGGCTTTTCACCTTCTCCTTTTGGTTCGGGGATTTCATAATCTGGCTTTGTTGGGTGTGGTAATTTGTAATATGTATCGGGTTTGGGTTCCTCTAACTTTGGTGCCGGTACCAGTGGCTTTTCCTCTTCTCCTTTTGGTTTGGGGACTTCATAGTCTGGTTTTGTTGGCTGTGGTTTGTAATCAGTTTCGGGTTTTGGTGCTGCACCATCCCCATAATAATCAGTTGCAGAAGCAATGACTAGCAATGCTGAAAGAAGCATGAAGCTTGCAAAGATGGATTGAAGGAAAGCCATTGTGGATTTCCTTGTAATAAAGAAAGGCTTCAAAGTGGTGGTGCGGTACTAATTCACTGAATGACTTGGTTATTTATAGTGAGCCTAAATGATTGACTATGCTTATAATAAATTATGGAATTGGGAGATAAAATATAGTATATGGATGATTTGGCAGAGCAAGATAGTTAGTTGGTTGCACGTTATGGAGTTAGAATCCACATAAGTGAATACTTAATAAAACGTGGGGAGCCTTTACTTTGAACGTGGTTTTCACATCTTCAGATAATGTTCATTACTACAGTCTACAAGGCATAAGATGATGTCATTGGCAGCTAGAGTGCTTTTTTCATCCATGTAGTTGATTGGTATTAGTTGGTGTTAGCTTTCTATTATATTATTATTGTAGGCAGATAGTTTTGTGTTAGTGCCCTCCATTTGGTGATATTCATATAAAAGGGTTGTATCTGCTATTGATTCAGAATCTCTCTTTATCTAGTTTCATCAGGTGGTATCAATTCTCCATGAGCTCTATTACACCTGCTCTTCTTCTCCTTCTACGTACATGGCTAAAAACAAACAACCTACCTCAAATAACCTTTATACCTTACTTGAAATATTTAGATTTTAGACCATGAGCCATCTTCCACTATACCATCTCAGATCTCTAGCTACTACAAAGTCAGTCACACCTTCTATCTCCCATTCTAACTCTCCTCACCCTGCAGAACCTATGCAACCTGAGCTATTAAGGCTTAGCTTTGAATCAGAAATGGATTATTGATTATACAGCTTCCTACTGATACAAAATTTTAAAAATAAGCTAAATGTTAAGAGAAGCTCAATGTTGATGATGTTCGAATCGAAAGGAGCCTTCATAAAGATTAAAATGCTTAGTGTTGAAAGAAGTTTAGCATGAATGTTTGAATAGAAATATAAATTTTTATGACTAGTTCAAATATAAACCATCATGACTAACTCGAAGACCAGCTCAAGATGTAAGCTTTGTGATGAAATCGAAGACAAACCTCCCAGACTAGTTCAAAAACAAGTTCCTGGGACCAATTCGAAATCAAGCTTCAAGGGCAACCCAGTACAAGCTTTTGAGAGCAATCCAAACGCAAGTTTTCAAGGCCAATTTGAAATCAAGGTGTTCAAGACCAATTTGAGAGAGTTCGAGATACCTAAGGTTGAAAGGGACCAACCCAGGTTCAGAAGAAGTTTCTAGGAGTTTGCTTCTCTTCGTGCTTCATGCTTCGTGGTTATGCCAAGTGTACGACAGTAGATTAGGAAGTTGTATCTTTAATTTTGCATGTAAGATCTAGATAAATAGTAGATTTACTTCAAAATCAAGATTGGACGTCTAATTATTGAAAACTTTGAATGCTAGAGTCTACAGATTATGACAATGGCTACCACGAGTGTCAAATAAACAAATCTTTCTTCCATCTTTTACTTGTTTAATGCAATTTTTTCTTCTAATTTACTTCAATTCATTATTTCATTCTTTGCATACTCTTGGATCTGAATGGATACTCACTGGATGGACAATTTGTTCTTTTCTTGCTCTTATTTGACACTTGAATCAGTGAGTACTGGAGTTATCTTTCAAGTTGTCACCGAACAACTTGTTCATAGTTCATCAACTTAGATTTCATTCAGGTTGTTGTTAATTCTAGCACTAAAGGACAAAGAGATTACTTTGAGGAGTTGGAACTACCTAGAATGCTAGAAGACAAAACTCAACTTTGAGGGTTTAAATCTATCTAGAACACAACATGACAAAACAAGTTGTCTTCACCCTTTGAAAATGCATAAAGAACTATAGTTTGTGAACCACTAAGCTTAGCAACCCCATAGAGGAACTTTATCTAAGTCTCATATTGATCCTTTAGATAATTTATATGTTTCACACGTAAGTAAATTAGCACGCCTAGTGAGACCTTACGTGTTTAGTGTTGAATTTTATGTTTTATGCCTTTAAGAAGTGGACATTTGGATTCAATGGCTAGTGGAAATAGAACCAGAAGCTCTTCAAGTTCTAGAAATGAAGGCAATTCTTGGCAAGTTGGTGAACAAGTTCGTAGGATGGTTAAGCAAAACACAAGACCCCAGCCTCTTTCAGGCAACATGGATGTGGTGGCAGTTGGAACACTCAAACAACCCACGTCCCTGATAGTTAGCGAAATTGTGGGCACATCATCCATGAACGTGAAAGTAGAGTCAAGTCAAAGGTTTGAAATGCCACAATTTAGAATGTCTAAGTACATCACATGTTTAGGAATGCCTCAAGCGGGGTATTCGAACCCTGTGATGACCACAATTTTCCGTCAAAAATAAGTTCCGCTAAACTTGGGAGGATTTAACAATGGTCGAACCCAAAACAATATTATAGCCTGCACTTTGCGTATGAGCCCAAGTACCCTCTAATACCATTTCTAACGCAGCTCTCTATTCTTGAACACAATAAATAGATAAAAGTAGAGATGTGCATGGGTCGGCATAGATCAGATTTGTGCGAGAGTTGGATTCAAGCATATCAAATATGTATTGGTTGGATTGGATTGAATTGTCTATTATTTTGTTTTGAATCCGAACTCATCCACCTTGATATGAACGGGTTGGTTCAGATCAGATTATCTAGTTATTTTACATAATTAAAAACAACACAACTTAAATAAAAGTGATAAACAGTGGCCACCACTCAAAATTCATCTAGATTCTAGATGCTTCTTACTTTTTCTTTTCCAGAAGCTTCAACAGAAACAACATTGTTGGCTTTGCCATTTTTTTACTTGCTTTTTCTTGAAAAAAGAAATAATAAACAAAAGGGATTGGATGGTAAATCACGAAGTTAGAATTACTTAGTTAATTCAATTGTTAGTTGATACTTACTTTACTGTTAGAAATAAATAAGACTAAGTGTTTATATTCTTTTTTCAAAAAAAAATCTATTTTTTTCCGACCCTATATTAATTAGGAGAACTTGAAACATATTTAACCCACAAAAAATAAATATAAAAGAATGCAATGGTAACTAGGGATAGAAGTAGGTCCCTCGCCCAGCCGCGTCAAACCAAACTAATAAATAAATAAGGTTAATATTTTTAAAAAAAAATTATTTATTTTAAAATGTCAAATTTAGGTCACTAAAATAGCCTTGTATTTTTTTTAAAACGGAAAACCTTATAATACTGACAAGATGAACTTTTTAAATAAATACAATTAATATAAATTTATTTTATTCTTATTAGTTGGATTTTTAGTATATTGTCGTAAAGTTATATATCTATTGATTTATTTATATATTAAACATGTTAGACTATATAATGATTTAATCATATAAATATTTTTAGAAATTGACTAATGACATATTTACGTTAACTTAAACAATATAATGATTTTAATATATTTTAACCATTTAGTCTATAAATTCTGTAACATGTTTACAAATAGGTTTAACAATATTCTCAAAAGTTTTATTATAAAACAGATTTTTAAATAAGCTATTAAGTCAGGATTGACTTAAGACCAACTTAAACTAAAAATATATATGACATATCAGGCCTTAAATTTTCAAAGCAAATCAAATATATTTAAACGAGCTGTACGATAACTCAGCCTATTTTCACCGTAATAACAACCTTTCTAATTCAAAATAAAAAGGCTAGCTAAGTAGCTATGTCTTCTTTATTGTCAGACTGAGCAACTGGTGTTTTTCTTAAATACTAATGAAATGTTTAATGAGTCAATGACACGAGAATTATAGACTTTAGTACAATGTTTACGTTGCGACTCGATGCAATATTAATATCTAGAAAGAGAATTAAAAGACAGATCCCTCCTAATTTATTGATTAGCAACTTTTATCCCAATTCAAAAAAGATTCGGCTAAATGACTCCGTGATTAATTGAGACTATTTAACCTCATATCACATGCACCATAAGATTGTGTTAAAATTAAAATTAAAAAATAATTTAAAAATTAATAAAACAAATGACACAATTTTACATGTCCATGTGGGCAAGGTTTGTGGACTCCTAAAAAAAATTATAAAAGAAATCGTGGTCACCTTTCTCATTCAAAATCAAAATGCTCTTTGATCTCTTCTTTGTCGTATGGCTAGCGTCGGTTTTGCCCACGAGTTGGCCATACGATGTGCTTGACGTTTCTCATCACATCTAGTGCATAGCGACTTCATTAAATCAGCTAATCCATTAATAATTAATTACGCACAGTTTACTTTTTTTAATCATTTGGGCTCCCAAATGAGTTTGTGTAATTCTTCTTTGACCATTCTCATCATCAATTCATCAATTAAGCGTACTCTTCCTTTATTATTTAAGAATATTATTCTTTCTATAAACAATTAAATAATATTTTGGGTTTCGAACATTTGAAGGCTTCCACTTTCTTATTTTTACTTTCTCTATTTCAATTTAATTATAAGTCACATTTTTTAAGCTTTCGAGTTTACCCGTACCATTTCATTTTTTCCAAGTTTACCCCTAACATTTAGGTTATATTTGACACGCCTAACTAAAAGGTCAGTTAAAAGTTGAAAAGTTAACTAAAAGCTTATAAGCTATTTGAAAGCTCAAAAACTACCTACTAATTGAAAAAAAATGTTTAGTAAAACTAGCTGTTGAATAAGTTGAAATTATAAAATGACATATTTTTATATTTGACATTACTTTATTTATACATCAATAATTATATGATATATTAATATTAAAATAATAATCACAATAAATAATTTAACTTATTTATTTCAAAGTATTTATCATCTCAGAAGATGAATTTGATAAGGAACTACTATACTAAAAGGTTTAGTGCTTTTATAAATGTAAAAAAGGGTAAAAAAGGGAATGATGAAATTCTAACAAAATAATAAGGATTAAAATGAAAATGCATTCAATAAGTTTTAAAGATTTAAGCTATAAGCTACCACAGGTAGCTTTTTAAAAAAACTTTAAGTTACTAAAATAAATTCATTTACCAAACACTTTTGAAGAGTTTTTAAACTAGTTAAATAAACTTTAAACTAGTCAAATAAGTTTTAAGCTATATAAAATGTCATGTCAGACATAGATTTAATGTTCCATATTCAATTATCTAAATTCTAAACCTGTACAAATGAATTTTTTCCAATCTTATCTTATCTTAATATATAACAAACAATAAGTTTTAGCAGCTTTGAGGGTAAAACATTAATTCAAAAAATCAATACACATGAGTGATAGTTGTTGCATGGTTATTTAGGTAAATTTGGGAATAATTAAGTCTGAAATCAATCTTGGTCGTAGTTTAGTTTTAATCTTTGGTTGTTTATACTTTTGTTTCCGCTTTATCCCACATATTTCGTTTCAGCCTCTAATGCAATAGGGTTTCTTCTTTAGAGCTCTTTCAAGCCGTAGTTGTTCTCCGTCGAGGTTGTGCGTTGTTTCGTTTGTGTTGTCCTTATTCAGCTTCTCTTCAATTCCCAAGGTTTGCCACAAAAGCCTCTGCCCTTTTAGATCCTCTTTATTTTGATCTTTTTTATTTTTCTATTCGGCCCTACTCAATACATGTGTTGTGGGTTCTTTGTTGTCGTCGATTGGATTTCTTCTTTGGAGCTCCTTCAAGTCATCATTGTTTTTCGCTCCTTCTCCATTGAGGTCGTCGCTGCTTCTCTTGCATTGTGGGATCTTTTTCGGTTCCTAGGTTATGATGGATAATTAATTTGACTTTGGGGTTCTTAGGGTTTGTTTTCTTTGTTCATTCCCCCTTTCTTGCCTATTGATAGCAACACTGAGAAAAAAACTATAGGCTACGATTTTTTATTCTAGGGTTTCATCTACGATGGGATTGAGGAGCATCAGTAGCAGTGCCATGGTCCTAAAAGAAAATAAACAGCACGCTAAAAAAAACAAGAAACTAACCAAAATGTTTAGAGAAAAGTGAGTGTGAACGGCGTTTTTATGAACCTATATATAGATTAGCGGCAAGCATGATCGTCGATAATGTGGTCGGTGTATTCAAATTACTAACAGAATATACTATAAATAATCTAACAATATCATAAATGTGACTTTTCTCTAAGACCATTCTTTAGTTACCGATGATATTTTCAAAATTTTGTGAGGCCTATAATGAGAAAAAAAAATTAAAAGACCTCCAAGATACAAATGGTCTTATATGATAGTAATTTGGAGGTATTTTCAATTATTGACCTTTGGTAACGTGGCAATAACTATTACCACAAAAAAAATGTTGCCACCAAATTACCGTTGACTTTTGTCGTAAATGATTTGACAGTAACTATTACCTAAAAATACTTCCGCCAAATTACATATGACTCTATATGCCGGTAACAGTTTTTTTCGTAAAATGTAAGTTATCGACAAAAATCAGTAACTTTTTTCGGTGGCTTTTGGGTCGTTGTAATGTTTATGGAGTGTACATACATACTTGTTTGAATTTGTATTGAGACAATCTAAAAGCACATTCCCACAATCCAACAAGTGTATTCATGGGTGAATGTACATTAATATTTACGATAATAATGTGAATAACATTCCAATGTATCTCATCCAAAAAAAAAAGTATGCATTGCAACATAAATAAAAGGGTTTTGATTCATTCATACTTCTCATTTTCTTCTTTATCAATTTTACTCATTTCTATTATTATTTGTTTCTTCTTTTCTTATCACACGACCTATCATATCTCTAATTTCTTCTTTTTTACTCTCATGTGGAGGTGGAAATCAATTGTCAACAAATACTTATTCAAAACAAAAGTAAGCGATTGAACCGAAATCACTTTCCAATGTTTTACTCGTATGAATTGGGGTTGTCTAAATTATCTTAGAAAAAATTTAGGTTAAATCACTTTAATCCTAACCGGGGAGATAAGAGACATATGTGTTTGGGAGGGTAAGATCCAGCAATAAATCCCTTGAACTAAAATTTGATCAAGGTGATTTAAACAAAAAAAAATTCTATAAACATTTACACAAATGAATTAAGTAGACTGTAGAGAGCTGCTTGCCAGCCAAGCAAACCACAGCAACAGCATGATGAGCAAAGCGAATTGTTATAGGTTTATAGGGTAGGTGATGTGAGCATTGGAAGCTTCCGGTGTCATCTGTCACGCACCCATTTTTTCCAACTACATAAACCCTCCACCCTCCAAATCTATTCTTCTTCTTCATGTCCTATCGGTCTCAGTCTCACTCCACGGAAACAAAATTTAAACACTTCTCTTCTTCCAAACCCATTCCTAAACCTGATTTTCCCGTGATCACCAATTACAACCTCAGTTAACAAACACCATGTGTGGCGGTGCTATCATCGCTGACTTCATCCCTCGCCGTGGAGGCCGCCGCCTCACCGCCTCCGAGCTCTGGCCAAACTCATTCGGCAAACAGAATGACTCACAAATCCAAAATTCTCAAACGGCTCATCAACAACAACCTTCCACCCTCAAAAGATCTCAACCTCACACAGGTCAGTGTACTAATTTACTCGCTCTTTTTCATTGTTAATTTTTTTTCACTCCCTAGATCAACTGGGGTTGTTCTAGCAGATGATTCAGGTTCGAGCGATAAATTAAAAAAAAAAAATCTCTTTTTTCTGAATTGGATTTTCTTTCTACTGTGTAACAGCTGAGAAGCCGATGAAAAGGCAGAGGAAAAACCTCTACAGAGGAATCCGGCAGCGTCCGTGGGGCAAATGGGCGGCGGAGATTCGCGATCCGGGAAAAGGGGTTCGCGTTTGGCTCGGCACCTTCAACACCGCCGAAGAAGCTGCTAGAGCCTACGATCGAGAAGCTCGGAAAATCCGTGGCAAGAAAGCCAAGGTGAATTTCCCCAACGAAGATGGGTATTCTATTCAAATCCAAACCCGTCGTTTCAACCCACCCGTTCCGCTCCGACCCAATATCCCTCCCCTGTTTCAACAACAACAACAATACCCTCGTGATCAGAGTTATGAACCCCCTAAAAATCTGAACTTCGATTTTGGTTATGATCTGAACCAAACAGGGCCTTTTCCAGGAATCAACACTGACTCTGTTCTGGTGCCTGTTGATGAAAATTCCGGGTCAGGGTCCGGGTTGGGATCCGGAACAGGTTCAGAGGGTGGTGGCTACTCACCGATGGAGTTCATGGGCTCTGAGCAAAACGGGAACGATTACTTTGGCGGTGGTGTGAAGGAGAATGAGAAAGGAACAGAGCTGGTTGTTGAAGATGAAGCGGCGAAGAATGAAGTGCTGGAGCTGTCGGAGGAGTTGATGGCGTACGAGAATTACATGAAATTCTGGCAGATTCCGTACTATGATGGACAATCCGTGGCGGAGAATAGTGTTCAGGAAAGCGAGGTAGGGTATCTTTGGAGCTTCGAATGAGTGAGAATTTTCAAGGCTTCTCTCTGTTCTCATGACATGACTTGGTTCTCTGCATTTTTCTTACATTAGCATGGATCGAATTGTAAATAGGGTACTTGATTAGAATTGTTGCTATGAGTTTCGACTCTCTAGTTTATTTTTTATTTGCTTTTAGAATTTTGGATCATCATCTAGTTTCTTTGAATTCCAAATTTCTTTTGCTGGTACGTTGAATTGTAGTAATTTTGCAAGATGAATTTAACAGTTTTTGAATGCCAATGCCAATTTTTCTTTTGGTGAATTTTATTTTTATTTAGGGCATGTTGGGTTAGTTAAAAACTTTTTTTTTATTTTCTTAAAATAGTTTTCATTTTTAAATATGTTAGTTTTGATTTCTTGTTTTCATTTTCATGTTCGCTAACAGAACCACCTGTGTCACTGTCATCGTCGGCGGTGGTATCGCCGCCACAACCACCATGTTGTCGTCATCACCACCACTGCTGCCACGACCACCACCGCTTTTCATTTCGCTCCTTTCAGTTGTTGTCATTTTCACCTTTTTTTTTTTGTTTTGATAAAATTTTAAAAAATATTTGTAAAGGAAATATTTTCTAAATACCAATAAAAAATGTTTTTCAACTTTATTTTTTGTTTTCTTGATAAATAAAAACAGGAAAATCGAACAGACCCTTTACTTTTAGTAATTTTGTAGGAGTATATTTCATACCACTTGGATTGAGGAATTTCTTATTTTCAATTTGACTAAATTTTACTTGATGAAATTATATATAGCAAATTCAAATTTGGGCTTAGATCAAATATGTAACCCTTTGTGTAATTTGTCGTTATTCATAGGATGATGAAACGGGGTCAAGGACGTTGTTATGAATTAAAAAAGCTTAATAATGTTTTTTTAGAATATTATGTTGGTATATTAAAGTGGATAGCGTAGTAGTACTTAGGATTGTTATGAATTAAAAAAGCTTAATAATGTTTTTTGAGAATATTATGTTGGTATATTAAAGTGGATGGCGTAGTAGTACTTAGGATCATCGAATGCATGATGGTGATAGGATGCAAAAGAGGTTAAAAGTGTAATGGAAAGCGTGAGAAGAATCCAGTGTACTATGCAGCTGGTTTTGGCTCCGGTTTCAAGTTGAAAGCACGTTTTCTTGTTCAGTTTCTAGAAGATGAGCAAAACAACCGACGCGGCACTCAGTGGGCGCAATTGGGTTTGGGTTGAAGAAACTTTTAGTAATATTTGGGTGTATAAGGTGAAATACTAATTAAGTAGTGCACCGTGTACCATTAGTTTTTGGTTAATAAAATCGCATCAAATGTCTAGGTAGGTAATCGGTTTTACAAGTTATTTTTTTTATAATTTATTATATTTTTTATTTGTTAATTACTATAAACCCCTTTCTCTCTGTTAATCTTTTTCTTATAATTCATTTTTACCCATTTTTTTTTAAAAAAGGTAAAAATATAATTAACTAATTATTATTATTTTAAATATCAGGTAAAAATCTGTTGTAGCAATTCATTTAAAGTGGTGCATGATGCACCACTTAAGGTGCAAATGTACCCTAAAAACCACCTACAAGCCACCGTTTGTTTATTTGTTTATTGATGTTTCACGCGGAGGATTTGGAAGCTATCATAGTACAAGACGTCAAAACATGTGTTTGTTTTGTACATCTTTAAATATAGCATGTGGACACTCTTAACTTTGAATATACGGTGTAAAACCATGTAAAATTACTTCTTTGACTATATATATATAAATGTATTATGTGGTTGACAGTGGAAAAAAAATGGAATAGGATAAATAGATTTTTTTCTGTATTTGTTATGTTTTTAAAGATAAAATGAAATACAACGTAAAGTTCAAGGAACCAAACACTTTGGTTGTGTTGAAAAAGGTAGAATGGAATATAACACTCTTTTACAATTTTTACAGGGTCAATAATACTTTTAATTTATATTTGAAATCTTTTGGTTATATAATAATAGAAAAAATTATTTAATAAAAAGCAGAAAACTGATTATTGTATTCCAACAGTTTAAAATCACTTTTTAAAATGAAAAAGATTTATTATTTTTTGGACAAACATAAGTAAATTATTTCTGCTTTTTGAAAAATCACTTAAAATAAAATTAATTATTTTTTAAAAGTAAAATCACTTTTGTTTAAGTAATAACAAACAAGTCAATTGTTTTTCACTTAAAGTTAAATTAGAAATAATTGATTACTTCAAAAGCTACTATAATTAGCTTAATGAAATAATTAAATTTATGTTTTTTCGAAAACATACACAAACAAATTAGAAATATATATAATTATTTTCTTTGAATATAAATGATTATATCAACAAAATAAACAATGGCAAACGGTTTAAAATCGTTTCTATATAATTTTTTTATATTTTTGTATCTAAATAGTTTAAAATAAATGGTTCTATATAAGTGATTATATTACAAAATAAGCAATGATAAATGGCTTAAAATCACTTATATATTAAAAAGCATTTTTATAGTTTTGTACCCAAACGATTTAAAATCACTACTTAAAGTGAAAAACATTTCTTATATTTGTAGACAAACATAAATATTTATTTATTTATTTAAAAGTCACTTAAAATTAATTACTTTTTCAAAAGCTACTATAAATAGATTAAAGAAACACTAGTGCATTTTTTTTTCTGTCACCTTTCAATTGCTTTTTTTTTTTTGTGCCTTTTTTAGTCACGACCTATTTTCACATATTCTTCCAAGTGCTCAATAGACACGTTTTGATTTGGTTACGGAACGTGCAACTGAATAAGTTGTCTGAACCCCCACATAAGAGGTACTATCAGAGATAACGATGTCTCAACTCACACTTCGTTAGAAAAAAGAAAATTAATTTATTAATATCTTTTTTTTAAAACTATTTATTAATATCTTTGACTATATTTAAAGTTTTTATTATTACATATTGTAAGTAAAAACTAAAATAAAGTTCGTTTCACTATATTTCTTCATATTAATGTTATTTCATTTTATATGATCAAATTGTTGGGTTATTAAAAGGGTAAGACAAATATTAAAAGTAATGTTAAACTAAAATATCTCAAATATCATTTATTTGACCAATTTTTTTTTTCAAGATCTTTTATCCCTCCCCAACTCTGCTCCATGCAATTCGTTTACTCATAATAGCCCTCTTTGAAGAAATGATGATATGTGATAATTTAGAGAAAAATAACACATAATTTAAAAAAAAAAAAACATGTATCCTATAACAAAACCGAAATATGCTAACATTAACAACTATGTCATTGAGTCACTTCAGTGATAAAACATTTACACAAATTTTCATGATCAAGTTATATTATATCAGTTTCAAAAAAAAAAGTTATATTATATCAAAGTTCAAAACATGTAATTGATTATTAAAACAAGGGTAAGATATTATATAAGGCCTGATTGGAAGAGATTATTTGAATTTATTTCTATTATAAGCGCTTATGCAAGTGTATGGAGAATAATTTATGATCTACCTATAAATTTTTTTGAGTTTATTTTCATAAAATGTTCAAATTAACTTATGAATAAGAAGTTATATTTTTCTATAACATATTTCTAACTTATTTCAACAAATTTTTAAATTAACTTACGAATAAGCTCTTATATAATAAATGCTTATTACCATAAATATTTAATTAAGATATTTACCCAAATGTAACTATCTTTAGGAATAATTATTTATGATTTATCAGTACAAAACTCAAACATAGAGGGGACGAGTATGTGTGCTGGCTTGTAGTTTTTATGCTGATAAAGTAACTATTTATGATTTAACTAATTGCAACCAACATTATGTTCACATTTTTATGTTCTTAGGATGAATGTTTATTGTTCTTGCAAAGATTATTGCTTTATTGCAAGATGATCAATGGTGGTACACAACCTTTAAATGCACAAGACAATTACTTATGATGATGGCATGTACTACTGTGTTGGTTGTAAGAAACATGTATTGGATGTTACAGAGAGTTAACTTCAATAATGTTCTTGAAATTCTTTGTTTGTTCTATTGTTGTATGTATAATTTTGGCAGTTGAATGCAACAATGGGTTAAAAATTTAAGTGTGAGTTGAAAACCTTACAAGAGAATGACTCATACTAAATGCCTTAAAATTTTAAGTAAATATATGGTGTCGAATTTTCTTGGTGTCTTGTTCTCTAGGATCATGGGTTCTCGCCTGTCTTCCTAACATGTAGTATCAGAGTCGATGGTTGGTGTAGCCAAGGTGACAGTTCATTGTATTGAAATTCTTCCCGGTGGTGTGGCTAGGTAATGTGTCTCATTGACCCAGCGAAGCAAATGACAAGGCAAGTGTGGATAGCTTCCACAAAGGGGAAACATGGTAATGTGGTGGTGACTCACATTTAAGGGGAGAATGTTGATAATTTAAGTGTGAGTTGTACTCTCACATTAATGAAGACTTTACAAGAGACTCATATACTTAGGGCCCGTTTGTTGGTCAGAATAAGATAGAGAGTTGGATAAGGACATGATAAGATAAGAGTAGGATAAGCTCTTATCCGATCATGTGTTTGAGGTGCACATGATATGATATAAAATAAGAAAAATGCATCAAATTTTCCTTTGAATAAAAAATAAAAAATTCTTTTTATTTTTTTTAAAAGTGATTATTCTATTAATATTAATTTTTTACATTTTCATAATAAGTCTATATTTTAAAATAACTAAAAATAAATTAATTTATATTAATTAGCCTATTATATTTTTTGAAGGGATCCTATTTTAATTAAAATTATGTAGTTAACCAATTGGTTTTAACTTTGTCTTGAAAATTGGTAAATTATTAAAATTATATTTTTTCAAAAGTACTTAATATTTAAATTATAAATTATTATATAAGTAGAGAAATAATTTTAAATAATAGGAGCTGATAATAGAAAATTAGTCTATATTTACTATTAATAAATTAATATTTATAAGTGAGTAGTCTATTTCAATGTTAATGAATAAATATTTTATTTATTTTAATTTTAATATAGATAATGAAAATAATGTTAGCTAAATAGTAGCAAGTGATAATGAAAATTTTATAACTTTACATGAGTAAATTCAATATTTTCATCATTAATAAATTAGTTCTTTTTTAATTAGCAGTGAGAACTAATAATTGATAATAACCAATTATTAAAATTAATATTTTTATATTTATTAATTAGTATTATTATAAATTATATAACATATAAATATTGAAATAAATTAATTTGGGGTTAGGATATTGAAAAATAATATATAACTGTTATCCTATCATGTCATGATAAGTTATAATCCAACCCCCTTCAAGATAAAATTTACACATAATAGACAGATAAGATAAGGGACATGATAATGTTATCATATCCTGCTGGCGCAACAAACAACAAATTACAACTGGATAGAATTACTATTATAATTTGTCTCTGCTTATCATATATCACCAAACGGGCCCTTAGTGACTTAAGATTTTGGGTAAACATGTGTCATCGAATTATCTGAATTCTTATTTTCTCCGCCACGAGCTCCCCTATTTCCCGAACACAATACAAGCATAGATATTGGGTGAACATCATCTAGGGCTACGAAGTTTAATCTAAACTTAGGTACAAGATTATGCTTGAAGTATTTGATTCTGCCAACTTAGTAATGTTTGACTCTGGCGCTCAACACACAGCTTCTTCCAATGTTCAGCCTTACTTTTTTCAACTCAAGATAGTGTTGGTAAGTGGTAACCATTGTGGACTTACAAGTATGACATTCAGCCCATGTGCTGGGATGAACCAGAGAGTGGGCTAGGTCAACATCTTTAATTAGGAAAAAGTTATGGACCATGGGTTGTTCCGAGCCCACAACAACTTTGGAGGCTTTTGGCCCTCTGAGCCTTGACCTACAATTTGACATTTTGTGTGTAATGTATAAATTATATTATTGTAATTAATATTTTTTATATTTCATTAAATTCCATTTCTCCTAAAATTTTAGGAATACACTACACATATATATACCTCAAATTATTTTGTTAGCTTGGCTTTGACCAGATCATCAACATGAGATATATTGACACATTCATAATATTTTTTTATCTCATTTTCACTTGCTCACTCACTCACTCCCTCTCTTTCTCTTCACATCACATCGCATCACTCATCATACATATTTTATTCTACTTATCTTTCTAATAGGAATACTCAACCGTTCGAATCTGTTCAATTATCCGGACCAAACAATAATACATATATTTTTCATTTTTAATAATAAATATCTACAATTTATCCATATGAATATTAAAATTAAAAACATAATTTCAATTAAGAATTTTGTTTAAAATTAAATTTCTAGAAGTCTGTCTAAAAAAACATTAGAATAATAAAATATCAGGAGAGTGTTTGAAAATGGACCGTGACACATTATCTGGAACCCAATAATAGTGTTGAACGCAGAAGCCCATCAACATAGTCAAATTATCTTGGGCTGCACGCACAACAAAATAAATAAAAAAAAGCAGAAACAAAACCTAGGGTTTGTGAGGTGGGAGATATATATAGCTGCCGCCTTCATTTCCGTGTTAGCGTCTCAAACCAGAGCGGAGTGAAGAGAGAGAGAGATGGTGTCGTTGAAGCTTCAGAAGCGGCTCGCCTCCAGCGTCCTCAAGTGTGGACGGGGCAAGGTCTGGCTTGACCCTAATGAGGTCAATGAAATCTCCATGGCCAATTCTCGTAAGCTCTCTCTCTCTCTGTGTTCATTTTTGCTGTTGAACTTGTTTACCACCGTTTGATTCCTCAGCTCTTAGGATTCAATAGATTATGAAGCGTTTTGTCTATTAATTTTGTTTTCATTTCAACCAGAAAACACGCTCTGATTTTTGAGTTGCTTTCTATCGGATTTTCCATAGATCGACAAGTGATGGTTTTTTCTGCGTTTATAATCCAGATTGTTTTGGCCCCTTTGACTTGATTAAGTTTGTAGGACTTAATTAATGGTATTAGCCCTGTAAATGGATTATGACCTAATTTATGTTATCCTCTAAATATGATGGAATTTTTATCATTTCTGTCTTATTTTGTGATGTCTGAAATTGCTGTTGAAGCATCTGATGAATTTTACTTACTCTATAGAATGCTAGTAATGCTCGCTTTATATTTTTTTTGCATATGCACTGCTTAGATTTGTGGATTTCAATTTGCAGGCCAGAACATTAGGAAGTTGGTTAAGGATGGCTTCATTATCAGGAAGCCAACTAAGATTCACTCCCGCTCTCGAGCTCGGAGGATGAAGGAGGCTAAGAGGAAGGGTCGTCACTCTGGATATGGTATTTAACTATTTTTACGCCATAAGGATATTCATATGAGATGAATATGCGGTTATTAGATGTTTTCATGAGTTCCTGTTATCTTGGAAGCTGATGCTTTTATGCTTGTGTTGTTCAGTTTCCACCATTTATTCACTGTTGACTTTACATGATTCTTGTGCGATGCATTTCTATTGAAATGACCAGTGTTACAATTGTTCCACAAGTATTATGTTGCACTAATTATTATAGTCTAAAAATGTATAAATAATGGAAGGTACTAAATGTTACGCTATGAAACGCAAGAAAGGGTCAGTTATCACCCACATGATTTCTACCAAACGGCGAAGTTAACTTTGCCACATCAAGATTTCTTGCAACTTTCTGCTGTAACATATAACAATGTTGGTAAATATTACTGCTATGCAGTCATGACATGAATTGTTCTGTGGTTGTTGAGGGAAATAATTATTGCTAACTGTATAATTATTGCTAACTGTAATCATTGTGTCAACCCTCTAGGAAAGCGTAAGGGAACAAGAGAGGCAAGGCTTCCCACCAAGATCCTTTGGATGAGGAGGATGCGTGTCCTCAGGCGTTTGCTTCGCAAGTACAGAGAAGCGAAGAAGATTGACAAGCACATGTACCATGATATGTACATGAAGGTGAAGGGTAATGTCTTCAAGAACAAGAGAGTACTTATGGAGAGTATTCACAAGTCCAAGGCTGAGAAGGCAAGAGAAAAGACTTTATCTGACCAGTTTGAGGCTAAGAGAGCAAAGAACAAGGCAAGCAGGGAAAGGAAAAATGCTAGGAGAGAAGAGCGTCTTGCCCAAGTGAGTTTTGCCATGTTTTGAGAATATACACATGTTTATATAGTGATTTTGTACTTTTTTAATGGCTCTTGGCAATTATGACACTTGGCAATTATGACACTCTGAAGACTTGTCACTTCTGTTTGGATTGAGAAATTTGACCCTTCCTCTGAAATGTTTAGGGTCCTGGAGAGAAACCTGCACCAGCTGCACCAGCTGCACCAGCTGCAACAGCATCCCAGCCAGCCCAGTGAGTAACATTTGTGATTACTTTTCACTTTTTGTTTAAAACTTTGGCTGTTGTGGTCTAAATGAATATCTTTTTGTGCAGAGCTTCAAAGAAATCCAAGAAGTAAGTCACACCTAGAGATTGGAAGGTGTAGAATCTTTCATGTGGCTGGCATCTTGAGTTACTGGGCTAATGTAGTTTTGAAAAAGGCTTTTGATTTAGAGCGTGACAGTTTTACTTTGAACTTTAAGTTAAGTTGTACGTGTACAACTTGTATGTTGGATATTTGTTTTTGCTATACCTGGCTGCGCAATACTTGCTATTTTTGTTTCAGTTATGAAGTTTTTCGTCTAAATTTTGAATCATCCCTGCTTACCTTGATTATTCCTCGGTAAAATTTTACGAGATGCAAAATCCAAATATGGAATATCCAGACTTATTTATATTTCTGAGGGCTAAGGTTTAATGAAGATGGGGGATTCTTTTATAACTTTTCTACAGGCTCATGAACAACCTTGTTAAGCTACTCTTTGAAGATTAAGCACCAAAATAATGTTGAACTACTTTGTGCTATAGAACTTTTCTGCCCTTGCACATTTGACCTGGATTTATTGACTTGTAGCAGTAGGGTGGTGTTTACCTTAGGAAGAATTAGATATGATATGAAGCATACTCTAGCACTTTGCATATTAATCACAGGTCACTTTGCAGCCGGTGGAAGTTTTGCTTTGCTTAAAATTAGAATTAGGGAATGTGGTTTGACCGCTGTTGTTGGGTGCCAACGACTGGTGGAATGAAGTTGTATTTCGAACCGGATTAAATGGACTTTGAATTGATGTATAATAATTGATTATTGCAAATAACTTTATGCACTATCTCTTTGATCCTTTGAGCGAAATGAGGCAGGGAAATGATTTGCTCTTAGTTTAGACATTAAGGGTCTAAGAAGAGCAATCCCTCAGTTTTAAAAACAAATCTTAAACATAAAAAAATATTCTTGAGACCAAAGAGTTACTCGAAAATAGGGGATGTTCTTCCTTTCTATTTCTTCTGTATTTGGATTCTTCGAAACAATAAGAATCCTTAGTTAGAATGGATCCTACCTTAGCACTTTTTGAGATTCGTGTAAAAGTTGCTCTTTTGAAAGCATAATATAATGACAGTTATAAATTAAGTCAGGGCGTTATTGTAGGAAAGGATCCAACAGTCAAGTCCTCGGTGAATGGTGGTTGTTGAAACTATGATGCTCATAACTCATAATGTAGTAAATTCTATGTTTTGACTCAGAAGTGCGCGTGTGAATGAGGCTATGCTAGGGAAGCTTGTTCACGGTTTGCTCCACGAGAAAGACAAGATTTTGGTGAGAATGCTGCCTCAAAAATATTAAGGATCGAATTCAGTGTTTGCAGCTAAATACAAACCTGACGATTCTTATGTTTGGAAGAGCATAATGAAGACGAAGGTTGCTATTGTTGATGGCTATGGTGTTCAACTGGGGGAGGGCATGTCTTCCTTTTGGTACACAGGTTGGCTGGTTACATGTAGTGTTGCCTATGTGCCATAGCTGACACAATTCTTTAGATTCCTGACGTGTGGAGTGGAGGGTTGTAGGATCTACCTAAGCTTGTTTACCTTGGTTCCTTCTCAAGTGCAAGAACAAGTAGAGAGGTGGTGGTAACCGCTTTTTTGGAAATGTAAACCTGATGATAATTATTCAATGGCCACAACATATGATGTGATCATCAACGATAGCATGCCTACGTCCGTGGAAGTTAATTTGGAAGAGTCGTGCGTTGGAAAATGTACGGTTTTACTTAGGGTTATTGTGCATAATGCTTTTCCCACCAATTTTATAAGACATTGTTGCAACCTTAATCCTGATGCTTACTCGTTATAATCAGGTGGAGGATTTGGATCACCTTTTAAGATATTGTTCTTCCTCCAAATGTTTAGAACAACTTAGTAGCTTTATTACTTGTTATACTTGACCATGTTCCTTGCAGTGATTGTTTGGGTGTCCTCTCCAACAATTTTTTTACGTTTTAGTGTCTCTATTTTGTGGTGGATTTTGTTGTGGAATTATAATGATGTTTTTATGAACATGCTTGGCTTGTTAATTTTGTTCTAGGAGCGATCTTGATAGTTGCGCGTGAGTTGAGGATAAGCTAAATTTTGATGGTAGCTAGGTTTAGAGCCCTCAAAAATTGGTAGAGGGTCGGGTCCTTCAAGATCGTGATGGATGCTGCATACCCAACTATACATGCAGTGTTAGGGATGGGAGTGAAATTAGTTTGGGATAGGCTAGACTTTTTTTAAATAGACTTAACCTATTTAAAAAATTCAAAGTCTGAGTCTTGATATGTTACTTGTCATAAACTTTCTTTTAGGCTTGAGTCTGATCTTTTTAAAAACTTATCATGCTCTGGTAACCTATTTAAATGTTTATTTTACAATAATATATGCGAGGAGATAAACAAACCTTTTTGTAAATATGTCCACAAACCTATAAACTAATGAGCTAAAATATATTAAAATCATTATATAAGCTAAGTCTAAGTAAACGTTACCTGTCAATTTTTATAGAAATTTATATGGTTAAAGTTAATATATTTATAGTTTAATATGTTTAAACAAATAAACAAGTCAATAAGTATATAATTTAATATATTTTAATAAAAGCAATAAAATAAATTTATATTTATTTAAATTTGCCATGCGTACAAGATTTTCTAAATGATCCAAGTCTAAACTTGTAAACTAAATAAGTTGTTTAAAAAGTTTTAGCCTTATTGATTTAGTTTGGGTCTGATGTAAATTAGGCCATAATCATCTGTCGATGGCCTGACTTACTTTCACCCCTAGTTAGGGATGACAAATCTCTTCAAGTTGAGTTACTTGTTGTGAATGGGTTACTAGTAATGTTAATGTTGAGGTACATATAAAGAGATTTCTTGTGATCTAATTGATTGTACGGAGACTATGGAGACTTTGAAACTAATCAGTAGTAATGTTGAAATAATGTTTGGTACACACCCCATTTTCCAGCTCCACCTTATATTATAGGGAGAGAAGAGAAAAATGATGATATGATGTGATATGACAAGAAATACAGGGAGAAATAGGGAGAAAAAGAGAGTAATAATGAGATGGGAGAAAAAGTAGAGTGTAAATGTATAATTACTCGTAATGTTAAGGTTAAAAATTATTGGCTTCAGAACATTATTCTAAAGATTAGGAGGATGGGGCGTTAAGTTTAGAATTATATATTCCTGGAGAGTTCAATATTGTTAAAGATGAATTGACTACACAAACTTCTAAAGTTAATTCCCATTTATGTATTTGGACTTTGGAGGTTTCCCGTTCTAATGTTATTCAGCATCTATCTCAGTAAAGAATTGCTAGTGTAGTTTCTTGGTAACAAAAAAAAAACACCCTTTTGAGCCTCTTCTTCCCCTCTCACTACCGACACAAATTCGTCAGCTGTGCAATGAAACTAGGCATCAACTGGCAATCATTACAATCCAGGATAACAAATAAAAACTTTTCCGTTTATTTTTTGGGTCAAGTAAATTTAGCGTCTCGTTACAACTTGGAGGAGCTCTTTTCTAAAAAATCTCAACTGAGGAAGTCAAAATTATTGGTTATTTAGATTGCCATTTTTCAATCTAATCAACGGGAACAATTCAAAAATATTAATTCAATGAAGTTGATGGGTGAACTAAGCATCACATGCTAGTCAATCAGATCTCAGACGGACCAATCATTTTTTCAGGCACCACAAGATTGTCGAAATCTTCAGAGCTCAGCACTCCAAGCTTCAATGCAGCTTCCTACACAATCATTTCAATTTCGATATTTCAGACTATTTATTGGAAATCCACAAACAGCACACGTGGAAATCATTAAAAAAAAACCAATTTATTCATATAGATGTTCACTATCAATGACAAACCAATAAAAGTTGAAATGATTCTGCAACTTGTGGAGAAGAGAATCACACTGGAATACCCTTGCTTCATTTGTGGAGAAGAGAATCCGATGAATGTAAGAATTGCAGGGTAAGGCAGAAATAGAGTTACAGAAAATGGTAATGGCTTTCGAGAGGCCAGTCCTCTCCCAAAACTTAATCACAAGTTTACAACTGAGTAACTGCTTACCCTAAGCTGACCAGCCTAGTTATAGATACAGTGGTCCACTGAATTATTTAGTTATAACTAACTATTTAGGATTTAATTTCCTACATCCTTAGCGTTTTGGGATCCAAGTCTATCATTTTTTTCGGATGTTATGAACAACTATCCTAAAATCTTAAGTTGTTGGATGAAGACAACACGTACCCCTCACCCAAAAGCCCAATGAGCTTGAAGTGTGGACAATGCACAAACTCACTATCCTGTGCTAAGGTTCAACTTCTTATTAGAATAACATGAGACAACAAGAATCAAACTCTTGACCACTAGGTCATAGAGGTTCAGGCACCATGTTATGAACCAACTATCCCAAAAGTTTAAGATTTTGGGTTGAAGACACATGAATAGTTTTATATCATACTTCTAACACAAGAGAGATCAACAAGAGCAAGACAGACAAACAGAAAATGAGATTAACAAGCCATCGTCACCTTGAGAGTAGTCCCTTCTTTGTGGGCTGTCTTGGCAACTGCTGCTGCATTGTCATAACCGATTTTCTGCAACAAACAAATCAATATCAGGTTCAAAAGAATGTACCAAAAAGAATGTGAAATTTAGGGGGAGGCAGAATTAGACAGACGGGAACTTACTGGGTTCAATGATGTGACAAGCATTAGTGACTGCAAGGTGAAGGAAAAATGAAACAACAGAGTATATTAGGTTAGGGATCTAACATTTGGCATCATGTGAGACTTTCTTAAAATAAGTAATTAACTCACCTCATGCAGTAATTTTGAAATTCTTTCCCTATTAGCTTGAATACCTCTTACACAATTCTTTTCAAAGGAAGCGGATGCATCTCCAAGCAGTCTCAGTGACTATCAAAGTCAAATAAAGATTTGGCATTTAATACATAATTCATGTAATGTAATAAAATATATTCCATAATTGCATAAATTTAGAATCAACAAGATTAAAAGTCAACATGCTGTCCATATAGTGCACACACCCCAGCCTTTATCTTCTTTTGGGACATACATGTCATCACAAAGTTACATAAGCACCCTAGAAGAAACAATAGAACAGTGTGTATCTAAAGCATTTTTCATCCCAATATCCTACTTTACTGGACATAGTAAAGGGCTTCTAACTTTTCAGCCAAGTCCACCTGACCTGTAGAGTTTTATTATTATTTTTTTGACGCCAAACTGACAGGAAAAATACAGTTTTATTTTTGCTCCTATGGACCAAGCTTAGTGCTGCATCACCAATCCCTGTTTCTATGACCAGCGAGCTTGGATCAGTTCAAAAGTACGAATAATGGTTAACAAAGAAGGATTCAACTTCCTATCGATAGTATTATTCTAAGAGCTAAAGTACTCAAACTGAGCTTTCAGCTTATCTAATCTCTCTTTGAACCGAATTAAAAGCTAGCCTGGAGTTCCACATTTGTGTGATTTATAAATTAGAAATAACATAACAAGACACAGGATACAAGACATACATGCAGAAGACTACTGGCCATCATTGGTTTGAACACATTGAGCTCAAAATGACCATTCGATCCACCCACTGTGATTGCAACATGGTTTCCCATGACCTGAAATACGTGAACCATACTACAAATTCAGATACAGTCGGTCACCATGAAGTTCAAAATGTGTGACTGTATTACAAGTCAGAATCTGTTTGCTAATCAGTACTCCATAATTCATGATATCACAGAATTTTAATAAAGTGAAGTAAAAGATTCTACCTGTGCACAGACCATTGTCAAAGCCTCACACTGGGTAGGATTAACCTTCCCCTGAAACAGAATAAGGTTGTGGCTGAGCAAACTCCAAGTTGCAAGACAAATAAAATAATAAACTATCGCAAGTAACATTAAAACTGCTTGCGATAGTTTATTATTTCGTAACAAATATAGATTCACTTAGCATGAGGATCTTACAGGCATAATACTGCTTCCTGGTTCGTTTTCCGGAAGAATGAGTTCACCAAGACCACATCGGGGACCACTATATAATAGGACAACAATAAGAAAACCCATGAAATAATAATTTTCTATTAAAAAAGAGCAATTTATCACTCACTGTAATATAACTAGAAGTGTACCTTCCTAATAACCGTATATCATTAGCAATCTTCATTAAAGAAGTTGCAACTGTATTGAGGGCTCCACTAGTTTCAACAAAAGCATCATGGGCGGCCTGTAAAAAGAGAATATGTATATGAGCACGCCGCAAGCTGGTCAAGATTCATGGAAGAAACTAGTACGATGAAATTAACATATGAAAAATTAACGAGAAGGAAAATAAACAAGTTTCAGTAACAAACCAAGGCCTCAAACTTGTTTTCAGCTGTCACAAAAGGCAGATGTGTTTCATCAGCTACTGCAGCTGCTATCTTAACATCGAACCTAAATATCATACAGAAAATTATCATTGTTGAACCAATTTTTTTTCTTTAAAAGGTTTAACTACAAGTGTTTTCTTCAACCTAAAAAGGCAGGCATTGGGTATTCCTTTCTATAGTCACATAAACCTATACAATATTCATAAGATCTTTAGAGAAAATATCATCATATTTTCAACAATTAGAACCAAAATAAACCAAAACACGATAATGGAAAATTTGTATGCACATCTGTCCAGGCAATGTCCATTACATTTTGGTATGATAGTAAGAAACAAATACTTTATGAAAAGCTCAAGTCAAATGGAATAATATGCCAAAAGAAATGAAGAGTAGCCATCAAATAGTAACATAAAAACTAAAACAATACATCAATGGGTTATAAGAAGAAAATAAAAGAAGAACAACTTAGCCTTAAAAAAGCATACATACCCCTTCTTCGTATTCAGTCCAGTCCCTACAGCAGTACCACCCTGGGCAAGCTGCCATGTAAAAACTCTACTCAGTTAGAACTCCTAAAGCATGAGTGAAGAACAAGCTGTTAATGTTTGCACTTGAGTTTCTAACCTGATACATGTGCGGCAAAGTAGTAATCACCCGTTCAATACCATACTTCACCTGCCAATAAAGGAATAAGTAATGAGAAATCACTTCCCACAATCGTCAGGATGTTACAACATACCAATGAAAAACAGAATCCATAACAGCATAAGTCAAACAAAAGCAAGCTTACTTGTGTAGTATACCCACTAAACTCTTGACCGAGAGTCAACGGTGTTGCATCTTGAGTATGTGTGCGTCCAATCTTGACAATATCTTTGAATTCAATTGACTGTTAAAATTGTTTTTTTAAAAAGCAAAAAATAAATTAATACTGATGAAATAAAATTCCAACAAAGTTAAAACGTCTCTAACATGTTTCCCTGTCACAATAACTCTTCAGTGATTTGCAAATGCCAATTACGTACTAGATAAAACCAAAAGGAAAGTTGAGATAAAGAGCTAGACAAAACCACAGGCTCGTAACAGGACTTTAAAAACTCATCAGGCAAGAAAGCAACCAAGGGAACCCTGCGTTGACAATACTGGATCTGGTTTTGCAAAATAGCCAGAACCATAAGATAAACGGGAAAAACTGAACAGCATATTAACCTGCCACAATCTTTATATTTATATCAAAGATTTCGATGAAGCATGGAAAAAAAAATGTCAGGTTTAATAATGTTAATCACTCGAATTCCTCTCTAATCAAGATGGCATGTGAGTTAGAGATAGTCAGATAGGGGATAGTAAAAAAAAAATCACAACCTTAATCGAACTACTAAACTGAACTAAATCAGACTGAAAAAAAAATGAACCCTTAGGACTAGTTTATATGTAGTCCAGTTTTCATTTTGACATGGTTTGCTAATTGATGCACAAACAATGTAACTCATTGCAATTAACCGAACCAGCTATAGACATCAGACATACATAGATCCCTTCAACCGTAGCATCCTTAGTCAACACTCTTGTACCCTCAGGCAGATACAGAAACAATAATTTGCTAAAAATTGAAACTGACATATGATACAATGGAAGATGGGTGGTGGAGAGAGTTTGGTTTAGTTTTTTCATTATTCTTTTCAGTTCAGATAAGATAACAGACACACCCACATCCACAAAAAAGATAAACAGTATGGTTAAGCTTTTATGAACCATATTTCTGGAGAAACATGGCTCGGTTCAGTTTTTCTTAATCGAACCCTAACCATGCCATCCCCTAATTAGCAGGAGAGGGACTGTAATCTATCCAACATGCTATATCAAAATTCTGATTAGAATCCAAACCTTTGAGTTTAGTGTAGAATGCAAGGTTTTCAAGCTAGGGATTACTCTTAAGTTTATCTCCATAGCAGCTGCAATGTGCATTACCTGAAAAGAGGGAAACAAATACAGATTATAAAGAAGTCGACACTTGATAAGTTTAAAATTCCTAGGGATTTACTCGAGATACCAAGCCAATTTAACAAGAAACTTCAGAAGATGAAATTGCTATTGCTATAGATATAGATATACAAAAGGCTTACAGTTGGGAAAGTATCATTAGAAGATTGAGACCTATTGACATGATCATTCGGGTGCACAAACTTCTCACCGCGCTTATGGCCAAGAATCTCTGCTGCTCTGTTAGCAATAACCTGAAAAGCTCAACAACAAAACTTCCAACTTCACAAAACAGATCACTCACTGTAGTATTCAAATGGATTAACAGTGTTCAGTAAAGTACTAAGTACTAAGTATTAACCTCATTAGCATTCATGTTACTCTGGGTGCCACTGCCAGTTTGCCACACAACGAGCGGAAAATGGTCATTGAGCTTCCCCTCCGCAACTTCTTGTGCTGCTTGCATCACCGCTTTCGCAATAGTTGGATCAAGACCATACTCCACGTTCACCTGCAGTTGAGTAAGGAAAATCAAATTCAAAATTACTTTAGAACAGGCAATTCATGCTGGAATCACTTTTCAATAATTTTATTTGTATTTAATTGTTTTTGCAATTTCGAACCTTGGCAGCGCATTTCTTCAAGATGCCAAAGGCGCGAATGATGGGCTCGGGCATGCGTTCACGGGGGCCACCGATATCGAAGTTCTGCAACGATCGTTGAGTCTGCGCTCCCCATAATCTAACGGAAAAGGAAGACAACAGTGTGAGAAAAAGAGGGAAGAGGAAGAAGGAGAAGGAGAAGGAGAAGGAGGACGAACTTGTCGGAGGGAACTTGAATGGGTCCGAAGGTATCTCTTTCTTCCCTGAAGGAAGAGGAGTAGGATCTGGACGCGGAGACGAAACGCAAGGTCGTTGAGGTTGATCCAGCTGATAAACGACGTGGCAGCACGAAAAACGCCATTGTTATTCGATTTTCTGGTAAAGTGCCAACCAGAGAGATCAATCTGATGAAGACGAGTAAGTGCGGAAATAATGTGAAATGCTCAAATAGCCAATCAGGCACGCGACGCCGCAGTCTTCTTGGAAGCTGTGCCTGTAACTAGAACTATTTTATTCAGTGTATGGTCAAATTAATGAACTTTTTTTTTACAAGAGGAAAGAGAAAAAAGAGAAATTAGCTACTCACACCCTCAGGGTAACCAAGTGGGTTGGCGTAATAATTCAGCACTTTGTCCCTTAAGCAAATGCTTAGGGGTTCGAATGTCAACTCTTGTGAATGGAATTCGCAAGAAAATCTGCAATGTTGTTCTCCTCCCTTGCAACGTGGATATCGGAAACATTCTACTCTCAACCAAACATAACCCTCACCTTTGTGATATTCTCCCTGTCCCAAAAGGTGCTAATATCAGCATGAGACGGTAAAACACGCACCACCTCCTTGCAGTCACACGCATAGACAACATTGCAAACACCCAACTCCCAAGCGTGAGCCAAACGCAGCTCCACCGCCCAAATCTCTGCGAGGAACGCGTTGCCACCGGGAGAGCTCACCGAAACAGTAGAGTGCCAACGCCGAGAGGAATCAATTAATATGGCAGCCCCTCCCATGGAGTGCCAACGCCGAGAGGAATCAATTTGTGAGAGTTAAAATCGTCACTAAAAAAATGAAATAGGTAAAAATGTAAAATACCGGTCAAGTTACTTCGTTGTTTAATTGCAGTTTTTAAAAACTGAATTTAAAATTTATTTTTAAAAACTATTTTTCAAAGAAAAATAAAACTGGCTGAATAAAATGTTTTCTAACATTAAAGAAAATATATATTTTTATATCGGAAAGCATTCAATTTAAAAAACTAAAATCAAACATGTCTGATTTGTTCTAATATTTTAGTTTTAAAATTGAAAATAAAAATTATTTTTAAAAACAAATTTTGAAATCAAAGTTTTTAAAATTTGAAATAGTTATCAAAAAGTTGTAATTAAAAAAACTCTTAATGTAACCAAAATGGCTAACTTGACCCACCACATTTTACAACAATTTGAACTAACTTTTCTATTTTCTTCTTTTGGGAACGAAAGTTGACCTTAAGGACCAATTAAACAATTCACTTATATTTCATACTCTTTTTAGTAGTACATTATTTCATACATTAAATTCAGGAGTTTTTTATTTATGGTTACTCATTTTCTTTTGTGCCCATGAAAAACATGAGAAATTGTTTTTTAGTCAAATGAAAAACACGAGAGTGGGCAACAAGTTTTTGTTTTTGTTTTTGTTTCTGTTTCCGAGTCTAGTTCAAATAGTAACAACCAATGGCTGAAAAAAGCCCACTACTTATAGATAGCAAGCCCTTGTGGGTCGCTTATTTGCAGAAGATCTTATCTTTATGCGTAGCCCAAGAAAAAGGAAAATTATACTTATAAACCTTAAAGTTATAAGATCTTATCTTTAACGTCAAAAAAAAAATATAAAATAGATCTTGTGTCTTTTTGCTCTCTTTGCTGTTGCCGGTTAACTTTCTCATTGCCTCTCTTCGGGCTCTTTGTCTGTTCTTGGGCTGTTTGTGCCTTTCTTTCTTTGTGAAATGAAATCCAGTGAAGAAAACAAACCTTAAAGTTATGTCCTACTTTTTTTCATTTCTTACTATAATATTCACCCTTAAACAAAACCGCTAAAATAACATTGAGTTCACAATGATATCAAATTTATAATTATGAGTTAATAAAAGTTGATAGGCAAAAAGTTTATTTGACATCTTAACTCTTTCTACACCCAAAGAGATATAAGAATAAAAGAGAAAAAAATATAATAGTAATGCGATAGAAAAAGAAGATAGAGATAAAAAGAAAATATGAGTGGAAATGAGATAAAATGGTAAGGAGGGTGTAAATGAATCAATTCAAAACCATCTAAAATATATACTTTAATACTAATTTCCTTTTTTTTCTTTTAAATGATAATTGTTGAACCGCATCACATTAATACACGTTAGATGCGAAGTATATAAAAAAATAGAAACACGTTTAGCGAGGCTTTCCGATCACCGTAAAATTTGCATTTGAAAAGCACATGCATTTAGCAGCGGTAGAAAATCTCTACTAAACGTGTTTTATATTTTTTTAGACTTCCCGTTTAGCGATGGTTAAACCTCCCACTAAACGTGTGTGTTGATTGAATGCCACGAACTCCTGAATTCTACGTATAAGCATGATTTTCGTTTTGTTATGACATTAATAATTGGTATTTTGCTCTTGAGCTTAATTTCAACTTGTTAGTTGTTACCAATAATTCAGTGTAGAAAATTTAAATTAAAACTATTATTTAATGATGTCATATCACAATTATTAATTTTTTTTAGTGTAAGACAAGTATTCTCCTTTAGAGATAATTCTACTCGACTCAGAAACAGTGTTTTAGTCATTTGCATACTATTAAACTTATTAAATAATAATATATAAATCATCGTTAAATGATACAATTTGTTTACGATCGTAAGTATTAATCTTTTCTCTATGAATAATATAAATGAGAGAAAACAACCACTTATAGGGTATGTGGGAAATGTTCTAAACATGTCGAAACAATAAGCTATAGAAAATTATGAAACACAAATATAGGCTAATTCCGTGTCCTTACAACCTACTCACAAGCATTCATCAAGATACATTTAAGCCAACTTTGCAGGAATAAATTAAAAATCACCTTTGTGTCACTAAAACACATCATTCATTAATTCACCGTTCTTTTGTGAATTTTCTTTACTTGTACACAATCTTATAAATTGCATACAATCCTTTTTCTTAAATTTTTCTATACATTTCATGCGTTGACTGTTGATCAGTATCAATGTGATACTGAACCAGAGACTTTACATACATGTTGTTCAATTTTCTTGTCCATTCTGTGATTCGTGTATGAATCAACTTTTTGAGTCTGTGCCTTGGTCTCTTGGTTTCGTTTCATTGAAACAAGCATGAATTTAGAATGAACATTTTATTTAATTATTATTTGATTAGCTATCCTCTTTCAGTTTCAAAAAAAAGCTATCCTCTTTCATGTATTATTATCAATAAATTAGCTATCATTTACTGTGAAATTTCCAACTGTTGTCATTTCAGAGAAAAATAGTATAATGATATTATAATGATATTTTAAATTAATTTATAGTATATATTTAAAATGAAATTGATAAAATTTAATATATATATATATATATATATATATATATTGAATTTCAAATTTTGAAATAATATAAAATATTACTAAGTTGAATTTAATCTTAAATTAAGATAAGAATTAAAAATATAATGTTGTTATGAATGTGATTACGTTTTTGGTTACAAAAGAAAGTCATGAAAGTGACTAATTTATTGATTAAGAAAATTTAATAAAATACAAAAAATTCTATTTAAAATATCAAAATATATTATTTATAAGCTAAAGCTTAATGGCATTTACAATTCGGTTAATATTTTTCAAATAGATTTAATTTGAAAAAGTTTATATTTATGGTAGGTAGGAGAATTCCTTTAAAAACTATTATATGACAGAGCCTTATAGGACTTTACTGTCGCTTAGAATCTGAAACTTATCTATTGAGCCAGACTCGAATAAATTTAGAAGTACGTAGCTTATAAAGTGGTGTTGTTTAGAGATGAAATTCCTTGCTGCTACTGAATTGGAGTTTTCTGGAATTTTGATTTGGATGATTGATGGCAGTTCTATCAGAATTGCATGTTCTGCTAAAATAAAGGGATGACATGCTATATGAACAAGATGATGAGGACATTGAAGTCCCTGATGATTCAAAGAAAGAATTGTTGATTCTCTTTTGCAACCTTCACATTCTTTGCCTGAAATCATACTCTCACATTCTTAACTGATTCTGCTAAATTTCTCTAATGATTTAAAATATTGTTTTGTACTTATCTTACCTTTGCCTTTTGTGGTGTATTATTCAGCTCTTTGATGTGATTCCTGGTTCCACCTGAGAAAGGAAATTTTTTTTAATTAAGAGGAAGTACTTTGAAATATCTTGGGAAAACTTTAACCTCAACCTACGAAGTGGTGTGTTTAGTCTTCGACTATTTAGTCATTTACCTTTACAATTTATGTTATTGCAGGTCTTTGCCTAAAATTGGTTTGCTATGGATTTCGGAACCTTTGTATTGAAGTGAGTCTTAAAATAGATTGGTGCTTTTAGTCTTAAAATATTTAGTCGTTTCCTAATTTTGAATATCATTTTTAATATATCTAACAAGGACTGTGGTTGCTCATAAAATAAAGTGGAATCCATTAACAACTCTCAACGATGAGCAGCTGACATGGCAAAGTGGAGTTCTCTACAATAGGAATGTTGTTGCTCCTAGAGTTTTTGTTCTATTAGTAGAGAGACTAAAACTAATGTGAAAAGTTTTCACCCCATTAGGCTCCTTATGTGATTGTTGATTGGTCAAAATTGATGGCATGTAAAGTTCGGAACAAAATATATATTTAAATCCAATATATTAGATAGACTTGAATACATTTTTAGTCTATGCATGTTTTTTGTTGCAGAGATATTTTTTCTCATTTTTAGTCTTCAAAAAATTAAATGTTTTGTTTTTAAGTCATTACTAGTTGTTTTTCCATCCAATACAGATTTGAAAACACTCTCATAAACGTTTAGATCTACTTTATAAAAGGTGAAGCGAGTTCAACCATCTCAGATTTTCTCAAATTGTAAAAAGCCAAATGAATGAGAAAATAACTAGAAAGACTAAAAACAACACATATAATTTTTGAAGAAATAAAAATAATAAAAAAAATTCTAAAAATGAAAAATGAAAACAAGTGGCTAAAAATATATTTAAATGTATTAAATAAATAAAAAATTGCAGTTGATAATGCCTGTCTGACATTTGTGATTTGAGTCTGTGAAAGAAAGTCTCAACGGCGCATTTAAATAGGTAAAGGACAAAAAGCCACGTAATGAATAGGAAATGTGTGTTTGAATGAATGCCAGATATTAAAACGGTGCACATGTCATGTGGATGTGGTGTATTACACTGCACCAACCACGACTTACGTGTCCCTTTCTCCCTCTCTCTGCCAAATTATCATCACCGCACCCACTTATCATAAGGACTCTCCTTTCCTTCTCACTTCTCTCTATCTCTTCTTCCATCTTCATTTCTTCTAAATAAATGTCTCATCATTTTTATTTTGTGTTTGCCCAAAAACATCATAGTAATTAACTCTTCTGATAGAGATTTTTCTCATCCACAGATATTAAACTGAAACATTATTTAGGAGAAATCAAACATGTAAGTTGTACCACGTAGATAAACTAAACACTCATTAAAGTCTAAACATTCATATACTTGTGAAAGTAATTCTTTCTACATGGTATTTTTTCTATATAAGACTCGTTTATACTAAAAGAAATTAAACATGTGTAGCTTAAAACAATACTCGTTGGTACCTAATTTAGTTTTTTCTGGGTACAATGTACCATTATAGTTCAAGATAATTACTAACAATTTATATTATAATACTAATTAAAACAATTAATTACTATTATAAATAATTAAAAGAGTGATAAAGAACGGTTTTGGTGGGGGCCGCTAATGGAAACCACATGTACTTCTGATCTGGAAAGCCGAGG
Organism: Acmispon strigosus; assembly: GCA_030819835.1. Classification (NCBI taxonomy): domain Eukaryota; kingdom Viridiplantae; phylum Streptophyta; class Magnoliopsida; order Fabales; family Fabaceae; genus Acmispon; species Acmispon strigosus. The sequence goes on along the minus strand of JAUAMA010000003.1, from coordinate 66,128,246 downwards.
CCAGCCTAGCATTTTCAACACATTATTGTTGTGGGTCCCAAACTTACATTCTTAAGCAATACTAATTGTTAAATAATTCACTCCACGAATTTACTATAAACTTAAGTGTTATTTAAGTGTTAAATATGTTTGGTGTTTAAAATAGTGAATTATTGATTTTAATTTTATTTAAAATTTTTATTGATTTAAGCCCCACTAAAATTAATAGTTTGTTATTTTAGGGATAAAAACATATTTAACCCTAAAATTAAAGAGTTAGTTTAGTCAAAGAATTTTTAATTTTTTTTTGTTTCAGCCATTTATTGAAAAATTAATTTTTTTAAGAACAACATGTAAAATTCTTCCTTATTTTAGATTTTAACCGTTAAAACAAAAAAGTTGATATTTTTAATTTTTTTTAAATGGTAAAATAGAGAGAAAACATCTTCACACATATTGGAAAGACCAACAACACTAATTATTAGTTATAAGTGCTAATAGATTTTTTTGAAGATGGTTGCCCATCAATTGAAATTTTATTAAGCGATTAAATTCAAACTTTCGATTATATAGAGGTGAAAATTAAACTCGAAAGCATGTGGCTATTATTTTTAATGTGATGTAAAGAACTTTAAATTAATTTGTGGTTAATGTGATACGGGCAACAAAACATCATTTGATTCATTTCTTTTGTGCTAGGTAGATTATAAAATATCGTCCTAAACTGGTGATTTAATAATTTTGCTTTCAGCTCCCGTGCTTGTCCAAGCGATCAACTTATGTTAAATCAACGAGAAAAAATATTTTTTTAGTAATAATGAAAAAAAGAATGCTTGAAAATTAATTATGAAAGCATGACAGTTTTCACAATTTTAAGAAATACACAATGCTACATATCAGTAATGAATTCACAAGTAAAAATGAGATGTATGAAAAATTAGATATGAAGTAAACATGTAAGTTCGCGTCTCTCTTTGAGTAAACATACAAATAGATTATAGTCTTGTTTGGAAGAGTTTTTAATATATTTTTTAATATAACCATTTATGCAACTGTTTGAGAAAATTTATGTAAATAATTTATAACTTGTATATAAAATATTTTAAACTTGTTTTTATAAATTGTTCCTTATGAATAAGAACTTAAAGTTACATAGTCTTCAAAGACAATTCTTGTGGGGGAGGTAGTGAGGAGCACAATAAAATACCATGGTTTAATTGAGATGTTGTATGCAGAGAGAAAAAAGATGGCGGGTTGGGTATAAGAGACTTAGAGAAAATTAATAATGTGTTACTTGGTAAATGGTGGTGGAGAAGGAGAGTTTATGGGAAAGAGGTATTAGGTGCAAGGTATTGTGATGTAGATGTGTATGGAAAGGAGGATGTCTTTAAAATAGGATCTTTGTGGTGTAGGAATATTAGGAAGTTTGTCAAATAAATTTATGAATAAACGCTTAAGATATAAGTATTTATTGTCATAATAACTTAATTAAGCTGTTCACCAAAACACAATATTTTTTAATAATATATTAGACGTAATGGTTGTGAGAGACGTGTTAATTAGTTATAGGGGTTTTATAACTTTAACTAAACCTTTATATATTCTTTGTTTGGTTTAGGGAAGGAAGTGAGAAGATAAAAAAAACTGAGAAAAAGTAGATTTTATAGGTGGTTAGTATAAGAAAAAGAGGAGAGAAAGAATGACATGAAACTTACCACATTAATTTGGGTGAATAAAGAAGAAAACCAAAAAAATGACTTTTTTACATTAAAAGTCATTTTTACCCCTAAATCTATAACCGTATAGTTATTTTTACAATCAGATCAAAACAGTATTAAAAGATAAAATTGGAAAGTCAAAAAAAGAAATATGTGCATGTGGCCATTTTCTTTGCATACTTGCGAAGACTTAAAAATGGCGGGATGACCCACCATGACATTCTCTCTTCATCTAGAGTGACAAGCAACTTACCTACGATGGAATGATTCAATCTCTCACCTCTCTTTCTTTTTATCATCAACATTTTTCTCTTGGCGGTGTATAAGATTTGATTATGCATGGTCACAATATATATATGTATAAGATCCACAATAAACATAGTTATACTAACCTCAATGACGTGCAAGACAGCGAGGGTGGTCAAAAGAACAGCTTGGATGATTGAAATGGAAGGCCTTTCAGTTTCACCTTCATTGTTACCCTCTTTGGACTTGTCTGCAATGTTACCTACACTCTTGTTCTCTAGGTAATATTGTACTTCGAGTCGAGTTGATCGGATTCATGAGTTGGACCATACCAATTTACACTCCTAACTACTGCACAAAGTAATTAACTCTTTCCTTTCATTTATGCGAAATGTCTAGTCAAAATTTCCAAACAAAAATAATTGTATACCAAATGTGATATTTACAAGTAGCATTTCTAAAATATAATATAAGAGCAATGATTGAGGGAAGGAGATAAATTGACCAGACCCGTCCTTGTTCACATGTCACTTAAGTGTGGATTACGTAATTAATTGGTTTTTTATTTCACCAAATCATGAGTCCCTAGTGGTTATGGATTTGGATCCTCTCATGTGTTAATCTCACATGACCATGTCATGTGAAGAATCTGAGCCTTTAATTACTTTTTTAATGAAATCTAATGGTCAGTATTATTTCCTGCACAATTTTAATATTCTCCGTCTATATATACATTAAGGGTCAAGATTTCAATAAAAAATAATTAAAGGCTTAGATCTTCACATGACATGATCATGTGAGATAAACACATGAGAGGATCCAAATTCCTAGTGTTATTGACTTATTTTTCTCATTACTCCAAAGCATATAATAGACCCTCCATAATCTCCATGTGTTAGCCATACAGGGCTATGTGTCGGCAACGTCAAGAGGAAACCTCAAATTGACATTTTTATGGTAAAAAACCCATCGATATTTAATATTTGTTTTTCACTAAAAAGATTTAGAAAATAATTATATTTAAGTCAGAAACTTCCACGTAGAACTAGAGAGATTTTTAAATATTGTTAAAATAAATGTCAACCGATTAATATGAGATTAAAGATTTTAAATTATTGTTTCTTTAAAAAATGATTTTGAATTATTCAATTTGTTTTTTGAAATTCGTTTGAATTATTGTTATAATTGATAATTTAACATTATTCTGTCTTGTTTAGGGGTGGAATTTTTATTAATGTACAGAATAAGTAAATGAAATACCTAGCTGGCTTTTTCCTTTGTAGCAGTCGCTTTCGATTACCTCCTCCGTTTGTGTTCTTGTTTTTTAGTACTTGGTTGGCATTGTATACCAAGTACCACTGCTCTTTTGCCTTTGCTCTGTCCTCATGTTCTAATTCTCCTAGTCCCAATTCTCTTCCCCTTCTCCACCCTCTGTTATGCCTTCCTTCTTGCCCTGCTTTTAGAGATTGCTGTTTCACTTTGTTGGGGCCGAAGAAGAGGGAAACGCACCCATGAAGAGGCTAGTAAGTACGTTCTCTAGAAATTCAAGAATAAAGAACACAATTCTTTTCACTGTGCGGTTCGTTCGATTTCGAATTCTTTGCAGCCTGCAAAGTTTTTTTTTTTTTTTTACCCAAACACCCATATGTTGATGTCTGTTATGGTTTTTGTAGTGACTTCTAAGGTTGTGTTGTAATGTCTGGTTTCAATCATGAATTGGGTCGCTCGCTGTCAAGATCAAATCTTGAAAGGAATTTGCAGAAACCAATTTAGTGAATTTAGATAGGGATTAGGCGGTGGCTGGTTGATTGGGACATTGTTTTCTTGTTTCAGAAAATGGGTCTATGGATATTTTTAGTCAACCCTGGCTTTCTAATAAAAGAGTCAAACTGGAAATCTTCTATTGTAGTTTTGCTAGTTTGAATTACATTTTCATTTTGGTCTGATAATCCTATTTTTTATTGTTGTAACTCTAGTATTCACCTCGCAATATCTCTACCAAATGTTTTGGGAAATTATATCCTGCTGAATTAGTTTGCTTTGAGTATAGCTTGTTAATTGTTATGGTGTTTCAATACTATTTCTGGTTACTCTCTTTTGGAGAATATAGTTTTCACACCTTTGATATCAAATTGCAATATTGCATCTCGTTTGTTTTTTGTGAATTATTTCTCTCCTGTCTCGCAATGAGTTGGGTCTCTCGGCTATAGGCAAAACCTCTTCAAGCCAAAGCTGAAATGGAATATTTGTTTTTCTCTTCAAGATACTATTTGATTGTTTGGAAGTTTTGATGATTTGACTGCTTGTGATTTTCATAGTGTATACTGTTTTGTTTTTCAGATTGCCCTTTAAAGTTTTTCCTTTCCTTTTTCTTTCTAGGTAGCTGTGCTTTTAGTTATGTTAAGCACTGCTCTGGAAAGCAAGGGAGAAGATGATCATGGACCATGTAAGCATATTTCATTGGGTCCTAGGCCTCACAGCGTGTCAATATTGGAGTTCGGGGCAATTGGAGATGGAAAAACATTGAATACAGTGGCATTCCAAAATGCAGTTTTTTACGCCAAGTCATTTTCTGACAAAGGTGGAGCTCAATTGTACGTTCCATCCGGCAAATGGCTTACGGGAAGTTTTAACCTTACCAGCCACCTCACTCTCTTCCTTGAAAAAGGCGCAACCATCATTGCATCACAGGTTTAATATTTAGTTTTAGTCCCCTTTAAATTACATTGCGCATGAGCCCGTTTGGATACGGATCAAAGTGCGCTTATTGAAGCTTATCTACTAGAAAAAGCATTAGATAAGCTCCTATAAGTGCTCTTTAGTATGCATCCTGACGGGAAGTTCAAGCAGGTTTGTTTGGTATGCTCTTTGGCATGCTCTTTAGAAGAAACGACAAAGAATACCAAGCAGATTTGTTTCTTGCACCCTATCAGAACTGTCTCACGAGAAGTTCAATCAGGGTGGGAAATTCATGTAGTGGATGTATTTGGCATCATTTTCTATTTACAATCAAATTTATGTCATACAAACTGTGAAAAATGATATGGTTCGCTTTAAGCATATCTGCATCCAAACCAATAGAGTGTATATATAGATAATGCAGTATAGAAAATGGATTCAACTTTTTATTGTCAGTCTCAAAACCTTGCCTAATCTTGTTATCCTGCCTATCTGTCTATCTCACATCTGGAGCATGAAAATTGTGTAGGAACCGACTTTTCTGCAACCTACAGAAGGAAACTATGAATGAAAATATTTACTGAAACACCAATTTTGCTCACTATAATTTTTTTTTATACATGTGCCTTATGTTTTTTATAATTTTAGGATTATGCACATTGGAGTATAGCAGACCCCCTACCTTCTTATGGGCGAGGAATTGATATCCCGGGTGGGAGATATCGTAGCTTGATTTATGGACATAACTTAACTGATGTGGTCATTACAGGCAGGATATTCTTCCATTACATTAGATTCTTACGTGAAGTATTTCTCTGATAGGATAAGCGTTGCTATGTTGCTATACTCTAATTCATGTATTTAATCAATGCATCAGGTTACGATGGAACTATTGATGGCCAGGGTTCTATTTGGTGGGACCTGATCAGTACTGGTTCCTTAAATTATAGCAGGCCACATATCATAGAGCTTATTGCTTCTGATAATATCACAATCTCAAATTTGACAATTTTAAACTCTCCTTCTTGGGGAATCCATCCAGTATATTGCAGGTACATGTGGCTCATGTTTGTGATCTTTGACTAACTTGTTAAAAATGGAAGTGTTCTGTTTTATATGATTTCTCTTTACACAATCCGTGCAGGCACGTTCGAATTCATAACATAACAGTCCATGCACCAGCTGAATCCCCTCACACAAGTGGAATAGTTCCAGGTAAATTGAGAAGTTATTAGTCGCCACTTTAGTGTTAGTTATAACACAATCTGTATTTTTGAATTGTTAACTTTTTAGTCAACTAAATGTTTTATTTGGCAAGTTGTAAGGTTTCTAAATACGACTGAAGAAGGCATAGCTTTCTGAATTCTCATATCTTGGCACGTTCCGTTCCACAAATCTTCTGATTTTCTTTCGAAAACTCTAAAAGGTGTTCTTTAGGATTTTCAACATGTGGTTTAGTCACGTAGTGATAGTTTCATGTCCATTGATTTGCTTCAAGGCTGTTCTTTTTCTTTTTTGATTGTGTGCATTATGGATCTCATTACTATTTTCAATTTGCAGATTCTTCTGTGTACGTTTGCATTGACAAAAGCAATATTAGCACTGGTCATGATGCAATTGCGTTGAAGAGCGGTTGGGATGAATATGGAGTTTCCTATGGCAAACCAACCTTGAATGTCCACATTAGGAGCGTTTACCTACAATCATCAGCAGGTGCTGGTTTAGCATTCGGAAGTGAGATGTCTGGAGGCATATCCAATATAATTGCAAAGCAGGTTCATATTATCAACTCAACAATTGGTATTGAACTGAAGACAACCAGGGGTAGAGGTGGCTATATGAAAGACATTTTGATTTCGGATGTGAAATTGGAAAACATTCACTTGGGTATCAGCATCATCGGAGACTACGGTTCCCATCCAGATGACAAGTATGATCCTAAAGCAGTGCCGGTTGTTGGTAGCGTTACTTTTAAGAATGTGATTGGTGCAAACATTTCAATTGCTGGGAATTTTTCAGGGTTAGTTGATTCGCCATTTGCACCTATCTGTCTATCGAACGTGACTTTTTCTATCAGTTCTGTGTCATCATCACCTTCATGGTTCTGTTCTAATGTAATGGGATTCTCTGAAGAGGTGTTTCCTAAGCCGTGTCCTGATCTGCGGAGCTCATATTCAACAAACATTCCCTCTTGCTATTCCTACCAGCATCATCCATCATCTAGTTATGTCTCGAGCGCATGAGATTGCCGTCTCCAAGAATCTAGTCATTCCTTTGATTCAACCTGTACATTAGACACAAAATTCATATTCCATCAAGAACTACTTCATTACAATTTTCCAATAAAAACAAATTCTTGATTTAAAGATGTTCTTTCTCTTCAACATTTCAATGAACCTTCATTTATCTGTGTATGAAAAGTCCGTCTAGAATGGTGTCAATTTCAATGTACAGCCTCAATTTCTTCATTAATGTACAAGAAATTTTTGATGTTGGTGTACAGCCTAAGATACTATTTTGCTGTCAACTTATCATGTATAAGGTGGATGCTATGTTGCTTGGTTGTCCATGGCTATTGGCTTGGCTTTGAGAGGGTGTGAAGTGTGCTGGTTTTTGACAAAAGCTAGTTTCCTTTGCATAGTTTCTATGTTGGATCACTGGCTTAATCTTGATTGGTTTTGTTCATTGGTTTCCCTGATTTTCTTGGTATTGCATAACCAAACATGTGGATTATATTAGGCCCGTTTAGAAGATCTTATTTGAGCTTATCTTATAGCATAAATGCTTATGTAAGTGTTTGAGAGAGTTTATGTAAATAATTTATTGCCTTCCTGATAAACTGTTTTGAACTTATTTTCATAAGTTGTTCATATTAGCTCATGAATAAAAGCTTATGCTTATCTATAATCTATTTCTAGCTTATTTCAATACGTTTTTCAAATTAGCCTATGAATAAGTACTTAATTAAGTTGTTTACTCAAACACACCATTAGCATGTCTGGATCAGGTAAATAATCAATTATGACAGTCAAAAGCTTGTCACAAAAACTTTTTCCCATAATTAATTTTGCCTTTAAAATAAATTACATAAGGATTTCCAAAAAAAGCTACTTAGGATTTCCAAAGAAGATAATTATTAGCTTTGAATTCTATGATGCTATTCTGTTATCATGACAAAGTACAATCATTCTTAAAATTAACAAGGATAGGAATCAAAGAGTGCTCCATGTTCCTGCCCAAATGGGTAAGTGCACAACCATTTCAAGCATTCCTTATTGCTAGACAGCTAGCTATTCCAAATTGAACCTAACATTGTCACAGTGCCAAGCATTTCCTTATTTCCTTGCCACCCTCAATTATATCAATGGCAGTTCATTGTTCCACTCCCACCCAGCTTGGGGAACCCCATACCAACTCACATCAAATTAGTTATGGAATCACCACTAAACTTGCATGCAAATTTTGGTGATCATTATCACCAAATCTACTGGTGACACGTTCCATCATATTTAATATTATGGTACCAGAAGTTTTCAGACATCTTGTGACTTGAAAGGAATCTCAACCTCTGATAAGACATTCTTATTCTTTATCATAATCATATAACTATGACGGGTTATGATTGTGAGCTCTCAACCACAGCCAAGACAGGTGGCCAACCCTTTAAGCGAAGTTGAGCTATTCAGAGAATCTTTTGAAGATGTTTTGATCCAACCATTTTGTTAAAACAATAAAATAACACTGCCACCCAAATTTGTCTGCAACTCTACCTGAACATTTTTCTTTTCCAAAGTAAATACAGCCTCCAAGAATTTATTATTGAACAAGTAATTTATGTAATGCAAAAGAAAATCAAACATTTTTCTGCCAGGAGTTTTAGCAGCATGTTAAGATGCATATAACATGTGTCCCCTGCTTTAACATTCACCATGCTAGTTTCAAATTTTGCATATGTTACATATTCATAGCTATACTTCTGTTTGTCATAAAAATATACCCAGTCTTAGGTTTGCTTGACATGGGCAACAAATATTTCTCTTGAGTTTTTATGTAGAGCAAAGTTCATTTATTCTCAAGGAAATCAGATGGCAGATGTCAAAAGATTAATCACCTCAACTGTTATTATGGGGTCTTGGCAATCCCCTCCGGGGAGCATGCCTAATTACTGTTTTTCTTTTCTCATGGTCACTCTGTTCACCAACATTATAGACAGCAAATAATGTTCGACCCACAAAGGACAGCAAATAGTTCATTCCAGTAAGAATTATTAGCTGGTCCCTGAAAAGAATTATTATTAGCTAAGTGACAAAATAACACTCTCCAACAATGAATTTATAGCATCATCAATACTATTTTGTTTTAACCACACGACCCATAGCCGTCGTGGTTGGTCCAAAAGGTACACGAGCAATTGAGCGTTGCGTTGGTCGGTCATGACAACCAAAAGACAAAGCTGACACTCAGCCAAAGGCTAACCAACTAAATAAATGGATAAGTTACCAAAACCTAGTTACAAGACAACCTAGCAAAAGTTGGATACTCTCATTACTACGCTATTCAAACACTATAAATACAAGTTTGATCATTTTATAAGTAAAAATTATTCATTTGCCCATACATAGTTCTTCCATTCTTAGCAAATTCTCTCTTTTGGTGTCTTCACTGACTTGAGCATCGTGTGCCATTTGCAGGTACCTCCACTGCACTGTCGTGGACTCTCATTGCTCCACTGTGCTCACCACCACACTCACCATCGTGCAACGCCATTCCTTGGTCTGAGGTACATTGCTCATACTTTCTGGAAGAACATTTGACACCGTCTGTGAGAAATCTGTAAATCAATTCCCATCAACATGGAGAAAAGTCCATTTTCTCAATCTTCAAATCTTCCGATAGCACTACGGATATCTTGGCGAAACGGGCCTAGAAGAACATTTGGCCCTTTGTTTATTGGAGCCACTAACGCCATGGTTTGTAGGATCTTTCTGTTCACCTTGAGGGAGAAAGCCTTATGCTGGTTCCAATCTCTTCCTCATCTATCCATTCAAGGATGGAATGAGTTTTCAATACAATTCGCCAAGCATATTGTTCTTGACAATCCTCAGGCAGAAAAGACATTGGAGCAAGTCAAGGACGAGACACTTCGTTATTTCCTAGTCAGGTTTCACAAGGAGGTTATAGCAATCTTTGATTTAGATGCAAAGACAATTTTGCAATTGTTATATGAAGTTATGAGGCTTGGGACGTTGTTTCATACTTTGCTAACAAGATCATTCCCACAAAGTCCGGGGGAATTTCGTGCTAGAGCTTCACAATACATTGAAATAGAAGAAAATCCAGTCATATTTTCTCAACAACAAACTTAGAGTATTAACTCTATTGCTGGAGGATTGGCTAGTGGAGGAAATTCCACAAAACACTTGAAAGCAAACATCAAAGTTGTTTATGATTCAAACTTAACAATCATGCTGATAACTCAGTGATAACCTTCATAGAAGAAGAAATCAAGACGATGAGGCCAACCAAAATTCTTAGATGGTGTGATCTCAGTCACCATAGCCAATAGTGTCAGGTTTCTTAAATACAGCATGCAGAATGTAAATGTCATTGTGTTACTACTGGTAGGAATTTGAAGAGGCAATTGCTCCATTTTATGATGAAAACATTGTTCTTGCTTCATAGACCTTGTGGAATTTAAGTATTATAAAGATGTTATTTAACATTGATTCACCATCGCATTATGTTAATCACTGCAATTTCAAGCCTGGTAGAAGAGGTCTTGAATTCAACAAAGCCTACTAAAAATGATAGTGCATGTTTGAAATTCTTCTACAGATGATTCTAAAGTTATAATCAACTTTGAGAGAGAAGCTTCTATGAGTAGCTTTTGGACACCAGAATTAATTTTGAGAAAAAAGAAACTAATACAAACATGTTAATACTATGAACACCTATGATCAGGGACACATGGTACAAGCAACAAGCATTATTGCTCCATCCATTATATGTGTAAATACAAGTATCAAAACTTACAAACATCACCCAAAAAAAATGATATTGCACAATCTCTCTGTTCTCTATCTAAAGGATCCAAAAAAATGAAAGAAACAAAAAAATTCACTCTTTTTACGTGCTTAACAAGTAAGCATTTTTACTTTCTACTCGCAGTTTTACGTTTCATGTCAATTGGAGCAGGATGCCTTCCTGTTCGATGAGGGACACCATTTGTTTGTTTGCGTGAAGGTGAAGGACCAATAGAAGAATGAATACCATTCTTGCTGCAAAATTTGCAAAAAGATTATTAATATCAGAAAAAGAAAGAAAAAAATGCAGTGAAGCTACAAGTAAACTAAAAATGGGCAACCCGGTGAATTAAATCTCCCGCTATGCACGGGTCCGGGAAGGGTCCTATCACATGGTCTATTGTACACAGTTTTATCTTATTTTTTACACTAGAGGTTGTTTCCAAGACTAATCTGTGCATGAAGAAGCATTCTGAAAAAAAGGGCATTTTTGCATTACCTCAATTCTGGGCTTTTTGCTGACTTTGAGACAGGTTTCCTAGCCTTTGATCCATTTCCATTGGCTATGCTGGTAAGTTTGGAATTATTGAGTTGCCAAAGTAAGTCAGGTTCTGAGGAATCACTGGTTGCAGCATCAAGATCATCCATATCATCTGAACCAGAAATGTTAAACTTGTTGCCACCACCCATGAACATGTTGTATGGTCGTTCCGAGTAAAGTTTGGAAGAATCTTGGAGATATTTCTGATAAAAGACCTCGGATATGTGCTCATTGTCTTCTTCCCAACATCCTAAGATGTTCGCAGTTTTGCCTGCATCTTGCTTGTTCACCATGACCTTATCAACCCAGTCTCCTGAACCAGTTTCTTTATCATCTTCCCCAGAGTTTTGTCCAGGACTTTTCACTGGGGGCCAGGGCGGTGAATTTGTTGATATCTCATCAAAATCAAAGCTCTGAGTTTTTTGCCTTAATGGGGTGGTATTACTGTGAAGCTCTGAATTTGCTGATATCTCATCAAAATCAAAGCTCTGAGTTGTTTTCCTTAATGGAGTATTATGGTTAAGCTGCAGGATCAAAGGTCAAAATGCCATCAGGTTTCATCAAGAAATAGGACTAATCAACAAGTTTTGCATGATCTATTTTTCTTGAGGAGAGACCACTTCCAGTCCAATATCATAATGTTTTATTGGTAAGCTTGAATTTCTTCATAAACAATATGTGGAATTGAGTATACAAAACTCTACTTGAGGATCTCATTATTAAGAAATATGCCTTTTCTCCAATATTATATCAGAATTTCCATTCTAAAATTTCTGAAAATTAAAGGGGATTATACTCTTTTTCTACATCAAGCCATTTTACTAGATTGGGGAAGTTAGACTTTTTCTTTTTCTTAATCAACATAAGAAAATAACTCATACATACCTCTATGTTGCCTACACCAACCATTGATTGCTGGCACCCCATATCTGCACCCCACTGGTTTGCATGATAAGGTGATAGCTCACTAGCTGTTCTCGTATATTTTCCTGAGCTTCCAGACAAGGAATGTTCTGATTCATCTTCCTTTCTTGCCAATGCGGCTTTAAGGTTGGCAATCTGAAACACAATTCAAAAATTTGGCTAAAATGAGCTAATGAAGTATAAGACTTCCAAGGATTATTCTAAACTACAGAGGTCAAATCACAAATGTTAAAATCAACCTGTTCTTTGAGCTCTTTGACATCTGTCCCGTCCTTGTTGACTCGAGCAGCACCAAGTTCAACTGTAGCAACTCTTTCTGCAAATTTTAAGGTGCTAATTGTTTCCCCAACAGCGTCGACCTCCGGACTTATGTGCACAAACATTAGTGTCTTGGCCTGTCCTCCTGAAATTAACCCAACCAGTATACTGAGAAATTCAAACATGAAAGAATTGTATGGAATAGGAAGGAATATAGCTGTCTGAAGTACACTTACAACTACCCTACTAACAAACCAAATTTCTTGAACCTTACCAAGTGAATCTTGAAGCAATTGTGTGAGTTTACTATTTCTGTAAGGGACATGGTTGTTTTTCTGAGCAAGGGAAGCAATGACATCGCCCAGAGCTGAAAGGGATTTGTTAATATGCTGTGCCTCTTTCAGTCTATCTCCTGTGGCCTCAGATTTGTCAACCCTCTCGCTTCCTGCCAAGTCAACCAGATGCATGCATCCTCGTAGTACAGCACCGGAAGTCAAGTCTCTTCCTTGAACATGAACAGTCAAGCAACTGCCATATGATAATTAAAGCAGCCAATGATTAACTGTTTCATTGAAAATACCATCATAGAAACAAGAATGTGATATAATACCTGTGAGATCGGCTACTACGGTCATTTAGAGCTGTTGCTCCAACTGCACGGTTCCTTTGGCCCAGGTTCATCAGTTCAATAACATCATTTGTTGATGATACTGGGACAAGGCTTGCATCTGGTACACTGAGTCCTTTATGAGAATTACAACGAATTTCTAATGTATGAATGGTTAAGGACAAACATCATCATCAGTAAAGACTGTTTTCATCTTAAGCTTAGTCAATGTCTAGAAAATAGAAAGCAGAAGTAAATTATATGTTCTATAGCTTTAAGGTAACAGCTAAAAGGATATCTTTTGTTTGTTCCATCTGAAACCAATAGATCCCTGACTTGCTCATTATAAATCTCAATCATCTGAACCGACACATCATAGCGAAATGTATCCTTTCTTTGATCTGCTGTAAGAAACAAATCACTCAGAGCCCTGTAATTTACACCTTGGCTTTTTTCTGTGATCTCTTTTGGTCCGGTCTACATGAGAAAAACATAAATAAGAAATACAAATTTGCAAGTGTTTTCAGGATACAAACTTTAAGTGTCTCTTACCATAGTGTGAGTTTTTCCTGATCCTGTTTGGCCATAAGCAAATATGCAAACATTGTATCCATCAAGAACGGACCTAATGAGTGGCTGCATATCAGAGAAGACCTCCGCTGGAGATTAGAAGAAAAAATTTCAATTACACTAAAATATAGTATTCCGGGAGATAATTGAAACAGAAAACTAAACCAACCTTGAGCTGCAGATGGACCAAAGACTTTGTTGAAATTGAAGGATCTGCGCCCTTTCCCATTCTTTGAAGGAATACTAATTGTGATAGTTCCATCTTCGATACTATCCACTGTGCTCAAATGATTTTGTTGTCTAGATAAGAAGGGCCTTACTCGACAGTACACCCTAATACTTCCTAATCACACAAAATAACCCACCTTAATTTTGTTTTGGCATAAAATCCATTCAAGGAATGAATGGCAAATAAGCAAATCATCCAAACAGAAATCTTATAAATTACCCTTAAGATCCTGTACTTGATTGTATAGTTTGCGATTTTCTTCAAGAACTCTATGATATCCAGAAGCAGCATGAGCTAAGCCATGGATGTGCATTCCTGCGAAGAGAAATGGAAAATCAAATACAATGCAGCATCTCATCCGCCAACGATAAGGCAAAAATAGAATTGAAGGAAACAATATAGCAATGAATTTGAAATAAATTGATATACTCATGAAATTGAAATAAATTGAAACAATCTAGCAAAGTATTACCTAGATTGGAGAACTCCTCATGAAATTTCATCTGCATGAACTGCATTCCGGCTTTGGTGGTGTAAATTGTATGCTTTAGTGCCTACAGAAACATAAGTTGGTTATATTGTAATAATAATTTGGGAAATTGCTAAGTTAAAACGACTAATTATTTTTTTAGATAAGCAGTTAAAATGATTAATAATATCTTTGCTGCTCCCTACTTGAATATCACTCTGCTGTTGATCAAAGAGCATTTGCTGCTTCAAAAGTTGTCTTTGCGAATTCTCATCAGCGACATGCTTTTTATGGCTGAATTCCTCTTTCTTTGTTACCACAGGAATCTTGTTATCCGCCTAATCAATAAAAATCTAGGTGAATATAGAAATATAAGCATTTTCAAGTTCCATGAAAGAATCTGTTAAATGCGAGGGATTACCTTTTTATCTGTCTTAACAAACTTTGATATAGATCCGTTGCTTTGGGACACAGGAGCCCTTGAAGTTGTTTTTGTCTGTAAGTTATGTGATAAATATAACCAAGAATACAGCTTGTCATAAAAATCCATTTTACCAAGAACAAGTTTTTTTTTTTCTTTCTAAGAATTGAGTAAAATAGAAGGTGCATAATATGAGGTTGAAAGTGCTGTACCTGTTCACCCTGGCTTGCCATGCGATGCTCAAACTCCTCTACAACCTTATTCAAGACGGATTCAACCAACTGTTCCAGGCAGAAGAACAATTTAAGCGAATAATCTCAAAGGCTAGTGAAGTAGAGCTAGATAGGACTGTCAATTCTGCATTTAGGATGCTGTTTTTAGTGTTTCAATTAACTGAAATTTTGGTCTGAGCTGTGTAATTTTCAAATGCAGTATAATGTAGATGTAGTAAATGCTTAACACACAACAATGCCATAGACTTAAGCTCCATTTTTCTAAACAATGCAAAGACTTAAACTCCAATTTTCTAATTTCATGAAGTTCTTTTGTAAAACAAAGAACATATCCCCTTACCGTTGGAACTTCCTCTGGCTTCTTATCTAATAGTACTGCACGAACAAGCATACCCAAAGTATATGAACCAGTCTGCAACCACAAAAAAGAAAAAAATCCATGTAGTTATTCTTTCTGTTCAACTAGAAAAACTAAGAGCACATATAAATGTTAAAACTAAAGCTTACCAACCATTTTATTAGGCTCAACATCAGAGGTAAGAGAAGTCAGGGATTTTTCACTGCAGGACGAGTTCCTTGACAAGGAATTAGTAAATGGCTCCGAGTTTTTTCTGACAAAAGGTTTTGAAGATATTGTTGGTTTGATAGTTCCACCAAATTTCCACACACCATTAGCACCAGTTTGTTTCCATTCATTGTAAGATTTAAGGGCCATGACACTGTTAACAACCCTTGCTGATTTTCCTCCCTAAAAACACAAACATATGATTTAGCAGAATAGCAAAACAAAACGTTATCTGTTGTTGTGTTATTAACAATTCATTTCACCATAAAATTGAAATAGGTACAAGTATCTGGTCCTTCACATACTTGTTCCAGATCAGAAGCCTCAAAGGTAGGAATTCCAATTTCCTCTACAGCATCCAGAAAGTTCCTCACGTTTTCAAAATACTGAAATGCAGATAACGGTGCTCCATCAGGGATTTGTGCTGAATCAACAGGACTCTCCACAACCTGAAACAACATATGGAGTTTACATCAACAAATGAAAAATCTCCAGAAAAAAAAAAAACAGACTAAATCAAATTAGGACCAACCAAACTCACCTTGGGTACAGCGCCGGGTTGAACCTTGTTAAGAACATTGCAGAGAATGATCCCACTCCTCAAACCAAGCCTAAACTCTTCCTCAGAAGGCTCTGCTGGTAAATCTCTAGCTGCAACAACTCCAACCATTTTTCTCAGCCACCCTGCTGCTTCATACCTTCTGAATGCTGCAATTTAAAGATTTTCATTTACCAGTCTCAGTATAACTGCTGCAATTCCACATAGCTTTTTCACAAGAAATTGAAAAGCATCAAATCAATCAACCTTCACTAAAAGCAACTATCAGAGAGAAAAGGACGATCTTTAAACACGTTCATGAAAAATATGACAGTTAGACCCCAGATACGTTCCTAAAGCTTTTCCCAACATATTCATCAATAAAAAAAATAGCTTTTCACAGATTAGATTGTAGATGATGTAGGCATAGTTTTAAAATTGGGATTGCGGCGGCGATCCTTAAAATTGCTTGCTGGAAAGACCACAAATACGGTTGAAGACCTCAAAATTCCTTGATATTACAGTAGCAATTGTAGTTAAAACCATGGATGCTGGGAAAGATACAACTACACAAGTGAGAGGCTTGTCACAATGAAAATTGCATCCAACCCACAATCCAAAACTGAATTTTTCCAAAAACCCAGAAAGGAATTTGAAATATACCATCTTCTTCTGCTTTTCTGGATTCCAAATCAAGATCCTTGAGCCGAGTACCATGCTGTTGAAGCACATCCTCCACCACTGACGCCACTGAAAACGAAAATGCCGCCATAACAAACGACACCAGAAAAAACTACCCGAACCGCAAAGCTGACCTCTCAATTACACACCAGAGACAAAGTTGAAGAAATTCAAGTCATCAACATTGTCCTCTTCACCAGAGAGCTTGATATCAGAGAGCTTGTGATCTTTATATTTGATGATGATGGCGATGGTGGTGTTGAGTGTTGTTAAGGTTTCTTTGTTTGTATCTTTGTTACCAATTTGAAACACAGAGATTCTTGTTCTTCTTCTCTGTTACCTTTCGCTTTTTCTCTTTCACTGTACAGAAACAAAGTGGTGGTACCTTCTTCAAAGCACAAATACAAATACCTCTTCCTTTCTCTTTCTGTATCCGCTTTATACTCTGTTGGTGTTGGTTCAGCTCCGAACCTCTCTCACGTTGTTTCCAAACCTCTCTAATAGTAATAGATTTTAATGTTTTGTTTTGTTTCCTAACCACGTAGCTTCTCTAATGCGTTATTTCTTCTCTTCGCTTTATGGCGCGTTAACTTCAGTTTCCCATCATTTTTTAGGGAAAGCAAGAACCACCACACCGTTGGAGAAAGTGGAAAATTTAAGGGTCCTTTAATTTATTTATTATTTATTATTTACTATTATTATATATTATATATTGCTCCTAAAGGAAACTTTTCATAATTTTTTTGATACAAACTTGATTGTTGTAAGTTACAATTAACTTTTTTTTATCAATTATCAATTATAGTAAGTTTAATTAAAGTTAATTCATGGAATTACTTTGTACAACATGTCATGTATGGAACGAATGCATTTATAGGACACGCTAATTCGGGTGATTCTTAAGTGTGACTCATTACTTGTTCTTGACACGATTTTTATTATACTACTGAAACTCATAACATCTTTAGATCAACTTATTTTATATCTCTGGTATTCAAAAGCTATTCTCTTGAATTGATTTACGCTTTAAAATCAATTCTATGATGATTTCCAAACATTCACTCAATAAAGTGGATTTGAGTTCCTTGCAATTAGTGTAATCTTGCATTCATGCAGTTATCTACCAAAAAAAAATGTCTATGCAATCAAGAAATCCGAACCATTTAATTAAGATTGGTCTGCTAATGTATTTTATCAAAGATCAAACGATGGAGATAAATTTATAATTTTAGTCATCGATATTGATCGAACCGTTTAAATTTCCTCATAGCATGAACTTAGGAATTTTTGCAGTGCACTTAATCCAAATTCCAAGAAGAATTAAGTTTCATTGAGACTCTCATTTTGGTATATCGAAAAACATTGAAATTCCTTTTTTAGGGATTTATCCCTCGACCTTCCCCTTCTCAACTCATATGTCCCCAACTCTTACTACTTGAGTTATCCTTTGAGGACATTGAGACTCTCATTTAAGTGTAAATGGAGTAGAGGGAGGAGACATATATGAAAAAAAAAGAGAAAGTAAGAAATGCGATATGGTTGAACGAGGAAAAATAGATTGAAAATGAAGATAAAAATAGAGTGAAAGTATAAATAAATCATAGCTCTTCCGGTAACAGAACTCGGTCCAAAATCAATTTGGGTTCAGGTTTGGTTGAGTTAGCACACAATGCCATGCATGTCAAGTTGTCAACGGTGAAAGCTATATATTTTAGCTTTATGAAAAAGTGATTTCATATTTAACAGAAAATGAATCCAAACACAGCTCAATTGGTTGTTGTTTAATTTGTTACCAGAACCTTCTCTATAGTTTTTTTTTCTTAAACAAATTGAAGTGTATAAACTAAGAGTAATATGATGACAGTCACTTAATCCCAATGACCATAGATAGAGAACCCATCCTTATTCTATATAATCTTCTGCCCACCCAGAAAAAAAAAAATCAAAGAGGGAAAATGAAGTACTATTATATGTCCTGCCTAACTTAACTTAGAATAAAATCCCGCCTTTGTGTTTAAAAAATATTCAAACACTTGAAAATTCTTTGAGAAATTGGAGTTGGTTGGGTTTGTCTACTTCTCTAATGCTCATCCACAAAACACCACGTTTGGTCAATCAACTTTGGATTTCAAAAGCATTATTTTGTTCATTGATTCAAAATATAACAACTGGTCCCTCTCCAGGCGCTGTTGGAATTTCAAGTTAATCATGGTTTTATTATAATTCTAAAACTAAGATGATGATGAGCTTGTAATGCTTAGATGCTCCTAAATATTGATGGATCAGAATTTTGTGACAATGTATTTAGTTCAGATTGTCACATCATTGTACTAATAAAATGCTAATTTAATGGTAAGCAAGCTAAACATTCGTAAATGTGATAATAAATGTACAATCCTAATAAAATTATTTATTAGGAAAGAGGATTATAATTTTTTAAACTAAAAAATAATTGTGACGTGATTGTTTGATGTGAAGTATCTGTATTTTTTAGCAAGGACAGAACGTGCATAAGAGTTCATTTCAACATTTTGTTACATCATGGGTGAAGGTGGTTAAGTTTCCAAGTCACGAAAGAGGATAATGGTTAGAGTAGTGAAACAACCAGATATAGTACCACCAATGTTGGGTTGAGCAGTTAAAAAAGGTTAAAGAATGAAATGTGCCACATCGTTTG
The DNA here is from genome assembly GCA_030819835.1 of Acmispon strigosus. Classification (NCBI taxonomy): domain Eukaryota; kingdom Viridiplantae; phylum Streptophyta; class Magnoliopsida; order Fabales; family Fabaceae; genus Acmispon; species Acmispon strigosus. The sequence goes on along the minus strand of JAUAMA010000003.1, from coordinate 66,108,888 downwards.
GTAGACAGAACGTCTCTGTCGGTTAGTGAAGTGGTTGTTGGAAAACAGTTGCCTCTGCATATCAACTGGTTAATGATGAGAAATTAAAAACCAAAATTGAAGTGCAATGAAACTCATCAACTGTGGCCTTCTCATCCAAGACAATTAACTTCCCACATCGTACATTGCTTACTAGGGCGTTTATTACACAGGTATTTTAAAGCATTTTTGAAATTAGAGGTTATGTTTGGTACAAGTTTTAAAAAATTTATTCCTGAATAAGAAAGATTTCATGCATGTAATTTATACATAATTTCTTAATTTTTATTCTCATGTCAAAAATGGGTCTTACATTCTCATGGGAATGGAAGTTATTTCCCACTAACTCTTCATTTCACTACATATTTTCTACTTTTATATTTTTTTAATTAAATAATTTTCAAAAACATTCCCAGAAATATTATATACAAACCAAATAAAATTTTCATTTTATCCGAGAATAACATTGTTGATAATATGATTCTTGAAAATATTTTTATAAAACTTATAACAAACGCCCTCTAAAAGTATGACCTAACCTCGTGAGTCTTCAAAGTCCAATTGTGTGAATTGATGCCAAAGCTTCACTATTAAGCATGTGTTTGTTTTTTCCTCAAACTCAATGTGAATCTATGCGACACTTAAAATCCAATATGTTAATTTCATATTATTTAATAATTGAATTTGTGAAAAATCTATTATATAAAAGGTTATATGTCAGGTAATATTCACAATAGTCACAAAAACACGGGTCCAAAATCTATTTTATGTTTTTGCTGTGAAACATTGATTTTTATGAAAGATTATAATTATTTTAAAGGGTTAATGGTTCAACTAGTCCCTGAAGTTGTATCAAAATCTGTATTTGGTCCCTCCTCAGAAAAATGACGATTAGTGGCGGTTTTTTTACAATTACTGGCGGTTTTTGACCGCCACTAAACGCCATTTTTCTAAGGAGGGACCAAACACAAATTTTAGTACAACTTCAGGGACCTGTTGAATCATTAACCCCTATTTTAAACACTTATTATAAGTTTTAACTTTTTAAAGGTGACTGCAGGGGAGAAATGTTAAAAGTGCATAAAGTGCAATATATTTTGACTATAATTTAAGAGTTTAATTTTAATGCAATAAACATTGACATCCAATGGCTTCATTTCACATTAATCCACTTAGTTATAAATAACTATATTCTGACAGTCAACGCTGATGAGCACAGGGAGTGATCTTCAGTGCAATGAGAAAGTACAGACTAGGAGCGGCTCCTAGCAAAGATTCTCAGCCAAGGAACACACTAGAATGATATGTATTTTGAAACTATATAGGTATCAGACTATATAGTTAATGAGGGCTTACAAGATTTAATAGTACTACTCATAGGAATAATGTGCATATTTTTTGGGGAGCACCGTTCATAGAAACTCCAAAGTTAAGCGTGCTTACATGAGAGAAATATGAGGTGGTGACCTCTGTGGATGTTTTCTCAGGGAGCGCGCGTGTGAGGACAAATCATAACTTCTCCCAGTACAATGTGGTTCAAGGATAAACCAAGCGGAAGATGGTGTGAACGTGACACCCAAGGTTGACGGTAAAAGTGAATGATCTCTAGTGCAATGGGACAGCGTAGACAAGGATCGACTCCTAGCAAGGCTTATAGGCGAAGGGACACATGACTAAGTCGATCATGTACTAATACGAGAGGTATTTTGAGACTTCATAGGTATAAGACTATACAGTTAAGGAGGCTTTATAAGATTTGATAGATACTACTCATAACAACAAGGTGCATCTACTTTTCGGGGGTCCAGTTCATAGAAACTCCAAGGTTTAACGTGCTTACCTAGGAGAAATATGATATGAGTTGTCTCTTGGGAAATTTTCTCAAGGAGCGTATGAATGAGAAAAGAGCACGTTGAAAATACTCGTGTTGTTACCGTGGCTCGTGGGGACACTACAAGAAAAACATTGATTACCGACGGCTAGAATCTGTCGGTAATCACTTAAAACCGTCGGTAATGTAAATTTGACGAATGCCCATTGAGGCTTAAAATCTGTCAGTAATAATTATCGACAGTTATTTGAAAATTTCTCGGTAACTTTTCGACAATTATAGCCATCGGTAAATTACTGAGGTCAAGGACGTCAACATTTCAACATACTTGATTGAATGAAAGTGACTTCTTTTGTTGGAGATTATATGTTAATTTACGGAAATGGTCTACATGACATAGGGAAAACATTTTCTAGGATGTGATCAAATACATTGGCAGAAAACATAAACCTTGACAACTTAGTCTACTGAAAAAATCTCATGCTCCACATGAATTTCCTTTATCATGAAATGCATCATATCCATATATCAGGGGTGAAACATTTCATTAAACATATGGGTGTGTCACTTATATCTTAGACACATGATAAAATAGCTGAAGTTCCAACTTCAGACAACGACCAAAACTGAGGTATTTCCTCTAAAGCTAGAGATGTTTCTCTAACTTCATTCCCAGGAGAGTCTAAAATCAATATAGAGTCGAAATCAATACCCAGTCATTTTACAATTTAAAGGGATAAAAAAACGTAGTTAACCATAAAAGAATATTGAAAGAGAAACGAAGGCGAGGATATAATGGTGAATTACTTAGAGCACCACCGTAACGTTCAAATTTTTCAAAATGGTGGTTCGGAACCAAAGCGAGGAGGTTCGGGCACGTAGTAGAGCATCTTAAAACTAATGGGTCCCACAAGTAGAGCACTCCGACGCAGCGGGATGATCGTTTCCTACGTGGTTGGCGCCTTTGTGTTGTTGCATCATCATAACCGTAGGCAACTCTCGACGTGCTTCTCACTCTCTGCTCATCCTCTTTCACACAGCCCCACTTCTACTTCTAGCGCGTGTGTCACAACTCACCAAGTGGGATTAGTGGAGGATACATAAGATTAAATGTTGATTATCCATATCATAATCTTACCTCGGATTCCAAACATCACACGTTGGAAATGGAAAAGTAACTGTTATGTAAACATGAATAATACATTCAAAAGAAATGTTTCCATTTAAGGACATATTTGGACATATCTGTTGACCGTGAGAGAGATAAAACTCGGGGGATTTTTATATTGAGCTAAAAAATAAACTATAAGTAGATTGAATATCGCACCTTTTACTTAAAATTATGGGTTCTCTTGGTATTTTATTTCCTTGGCGCATGAGATCCCTCTGTCTCCTAAACAAGTGGTATCAAAGCCGATAGTTGGTGCCGCTGTGGTGACGGCTCCTTGTATTGAAAGTCTTCCTAACGCTGTAGCCTAACGGCGTGTCCCGTTGATACGGGGAAGCGAAGTAGTGCAAGCGAGGATAGTTTCGCGGAAGGGGAGCATGGTAATGTGGTTGTGACTCTCACCTGATGGAGAGAATGTTAAGAACTCAAGTGTGAGTTTGAGTCTCGCATTGGTTAAGAATGAGTGAGGTGAAAGAAAGACTTTATATGAGATGTGACTCATATACACAATGTCTTGTGGAGAGAATGTTAAGAATTCAAGTGTGAGTCAGAGTCTCACATTGATTAAGAATGAGTGAGGTGAAAGAAAGACTTTATATGAGATGTGACTCATATACACAATGTCTTGTGGAGAGAATGTTAAGAATTCAAGTGTGAGTCAGAGTCTCACATTGATTAAGAATGAGTGAGGTGAAAGAAAGACTTTATATGAGATGTGACTCATATACCTATTGTCTTAAGATTTTGGGTAAAGATGTGGAGTCGAATTCTCTTTGATGTCTTGTTTCCTTGGTCCATGAACTCCCATGTCTCCCCCAACAAGTGCGTAATAGGGGCTACAACCCTAAAAATTATAATTTTATTGTCAACTACCTTTTGAGTTGTCGCCTAAATTTTAACTTCACCATGATTAATTTTTCATCGTATATCCAAATGCAGTTATGCTTCATGCATGATGCCCGACATGGACTTTTCAACTCTAACAAAATTGACTTTTATGGTGGATACCAGATACAAGTGAGTGATTAGAAGAAAAAAATGGTTAAATATATTTTCAGTCTCTGTAAAATAGGGGCGAATTGAATCTAGTCCCTCCAAATAAAATTCATAGCTTTTAATCCCCAATATTATTGAAATATGTGAAGTTAGTCTTTGTCGTACTTTTTATCGCAATTTTTATGTATTAGCGTTTTTAACCTGCACTATTTTTTTTTTTTTAATGGTGGTTTAAAATACCACAAAATGAGCCGATAGACTAATTTCACTAATTTCATTAATGTTAGAACTAAAAATTATAAAAAAAAACAATTAGAGGGATCAAATCTAATATAATTCCCCCATTATTTTACCGGAACTAAAAACATATTTAACCCAAAAATAAATTCAAAATCGTTGTGCGCAAATGCAATTGCTGTTGTGATATCAAAGTTTCAGATGTTTCTGTGACAGCACCACAATTGCGATTGCAATTATAGCATTAGCCGCATTTGTCCATAATCTGTAATATCAAGGATCGTGACACAAGTGCAACTCTATAACCTTGGCTTGGATCATTAGTTGCATTGTAATTATTATTATTATGTTCATCACACTCAGCTGCTACCGTTTACTACTTGATACAGTAACAGTATAGATTTCAACGATTTGCTAGCCATTGTAGGAAACTTGATATAGATATCCATATATATAAATTAATAAAGTTCTGATGCGACCAGAGTCTTTATAAACTATGAAACTAAACCATAAATTCAGTTCAGTAAGTAAGAGGTTATTTATTAACGGTAAAACTAAAAGGCTAAAAGCTACGGCTTTAGAGGTAAAACTAAACCATAAACTAGGTCAACACCATTTTTTTTCAGACCCTAATACTGACCAAAAGGTAAAAGCTGTGAAGTAATAAAATACAGAGGTGACTTATTAGATTATTGGATTAGTATAATTTAAGATGTAAATAATTAAATCTAAGAAAGCTTCATAGCTACGGTTATTATTGAAAGGTTGAAGTTGTATTGTTTTATTGCTTTTCCTTTATGACTTTCACATGTTAAGTGAGCCCGGGTGCTACCCATAATATATGATTATATTCATGAGCTTCCTTTGTGAGGTTTCCATCACTTTCTTGGTGCAGGAATGTGCAGATTCATGCTGTCAACTCTCAAGATGGCAAGCCACATCAAACAATGGAAGCACATGCACTCTCATTTTTGTAATGGAAAGCAATCCTTAATTTTGATTACCAAAGAAACAAAATACTCAATCCCTACACCTGTACAGTACCCCACCCTCCTAAAAAGAGCAACAGAAATCCTCTTCTTGATGTATAGTTTTACTTCTCCCTTCAACAGATTGTACCAACAATGCAAATGTGAATTTCTTTATGAGGTAAGAGTGAGATGTTTCAAGTTTAATTATTATTATTTTTACCTGAAAACAAGAATGAGATGTATTGGGGTGATACCAATTGGAGAAGCCGATGAAAAATCGGTTAAGGTGGTATGTACATGTATAAATAAAACCTTTAGATGCAATTGTGAAAAGAGTAGAGGGAGGTGAAAAACAACTTGAGAAGATATTTTAAAAATGATTCCATTCTCAATAATATCGCTCATAATTTGGTTTTTTATTGAGTTTAATGACATAGTGTGATTAATATAGTTGACCTACTAGTGGGATAAAACTTGTTGATGTTGTTGCTGCCGCTGCTGTTATGGTAATACAAGAATGAGACATTTGAAACAAATCCAAGTATTGATATGTGCAGGTGGTTGGGTTCAAAGATACATGCTTGATTATCATTAAATAAGATTTTGAGTTTGAATTATGTGTATAAAAAAAACTTTTATTAGGAGAGCTAGCTCCTGAGAATGTGGATGTTCAAGACTAGAATATGATTTACTTCCGCCGCGGATGATATTGATAAAAAAAAACCTAATGTGTTAAGAATAGATCCAAGTAATGACTGGACTAGTTGTGACATTGTTGAAACTTGAAAGAGGACAAAAGTGAGAGCATTATTACAATCTGGTTGGTATTCCTCTTTAGTCTTTATGAAATGTAGGTGTACCTTTTGGCCATGATCCATAACATGTCCCCAAAATATAAGAAGATTGTCACCTACTCTATTCATCATAGCAGTGACTTTCTGAAGGGTAACTTTAGGCAGAGAGAGAGCCATTTTTGCTGTCATAATTAAGGCATTCAAGCATCATCGTTATTACTATCATATTATATTTCCTAGGGATGATTACACCAGCTATAAATTAGATGAACAATTTTTTAATACCAAAGAATGTACTGTACAAAACTTGAATATAAGAACATGAACCATTTTATAAACAAAAGAGAAGCCTAATCTTTACTCTTAAGGAAAAAGAAAAAGAAAAAGAGTTTGTTACATTACCAAAATGTGCCAGTAGGTGGGTTTAAATTCTTTGTTTGAAGGGAAGAAAAAGATTAATTTCTCAGTTAATTAATGGAATATAGTTTCTCAAATGGAAGATGGTCCTAAAGAAAAAAGAAAAAAGTTGCTATTTGTCACCCTTCATCCCCCACAAGCACCACACTTTGTAAAGAGGTGGGGTAGCAAGCACTCCAAAGGGAATCATGAAAGCATAGCACTCCCAGTTGCTTTGATAGGTTTAGGCATTTTGGCCCGACCAAACTATGATGAAGGTGAAAGTGATTGTGAAACCGAAAGAATAGTGCCCTTTTTTTCTCTCCCCACTCCTACTCCTAGGACCAACCATGTTTTCTTCTTGTTATGCTTATTCCTCAAAGCATGTACTTGTGATGACATTTTGTTTCTTATGTCACAACAGCAATAACGCCACTCACATAACATATGATTTGAGCCCATTAATACCCTCCCCTTAGGCCTTACCTACCTGAACAAAAAATTATGAATACATAACGTCTTAAGATGCTTTCAAGAAAGTTGAAAACCAAGCATGACTGTTTGGATATCCGTTGAATAGTACAAACTGATATTAGCACGCGCTTCAAGACAAAAGGTGAACAAACACTTTTTATGAATTAAGGTGAAAATTCGTTCGCGTTACACTCAACTGATATGCAAGCACAAACATAGTATTATGAGCAGCAAAACTCTCTCTAACTATTTAATGCAACTAGATATCGGCTTAAGCTAGAACAACCTCATACAAGTTAATCTACTTGCTTTGTCATCTGTTTTGTTTCTGTTAGATGTGATTGGACATGACAATCACTATGTGTGTTGTCCGTGAATGTCTCAAACTTTGGATGCCAAGGCAAGAAGTGGATATGCTAATCCTTATCATTTCATCTTCGTAGTTACTTAGTTGGTAACCCCACTTTATGTTCAGTTATTCACTAATGAGTTGTCCAATTATGGTCTCTCATGACCTTTATTAGTACGAGTTAACTGGCATTCTCATGCAAAGAGGAGAGATGAATTTTCTAATCCAGATCCAGCATTAAATAAGAAAACTTTTTTTAAGTTGTAAAACAATCAATAGAAAGCTTCATTTGGTAGCACATGATGGGTGCTTTAAAGATAATATAATTGAGGCAAGTGATCTAATGGGGGGAAACACAGCCCCATCACAGACTGTGAGATGGGTTCTCTTGATGGAGAAAATGCTATCAACTTTAACACGTTAAGGTAGGCATTCAAAGTGCCTCTGATCTTGACGACTGAACTTGCCTAATGCTTGTGTCCTGATAAATTGACACACTATGTACCTATCCTAAAAAGAACTGTGACCTCTCTAATACCATGTATAGATTGAACTTTCTTCCATGTTTGATGAAATTTAACCAGGATAACAGGAGACACAGCATGTTTTTATTTTAGAGTAGTGGGGTTCGACCAAAGTTTAACCACGGCCTACTAGTCTTCAAGGCAAGGGACCTGAGTTGCAGAATAGGTGTCCCTGTGCAACCAGGGACCTCAAATCCTGGTTTGATTCACAATCCACTGAACCTAGTTAAATCTGGGGAGTGGGGAGTCACAACTTCTCTGTGACAATTAACTAAATATAAATCCTTGTTGTACGTAAATTAATTAGTAAAAACTATACTAGTAAAATGTTGTGTGCATGGCTCAAGCTAAAATGAATTTCGTTTCCATGTCTAGAACAGAAAAAATGGTACATTTAGCTAGTAAATAATTGATACAGTACTAATAATTGTCTAGAAAATGGTACCCTCCTAACTACCATTGCAATCTCTTAAATTAACTAACTGCTGTTACCAATTCTAACTAACTAACTGCCTACAACATCCAGTAGCAAACTAACTGAGACAATGGTCTAATCAGATCAGCCCCATTAACATCTACTAACAGCTCAATATCAGCCCACTAATATCTATTCCTCATATGATACAAGTTAGTAATAGGAAGACGAGTCCAAACTCTATCAATACCTGCCCCTTAAAGATCCACTTTGTCCTCAAGGTGGAAAGAAGGAAATGCTTGTTGTATCTTCATAGCTCGTTCCCGACGATTCTCCCAAGTTGGCAAGTCTTTCCACGTGATCAAAACTTCGATTCCTCCCCCGGAAAATCTGTAATCCACCACCTCTGCTGGTTCTGCAGTCAAAATCTGATCTTCTGTTAAACTGGGAGGCATTATAAAGCAGTCTTGAACGAATATTTTCCAGCATATATAAATCCACAGCTAAACCTTGCAGAATTACTTATTCTCTCACAAAATCTATTCCAGGCAGCTTCTCGTAAAATTACTTTTTCCATAACGTGAAAACTTACAGGATTTCCAAACACACACTTCATTGTCATTATCACTTTTAAATATACAATAACAAGATTAGGGGGTCGACTTCAGCTCAGATGGTGCGGAAAATACTATAAATAAACAATTAAGAATCACAAAGAATGAGATCTTGGTCACCAAATGGAAGATTAGTCAGCTAGACTAGTTTGTTTAACTGTTCTACTGCACAGACTATAGACAACCGCCTTCATCTTTACAAAACATGTGGCTGATGGTTAGGATGGAAAAGTGAAACCAGAGAACGGTGTATCATTTCAATGTTGATGAATGTGATTACCACAGTTTGGGTAGTCCTCAAGAGTGTTAAAAGATAAGTCTCACAACAGTGAAATTGCTACTAAAACCGCAGTATATAAGTGAGTGTGTTACAAGTTCAAAATGTCTTCATGCGTTTTTTGGACCAGACCACACTCCAACTAAGCCCAAGACACTCACCCCAACCTACCCTAATATTTTGTGTGGGATAACCTGCAAACAATACAAAAAATATTTGATACTTCCTAATACTCGTCTCCTTGAAGAATAGTGTTCCTTTATAAGATTCGACTGACTTAATCACCGGCCAATTACATACTTGGTTCTACCAGCCTCGTTTTTCCTTAAAGAGCTGGGTGCCTGACAGACCATGTTCCTTCATACGACCAACCCTGCCAACTTATAGTGACTAACTTATACACTTTCATTTAGCATAATATTTGGCTTCAAGTATATTGTTAGTTGTTTCTTGAAATATTTTGATAGAACCTTTTACCTTAGTTGTTACTATCATTTTGTTACATTTCCTTCCTTTCATTGTCTACATAGAAAGCCATATACCACCTATTGGTTTGAGAAGGATTTAAGAATTCCTTATTCCTCATTTCTATTTGTTCAAGAAGAAATCTCAAGAGAGTGAGTTAGATCAGAAATTGACCCTTGTCCAATCCTAGGATACAGTAAGTGAAAGATGTCTTTCATTCTATCCTAGAGCCCCTCAAAAAACTATTACAGTAACCTCAGAGTTATCCTCCCTGAATATGAAACTAAATTTAGGCGTTTTGGTTTTGTCTCCACAAACTATCCGTTACTGATATGTTAATATTTTGCCCCAACCTCATGCCTCATTTTCTCTCCTTATTTCTCCACTCGCTTTCTTTCTCTAAACTATTCAATCCAATTTTTCCATACTACAACTTTCGTCCTCATTGTCTTGGTTTGTTACATACACCTTAGGTTCTTACAACAAAATTCATTTTTAATAGATGATTAGATGGTTATGTCCAACTCTGGCTGTTATGTTACATAGCCGAGTCCAACCGTGTAAAAAGAGGAGAATTGTACTAGGCAGTCAACAGCCAGCATAAAACTGAATTGAATCTTCATGACATAGATCAAAGATGTCATATTGTAATTAGATTATTATATCGAACCAACATGTTTTTAGGGAAATCTAAATGAACAGCTCGTGTGAGCTCTCCCTACTTCACTTTTAGGAAAGCAAAAAAGTAGGCTTAGGGCAGAGACGGTAGAAAGAAAGAGCAATCAGGGCATGTTCATGCAAACTGTTTAGTTTGATCAAAGACATATAGTTCTACCTACCATCTACAATTTTAATTTACGAAAAATGAAAATTCATTAACATTAGAATGTAATAAATAAGTTGATAAACAGTCTGGATTAAAACATGTGGATGGATCAGATTGTGGCACATATACAAACAGTGGCTTAGCAAAAACTGAAGAAAAGGATCTACTTGAGTACTAGCTTAAAGTTTAGGGACAAACTGAGATGACTTTAAATTTTATGGGGTTAGAGAAACGTCTCCTTCTTTCCTAGCTCCTTCACTCGCAGCTCCTTCAGAAATACCAGCCACGTCCCCCTCAGCAGGTACCGACTTTGCAGCTATGGCAACAAGGAGAGCATGCCGCCTGTCCACCACCTCTATTGGTATAGCAGGAGATTTACCCTAACATTGTTCAAACAATTACAAAGTGTAAGCACACATACAATTGTTTGCATCAATTAAACTTACAAGTGTTATAGACTTACCTTTCTTCTAGCTTGGGTGTTGGATCTAGCAGCAGGTGGGGGAGGTTGGTTGTTTTCCATCACTTGGCTAACATCTTCAGCTTGGTTGTTGGATCTAGCATCACCATTAACCATTAGAGTGGCCAACTTCCTTGCCCTCCAAGCTCTAAACCTGGAGATACCAGCAGAGAAGTTTACCCTTATATCATCAACTATTTCAGTGGCGGTCATATTCTTTGTCGTCCTTACTTTATCAACCAATTTACTGGCAACCCACTTGGATGTTGCATTTTTATTCTGGAACACTCTTCCACAAGTATGTCTGCCACTTAGAGTTTTGATTCTATATGTCTTTCTCCTACCAACTTGACTGCATAACATTACAAATTCACATTTTCTCTTGCAGACAACTCTACATCTCATTAGATCATTCTTCTTGAACGTTATTTGCCTCCCATTTAGAATAGAGTGTTCAAGGATTGCCTCTTTAAACTGACTAAGGGAAATAAATTCCATTCCCACACTGAATCTGAATTCCTTGCACATGTCTTCAGGATGATATCTAGGGAAATGTGGTCTAGAATGGCCCTCACTCTCACTTCCACTGGAAATGCTCGCCATGTCCTCACTCTCCCAATCATCCTCCATTACATGTGTCTGCTCATCCCTACCAACCCCTCTAACACCCTCAACCCTCACACTATCACCCTTTCTGTCTACCTTGTCATCGTCCCCCTCTACACTCTCATCCTCTCCTTCTACCCTCTCATCATCTCCCTCTACTCTGCCACCATCTCCATCTACATCTTCACCTCTACCCTCTAACTCCATATTGCCACCATGTCCCTTTAATCTGAGACTCTGACTATACTTCCTCTTCATTTTTTTAATCTTTTCATTCAACAGTGTTTCAGCCTCTCCTAAATATTGGAAGTTAAAACAATCATCAACTCCTAAATCCTTTTCTTCCTCACTATCATTAAAATGAACCTCAGCAGCAGAGTCATCACTGCTAATCACCACCACATCAATTTTTGTGTTCTGTTTGGCAGGTTTCACAAGAGCCTGTAGCCTTGTAGACCTCCTGACATTTTTCCCCTTCTCCTTCCCTGCAGCCTTCTTAGATGGAGTCTCCTTTGAAGCAACAACCTTCTTAGAAGAAGCCTCCATTGATGCAGCAACATCCTTACCCTTGCCATATCTTTTCAAGTATTCCTCTGTTGCTGAATTCACATTACTCTTAACCTTCTTCTGGGCTCCAACATTGTGACCCTGACTGCCCAAAGTTTCACCTTCTTTGTGTGGGTCAGGTATTGGTAAAAGCAACCCACTTGGACCGCTTGGCATTTCTTCAACTACATGCTCAACAAAAATAAAAACTTCACACCGGTTATCAATAGCGTATGTAGCCAATATCATTGCATCATTATCATTTAAGAACTCCCTATACTTGTTCTCAGCATCCTCAAGAGTTCTCCACCATAACTTAAACTTTCCTTTATAACCCAAGTCCTTAACAAGATCAACACATTCAAAAAAAGACCAACTACCTATCTCCAGCCCATGATACACGTGAACCTCTCCACCCTTGTAATGCAGATAGGGCTCATTCACAAAGGAGCCAAAGTGATTCACCACCATACAGAACGTCATCCTACAATAATAATTGGTCATTATGTAGTGCCCTAAATATAACGATTCACCACTATATATGATCCCACAATATATAACTCAATGATCAAACCCGAAATCAGACCCCCAATGGCACAATGTTAAACCCATTAATGTAAGCAAACAAACTCAAAGAGGGCGGCACTTACCTGGACTGGATGCTTCAACGCGACCTCAAACCTCCACACTCAAGTAAAGAAGCTTCCTCCTTCGTGCTTCCTCCTCTGTTCTGAATGCTAATGAAGTTCCTGCATGTTAACAAATTGATACATTTTATTATATTAATAGAATAAAACAGTACTCTGCCATAGAGAGAGAGTGTCTATAGACACAAAGCCAGTAAGATATAGAGATATGCAGAGGCGAGTGAAATATATTGCCCATCTACAAGTTAAATCAATCAGACAGTGATAAACTCCAAAAGGCATAAGCTTAAAGATCAAAAGATTTCATTAGTTTGGTTTTAAATTATTTATCAGTGCTGATTTATCACTCATGGATCTACAAAATCATAACTGTCTAGATTTATTAGGCTTATTATATGGTCAAGTAGTGTTACTTTGGTGAATATTATATTGCTTGGTCTAAGGTTATTTTACCATTGGTGTCTTAAAGCTATGTACTTATTCTTGACTGTATATGTGCTATATAGTTTGTGATCTATATTTACATAAATGGGTCGCTCATTTGGTTTGTACATTTATCACCTTGGACCTTATTTGTATTTGGTTCCAAGTTTTGACTAGTCCTATTTAAGTGATGTATTGTACTCAGCTATCAAAGAAAAATGACTAATCGGTTAAAATCTGCTTCTTATCAATTTTACTCTCCTTTGTCTTGTTTCCTAGTCTGCCCTGTCTGAACCCAAAAGCATTCTCCCATGACCCTTGTTTTCTGTGGATTGTTGGTTAAACCATAATTTTCAGGTATTATTCACAGCACACAATAAGCCACCAATGAACTCTTTAAACACCATTCTAAACCTACATATAAGCCCTTTTTTTTGTGCTATCTGTGTACCATTCCAAGTAAAATACTAAACAGAAAGTGTGTTTTATTATATGAGACACTCATAGGGCAAGTCTTCATCTTCAATGTCTTGTTTCCTCAACATTGTAAAGAGCTTAACAGAAATTATATGAATACAATAACAAGCAGAGGTCAGCACATACCTTTAACACTTGCATTAGCCAGCTGAGTGGCCTCAAGAACCTGAAACCTAGTTTACACCCAAATGTAGCAGCAATAGCTTCTGCTGCATCAAAAAAAAAATCACAAAAAGGAAAAAAAGAACTTCAGTGGGTTATGTTGGTGGAGCACCAGCGCCGGCATTGCACACGAGTAGGAGCATGGGAAAGGGCGGACATGAGTGGTTGAGTGTACCAGATAACCTAGGAGGCGGAGCTCAAGAGGGACTAAAGTTTTCATTTTTAGATTAAAGCTCACTCTTTCGGTCTTTGCTTGCATTGTGAGAGAAGGAGAGAAGAGACAAGATCAGTACAGAAAAAGAGAAGAATTCTTAAGCTAAAAATGGAGAGAGAAAAAAATAGATAAGGACAATGAGGTGAGTTCAGTTTGTCCCGCTTGTTTTTTCAGAAGTTGACTTGGAAAATTTAGCCTACATAACTATTTAGATATTATTTTTTTTACCCGCTTTATTTTGCGGGTCGGGTGCAGGCCAGCCCACCAGGTCTGCACCTTTTTTTTAACGAAACACTTTTTTTTTTACTTAAATTTACCAAAAAAAAGATGGCGAGGTAATGAGAACATTTTTTTTTAGTTGGCCTTCAATGATGATGGTAATGGGAAAGAAAGTGCTTCCAAAATCTAATGTTTTGATTTAAACTAAATCTAATGTTTTGATTTAAACTAAGACTATATTAGAATTTAGAATTTGAAACTAAGACTTTGTTATTGTGAGAATGTAGAACTTGGTTTATACTTGCTTTTATTGTTTTAAAAGACAATTATGAGTTGTGACTTGTGTTATTTGTGTATTTTTTCAACTTGTGAGAAGGTAGAACTTTGTTAGTTTGTGCTTGCTTTTCATAATTATTCTCAGGTGAAGAGTTATGGTAGATATAGCATTCGCAACACAGTAAGCAGTAATTTGAGATTTTTCATCAAAACAATCTCTAATCAGAGTGCTTCCTCATTTTTATTTTGTTCACTACATTTTTATGAAATCAATATAACTTAACTATTGCAGTAATTTCAAAAACATTAAAATCATAATTGAACTAAGATGAAAATGAACCAGCAAGAAGAAATTACTTTTATTTTCCCACTACATTACATTTTGGTGGCTAGCCCGCCAAAATATGAGTTAGGTTGAGACTTTCAACCCATATACTAAAAGTGGATCAACCCAACCCGTATTTTGGCGGGTCGGGTCTGACCCTCCCCGCAAGCCCATTTTGCCACCCCTAAATGAGGTAACTTCTCACCAATAGTTTTTCGATAATTGTGGATGAAAAAAAAATCATTAAAAGAATTAACTCCACCATGATGTGAATGTTCTTGATCATGATTATTTCTTGTGAAAGGTACTTGTAAACACAAAAAAAATAAGGTGACTTCTCTCTTTTTTTTTTAATATTTCTCTCTTCCTTTATTTTGTTAAGTAAAATATGAGAAGAGATAAATATTTTTTTTTAGATTATGATTTGTTTATGTTTTTCTTAAAAAAATCACTTTTTTAATTAAAAGATAATTTTTCAATTTTTAAGTTTGTTTAAGTTTTTAAGAAGTCATTATTTACCAACAATACATGGCACAAGTGGTACATATGTGGCTCTTTAAAGATCTAATCCATCTAATGTGATATTTGAGTATTGAGAAATTAGTCTCATAGCTGTGGGTTGTGAGATACCTTGAAAAACCCAAAAAAAATATTATCTAAAAAAATACTGAAATCAAACTATTTTGAAAAACAACTTTAATTAGCTTATAAAAAAACTAATAAAAGTACGAATGAATAAGAAAAAATATACAAACACCAACACGAGCTACATTTCTTCTCAAATGAAGGAACGATAAAAAGGTATCATGGTCCACATTTGTCATCTTTCTTCTCCCTCTGCAATGCATACCAAGTGTATACTTTGGAGTTTCGATATATTCACACTCTCATTTTCTTCCATCTCATTTTTATTCTCTTTTTCTTCCTTTCTCACTCTTCCTATCCTATCAAATCATCTATCATATCTCTCTTTTTTACTCTAACTTCAATAGGTAAAGGTGAAAATGAGATGTGTATGATTTATTTTCCATACGGTTGGAGCTCTCTATTCCCTAACTATCTCTAATCTCCAACCTTATAATTCCATATTTCTATTTCATTGTTCATGGGTAACTTTTTTTTTTTATTCCACTATCTGCTTGGGCTGGGCTAATCCGAGTGAAGGCCCTAAATGGAGAAGAGGCTTCCTACAGCTATATATGGTTGCAAAGTTTTGAAAAACCACTTTTGACTGTTCATCAGCACATTAGGTTTTTCTTCATCAAATTTGGGCTTGCCCCATGATTCTTTTTCACTTGAGCCCATGCATTCAACTTTATTTACAATGCATATATTTTTCTACATATTTCACATTATTCAATTAATAAAGAATATCTTAGGAATTTTAAATTTTATCACTAATAATTTATTTTCTTGAAGTAAACTCCTGTAAAAAACCTAAAGAGATATGAATTCAAGTCTAACGCAACAATTTCTTAATCCAATAACAAGACTTTTTATTTATTTAGTTTTTTTTCTCTCTAAATATTAATTTAGTTATTTTTTTCTAATTGAAAGTCTAACTTTATTAAAACTCGCAGTAAAATTTTTTATTACTGTAATCTTCATTTATTGAATCTTCCTTTAGTGTAAAAAATAGTGTCCATTTATATTTGTAAAATAGATTTTGATATAGTATAATTTCAATTACAAAGAAAAAAATTCCATGCCTATTTAACAGAGTTATAGAATGGTATTTAATGTATGTATGTAATGAAAATGAGGACTAACGACTCTAACTTTAATATTTATACTCTATTTTCAACATTTTTTTTATTGATTTTTTTGGTACACTACTCTTTTATTGATTGACTGAAATTCATTTGAGTCATATTAAATTTGAAGTGGAAACCTTTTTTAATGAATTCCACATAAATTTCAATCAATCAATGCCATATGTTAAAAATATGGTGTTAAAGAGAGTGTTGCTAGCATTTTTTATATGCACTTATATATAATAATTGAAACGAATGAGATATCTAAATAGCCTAATTAAATTAAATGAACCGATTTTAATAAATCTAAAATTATTACTTCGTGCATGGCACAGGTACAATCTTAGTATCTCTCCAACTTATACCAAACAAAGTGTAATGTAGTACTTTTTATTACTTTTTATTTATTTTCCATGGAAAAAAATTTGATATAAGTCCCTTAGTTTACTCCAAGTTTGGATTTAGACCTCGCCGGAGACCGGAGACCGGAGCTCCAGCAAGTGCTTACTTGGACTGCTGACTGTATTATTAATGATGACGTGGAATTTTTAAATTTTTTTGGAATTACAAATAATAAAATTCATTATAAACTTTAAACCCCTAAATTCATCTAAATCCTAAATTAACCCCTAAACACATGAACCCTCAATTCCTCAATTTCATCTAACCTAAATTAGAATCCCCAATCTTAAATTTCATCTCCTTCTCCACGTTTCCTCTGTTCTTCTTCTTTTCTTCGTTATTTCCTTATTTCCTTGGAGTGCTTCTTCTTGTTTTTGGTGTTCTTTCTCTTCTTCTTCGTTAAATTTCAATTCTTTCTCCTCTTCTTCTTCGTGTTCTTTCTCTGTTTCTTCTTGTGAAGAAAGAACACGAAGAAGAAGAGGAGAAAGAATTGAAATTTAACGAAGAAGAAGAGAAAGAACACGAAGAATAAGAAAAAGCACTCCAAGGAAATAAGGAAATAACAAAGAAAAGAAGAAGAACATAGGAAACGTGGAGAAGGAGATGAAATTTAAGATTGGGGATTCTAATTTAGGTTAGATGAAATTGGGGAATTGAGGGTTTATGTGTTTAGGGGTTAATTTAAGATTTAGATGAGTTTAGGGGTTTAAAGTTTATAATGAATTTTATTATTTGTAATTCCAAAAAAATTAAAAAATTCCACGTCATCATTAATAATACAGTCAGCAGTCCAAGTAAGCACTTGCCGGAGCTCCGATCTCCGGCGAGGACTAAATCCAAACTTAG
Organism: Acmispon strigosus; assembly: GCA_030819835.1. Lineage (NCBI taxonomy): Eukaryota > Viridiplantae > Streptophyta > Magnoliopsida > Fabales > Fabaceae > Acmispon > Acmispon strigosus. The sequence continues at coordinate 66,091,176 of JAUAMA010000003.1, read as the reverse complement.
AGTAAACTAAGGGACTTATATAAAAAAAAAATTCCGGCGAGAGACTTATCGCAAACTTGGGTACAAACACAGGGACCTACCATACCATTAACTTTTTTTTTCATATATAAACCTAAGACTTTTTCAAGTATGGACCACATTTTTGATGAATCGGAAAATTAAACAAGATTAAGAAGTTAAAACATCCTGGGACATATAAGATAAGACTCTATCTGGAGAGGCTCCAGGATATTAAAAATACACTAATAATTTAGTCATCTAAAATAAATTTTACCAATTAAATGTTGAAAAATTTAATATCTTATTCTTTTCACTTATCTATCTATAATGTGTGCATGGCTCAAGCTAAAATGAATTTCGTTTCCATGTCTGAGAACAGAAAAAAAAATGGTACATTTAGCTAGTAAATAATTGATAATTGACTCCAAAGCTAGAGGGGCAGCAGCAATATGATAGAACTGGTGATAGAACTGAATCAGAAGTTCAGCACAACGGAGAGAAGAAGTATTCCCATTGATCAATAAAGTTTAAATACATTATTAGCCACGACAAAATATCTTGTTTTTGTTTTTTTTCATGTGAAAAAATATTGTTTTCTTTGTTGAAAAATCATATGTTTTGTTTTTCATCACTGCCATTTGTTTTTCCATTTATTTCACATCTGAAAACACTCTCTCACACACTTAGATCCACTCTGCAAGCGGTGAAATCAAGTTCAATTATTTCATATTTTTCCCAGATTATGAAAACTTAGATCTGAATAGATGGAAAAATAAACGGTATAAACCAAAATAAAACATATGATTTTCAGAGGATTAAAAAAAACAAATCTCAAGAATGAAAAACTAAAACAATATATTTTACAATGACTAAAAATAATGTATTTTAGCCATCAATAAATTACCAATTCCACAATGCCCTGCTAACTACCTTACAATCTCTTAGCTAGTGCTCCCTCCATCCCAAATTATAAGATCTTATAGAGACAAACCCTTCATGTCCTAAATTATAAGACCCCTTCTAGATTTCAAAAAAAAATAATAAACTTTTCCTTTTTTACCCCTTACGTTCATTATATTTTCAATTCTAAAACTTTAATTATCATATCTACTAATTAGCTTTAAATAGGGGTATATATGAGATATTTATAAAAAAATAACAAAAACAAAATATTAATTAACTTATTATATGTTTTTTTAATAAGCGTGATTGTCTGAATAAATCTTTATAATTTGGGAAGGAGGGAGTATATTGAATTAACTACTTTTGTCCTCAGTTTTAACTAACTAACTATAACAGCCATTAACTAACTAACTAATACAATATTCTAATTAGATCAGCCCAATTAACATCTACTAACAGCCCAATATCAGTCCACTAATCTTTATTCCTCCTATGATACACTTCAGTTCTAACTCTCACAATATCATGCTGCATTGTATCTACCATTCTACCCCGAAGCACCATAAAATTTCTACAAAGGGACTCAACTTTCCTTTGATAAAAGGCTCTTAGGAACTGTTATATAATCTTGAAAAATGTGCTACAGAGCGTTTTAAGTGGATACAATCCCAAACTAAGTATTTTTAGCCGTTTGTGAGAACCGAATAAAATATGGAAGTCGATTCTACCACTTCTTTCACAGGCTCCCTATATGTACATCATTCAGAAGGAACCTGAGTTCGGTGATTGATATGGTAAGTAGTTGACTTATCAATTCGAGACCCTAGATCGTTACTGACAACAACTACAAAAGACTTACCCTACTAAGTGATGTCGGTTATATGGATCACATTATGCCATTAAGCTTAACTAAAAACTATATTATAAAAAATATTATTAAGCAATTCATGGTCATTTCTAGTCTAACTCACTCTCTTGAGATTTCTGCTTGCACAATTAGAAATGAGGAACAAGGAATTCATGAATCCTTCTCAAACCAATAGGTGGTATATGGCTTTCTACGTAGACAATGAAATGAAAGGAAGGAAATGTAACAAAATGATAGTAACAACTAAGGTAAAAGGTGCTATCAAAATAATTCAAGAAACAACCGACAATATACATGAAGCTAAATATTATGCTAAATGAAAGTGTATTCAGTCCTGTCAAACTTAGGATTTAGGGCCATCAGCAAAGAATCATCATAAAATTTCAAGTCATCTTAATTAGTCCCTAGACTTCAACCATTACCCCAATAGATCCTTCGGTTAACTTCCATTAAGTCACTCCTAATAAATCTACATGGCAAAATCTTACTCATTCATGTGTGTTAAATCCTTCCATTAATTTATTTATTATGATTAATATTTAATGAATTTTCAACAATGTGTAATAATAATAACTAAAGAAAGATAAAAAAAGACACTGTGACTATGTGAGACACGCGTGGTCTTCTTCCAAAAGAGTTACAACTTCACAGGTCTTGCTATGTTTTCAGGTTTTAGTTCTTCCATTTCTATTTCGCCCCAACCTCATGCCTTGGAAATGAAGCTGTTATTTGCAAAAGCAATTTTCAAAAGCAAGATGCCCCAGTAGCTCATCATCATGAAGAAGATCAGATGTTTGTGTCGACGACAATGGTTGTACAAACCACATGACTTATGATATGACAGAACTCTTTTTAAGGAGAACCACTAGAGGAAAAGACTGGAATTTGCTGCGCCTAAAGCAAGGAATGTTAATTATATTGCTAAGGACTGCAACTAAGTCTAGTTGCTTAAGCTTGTTTTACGATGTAATGTTGCAAGTAGATAAGTTTGTTTATTGTTAGTGACCTAAATCATAGAAATAATGAATTGGCTGCTTAACCATAGAGATTTAATCATCTTTATGACTAATGCTTTCCACACTGCAAATTTCAACGCTTTCCCTTGGTGACTCAAACTTACCTACTGTTTGTGGTTTTGTAAACAAATTTGCCAGCTGATTTCCAGATTTGCAATTTGACTTCTCCAGTTTGTTGCACCTCCATCAAGAAGTAAAGCTTGGTGTTCAAGTGTTATGTTTCCCATGGAATACTGGATTTTGAGAAATTGCAATTGTTGCTTAATTGTCAACAAAAATCTCAGTGCAATTGCTTCATATGTAGACCACATATTATCTTCTTTAGCCATAAAGCTTCGTTTGCTGCTGCAGTTGGTGCAACAGATTGTGCTACAATCTCCTACGATTCTTTGAACCTTGTCTAAAATAGACCCAACCCAATCACCATCTGAAAATCCACACAACTTAAAGTTTTGGCACTTCTTAAACTTGACGCCACAATCAACAGTACCTTTGATAAACCTCAATATTCTTTTTATTTAGATGGAGAGATAGAGCATGTTTTGTTTATTGTTTGCGAGTGTTAGAATTGACTTTCCATTGCCAAAATCATTTTTTTGGGTGTTTGTATATTTCCTTTCACAGTTGATTTTAGCTCCAAGATGAATTCTGAAATAAAGTTACTCTAGCTTTTGTGATCGACGTAATAAATTATGAAAATTCAAATTGGATTTCACATCATCACCTTACATGAATAATTTTTCTTTTAAGGGTATTTAAAAGATAAATCACTTTACTTTAAACTCATACCATAGTCAATTTTATTTACAAATCAGTTTTAATTTTTTTTCCCCCAAAGTATCTCCGCAACCATCAGCATGAGCATGAGACTAATCCGCCGATACAATTTTGAATTTTGATAACATTGATAGGTACAATAGTATATGAGAACCAATTCCAAGTTTTATGTCACAAGTCAATACCCTATCACAGAACCAGGGAACAGAATAGCGGAGCTTGTCTCGCATTTGTTCAGCTTATGTGGGAACTACTGGGAACAGTTGTCTGTGAGCAGCAATCAAGATGATGTATAAAATGATTGGGTTGGTTTTATTTTCATACCCTGTTTCCCAGTGTTAGCAGAACACGATTGCCTAATTTGTGTACGTGCGGCACAGCAAGACTCTCAAAATCTGAGTCAACAAAACACTCATTTTTGTGGCGGTCGTAAAACATTTTGTGACAGTTAAAAACTGCCATAAAAATGAGTGTTGGCCGGTGTTATTATTATGCTGTGGTTTACCGATGTTTTCTGATATAACGTAGACATTTTAGTATTTTAAATGATAATGTGTCACCATGAGATAGTGACACTATCAAGGGCCATGTTTGAGCTACCTAATGTTAAACAAGCAAACAAATTTTTGATGAAAAGAATTCACTATATGTCTTTGTACATAATAGGAGGTACTATTAGTATTATTAGATTTCCATCACAGGTATGACACATTATAAATCTAAAAGTACGCATGTATCTTTTCTATGTAGCATTGCTCTTATTTGTGTCAGAGTCCTTGAACCAGAACTTTCCTCATGTATGATTGAATCCATTCTACATTGTTCAAGGGAGATAGATATTAATTAGATTCACACCAGAGAGTGTGAGTGGTCCCTTTCAGGAGGTGAAGGTGTATGGATCTTTCTTAGATGGTCCCGTTTTTCATGATCGTGAAGGAGACAACCTTCTTGTTTTGCAAATGCAAACTGGCAATTGACAAGTTAAGTTGTCGGTCATTTACAACACTCATTGTCTCATTTTTAATTTAATTTCCTCAATTAGTAAGAAAAATCTTTTAAATTATAATTTGTTTCTTGTTCATTTTGAACTCCATGCCTCCATCATATCTCTGTTACATCAATATAAAGCAAACAATAGCTCATAACCACAAATTGTGTGTGTGATACATATTAAACAAGATCACAAGAAACAAAACATGTGGGGTACATCAAATTTGTAGCCAAAATCCAAATCCATTAACCCCATAATGCTCTCGGTCTACTTACCCTACTTTGCAGGCTCCACATAGAAGTATTTCTATGTGCATGTTTGGTTTCACAATTTATATAAAGCCCCAAGACACGTTTACTCAAAAAGCTAAAACTTTAGCTTCTTATCGGAAGCGATTCTAGAGTAATCTACTTCTATAAGATATGAAAATCAACCTAGAAAGGTTGGAGTTAAAAAATTGCAGCAAGCGGGTGAGGAAAAGGTGTGCATTTATACCATAATGGACCTTACTTCATTAATTGCTTCTGCATTCTGGCCAGCCATTAAGAAAAGCATTCATGTTTGTCATAAAACAGATCAAAGTTAATTAAGGTCCTAGTAAATTCAAACACTGTTTACAGTTTTCAATGTAGGGTTCACAAGAATATGCATCAAAACAAGTGTAAACTCTCACCTCATGCTGAAATTTTGTATCAATCTATCTTTTTTTTAAGGAGTATCTATATATTTTCAGACCAATTAAATAGGTAAAACTCCGAGCAAAATATTTTTATGTAGAAACTTTGTTATGTTCTTTTATGTTAAAATTTTATATTTATCTCTTTTCATATGCATTAAATTAATGGAAATGAGTGAGACCCTATGAATAAGCACAATATTTTAATAGCTGACTTGTCATGTAAACTACTCCCTCCGTTCCTATTTAAGTGTCACTATTTTTATCATTTTTTCGTTTCTAATTATCTGTCACTTTACAAAGTTCAAGAGAGTATTAATTATGTTTTACCAATTCTACCCTTTAATTAATGGTGATAGGAAATTAAAGAGTCTAAATTAAGAAAAAAAATAAACGGTATGTTTGGAAGTTAGGTAGTAATTTTGATAGAAATAAGAACATTAATACAATTCATTAATATGTGTGCAAAACCTTAAAGTGACAGTTATTAAGGAACAGAGGGAGTAGAAGATTATAATCGGGTCAAACTTTTTAAATATTTATGAAGGGTGACGCAATATTTCACCCAATTGTCACCAACCTGAGAGCATCTTAATTCATTTCGTTTGGAGGGAGCTATGTACCACGTGAATGTAGGTTGATTTTAACGTGCGAGAAAAGAGAAGGAACAACCTTTGTGGTCCATCAAATGTTTATGGTCCCCTGAACCCCGAATTAACTCACTCCGTGGTTTCTAGCTGTAAAGGTTCCAAAGAACTCTTCTATTTTTTGGATACTTTGGTACCTCTACTTTTCTTTGTTTCTTCCTATTTTGTTCTATTCCTTCGTGTTACAATGACCGGTGAATTTCCCAAACTCTCAAACAAAGTCTGGCACAGCTTCTTGGATCTTAACCAATATGTGTGATTCCAAGGCAAAGAAGCAATGAATTATAAATTATATGTTGTGATATTAAGTATGAGTAAGTTTCACATTGGAAGAAAAGAAAAGTGTTGAACAGTTTAAAATTGATATGACTCGTACATCTAATACTAAGTTTTTGATAAAAAACGTGATGTTTAATCCACTTATGGTTTACTCTTTAGCGCAATGTGATGATTCTGCAAAATTTTATGCATCACTTTGACCCAACAACTCATAGATTTTTAAGCCGTGATAATATGTATATATTTTAGTCAATTCGAAATTATTGGATTACATGTTTTAAGTTTCATTTGGCTATTTTAAAAACTTGAAAGTAAGAATTGTTCACGCAAAAATATCAAAACACCGACTTGGATCATGACTTGACCTAAGCATGAACTCGGAACCTGTGCTATCGAAGGTTTACTCCTTCTCTTTTGTTGACTTATTTGATGACCTTAAATGCCTAGGACAACTCCTTCAACCAAGGACTTGAAGTCAAGTGCTTGAGGTGAAGTAGGAACGAGTCCTTCATAGCCTTATCCAAGAACAAAAGGTTGAATTCTGCTCTGTTGTTGATGGAGATCGTCCTATCTCTATCCATTTTCTTTCTTTATGTGGTTGTTTAACCCATTCCTGCTTCAAAATAAGGTGCATGAAGATGGAGAATTGTGTCGCCCCATTTATCATAATAATTTCCTCATGTGTAATGTATAAATTCTTCTAAGTGAATATGGATCATCCCTTAAATGCTACAAAATTATGACTTAACAAATGTTTTTGTTTCATTAACTATTATCAATCGATTACAACTAAACATTACTTGGTCAGTCGAACTCTATCAAGGGCACCAAGAAATTTATATATGAATCCAAACCCAAAAATCTTAACGCAGTAACCCCAAAACCAGAATGTCTAGCCCAAAACCCAAACTAAGAAATTTCAAACCTAGAAATTCCAACACAGAAACCCCAAACTCAAGTTGGAACCAAGCTTCTCTCACAGTCGTTGTGAAGCATCTAGGTCGATTTGAAGCCACCACTAACACCCAATACCAAGAAACGCACCAAACAGTGAAGCATCTAGGTCAATTTGAAGCAACCACCAACACTTGATACCAAGAAACCCACCGAGTAGTGAAGATCTCGGTCGATTTGAAGCAACCACCAACACCCACCACCAAGAAACCCACCAAACAGTGAAGATCCGTGTCGATTTGAAGCCACCACTAAGTAACCATCAAATATTGTCGATTTGAAGATCTGGGTCGACATCTCTTTTGTCGTCCTCTGCACTAGTCCTCGCTCTTCCGTCTCATTCCACTCTCTCTCTCCCTCCTCAATTTCTCTTTTCTCTCGATCCCTCAATTTTTCTGTGACTATCCAAGTTTTGTGGATATGGGTGTGGTGTTGTTGGATTTGTGATTTGTTATTGGAGTGGGATAAGGGTGATGAAGGGGAAGAAGAAGATTGAGTGAAGGACCCGGCAGACAGAAGGTGGAGGAAGGGAAGTAGTGATCGGCGGTAGGGGATATTTTATTTTAAAAATAAATGTTACTTGATATAGCAGGTCCCAGTTCAGTTGTGCAAAGTTACACCAAATTTTTGTTTTGCATATTAAGCATACCCAATTTCACACCCTAGCACTTAAGTGTTTTTTCGTTTTAAACATTGTTGTAAAGAAGTGTGTAGTTAGACTTTCATTGGACTTAATGTCGATTAAGATTGAAGTTGTTGCCACCAAATCTTTCCTTCATTTGCATCTTGGGATATGCGAGAAACCACATTTGCGTTGATAAAAAACAAATACTCATTGAAATCAGTTATAACATCCTCTAAAAGATGAAGAAAATGGTTTAGAGACACATTATATATAATAAATGACAAATAATGGTTGTTCTCAAACTGTTAGATCAAATTGATGAGCTGGTCGACCGGATTCGTCGTCCTCATGATGGGCATTTATCACAATTGATGGAGTTGCATGGTCATACTTGGTCAACTAAGTTAGCTCTATGATTCGCTAGGTTGATGAACCATGTATGGAATGTATCAAGCACGACATAATGACTCTTTAATTTCTTGCATGATTTCGTCCTACCACTCTCAATATAATCAAGGAGGCTTCGATTATATAAAGGCCCTTAATTCACGTATTAGACATGTGTGCTTACGATTTTAAAGGTAAAGTGAGGTATCTGACTAAGCTCTATCCTTAAGATGTAGGAGAGAAAAGATCTCCTTAAAATTAAAATCAGTCCTGCTATTTGGCCATACGGCCCGAGCGACATACTAGAACCATAGAGTTTCTCTAGGATTTAGTTACAAACTTTTCCTACAGATTTATTACCAATTTTACCTGCGAATTTTCTTAGAATTTTTCTACACTACAAAATTTTGAAAAAATATTCGTAAGAAAAATTGAATGAAAATTTTACGAGAAAATTTGCAAGAATATTTTTGGAAGAAAAATTCAAAAAAAAAGCATTAAACGGAGGTCTAAAACCGTCGCCCAAATCCGAAGACGAAAAAAAAAAAAAAAAGCACGCGTATGTCATTGGATGACTACATTGTACTGGAATCTAAAAACTATTTTCCATTAAAATTATATGGTTCTTCCTGCTATGCTAAGAGAAAAATTCATTGCAAAATATGTCTTTTTTTTAAGTAATCTTGCTCGCATAAAAGCAAGATCCGTTGACAGCTTACCAAATTATTTAAAGAAAGCTTACTTGTTAATTTTATTCTTATCTTTTAATGATTGATGGAGCCTTCTTTATACTAGCTTAAGAGGTGAGACAATGACATATTTGAAATAGGCCAAGGTAAACGTATTTATGAAAGAGCCCCAAATGCGTTTTTAATGTTTTCTTATCGTTGTTAACTTGCCACTTAAATATCATCCTATGATCTCAACCAAAAAAAATTATCATCCTATGACATCGACTTTTTAACAAAGGAGATAGAAAATCAATAAAAAGAGCAAATACACAAGACTAGGGACCAATAGATTATGACTGTTTACCAGGTCAATTTTACTTGTGATATCATACTTTTAACTACTGAAATTATTTCAGAAAGCTTTATTCAACCACTTTGGAATATCTTAAAATTATGCTTGTGAGTTTTCAAGTCAAAGATTTAAACAAAAAAAAAACAAAATCGTGACACTTATTGACATCTTGCTGTTTTGCACGCAATGAGCTAGTTTTGTTTACCCTCAATTGGTTTTTTATAAATCCATGAATAAAAAAAAACGAATGAGGTAACAATTCCACCCACATGAATTAACTACCTATACCCACCGATATTTCGGTGACAACCAATTTTTTTAAAGAATGGTTTACTTCCGTTTCATGCAGATGAAGCCATTGCAAGTGCTAAGAGACAGGAAATATTAAAAAAAAACACAAAAAGTGATACAACTTTGAAATCGAATAATTCAATTAGAAGCATATATATTAGCTACATGATTAATCAAGGAAATGAAGCTTCCCTGTCTTTCTCCTAGTCTGTGTCCATTTTGTAGAACACGTCTAAACATGAATATTAATTAAAAAAATTACACAAGCTTCTTATTTTAATAATTATGGTAACATGTCAATATCAAAGAATTGATCCTTCCCTATTTGGCCATACTAATTTATCGTAGGTCCACGCACCTGTTGCAACGTCGTAATCCTTTGTTAGCAGCATATTATCGTGAACCCGACAATAGACCTTTCTTCCGTAAATAAGCTATCCCAGTATTATATTTATTAGCCCCAACAAGCAATGCAAAAAACCAACGATGTCACTCACATATGCATCATTTGGGTTCATTATTCACAACTCAACCTACTTCAGATTATACAATTTCACATGTAGTTGGGGTGATGGCTTCTTCTTCCATGTCCTATGTGTTTTGGAGAAATGTTGGAGAAATCAGAAATGAAATTGATTTGAAAAACACACGCAATGAACACGTGTGATTCAAAGGGTCCCCCCCCTCACCCACCACCTCATTAAGCAGACACTTACTTACAAGCAGCAATGACATCAGGACCTGGCAACCCACATAGCCATTGAACTTTATTTGCTCAACCTCCTACCTATACTTTCATCACAACTCAGTTGTTTGTGTTTAGTTTTCAAATAAAAATCAAATTGAATCATCCAACTTAGGATAGCTGCCAACGCAATCCAGAAACACATTGGAATGTTTCCATGCATGATTTGGATATTGCTGCATATATCATCCCTCCATATCTTAACCAAAAGTTACCCACTGGGTTCCTTTTGGACAACCAAGTGTTGTTTAGATAACCAAGTGTTGTTTAGATACAGGTTAAATCTAATATGAACAGATTTTCATCAGAATCCATAAGAAATTAAGAAGAGTTACATTCACTTTTCCCTCTAAATAAATGCCATCATCCCTGTAATAAGGTGTCAACGGATATCAAAATAGTCTACGCTATCTAGCTACATTCTTGGTGCTCCTCCTTCTGCTTATTACGATATCAACTATAAATAACTAGAGAGAACAACAGTTCACCTTCTCTTCTTTGTTCCCATTAACAAGCAGCAAAGAAGCTAGCCTTACAGGTTTACAAACACAAAAACAAAGGAAAAGTAAATGCAAATTTCAGACATGGGGCTTCCGTTGGTTAAAGTTACTGAATGTGTGTTTGAATACCTGTTGGTTAACTGGAAAGCACTATCATCTCAATCTCAATTCATAAGAAGAGTTTCAGTCAACGGCTATAGCCGAAATCCGTAGGTCAGACTCTATCTTGTACCGCTTAGCCGGTGAACTTAGTCTATATCATTCATGGAATAAGAAGAAAACCCCAGAAATCAAACAGGAACCCAGGCAAACACAAGCCACACAAGCAAATATATCAAATTCAAAAATAATATTATTAGAGTCGCAGTGATAATCACAATTCACAAGAAGAAGAAATTAAAAGTGTTCTTTTATTGGATTGCATTTTATTTATTTTCAGAGCAAGAACCACAGAATAGTAAGATAGAATCATAATAATAATAGAATACAGAGGAAAGAATGCCCTGTGAAACGAGGCCTAGAGAAGAAGATAATACACGGGGAAAAACTAATTGAAAATTTGACTACATATCTCATATCATGTGTTCATAGAAGAGAAGAGAGAACAAAATAATGAAAAAGAGAACAAAAAATGAACAGAGAAAGAGAGAAAGAGAGAAAGAAGAGACAAGAGAAGAGATTCTTATAGTTCAATGAGTGTGTCCGTACAAGTCGTAAGGCGCCCACAGCGCGTCGAGGGGGCACGGCCGCTTCGAATCCAACCGGAGCCACGGCTTGCCGCTACCGGACCAATGCAGGAGGCTCACCGGACCAGCATGGAGGTCCCTGCAGCTACCCCTCACGTTATCACCGCCCAAACCGTGCTGGTTCCACCGGTGCTCGATCGGCGCCACGTGTCCCGCGAATACGAGAAGGAACGGCGGCAACGAACCCAGCTCGTAGATCCGATCACTCTTCTGGATCTCCATCCACCTCTCAATCCGCTTCGAGTACCCTTTCTTCCTCCACCGCACTAGATCTATCACCATCACACCGGTGTTGAAGTAACACGGCCTCCGCCCCGCGAACGTCGCCGACAGCGCCTTATCCGACCAGAACGCCGCCGTGAAGTACTTTGTGAAATTCGCGTGGCAGTACTCCGGAGCTCCGATGGTGGTTCTCGAGCCCAGGCGCGTGGTCCACAGCTTGGAAATGTCGTCCACCACCACCAGATCCGAATCCAGGTAAATCACCCTGCCGACGCAGCTCTCCAGAAGATCCGCGAGGTAGTTCCTGGCGTAGTTCAGCGGCTGCTCCAACGCCTGCCTCACCGAGGTCGAGATCAGGCTCCGGACAGTATCCGGATTGAAGTAATACACCTTGAATTTCAGCTCCGGGAAGGTGGATTTCACTAGGGATTCCAGATTCATCTCGGAGACGATGAAGTGGAAGAAGATGTTCTCCGGACACTGGGAATGCTGGAGGATGGAGTGCACGGCGGCGATTGAGCCGCGGAGGTAGTCGGAGTCGAGCGTTATCGCGACGTGCACCAAGGAAGGGTCGCAGACGCCGGAGATTCCGTTTCGGTTGGAGCCGCATTCGTCGGCATTGCGGAACGCGGCAGCCTGGCGGAAGAAAAACCGGTCGTCTGTGTCGGAAGGCGGTTGCGTCTGGACGGGTAGGCGGAGGTAACCGTCGAGGTGGGAGGAGCGGATTGCCTCAGCGGGGTGGAAGGATTGGAGCGAAGGGGAGAGGAGGATGAGGAGCATTGCGGCGGAGAAGAACCCCGAGAATCGCATGAGCCAGAGCATTTCGAAATGGAAAGGATCGAATTGGAATAGGGTAAGGGTTGGGGTTAGGGTTGGGTTTATTGCAGTAGCCAGTGTTTTTTTATGGGAATAATGGAATCGGTTGGGAAAGGGTACTGCCGTGGGGATGAGGCGAATTGGTGGTGGAGGAGAGAGAAGACGACGGCGCCGCCATGGAAGGAAACGGAAGTAAGGGGCGGTGGTGGTGGTGGTGGTGGCACCGCGCTTTCGTTCGGTTGGTTCCTCTCTCTGCCTCCTCGAACCAATGCAATTGTTGGTAATGATAATAAGTGATTAATTAGTATTAGTAGTATTGGAATTGGAATTGAGAACAAATGGAAATGGTGGTGGCATGGAAAGGACTCAATCAGTCACAGGAAGGAGTAAGGACAGTTTTGTTGATAGAGAAAGAGTGAGCGAGCCAGAGTGGCTTTTCTCCTTTCCAGCTGCTTTAGCTCAACTCAACTCAACTCTACTCTCACCCTTTGCCTTGGGATTGATTGCAATTTGCCGATTTCAATTTCCACCAGACAAATGTTTCACAACCCCAGAAAACAACACCCTCAATTTTAAGAGGGGAAAATATTTATATTAATAACAGTCAATTTTTTTTGGAAAAAATAAAAATGTTAATAGGAGTACTATTTTAATTTGGGAGGAAACTACTATTTTTGTTACATTGTCAGTCATTCCACATATTGAGACTATTTTCCTCGAGTTCTGATACGACATTAAATAGATAAGTCTATTTCATATCTTAATAAATATTTCTTTATACACACGATTTAGATATTGAATCTGAACAAAAGTTGTGCTAGGAATACTCTCTTCAACAAACTATTTCAAACACTTTCTTTTTAATTGATTAAAATGCATATATGTCCACCAAATTGGGGATGGATTGTATAAAATTTAATAAATCCTATATGAATTTTATATAATAAAAAAAGAGCGTTAAAAAAATGCAATTTTGTTTTTCTTGACAATATGCTCAATGAGCTTAGCTATTTCTCTTTCCGTATCAAAATTTTGTTGTTTAAGGTTATATACGAGAATTAAAAACTCATCATTTAATAAATATTTTTTATTATCTATTTAAAGTTGAGTTATATTAAAAAGAATGAAAATAATTATTAGTTAAATAAGTTGTGAGGAGTTGTCATAGACGAAAATTAAAAATATAAGCGAAATATATAATTTAAATGAGGATATAGAAAAAAAAGTGAAAAAAAATTCAAATTTACAAAACAACGTATGTTTTAGATTTTAGAATGTGGTATAAAAATTAAAACATATATTCTTTCGGAATAGATAGAAGAAATAAATGATAACAATAAACCTTTGTAACGGGTTGGACACCCTTTGTACTCCTTATCAATACATTATTTGCTTATAAAAAAAATGATAACGATAAAATCTTTGTTTCTTATTATGAAATGGAAAAGGCTTTGTACAGGGACCAGCTGTCCCTCTCCTATTTCCAGCTCGTCTTATTCTTTTGCCACGCTTCATGGTTATACTGTCAGCAATAAATAAATTAGTATTTACATTAAACAACATTTTTATACCTTAAGAAAACTATTTATGTTGAAAAAAAGAAACACGAGCTTTAATTTATTAGGTGAACTGTAATAAAAAAAATACTATAAGACGTCTGATGCACAATTATCCATTTTCACTTTTCAGCGTCCCGTACTCTACGAATCTACTCTACTATCTATGCTCCACTTTGCAGTTTCTTTTTCTTTTCTTTATATGTAACTCCGATTATATTTATAGGAATAAAAAAATAATTCACACAGTTTTTTTAAGAAATTTTAATTAAAATAGTTAAACGTATTAAATTTATTCTTAACGTGAGGATTGAATTTCCAAATTTACTCTTAAATTACTTTTTATAATTTGTATGTATCATTTAATGCTTAGAAGTATGAAAAAAAAAATTAAATCAATTAAGGGTATTCTTGTCAAAAAGTAATTAATATACCACAAATTTCAAGTTAATTTTTATAAAAAGAATCGAGATAAATCTCTTATTTAATTTTTATAAATAGGACCAGAGCGTAGTGTATCCTTTCAAATTCAATAAATATATTTAACGTTTTCTTATTTTACGTGTGTTTAATAATTCCTATAATGGCAATATTTCATTTACTATGTGGCCTAATTTGAGTTAGGTTTAAATATGTTCGGGATTCGTAACATTTGAAATGGAATCAATCTAGGTCCTTGAAAAAATAATTTATAAAATGTCATCCCTAACAAAATATTTTTAATTAAATTAAGTCATTTTAATCAATTATGACCAGTCAATTGTCTAGTGGTACGAATTTAGCCCAATCATCGTCTCCACATCATCTCACTTATCCTATATGAAATTTTTATTTAATTTTTAATCTGCCACATTCACCTTCATCATATTCCCCTTCCCCCTTCTCCTTCCTCTTTCATCCTCGAACCAAGAAATTTCAACAAAATCCATAAGCTTTTCCATCCTTCCCATGAACATTATACAATCCCTCTTCAATCTGCTTCACCTCTCTGTTTTCTCAAATTTCTAAAGCCTCGAACTTCACACAACAAGTTAGGAACGGAACAAACCCTGACCGCACGGGCCTCACCTTGTTTGATTTATCCAGCAAGAGGTTGACCAGAGACGCCACCGCGTTGACCTGAACGACGACGTATCGCGACGCCACCAGCGGTTGCAACGTGGAGAGGATGCGCGACGTGCAGAACGTGACCTCTCAAAAGTTATATTTTTAATAGTTAAAAGGGATAACATTAATCAAAAATAAAATTTGGCAGAAATTCAGAGCTTTTTCTTGGCCTAATTTTCAGCTATCCAATCTGTTTGAGTGGGTTAGTACTCTAGCTCGCGAAAGACGTGGAATTAAGTTCATTTCTGGTCTTTGGGGTGTCTCGAAATGGCAAAATAACATGCTTTTTGAGAGCCACCCTTGGTCCCTTCATGAAGCTTGGCGCCGCATTTCCCATGAGCATGATAATTTTATGAGGATTATGTCTCCTCAGATAACTCAAGTCGGTGAATTTCTTCTTAGTTTTTCTTAGCGTCCTCCTCCAACGGGCTATGTAAAACTAAACACAGATGGAAGTTATAGAGACTTGGATCCAAATTAAGCTTGAGAATACCATATTCAGGTGGCTGCCAATTTTGGATAGGAACAACAGGGACGCTATCTACCTCTCTGGGCGCTGTTGAGAATTCCTAGGAACATACACTAGCAACTATTGTCCAGGTCCGATACATCGAGAAAGAAATTTTTTGAAAGTCATTCGGTTGCGCCGCATCCAAATCTCTCAAATAGCCAATACTCGCTATGTTCCGCAATCATTTCGGGCTTTAATAATTGCAGCAATCCTCTCTATGAAATTTGCTTTAGCATCAACGTTTATTCGAAGGAAAAGAGGAGACGTGAACCATATTGCTCAAGCATGAGGGCACTGCACCCTATTGCAAGATCTCCACAAAACATCTTTAAACATGGGTATACTAGGAGAGTTCCAAATGAGTTTGTAGTTCATGTCCCTGTGCATGTTAATAGCATATGATGATGATGATGAAGGTGCAACCCGCAAAAATGCCCCCAAGATGAAGTAATAACCCGATTTGACAGTGTAAGAGCCTAAGTTCACTCCATGCCAAATAAGAGCATCACAGTTGTTGAAAAATGATTATGCAATAGCACAAATTTTGACAACACCTGAAGGTGCAAAAAGAGAGTCCACGAGAGGACGGTTTTAGCTAGGAGAGGAAATATGTTATGTCACATCAAGCTTTGCGCAGTCTACGCCTAGCAAGCATTCTAATTTTGCGGCTCAAGTCTGCCTGTGGCCTGACATAAGCCAAATATTAAGGCTTATTCTGACGTACTAGCTTGTTTACAAGCCTATTTAATTCAAAATGTCCTCCTAAATAGGCCAATAAGCCAACAAGCTAATAGGTCGCAAGCTAATAGGTCAACGGGCTGATAGAACTTTTTACAAAGGAAAAACGTATATTATTTTTTACAAAAATTATATATATGTATATTATGAGTTTTTAAAAAATTATTAAAATAGTATACTATACTTATTTATATTATTAGCAAAAATAATATTACGCAAATAGGTCGGCATATGAGGCCAAACATGTTTTTTTTATAGCCTAGGTCTAGCCTTTTTAATTTATCAGGCTTTTTAAAAAAGCTTAAGTTTGACCCTTTTAATATAAGAGTCAAGCCAGGTCATGCTTTTGATGGGTCAGGTCGCCGACTCCTGACAGGCCGCCTAACCTATTTCTACCCCAGTTTCGGCCATGAGACTCAGTAAGAATTAAATCTGGCACTGTTGTTGGAAGAAATTTAGTTAGCCAGAGTGCACCGTAAAGTCGTCATTTCAAGGCATCCATCTGTCACTCCACACTTGAATACTAGAGTCATCCCCCACCATCCAATAGCAACCTTCATCAATAATCCATTTAGATCCATATATGTTTTTCTAGAAATAGCTCACATTTGGAGGTTCCCTTGCATCCTTTAGAAGTTCAAATAGTACTTAGATTTCAGAACTCTAGCTGCCCCACTCAAAGGATTAAACATTATACACCATTATTGCTTGGATAAGAGAGTGCAGTTAAAAGCAGAAAGATACAGAAACCCAACCCCATCACTTTTTAGAACCACAAAATCCTCCCAACTTAACCAATGTTCTTCTTTGACACAACACCACCCCTAAAAAACTTGTTGATCATTCTTTCAATTTATTTTTATATGCCATGGGGGATCTCAAAATAGCTCATATTGTAGGACAAAATTGTCTGAGTAAGACTTAAACAACACCCTTTCCCCCACCAATACTAGATAAAGTTTCCTCCTTCCATCCTTTCAACTTCTTCCATAACCTGTCATTGACAAACTTAAATATCTAGGATTTTGATTTAACAATAATGGTGGGAAGACCCAGATACTTAACGTAGCACTCAAATGTCTTTAATCCCATCAGCTGGATTAGCTCATTAATTCTGATACTAGACACATTTCTGCTGGAGTCGATATGTGTTTGTCAAGATTAACTTGTTACCCTGAAGCTTCCTCATAAGACTGAAGGATTCGCATGATTTGCCTGACTTATTTGATAATAGATCTTTCAAATTTAACTACGAGCAATAGAAACACCGTGGAGGGAATAGTTAATGATAAATGACAAGACCTCTCCACGAAGAATAGATAGGTATATCATCATCACCTTGTCTTAGTCCCCTGTGTGGTGATAAATCATGATAAGGTTGTCCATTCACCATCACTAAAAATTGGATAGTAGAGACACACTGCATAATGAGAGTGACCTAAATGGTTGGGAAGCCCATTTGCTCAACTGCACTTTATAAGAAACGTCAATCCAATCTGCTATCATTTTTTGACATATCAAGTTTTAGGGCCATGATTCCTTTCCTACCACCCATCTTCTGCTTCTTATGATGAAAACACTCAAATGAAACCAGTTCATTATATGCAACCAATCTATTTGGAACAAAGGCACTTTGTGTTTCATCAACAATATAAGGGAGGATAACCCTACCTACAATTGTACAAAACTGGCGCACCGAATCGTGCCACTCTTCAAAACAGGCGCAACTTTTGAAAGCCACATTCTGGTAATCGCTGGTAACGATTCAAAAATAACGAAGTCTATGCTGAAAACGTTCGCCTTAGGAGTCCACACTTAGGATGCTTTTGAAAACCCAAGTCTTCTTCTTTACACCGTTCATCGGCATTTTCCCTCCTTTCGGCACCAACACTAGTCATTTCGACATTAACACTTGCTGATTTTTCAATTATCATTTTCTCAAGCGCCGAATAGATTTTGGGAATGTTCCTTTTCTGTATGGTCGATTGACATCTGATTTCTAGCTTGAATGCCGGTGTGAACTTTTCTTACGCTAACACTAGATCGTATTTTGTTCCTTCTAGTCTATTAGTGCGAAATTCATTCCTCTGATTCTTTTGGTGCTGATTTTTCTGCTTTGGCTTTTGATGTTATCATTCTATATTTTGAGACCCGTCAGTCATAGCTGGTATGTGGCTTTTCATTTCACCAGATTTGTCTCCATTGTCGACTTGCTTTCAGCACCAATGTATTCGACAAAAATCCATTTAAAATATCATTGAAAACTTCTAGCAAAATGCATGTTTAAGATATGCGACTAAATGGGGTCAATTAAAGCATTATAATGCATAGCCGTTAATTAATAAGATAACGTATAGAAGAATAAAAGGTCCTTTTTTTTGTTTTTGGTCAATAAGAAATACTAGTAGTAGAATAAAAGGCATCCTTCATGACGATTTTTAGCCGTTGGGAGTTGGGACTAGTTTCTATGTTGACCTCCAAACTCAAATAATTATAAACCTCCCTTTCTTGGAGCCTAAACTACCTTCGCCCATAAGTAACTGACCTTCTGCCATTATTGCAAATATACATCAATGATTAGATATATTTTATTTTTTCTTTAAGAAAATAGTTGATGTACTATTAATATAAATTTCTTTTACATATATATTTAATTAATTTCCATCATACTAGGAATTAATTATTATTTCAATTAAAATTAAAAAGAAATATAAGTAGATAATCATTTAATCATATGTGAAATCACATAATTAGATATCACTGTAATGTATATCCATCAATCTCTATTTCTTTCTCCTGCTTTGACATCAATCAATAATAGATAATTAAACAAACCTCGCTCAAGATGTACTTAATTTTTTTTTTCCTCAAATCACTACTTTCAAAAAAATATTTAACTTAGATAGATTAACGATATTTTTTAGCTTTGACAGATAAACGATAAAGTTTGTTAAAATTTGTTATAATTGATATTTAGGAATTAGTGCTTCGAGATTTCTTTTAGCATTTTTTTAAACTGATTAAAAATGGATTAATCAGAACCAAGCGGCGCGAAGAGGAATATATCATAAAAAGAAGACTTAAATATATTTTTATTTCTTGTAAAATGCGTTGTTTTTGTTTTTCGTTCTTAAGATTCTTGTTTGATTTCTGTTTTTAAAAATAGTTTTCTGTTTTATAAAATTAAAAAACAAAAAAACTTGTTTGGTTAAGATGTTTTCTTAAAACTAATTTAAAAACAGTTTCCTATTTTTTTGTTTTTAAAACAGAAAAAAGTTGTTTTTGTTTTTTATTTTCAGCTTTTGTTTCGGAAACAACCAAGACACGGAAAACAGGTTGTTTTCTTTCATTTCATTAATGGCATTACTGTAATTAAAAGGAATTTAAAAGTAAGATTTTTTTTATTTTTTTATTTTCAAAACTGTTTTTAAAATTATATTACCAAACAAGTTTTTTCCTTTTATTGTTCTAAAAAGTAGTTCTTAAAAGTTATTTTAGAAAACAATTTGGAAAATAAAAAAATCGAAAACACAATCAAACACACCATAATTTTTCTTGTTTTTAATCCTCCGAAAATTACATGTGTTGTTTATGTCTTTGCTAATTTTTTTTGTATCCATTTAAATTTGGGTTTTTACAATTTATGAAAAATCTGAGATGGTTAAACTTGATTTCACCGCTTATAAAATAGATCTAAGCGTGTGAAAGAGTGTTTTCAGATATGGATTGAATGAAAAAACAACTAATAAGGACTAAAAATAAAACATGTAATTTTCAAAAGACTAAAAACGAAAAAAAATTCCCATAGATGAAAAATAAAAACAACGTATTTTTTAGGGACTAAAAACGAATTTAAGCTTAAAAAGAAAACAAGTTCTCACTGAACTTTCTCAATCCAAAACTATATATAAGTATTTAGTTATTAAAAATATATAATATTATGAAAAAAAAATTGTCAATTACTTAAAAAAGGAAACCAATAGGATGTTGGTTTAATAGTAAGCAGGTTGTCCGTAAGGATGAGAGTACAAATTCAAATGCTGAGAAATACATTTGTTAGGAGGAACATATAATCATTTCTCGAATGGGTAACGACATCAAATAGAGAAAAGTAAAAGAAAAAGTTAAATAATTCACATATATGCTTTTAATATATTACATGATTTAGTTCGCATTAAATACTTTTTATTTTTCTATTTATTTTTTTATCAATAAAATTAGGAAGAGGTGATGTTATACCCGTTCAAGGCAAGGAAAGATGTTGAGGTTAAAAATCACTTATATAAGACTTATACATTTACCGATTTACCTTACCTAAAAAGACTAGTAGGGTTTCAAGCATCCAACCTGTCATGCACGAGATCTTATCATGGTCCACTCAACTAACTCTTTGGTGTCATTTTTCTGTTTATTTAATTAATTAAAAAAGGACACTTGATCTCATATTTTCTTAAAACGAAAGATTTGGGCTCGCTTCGTGTTAACTTATTTGTTTTCCAAACATGCATTGCATGTGGAAAAGAAAATTCATTGTATCTTCTCACAAAAATACCTCATTATAACACGGATTTTTATTGATAAAATTATAAAACGAACGGCCTTAATGCATGTTTGTTTTTAATTAAGTCTATCGGATGCGTTTAAAATAGAAAAACTAATCTCTAACTCCATTCACGCAAAGGCATACTTGACCTTTCTAAATGTGTTTCACAAACATGATATTTATAATAATGTATTGAAAAATAAATGGGTATAGCATAGACGTCAAAGGAATCTGTTGGCTCTAGTTTCTACATTGATTGATATCACATAACGCAAATATACGTCCCTTTTGAAATTTCCTATCTTAGCGCATAAGCAACTAACATCCATGCATTTTCTATTAGAATTTAAAATTGGATTAATCAGAACCAAGAGGTACGGAGACAAATATACCATAAAAAGAAAATAAGTTCCCACTTAACTTTTCTCAGCCCAAAACTATTAATTAAGTTTGCACGGAACTATCATTTACCGTCGTACTAGTAAAACAATCAATTGTGTGATTTAACTCATACGAAATATGATAGAGGAAACTTAAAAATGTTGTTTGTAATTGAAACAGCAGGAATACCCCCTTTCTCTTAGCCAATAGGATACTGCTGACTGTACTGTTATTGCCATGTCATGTGACATGTCATGTTTTTGACTAGTCAAACTTAAGTCTTGTCAATTATTAATTGTAGTCCTTTGAACTTTTGTAATTTTTATTTTATACCCAACATTATTTATATTGTTTATTTATTTTATAATTTAGAAAACATAAATATATTTTAACGATGGAGCACGATGCAGGGAGGAGGGAGGAGGAAAAGATGAATTAAGTTATTTTGTCCAAATCAAAATGTTAATTGTTAATTTCAATTAAATTAAAAATCAATTTGAAAATTAGAAAATAAACATTTTCTGAAAAAAAAGATTATATTGTTTATTTATTTTATAATTTAGAAAACATAAATATATTTTAACGATGGAGCACAATGCAGGGAGGAGGGAGGAGGAAAAGAGGAATTAGGGTTTTTTTTCCCAAATCAATATGTTTTTAAGTTAAAAATCAATTTAAAAATTAGAAAATAAATCTTTTTTGAAAAAAAAAATTTAAAAAAATAGCGGAAGGACTAAATGATGAATCTTATAAATAGTTGAAGGATCAAATCATGTATTTTATAAGTTCTGCTGACATGGTACTTTGTTATTATGACATGGCACTTTGTTATACTCTCATTAGTTAGCTGCTCAGGGGGCATCTTAACCCCCTCTCATGAAACAGCATTTTAAAGTTTTCCATATGATAGAATCTAACACCAACCTCCATGAAACATGGTTATGATTTTCCGAAAGGTTTTTCTAGCCCATAAAAGTCTCACGTCCTCATTGCTTTGAAGGAATCGAACAACAACAAGACAATTAGAAGCGCAGGTAATATCCGTGTAACCCAGTTCTCGTGCGTGCTTAAGCCCCATCTCAATCGCCAACACCTCCGCTAAAGGAGCGTTCCCATGGCCAAAGCTAGTTGAAATATCAGAAACCCAGCCATCGTGCTTATCATGGAGGACCGCTCCACAACCCATGCGATGAAGAAGCGGGTTCCATCTCCCATTCGTAGTGATAAAAACCGCAACACGACTGCCGCTCATTAAATTTGTGTCATAATCGACATTTGGGGCCTGCAAAGGAGTTGAATGCAGAAATTTCTTCTGGCTGCCAATGTCCAAAAGAACCATGCGCAAAACATGATTTAGATGCCACTGCTAAAGAATTAATGCTTCAAGATTATTGTTAGCATATTTTTAAACTGGTTTAAAAATGGATTACTCAAAACCAAGAGGCACGGAGACCAATATATCATAAGAAGAAAACAAGTTCCTACTGAACTTTCTCAATCCAAAACTATTAAGTATTTAGTGATTAAAAATATATAATATTATGCAGAATATAAATTGTCAATTACTTTAAAAAAAAAAAGATGTTGACCTAGTAGTAAGCAAGTTATACCTCCATAAGGATGATAACACAGATTTGAATTCCAAAAATACATTTATTAGGAGAAACATATAATCGTTTCTCGAATGAGTGACGACATTTGTCAAGAGAAAAGCAAAAGAAAAGAAAATGTTAAACAATCCGTGGATGATTAATTAGCATATGTATTCACAAGAAGATGATTAATTATCTTCAATCTTTTCTTTCAATCCTTTCAAGAAAAAGAACAAAAAAGTGTTTTACCTTTCCATATAGTTGTTTGAATCTAATGATAATTTCGGCAGTTTATCTTAAAGTTAATATATTTTATTTTTTAACAAACTCAAATCATATAAATTTCCTCCTTGAACAGTCACAAACGCAATCCCGATCTTTCAAAAAAATGTCCTTTGTTTGCTTAGCCTTATTAGTAATAGTAAACAACATTATGTTGATCCCACAACACCTGATACTGTGGATTTTCATTTGTTAAGTTGGATATTGGCATTTGGCACAAATCACTTGATCTTAGGTATATATGCGGAAGTGTATATTTTAATCACAGATTTCCCCAAAGATCTCAAAATAGTCTTTAGTGGGAAGAACTAGAGAACTGAAAGCACTTATATCTTGGCATTTTTAGTAGATCTATTTAAGAATTAGTAGAGCCTTGTATCTCATTATTCTTAATTCAAATAATTTTTTGAACCAAAAAATTTGTAGAGTTTTAAGAGCACATTTGATATAATTTTTTTTCGTGTTT
Organism: Acmispon strigosus; assembly: GCA_030819835.1. Taxonomy (NCBI): domain Eukaryota; kingdom Viridiplantae; phylum Streptophyta; class Magnoliopsida; order Fabales; family Fabaceae; genus Acmispon; species Acmispon strigosus. The sequence goes on along the minus strand of JAUAMA010000003.1, from coordinate 66,067,534 downwards.
TTAATTGATTTGTCTATTTTTTACTCTCTCAATTTAAAAATAACTGTCCAAAAAATAAGAAATATACATATTAAAAGACGCAATTAATGTTATCAATTAATGTTATCGTCATCCATTTGACCTCCTCTATAGGACAGTCATCCACCTCCTCCGTGTCATTTATAGCATTATATAAGCGCTCTAAAACGAATTCTGTTTATGAGTAAACATGATTTGAAATCTCCACTGATCATTTTGCTTTTGCCCTTCAAATTAAAATCAGCATATATAACGCATGCATAACAATATTGATGATAAAAAGATGATAATAGTAATGCTAATAATAATATAATAATGAAAAGTTATTTTTATCTCTTTATCACACAAAAAAGTAATTCATATATCTCAATACACAAATGAAAAAAAAGATATTTTTAGCATTTACTTCATCATGGATGAATATTGAGTTCAGCCAAAATTCAAATAGGCATCTAAAATCAATTTTATATAGAAGCTACTGGTCTGAGCTTCTGGGTAGAGGTGATTTGAATTTTGTGCAAATCATGAAACCAAACATACAATAATAATAATTTAATACTTGCATTTTGTCCTTCAAATCAAAATCAACCTCTAGAACACATGCATCACACAGTCAATGGTGGAACTTGTACATATTATTTGGAGTGGCCAAAATAATTTTTAGACTTAATTACATTTTTTGTCCTCATATATCATGATTGTGCGATTTAGATATCTCATGCTTAAAATGAGAGATTTTGGTTTGTGGAAATTAGATCCTTCCTTTACACTTCCAACCAAAATTTAACAGAGTTAGTGATGTGTGTCAAAGTTGCATGATTTCTACTATATTTTAATATGGTCTCAAGGCTTAATATTTGCAATATACAAGTCAATGGTGGAAAATGATAAATATGCGATAAAACAGGTAAAAAGAGGCAAAAAGTGAATACTTATGTCCTCAAGTTTTGTACAGTTGTAGGTAGGGTTATCCTCCCTTATATTGTTAATGAAACACAAAGTGCTTTTGTTCAAAATAGATTGGTTGCAAATAATGCGCTGGTTGCATTTGAGTCTTTTCATCATATTAAGCAGAAGATGGTGGCACGAAAGGAATCATGGCCCTAAAACTTGATATGTCAAAAAATGATAGCAAATTGGAGTGATATTTCTTATAAAGTGTACTTGAGCATATGAGCTTCCCGACCATTTAGGTCCCTCTCATTATGCAGAGTGTCTCTATTATCCAATTTTTAGTGATGGTGAATGAGCAACCTTATCATGATTTATCACCACACAAGGGCTTATACAAGGTGATGAAGACCAGTTATTCTTTTTGGAGAGGTTTTGTCATGTATTATTGACTCTTCCCTCCATGGTATTTCTATTGCTCGTAGTTAATTTTGAAAGATCTATTATCAGATAAGTCAGGCAAATGATGCGAATCCTTCGGTCTTATGAGGAAGCTTTGGGGCAACAAATTAATCTTGACAAACACATCAACTCCAGCAAAAATGTGTCTTGTATAAGAATTAATGAGCTAATCCAACTAATGGGAGTAAAGGCATTTGAGAGCTACGTCAAGTATATGAGTCTTCCCACCATTATTAGTAAATCAAAATCCTAGATATTTAATTTTGTCAATAAGAGGGTGTGAAAGAATGGAAGAAGGAAACTTTATCTAGTGTTGGGGGGTTGATTAAGCCTTATGTACTCATGCAATTTTGTCCTACATTATGAGCTATTTTGAGATCCCCAATGGCATATACAAATAAATTGAAGAAATGATCAGCAGGTTTTTTAGGGGTGGTATTGCCTCTAAGAAGACCTTACATTTGTTCAGTTGGGAGGATTTTGTGCTTCCAAAAAGTGATGAGGGTTGGGTTTTTGCATTTTTTATGCTTTTAACTCCGCTCTCTTATCCAAGCAATAGTGGTGTATAATGTGAGCTATTTTTAGAAAAACATATATGGATCTAAACATATACATTGCTTCTTGTGAATACATATGCTAATTAATCATCCACTGACCTTATTTTTGTGATATTGATCGCATGAACTGAGTACCTCCTATTCTGAGCCTTTTCAACTCAGCTTGGTGAATGAATTAAAGGTGAATATGAAGCAGCTTGATGAGTCCACTGATGAAGAAAAAAATAACTAAGGAAACACATCTTGAGACTCTTCTATTGCAATGAAAAGAAGAAATCGGAAATTGTTAAATATGTGTACTTAGTATCTAAATGGTATGAACACGGAATAAGAAAAGTTGAATCAAGTTTCTTTTGGCATGTAGAAAAAAATACTTACAGCATATAGAAAATTTCCCTCAGAAACAGTGTAGCAAGTACTTAATTCTTCCCCTATAACTCCTCCTCCCATCCCTGATTGTTGCTGTCCAATTCAACTTGAATGTCTGTGAAGTTCAGATAAGCATGGCGATAGTCAATGTCCCCTGTCCATTTGAAAGACAACCTATGGTGGTTGATTCACTTACCAAAGTGAGCAACTTTGTCAATGTTTTTGCTCAAACAGAGGATAATGGTTCATTTTAGAATGTTCCAACAGATTATAGGGTAATAAGTGTGTCTCTGATTTCGCGGAAATTAGAAAGAAGCATGGCTTCAAAATCTTCAGTATGTTGCCTGGGAAGTATGGCCATTTTAACAAGGTTTGTATTTTAATTCCTGAATCTTTTTATGGATTTCTAAGTATTTAAATCTTTTTAATTCCTGAATCCATGTTAACTCTTGTGCAATATCTAATGCATATGTCAATTGACACAGGTGGCGAAGGTAGTGGATGATAAACTTTTAGAATTTGATCGTTCATGCATTGGACTACTGGAGTTGTGTAAGTATCTGCTGGCCGAAATATAATTTGTTAAGTACAGTGCTGAATTAACATGGTTGTTTTGCTTCACAAGTATGAAACAAGGGACCATGTTGGTGTTTACTATGATAAGTTATCTGTGACTGTGGAAGTGGGAGCATCTACAATGCTATTCACATGGGTCTCATGTGTCACGACAGCTCTTAAAAAATTGATGAAGATTTCAGTCCAATCACGAGTAGCACTATTCCTCTAGTCCCACAACACCTTATATTTATATTCTTTAGTTGTTGAATGAGAGGGAAAAATTATTTTTTAATGTAAGAAGTGAATAAAACTCGGTTCTTGAACAAGCAGTTTTTATTTCAATTCTTAGCAAGAGCTGCCACATTAGCTTGCTCCAATGGGTGATAAACTAAGAACTCACTTCTTAAGCTAAGAACTAGATCCAATAACTAGCATTGGAGATATAAATGTAGATGTTGTGTGGTGGCTTATTGGTGGTGGCTTGGAAGAAGAAGGGGGAAGAGAGAAGAAAATGATAAAAAATAATTAAAAAGAAACGACAACTTACATCTAATCGGGATTGCCATATGCACCAGTGATTGAGTAAAAGATTTGATGCATATGCGTTATGATATGACAAGTCCTTATTTCAAATAAAAAAAATTTAAAATAATTTTTAGGGATCATTTTAGATTTAAGAGTATAAGTCATGGACTATAACACATATTTAACCCAAAATATTTTAATATAATTTATGTACTTTTTATATATTTTTATTAATTTAGGAGTATATATATATATATATATATATATATATATATAAAAGAATGATAATTTAATAGTGAAAATCAGGAATAAAAACACTTTCATGTTGTTCTCGAATTGAGAGAGCATAGAGAAAAGAAGTGTTATTAGAATAAGAGATTTCAGGTCCCTTTTACATGAGTCTCCCTTGGCTATTTATAGGGAGAAAGGCCATAAATTACATTTAATTCAGACTCAGCCTATGGGCCTCAAAGATCAGGCCCAATATCCTATGTATTACAAATAAGCCCCTGGGTCGCCATTCTGGGCCGCCCTTTACTAATGTTGGTCGCCCTCTTACTGTCGTGGGGCGCTCGCCCTGTCCACAAGCCCATAAGACACCGAGCTTGAAGTATGAAAGCGAAGTGTCTTCATAAGTCTTCATGGCCCGCCACCAGGGGGAGACACTCGCCCAGTCCACATGTTAATATAATTTCAGTATTATATATTATATATATTATTATTAATTTTAGGGTATATATAACTATGGTATGTCATATGTTTGAAAATTTTACATGAAAATAATTTCACAAAGATATATTTTCATAACTATGTTACATAAATCAGTGTTTACTAAATATATAAAATGTAAAACATTATTTATTTAAGTACTATAACCGTAATTCTTTTGATTTATTTATATCGCATTTTTAAGTAGCAACATGAATTAAATGTTTCTTTAATAGTTTTTTTTCCATGCTGTCTAGGGTGAACTATCATTTAAGTAGTGTACTATGCACTGTCATCTTCTAGCCAATGAGATCGCACCAAGTGTCTAGGTGAGAAACTGGAAACCGGTTCTACAAGTTATTTAATTTTTATAATTTATTACAATTTCAATTTGTTCATTACCATAAAGCCTATTTTAATGTCGTTCTTCTCCTTTCTCATACTCTTTTTTTAGTGAAAAAATGGGTAAAAATAGTATTGACTAATTATTATTATTTTTAATTCCTTTTAAAATCAAGTAAAAACCCTATTGTATGAGGTTTTTTAAAGTGGTGCACGGTGCACCAGTTATGCTGCAAGTGCACTCTAGAATCCACCAAATTATACCATTGTTTTCTTTGGTGGCTTCTAGGGTGCACTTGCACCTTAAGTGGTGCACTGTGTACCACTCTAAAATGACCTGCTACAGCAGGTTTTTTTACTTGATATTTAAAAAGATTTAAAATAATAATAATTAGTTAATTACTTTTTTACCCTTTTTTAAAAAAAAGGGTAAAAAAAAGGTAAAAATAAATTATAAAAAAAAGATTAATAGAGAAAAAAGGAGTTTATAGTAATTAACAAATTAAAATTATAATAAATTATAAAAATAAAATAACCTGTAGAACCGGTTACTTACCTGGACACTTGGCGCGATCTTATTGGTCAAAAGCTAGTGGTACACGGTGCACTACTTAATTGGTAGTTCACTCTAGACAACACCGTTTTCTTTTTCCATTGTAAGAAAATAAAATTTGTTAGATGCATCGCACGGGTGCAAGCTCTAGCTCTTTCTGTAAAAAAAAAAAAAAACTGTAGTTGTTTGAAATGAAAGAATACGAGCCCCAAAAGGTAAATAACTTTTACAATGAGTGATCTACAGTCTCTGCCGGTTCCCTCTAACTAGATCTCAACCGATATTTATAATATTAATAAATCCTACGGCTTAGGTTTCTTGGGTACGGGTACCCTACTTACTAAGACACTGGAAACACCCGCGACTTCAAAAACATAGTTGATCGAGGAGAAAAGGGTTTCGATTTTGTTCCCTAGTTCCTCAATTCTCACTTCCCAGAAGAGGCGTTCTCGTTCTGCCACATCGCCGGAGCTCTAAACGCTGCCGTTTTCGCGCTAAATGCTTCGCCGCAGCACAGTGCACCAGTAGTGGTTGGTTTCCGAGGCTGCTCCGCTCACTGGCCACACACACGCGCCGATGGCTCTTTCACTCGCGAGGATCACCATTCTCCTTGGTGCAGGTCTTCAACACTCACTCTTCTTGCTCCTTCTGATCCCTAGCTTCGATCTTTTTTGTTTTTTTTTTCTCCTAACTTTTTCTGTTCCCTTAACTCATGCAATCATGGTTTTCATTTTTTTGGGTTCTGTTGTGGTGCTTTTAATGTATGCATATTGGATACTTGTTGGTTATCGAATTATTTATAAAATTAATTTTAATGGAGATGTGACTTCAGTGAGAATGTTTGTGTGTTTAGGCATTGCTGGTTCAGTAATTGCAAAAGAAGGGCGCTTACCCGATGTCTCTGGTATTTTTTCTGGTGCTCTGAAGGTTAGTTGTTTTTTGAAAGCCCTCAACTTGCTTCAGGGTGCTGCAATTTTTGTTGTTTGGATGCGTGTGAGCTTGTGTTGTAGGACTGTACGTGTGCATCTAATTTGCTGATGATTGTAGAAATTGATAGATTCGTTTTATAATGTACCCCCCTTCTGTTCACTGTATGTGATATAGCCATTCAAATAGGTCTGGTTTCATGTGTAAAATGCAATTTTCCTCTTTTTGATGTTCAAAGTAGTATGTTTAAGATGCTGATCGTGATAAAAGAAGTTAAGTTATGGGGGATTTAGTTTGTAGCTATGTTGAATGTATATGACTACCGGTAAGGGTAGGGGCCCTATGAGGTTAAATGTCTAAAATGAGGTATGGGTATGGGGGGATATTTCATATAGGTAACACATACAAAAGTAAGAAAAAATAAAGGAAATGTAGGTAGGGATCCTTCGAAATGAATTTAATTTGGTAAGTAGAGTGTTATTGAATTGGGAAAGTAAAGCATAACTTTTTCCACTTTATGTTGGCATTTTAACATAGGCTGCAATGCCGGACTTTAGAAAAGGGGAAAATGTTGAAGAAAACGTCCATCTCGAATTTCAATTTGATTCTAATGATGTACACAGTGAATCCGTGAAAAACAGATAGGATTCAATAAATGGCTATTAAACTCTTTGACTCGTTAAGACTTCTCCACCTGTGTAATCCTACCATATATCTTATTAAGATACAATGGATGCTTATTTAAGTTTCATAATTATTTGTACCTCTTGATTTTCTGTTTTTATGTGCTGGATAAGTTCAGAACTTTGCTTATGCTTGTGCTTAGGGATGTAAATGAGTTAAGCTATCCATGATCTATTCGAGCTCAACTTTTTAAATTGTCAATCAATCCTGTTTTTTTGACTCAACAAACAAGTTCAATCTTGAGCTTGGGCTCAATTATTTATATTAGATAAGCTCAAGCTTAATAGTTTTGTCATTAAAAACAAATGAATTGCTTGTGGGTCTGTTTGACATGTTGTATAGTATAAAACATGATAGTTTAAGACCTGATAGTATTAGGCTTGATAGGATAAGACCTGTCCAGTGTTTGGTCATACATTGTCGTTTAAATTGGTTCAACCCTATGTCTGGTGAAGTATTGAATAATGATAGACAGTATAAAAATCAAATATCTTAACAAAAGTTCTCTTTAATTAAAATTGCATTACTTTTTTTATTTTTGGTGGTGGTGGAGCGTGTGGTGGTAGTGGTGGCGGTACTGTTGTAGGGCGATGGTGACGACAGTGGTGGTGGTGGCAGTGTTGTCGGGCGGTGATGGTGGTAGTGTAAGTGGTGGAAGGTGATGGTTCTAGTGGTGGCGATGGCGAAGGGTGGTTGTGAAGGGTAGTGGTGATGGTGGTGGCAACGACAGTGGCGGTGGTGGTAGTGGCTGTGGTGGAGGATGATGGTTCTGGTGGTGGCGGTGGAAAAGGGTGGTTGTGGAGGGTAGTGATGTTGGTGGTGGTGGAGGATGGTCGTGATGGCGGTGGCAGTGGCGATGGCGACAATGGCGGTGGTGGCAATGGTCGTGGCGGCAGTGGCGTTGGTGGTGGAGGGTGGTACGTGGTGGTGATGATGGTGGTGGTTGTGTCAGTGCTGGCGGCAATGGCAATGGTGATGGCGGCGACAGTGGTGGTGGTCGTGGCGGAGGCGACGGTGGTGGCGATGGCATCGGTGATGGTTGTGGAGGAGGTGGTGGTGAATTAAATATTTTCAAGTAGCTTATACATCACAATCTTATCAGGTCTTATCACACATCCACGTGGTGGATTAAATAATCTATCATTTTAATGTATAAAAGTTGATTGATGGATAAACATATACACTACAATGTAAGCACCAAACAATGGATAAACTCGTAATGTATTGTATAAGCTTATTCTATCATGTCTAATACGACGTACCAAACGAGCCTTGTATGTGTGTCACACTATGCATGTATGTATATGCATTTGTGTAATCAAGTGGAGAGCATTTTAAAGGACATTAATATACTAATAAGTTGAAGATGACTATTTCACTATTATTATTTCTATGTTTATTGTGGCAGTGTGTTGAACATTTTTGTGGGCATTGAAATCTACTTTGAATTTCTTATTGTAATGGCCAAAGATTATGAATGTTTCATGGAATAGATTATGAATGCAAAAAATAATATATATTTTTTCTTCGTTTTATAGCACCTTTTATATCAAATTCTATCATGAAGATGTTAACTAATTACTAAGTAAAATGAAAGAGAATAGTCAAGCCATAAACAAGCAAAACAGGACTAGCTCAAGCTTCATGTTCTTAAACAAGCCAAAGGAAAGCTTTAAATTTGCTTTGTTTAAATAAATGAACCATGCTTGAGTAGCTCTTTCCCCTTCACGACCCAAGCTTTAGTTTCAAATGCTAGGATTGGATCAGCTCATTTATATTGTGCTTTTCTCGGCAAAAATACTAGAGGCTTCAGGTTCATGCCCTGGGTAATAAGCTGTGTGAAAATTCCGGACGGGAGAGCTTCAGTGGAATACACATGTGGTCTAGACTAAAAAATCGTACAATTTGTAACTTGAAGGATTTGGTTAAGTAGGATTGTGATGAAATATATGTCAATATAGGGTTAGTAAGATGCGAGATAACAATAACCATGATTTGATCTAGAGATTAGTGGGCATGGCACAGATTGGATTCAAGTTATATGGATGAAAGGTAGAAATGCTTTTGGCATAATTTGTGATTGTAAAGTGTCTATCAAACTCAGAAGGAAAGTTTTGGTGGACAGCTTTAAGATCAATGATGGTCTAGTAGTGAATGTTGGCTAGTGAAATGTTCTGTTAACAAGAGCCGAAAAAAATGAGAGTAGCATATGTAAGAATGCTGAAGTGGGTGAGTAAGGTAACCAGTGTTGTTAATTGCGGATGGCGGGAAGCCAAAATCCCGCCATACATGACTAATAATGGCGGCCATATGGCGGGATATCGGCCATGGCGGAAAGCCAAAAAACCACCATGGCGGATATTTGGTAACATTGAAGGTAATAACATGAACTAAAGTACTCAAGGAGAAAGTTGGAATCACATCTATTAATGCGAAGGTTATGGAACGTGCCTAAGGTGGTTTCATCGTATGAGAAGACCAATAGAGGCTCCACTTAGAAAAATGGATCAAATAAAACATACGGAAGATAATTTAATTAGAATAGGAGGATTAAGACCTATTAAAACGTTAGGAGAAACTATTTAGAAATTAGTAAAAGACCTGGTTAACACCAAATGGTGGGACCCCTTCCCGGACCCTGCCTATGCGGGAGCTTCGTGCACCGGGTTGCCCTTTATTGTGTTTCTCATATAACCTAATTCCGTTGATCGGTCCATATATATAGCTGACTCCGCTTTTCAAGATATGGTCGGTAGTTGTTGGATGTTCTTGAGATGTTCAGTCACATTCCTTCAATTTATGCCGCATCTCAAAAACCTCAAGTTTGGCAATATTTAGATGTTATTATTTTATATTGGTTATTGGGTCTAAATTCCTGTAATATACTGAATATGTGGGAGCTGACATTTACTTGGTAACTAACAATGCTGGACAAATACTGATTATAGGTTTTTTTTCCCTTTGGGCCAGGTTGCTATGAGTCAGTTTAAAAGCCATGATTCTGCTCCAACTGTGAAGAAGCCACCTAATGATGCTTTGATGGATCAGGTCTGCATGTTGCTGTTGGTTTTAATTATTGATTTGATTTAATTTTGATTAAGAATAGTTCCTAGTATGGTTGAGTCTAGTCTCATGCAACCTGCCTAACATTGCTTAGATAATCTTGTACTTGTCTTGATTTCTGAGCATATGCATATGGTTGTATATTTGTATCTGTGTCTTATTCGTAAATCATGACAAGTAAAGTTATAGCTTATACATATATTCTATATATGCTAATGTACATAATATATGTACTAACCTCAGCACAGTACTTGTTTGATACTTGATAATAGCTTCATTTGCATGTTTCAAAAAGTGAAACAGGTCACTTATGGTAGGTAGCATCTGTACTAATTCTTCTGCTTACACCATTCTGAAGTAGGTACTAATCTATAATTTACCAAAACTTATATAGTTTGAAAATAGAGCATCATACAAAGTCATAAATATGAAAGAAACATGTTTTGAATGTCGTTCTGAGTCTTCTGACAAAGGAGAGGCATGGCTTCATTGCTACAGACATGCTACTATTAATTAGGGAGTTATAAGTTATGCCTATTAGCGCATGACAATCCAATATGACCTGAGCTTTACATGGTTGTTGCAGAATCATATTTGTTAATTGTTAGGCATTTTGCTTCTTCTAGGACTGTCAGCTGCTAGTATAATATGATTTTTTATTAGTTGAATTGACAACGGGAATTTGACCTTGTAAGATGATATGCTAGCATTTGTTTTTTGGGGGTGGGGGCAGGTGGGATGGAATCCTGTTTCCATTTAGGTAATTGAGCTGCTGCTTGGGGAACAGATGAAGTTACTCTTGCTACTCGTTTCAATATTATCTATGTGATAAAACTGGCACCAAGCAGGACTGAAAGAAACGAATTGTTATTCAAGAACCCTAATTTCCTAGCCTTCTCAATGTGAGAAGAACCTAGAACAGGGAAGAGATTACAAGAGTGAACTGAGAGAATTCGAGTAGTTCAGTAATTCATCTAATGATCCTCTAAGATCTACACATTGAATCAAATAATTCATTTTAAAATTTATCTAATTATCTGATTATTTGAAATATTCATGTTAGGGAATTTATTATATTTTTACAATTATTTTTTTTATAACATATTTATCTGTATGTAAATTTATCTGTATATACCTTTTTTTATTTATAATTTTTCGTTTTTTATCTCTTAACTTTTTTTCTTTTAATATTAATTTTAATTTTAAAAAATACCATGCAATCCACAGGATACTTGTTAGTACTCAGTACTTGATATATATCATTCTGGAAAAGAGGTGGATGGGTGTGCTAGTCGTAACTTTATAAGCTGTATATAATTCTCCGGCTGCTAGCTGCATATTTTCTTACATTCAATGAATTCAATAAAAGCATGATGATATTTCACAGTTTATGCAGAAGGTGTTAAAACTTAAAAAGAGTTAGTAGTTAAAATAGGATTGCTATTTTTCCTTCTTGAATTGACTTCTAAAACTTTTAGTAATGATGTTAATTGAAGATGCTGATTAGACCTTTGATGTACAGGTTAACATCCTTCGGCAGGAACTACAAGTTCTTGGTAGAGATAGATCGGTCACTATTGTAAATGCAAGTGGAACAGGTTGTGGTTATCTACTCCCTTTTACACATTACAGGAGTCTTTTATTCTTTCTTCATGAATTTAAGAGATGCTAAATTTTTTATTTGCAAACTCTGATCACTTGTTTGATCATACACTGTGATTGTGTATTTGTGTCCATAATTTTCATAAGCTAATAAAAGTTTATTTACATAGACTGTGATTGTGTATTTGTGCTATTTTCTGACTTGCTTTGTCTTACAGGTGGAAGAAAGTATGTAACTGTGATTGTTATTGTCGTGGTAGGATATGGATACATTCGGTGGAAGGTAACATTTTTTTTCTTCTCTGAATTTTTTATTGAGTAACAGGATGTGTTGGCGATACATTCTTGCAGGAAGCTTCAAATTCGAAATTAAATTTGTGTGCTTTTAATAGGCCATATGCTTTATATCTACATGATTAGTGTGGTGCTTGAGTGTTCTTGCAAGTTATGTAAACTTTTTTGGCATAGCTTTATCTTTCAATCGCATTGGGAAATTTGTTCAAATGGTATTCATGGCTGTTTGGGCTTTTGTGGTTGCTTTCTGGATGGATAACTTGCTCTAATATTCAATTTAACTTAGCCAAACAGCTTTCATCATTCTTTTCTGAGAGTTGGCTTTAGAAACTCAATTCATTTTGACCTCATCTCATTTTGCTACCAATATTTTTTTTATGTGATTTGGAGCAGAAGCAGTTTTGTGAAATTGGATGGTATCCCAAATCCAGAAATTGTTGTCTGTGGACAAAATTATATACCAAAAAAACTCTTAAAAGTATAGGGTCAAATTCAACATAATTATTGGGTTACTAGTGTAAATTGCATGTATTATTACCATCAGCTTCTTGAAAGCTTGTACGAGTTATCTTGTGCTTAGGTTCATCAATGTCATAGGTTTAGTTCTACTTATACTAAACTTCAAGCCAGAGCAGGATGCTCATTTTGACAATCTCTAATTTTTGTTTACAACAATTTTCTTACCATAATCTTCCCTTCCTATTCCCAAGTATGTTCTCCTTGAAGATGACTGTTTTGGGGGCTTTTTTTTTTTTTTTTTGCAGGGATGGAAGCTTCCTGATATGATGTTTGCAACAAAGCGTGGTTTATCTGATGCTTGCACATCTATAGGTAATCAGCTGGGGAAGGTTTATGAATCAATTGAGGTAATTTCCTTTTCTTGTTATATAGTTTGTTCTTCTTACATCATGTTTAAAAATTAAAACCCAGACATTCTCCAATAGTGATGGCGGCATAAAATGATAGTGTTCTGTCACCTAGAGCCTAGCCTTTTTTTTGTCAATAATAGTCATGTAGATTTATCCTGTTGATTTTGAATTATAATTCATAATTTAGTTTTTGATCGAGCTCAAAGGCGTAGTGTGATCCATATAGCCGAACTCACTTAGTGGGATAAGACTTTTGTTGTTGTTGTTGTTGATTTTGAATTATAAGAGACAGATAACATATGAACTTGATTAGGATCTTTGTTTATTTTTATTTATATATTGAGCCCAAGAGTGGTGTGGTACTCCTGTAACAGTGCAAGCGCGTATACACACAAAAGATAAATGTCCGTGTGGGACATTTTTTCAATGACTATATAAATTTGTTTGATGTGCAAGGTTGGTCATTGGTGATGGTCTATTGAACTGTAAACATACAGAGAGGTGAAAATACAGTTAGTAGAATTGATTCTTTTTCTTATAAAAGCATTCAAATGACCTTCTATCTGGATTTATCTGTCAAGTCTCTCTGTAATCTTAATCTTGTAATTTTTTGTTCCTTAGTTAAGTACTTAACCTGCATTTTCATTTTCATCATGATGATTGGTATGGTTCCTTTCTTCCATTATTAAACAACTTATTTTAGCTTGTATTTCCAATAAAATTAATTTTGAATAGAACTTTCTGTGATCTATAATAATATGATCTTTTGAGGTCTGCATTATGCTCAATTTTTTCTGACTTGTCTTGACATTAAAAATAATGCCTGATGGTTGTATTACCATGGAATATCTGAGGATGAATGTTTACTTATCTACTATGGTTTCAGGATGCCAAGAAAATGTTAAATGGAAGAATTAATCGTCTCGATAAAAGAATAGATGAATCTGCAGCCCTTAGTGAAAGTACAAGGGAGGAGGTCAGTATAGAAGTTAGGGTGTATACTTTTGGCTACTTTACCGGTTAACATCAATATATATTCTGTTACAGATCTCTGTAATACGAAGGGAGGCAGATACTATAAGTGGTGATTTCAAGTCTGTTCATTTTGCAGTTCATGTTCTGGTAAGTCAATTGCAATTCAGTTACTTCTTTAATTCTTTAACTGGATGTTTAACTTAAGCTTGATTACTTTGCTTCTCAGGAATCTAAACTCCGAGAAATAGAATGGAACCAGGTATAATCTATTAAATTTATGACACTGCATTATTTAATTATAATATTTCTTCTTATCTTTTAAGGGGAATGATTTTGTTTATACCCATGATTTGTTGTTTATGTCTGCTTAGGATGAAACCAATAAAGGTGTGACTGAGTTGTGTCAGCATGCTTGGAATTGGGAAAATAATAGCAGGACCCCAGAGTATATTCAGGCATGAACCAGCTTTCATTTCAAATGGATTTTTATTGTGTGGCTTGACTTCACACTCTGAATTTGAGATATGCTTTATATTACTTATTTATTTATTTATTTATTTATTTATTTGATATATTTTATATTTTACAGGCACTTTCATCCAGTTCTTCCTTGCCAGCCATTGAGCCACCACCAGTTTCACCCTCTTCCAGGGTAATTAATTATTTTAACAGGCTTAGTTATTACTGCGACTATGTCCTTTTTGGAGAACCGTTATTATACATTTGACATGATAGTTATTTGTTGTAAATTACTTGGAATTTTCGTAGCTAACAATATACTCTGTTCATTATATTTTATTTAAACTATAAACCGTAAAATTAGTATACAGTCGTTAAGTTTGGGTTAGTATTTCAGCGCCTGCCCCTTTTCTTTGAAATTTGTTCCTATGTTAACTCTAATCTGAATTATGCAGGGTGCACAATCTGGTTCTTCCAGGCTATTTCTTGAGCCACCACCTGATACACCATCAAGGGTAACTTCTATAATCATACCAGACAACAATATGAAACATATATAAATAAACAAATATCTATTCATACCAGTGCTAATCTGTTATGCTTATATATTTCCCGGCCGCCTCTTTTCTGTATTACGGTCCGCATGTTTGAGTTGGTGGATAGATGGGGGACAATGGCAAATTTGGGAGGAAAAAATATTTACACTTGTATAAACTGAAACATGAGAAGATGGAAAACAAAATGCACTCGTTTTCACTTTTAGCCATAACTTTATTTTCTTCTATTCCAACGTATTTTCAACCTTGCCACCACTGCCACCCTTCACTTTCCTTCCCATTCCCTTCCCCTCTTTAAAGAGGGCATTCTTCAGAAATCCTCCAAACAAGGGTGTCACTTTTCCCTTACCTCCCTCCCCCCGTCTTACCTCTCATCCAAACATGAAGGACAGGCGGCGTCTGTAATTATTCTTAGCTTTGAATTGAAAGCTTTAACTGCAACTTCGGTATTGTGTGTTTGATGAACTCCTTCCTGCCAACAGACTGGATCCTTGCCTCCAACTGTGTCAACTGATCCGCAATCTCCCCCAAGTTCTGCTGGATCTTACCAGGTCTGCAAAATTTCTGATTTACTTGATTCAGATAATTTACTGGAGGTGTGAAGAGGGATTAGTTTTTCCATATCTCCTTTAGATATGCATGCCTATAGTTGACTGCCAAAAATTATTTATTCCTATGCGTTAGTGCATTTTATGATCATTGATGTTAGCACATAACTTTACATGTTTATATTTTTTGTCTATCTTTTAGCAGAGTAGTCAGAGTTCTGAGAGAAATTTCTCCAATAGTACTGGCTTGTCTGGGCTGAAGTGGTCAAGTATTTCTGGATTTCTATCAAGAACTCGCAGTGCAACAGGTGCAGTAGTACAACAAACTCGTACAAGTAGTTCATAGCAAGAATAGGCCTGATTTTTTTGGTTAGCTATCCCCACTTAAAACATAGATTATTGGACATAATGTGGGGGAGAAAAATCTTCACCAGTGGGTGCGGCTCTTTAGAAATTGTAGGCACCTTCAATTACAATACAAGTTTGTCCATGCTAATTCTCTTATTGGAAACGTCTGGGCAGTGAATTTTGCAGAGATGCTGGTCTCAGTTTCATTAAATTATTATACTTACAATAAGAGTTTCTCCAATGTTCAACTGGGAACGCCGGAAAACGTTATTGTTGTGAATTCCTTGTTCTACTAGTATTATTTTGAGAATAAAATACATAATCCTGCGACGACTCAATTTGCTTTACGTGATTCCTAGGGTGCGTTGTGCTTATATAAATAAACACATGTTAATTCAATGGCTTATTCATAAGTTTATTGGTTTAAGCGTTTTTTCATTATTAAAATAAGTTTAGAAATGTAACCAAAAAATAATAAGTTTAGAAAAACTTATATGTCTGTTATAAGCTTTTCTTATAAGTTTAACTAAATGCTTGCTAGTAAGATGAGTCATGAGTTTAAGTAAGCTCTTAATAAAACAGTATGGGCATGTTTGATTAGTGTTTTGTAGACAGTTTTTAGTATTTTTAGAAAAGGAAAACTTATTTGATGTGAATTTGAAAAGTATTTATGTATGATTTCAATTTATGTGAATTTTCAATTTTCAGTTTTGTAATTGATTCATTCACATTTTTCTTTCTCTTACATCTCATTTTGACTATTTTTTCTTCAAGTCTCTGCATTTTTTTATTACATCACTCTTTTTTTTTCTTCTTCTTATCTCTTGTAAAAGACTTGTAAAAGAACTATTATTTTCTTTTTAAAAATGTGTTGCAACCCTATCAAAGGAGAACCGCAATGGTGAGAAAAAAGAAAGTTAAGGGAGTCACTACCAATTTTGTTTGTAGTGGGGGAAATTGGAAAAATCCAAAATATTGAAAAATGATTTTATTAGAAAATCATATTTGGAAATCAATTATGTGTGGGAATAGTATTACTACAATATTGCAAGATCAAGAAGTCTATCTAAGGGATAAAAATAAAAAAAATCACATTAACCAAGTGCTTCTAAAGATGAGAGTTATAGACAAAAGTGCATGTAAGCAACTATTCTGTCAACTCAAAAGGCTTTGTCAGTTTTTCCATTGCCTCTCTTGGCCATTCACACATGTTTGGAGACCAAAAAGCCATGAAGGGTTAGGTTGGACAAATGTCCATTTACATTAAGCCAACATTTAATAAAAACACACTAAGTCATTAGAAAGTAAAAAAGATTAATTAGGTTAATATACTTTTTTTTTCAAAAAATATATCTTCAAATACAATTATGATACAAGTGTAATATAAAATTATCATGCGAGTCTTTGCGCTTAAGAATCGTCATCTATGATTTTCACCAGTTTTTATAATTTTGTCACATCAGTTACATCACTTTAATCAATTTTATTAATTTTCTACTCTAACCCAACAATTCTAAAAATTTCTTTAATGAACTCGACAATCAACACATACATTTTAATATTTTATTGACTTTCTTCAATATAATAATATTTTTTCTAAAAGAATTTTATGGATAATAAACTTGTTTAACTCCAACGGTTTGAAGCACTAGGGATCTATTTGATTACTGTCTTTGAAAACTGTTTTTATTTTTAAATACTGAAAATTTTAAAACATGTTTGTCAACCTATTTTTGAAAACAGTTTTTGTCTTCAGTTTCTAAAATAAAAATACTAGAACGACTAAAAAATAATTTATGTTTTTGTTTTTAGTTTTTAAATTACAGTTTTTCAAATGTTGAAAAACTTCCAGTTCAAATAATTTTTTTCTGCTTTTCTTTCCAAAAACAATTTTCAAAAACAGTTTCTAAAAAATATTTTTAAATATAGAAAACTAAAATGGCAATCAAACAAGCGTTGTCTATGAGTTAGCTTTTGGAAGGTTTATTTTTAATTTTAATTTTTTAATTAGAAGATTTACATAATAACTTTTTATAATAAATAAGTTATTAGTTTATGCTAATTTATCATTCATAAATTTTATTTTTAAAAATCATCAAATTAGATACTATTTATTTGAAAAATAAAAATATGTTTCCCCTTATTTCCCACTAACAACCTTCAAATACTAAGTCATAAATAATACTGAGAGGAGAGTGTCATCGATCACTATGGGAGTTGCTTTAAGATTTATCCACCTTTCACTATTGGAGTGCTCTAAGATTCATCCACCTTTAGCATTTGACAACACTTTCATCACATGATATAGCACATTATTACTATATTTTTTATTTCACTCTATGTGTCTACATCACAATTACACCAAACATTATTGAGAGATTAATTTGTCACTTATTGGCGGGGAAAAAAAGTTATTATACATTCAACTTTACTTTCGCTACCATCTCATTTCCACTCATTTGTATTCTCATTTCTCACTTATTTTTCTATCACATCATATCACTCATTTATAGGGATCTCAATTTTATTGGTACCTGCGGGACCCGCATGAACTTGACTTGACTTGACGAGTAAAACCCTCATTGATAGGGTTTGGGTTTTAAATTGGGTTGGGTTCAGGTCTGGGATTAATGATACCTGCACCTGAACCTGCTTGATAAACCTAAAATTACAAAATTTAGTGGGTTCTAATATAATATGTGACTTTTAGTACATGTCTTTTTGTGTTCTAATAATATAATATTATATGTGATTTTTAGTCCATGACTTAACAAATTATGACATGTTTATAGTAACAAATAATCATATTTGAACAGTAAAGTACCACATATTTTTATTTTTCAAAATGACATAAAACTAATTTTTTATGCAATAGAATGATATAAGTCTAAGCTGCATTTGCTTTTTAAAAAAAACCTATGCATTGAGTCGGGTCAAGACGTGAGTTTGGATCACAACGAGCTAAAGCCGAGTCGAGTAAACCTGAAACCCGGTTGGATCGGGTATGAGTTTCACTTTTCCAAACCTGTTGCGGTTAGGGTCGGGTTTGAGTTCAAGTATAAGAATTCGGACTTAGATTTGGGTAGAGAAAACCCGACTCCAACTCCGACCAGTTGTCATCCTTACTCCATTCTCATCCTATTTGAAGGTGGAATACAAGTGTCAACAAACTATTATCCGCGGCGAAAATACCCTCGCGTGCTAACAAAAAAAAAATCTAGATAGATACCATCACTTTTTCTATTAGAAAAGTTTCAATTGAAAGTAAGTAATTATGCATTCATTAATTATATCCAAGTGCAAAGGACCCGCAAGAAAACAAAAATTGAAGATGTCATGGAATTATCAATTTTAACTTCATTCCATCATCGATTCAGGTTAGGTTACAGGGAAGTGCGAAGAATCAATTGAGTTGGTAGATTTCCGAGACAAAGCCCCAAACGCAATAAGTAAAAAGAAAAAAGAAGAACAAATGGATAGAAAGAAAGAAATTAACATAAGAAGATGCTGTTTGGAATTGCATGACAGTTGGCAGATTAATGAGACGAGCCTCGTGCATTCTTGAGCAGAGGAAAGTCAAAGACCACTGACGTTATTTCAGCGTCGGAAACCAACTTCTGAAGAAGCAGCAGCTTCGTGCGGCGGCGGCACGAGGTGGTGTCCATGTGCGATGAGCAGTGTCTTGTAGATCTGTATGATCATCTTCTCGTCATACTCCTTCGGTGGGGCCCTCGTGAACCCACCCACGGCGGTGCACGGCCCACCACCAAACCCGGAGGCGGAGGCGGAGGAGCTGACGACCCGCGAGTTGGCGAAACCAAGCATCATCCTGACGTAGGCGTCCCTCACCCAAATCAGCATCTTCTTCGGCGAAGGGATCCTCTGGATTCGGATCTTGGGTGACAGCTTGATCCTCCACCGCCACAACCGGCCCCTCCGTGCCTGGGTATTTCCCAGCTCCACCCGGTTTCTCCGTCTGCCACGACCCGACCCGTTTACCCGTTGGTACCCCCTTCTCTCCCAGTACTCTTTCAAACCGTTGTACATGGTGGCTGTGATTCCTTCCATCTCTGAATTCTTCTTCTTTTTCAGTGAATGTAAGAAAAAGGAAATGAGGGTGAGAGAGTGAAGGAAAGAAGGAAGAGAGATACTAATTAAGTTATGTTAGGTTACATGCAGACAGAAGATTAATATTATTGTTAACACATGGCCATGCCACACTACTAAGTAATTGAATATGTTTCTTTTTTCTTAATTTAATAATAACCTCATGTATTAATGTTATCTTGAAAATATGCGGAACGTGAGGCAGAGCCGGTTCATTAAATGCGACAGCAACACTAGTAGCTGTGACAATTAAAACAATAGGAAAATTATTTCGTACTTCTCTCACTTCCTATACAAGTGTTCCTATATAAGTTTCACTTTAAAGTTTTGACACATGAATTAAAAAGTAAGTTTTTAGTTGAATTATTTTCAAACTTTCTTATATATTTTTTATCTCTCTTATTAATTCTAACTCTTCAATTTTTCTATCACTATTAAACTAAAGGTATAATTGATAAAACATAATTAATGCTTTTTTGAAATTGTAAAAGTTACATGTAAATAAAAATAAAAATAAAATAAAAATAGTACCAATTATTAAAGAACGGAATGAGTGCAATATATAACCTGCAGTGGAGTGGCGGAGGGAGGGGGGACTTGGCTATGCCATGGCCTCCCCACTACTTTTTGGTTTGATTCATTTTATATAAAATTACTTGTTGATTTCACTCACATTATATAAAATTACTTGTTGGTTTTATTATTTTTTTATAAAAAAACTATATTGGTCCATATTGGCACCACCCATCTCAAAGTTTTCCCTCCGCCACTGATAACCTGTACTCATTTCGTAGACATCTCAGGAGGGGGAGGAGGGGGTTGGCGGGCGGGCGACGCTGCACCGTCACCTACGTATCTCTTATTTTTTGTCACTTAAGTTATTTTAAAGATAAAAAGAGATAGACAGATTAATAAACAAAGAGTCTGTTAGGTTAGGTGTATGTTTAAGTATTATTATTATTATTATAATAATAATTCTGCCTATCATAACTCGGTCATAGTGCAAATAGATTGACATGATGATCCTACAATAATGCTCACGGGAAATCTGTTAGAAAGAAAATTTATCCTCCTACTAACTTTATTTTATTTCGTTACATGAGAATTTATAATATACATATACTAGCCGGGACGGATCCAGAAATTTTAACTTGTGGGGGCAGTATATCATATAAATTTATACCATTAAAAATATATATATAGTTATTAAAATATTTAATTTATATTATTATTATTTTCTATCAGTTTTCATATTTTGAAAATATTATACAACTTTTATTCTCAATCCTATTAAAAAGTTAGGTAAGATTATGAGAACTTTGTACTCTTGATAGAAAAAGAAAGAGAATGAAGCACTAAATCAAAAGATATTGTCATATTGCATATAAAAAAGTTAAAAAACTGGATCGCAATAATATAAAGTTTGAACTTGTAAGTGACAAATATACAACAATTCACATCATTTATCATATCTCTTATTTTTATTTCATCTACTCCCATCTCTGTCATCTGAGTATGGGTGGAATGAATGTAAACTCATATTTTTTTAAATTACAAAACCATGAGCAGTAATTATTTTGTAGGGGCAATTATTAACTCAAAATTCTAAAAATATAATATATATATATATAGTATATTTTTATGAAAAATTAAAAACACTGTAGGGGCACTTGCCCCCTGAGCTCTAATGCACATCCGTCCCTTTATACTAGTGCTGATTAAACAAACAAATAATACTTTTTGGGTTGCCTTCAGTGATTCTAATCTTAGGTCCACTTAAAATTTAGGTGATTGAACCCCAACTAAAATCAAAAGGCATTTACTATTTATTTTATAAAATCAAAATCAAGACATGTCAAAACTTCATGAATCACTATTCTTTTCTTTATTAATCATTGTTATTAAAATACTCACCCATAAGAAAAATAATAATTTTTTTCGATTCATATAAAATTATAAATTAGGGAAAAAAACAAAGTAACCCCTGAAGTTTGGATGATGTCCGACTTAGTCCATGTTATTTAAAAATGTGTATTTAGCCCCTCAAAATTTATAAAGTGTGTAAAATAATCATTCTATTAATATTTTTTATAATTACCCATACTCAATTCCTAAATTACCCTCGTGACTCATGACCCTCTCCCTTATTTTCTTTTTATTTTATTTGATGTTGTTTTTTTAATTTTTATTATATAATATATATAAAAAATAATAATAATTAAACCCACGTCAAAGATTAAAAGAGGCGTTATGTCACTGTTTCATCATATAACTGTACAAAGCTCAATTATTGAATTATATTTAACAAATATATATTAAACAATCAATTGTTTATTATTTAATAACATTATTTCTAATGTAGTTTAGTTTTTATCAAATATTCAAAATACTAATAGAAAGAGGGGGAGAGCGCCATGAGTGATACGGTAGTGTAGAAATTAAATATGAATAATTAATCAAAATACTAATAGAAAGATTATTTTACACAATTTAAACAGTTTAAGGAGTTAAATACACTTTTTTAAATTTGAGAGGTTAATTTATTTATTTTCCAGTAAATTATTTTTGGTCGTATCAATAATTATATTTGACTGTCTCACCCAATGAGATGCTCATTGACGACGAGTAGTGTAAATTGTGGTAAGCATCTCATTAATACCACCTACACCTAGTCGCAGTGCGTGGGTGAGCTGGGACGTAGACGTGACGTGACTCAAGACACAGAAATGCTAATATAGATATTTCTATTATTTCATATTTGGAAAGATAATAAATCTGCTTATTTGCGTGCTTTTTACAAATACGTCATTTACATTTCGAGGTATAAATCAGTTATAACGAAGAAAAATAATTTGATGCATCATTATGATTCTACAGAGAGACATAGCTATTAGCTAGTACAGTGTTGTGAGGGTTAATATACCTATCTAATTAATTCATACCTAACATGGCGAACAGAATTGGTATTTGAATTGATGTTAAGCTACCTGAAAAGAACCAACGCTACGCTACAAATCACTAGGAAAAAGATGCAGCAACAACAATATATGGCATCAAATAATGAATTCAAACTTATCCGCTTTTTCTTGTTTCTTATCCCGTCTCACTCACCTCCTATACTATCAACTACCACTCACAAGTTGGTAATATAAAAAGGGAAACAAGAATGTTTTAAATAACATTCTGAATTCATAAACCATGAATGTTTTCCTCTTATAAAAATAAAAAAAAATCATAAACCATGAACATAAAAACATCTCACATACACTTAAATTTTCACTACTTATTTCAATTTTAACCGCATCACACCATATATTAATCTACCAATTATTTTTCTTTTCTCCATTTTCTTTTTTTATCTCTATTTGAGATTCTACACCCAAAGAAAATATTCACCATTATTTAAATAAATTTACATGTGCATATTTATCTAATATGTCTTGGGTATGGAGAGCGGGACAACAACAAATGGTCATGAATCAAACCTGCAAAGGACGAGCTGAGGTGAACAAATTCACTATTCTTGAGAGTTTTATTTGGGTGATGTTCGAATACTCTCCCAGGATTCAACAGCCCCTTCTGGTATGAACCAGGTCCCAGAAATAGTGAGTGAAAAACAACAGAAGAAGAAGAGATGTTGTTGGTTGTATGTGAGGGGGCGAAAATTAGCTTGTATTTATAAGGAGAAATTTCTAAGAAAACTAGGTAAGTGAGGTAATTAAATAATGGGCGGCAGTAATAAAGAGTTGGGCGGCAGGCCCCATGGTGGTCGGTGAGGGGATTCCTAGGTTTGGACGGTGCACATGTGTAAAACATATTTCTGCAGATAAGGTGTAAAATGGAAAAACCGATTTAGCAAAAGGCTTGCAAGCCGAAATTTATGAGAAAACTAGATAAGTGAGGTAATTAAATAATGAGCGGCAGTAATAAAGAGTTGGGCGGCATGCCCCATGGTGGCCGGTGAGGGGATTCCTAGGTTTGGACGGTGCACATGTTTCTGCAGAGAAGGTGCAAAATGGAAAAACCGATTTAGCAAAAAAGGCTTGCAAGCTCACTATATCCTGCACACAAGGGGGAAATCCTCCAATTTGCACAACATTGGGCCAAATCGGCATAGTACTCATAAACACGAGACCAATTCCCTTTCTAGACTCTTTACCACTACCACAAGAAGTTTGATATATAAACTCTTTAAAGATTTGACAACTTAGCAACATAAGACTAATAACTTTTGAAATACCATGTTTTTTCAATAATATGTTAAATTTCATAATAATTTCTTTTGCAATATATTGTTAAAATTTTATATATAATTAATTAAGCAGTCTAGCGTTTAATTCTTACTCCAAAAATTTAAAGAGTTGAAAGTAAGCACAAACAAGTTAAACTTATTTATTTAATTTAAATTATATAAAGAAATGTGTTCAATATTTTATTCATAGAGTATAAGTTTAATTTCATCGATTAACTTCAATAACAAAATTCCTATTTTTTTGAATAATTAATTGATTGCTCTTCGAGTCTTCCTTGTAGATCTAATATTGCAGGCGACAATAATCTCTTAATTACTACTCTTCAGAAAGTCAATTAAACTTTAAATGCATCCTCACCTCGCACCGGTGGTCCCTTCTGGAATCACAGTGTTTTATGTTTCCTTTTCTTCCGTAACAAGAGAATACCATCATTTGATTTTCTTGGATCTTAAAAGAGCGTGAAATGAAGCTAGATCGATGAGTTCATGAACCCTATTCTTGGCGAGTGAGTCACAAGGCAATTGAGACAAGTGTCGCAGCACCTCAATTGTCTTAGGCCCAAAAATTATTTAGTACTCCTTCCGTTCCTAATTAAGTGTCACTATTTTTATCTATTTTTTGTTCCTAATTAACTGTCACTTTACAAAGTTCAAGGGAATATTAATTATGTTTTACCAATTATACCCTTTAATTAATGGTAATAGGAAATTAAAGAGTCTAAATTAAGAAGAAAGATAAATGGTATATTAGGAAGTTAGGTGGTAACTTTAATAGAAACAAGAACATTAATACAATTCCTTAATATATATGCAAAACCTTAAAGTGACAGTTATTAAGGAACAAAGGGAGTATTTTAGATAGTATATATTACTGAAATTTGAGAGATAATGGAATAATGAAAAAATATGTTATATTAATTGTAATTTGGACAATGCGCGAGAACTGAAAAGTGCAACGTGGAACGTGCAACTTTAATAATTATTAGTAGTAGTATTTTGCATAACCAAATTTACATTTTTCAAAAAGTTAAAAAATAAAATATGCGTTATTTTTACATTCCCAAAATTGAAAAATTAATTTGTGTTTACTCATAACATTAGTTTTATTTTTTATGATTTATATACCTATAGTATTGTACAAGTTTGTTCTTCAGTCATTGTTTCTTCTCTCAAAAAAAGAAAGTTTTTATTGTTTCTACATTGAAGTGAATTATTAAAGGAGATATGTATATCAAACTGTTGTAAAGTTTGATTGATTCTGTTCTAGATTCTATTGTTCATTATTTTTTATTTATTTTATAGTATTATTTTATTTGTATTTTTGTATTCTTATTCTTTGCGAGAGAAAATGTCAAATAGAAATTTTGTAGCATAAATAATTGATAATTTACATAATATATTAAATTCCTTTAAGATTCTTGTCAAAAAAAAGTCACTTTTAAAATCTTAAAATGTCTGTACGTGTACTTTATTTTGAAAGTTCTATCTAGATATTCAACCTAGTTCAACCTTCAGACTTCTCATAAATTTTACTTTAGGCTTTAAATACAATTATATTCTTTCAAAATATAGTGATTTTACATGTGGTCATTCTCTTCATATTTTGAAATGAGTTCTTCACATATCATTTTATTTATCAAAAAGGCCCTTAATTATACTTCGCCACTAAGTTCACATATAATATTGAAAAAGGGAAAATTTGATAAGTAAAAATTAACCTGCTGTCTTTGAAAAAAACTAATAACCAACCCTGAAGAGTTAAAAGTAAAATATGAGTGTTGCTTCAGAACCTTCTCAATGGAACCAGTTCATTATTTAGAGTATAAATGATTAATTTACAAATTATAAAAAATTTGTTAAAAAAATCATAGAAAATTAAGTTCAAAGGATATGAAATTAAACCCTCTAATTTTAGATAAGTATTATAAAAATGGGCATAAGTATCTATTTAAAATTTTTAGATCATATAAAACTTTCTTATGTTTAAAAACATAGATAGGAAGAGAATAATCTTCAAAACCCGGGGATTATTCAAAGCGATTTTAACCTCCATCTAAAATAATTTAACCTTAAATTGACAACTAATAAAAGTAGAATTCTAATTGCTTCTAACATGACTATTAGAGCAAAAGTGTCGGTATATATAATCTATACTTTCTTGCTTTTCCATCCTCATCAAGCTTATTCCTAAATATTCATCTTGTTCCAATAATACATTTATGATATGACTTAGAAACAAGTGACCAAATACCATTTCTCTCGCATGCTATAAGCCTATAACTCTAATTTATAAAAATGACCTACTCATCACTTCACATTATCTGCATCTAAAGAATTAGTCAAAATAGAAAGAAAAATAAAATTATATGCTATAATTATAGCAACTGAACTTTTTTTTAAAGATAAAAGAAACAAATTCTATTTTCTTTTACTCTAATATTTAGTACGAAGAACTATTGACTGTTTTGCCTATCTATTCTCTCCTGGCTGGCTTGAAGACATAAGAGGAAGACCATCATTTCCATCCGGGTACGATCATAGCTTCATTCATTCGTTGAACCTTGGGAATAACAATTAGCATTGAGGTCAATCCTTTATCTTGAAGTGCCTCTTTGATGTTCTTAGGCTCAATTTCTGAAATAAAATTATTCAAGGTTGATTCCCTTAGCCTTGATATTGTGGTCGTCACACCTCTTGATGCACCGCCAATAATCTGATCAGGAGATGTGAGCTTTTATATCTTCAATCTCTTATCAGTGTTGGATCTTCATGCTTTGAGGTTCACCAAATGTTCTAATTAATACCTTGTGGATTTTTCAGATTCTGATCATCTTCTGAATCTTGCTTTGCTTCATCATGACTGCTTTTGGATCTTGATCTTCTCACTTCTGCAATAGGATCTTCAAGTTATGGAATTTCTTTTCTAGATTTTTCACCATCATTGAATCTAACATGAAGTGATTCTTCCATCACCAATGTTATATAGTTGTAAAACCTATACGCCTTAGATTTTTCATAATATATTAATATTCAAGGAATATTCCTTTGCTCTTGAATCAAATTTTCCAATTTGATCATTGATGTTGTGAATATGATATTCACAGCCAAAAACATGGAAATAATAAATGTTCAATTTTATCCCCTTCTCTAATTCATATAGGCTTTCTTAAATATTGGCCTAATCAATATTCTGTTTTAAACATATGAAGAAGTGCTAAAAAGCTTCTTCCGAGAAGTGCTTTGGCAAAGAATTAACTCACATGAAACATAATTTTTTACCATCTCTTGGAGAGTCCTATTTTACTCTCTGCAATTCTATTTTGTTGTGGAGTTTTAAGAGTTGAAAAATTGTGAGAGATGTCATGCTATTCATAAAATGATTTGAACTTTGCATTTTCAAATTCTCTCCCATGAACACTTTTGACAGAAGATATGTAAAAACTTTTTTTTCATTTTGCACCTTCTTACATTAAAAAAGTTCTCTAAAGAATGATCATTGTGCGGTAGAAAGAAAAATCATGTGAATCTAAAATAATCATCAACGGGGACTAAGTCATAATATCTTCCTCCAATACTAGTAGTTCAGGCGAACTAAAAAAAGTCAAGATGAAGGTGTTCTAATGTTCTAGAAATGGAATCAATGCTCTTAGATTGAATTTTTTTTTTTAATTTGTTTCCCTTCCTCACAGGCTTCACACAGTGTATTTGAATCATAAGATAACTTTGAAAGGCACCTAGCCAAATACTTTTTACTTAGCTTAGCAATATGCTTCAAACTAAAATTTTATAGTCATGAAGCAAGAGACGTTCTAACTTGAAAGATCCTTAAGAATTTTAGATATTATTACATCTCTTAGCTCAAAACAAGGTTTTGTCTTTGACATCTTGGACTATACATGAATCATGGTTAAAGGAAACATTATACCCACTATAAGAAAATCGTTGATTAGCGTCCACTTTTAGTCAACGCTAACGAGCTAAAAATCGACGTTACAGCAGAGTTAGCGACAACTTAACGTTGAGGTCGTGACTGATATTAAAAGAATTGAAGCTAATTTCACAAGTCCGACGCAAATTGTTAGATTTTGGTTGTGGTGATGGATCCTTGCAATTAGGAAGTAGGAGATCAGAAGGAATTGGGAGTGTGAGAGAGAGCTTTGACGTTGGATCTTCTCAATGGTGAGAAGAAAATTTAACCGGGTTGAGAGAATTTTCATCCTCATGCTTTTGCTGAGATAGTGTGTGTGTTTCTCTTTGGGGCTGGGGCATGTCTCTGCGAGGCTTGGGTGATTGATGATTTCAAGGTGGGAGGTCTAGTGGTTTCCTTATGAGTTTATAGGTGTTGGGTTTAAGTGAGGAAGGGATGAAGACTCATGAATTTGAGTGATTGGGTGAGGGATTAATGTCTTTCTTGTGTTTAGTTGGGGTTTAAGATTTTTTTTTTTTTTTTTGAAACTGGGGTTTAAGATTTCTAAAATAGAGAATTGAGGATTTTTTTTCATTAATTTTATTTTTTAATTTAATTTTGAATCATACACATATAAAATAAGTATTGCGTAAAAATTATACGTAGCGTGCTACGTCAGCTCTCACCGCCACTAGACAATGTCACCAGTGACAAGCCCTCCAACGATAACTAATCCCAAGATTTCCTTAAACACGAGAGCAATAGTTACAAAAATTTCCGATTAAGGATGAAAATTGAAACGTCATACCAATACACCGATTAAAACGATACGATAGTTTACCCTAAAAATAATCTCAAATCAGTCATGGTTTTTTCTTGTCCAACACAAATTCTACCCATGTTGAAATCAATCTTTACTAATTTCTGACTATTTTTTGCACTTTTTTTTAAGATTTAAGGTAAAGAATTTAGTCTATTAACGTACTATATAACATAATATTATAGCTTAAATTGATTCATCTAACAAAGTAAGCATAGCTAGAAACATCATAAACAGCCGTAAGTAGATCATAACAAATCTACTGCAGAACAGAGAAATGAAATCTAACACAAGACACAAAAACCAAATATATGTATTTATAAATATCTGAATTAATTAGGCTCCATGCGAAAAAGTGCTTGGTTTTTTCATTTCCTAGCTTTCCTGGTGGGCCTCGAAGAATTGATGGGCTTGGACGGGCTCGAGTTAATGGGCTTCTTCTTCTTCTTCGTTGCGTCAGGCGTCTTCACCTGACTCAGACGCTTGACTTTCTCTTTGGTGGCGGTGGTTGCGGCCTTGTTCTTCTTCAGAGCTTCGGGTGTCTTGATCTGACTCAGCATCTTGGTCTTCTCCTTCTTCTCCTCACCGATCTCGTTGGAGGAGATCTTGTAGGAGTTTTTGACCTTGATTAGCCTCTGCGCTTGGACAGAATTCTTCAACTGGAGCGAGAGGAGTTTCCTGAAGTTGGGAGGGAGCACCTTCTCGTGTTTCTCCTCGATGAACTTGGCTATGGCTTGCTGGCTCGAACCCGTGCGCTCTTTCAACGTGGATATCGCATCCGCAATCATCTGCATATATAATAAAACAAGATTAGTCAAACTTTCAAATTTCAAATTTCAAATTCAAATCGATTGTGAGATGTGAGAGAGACTTCGAAGTAAGGAGGGTGGGTAGCGGTGGTGGAAAGGGATTCCTTCTTAGCATTTGTTCTTCCCATTTTTGAGACTTGGAATTGGGATTTTTGGGTTTTGGTTTCAGAGCAAAATATCTGAATCTGAGGGCACGACGGAAAAGGATAGAGATGTGCGTGTGTTGTATGCTGTTACATTTTTACCCTGCTTCAACTCACATTCATTTCTTTTCTTCAACAATTAATCGTTTGTAGTCCAATAGAATTCAACATGGATCTAGGTTCAAGTTAAAGTGTTATTTGCGTGGCTCTCACTAATTAGCAAATGACTACACATAATATCAGTGAGAATTGAATCTCGGGCCTCATAATTAAAGCACGAAATAAATTAATCAATACGTCACAATTGTGTTAAGTAAAAACACTTTCAATCTTAACCAAACACATAAAATGTGCATATTTATCTTTTGTATCCACATTTTTTCCTTCTACTTTTATTTGGATGTGAAGTGGAATTGGGTACCAAAATAATGTTTCCCTTCCGTGATGTGTAAATTGAGTTTCTTCAATAATTGTTATATTTTGGGAAAAAATCATTTTAACCTTTATTTAAAATATAATTTTAGCCACATATTATCATGCGTAGAATAAAGGTTCGCATAATTCATTAGTATATTGGTTAATTTTTATTTCTGCACCGGAAAAATATATATATTGGTTAATTGATTATTTTATTATGTTGAGATATATTTTTTAAAGGAATTTATTAGGTTAAGATATGAATTTGAGTTTAATGGATATGTACAGTCAGTGTTAAACAGATTTATACTAACAACCAATCATAATATATCACATAGGATGAATAATAATTTTTATTTTAAATTTTAATTAAAACTATATTTTATGATGATTATGTAATTTTTTTTACACAGACAGTGCACACACATTTAATTTTATGAACTTTATTACATTGGTTTAAATATTATTATTCTTTTACTTTAAATATCTTATAAAAATGAAAAAAAAAATAGTTCATGACTTATCAACCCACCCTTGCTTCCAAGTTCTATTTTGCACTAAATTCGCACTGTTTATCGAGTGCTGAAGGGGCTATTTTCATTTTCACTGTTCATCTACTATTCTTTCCAGTTGTGGAAGGAACCTTGCTTTTTGGTAGCTTAAATTAAAAAAGATATTTTTTATCTTTCATTCATCAACTAATTTACATGTAAAAGAAGAGGGAAGGTGGGAAACAATGATCAACCAGAAAAAAAATTAATTCACAAAAGCAAGTTTAAACCCAGAAATCCAAAAATTATAGCAACAAGTTGATTGGAATGGGAATCAATTTTTCTCTGTTCATAAAAAAATAATACAGAACACCCAAATCAAAAAATTATAGAAGCAAATCAACAAAACAGAATGGGATCTGGAGAGGAGAAAACAACTGAACAACGACAATGACAGCCACTGCGACGATGACGGAGACAGCATATAAACGCTGGGTAGCCAAGTGCAGAGCTGATAACTGCTGAAAGCATCTAAGTAGTAAGCCCACCCTAAGATGAGTGCTCTCCTATTTCGATTTCCCCGGAGTCTCGTGCTTGAACCTCTGATCTGAGAGTCTCCGTTCTTGCATGCCGTTCTTGTCCTGGAACCTCTTGCATGTCTTCATTCTTGTGTTGGAAACCTCCAATTCGAGCATCGAAACCTCCATCTAAGTGTCTTTGAAGCGAGAAAAGACGAAAGGGGGATAAAGGAGGAGAAACGGGTGAAATAGTCGTGACGAAGAGAGAGAAAGAACGCAGAGAAGGAGAAAACGATACTAGAGATAGTGGGTTAGGGTTTGACCTGCTCAGCCCTTCTCTCCTTTAACCTTTGCCTTGATTTTTACCCGTTGAACCGGTTTTTTATGTTAGGATGCAAATGACCGGTTGAATCGGTTAACTTTTATCCGTTGTCACAGGCCCAATTTTGTTAGTGTTTTTTAACGCAATTTTTTTGTTTTTTGTTTTTGTCATTTTTTCCTTTTTTTCTGAGAAATTATCCGTTTAAATATTATTATCAATATTTAATTATAAATATTGTTATAACATATTTATAAATTATAAATTAATTTTTTAAATATTAATTAAACTAATTATTAAATTTGAGTATTGAAATAATATTAAATTTAAACATAATTAGATGGAAATAAAAATTATAAATATATGTGGTATTGTGAGTCCCAACTAAATGTAAAATAAGGAACCGTGGTTAGAGCAAAATCTGCACCAGTTCCTTCTAAGTTCTTTATATTCTACGTGGTACTTTAAACCCTCATAAATAATGTTTAAGGAATGCAAGGACCGTCTTGATTGATTTATGTCATCTAGCATATACATTTTAAGTTTTATGTATTCATATTTGATTTAATGCTATATTGTTCGCAAGTCGTGTATTGTCTTCTCTCATGGGTAAAAAACAAGCGTTGTGCCATTCAATCATATCATTATCAGTGGTGTACAAATGAAAGTCTATTATGTTGTAGTCTCCATATATTATGATTTTATCATCCGAGTTTTATATACCGCAACAAATATACTATGTGTCAATTAGTAAATCACAATTAACTATTTTTATATGGATGGACAACTCTCTATGTGTACCAATTAAACGACACTCACATGAAATATTCAGTGTTATTAATGTTGTTCAATAATTAAACGACATCCGCCCATACATCACACATGTTAAACACTAGTATTTATTACTACACTTCTTGGTGAAGTTTT
The DNA here is from genome assembly GCA_030819835.1 of Acmispon strigosus. Classification (NCBI taxonomy): domain Eukaryota; kingdom Viridiplantae; phylum Streptophyta; class Magnoliopsida; order Fabales; family Fabaceae; genus Acmispon; species Acmispon strigosus. The sequence goes on along the minus strand of JAUAMA010000003.1, from coordinate 66,035,515 downwards.
ATTTATAGGGATAACATGTACCCACTCTTAGCATAGGTTCATGCTTAAGGGCAGCATATTGCACAGTCTCCATTGAAGCCCACCGAACAGCAGCCATGACAACAAGCATAACCTATACATGGATACTCCAGACCATCGTGACCAAAAAATTTGCTTTCATCAACCGGCCCATTTGTTTTAAGGTTATCTGCAAAAATAGTTATAAAATAAGAGTTTAATAATCGTACACAACTTGTAAAAAAACTTGAAGACAACCGTTCAACCACAATTCACTAATTTATCACATTATAAATAAATCAAAATACGAAAAATACCAGAAAAAGATTTCAAGATATATTTAAATGTCTCTATAAAAAAATGTATTAGTGGTTTATATAAATTAAAGCCATAAATAATCACATGTATAGCTTAAATGATGTTAATCATCACATTTTTTTTCTTCATAAAAATGGTAGAATGGAGAGGATCAAACACCTCAAAACTATTAAATAGTTTAGCGTCAGTGAAATACTAGGGAGACCACTAGAGTCTAGAGACCTACTCCTAGATATAGGAGAGCCGAGGAATCTCCATAAGAATTACTCATTAACTGAGATGAGATCTTACTAGACACAGTGAATTCGAACCCTCGATGATGATGTCTGTGTTGTTCACCAATTTCTCCTCATTTATTACTTTTTGAAACATATTAAAGCTTCACAATCCAGTGTAGTTCTCCTAATAATTAACTTGAAAAATAAAATAGAAGTCATACACATAAAAAGGTTCAACTGTACTAAACTATCACGACTTGCAACTCACAAGTAATAACAAATAATAGTGAAAACCCATGTTACAGAATTACCATCGTTTCTAAACTTGTGTTTTGTATCTTCTGGTGCAACTGGCCTAGCTGAGATCAGAAGACTAGAGGCCAAGAACATAACAATAATGAGGCAAGCCTTGGAATTCATTTCTCCAATGTGTGTCATTGAAAAGAAAGTGGCTGAATGTTCGTTATTTATGGTGAGGGAGAAAAAACAAAGCCATTTAATTATTTAGTTGATATTAATTAATTTAATAAAAGCAGCCCTTATTTCCTATTTACATGTCACATTCTTTTAGTATTCATGCCCCTTTGTTTTCGTTAATCATTTCCGAATTACTATTAATCTATTATTAGCAACCCTCTCATTATATTGAAGAGTAATTTTCACCCATTGATACGGATGTTTCAATATGCATTGAAAAGACAAAGAATTTGAATTGAAAAACAAATAAATGGCTAGGTGACAATAAACTGACTTATATTAAGTACATACGGGTGGAATTACATGTGCAATGCGAGTGGCTTTTGTAATATAAAATATAAAATTTGTGTAATGTTATATTTTTACAACTTTTTAGAAAAAATATATAAATGATTGTTAGAAATATATAGTTAAAGTTGATTTTTTATTGATTTTATATATTACTATTTTCTTAAAAAAAGAGGTGTTACTGTTAATTGAGAAAAATCTCTTGAATGAAAATCTTACAAAAGATATTTCAATTTAAAATCACAATAATAAAAGAAATGACATAAAGGGTTTAGAATGATAAATTCACTTGGTAATTTTATTTGGCGTGTAGGAAAAAAATTACTTGGTAATTATTTTCATAATTATCAATTTCTAAAAAAATTATGATATTATTTTTAAGAAGTACCCTATTGTGTTTTTGGAAAAATTATATAATATTATTTTTAAGAAGTACTCTTATAATTTTATATAATAATCAACTTACTCTTATATTTTTTTTCATTGGAAAAAATATCAAATAATAAACTAAATAAATAAACAATAGATAAATATTAATATTATCTCCATACCATGCCTATCTAACTTAATTTTGAAGACATTGTAAAAAATGTATTTTGATACTCATATTATTATACCCTTCATGTTTCATTAAAGTTTGATAATATTTAGTATCTATTAGTGATGAAAATATTATAAGTTTTCTAAATTTTTTATTGGTATACAATTTTTTCAGAGTATGTTATTTTTTATTAGAGAATATTGTTTATTAATGTACCAGAAATCCTAAATTATTTAAAATGAATTTTAAATTGCATTCAAAATAAATTTTTTTCGAAAAAACAAAATTAAAAAATAATGATGCTGTAAATTAAAAAAAATCAATATTTATTTCATTTAGAAAATAATTTTATTTTGAAAAAATCAAAATTAAACAAATAATGATGCTGTAAATTTAAAAAATCAATATTTATTTGTTTTGTAAATATTTAGTGTAAATATTAAGAAACCCAATTAAGTGTAACTTTTTAAAATATTTAGGATATTGATATTTGATTTTAAAAGAAGTTACATTTTGGTTATTTGGTTATTTCAATTTCAATCTGTAAACTATTTTTTTTAAATTTATTATTTGGCATTTTTTAATTATTGTGGAAGTATCTAAAAAATTTCGAATTTATCTAAAAATTACATGCAAGTATAATTTTTCTTCTAACAATTTAGAAAATTCATTTACATTTACATTTAGATTTGGTGGTGGTTCTATCGTTGGTGATAATAGACTTTAAGGATTTCTAAAAATGTTCAAGTATAGGATGCTCAGAAAATCTATCACATACTCAATATTAAAATATAACAATTAAGCCAAACAAAATAGAGATAAATAAGGATAATGCTACTACACTGAAAATTTTATGAAAAGATAGTTGACATGAAATGTGTATGAAGAAGAAAGAAATAAGTTCAAGTTTGATAGTAGTATATGGTTTATATAAATGCTCCCATCATAAAAACACAAAGTCATAAATGGCAGTAATAGGATTTTAAAAGAATTCAAGAAGACAATTTTCAGTACCTAAACTCAGTTCATTAGGAATATGTAAGAATTTAGCTCTCATTGAATTTGTCTTGCACATGCAATGACAATTTCCAGTACCCCAAAAAAGGGCCACGAAATAAGATTCATATTGATTTAGAACCAGGCTGACTCCAAAGATCAATTACATTTTGGCTGCTAAACTTTGTTGCAGCGTTGGGCCACCAATAAAAAAAATAAAAATATATGTGGGCGGTTTAAAGTTCAACAAGCTGGAATAGCTCAGTTGGTTAGAGCGTGTGGCTGTTAACCACAAGGTCGGAGGTTCAAGCCCTCCTTCTAGCGCTTTTTTGCTTAATTTGCACACAATTTTCCCTGCCATTAATTCCGATTTTTCCTTAGCTTTTACATTTTACCCACTCGTGGTCTTGGTGTATAATAATAAACAGCTCGTCATTTACCTTGTTATTTTGTAATGCTGGGTTTGTCTGAATTCATCCATTGTTTTTTTTAACTTGAGACTAGGAGGAAAACCATGTTTAGAATAACACTGATCAACAACATCACACATGCATCTTTCCACAAAAGGTACCATTCTTCTTGTGTTCTAGTTGCATCTTCCTTGAAACTCTCCTTAAAAATTTCTGCCTCTTCCTCTATCAGACTATCACCATTAAATTGGCTCATCGGCCTCGCGCTCTTCGCCCGACATTGCTCTCTTCAATGGAGTTCATTAGAACTCTGAACTCATTCTGCAGTCCACCATTCATTTGTTTTCCTTGTTGCAAAAAAGAGAAAATACACGGTTTATTAGTGGCAATGACTCCGTAAGCTACATTTGACGTTTCAGATTACTGAAAGTCTGAAACTATCTCTAAGTCCCTTCAAGAAACATTAGATTTTGGATTGATTCCCTAAATTTCTTCACATTATTCAGCAAATTGCAACTACACATCACTATACAATCACTGTTACGTGTAGGCCTCAAAGATTTAAGATTCCCAAAGAACTTTCAAACCTGCATAATACCCAGTGTCTAATTGAAGGAATTTTTTTGTAATAGATCAAACATGCATTCTGAATTAATCTACTTTGGAAAACCTATCTTTGAGGTCATCTCAAAGGTCTTTAGCACTTTTAATATAAATTGTACTATGTGCAATCTGAGGTGTTAGGGTTCTTATAATCCAAGATATTACTTCAACCAATCATTTTGGTTAATTTATTTTTTGAAAAATTGGCATATTTTTCTCACTTCTTAAATAATGTATTGACATAATAATAATATGTGCTGGAGTATGAATCTTAATAGAATCAATTTAGATCCTTTCCAGCACTCTTTTCCCTCCAGCAATGAATAAATATACTTGAGCAAATGAAGCTTAGTTCTAATAGTATAGTCTAAGCAAACAAAACAAAAGAGGTACGGAGTAAATAATAGGTTGAAGTGAAATTAAATACAATAATAAAGATTGATGTACACTATTTGAATGTAAATCACTCGTGAGAAATAAAAAAAACATGAGAGACAAATGTAAACGTGATAAAAAATGTATCTAAAAGTATGTGCAGAACTGTATAATAAAAAATCATAACCTAATTAAATATCAACTAATTATTTGACCAATAGTCAACATTAATTAATTAATATATCAGTGACACAAAATCTAAACAACATCATGGCACTTGACACCACCATCACTCATCAAGCCAAGCCTTATTTTCTTCTTTATTCTTTTCTTTGTCTTAAGTACCCTTGGTATGTAGCTACCACTATGAGCTCTCTCTTTCTATATATATATATATATCAAATGAACAAGTAATGTGGAAGGCAAAGAAGAGCTACACAAGTCAAGGACTGCAACGCGAAGTAGAGACAGTTGGAAAACCGCAGCGCTGGCATAATCATTCTTCCGTTGTTTTGGTCTCCATAATCATCTGTTTCTGTTGGATAGAGTCCCGGAGGCTGAGGTGGTCCTGGTGGAATGTACGGAACTTCTGGCATAGGTGGAACGAGTGATGGTAAACAAGTGTTATCAGCACATGGTGGTTTCGGTGGTGGAAGTGATGGTGGTGGCGGAAGCTGCTCACAAGGGCTACATGGTGGTGAAAGTGATGGTGGCGGTGGGCATTCAACTACTCCGGGGGGTGGTGGTAGTGGTGGAGGTGGTGGTGGTAGTGGTGGTGGTGATGGTGGTGGGCATTCTATCACAGGGAGTGGTGGTGGTGGTGGAGGCGGCAGGGGTTGGCATGGATTCTCGCACTCTGTACACATTGTGCATGAAACTTGGTCTTTTGACAATGTTGAAATTGCTTGAGTGATGGCTGAAACAGCAGAGAGTAGTGTTGATACAAGCAAAATAATGGAGAAGGTGAGCACCAGAGGCAAGTTAGCCATGTTTGGAAATTGTTGTTGCAGTGAGATGGATATGGAATAGTTATATGGGAAAGGAATTCGTGTAAGAGAAAATGAGGGCTTATATATGGTTATGAATGTGAGGGATATCCTGGTGCTGTATTGGTGACCGCACCATTTGTCGGTGTTTTATCTTCATATTCTTTGCAAAATTGTTTGTTTCCAAATTAGAAGAAGAGGAAAATGAGGCAAAAGAGAAAAATAACAGATATAACAACAATATTTCAGTGACATATAAAACATATATATTCTGTAAACATCTTATTTATATCTCTCTCATTTCTTATCAAATGATACTATATGCAACATTAATTGGTTTTCTCTTCTATATTTATTTTCCATAGGTATCTAACACAAAAGTCGTCTATAAATCATTATTGTAGAAATAAAAGATACAAAAATAAGACAATAAGGCAAAGCTGAAGCGATTTTAAAGTGATTTAGATAACCTGTAATGTATAATATGGATTAGGATCCACTCAACTGACTTTGTAATATCAAAGTGAAATATTGTATCGGTTTATTTATAAATATAACAGTGATTGATAAACATATAAATAGTGATAGACATCCGACACATGCAATTTGTGGCGGTTAGTTGCAACGTTTATATAAACCTTGCAAGTTTATATGACCATTACGGTGTTAGGTTACCGCCACTATTTGTATTTAACCAATTATTTTTATTATAAGTATTTGAATATCTCTCTTATTTAATAAGTATAAGTATGAAAAGAGATAAAAAGAAGTGAGTGGAAGAGAAAGTAAATGGATATTAAGTTGATAGAAGAACAAGTGGCGTGTGTGAATAAATCAAACTAATAATAAGTGATTAACTTAAAACTACCACTCGTCAATAATTTCCTTCAAATTCTCTTGAAGTTGTACCATATTGAGATAAGGGTGGATTAAAAGCAGAGAGCAGAAAAGAATCATGCTTTATATACTTTTGAAAGGAAGAAGAAGCGAGAAGAAACACAGGAATTAGAAAAATGGATGAAAAATTGTCCCGCGCAGCAAAGAAGCTTACATCGTCTCCCATTCAAGAACTCTCCCACCTTGCTCAGAGATGCAACGCCATCAACCTCGCCGAGGGCTTCCCCGACTTCCCTGCCCCTCTCCACATAAAAAACGCCGCCGTCTCCGCCATCAATTCCGACTTCAACCAGTACAGGTAATTCATTCATTCCCTTCACACAACTAGTACTAAAAGCTCGAGTGGTAAGAACGGAAGCGATATGAGTTGGGGAGGGAATTAGTGGCATAACCTCCTCTACTTGTTCACATTACACATTGATATAACTGATAGAATAGAACCTCTCCTTTGTAATTTCAAGGCATGTGCAAGGTATATGTGATCTTTTGGCCAATATGATGAAGGAAATGCATGGTTTAGACATTGACCCTCTTACGGAAGTAGCTATTTGCTGTGGTCAAACTGAGGCCTTTGCAGCTGCAATCTTTGCAAGTATGCCCTCTGTTAGTTATGAGTTAGTTATGTGGTGGTTTAATTTCTCTAAAATGTGTTTATTAACTTTTTATGTTCCTGTTTTTAATAACAGCAATTGACCTGGGTGACCAAGTCATAATCTTTGACCCTTCCTATGAAACATATCAAGGATGTGTTGCTTTGGCGGGAGGAGTCCCTGTAAGCTTGCCATTACCAGCTACCTTAACCTTTGTTTAATTGCGTGTTTGGATCAACGTTGTCACAATTGATTCTTAATTTGGTAAAATTGATTATAGTAAAAGTGAGTTGAAAGTGGTGTGGTTTATGTTTGAAACTTTGAATACATTTATGAAAAAATGGTTTTTGTAGTTTAATTGTAAAATCTCATAATTGATTATGATCAATGTAGAAACTACTACTTCTAGCTTCAAGTGGAATTGATTGTGGGTCTGAAATCAATTCTGCGAAATGACTTCCAAACATATGTATTGTCTTCTAGAATTGATTTTACTCTACTAGGATTGATTTCTGAGGTTTCTAAATGTTAAACCAAAGACACACTTTAGCCAGTATCATATCAGGTGTTTATGATTTATGAATAAGAAATGCTAGCTGCTCACTCCTTCATACACACTTTTTAACACAACTGTTAGTGATTGAAGTTCACGTTTACTAAACTATATTAGTTTCACTCTTAATTTATTAGGTCATATTCTCAATTTGGTGGGACAAATGTAAATTTTAACAATAAAAAAGAGTGTGTGGAAAAGAATGTCTTAAAAGAGTGCGTTGGAAGCACTCTTATTTATGAATTAAGATTAGTAGTACAGCTTTCGGATTAAGTCCTTTAGCTCTCAGGTTTTCTACTATCTTTTGTGTATAAAAATGCTGTACAAACAACACTTAACATATACAAAATGTTTATGTTTCAGTCTCTGCATCACTAAATTTTCAGACCTGTGTAGTGTGTTGTCAAAACTATTCTGCACATAATCTATGTAAAATCTAATGATCCTGCAATTTTGTTGTCTCTTTAAGTGTTACTGTTATTGACAATAACATTTCAATTTATGTTTTTCTTTCCTTTATTCCCTTGTTTCTGCGAAGGACAGATATATGTGCCACTTGATCCACCTAATTGGACCCTTGATCCAAGCAAATTACTGAGATCAATAACTGAGAGAACCAAGGCCATAATACTGAACAGGTTAGAAATTACACAAACTCTTTATTCCCTCGGTGCTAGAGAGATTTCAATCACATCTTGGAAAGCCTCAGACTGGTACTCTTGATGTTCTACAACCAATAGAATAACCCTTGAGTGAATCATTTTTAAAATAAAAAAATACGAAAGTCAACAAGAAATACAAGCACTATCAGCTTATAGTTTGGCTCATATCCGTTTGAAATTATGAATGTTACAAGTATTTCAGATTATCCATTCTATTTATTATGCTGTCAAGTTCAAAGGTTTCTGATACGCCCAAATTTTGTGAGGACAATAGTAAATTTGTAATCCTTGAAGAAGTTTGGCGTGTCGTTGATCTTTCATTTTTCACTGTTCAAAATTTTACTCCTTTTCATAAGCTTCTGCCTTCAAAAAAGGGTAAAGATTTAAGGAGATGCTTTTATTTTCTTTCATTGTTTTTGAAGCTTGAAGTGACTATGGTATATAATATTGATCACTTGCTCAAAGTTTATTTGTAATGCATCAAAAGGTTTGAAAGAGATGCTTAGTCTCACACTTTGAATTAGCATAACAACATACTAACATAAAGTTTAAACAGCCCTCACAATCCAACTGGCAAAGTTTTCACAAAAGATGAACTTGAGGCTATTGCAGGAGCATGCTGTAGCCGAAATTGCCTGGCCATAACAGATGAAGTATGACCTTGCTTACTTTGTGCTCATAGGAATTCAATACTAGGATTTCAACAAGAAATTTATGAAATGAATTAAAAAGATACTTATGTTTCATGTTAATCTTCTTCAAATGCAATTTTGAATTCATGATGCAGGTATATGAACATATTACTTATGACAGCCAAAAACATATATCCCTTGCCTCATTTCCAGGAATGCAAGAGCGGACTATAATAACATCTTCATTGTCTAAAACATTTAGTGTCACAGGTAACACTTCTAAGTTGCACGAAACCAAACTGTCCTAAAAACTTTCTAGTTCTCTCATCCTGGCTAAAATGAGTGGCATCAACACTGTTGGACTGTATCTATCAGGTTGGAGGGTTGGATGGGCAATTGCGCCAGCATCTATTGCGGCTGCTATCAGAAACATTCATGTGACAGTTACAGATTCTGCTCCAGCACCTTTTCAGGAAGCTGCATTGACTGCTTTGAGAAGCCCGCCGGAATACTTTGAATCATTGAGAAGAGTAAGATATCGAAATTCGAAAGTAAAATTAAGGAGACATGTCCTAGTGTTTATTCTATATAATAGAACTTTGATGTTAGTATTCAGCTCGCCTCCCCACAACAAAAATAAGTCTTAACATTGCTGTGTTTCCTACTTGTCTTTTCCTGTTATTCCTATCTATGCAGGATTATCAATCCAAAAGAGACTATATCATCAAGTTGCTCGCAGGAGTAGGCTTCAAGATACAGTTTATACCTCAGGGTTCCTTCTTCTTATTCGCTGAGCTTCCTGAGAATTGCCCCCTTTCTGATGTATGTGCACTCTTTACTCTTTACTCTAGATTTCTAGCAGATATTAGTTTAGGAGCTATTTGTAATTGTCACAGTCTATTTAGTTGGGATTTTTCCATTCTTCTACTGTTGCTTTATAGCAATGAATGTTGTTTTGTTCGCAGGTAGAATTTGTTAAAAAACTAATACTTGAGGCAGGGGTTGTGGCTGTTCCAGGACAAGGATTTTTTCATACGAACTTATCATCAAATGAAGTTTGTAATGCAAGTTGTAACTACCAGAAGAGATACATCAGGTTTGCATTCTGCAAGAGCGATGCAACTTTGAGTATGGTTTCCGAAAGACTGGGTAAGCTTTTGGATGGTGCAGGGCGTCTCCGCTTCTTCCTCCATGCTGCAATCATGGAAGACACTTGAAATCCCTTATATCTTCAATACTCAAATGCTCTATAAACCTTATCCTGGTTTCTCATCCTTTGAATGGAAGCAACTGCAATGCATGGAGTCTTGCCACGATTGTAGCTCTCTCAATCAAAGATCAAAGTCGGCTTTATTGATGGTTGTATCCCAGGCTAGATGATTCTGTTAAGGCGAGATTTGGTTTTGGCGTAGAGTGGATTTTAGGTCTCAGACTATGAGAAATTGTTGGTTTTAGTCTCTGCCGCCGGCGTGGTCAACGCTGGAGCTCCGTTTTGCCATGTGGCATTGTCATGTCAACTAATTAACACACGTGAAATTTCTTTTATTTTTCATTTAAATTTAAAATTAACCTAATCTTCATTGATACTAAACTTTTTCTAATTTTCATTAAGTTGATTTAAAAAAATTAATTAAACTTTTTAAATCCTAATTAATCAGGCTAATTTAAAATTAGATTTCTTCATCAAATTTACAAAATCAGATCAGATTTGTTCACCTTTCTCAAATTTCTTGATCATCAAATTTCTTCATCATGTCCATCAAAGTTCTTCCCACCAAACAGACACAATCCAAATCATTCATGTTTTCAACCAATTAAGGTTACTGTTCCGGGAGTAGGTCTGCTAGAACCTACTACCCTCTCGGGGACCGTCAACACCACCGACCAGACCACCCTTTGCCCCCCCCCCCCACTCGTTGGGCGTCGACCCAGGGACAATAATCCTACCGAGGGATCATACCCAGACGTCCAATCCCCGGTCCCACCACGGAGCCGCGCCAGAGAACACGCCGAGCCAGAACTAGCGTGGACCACCTGATTGACCTGACACGGCTAAGGATCCAACGACCCAGGGGGATCCACTGGTCAGATCACCGCCAGCTGTCCTCGAAGGTCGCGCCCCCTCCAAGCCTCTATATAAAGGGGACTCCCTCGAACCATAAGGTACACACATCTCTTCTAACCATACCCACTCGGGAATACCCTCTGACACCGATCTCTAACTTAAGCATCGAAGTGTCATTGCAGGACCCCCTCCCGGGCTCAGGAACGGCGGAAGATTACCACCCTTAGGCGAACCGGTCCTCAGATTACCGACTCCCCTACCCCGAGCAGGCTTGGTATGTTCAGTTACCAATCCCAGAAAATTTTCCCCAAACTCAAACCTTGAGATGCAAAACCGAGACATGTTCAGAGATCAAGCAGATTTTCTAGAAAATTAAAACCCAAATTAAGCAGATTTCATCCACAAGTCAAAACCTACTGTTTAAAACTTAAAATACAAAAACCCAAACCAAAACCCAGATCGCGAAGGGTCTGAGAACCAGAAAGACCCTTACACACAGATCCACGATGGTGAAGATGGAGAAGAGGTCGCGATGAAGGTCCCGGCCGCAGGGGAGGTTGTAAGCAGCGAGAGCGGAGGTCGTAGGCGGTGATGGCAGTGGAAGAAGAAGAACCCATCTGGTGCGTGCGACAACACCATGGCTTCGACCTCACCCACCTCTCAGCTGGGTGCTCCAAGGGTTGCTTAGGTTGTTAAGGCGGGCTCACCCAAAAAGACTAGTGGAGTTTTGAGCTTGCAACCTGTCATATACGAGACCCTATCATGCTCCACTAAACCAATTCCTTGGGGTCATTTTTCTATTTATTTAATTAATTAAAAAAGGACACTCATTGATCTCATATTTTCTTAAAACGAAAGATTTGGGCTCGCTTAGTGTTAACTTATTTGTTCTCCAAACACGCACTGCATGTGGAAAAGAAAATTCATTGTATCTTCTCACAAAAATACCTCATTATAACACGGATTTTTATTGATAAAATTATAAAACGAACGGCCTTAATGCATGTTTGTTTTTAATTAAGTCTATCGGATGCGTTTAAAATAGAAAAACTAATCTCTAACTCCATTCACGCAAATTAAAGGTATACTTGACCTTTCTAAATGTGTTTCACAAACATGTCACGCCCTCTATTTTAAACTGATCCAGTCATGGATTAGTGATGTCAAAGGAAAATAATGTATTGAAAAATCAAAGGAATCTGTTGATATTTATAATAATGTATTGAAAAATCAAAGGAATCTGTTGGCTCTAGTTTCTACATTAATTGATATCACATAACGCAAATATACGTCCCTTTTGAAATTTCCTATCTTAGCACATAAACAACTAAGAGCATCTTCAACTCTGCTCCCAAAGTTGGGAGCTTAAATACCTTTTTGGTGGGCCCGAAGTGCCACGTCCCTCATAAAGAACTTAAGCAGATTTTGCTCCAACCATGGTTCCTTATTTTACTTTTGGTTGGGTCCTACAATACCACATATATTTATAATTTTTATTTCCACCTAATTTAATTAATAGCAATAGCAATATTAATAATTAATAGTAAATTTGATTTTTCTTTTTTTCTGTTAAAAAAAAACCCAATGTCTGTTTTCTGCCCGTTTCTCTTAAAAAAAAAATTGGACCAAAGTCCATTTCTGATCGGTTGGGTCGGTCAAACCAGGCCCAAACAGGCAGAAACCGGCTTCAGCCGGTCCCAATTGAAGGCGAAACCGGTTCTTCCGGTTAGGGATTTTAAAAGGTAAAAATGCCTCATCATCTTCCAGACTCTTCCTTGTTCCTCTCACCATTTTCTCTCTTCTCCTTTGCAAACCCTACCGCAGCACCACCACCCCACCACCTCATCGCCGCAGCCTCACCATCGTCCGTCCGCCGCTCTTCTCCACAAAACCCATACGGCCACCGCCGCAACCTCACCCTCCCTTTGCCCGCCTCACCGCCGCATCAGCGCCCTCCCTCTTCCTTCCCTTCCCTCCTCACCGCTTCCCTTCCGATACCCTTCCACCGCGTCTCTCTCCCTTCCCTCTTCCTTCTGGTCAAAACCGTCTTCCTTCCCTTCTCACCGCCGCCCCCTTCCACCGCCGGATCAGCCACCGGATCATAGTATTTTCACCCATGCAAAGCAGATCATAGCTTTTCTTCTTACGTTCATAATTTTTTGTAATTTTTTTTAATTTATTTCATCTTCTGTTTTAAGTTTTGTAATTTTTTTGATTTTTTGGTTGTTTAATACATGGATGATTTTGTGCTTCTGGTTCTGTTTCTTGTGAATCATCTTCTGTTTCATGTTCCCTATTTTTTTTACCTGAAAATCTGGTTGTGAATGAGAGAGAAAATACAATTTTATATTACAAGCTCCCAAAAAGCAAGGGAGTTTTTGCAAGCTCTCGAGCTTAAACTTAAGCTCCCAAATTTGCCACATCATTCTGCTCCAAGGGGAAAAAGAAATAAGCTCCCGAGCATAGCATCTCCAGCTGGGATAAGCTCCCAGCGTCGGAGATGCTCTGACATCCATGCATTTTCTATTACAATTTAAAAATAGATTAATCAGAACCAAGAGGCACAGAGACAAATATACCATAAAAAGAAAACAAGTTCCCACTGAACTTTCTCAGCCCAAAACTATTAATTAAGTTTCCACGGAACTGTTCTTTGCCGCCGTACGAGCAAAACAATCAGTTGTGTGATTCAACTCGTGCGGAATGTAATAAAATCTAACACCAATCTCCATGAAACATGGTTCTGATTCTCCGAAATGTTTTTCTAGCCCATAAAACATGGTTCCCCATTAAATTCCATCCTCCTGGTAACAATTACACGAATAACTAAATCAGTAATTGAATTTTTTTTTTTGTTAATACGTAATTGAATTTACCATGATTTTTCAAACACTTTAGGGTTAAATATTTTTTAGACCCTTTAAAATAGTGAATTATTGATTTTAGTTCACCTTTAAGTGTTTTGTTGATTTTAGTCCTCCTAAAATAGTGAATTATTGATTTTAGTTCCTCTATCCATTTTTGTAGCGGTTTAAACTGTTATTAACACATTTTGTGACTGTTCAGAAAATGTCAATATTGTACATAAACCGCCACAAAAAAGATGGAGGACCAAAATCAATATTTCTCTATTTTAGGGGAACCAAAACAAATAAATTTAAATGGGGATCAAAATTAATAATTTACTATTTTAGGGAGATAAAAAATATATTTAAGCCAACACTTTGTCATATGCATAATTTCATATACAAAGGAAAAATTATTTTTGGTAAGAAAAAGATGAGCTAATTAAATTTGAGAGTTGGCCCATCACAAAATTTTACACCTCCCATGAGATCTAGATTCTAGAAACAAAATTTCCAAGATTTTAAAAGAGTTTCAAGAAATTTCTGAGTTTTAGATCTTAAAATATAAAATGAGGGGTGTGAAATTTTGTAATAGGGGTGTTAAATCAGATTACCATTAAACTAGAGGTAATTGAAGCCCAACTGAAATATGGGCTTTTAAGCCCAAACGATGGAACGCCGCAAAGTGATGAAAAATACTATAAAGCCTTATCGGCGGCGGAAAATGTGTTTGGATTCCAGTTCATTAATCATTATTATCCTCTACTAATAGGAACAAACTTTTCACTCGTTCCAAACACAGAAATAAATCAAATACAAAGCCACACGAAGTTATGGTGTGAAGAAATGTCAAGGCAAAGAGGTGAAGGTGATGCTGCAGAAGAAGAAGAAGAAGAAGGAGGAAGAAGAAGACCTCTTCTTGTTCATGATCACGATTCCTCAATTCTCATTCCTCATCAAAATGAAGACAACATCGTTCTTTTGCCACCCGATCCTAAACCTTCACCCTCTCTTTCCGTTCCCAGTCAACGCCTCGCTTCTCTCGATGTCTTCCGCGGCTTAACCGTTGCGGTTCGTCGTCCCCAATCTTCAAATATTTCCTCAATTAGTTCAAAATCTTCATGTTTATTGCTACAAAGCAACACTAATAATTGAAGATAGTTTTTCATTACTCAATAATTAGCTGCATTAACCATTTTTGCGATTTTGCTGAGCTAGTCAAGCTATTGCACGATAACATGAAACTGAGTTGCTCCTTCAAAATTGTGATGCAGTTGATGATTTTAGTTGATAACGTGGGAAGAGCTTTCCCATCCTTGAATCATTCTCCATGGTTTGGGGTTACACTTGCTGATTTTGTAATGCCGTTTTTTCTCTTCGGGGTCGGCGTTTCAATCGGTCTCGTATTCAAGGTAACACGTCTTCCAAACCTACCTTCCCGCCTTTTTTTTAAGCTGCCCTTAGGATTGATCGTTAGAATAATTCCAAATGCTTATAATGTTTTTCCTAATAACTAAATGAAGAATGTATTGATTTTTTTGTATTTACTTTTGCATTTAATTTTTCAGTATTAAGTAATAGGAAGATTTTTAGGAAGACGTTTATTGGTTGTGAGGATATAACATTTCTCCTTTGGACATTGTATGGTGCTGGTGGTTTTCTTAAATAAATACAAATAGTACAAGAGCTAAAATTTTGAACACTGTTCTAATTCTTGGGTAGCCTTTCAGAAAGTCTCTAGCAAACCAAATGCCACAAAAAAAGTGATATCAAGGACGATTAAGCTTTTCCTTTTGGGGCTGTTGCTACAAGGTATTTTCTTCTGCCTTGCTTCCATCTCATTACCTTAGCAACCAGCTGAAACTTGTCAGGCAAAATTATTTATTCTTTTGCACTTCTTATCCATAGTAATTAAATCCAGGTTTCACATCCATTTACTTGCAATATGCATAATTCACTCATGCTTTGTGTGCGGGCTTGATAGCCATTGCTTTAATGTTTCTTTCTGAAACTTATCCATAGGTGGCTATTTCCATGGGCGCGGCCATTTAACTTATGGAGTAGATTTAAGCAAGATACGCTGGCTTGGTGTACTTCAGGTAGCTGTAACCAGTAAAGTAGTTGTCATTGCTATCTAACTTAGTAAGGCTTTTTTGGGATTATTTCTAATTATGGCGATATAGCGCTGTTTAGTCTATGTAGTCAATCCCCCTAGTAGAAAACGACTGGTTGTTGATTATCTCTAATTCAGTATAGATTTGATATTGTTGCCGTATATGTTATTTTGTTGGTGATTAACTTTTTGCCACTGAGAACTAACAATTTCATATTCAATGATGCTTTCTGAAATTACTTTACTTGTTTGATATATGGCTAACGAGAAAATGCACCGAGTATCATTATAATGCCGCTTCTTGACTTATTAATTTTATTGCCTGTTTTATTGTATTGAGGAAGTAAATAAAAGATTTTCTCTTTATAAAGTTATAACTTAAGGATGGTAGATGGTTGCAGATTTACAGTTGGTAGAAGATTCGTTTAGTCAATGTTTGGTTGTTCTGTTATGGGTAGGAGTAGGACATAGGAATTACAACTGAGAAAACAAGTCACAGTTAAGAAAATAATCAATTTCGTTTTGCCTTAAGTTTCATAAATTTGTTTTCAATTTGATTCATAATTTCCTTGTCTGGTATGCAGAGGATAGCTGTTGGGTATTTCTTTGCCTCTATATCAGATATTTGGCTAGTGAACAATAATATTTTGGTTGACTCACCAGCAGCTTATGTGAGGAAATACTCCATTCAGTGGTTAGTTTACTTTTCTGGTGATTAAAGATTACAAGGGGCTGAGCATGGCAATAAAAATTTGCACTTTCTATGTTTACTAACCTACCAATGCTATGTTTCTTTGTCTTTTTCTCATACCATGGTTTATATTGTTGTGGATTAGTTATTTTGTGCCATTTCTCATCACATATTGATGCAGAATTTTTTTTTTTTCAAACTTCTTTGATCTGACTCATGAAATGATACATAATTTGGATTCTATGGTTCCCTTAAATATATGACATTCTCATGTGAAATGAAAACTGTCATGGTGAGCTTTTTGGTCTGTGGTTCGCAATGCTCGATTTTAAGATGAAAACTTGCTTAACATATTTAATTTTTCTCGTATTCTGAATAAGTTTCAAATCATGCTGATTGGATTATAGTCTATATAAATGTCAATGTGAAAAAGTTCCTATCTTGCCATCTGTATATAAACTAACTTTTTAACTTTCGACTGAACTTAGTTATGAAAGGTTGATGTGACTAGTTGATATTCAAGAGAAACTTGCTTCATATTTTTAGGGTGACTGCACAACCTTTATAATAAACAAAAGCTTGAATATATCTTTTAAAACTTTTCGAGTTACTTTGGTTGCAACTTGCACAGAAACAAACAATAAATAAATAGAACAATTCAGGTTACTTGAATAGATCCAAGATACTAGCTTCCTCCATCTTAGTGTCAAGATTAAACTTCTGTGAATACCACCTATGCTTGCCTTGTGATATTCTTTCATGCTAATTGCTTGTTTCTTTATCCAGGATGTTTTCTATCTTACTTTGCTTAGTGTACCTTTCCTTGCTCTACGCCCTCTATGTTCCAGATTGGAAGTTTGAACATTCTAACTCGCTTCGAAATGTGAGTTGACATGGTTTGTGCCACTAAATGCTAGAAGACATATTATGATTTTTTGGGCTGATGTTTTGTCTTATGCTTTCTTGTGCATATAACTTATAACTCATTCCGTACGTCAACATGTAATTTTGGTTCCTTATTGCTGATGGTCAGTCATTCCCTCGAAAGCACGAGTACGACTAATTAAGTCTCGTATCCGTACCGGGTACGCATGACGTACCAGAGTACATTTTCAAACAAAAAAAATTGAGTTCTTCTTGGGTACTTTTGACCCTAAACTACATCGCTTAATTTAAAGTAGTCTTTATAAAGGTTTGGACAACCCTCACATTAAGCTAGTTTCTTGGGGTAGAGTTAGATTCATGCTCAAGTCGTAAGAGCTTAAAAGCTTAAACCGTTAGGTGAAGAAAACACATGAATTATTTTATGTTATATTTCTAACGTGCCCCCTCAGACAAATTTGGACTTGAAGCGTGGACTACAAACCTGCCCTCTTACCTTTGTGCTGAAATTGAACTCTGAACCACTTGGTTATAAAGGCTCTGATACTATCTCATGAACCAACTATCCCAAAAGGGAGGTGTGGTAAGATCCCATATCTACTAGAGATACAGTCAAAGTAGTCCTTACAAAAAAGGCATGGGCAATCCTCACCTATTGAGCTAGTTTTTGGGTGGAGGTAAGCTTGACCGGAATTCGAATATGATATTAGAGCCTAATTTAGGTATGATATTGGACCCAAAATGCCACCTTCATTGTGGCCACCCCCTAAAGTTTCACCTTCATTACAAGCCTTATCCAGCTTAAATGCGGCCTAGCTACCTTCATTGCAGATGTTCAATCTTGCGAACTTCACACTCTAGATGTATAGTTTTGGGCGTGAGGGTTGTGTTGAGGTTTCACATTGACTAAAGATAACTAAAGTAGTCATTATAAATGGTAGGAAAGTTCTAACCGGAAGCTAGTTTTTGGGATAGAGTTAGACCTAGACCCAAGTTCTAAGATGGTATCAGATCCATCTAAGATTTGTTATTGAGTCAGCCATAGATGGGCCACTTGCAAGTTTCATGTTGAAAATGTCCATTCTTGGGTGTGAATGGGGTGTGTTGAGCTCCCATGTTGACTAAAGGTATGGTCAAAGTAGTCCTTATAAAGGGTAGGGTAATCCTCACCCCTAAGCTAGTTTTTCAAGTAGAGTTAGACCTAGACTTGAGTTCAAAGGCCTGGGTTAACTGACTGTTATTATTAATTTTGTTAGAATTTTGTGTTTCTGTTTTCATTTCCATGACTCTCCTTCCAGTGGAATAAAAAGCCTTTAGTTGTTGTTTTGTATTTCCTTTTTTATGGAGAATAACTCAACATGCAATTTTTAGCCAGGTTCATTGTGGAGTGAGGGGCAGTCTCGAACCTCCTTGTAATGCTGTGGGATTTATTGATAGATTAATTCTTGGTGAAAATCATATATACCAGCGTCCTGTGTACAGAAGAACAAAGGTTATTTACCCTAACTTCTGTATTGAATCTACTGCCTCCTTAAACTTCTTTTGTTTTGTCCATTAAATAATCTCATTCTTGAGTCTTGACCTCCTTTTTATTTTCAGGAGTGCAGTGTTAATTCTCCTGATTATGGACCCTTGCCTCAAGATTCACCTGGATGGTGTCTTGCACCATTTGACCCAGAGGGTATATTGAGGTAAAACATAGTCCCTGCTCTCCTTTTATCCTTTCTTTTGTAATTCTTATGTGGCATGGAAAGCTACGGCACATCTTATAATGTGATGTGTACTTGGTGTATGGTATGTTCATATTTTTTTCACTGCACAATAGGCACATCTTTTGTAATTAACTATCTTTGTTTGATTAACACTGATGAAGTTTTAGTGATTTTGGGAAGTGGGGCTCTCATCTTTGGCTTGTTTGGGTCATCTAGAATTTTCTTTGGGCCGGTTTACATCCATACTGGGCCCTGACTAGCCCAGATTTAGCTCCAGTCAGCCATTCCATATTTTGTATTGATTATTTGAGCTAGTCCATCAAGTTTAACTGATTTTGACAGTATTTAAACTTTATTAATGCATTTTGATTGGATGCTAATTTACTTTATTAAATCTTCTAGTTCACTGATGGCTGCCATTACATGTTTCATGGGACTACAATTTGGGCACATACTTGTACTTTTTCAGGTTTGGACTTTGATGCTTTTACAATGTATAGTAATCCAAGATTAGTGCCTTTCTCATAATATAAAGGTGGGAGATGTAAAATTTGTCTTGTGTGTGTGTGTGTTAACTATTATCTTCTCCATTCAGGGTCACAAGCAGAGGGTACTTCTTTGGTCTGTGTTTTCCTTCTTCCTATTGCTGATAGGATACATCCTGGAGATTTTAGGTACTATCTAATTTTAAATTTTTTAAGGTACATTCTATTCTCCAACTAA
This sequence comes from Acmispon strigosus, assembly GCA_030819835.1. Classification (NCBI taxonomy): domain Eukaryota; kingdom Viridiplantae; phylum Streptophyta; class Magnoliopsida; order Fabales; family Fabaceae; genus Acmispon; species Acmispon strigosus. The sequence goes on along the minus strand of JAUAMA010000003.1, from coordinate 66,015,940 downwards.
CAACTATTAAGTTTTTCAGGAATTCCTTTATCAAAAGCTCTGTACACATTAAGCTACATGTGCGTCACTGCAGGGGCATCAGGCTTGGTCTTGATTGCTATCTATTACATTGTAAGTTCATCTTTGTGTAATTAAAGTAAGTTGATGTCAAAAAAAATAAATCTGGTAAGTGTCAAGTCAAAGTCAAATCTTTTTTTTTTTTAACTAAAAAAGTTTTTATTTTGTCCCCTCCCCCTCTAAATAGCAAGCCATAGTAGGGTCATGTCTTGAAAGATTACTCACAGGAGGCTTCCTATGCCTTTCTTATTGTCACACTCTCCCGTTGAATATATTTGGGATAGTGAATACCTTCATGGACTCTTTTAATCCCTTTAGCTAAAAGAGATGAAAAATATTTGGTATAGAGGTGAAAACTTCAAGAGTAGAGAATTACTAGGAATTCATAAACCCTACTGTTTTTCTTAACGGGAATGGAGTGAAAAAGAAGCTGGATTCTTGGTTGGTTTGGGCTTTAGAGAATTATGATTTATTTTCCTTGGTGTCTGTTAGGTATCTCCTCTAAGGTCGATGTGCTAGTAAAAAATGCTTCCAAATTTGTAATTGATGTGTAGGCTACTTGGCATTCTATGAGATGACAATGATATAGTAATATATAGGTTGGTCTGACATTTCTTGCCTAGTGCAATTTATATTTGTTCGAGTGAAGTAAGTGACTGTAATCACTGACAAAAGATTAAAAACCTGCAACTTCACTACAACTTATTTTCTTGCAGGTTGACATAGAACATTTTAGAAAGCCTACAGTTTTACTACAATGGATGGGAATGAATGCTCTTATTGTATATGCATTGGCTGCTTGTGATATTTTCCCAGCAGTTATCCAGGGTTTCTATTGGCGTTCTCCTGAAAATAACTTGGTAATGTTCCTTTTCCAACGGTTCTGGTAGTCTCCTATTTCATTATATACTTATGCTAGAATTTGTTTCTTGAAGGGCTATGTTTCTTTTCGTTGGAAGAAAAGAAAGTGAAAACTTCCTTCCACCTTATTGTTCTTGGATCTAAAGCTAAGCGGAACTTTTTTACTTCTCCAAAAACACACTAATTTATTACTCAATAGGAGTTATTATTCTGATTCCTAGATTCCTATAGCTTCCTGTATGGAGTTAAACAATTAGGGCCTGTTTGATTGCTGATTTGTAAAACAGTTTCCAGTTTTTAAAAACAGAAAAAAGAAAAAAAAGCTCGTTTGGCACGAATAGTTTTCAAAAAATTGTCTTTAAAATCAGTTCTTATTTTCAATTTTTAAAACTGAAATTCCAAAACATCTCAGAGATATTTTTTGTCTATATTTTTACTTTTAAGTTTTCAAGTCACAGATCTTTCAGTTTGGAAAAACATGTTGCTCAAATTTCTTTTCTTCTTCTGAAAAACACAGGTTTTAAAAATTGTTTCTGAAAACAGTTTCTAAATTCAGAAAACTGAGAAGAGAATCAAACAAGCCCTTAAACTGCATTGGGGCTATTTCTTGAGCTCTTTTTGCGCCTCTATTCCTCTACTTTTCATTTTTTCCAAGCTTACCTAAATTTGTCCCAACGTGTGCATTTTTTGGTTAGAGGGATTCATTGATATCACTTCAAAGACCTTCCCACACTTGACTGTTAAATTTGGTTAATTGGTAATTTTGTATGCAGGTTGATGCTAGTGAAGCTTTAATACAGAACGTATTTCATTCTGAAAAGTGGGGTACACTGGCCTTTGTAATAATTGAGATTTTATTCTGGTGTCTTTTTGCTGGTTTCCTTCACAAGAAAGGGATATATATAAAAATGTAACAGATGACATAATCATGCAAGAGACTATGGCTTGTACATCTATGTTCCTTGTAGATATCTTCCTTTAGAAACCAGGACTACTTTTTTTAACTAGTACATATCTTGTTGGTTACCTTTGTTGATTCTCCTATAGCCTGCCAATCGTCGAGACATCTCAAAGGCATTTCCACTATCTGTGCATTACAATCTTAAGGCGAACATATTCAGCATTTATACCTACAAAAGTTGTAGAGGTAGAGGTGAATGTAAGTGTATTAAAACATAATGTCCTAGTTCTAGTTAGATTGAGATAATTTAGAAGAATTTATTTGATTTTATCTTGCAATATAAGCACTTGTAGGGCTGAGCAAAAAGCCCATTTTGACCCGAACCCGACATATCCGAGCAAAAAAAAAACGCAATTGGGCCAGTTCGGGTCGGTTCAGCGGTTTGGGTGGAATAAGGAGATGGGTCTAAGCGGTTACACACGGTTGGGTTCGGGTGGGGATATATAATCCATCGGTACCCGGCCCAACCCGACCTATTAGAAAATGTTTATTTTTTCTTTGGCTAAGGCCCAGTTAGTGTGAGGCTCTAAGAGTACACTATTCATCCACTACTCAACCAAACTCTGATCAACTCCCTCTTTCTCTGAAAATAAAAAAATCCAACTCCCTCTTCTCTCACATAGCCGCCGTCCCCCCACTCTCTCTCAACCAGAAAACCCTAGCCCTCTCTTCTCCTCTTTCATTCGCTGCACACACCCTCTTCTTCTCCCCCTTGTCTTCACGCCATTGCCACCACTCCCCTCATCCTTCTCCTCCGATTGTTTGCGCTGCCGCTTCGGTCGTCGCTTCAGTTGTCTTCGTCATTGTTCCAGTCATCTTCATCGTTGCCTTCATCATCCAACCACCCACGAATCTTCTTGTTTCTCCTTTCTCTGCAGTCTGCATGTGATAGAATTAGATCTTCTTGTTTCTCCTTTCTCTGCAGCCTTCTTATTTCTCCTTTCTCCTTCATCGTCCAACCGCTCCAACCCGTCCGCTAACCCGGCAAACCCGAACCCGACACACCCGAAATCAACCACGGTCGGGGTCGGTCCTGCATATTTCTGTTTCAAAACCGGTCGAACCCAATACTGTTCACCCGAACCCGCCTGCTGCTCACTCCCGTATTTGGTTGAGCTTATAACGTAAGTGTTTATGAGCTAATTTTTATAAATTTTCATATTAGCTCACAAATAAGTATTTATCCAATGCACCAATACTACATCATAAGATGAGAAAATAACATACATGAGTTGCATTCACGGATCAGAACTATGAGGCAATGGGGTTTAACTTTCAGTTCCGCTTGAAACATCAATTGTCTGATCCCATCCAAAATGAAAACGAAAAGAAAGAAAACAGATTGATTACCTCAAACACAACTCCTCCGTTCTATAAAATAAAAAACAACAATTATAATAGGGCCAAAGAAAAAGAAGCAAACAAAAGCAATCCAATCTTGTCTGCTACTTTGTTCGCAACAAAACTAACATGGCTTGAGAACTTTCCGGATATAAACAACATGTTCATATTTGATGAATGCTACTATGGTATATTTTGTTTCTTCTAATCGAAGACAAGATATAAAAGAGCCTTACAAGTAGTAAAGAGCTTCTCTCTGTTTCTTTGGGTCTTTTGGCATCTTTAACCCTGCCCTTGTCATTCTCAAAAGTAAACTCATCAAGTGATAGTTAATCTGCCCCAATGCTTTTTTCTTTTTCTGGATTCTTCTTTTATCGAACTATATAAGTAATGTCATCTATCTGCTTTCCTACTCAAAGCTCCATTCTTGTCCTGCATTATTCAACAATGGCTACTGAGAAAGGCAATGCTGAGACTTCAGATACCTGTTTCAACAACCAGAACAATTCGGTTCGAGCATCATCGAACACCAAACATGTTGAGAACTATCACTTCGGGAAAGCACTGGCACACAGAGCAGTTTACGTTTCTAGTGGTTTTCAACGCTGTGGAAGCAGAAAAGGTAGAAGCAATGATGCCAAGACATCACCCAGCAGGCTCAGCAAGGTCTCAGTAGCTGCCGATAATACAGATAACTAACAAGCTTGAAAATATGCTCTTATCTTATGTATTCTTCTTGTAGTAGCTGTCGAATATGGTTTAGTGTTTATATACACACACTTTGATGTCTAAGAAACATCTCATAGTGCCATTTTCACTCATTGTATTTACTGTTGTTTGTAATCACTTTTCTCACCCATCACCATGATAGTTGAGTTTTGTATAGTCAAAGGTGGTTTCAGGCAAAACTAAGAGTGTTTGCCATCACCCCTCACTGAAGTGGTCATAATCATATTTGAGTTTGCCTAGAAGTTTCCTCAATAGATAAATAATAAAGATTGATGTACACTTAATAAGTGTAAGTTACTTGAGAGAGATAAGAAGGGACGAAAGGTAAGTGATAGATATGATGTGACCGAAAGAAAAATAAAGAAAAAAGTCCAAAGTGTGTTCACTTTTTGATGGTACACATATAATACTGATAGACTTAAATTATCCAAACAAATTTATCTTGTATAAATTATTTTTTTCATAAGTGTAATTAAGTATAAATTATTTACATTATGGTGTCTAAATATATAATCAGAGATGGAATCATGTTTATAAAAAATAGCGTTGACACTATCCTCTACTCTCTATAGTAAGAATTTTTTTAATATAAAAGTATAAAAGTATTCAAATATTATATTCACTTCTTAAAAAAATTATACTACCCCCTTTAATTAGTTGTGTTGATTTTATGCTACCAATGTCTTATTGCGTGAAAATGAATGTATAAAAAATAGTATTGTATACCAGAGTGCTACTGAAGCTTAAAGTTAATTCAACAATTCATGGTATGATCATTTTTATACCAGAAATTAAGAAGAAAAGGAAATGCGAGTTTGAAGGACATGGGCTAGGACAGATTGATGGGACAGGCCGGATATTGTACCCCTTACATAAGTGGCATTTTCACTCATTGTCTCTTAGTGCATGTTTGAGACGAGTTTGATGATGTTGAAACCAAAACTTCGGAGATTTTGTATTGTTAGTAATGTGAGCTTAGTCTTTAGAATAGTTTCCCTAGAAGCTAATTGGTACGGCTTCTATAAACTTCATTTGTTAGATTCATTCACACTTGCTTTACCATGATAGTTGAGTTTTGTATAGTCAAAGGTGGTTTTAGGCAAAACACTTAGAGCGTTTGGCATCACCCCTGACCCTCACTAAAGTGACTATAATGTAGAAAATTGAGTTTGCCTAGAAGTAACATCAATAGATCAACGATAAAGATTAATGTTCACTTAATGAGTGTAAACCCTCTAGAGGTATACGAAGAGAAGAGAGATAAGTGATAGACAGGCTATGTGACTGGAAAAGAGATGGAGAAAAAAAGAAGTCTTAAGGTGTATGCACTGGTTGGTGGTACACGTATCAATACTAATAAACCTAAGTTGTCCAAACAACTTTATCTTATATAAAATATTTTTTTCATAAATGTAATTAAGTATAAGTTATTCACATTTTGGTGTTAAAACATCCCATCAAATACGGACTTATATTTATGGAAAATAGGGTTGACGCTCTCCTTCACTCTCTCTCATAAGATTTTTTTTTCATGCAATAGTATTTAAATATTATATTCACCTCTTAAAAAAATTGTATTACCTCTTTTAATTAATTATTGTTGATTTAATTTAATATTTTAAATTTTCACTCCTCTTATCAACTTTTTTCTAGTGTAGTCCCTATATGTCATGGTGGCATTTTCACTCATTGTTTCTAGTGCATGTTTTAGACCACTTTTCTTACCACCATAATTGAGTTTGATGATGTTGAAGCCAAAACTTCTGCATCCGTTAGTAATGTGAGTTTAGCCTTCATAATATAGTTTCCTTAAAAGCTAATTGGTATAGGTAATTTTTTGTTACAAGAGAAAAACTAATTGGTATAGCTAATTGGTATTTCTTCTATTAAGTTGTTTCATTATTTTGATTCAAACACAACCACTTCACTTTACTAAATGTGGAAATCGTGTAATTTAAATTAGAAAACTTAAGAGTAAGTAAGATATACTCTTACTAAAGTGAGTTTATGTAAAGTAAAAATCTATGTGAAGAAAAACCTAAGTTAACTTTACTATAACTATAAACCAACACAAACACTAAACAGTATGAATCACGAAATTGCTGAACTTCATGAGTCTATTTCATTATCTTTACAATGCCAAAGAATATGCAAATTTACCAAAGTTTTTTATACTATAAATTAGTAAATACTGGAATGCTTGCTGTAAACTGTTTTTTTTAAAATAAGTTAAAGCAAACTTATGTTTAAAATACAGAAATAAGAGGTACTTATACATAAATTTAAGAAAAATATTTTAAATTAATTGAATCCTTGAATAGAAACATTGAGTTTCATTGAAAATTATATGTCTAATTACAAAGTACATAGAAATTAATATTGATTCATGATAAAATATTAACCAATGAGAAGGTATAAGTTGTCCTGTCTCCTTCCCCTATAAATATAATCATTGCATCTTATGATCATTCTTCCACTTTCCAGAACCTCTTTAGCTGGCTACTCAAAACTTGGCCTACCTCACTTACAATCATCAAGAGCTTTTCCTCTATCTCAATGATAACTTTGACATAACTACCAAAAAATAACACTTTGATATTAGCGTCAAAATTGACAAACTTTGCTATCATCAGTTGGAAACACAATGCCTTTCACAAATTATATAGTAATGTGCAACATTACAAAATTGATTCTTCTTTTCTCAAACTCTGAATCCTTTCAATTTTCAATAATTAAAAAAAGCAGGTTCTGTATTTGTTTAATCAGGGAAAGTACCATCCCAGATTCCCAGCTCAGAAACCACTTCGCCAAGATCAAAAACATTGCACAATTTCTGTGCTTCTCTATATATACACACACACACAAACACCTTCAATTCGTTCTTCGAAACCCTAACCTAAACCACAAAGCATCACTCCTTTTCCCTTCTTCAGAGGGGGGTCAATGGACGGGTACGGCTACGGTTCGGGTCACGTCTCGTACTGCGGCGGCCGGCGGGCGGAGATTGTGAGCGGGAAAACCTACGGTTATAACCAGAACTACCCGAGTCAGGCCGGGTCGGCGGATCTAGGGGCGATTCCGGGCGAGGTGACTCGGGCGAGTCACAGCGGGGCGGCGACGGTGGCGAAGCCTTGGAGCTTCGGGGATCCGCAAGCGAAGAGGAGGAAGAGGATCGCGAAGTATAAGGTTTACGCTGTAGAGGGAAAGGTGAAGGCCTCGCTCCGAAACGGGTTCCGATGGATCAAACATACGTGTTCTCGGATCGTCCATGGGTACTAGCCCACCCGCATCACTACAATACAAACCCCTTTTCCCCTCAAAAGTTTATTTTTTTCCAGTGATTTATTTTGTGGGCTTTGTATTGGGCTTTATGATGCTATTTGCTTGTATCAATAATAGGCATTCATGAGATTTGCATTTGTGAGATCCCATGAGATTTTCTTAATTCGTACAAAGATCCCATTTCTTACTTAATTATTTGTTGTCATTGTGAAGCTAGACATCATGGAGATTAAACTGGATTGGAAATATGGTGTTCACATATTGATGATATAAATCACCTTAATTCAGCACTTTATACCATAACTAAGTGGTTGAGAGTTCGAATTTCATTTTGTCAACGAAAAAAATCATTGTTCAGTCTCATACCGCTTAATACATAGTCGAGCGAGAGAATAGTCTCACAAGTCACAACTATCGGCTGTTATCGGCTGTGAGATACCCTATTAAGAATGAAAAATAAAAATCACCTTAAAATTTTCAGCAAAAATCACCTTAGAAAAATACATTTCAAAATTCTTTTCTCTCTCTCGTTCTCTCTCTTTCTGTTTCACTCTGTTTTGCTTCTATCATCTAAGTGTCGATTATTTCGTGTTTCTAATAGTGGTATCAAGAGCCTGCATTCTGATCCAAGAACCACGACACGCGACGGTTGTTCATAGTGCTTGGGAGGCTGAGACGTTGATTTTTTATGCACGAAGAGGACAACAAGGATGGCAGGAATGAATGGAAACTTTCCTGCGTCGTTGCTAGTTCTTGATGGCAAGAACTTCGATCGATGGCAAACGCAGATGAAGACGATCTTTGGATATCAAGAGGTGCTTGATATCGCATCGTCTGGATACATCCCGTTAGGGCCCTATACAACGGAGGAGCAACATACCACCCATCGAGACGCAAGGAAGAATGATTGCAAAGCCTTATTCCTGATTCATTAGTGTGTTGATCCAGCAAATTTCAAGAAGATTTTAGGGGCATCCACTTCAAAGGAAGCCTGAGATATCTTAATCAAATCTCAGAGTGGCGCGGACAAAGTGAAGAAGGTGAAATTGAGATGTTACGGAGGCAGTATGAGCTATTGGAAATGGCAAACCACGATTCGATTCCCTAAAGCTTCTTACAATCACCAGTCAGATGCGTATATATGGAGAAACGCTCTCTGATCAAGTGATTGTTGAAAATATTCTTCGTTCACTAACTCCAAGATTCGATCACATTGTGGTTGCAATTGAGGAATCAAAGGATCTTGATACAATGAAAGTTGAAGAATTGTAGGGGTCTCTGGAAGCCTATGAACAGAGACTGCAATCAAGAGAAACTGAAAGAAATCAAGATCAGGCCTTGCAAGCTTAGGCTGGGAAGAAATCTTGGAAGGGATCCTCACGAAGGGGGAACAAAAGCAGAGATATTGCTAGTTCATCGTCTAACAGTAAAGACGATGGGAACTCAGAGGGAAGACAATGGGAATCGTCCAGTAAGAAGGGTGAAGGGAAGAGACAAGGGAAACTTGACAAGAAGTCTGTTCAATGTTATGCCTGTAAAAGATATGGGCATTTCGCTTCTGAATGCAACAAGAGAAGAGGTCAAGGAAAGAAGGGTGGTGATCAAGAAAATGCTGCCCAGGAAGAAGACAATAGTGATAAAGACCAGGTACTACTCATGGTCTCTACTCAATCTGAGAAAATTCTTGATAAAACCTCTGTTGAAACATGGTACTTGGACATTGGAAGCTCTAGCCATAGGACTGGCCATAGAGAGTGGTTTGCTGAATTGAACGAAAGTGTCAAAAGCAGTGTGAAGTTTGCAGACGATAGCACAGTCGAATCTAAAGGAGTAGGAAGTATCCTTGTTCATAGAAAGGATGGTGGAAAATCCTACATTTCAAATGTCTTATTTGTCCCAAGCATGAGGTACAATTTGTTGAGCCTAGGACAATTGCTGGAGAAAAAGTACAAGACGGTACTGGAAAATGGATTCATGAAGGTATTTGATCCCAAGGGGAGAATTATCTTGAAGGCCCCACTGTCTGAAAACAGAACCTTCAAGATAGACATCAAGGTCTGTGAATTCAAGTGTTTCATGTCAAATCTAAGTGATCCTAATTGGATTTGGCATCTTAGATTCGGTGATTTGCATTTTCAAGGGCTGAGCAAGTTGTACTGTGATAACACGGTTCATGACCTACCTCTAATCAAGCCACCTAAAGAGTTGTGTGAAGGTTGTCATATTAGCAAGAAAACGAGAAATTCATTTAACAAGCAGCTTCCATCATCGTCTACAGAATCGTTAAGTGTCGTCTACTCAGATGTTTGTGAACACCTTCATTTGGAGGAAGCAGGTATTTTGTTTCGTTCATTGATGATTGCACTAAGAAGATGTGGGTTTTTCTATTAACTAGAAAAATATAGGTTTTTGCAAACTTTGTGAAGTTCAAGACGATGGCAGAAAGGCAATCTAGGAATAAATTGAAAATTTTCAGAACGGATGGAGGTGGTGAGTATGTGTCTACAGAGTTCAAGGAATTTTGTGAGAAGGAATGTATAATTCATGAGGTCACAACTCCATACACCCCTCAGCACAATGGAATTGTTGAGAGGAGGAACAAAACCATTACAAACATGGTTAGGAGCATGCTAAGAGAAAAAAAACTTCCAAAGAAATTGTGGGCTGAAGCAGTGGCAACAACAACATATATACTCAACAGATCTCCAACAAAGAGATTAGGATCAATCACACCTGAAGAAGCTTGGACTTGGAAGAAGCCCAGTGTGAAACATCTCAGAGTTTTTGGCTATGTTTGCTATAAACATGTGCCAAATGCAAAAAGAAGCATGCTGGACAATAAAAGTTAGAAGATGATCCTAATTGGATTCCATTCCACTGGAGCATACAAGTTGTTTGACCCTCTCACTAATTCAATATCAATTAGTAGAGGTGTTGTTGTTGATGAGCAAGCAAATTGGAATTCATCATCTGCCATAGTATCATCTGCTCCAGGATCGTTTACACCTGGATCGTCCAATGCTAGACCGTCCACAGCTAGACCGTTTGCACCTGGATCGTCCATAGCTAGATCGTTTGCTCCTGGAACGACTGCTTCATCGTATACTCTAAGGATGTCAATTTCATTAGAAGACGATACTCTCGAGTTTGTTCCATTAACAACTGGGAACATTGAAGCTGAGGCAAAATTGAATAATCAAGGAATTCAAAGCAGCCAGAGAGCACGAAGGGAAAGAAATCCTCCAGGAAGATTGGAAGACTTTGTTTCTTTTCCTGATCAAGCAGTAAACGATGAAGGTGATATAGTGCACTTAGCTTTCTATGCTGAGTTTGAGCCAGTGAGTTTGGCAGAGCCTGTTAAAAGTCCTAAGTGGGTTGAAGCCATGAAAGAATAATTGTTAGCAATTTAGAGAAATAAGACCCGGGAACTGGTTGGTTTACCTCAAGGCAAGAAACCCATAGCAGTTAAGTGGTTTTTTTAAGGTGAAAATGAATCCTGATGGAACCATTGCTAGATACAAAACAAGGTTGGTTGCAAAGGGTTTTCAGCAAAGAGAAGGGCTAGACTATACTGAGGTTTTTGCACCTGTAGCTAGAATGGAGACAATTAGGTTGGTCATGGCAGTTGCAAATCAAAAGCAGTGGACGATGCATCAATTGGATGTAAAGTCTACCTTTCTTAATGGCCCCTTAGAAGAAGAAGTCTATGTCTTACAGCCACCTGGATTTGTAGTGGCTGAGGGGAGAGGTAAAGACAAAGTTCTCAGGTTACACAAAACATTGTATGGTTTAAAGAAAGCTCCTCGAGCTTGGAACAAGAGGATTGACTCTTTCTTGCTACAACAAGGTTTCTCTAGATGCACAATAGAACATGGAGTTTATGTTAAAGTATCTAGAAGTAAGGTGTGTCGTTAGTATGTCTTTATGTTGATGATGTGCTGGTAATAGGGAGTAATGTCTCAAAGATTGTTGAATTCAAAGGTAGTTTGCAATCTAAATTTGAGATGACTGATTTGGGTCATTTATCCTATTTTCTTGGAATTCAGTTTATAATAGCTGAAAATGGAGTCTTCATGACACAAAGAAAGTATGTTGAAGATGTACTGAAGAGTTTCAATTTACTTGACTGTAATTCATCTTCAACCCTTGTTGAAGTTGGACTCAGTTTGATGAAGAATGAGGATGAAGAATCTGTTGATCCTACACTCTTCAAGCAAATGGTTGGATCACTAAGGTACCTCTGCAGTAGTAGGCCTGACATCATTTATGGTGTTGGACTTATTAGGTACATGGAAAATCCAAGGGTATCACACTTTGCAGCAACTAAAAGGATCATGATGTGTTCACGAAGGCGTTGAGGCCGGATCGCTTTGAGAATTTGAGGAAGATGATTGGAGTAGTGTCGTTCAACGACAGTATCGTTGAACAGTAGTACAGTGCCTAGTGGCAGTGTCGTAGGACGTACCGTCTAGTGTTATGAATTGAAGGGGAGTGTTGGGCTAAGTCAATTCATAATTGGGCCTGTTTGGGCTTGTTTAGTTTGTAAAGCTCATTAGGGTTGTTTGCATAAATATATTTGTCATAAATGATGGTACATAAGATATTGAAAAATACAATTCAAAATTCTTTTCTCTCTCTCGTTCTCTTTCTCAGTTTCACTCTGTATGAGTGTTTTGCTTCTATCATCTAAGTGTCGATTATTCCGCATTTCTAACATGGTGAAATGCGTATCTTCATATAGCATTACTCGAACAACAAAAACCAAAAAGAAAGATTTTTCTTGTGTTCATGCATGGTGTAATTAGACATGAATGAATCACAACTTTGAGCATTAATGCAAAGCGGGATTGATTGATCATAAACCTAATGACCTCTGACTTATCTCATTGTAACGAGCATCCACAACATCCAAGCTCTGCAATCTCATTTGCTGGTAAAATTGAGCAATAAACTCCTCAGCCTTTGCATCAATCATCTCATCACCGTTTCCATCATTTTCTTCCTTCTCATTCTCAGCTTTATTCTCTTCCTCCTTCTCCTCGTCCTCCTGCACCATTTCAAATAACTCAACCGCCGAAGCGTAACGGCAATGTGATGGAGACGGTGAATTAGTAAACTCAGATGCAGTTTCGAACCCATCCTCGCTGAGAGAATTAGCCACACTTTTACACGGCATGGTGACCGCCTTCTTCAGCTTCCGATCACTATCGTTTTTCGGATGTTGAGGAAGACGCGGTGGAGAATTGTTGCTTTGCAGGTGAAAGGGCCTCATGGACCCCACCATTTTCCTCCACACGCTCTTGGACTCCTCAACATCCACCGGAATCACTTTCGATTTTCGCGACCGTCCTCGAACCATGAACAGCGCCACCTTAAAGATGTTCTTGTAGCTTCCGTGGCAACGAGGTTGAATGGTTTTATTAGGATCTTGTTCGTCATTGTACGGGGTTGTTTTTGGTTTAGGAATGATGGAGTTTTCTGCGGCCATATTGAATAATTAATTGAACAAGATCGCAACAAGGTTCGGATATTCGAGGATGAGGACGAGGACGAGGACGAGGGAATTTTAAGGAAGAATTTCAAGTTTTAACTTGACATTGATTGAATGATTAATTTCTCACCTTCTTGCTTCTTCCTCCTGCTATGAGCAGGGAGAAGAAGAGGGAGGTACAGTGTTGAGGGAAATTTATGAAGCAAAAGAAGGTTATATATTGATGAGAAATTTCAGGAACCATTATGTGAAGTTGTGCATGGACAGCGCAGGTTGTGAGGTAAGAGAGAGTGTTGTTGTGATGTTGAACCTAGAAAGGGTTTTGGGTCAGGTGGCTTTTTGAATGACGAAAATAACCCCCTCTTTGGTGTTATAATTAGTGAGGATTCTAATTTTAGGAAGGAGGAGGGGAGAGAGAATGGTAATTACAGAGGGAAGTGTATGTGAGGCTGGTTTTAAGGCAAAGGATTCGGGTGGGTATATGTTTGTTGATGACTTTGCAAGTTGCAACTGCTGTATCGTTAATTTCTGGTTATCTCGTTTGAACTGGTCTTCTATCATCGACCCAAAATAAGGCTATCACTCAAACACACACAACGAGAAACAAATTGGTTTGCAAGAAATGAAATATATGAAACAAAATGGGTTTGATTTCTCTGTAGGACATGTGTAAGACCACTAACAATACATACAATCCTCTTATATCATATTTTCTATCTATCTCTTACTTTTTATTATACATCACATCATATATTATGAATGTGGAATAAAAAAAAGTTGAATAAGGGGAAAATATTTAAGGCAGTGAATAAAATTAATAACCACTAGTTGAAAGAGGTGGTATAAAAATTTTGTGAGAGGAGAAAATAGTATTTGAATACTTATTTATTAGGTTAAAATTTTCTATTAAGAGGTGACTACCCATTGGTGTTTATATACACTCATTATGTGTCTATCTAGCAATTTCCTTGATTAATGTTACTATTAATAAGTGACATTCAATTAATTCTCTAGGATTAATTTTTTTATTAGTAATAAATTTATGTAAAAATTATTATCTTTCTTAAATTAATTGCGCTTATTTAGAATATTATCAATTCTATAAATTTCTCTCAAGCTCAATTATCTTTTTAAATTTTCATAAATTTCTCTCCCCAAATTAATAAAAGGTGAACCATAAGTATTTACCAGTTCCTTGAATATTTCTTTAAACGGTTCCTTGAATATTAAAAACATTGCAAAAACATGTAGATGCATGCATCCCAGTTAATATAATTGATTCAATCTACCAAAAAATTATATAATTGATTCACTTAGTACGTGGCTTCTTATAGTGTTTTATGTTTTGTTTCATTCGACCACTCCCTAACTCTTGAAAACATGTAGCAATGAACATGCATGACATATTTTGTTTTGGTAAGAAACATGCAAGACATTAAGTTTCAGAAATTTGTGTGAAGGGACCGGACCAGGTCCCTCAATTATTAATTATTAAAAGAAAAGCACCTAATATTAATAATATTGTTTCTTTCCCTGGTCCGCTTTTTGTGGGGGCTGTTAGTTGTCTCCATGACCTGCTGCTGTGCATGAAGAAACAGAGGCAGGTGCTAAGGGTAGGAATAGGTCAAATTATTTGTTGGGGATTCTATATCATTTTAGATTCATTTAGTATTATATATAAATATAAATTAGATTGGAGAATTCATTTTTACACAGTCCTTATTACATTTGTTGCAAATTACCTTTTTTATTAAAAATAAAGCCACACATGCACGTTTTTTCGAATTTATAAGTTTATAAGTCTTTTTTCCTAACTACTTAGTATGAGAACTTTTAAGTTTTGAAATCGAATTTAAAATTTTGGTACTATAAGCTGCACGATATTAACGCAGTAGGTAGATTGTTGAATTCCTTAAATATCCTATTAAAGGTTTGAATATTTGTCGTGTGTATGAAAGAATGATTTGTTGGAATATATTATACTCACTTCAATAACCTCTTTGTTTCAAAAGGAGTTAGTCGCCTATCGGTCAAAGAAATTTTTTGTATATACCAAATTTAAATTTTTTATCATTGAAATTATTTTGCAGAGTTCTAGAAGTACAATAATGGTTTGGAGGTAAAAAAAAAAATGTTTAGCTTAAGTTCCTAAAATATATTTATCGTCTATATAATTTTAAAATTTCAGTACTTTGTCTACATAGTTTGAAAGTATTTTCGTGATTTCATTTGTTTTAGGAAATAGACTTGTGAAATATAATTACACTATCCAAAGTTTAAGTTATGAAATTAAAATTTCTTCTACTAAGCCTAAAAGATTATAAGACCCAATAATCGGCCCAAAGGTCTTGTAATCAAGTGAGTGCTAAGATGGCGGTTGAGATGACTAAGCTAAGAAGCACTTTGTCCCAGCACTGGCTAAGCTTATAGTTCTAACGTATTAAATGAAACATCTTAAGGTTATTTGAAGATAATCATCATCTCGAAAGACCTTCAGCAAGGCTTCCTAGGGGCTTCAAGTCACATATACGATGGATATTGTGCCGGCGGAATATAGGTTTAGTGGTTCATTTACTTAAGCATTACTCATTTGCTAACTTTGAGTTCTTCGTAGACCTTGAATCTTTCTCTGATCTAGAAGTTGATTGCGTGCTTGAGTGCCTATTGCAGGTACACCCCCCGACGCTCCTCATTATGCTCCGTCGTGGACATTTCCATCGCATTCATAATATTCATACTACAATCACCACACAAGGATCAAAGGTATTCGAGGTTCGATTCCTTGAAGAACACTGGTGTCGTCTGTGGAGAACAATAAATCATGTATTCAATTATCATTGCAATAAAAAGGTCACGATACTACCAAGCTAAACCAAGAGGTTTCAAACAAGAATTCACTCTCCAAATCCTCTGGAATTGGAAAGCTCCATCTAAGCACCTTTCATTGATGAAATTCAAGCTTTGGACCGGCCATTAGGTGTTTTTGAGCAAATTGATGTGGATTTGTTTCCCGGGAAGGTCAACTCAGTGAAGCATGTAAATGCTTTGTCTCTTGCCTGGAAACTATGAGAATCACAGACATCAATGATGCAAACACACTAACCACCTTGAAGGGAGATACCTTACGTTGGTTCAAGTATCTCCCAACGTCTTCCATCAAAGATGAGTTTGGATCCTCTCCATCAGATCTCTCTCCATCAATCCTCCAGCAAAATCTCATCCATTAAATTTAATATTTAAGGGCTATGATTAACTTAATGTGAGGGACCAATTTATTGCTTTGTTCTCCTTTATACTGCTGGATTGTGCATCAGCTGGAGGGGATCCAGATCCCATCAAAGATTGGGAGAATTGTTTTCAAATTTTCAGTCAGGAATTTTCTAAGCACGACCAGTTGGAGTTTCCCGTGTAGAAACAGTCGTTTGGAAATAAGCATTTCAATGAGAATTTGAAGTAGCAAAAGGATGAATCACTCTGTGATTTCCTTCCTCAATTTCATAGAGAAGTAGTCATAATTTCGTGATTGTGAACCAAGGAGATCCTGGAATTAGTGTTTGATGCGGTGCTACGTCGAAACGGAAGAATATTTGGTTTCACCTTTGTAACAACAAAAGTAGGGAGTGGATTTGTCCACAAAGTAGTTCATAAATAAGAAGGCCTTTGAAATCCTAAAAATGTTTTTCAGTCACGAATTATAATTGGGAGCTATCAAGTCAGAACTCCTGACATTCTTGAAGGAAAATGCGTTATTGATTATGGTAAAAAAATACATTTCACCATTGGTAATTTAAATTGTGATTGTGAGCAGAGAATTTCAAGAAATACTAGTGGATTTAGAGAGTTCTCGTGATTTGATGTCTTACAGCTACTTCATGATATTAGGATACAATTATGAGGATTTGACTTCTCTGATGACAAATCTATTTATCTTTACGGGATAAATAATAATCCTAATGGGATTCATGAAGTTTAGAGTGACCCTAGGAAAACTGAGAAGACATGCAGAACTATTACTACTTGCTTTCTAGTGGTGATTCGATGGTCAGCAATGCATGCAGCGTGACACTGGGAAGGACCACTTTACACAACTCTGAGCAATCATCTGTATTCGACATCTGATGAAATTTAGAAGTGCAAAGTTGGGTCATGAGGACAATACATGGAGAAAAGAATAGCTAGGCGACAGGCCAATGGCTCATCAGCAACTCGCAGGGGGTGAATCGCAGCCCTTGAGAGATATGCTAATTTTCACCTTTCTTAGCAATTTAAATTCCTTGCGTTTTGGCAACTTGAATCTCATGCGGTTTAAATTTCCCAAATGTCCTTACATTTCTAAATTCAATAAAGATAATAAGAAATTTCAAAGGTTTCACTTGTTAAATTGTTTACAATTGTAGAATTAATATTTAGGCTTCGTTTGACCAGCTTTTTTTTGACTTAAAAGCTATTTTTAAGTTAAAGTTAAAAGTAAGAGCTTTTAAAAAGAAGAAGAAGTTATTTGTCAGTTTTCAGTTTTTTATAACTTAAAAAGCTACTTTTAAGTTAAAAGTTATTTGGTAAAACTGTTTTAAAAAAGTTTCACATATGGCAGCGGGGGCGTGGGGGGCGGCGGTGGCGTGGGTGGTGGTTGTGGCAGTGGCGTGAGGGGGCGGTGGCGGTAGTGGGGGCAGCAACGTTGGGGTGGTTGGTGGTGGTCATAGTAATAATAAGTTACTTTTAAGTAAAAATCTCATCTCTCTAACTTTTTTCTAAAAAGTTACTTATTTCTATTTTATGTTATAAAAATAAGTTACTTAAAATTTTAGAACTTTTTCAACAAATGTGTTTGACCATGATTTAGCTTAAAAGTAACTTATAAGTCATAAAAAAGCCGGGCCAAACACTACCTTAAAGGGAAACCATAAAGACCTGATCAAAGCCTTGCCATGATGCTTTCCCATAAAAGGACGAGATGTGGAGTCTCGACCTAGGTTAAAAATTCATGGTTAAAGCCTAGCTTATGATGGTCTGCACGAACTTGAAGTTGGACGCGAGTGGCTTGGATCAATCCTCGTCAACGCAATCTTTTCATCTCGGCGAGAAAGACATCAAGTGATCCATGTAAGGAATGCACTATTTTCCACTCGAAGAGAAAAACATTAAGCGATCTATGTAAGGAACACAATTTTTCATCTCGATGAGAAAGACATTGAGTGGCCCATGTAAGGAACATAGTATTTTCAATTCGGTGGGAAAGACGATAAGCGATCCATGTAAGGAAAACAATTTTTTCATCTCTAAGAGAAAGACATCAAGCAATCCATTTAAGGAATGCAGTTTTTTTTCTCTCAACAAGAATGACGATAAGCAATCCATGTAAGGAACAAATTATTTTCCTCTCAACGACAAATACGATAAGTGATCCACTTAAGAAATGCAGTCTTTTCATATCGACTAGAAAGACGACAATCGATCCATGTAAGGAACTTTGTCTTTTCATTTAGCAAGAAAGACATTAAGTGGTCCATATAAGAAACGCAATCTATTCATCTCATCAAAAAAGACATTAAGCGATCCACGTAAGAAATATAAAATATAATATTTTCATCCCGACAGAATGAGTGTAATATAATCATATCACAAGAGGCAACTGAGGTAATAAAGAAGTTTAAGCAACTTTATCCTATCAACCAGAAAACCAATAATTATGAAATTGAAGTAATAGGAAAGATCTTAGAAAAATAAGTGAAAGAAGTATCAACGATACCATTCGAAGTATCAATGATACAAGTCAAAGTATCAAAGGTACAAGTAGTATCATGTCTTTTGTGTTGCTCTACAAATTTTAGATATCAATAAAATGCTCAAGAGGAAAGTATTTAAACAATTAATTGATTAAAAAAAAGAAAATATAGAGTTTGCAAATTCTTTCAAGGAAATTGTTTCAATAAGGAGAATACAAAAGTAATGATCATATAGGTCAATCAGTCTAAAATTTAAAACTAGGAACCACTGCAAGAAAAGTGCTATTAATGTGAGCTGAAAGCCGACAATAATAAGCAAAAAGCGATGCTACAAATGATATAGCATCGCCATTGGGGTAGACATTCAAAGGTTCGAAACTAATACGTTGTGTCAGATGTTTGACTAACACTATATGTTAGCATCGGTAATGTTGTCTATAAGCTGATGCAACACATCGGAGACCACAATCGATGCTAAATTGAGGAAGAGGCTGAGAGAGAGAGAGGTGAGGATGGCAAAGGAGGAGGGAGGGACCGAAGGAGAAGAAGAGGATGACGTGGATGAGGGGAGGAGGAGGAGGGAGGGCCTGAGGGAAAGAAGAGGGTGACAGCGGCAAAGGAGAAAGGAAGAGTCGATGATGAGGGTGGCAAAGGAGAAAGGTGGCGCCAACAATGAAGGTGAAGGAGGAGGAGGGAGAGAATGAGTGTTAGAGTTTGAAGAATGATTATAAGGGGCTTATTTTGAAGACAAGGCGGAGAAGTCAAGCCGACGCTAATCATCAGGCCCCGCATCTCGTACTTTGACACATTAGAGTTGGTTCTCACCTACGCTAAGTTGACCAGTGATGATTTTAGAAACATGATGGGAAGATGCTACGTTGGCCAGAGATTTTAACGTCTACATGTGCCGACAGTAATGTGCAGAAAGCCGACGCTAGATTAAAACGATTTTCTTTATAATATGCGTCGGCTAGGCCGACTCTAACGAGCCAAATTTAGTGCTAGTGTCGTTTCCGACACTAAATCTCAACTCTAAATCAACTTATTCTTGTAGTGAACATTGCTTAGACTACTACGGTATTGTTCATTATGCAAACCATCCCGTCTCATACAGCCCTATCTCCAGAGGCTCCTTCTATTTTAAGCTCAGAGTTTAAGATGGGTTAGCTGAACATTGCTTTTACTCGAAATCCTTGAGACACAAACGTATCAGGGGTGATGATTCGAGTATTGGCAATTGTTCAAATGTTATATTAATGTTATTTCTTAAGCATTAAATAAATAAAATCTTATTAAATAAGTGATAATATGGAGCATAAACCTTAAAATTTAATATAGAAATATCCATTTCCCCAAGGAACATAAGAGAAGTACAACAGAAAGTTCGTTCCAAGTTTCAGCAATAGAATGGTTGTTGGAGGTTTAGATCCATAATAAAATAGGAGTTGATTAAGACAATTAAGCAAACGTCTTCTTGCTCTATGTTCCTAAGTTTGTGTGTGAAATGTGAATATTTAATTGTTTATTTTTCTGTGATTTCAATTTGAAAACAAGCGCAAACGGCGTTCAAGTCTACTCCAACGAAATCCAACTAAAAGCAGCCTTCATTTCATGTGGCCGCGGGTCCCACCAACGTCCCTATTTTTGGCACTTTGCATGTTATGTTATATGACCAAAATGACCCTTTGCTCAGGTGTTACTTCCTTTCGTTCATGGTGTGTAAAGTTGGAGAGATCACTTATACATATTTGTGAGGACACCTTTTAAACATACACATTTGTGTTTATTTTCATCAATCGTTTTCGTCCCAACAATCATAGCAAATCAATTTTTCTCACATAACAATTTATTTTTACCCCTTAAAACACCAAAAAAAAAAATTAGATTAAGGGGTAAAAGAAATATCAGACTCTATATTTAATCAGACAAGATGTGAACATGAATTAGATCTTAAGCAAACTTTAGATTTGTACCTTTTGAAATAAATTGTGAAAACGATTGGTGGGTAAAGAGTTGGTGAATGAATGAAAATGATAAGAGTTAAGGGCAGATTAGTAAGTAGCAAACGAATTATACTATTATGTCCAGCTTGATGCCAACCGCGTTTCAGTACAGCCGTGTCCTTCACAATTCATATTGTAAACTTGATCATTAAAACTACTCTATCTCTGTCTCTTTCTCATCCACGCTACGCGTCCAACATTCCTCAAACACACATCAATCATAGTATATAAACAGCAACCACTTTCCATCATCACATCACCACTAAGCATCTTCAACAAAAATTCATACTACACTCCTCCTCAGTCCTAACATCAATTCAATTCAAGCATACCGGAGAAAACAAACATCATGCCGATAAAGAACCGTGGCGTTGGTCAGAGGGCATGGAACATGCTACGCCTCTCATTGCTGTGGGCACGTAAAGGCGGCGTGTTCAGGCGCCGGCTCGCGACGGAGCTCCGTCTGGTGCCCAAGTACTTGAAGCGCCTCAGCCACACAGCACCACCGAGCCAAATTAACTACTTTGAGCGCGAGCTCTCGTTCGATAAGACGCCGATCTTCCATGTCAAGATGTACCGTCCATCCTCCATGCGTTTCAACTTGCCTCACATTCCCTGTATAAACCCACATGTTGATTTTGACTATGATTTTGAGGATGACAATATTGTTGAGTATGACAACGGAAGAAAGAGTATTGTCCTTGTGAATGCAGGAGACAATGAACAAGAATTTTATCATGGTTATGAAGGATGCCAAGACATGGCTTACAGTGAAGAAGACGAAGACGAAAATGCACAAGCACAAGGGATAGATAAGCAAGCCGATGAGTTCATTGCTAGATTCTATCAGCAAATGAAGCTGCAGCGCCAGATTTCTCTTCTACAATACAACGAAACACCCAGGAGTGACACAAATTGAACATGATTCTTATACATTTAAAGCGGATTCCCCTTCTATTATTTCCTGAGATCAACTTCAATTTTCTTCTCTTATGAGTTTTGATGCTGTAGTCCACATAGAACTTTTTGGTTCATGAAAAATCAAAAAGAAAGAGAAAGAGAGACATTGTATGTACTGCGGGAAGTTGTAAATACCAGGAGCTATCCTGAGTTCTAGTATTTACAATTTGTTATACTTATAATTTCAATAAATATTACAGGGTTACTATTCATTGTTGAATTTAATAAAAACAATATTAAATTGTTATATTTTCAAAAAAAATGCGACTATTATTGTTGTTATACGTCTCTATCCATCCCTCTTCCCCCTTGAAGAAAATTGTAAATTTTAAATCCACTTGGTTAAATAGTTTATGTAAACTATAAATTCAAACCCCATTGCCACTACTAAGAAAAATGAAAATGAAAGAAAGAGGCAATACTGAATTCCCTGCATTGTCAAAAACGATAGGAAGAGGAAATTCATAATTTTTTCCATCCACAAGTACCCATACAATACAGCTCGATATAGGAAAAAAAAAATAGTAACAAAGATGATGACTATGATAACAAATTAACTGCAGACCCTTAATTAGCTTAAGTACCCATTCTATACAGACCATGTGTATCAGATTATCGGGTTCGGCTCCTATAAAGTGAGTCACTTTAGAGGGTAAAGTACGTATCACAACCATTGATTATTTTGTTGACTTTTTCAAAGTAGATAAATTACTATTAATGGCTAAGATGGTACTCCACCCTATAAAGTGAGCCAAATCCCAGATTACCCCTAGATATTTATTTATTTTCTGCAAGTTTCTTACAAGTAAAAGAAATCAAATGCATATATATCACCTCTTGGTTCTACTTACAGCTCTTGAATAGAAAATGCAAACCTAAACAAGCGAGAACATAAAATGAAAAGCATCACGGACATGGTGAACTGAACAAGGAAACAATCTTAAACTTTCAATCAGTAAATGTCAAGTTAATGGTCAGCTTTGAAAAGGAAAGTAACTTGCTCATGATGTAGCCAAAAAATTAGCTCTGCTTCAGACCTCTGCATATCGAACGAGAACCTTTTGTTCTGCAATAAAGGTGGAAAAATACAAGAATGAAATGTTATATTGGAAGACATGGTATTACATTCACAACAAGCTCCATCTAACAGGAAAGATTTGACCATACCACAATTTATTTAATAAATCGTGGTCAAGACTTGCTGATAATAGAAAAGGAATAGGAAGCCATTATTTGCCCAACAAAGTTACTATTCTAGCTGCCGTGCTTGATTTCATCAAGTCACAGCCGCAGGTTTACTAGTATTTGCAACCTACTTTAGCATCTTCTCACCATTAAGTTGATTGAAAGGACAAACTTGGTGCTATAAAACTCCCACTATGCGCGAGGTCCGGGGAGGGGCCAAACCTACTTTGTGGATCTAATGTAGGCAGTTTTACCTTGTATTTTTGCAAGAGACTAATTCCACGACTTGAACTTGTGACCGCAAAGTCACATGGCAGCAACCTTACCGTTGGGCTGCGCTCGCCCTCTTAAATATGAAAATTATATTGAATGTGTGGGTGCAAATAATATTACTCTGCAACTAAGATTAATGAGAACCAGCCTAGAGAAGCATGGGGCAGCTGCACACATACTCCACCTCAGGGCTTCCCATATTTCATCCTTCAGTTCCCATTCCCTTCCCTCTCCCAACTATTTTCCCTTTAAAGAACCAACTTACCTTAAAAAAATATTGTAGGACTGAGTCCTATAGTAACGAATCTTATATCAGCTTCCATTCTGATGCCGACTAACATGTGCTTCCAACTTCCCTGTTGCTGCCAATATGAGACCTGTACGTGCACCAATCACCATCATAGATAGTTAATAGGTACACATGAACAAAATATGAATTGAAGATGGTACTAAACAGTTATTTGAAATGAAGATTCTTATACTCCTCATTTCTCATCATGTTTAAAAATAATTCAAACATCTATTCACATGAGAATTGCAAAGGGTATTATGCTTATGCATTATATGGTAGACGGAAGATAAGCAACCACAAGTAGCTGCCGTGAAGGTCTCCAAACAGATCATCCCCATATCATGCGAATTAATAGCAAGATGGCGTAAGTGTCTCTCAGTTTACATCTATACTGTTCATTAGATACGAAAAGCTAATTTGTGGGTGACAACTGATAAGTACCTAAAAACAAAGCAGATGGTCTCGCTGGCCGTGATTTGAATTCTGGGTGAAATTGCACACCTACATAGAATGGATGACTTGGAAGCTCTAAGATCTGCACAAGAGAGAATTCCTTAAAATCCAGAAAATAATTGCATTCTACAATGAAAAAGCAAGCAATGAAAGAAGTGAATTTTTTGTAGCAGAAAATATATGAACACAAAAGCAGGATAACAAATGCAACCATATCCAATTGAAACTGACAGATTCTCAAGTTTGATTCTACTTAATATTGCTTCCCATCAAAACCCTGCCCAAGCAGAAAACTAACCTCCATTCGTTTTCCAGTTTCATCCTTCCCAACAAATTTTAGCCCACCTTCTTCTAAAGTTCCAATGACATCCGGATTTACCTGCACGATGTCGATGCTAAATTACTGGACACATACTACACGTCACTTGAACATCCAGTGACAGAAAATATGGTTAACAGCCAAACCTCATATCTATGTCGATGTCGTTCATCCACATACTCTGAATTGCCATACCTAGCAATTAGGAATGTGCAAAGATGTTAATATGCATAAAATATGTGCTGAGAACATATTCCAGTCATAAAAGCAGCCACATATTGATATTGGAGTCTAATTCTTACTAAGCTGCATAATTCAGCATACAGAAGGATTAACATATTAAAAAGCATATGGATGCAAGTAAGAACTTATTACAAACTCGTATATAAAAAATTTCCAAGGTCCTTATTTCAGACCCAAGGATATTCTTAAGGACTACAAAGGAAAACTATAAATAACCCCCGCCAGATAGTTTTTTTTTTTCACAAGGGAAAACCACAAGCGCCATCCCTTTCCTTGAAACCCCTCATCTACAGTGAAGGAATAATTGAATCCAAAGCATTTTGAAATTAGAAGATCACAAAATTATGATACAACCAGAAAATGTTATAATATGGAAAAGAAAGATGAGCTATTTCATTAAAGTGATTTGAAACCTTGTTCTTTATTCATTATTTCATTAATCATTTAAATACTACAATAGTGAAATAGCTAATATCACATACAGCTTGGAAGTGATACAATCAGGTGTCTGTAAGAGTGTTCTTCGAGATCCAAGCCTCATGGTACTTCCCATATGCGTTCGTGAACCCTGTTTGTGACTAGGAGACATTACTAAAAAAAGCAATTGGAAGAGTGGGGAGGGGAGGGGGATGAGGTAAGACATATATACCTCTGGCATGAAAATCACAACAGGATTTGGTGTTTGGGCATCAAACTCTACACTGTTTGCTCTTTCCCACCCCAAAACCTATAATGAATGTTAAATTACAAATATAAAATCACGCGGTCACAAAGAACCAAACACAAATTAAACAGAAATGTTACTTACTGATCTAGCAAACTCAATTACAGAAATTTGCATTCCCAAGCAAATCCCTAGGTAAGGAACATTGTTCTCTCTAGCATATTTGGCAGCTAGCATCATACCTCTTACACCACGATCTCCAAATCCCCCAGGAACCAAGACACAAGCTGCACTCTGCAAGTGTCAATTTCCCAAAATGATGGTGATTACAAGCAAAACATCCTTTTATCATATGAAATATGAATCAAATTTTAGAGATAGTCCAACAGTTCAATCACAGATAATAAAAGCACAGAAAATATGACATTTTATCTGTCAACTAAAAAGAACCTAAAATCTAGCAGGACCAGATAATCTCAACACCAAATGCCTCAACATTTGCTTCTGGTGCACTTACCTTCAGAGTCCTCCACGCTGCAGCATGTGCTTCTGGGGTCTGAAAGAGTATAACCACAAAATTAAATGAAATAAGCCTATTTACCTGAACATAAACAAGTAATCAAATTTCTTCAAATGCAATTTGAAAGAAATCATTACAGATTTCGCACTGTCATCTTCAAGGTCAGAAGCTGCAATCCAGTCAATGGATGGCCTCAATGAGCGAGCAACACAAGCATGCAGAAGGGCCTGTAAACAAATCAGGCATTAAAATGCTAAAGGTTCAGTGTATTTCAATTACATAACCGGCGCAAGTCCGCCCTTGTATTGACTTATATATGGCTGATAAAAACCAAAAAATTATTTTGAAAAATCACCACTCTACAATCCAAGTGTGTTGATGCTCCTAACTGAATTTTAGACTTTAGATTATATAAAACAATAAAGCATGCATGCACCTACAGGAAATAGCAGTTTTAAGGATAAACTATAAAGTGTGAATATGAAACTCAGATGATTGAAAATGGCATCACATTTATGGAAAGAAGCAGCCTAAAAGCAAAAAATATGAACAAATGTTTAAATGCTATTATCATGTCCACAGATTCCTCATTTTCAAAACCACATTGACAGTTACATAGTAAATAAACCAATATTTACTCATTTCCATAAACTATGTTGTAATCCTGCTATTCTTATGATAAATATCAAATAAAAGATAGAACACACCTTTACAACAGATAAATATGAATCAGTTAGCCCAACATATTTTCCCACCATTGCAATCCTCACCTGTAAATTTCAAAATGCTCTCATTCTCATGCACAATATTTTATGATAAATTTAGAAAGAGCAATGCAAACTACACATATAGACATAGTACTAACAGATTCATTAAGATTATCATAGGACTCCGCCATCTCTGTCCATTGCTGTAAATCAGGAGGTGTAGCGTGGCTGAAAAAAAATAGTCCAGTAGATTGATGTTTCCCATTATCACTATATTTTCAAAAGAAAAAGGAAAACAAGTAAAGGACAAATGAATAACTCACTTGAGTAAGTTAAGCTGCTGTAGAATTGAATGGTGAGCATTTTGGTTCTAAAATAGAAGTCAATCATGAAGAAAAAATTACACAAAGTATAAACCAAAGCATGTAAGCTTCAATTGAACCAAAACTTTATTAGAGACTCACTCTAAGTAAAAGGGGAATGTGCCAAATGTTTGGTACATCATGGATATTCAGAATATTGTCAACCTGTGAAAAAGTATACAGGAAATATAGATCAATAATAAAACCATGCTTGCTTGGAGAACAACCAAGCTCGGTTTACCAACTAACTTACTGGAACATGGCAAAACTGTGAGAGTTTTTCCTTGGTACTTTGCAGCAGAGGCTGCCACATTCAATAACAAAGTATTTCAGCTACTAATGTAACCAAGCCAACATCAAAGATAAATGTCAAAACAGAAGAAAACATTTAAAAAAAACAGAAGAAAAGATGAGCATACGAAGATTCAAGTAATCATTGTATTCTCCTAAATATAGAATTACAGAGCAACAACATTTTTTTTAATAACCATGTGATTGTCACAACAGAATTTTATATGGGAAGCAAGAGCAAAACTAATGTCACATAATGAATGTCAAATCCACAAATAAGTAGCCTATGCCACAGCATTTAGCTTCAGCACTTGATCTTGACAACTACAAACTTTCTCTTGTTTAACCAAGAAATTAGATTTACTCCAGCAGACAGCACACAGTGGTCTTAAAGAATGGAAGGGGGGGAGAGAGAATGAGAGCATAACTTTTGAGGCACCTGTTATAAGGCTTAATGTATCTATTAAAAAGTGGTGGTTACAAGTATGTATGTATATGATCAATGCAATATCACAGAAATCCACTCTAACAGCACCCATCGTAGCATTACCCTAACTAAAGCATACTTAATTGCAGAGCCCTAATATGATGCAATGCACTAGTGCTATAATAATGCACCAAACTAAGAACTATATTACCTTCCAATTAATTTCTCAATTGTTTTACAACAAAAACCTTACCCATTGAGCTCGATCAAAAACCAGATTTCGAGGGATAAGATTTATAATGATATCATTTTTAACAATATCTTCCAATGTTCTTTTTGGCCTCCCCCTACCCCTCATCATAGGAGTAGGACTAAAGATCATGTTATCAACCCTTCTCACCGATGCCTCCAAAGGTCTTCTTTTGATTCTAAATTGTTTTACAAGCAACTATTTTAAAAATCAAGGTAAAAAGTTTGTTTATGCTTCTGCAAGTGCACCTGTGTATGTATGTAAGCCTTCATAAAGACCCCATTAAAGATCGACCTTAATGGAAATGTCATTAAATTTTTTATCCTCTGAATAATGAAGTAACGGTTTGGTAAACCCAAAGTAATATAAATATTTTCCAGTATGTCCAAATCCAAAACACATAAAATGGATAGAAGGCTCAAACATATTCAAAAACAATGCAAACATCATTAATTCAGGATTATCAAATATTATCACTAGAGATTCAGGTGAAACCAATTTTCATGATAACATATACTGACTCATTTCTCCAGACTGAGAACCAACTTTAAAGTCAAATAGAGTTCTATTAAGATGAAAAACATACCAAAGATTAACTGGTTGCCAGAGGCAAACCAATTATCATAAACAAAAAACTTAGATCAGGTTCCTTATATCCTTTTCATCAAGTTCTCCATTCAAACAATGGCATTCATTATGGATTTATTGTTAAATTTTAAAAAATTATACATATGTCATTATATGATTAGGGAAATTGATGAAAAGGATATAAGGAAGTTGATATAAGTTTTGTTTTCATCATATTTATATTTATTGCTAAAAGGGGAACCTAAATTTTGTAACTAGTTCAAAGCGAAAATTTTCATGGCTAAAAGAATGAAAGAGCAGTGCAATGTGCATGTTAAGATTAAGTGAACCAGCAAGATTTTTAATGTAGTACACTACTAAGACTCTGGAACAAACATCATTACACAGATTAACATTTTTTTAAATGCAACCAGGTACCAAATGGTGGGATGATATACCTCAGCAGAGCGACTTGCTAAGAGATGAGGTGTCAAGCCCAATGCTCTAAGTTCCCTGACACTGTGTTGTGTAGGCTTTGTTTTCTGGAAGCAGAATATTGCACTCAACATGAGAAGAAGAAAAAATACTAAAAGTCTGCAACAGTAATGCACAAGTAATTAAGTATTACTTGCTCTCCCACTACACCCAACACTGGTATCAGGCTAACATGGATGAGACAGAAGTTGTCAGGTCCTGAGGAGGAATAGTGAGAATAAAAATGTGAAAATTGTATCATTTATAGATAACATGTCATGGCCATGTAGAAAAAACATGATAATAAATTTGAACATCAAAGAACATATCAAATAACAACTTAGTTGAATCATGTCATAACTCAGTACAATACATATATGAATTAAGCAGTATAACAACAGCACTATACATGAATGAATTCTTCAGTAATAGGACAGCGCAAATGAAACATAAAAGAATTATGCAGCAGATTGGCCTGAAAGCAGATTGGCCTGAAATTAATGTATCAAGCACTGACTAGCTCACACCTACTTGAGTACTTGGATTCTATGTATTGTACTAGAGGAAAACAAAAAATCTATATTATTCTTTTGTTAGCACTTGTCAGATAAAAGGTATCTTACCTTTAATATTAGGGTGATTAGGGGAACTTCAAATAAAATTAAAAGGCTTTCCTCGCCAAAAACAAGGGCAACGATCAGAAATTCTATAGTACATAATTTTGACAAAAGAATAATGGCTAAGAATAGCATAAATATGGGGTAATTACTACATTGACAAGTATGCCCGAAACAATTTTCTAAAAAGAAGAATGAGTATATAATTAGTTTAAAAGAAAAGTATGCAATTTCCATACCCACTTGAAAGGACAATTGCCGCAGAGCCTCAATAAATGGCATAGATTCAATGTCACCTGTAGAAAGACTGGCATTATTGATTGAAGTAAAAAATGCAGCATCAACAGAACAGAAGCATCCTTCCTATGCAAAAAACAAAAAAAAAAAAAACTTACCCACAGTTCCTCCCAGCTCAATCACACAAACATCAGCAGGCCCTTCATTTCCACCCACGGGGATCACAGCAACGGACTCAATCCGATCTCTAATGGCATCAGTGATGTGCGGAACCACCTAAAACGCCAGTGAATCAGTAACCTACTCTGTATCACAAAGCACACACGGCAAGCAACATGTAAACTGAACACGCAATGCATTATTACCTGAACAGTCTTCCCAAGGTAATCCCCTTTACGTTCCTTCTCAAGAACAGACTGATCACAAGAAACAGGCAAACATAAAGTCAAGCCATAAAAGCAAAATCAAACTCTCTACAACAGTGCATGCACTATGAATTTCCCTTTTTCGAATTACCTGGTAGATTTTTCCAGTAGTGATGTTGTTATCCTTGGTGAGCGTGACATCTAGAAAACGCTCATAGTTTCCCAAATCCAAATCAACCTATCCAAGTCAAAACATAAAAAAAAAAGAGCCAAAATTAGTATAAATCAATTCACCAATCACCACCTCCATCAATAACACATTTAAATTCAAGCATGCAAAGCAAAGCAGAGGTTCAGGCATAAAAATGGAAAGAAAAAAAACCTCTCCGCCATCATCGAGAACAAAAACCTCTCCGTGCTCAAAGGGAGACATGGTTCCAGCGTCTATGTTCAAGTACGGATCTAGAAAAGGTGCAGAAAACAATTGCATGAAACAGTTGCAAATTACTGAGTTCAGTTGATGCATGAATAGAGAGAGAGAGAGAGAGAGAGAACCGATTTTGATGGAAGTGACGCGAAGGCCACAGGCTTTGAGAACAACGCCGATGCTGCTGGCGGTGACGCCTTTGCCGAGGCCACTGACGACTCCTCCGGTGATCAAAACGTATTTCATTTTGTGATTTAGGGGAAAATGAAAATAGTGTGTGCTTCTTTTTTTGTTGTATGCCAAGTGTTTGGGATTATGTCCAAGCGGGAAGGTTCATATATGGTTTTGGTTAGTCTCACAGGCACTGAACATAAGGAATCCGAAAATGGGAGTCCCTTTTGTAGTGTGCAATTCAACAAAACCTTAACCTAGTTCTCAGGGTCTTGCTTGCTGCTTAAACCTCCCTGTTAAACAACCCATGTCAACTTGATTTTTTATTAGTTGGTGATAATGATGATTAAATTCATAATTTGTCATAATCAACACCTCTAGCAAAACTCCTAGTTAGTTAAGAGTTTGATTTGTACTCAGTTTACGTGAAAAAAGATTTGTTAGATAGAAACTTACTAATTTCTTTTTGTTAAAAGAGTTTGGTTGGTTCAGCTCCGATCACCATCATGAGTCAGGATACGTATCTTTAATCTTACAAAATATTTACAAATCTTTTACCAACACTACTCTTACATTAGTAGAGTAGCGGGAATTGAAGACACAATTTTCAAGAGTTGTTTTTATAGACAGCTGTGTTGGTCTCATAGCTTATACTTTTGGGAAACCAAATTTTGTTTTGTCATAATCAAGTGAGGTTAATCCAAAATCGTAACAGTGTGTTTCAGTTAATTTGGAGGGATTCGCTTTCCACTGAGATATTCTTGTTGGTAAGTTGAAATATATTCCCTTTTATGTATCTTAAGATCCTCTAACTGCTTGTTGGAGGAAAAGTGAATTCTGAGCATTTTCAATGAGAATCACGATTAACAGCCATTCGCTATCTTTAAAATAGATTATACTTTTACTACCCTTGGCATCCAAAAAGGTGTTTTGTTCTTAGTTGTCGTCTTTTTCCTTTTTTATTTGCTTTGATAGGGAATCAAACTCATTTTCAACATGCCGTCAGCACTAGTGTTTTTTCCTTTTATAATCCCTGGTTTTTTGCTTGACTTTATATTACAAAATATAAAATAAAATCTTGTAATAGAAATGGCTACTAAGGAGCCGTAACAATAATGGCTACTGAGGATATCTTTTTTTTTTTATGCTTCGGAAGGTTTAAGCTGAGGAGACTTATTGAGAACTTTAATATATTGAATATTATATTTTATTAATAAATATTTCATTTTTAAATTAATTATTTATAACTTTTCATAATTTCAAATAATCACCGAGATTAATTATCTCTAAATCTAAAACTTTTACAACATCCAACACTTCTTTGAAAGCTTTCATAACCTTCTTAGACATATCGTCCTAAACTATTTAAGCACTACCTTGTTCACTCGACTAATTTCCTCTTAAAGTTTAAAAGATTTTGTCCTTTGATTTGCCAACACTTGATTCTAGGGTTTGACACTTGTTGAGTTTTCTGTTTACGACTCTCAAAATGAATAGTTAGGAACAAAACCATATGGCGTGAGGGGTTGATGCATGAGGCGCAGTGGACGACTGAAGAAAGGGGTTTTGCATGGAGGTTTTCGGTGCAACAGTGGTGGTAGTTCTCAATGGTTTCACGACAAGGGCTTGGATGAGTTGTTGAGGGGTGATGATGACAAGGTGAATGGTGGCATTAGAGGTGGGGCCTCATTGAAGAGGGTGATGTCAAGGTTTGCAGGTCTGTTTCGACGTGATCACATGGCGGAATGAATGCCAAGACATGGGTTGAGAGGAGATGGCTCGGTATTGGTTCGACCGGGGTGTTTCTGGGTTTACAGGCTAGTTTCGTGACTGATTTGGAGAAGCAAAAGGGAGGTGGGTCTGGCCGTGGCAGAAATGTGTACAGAGTTATCGCAAATATCACATAGGCAGAGGTGGGGGTTTCGTGATCAGTGAGGGTTTTGCCACAAGAGGGACACATTTTCGATCACAATATGCACCTAGGAGGAAGTGATGGGGTTCCTTTACCTAGGAGTGACACCTTTCCATTTAGACACATGTGGAACCACAATGTGAAAAGCAAAGAACCTCTACATCTGATTCTACCTTATCTGCTTCAACATGGTTTGACAACTCCTATATGTCATTCCCCAACTACCTTTTTTTTGGGCTGCTACTCATATTCCACCACTCAGTTGTTGTGTTGTCAACCTCCTTCACACATAAACTTGGAGATATGAGTGACCTGGATCACCAACAACACCACCATGAACATCAACAAGGCTAAGACAACATCGTTTAAGTCGTGGTAGAAAATGTTGGAGAAACAATTGAATCATGCGTTCAACCTTCAGAACAACATCATTGACAGGTGATGGGGTGGGTCAAAGTGGAAGGGTTTAAGGGAAGTTGATGGTAGAAATGTGTAAGCGGTGAGCAGAGGTGGTGGTGGGAGGTGGTTGAATACCAAACAAAATGACTTTTTTTAAATAAATAAAAAATTACTCACTGAAATTCCAATAATAACTTTAACTATTCACTAGTTTATCGTGAGACTATTTTTTCAGTAACTTATATTAGACATCACATAAACCAACAATCAATAACAAATAATCTAAAACTAGTCTAAACGGTGACTACTCACTCCTACTCTTATTCTCTTCGGTCATGAACTTGAAATATGCATAAAAATGCCATATTAGACACGATTTATGTGATAAAGTTATTTAAATTGAAATTTAAAAATATCCCATTATATTGTCAATTGAAAAAATTCAATCATGTTGAGACATTAATATTAGACGAGAGTGTCATAATTGAAAGTGCTGATAATTTATATAAAATTTTAAACTCAATTTTCCTTTTACCATTATTTTCACATATTTTTAATATTTTTTATCACATCGCCTATCATATTTTTTATATCTATTTATTAAATTTTTAGTGTGATGAATTTGGAAATTAGGTATTTAGGAAACATCATTGATCAATATATCATAGTATTATACACATCTCATTTATTTATTATTTATTTTCCAAAAGGAATACATTAGTACCCGTGTATCTCTCACCTATATCCTTATTTTATACAAGTAAGGTTCATCTCATTTTTTTTTGTTTTTTATGAGTGTCTCCCCTCCCTTACACTCTGTTATTATAAGCAAAAAGAGATAAAGCATATAGAAATAGAGCGGATGGATCAAGATCATCCTTATTTAATTAGTTGCATATTTCGTGCATAGAGAGACAGTAGAAATGTGGGGTTCATCTCCTTTTTCAAGTCTTCTCTCCCTAGCGAAGAGATAAAGCATGAGTGGGTTGTTCAATTTTTTCCCCTCATAACCTTTTGTTCTTGAACGTCAATTTATCATGTATGAGATGAGGTAAAATCCCTATTTACATTAAAAACATCTTTTTCTTATTTCTTCCTCTACTTAACTAAACTAACTAAACGAAAGGAAAGAGTGTGCACATTATTCTTTCTTTTCTTTTTCTATCATATAAAACAATTTATAAAATCTACTTTTTTTCTCGCACCTTTTCAATTTTCTCTTCTCTCACGTTTTCCAAATAAAGCGTTTTTTTTTTCATAGCAAAACCAAATATATTGATTAAGAAGTAGAGGGACTAGGCCTTAAACTAGAAAACATATATCTAGCAAAAACAAACCAACTTTGGGGGATAACAAAAACCAAAATCCCCAGCCTCCAAAGGACAAACCAACCCGAAACCACCCACTCTCTAAGGAAAACAATAACCAAAAAGAACCAAAAGAAATTAAACCAAAGACTTGAACCACAACAGAAGACAAAAAAAGAGAAAATCCTGATAGTCTGCACATCACTTTCATTAAAAACTAGAGCCACAAACTTGGTGACATGCCATGCTTTCTTAGCCCGGAGACGATGGAGCATTAGAAACTACAGGTGTAGCCCCATCACCATCACAAAGAGAAATGCCATCATTCACAACAATTCAAGGACACCGAACGTGGCTTACGACATCTCTTAATTTTTTGTAACACTCGCGAGATTTGATCTTCATTCTTAGGGGGTCTAAGTTAGTCTTAAAATATTCAATAGGACAAGTATGTAGTTGGATTTTTTTTAGAAAAATAATTTTAAAACTATTTAATAACACGTGTGAGGAACAAAGAGCGGGTCTACAACCATAAACTGCATCACAGCACGTTACATTGAATCCTCTGCGATCGTTCTTCTCAGGCCGTGAAAAACAGAAAGAAAAAAACACCAGACACTCCTATGTGTGTTTCACAGTAGCGGAAAACGAAAGGGCAAGCCTCAGCGTTCTCTCCTTGCATTCCACACAAATTAAGGTTGCAACATTGAATAGCCCACAGAAAAACCTGATTTTTAGACGAATGGGTTCCGATTCGAATTTGGGAGGGTCAGCCTCACCCTCAGCCTCTTCGCCCAGTGCCAAGCGCACCAGAGATCCCGAGGAGGAAGTTTATCTCGACAATCTTCGATCTCACAAGCGTTACCTCAGCGAGGTTACTTTTCATAGTCTAATTTGCCCCCTTTTTGTCGTATTATTTTTTATTTTAATGATTAATATTTTGGCAGTAGCGTAGTTTCTGAATTGTTTTTTCTTTCTGTTTAAAAAAGTTTTAATTTTTAATCGTTCTGCTGTTCTTCATGTGGAATGTCCTTGATGGGTTTTCATATTTTGGCATTTCTAATTGATTGCTTGTTTGAGTTTGTGTGTGTATCATGGTTATTCCTTTTCAGTTTCTACATTGAATGGTCATTTACTATGATTGTATTACTAGTGGGTTGATGAAATATGAATCTGTGAATGTCAATGTCAATTTATAGATAATTGCCTCGTTTTAAATAAATCGTATATATAGTTCAAAACTTCAAGTTTGAGTCTTGACTTGAGTGCATTTAATAAATTGTGCATTACTTGTTTCCATAACTGAGGGCGGGTCTCGGCGCAACGGTAAAGTTGTTGCCATGTGACTTTGTGGTCTAGCCGTGGAATCAGCGTCTTGTAAAAATGCAAGGTAAGACGGGCTACGTTAGATCCACAAAGTGGATTCGGCCCCTCCCTAGATGTCGCACATAGCTGCAGCTTTATAGCTCTAGGTTTACCCTTTTTTTTACTTGTTTCCATAACTGAGCTGAGGACAATTTCAGAAGGTGTTTTTTGTTAGAACGAAATGCTTGCTTTGATCATTTGGATCTCTGTTCAAATTGCTACTACTTATTTTAAATTTTCATGTATGCTTTCATAGTTTCATTACAATCAAATGAGATGAACTAGAATTAATTTAGAGTCGTTTATGCTGTTGTTTCATTTACCAGATAATGGCATCTAGCCTTAATGGATTGACAGTTGGAGACTCACTTCCTGATAATCTCATGGAATCTCCAGTAAGGTCTGAAAGCGCATTCTTTCTCAGGTAAAATCATGGCCACTATTTTTATAGAAGGACACTACTATGTTATTCCCAGCTATTTCCATGAATGAGGTTTTTTTCAGTAATTAATAGATATTGAACAGCACTTGTGCAATATGAGCAAGCTTCTAGTTGCTCTTCGAACAGGTTATTGCTAGGTGCATTTTTACTCTCAATACATGTTTTGGCAGTCTATGCTGGCTTTCAAAATCTTGTGTAAATTATACTCTGTTCATCTTCTTTGTTTCTTTTGTGATCCTTCTCCTATATACTTGAGAGTTTGGTTAAAAATCTTTTGATTCATCATCCCTTTTGTTCTAATATATGGTGACTATTTCTGTGGGTCGCTTTAATTGCAGCTGTAAGAAACCTGTAAAATTTATACGCACAGCTGTTGAAAGGGATGATCCCTTTGCTATCCCAGAATAATTAAGGATCACTAAATTTTCTCTATCAAGGTTTTGTTGGTGAAGATACTCCAAGCTTGCAGTAGATAAAAGTTTTTAATATGTCTCATATACTCCATATTTTCATACCGACACATTCATTCTCCATTTCCCCTCAAGTGAACCTGTTATATATAGCCTTGTATGCCCTAGAGCCCAAATAACTCAACCTTTATTTCTGGGGCTTTAGGCTACCATAGCATATGGTAATTGGTAACACTAAGCAATTGATACTCCTTAAACTTAACCTACATCACGGGAATTCCATTATCTTCATGGTCAAATACTACCTTTACTAGTCTAGTTTTTTTAACCCTTTATGTGTATCATTTGATGTAAATAAGAAATAACAATAAGAAGGGACTAGTTTTCAAGACCAGTTACTTTCCAGCCATAGCGACTGTTTTCTCCACTAGATTTGTTGAGAGCATATTAGCATAAAAAGTGTATTTTGAAGAGACATGGTAGGAAGTAGGAACATAAGTATCAGTAGTTTTTGTATTAGTCTTGGTTAGACAAAAGCTGATGCAGTTTAGATTAGATAAATACGTGCCTCTTTTTTTCCTATCGCTTAAATCAACATGACTCAAGTTGTAGAAGGCTTCTGAATATTGGTATTTGGACTGGTGTGGCCCAACCGACAATTTGTAACAACCCTGGGTACAAGTTGACCCAGAAGGCTTTTGCTATTTGGTATTGGAGTGGCCTGGCCCCCCCAACAGCTTGGATCGGCCTTGCGTGCAGGTCAACCCAAAGGTTATCTTTCCCCTCCTTTTGATGAAAGGCTTGGCCGAGAGCTTTTGGAGAACACTTGCCAAGATTGAAGGGATTACACCATCACTTCTACATGCCGACCTCATTGTCGTGCTGAAGGAGAAGACATAGGCCGCTATTGAGGCGAGATGTCAAGAGGGAATTGAAATGGCTTTATTGTGTAATTAATGCCTCAGTCTATAAGAGGCAACGTAGAATGCATGCTCACTTTTGTAAGGGACTAGGGTAGAATTGTTCTTCAAGCTCGGTCTCTTAAGGTTCATATCATGAACATTGGCCCCCGCCGTGGGGCCTGGTAAAACGTTTCCCAGGTCCTCAAGGGAGTAGGAATCCTCAAGGTAGTGGAGAAATGACGAAGATGGTGATGGAAGGGGAGTATGGTCAAGCAATCGGGAAAGTTAACTCGAGGGGGGAAAAGGCCATTGTCCAACGAGTGTTGCAAGTCTTGGAAGTTGGCCTGACCAAAATACGACGTCAAGGCTTTTTGTTGCAAAACTAGATAAGAGACCTTGTTGTTGACTACGGGAGAAGAGAAGAAGCTCTCCAACCAACGCGGCGTGGAGGTAACTTGTGGCCTTTTTCTTATGTAATCGCCACTACTGAAGTCCCAGATTAGTTTCAAGACCATGAAGTTGGACACGTATGAAGGACTGGCTAGTCCTAAGAAGCACCTGATGAGGTATAACACCGAGATGAAATCTTGCAGGGCGACGGGGGCGCTATATGCAGTTAAGAACGTTCAAAGAGGTAGCCTGGACCTGGTTCACAACGCTGCCACCCCAATTGATTCGCAGCTTTAGAGTTTTCAACAAGATGCAAAGCTCATTTCTCGGTTAATGTGTCGAGAAAGGTAACCCCAACTGATCTGTTTGAATAGGAAAATTGCCACGGGAGTCCCTAAGGGAACTTTTGGACCAATTTGACGAAATGATCTCGGTCGTGGCCAAGGTCAAGGGAGGGAGGCATGAGTGAGATGTAGGACAAGGGACCGAAGCTCAGGAGGAGAACCCACAAGGAATGGTTGGTTAAGTTTTTACTTTTCTACTTTATTTCTCTAATAAAGGCGATGTAGTTGTTTCTCCTCTATAGATGTGAAAATCCCTTAACAAGGCCCAACTGTTCGGGTGCAGTTGAGACAGCGCAACATTCAAGACACGAAGAATGGAACACTCAAAAATTAAGAAGGGAAATCAGACCTTCAACTCATCAACAACGGTTTCGTAAATAAAGAAAAAAGTCGGGGAGTCTAAAGAAGGTTTTTTGATGACACAAATAGGTGCACCCACTAGACAAGGTTCAATCACCACTTGATCATCATTCGTCGACTGAGAATGTTAGTCTGCTCTTAAGAACGAGAATCAGTTAGGGACTCATATAGAATGAAGAAAACCGAAAGACTTCTTTTTTAACCCACCACAATTTAGGGTCAAGATTAACGTTAGATTAGGCTTGGGCCAAAGAACAGTTGGGGACCTTCTCAGAACCTCTTTAGCAGCGCGTTCGGGAATGACAATCTTGTTTTTAAGTATTTTGCACAAAACACGAATCAAAATCTAGAAACATACTTAACCTAACCAATATCTACCCAATTCAAAACATGAATATCACCTTACAAATATGCTTACCCAGAGAAACACATGGAAACTTTTCCGCCCGGCATCTCAGCCACCTGGTCCGAGGGCATCTCAGCCGACCAAAAGGCATGCACCAAAGCATTTGCCATAAGGCCGGGCTGAATGACTCAAGAAGAAACATCCCGCCCGACAGTGTCCACTCGGCCATCAGAGGGCTAAGACCAACGAATCAAGGCAGGACGGCTAAAGACCATCTGCCCGCTCAGACGTCCCACTTAAAGGGTCTCTCTCACACTTGTAGAGACAACCGCCAAGGGCTTTTACCCTATAAATACAGATTCTATCGTTTATTAACATAACATTTCATTCATTCTTAGCATTTTTACATTTAAGTTCTAACTGAGTCTCTAAAATTCTCTCAATCCAAACACTGACTTAAGCGTCAGAAGCAAGTAGGAAATGCAGAATGCATGCTCAAATTTGTATTTTGAGGGACTAGGGTTTGAATCGTTATTCAAGCTCGGCGGTCTATTAGGGTTCACAGTTTGACCATCCATAGTTTCCCTGGTGCTATTAATCCTATCTAACTAAATATCCACGGTTATTCCCATTGTGTATATTTTTGTTCATTGAACGTTATTTTCACTTCTAAATCATGATATAATATATATATATATACACACACACAGAGAGAGAGAGAGAGGTATTATTTTTAAAAAAATTGCCAACACCAAATTGAACTGCAAGGTTTAAAATAAATTCGTTTAATTCTTCAATACTTGGCAAATGTTTCATATAATGTCTTTTGTTGAATTTGTTTTTAGGGATGACATGTCCTTACAATATTCACCCATGTCAGAAGACTCAGATGACTCAAGGTTTTGCGAGACCCCTTTGCACAGTTGCTCATCTCAACCAGATAGCGTTCCCAGTAGTCCCGTTTCTCCATACAGGCACCAAAGACCACCAAATGTATTTTCTTCGGTGCCTTCCACAAGCTCAAGTGCTGTTCATGGCTCTTTAGTCTCAACCTCTCAGCCTCGTCAGCGAAACTCAGATTCCGAGGGCCGTTTCCCATCATCTCCAAGTGATATATGCCACTCAGCTGACCTGAGAAGAGCTGCACTTCTAAGATCTGTGCAGATGAGAACACACCCTCATGGCTCTGCATCTTTGGAGCTACCATTTGGTTCTGGCCATGACCCTGCTCCTAACATTGTGGATCCAGAGGAAAGGTCATCATGCTCTTATATGAAATCCCTGGTTGACGAGAGAGAGTATCAGATTGAAGAGTGTGTTCCTGAACCCGTGTTTAACCATGATAACAAACCATGCACTGTCTTAGATGTGAAAGAGAAAACAGCTGATTCCGGAGGTTAAATGCTATATATGGAATTGCTTACTTCACTTATGTCTCTAAAATGAGACGATCACTTGTGTTAATCTTGACCGAGAGATAAATTATTTTTTGGAATTTTTTTTCCCAGATTGATGTTCTGAATTTATTTCTTGGTTTTCATTTATTTTATAGCAGAAATTGTTGTGTTAGTTTCTTGTTAATGCAAAAGGACAAGAAGCATTGAAAAGATAACGGTCCTGTAATTATCATGTGACAAACTTATGGCTACCATCAACCAACGTAAGAAACATGTGGTGAAATTACCGGTCCTTCCAAAAATTGTTCTCAGCTAAACTACAATGGGGGGAGAAGAATGATGATCCTCTTCACCCCAAAATTGCTATATATAACAGGGTTATTGAAACAAAACCAAAGTAAGTACTACAAGTCTACACGTTGAAAATCTCCCAGCAATTTCGATCTCAAATTCTCAATCAAGCAAAATCATCAGCAGGAGCTGCAGTGGAATACAGCACAAGCTTCAAGGAGACAATTGCAACTATAAGCCTTCACGCATATGACGACAAGATGTTCTTCTTAAGAGTGAATTCATCGGCCTTCGCGGGGCTGATAGACTGCATCAACCAAAACAGGCAATGAATTAATCTCACAAATAATTTTTCATTTATTGCAAAATATTTAGAGAACCTAAAAGTGAATTTCAAGTAACACTTCAGACTTCAGCCATGATGATAATTCTTTATTTCATGAACAAGTAAGAGTTTTTGCTTAGACAGAAAGAGAATATCACCTTGGCAAGAATGCGCTCTAGACGTTGGATTTCGTTCTTGGCATAATCAGAACCTTTCTCCAAATGATTCTTGGCAGCTTTCAAGTAAATCTTCCCGTGCCTAATGATAAAAAAACAGTAATTGCATCATCGCCTCTAGTTTCTTACTTCAAGTAAAAAGAGACGCAGCACAAAAAATGCAATTTAAGCTGTTTTCAGGTGACATAATTAAAACAATTAACCATGGCAATGTTTTAGAAGGATGATGTAAAGTCTTACCTTGCAGCAGAACCTTGGAGCTTCCCAACCTCCTCTTCAATTCGGGAAAGCACAGCCTTCTTCTCTTCACCACTGGCAGCCACAAACTCCTTTGCCAACACATCCAAGCTTTCTACTATACCAGCCTATACAGAAACATCAAATGTATGACCAAGATATCAAATGCAACAACTTTAACCTTTTATCCCCACCAGATCCACCAGTACCAAAATTCAAATTAAAAACAACAATAATCTTCTTTCATCTTAGCTCAGTCAATTCACTTACCTTGGAAGTAAGCTGTCCTTTTCCATCTCGACTTGTTCCAGATTTCTCATTGATAAAAGCCACGAAGTCATCTAAGTCTCTTCCACCTCCGTACTCTTCACCAGCTTTATTACCCTTTGGGAAGAACTTCAAGGTAGGAAATCCACTCACATCATACCTGCATAAATATTATCAAAGCAAACAAATTATTCATCATAGAGTAGTCTTCCACCCTCATAGCCTTTACTGGTTGCTGTTTTTGTCTTGTTTATCATTATAACTGCAGACTTTAGTTATGTCATTAGCACTATATCCATCTATTTCGGTTCTTGCTATGTGGTATTAAAGACACATAGGAATCACATTGAAATATAGTCCATGGAGATTCATATATTCAACCACATTACGACTTGAAAGAAATACAAACATGAATGAGCAATGTGCAACATGCACATTAGTCTGGTTGACCTTTAAAACTCTTTTACATCTATGGCCTTCACCTCCAAAGTTTGATTCATTAAGATCAGAAACTAATTCTTATCAAAATATACCAGGTAGCTAAAACTTACTTTTCAGCCAGATCTCTATATTTATCAGCATCCACATTTGCAATCACTACATCTTCATCCAATTTGAAAGCTGAGGCAACTTTCTCGTAAATCTGAAGAGGACAAGAGCAAAGTCAAGTTTCACATTATTGCT
Organism: Acmispon strigosus; assembly: GCA_030819835.1. Lineage (NCBI taxonomy): Eukaryota > Viridiplantae > Streptophyta > Magnoliopsida > Fabales > Fabaceae > Acmispon > Acmispon strigosus. The sequence continues at coordinate 65,974,134 of JAUAMA010000003.1, read as the reverse complement.
TTTACGGTGATTAAAGGCCCCAACCTTAAATTGATATCAAGGAAACTAGTAGAACAACAAAAATTTACAAGTTCCACTTACTGGAGCAAGACTTTTGCAATGTCCACACCTGGTAAATAACGAAAGTTTATAAGTTCTTGCAGTATTTTCAGAGTTTCCATGACACTAAGTGAGTGAATGAAACCGAATACAAAGTTTAAAGTTTAACAAGTTCTAATCCAAATAAATAAAAACATGAAGTAAAGATTAATAATAGAGAAAAACAAAAAATACAAAAATTACTGGTAAGTACCATGGTGCATAAAACTCAACCAGGACATCTTTGGTTTCATCCAAGACGACCTCATTAAAAGTTTCCGGTGTAAGCACTACTACACTGGATGGAGCTGTAGCAATCTTTACATTGGTTCCTGTAAACCAGTCCTATCGTTAGGAAACCCATCTAAAATAGTATTTTAGAGTAAGAAACAAATAGAAGAAAAGGGAGAAAACGGCACTTATGCATATTATCAACACCATTACAAAAACTAAGAAAAGGGAGCAGACTGTGGTGTTCTTAAGACATGAAACCTAAAATCTATGAAAGCCTAGATTCTTGACAAGACAAGGTACTACTAGAAAGGATACGGCAAATAAAAATTTGGCCTAGACCAGACTGGACCAGTAACTCTTCAGCAAGCATGCACTCGAAATCTTAATGATAAAGCTACATTTAAATGCACAACCCCTGGCTTCTATTTAGACCAAACAAATTTACACTGCATTGTGCAAACTGAGATACATGATAGATTATCTATGAAGCCTAGATACTAGATATGAGGGGTATGATACATAACGGATACAGAGATATGGAAAATTCTAGACCAGACCTGGCCCTTAAAAAGATACTTGTGGTAACAAAAAGCATAGACGCATCTATCTTTTGTCCATAAAATATGTTCTTCGCCATGTAAACATGTCGCAAAAATTACATTTTTCCTATAATCAATGTCAAAATGCCACAAAAAGCATCACTAGTCCTATTTCAAAGAAGTTTTGGCTCCATTTAGTCACCTACTATTTGCTGTCTAATATTAAGTGTAACAATTTCATCTCTCCTATTCCCATCATTTAAAAAAAGCACTTGTCTAGTTTATCAGGAGTCGATTTTATCAACATGAAGTCCACCTACATCATCAAAAGGATCATGTAGATCTCCACCAATATCCTATAACCTTGTTTTTCCTATAGTATATCTTTTATCTTTCCCAGACAAAAGTTGGGGTTGAAGTGCACATAAACCAATCCTCTACCATTTAAGGGGCATCTTGTTTCTCTTCAAATAATGAATAAAGAATACGCCCCACAACATAATGAAGAACGAGACTGTAAAAGAAGCTTGAAGGAAAGTTTTTGGATTTGTATCCAAATATACTGAAAGAGTACTCCAAATGTACCAAACAATATATTCCTTTAAAAATAAAAAATTTGGGAGGATACTCCTTGGATATCTATCTAGAAGCATCACACGCATATAGGTATTGCATATATAGGTATGATACTGGTACTTTAGCAGTTTTGAAGTATCTGGGCTTCATAGCCTAAAACTTCAATACTGCAACAAAGTCTATCCTACATAAAATACTTACAAAAATATGCTGGAACAAGATGGCTAGTTGTGATAACTGATAAGTGAAGATACTATATTTCATTAGAAACTGCAAAATATGTTAAACTCAATGCCTTCTCCTTCATAGATATTACATAAAATGAGTTCAGAGCCTCAAACAGTACCTCCTTCTGTATTTACAAACTCAGCAAGTGCTTCTGCAGTGCGTGGCCCTTCATACCTATAAGAATTTTCCAAAATCAAGAATTAAATGTAAAAGGATTGATGTGAAAATGCAAGATAAGCAACAATTAATTGAGATATTAAATCTTATGAATATAATGCTTCAAATAGTCAAGGTCTCTTACTTTTTAGGTTCCAGAGATCCTTTTGGAAACCACTGAAGAGTTGGGTACCCAGAGACTCCATATTTGCTGCACACACTCTTATGCTCATCACAGTCCACCTACAACACATTGAAAAGCAAGCGTTGTCAATTTCATATGTAATGAACTCATTGGATCGTCAATGAGAAAGGCTCATAAAAGCATAAAAGCATACAGTAAGATATTCTTTTCGACACACTTTTAAACTAGCTCTTCATAATTTATGAATTTTTTTATAAAGCAACTAACTTGCCAAGGAAATTGATCACTTTATAAAATGTTAATTGACTTCTTAAAAAAACAAGCACTCCAGTGTGTGGAATGGGGAAGGGAATGTCATTATGAAACCGTAAGAAGAATACTAAGTTCATAATGTAGTAAAAGAACTCCTGAGTGATTGCATAGTAAATGCTAAAGTTGTAGACTTGTAGCTTAGACTTACTGGTTATGAAATTGAAATATGAAGACAGGCATATCACACAAACATCCTCCACAGTAAAGAGCAAGATTACCATAAAAATACACAGACAATCATAAAATGATAAAATTGCCATAAGCTTATATAAAAAACTACTAATAAGTTTAACTCTGCAGGGAGCTGACCTTGGCAATCAAAACAGATTTGGCTTTCTTGAAGCTGCTACCGAGTTTTTCATATTCAGGAGCAAGCTTTTTGCAGTGTCCACACCTATTATGACAAAAAAAAGGAACACGCATATGATTTAATCGTGCAAATTACTCTGAACAGCTGAAAAAGCTTCAAAAATGATTCTTTGACCAAGTGCAAACCTTTTTCTATCCCTCTAATTTCAATCGAAATTACCCACTAATTTGTATGATATTGACATAGGCGAATCGAATCCTGAATCATACCCTAAAGATAGAAAGAAGAAGAAGAATATTACCAAGGGGCGTAGAACTCAACGAGAGCGGCTTTGTCCTGACCAACTTCCTTCTCGAAGTTATCTTCAGAGAGCACGAAGACGTCGTCTGCTGAGGCCGATGATACGAATAGCAGAGCGAACAAGGCGACTGCACAGAACGCGATCCAGATCTGATTCTTCTCCATTCTTTCTTCTTCAGTGATGCTTGGTTTCGTCCTCAACTGCTTCGACACGTGCGGGGTTTTATAAGGAGACGAAGGAGAAAACTAAAACGCTCGTTTCGCTTCGGTCATTGCATCGCTTCTCAGTAAAGACACGGTTGTTGCGCTACTACCACTTTAGTAATGACGTCTCATTGTTGACGTGGCATTCGATTACAGGCCCACAGTGTCAATTCCAAATTTCTCAGCCACGTGTACAATGTCATTTATTTATGTAGATCTTGGATTCCGTCGTTTTTTTTGACTTGGGCCATTCTTATTTGGGCTATGATATATAGAACATCACTTTGTTGAGGAAAAAAAAAGCGTTGTCTTGAGGTCTTTCACCAGTAAAAAGAGACTTTTTTTTTTTTTTGAATGTAGTTAAAAAGAGACTTATTAGCTGTTTGATTTAATAATTTTTCAATGGATGACCAAGATTATCGACCTCCTGCTCGATGGATAATTTTCTTAGGAATTATAGTTGAGTCCCTCTGAAAATTTCTTGTAATACACCTTGTGCTTTGAGAATTGTACTTAGGTCCCTCGTAATGTAAAAGGGTTTGGGTTTCCTAAGGAAGCAATGGCGCCATGTTTTGGGCGAGGCTGATAGTAGAAAGAGAGGTTGTGGTGGTCGGAATGAGGTTGTTGAATTTGAGGGCAAGGTGTTTTGCTTTTAAGACTCCAGCGGCAAGTGGTGAAGGTGGTGGGAAGGGGTTGGAGATTGAATAGTAGTCGTTGTTGAGGACTCTAACGACACACAAAGCACATGTCCCCTATTGTCGCCCTTGTTACTCTTTTGTGGTTTGAACAGTGACAAAACCGATCTTACTGTGTGAATGTCATGCAAATCACCTTTCCTTTGTGCCTATAACAATGAATTAGAGAACACCTCTGCACAAAGAATAAACAAATAGGGTGATAAGGGGCCACCTTACCTCAAGCCTCTAGTGGAGAGAAAAGGTTTCCCGGGCACACCATTCAACAATACAAAAAAACTAGGTGTCGAGACACATCTCATAACCAGAGAAATCAGTGTCTTAGGGAAACCCATGGACTCCATCACCTGTCTCAAGAAACACCGTTCAATTGAGTCAATTCTATCATAAGCTTTTGTCATATCTAGCTTGAGGCCCACAAACTCATGTTTACCCCGTGACTTCTTCCGCATATAATGAAAAGTATCAAAAGCAATCTGAGTATTATCTGTTAGCAATCTACTTGGAACAAGAGCACTCTGAAACAATCGTACTATTTGGGGAAGAACAGTCTTCATCCTCTTTGCCACGGTCTTTGTAATAATCTTGTAAATTACGCTACAGAGGGAAATAGGACCTAACACATACAATCTATCCACCTTCTTTTTTCCTTCTTCCCCTCATTCACCACCAACTTCCTTTCCATACTATCCCGACCACCCCTGTGCATACCTATCATGCGACCATCTTCTCCAATCCTGCACATCTCCCCTCCCCCTAACAATACTCGTTTATTCCCCATAAAGGAAGAAACCTTAAAGTGTGGATTGAATCATGGAAACACCTTTGCCCATTGCAAGTCTGCAAGCCATAAGATCCAAAACGAAACACCATCGAAGAACCCGATAACACTTGGGATAATATCATCCGCCAATGCCAACAAAGAACACCACAGAGATTTTATGCTCTGGAAGAAGCACCAATGTTGCACTCGCCTCCGTAAACCACTTTAAAACATCCTGGTCTCATTCACGCATAAGCGAACAAAGCGCAAAACCTCTCACAATCTTCACACTGCATGGAACTTAACAGCCGGTACACCTCCCGCGAACTCCGAATTGCGCTAGGAGGCGCCTTAGGTTCGGCATCCCCATACCCAACACTGCCTTCGTCCAACTATGTTAACGAATGTTGCAGATCGTATACCTTGCCGCCATCTAATGCAATCCTTACCTCAAGGAACCATGGTGGACCCCGTAGATCCGAATCCTCTACGTCATAACCACCACACAAAGCCACCTTTGGCCACGCGACCAACACCTAATCACCAACTTCCCTTCCCTCTTGAAGGATGTTGGAAACCCTTTCCCGCATAACCATATCATTACACCAACTTAAGACAACCTCCCCAACCAGCCAATTCCCCCTTTCCACCTCAAACTTCTCACTTAGTCAGAAACAGAAAGAGAAGGAGAATAAGCTTTGAGTAGAGAAGCTCTGCATCCCCTCAGTAGGGGATCCCATAACTGACAAAGATGAACACCAACAACGGACCGCCACCTGTGTTGACTTCATCTCCGCCTCTATCGCCTACCAGATATGGAGCATAACCCTAATTAATTTTCAAGAGCAAACTACAAATTATGGTGGCTCCTAGGGTGCACTTGCACCCTAAGTGTTGCACCACACACAAGTAAATTTGACCTATTATAACAAGTAATTGTTACCTGCTAAGAAAAAAAATGTATTACAAAAACACCCTCCTCTCCTTTGGCTTCTTGTTGGGTGGCTGCCACCGGTGGGATTCTTAGTTATTTCTTCAAGACCACTTTGGCAAAATGGGCACTTGGTCTGCATTTCCATGATGGGATTGACCATTTGAAAGCACACATGACACCCATATTTTGCTGCCATCGCTTCCACCATAATGTTCTGTTTATCAATGTGTCCTCCTAAAAATTCACGATGCTTTATTCCTTTTTTGCTGCTTTGGAAAACACGATGCTTTATTCCTTGATTCCTTATACAATAAAAATCAAATCAAATAAGCACACATTGGAATCAAAAGCCTAAACATAAAAAATTGTCGAGTCGTTGCTACGACTAATTGAATTCATCCAAAAATGATCAAATGTGGATCCTTCTCTCGCTCAAATCCCTTTCATGCTCTATGGTGGCACTTCAACACCTTGTCCGGTTTTTATGGGCTGTTCAATTTTTCTGGGTTTTGGGTCAAAAATTAGGGGGCAATATGGGTTATGGGTTCAATTTTCTAGGTTTGGGTCAGATATGGGATTTCATTCTTCATATCAGTCGTTTTACAAGCACTATGGGTGTTGAACTAGAGAAGTGGTGATGGCCAGATCTAGGATGTTGAAGATGGACTTTTTTTGCAGGTGGAGGCAAGTGGTCTCTAGGTGTTGAATCTATGCCGGTTGAGGTGTGGATTCAATGGTAACTTGGAGGTTGAAGGAGGAGGTGGGGCGGGCTGGGCGCGGCGGCCGGAGGCCTGACTCTGGTAGGGGCGCGGCGTGATGACGGTTGCGGCATGTTGGTCATTAATGGTCTCTGATAAGTTGTCGGAGCTCGAAGATAGACCCGGAAGAGAAGGTAGATGGCAGAGGTGTGGGAGAGGTGAGGCAGAATGTGACTCAGCAAAGGGCAAAAGGATCAAACAGAAATTAAAATTGAAATAAATTAAAAAAACAATTAATTGAATGCACAAGTTTTAAATTACTCATCTCATCATCTTACTTAGATCCAACGGCTATAAATGCTAGTGCACTGATGCAACACTTAGTTGATAATGCATCTTAGACAACACCACAAATTATAATATCACCAAGGGGCTAAACTAGAATTATTATAAAAACTACTTCATCATGTTCACAATTAGGACCGTACATTACAATCCAACAATGTATAGCGTGTCTTTCCCCAGCGAAAGATATACGGGGGTGATGAATAATTCACTATAAACAACACCTTAAAGTTAAATAAAGGTTATTAAACTTTAAAAAAAAACTTAGAAAATGAAAATGACATATTATTGATATGTTGGGGAAAGATGACAAATAATGAAATAAATAACAACTAGCGGAAGCACTTGGATCGATTTTTCCCGCCGTGTAATTAAAAATAGGTCTAAATAAATATCTCAGGCAACAGTAATACGCACAGAACAGAAAAACAAATAAGCAAGAGACATCAGAATTATTAACGTGGGAAAAATCCTAGGGAAAAAACCCACGGGACCAAGCCAGTAAAATTCTCCACTAATAAATTAATGGGATACACCACAGTCCACAAGTCATCTTGGAACCACCAGAGATCAACAGACAGACAATAGAGAAGGCAAAATCACAAAAGAAATATATTAATATTACCAGCTCATTGACAGGATCCACATACTGTAATTTCACCCAAAATAGAGCACTTTTGCAATAGCACACTTCTGCAAAGACCGGTCCAATCCTCTTCTCTATACCGTCACTGTCGTTCTTCTCCTCTTTCTCTCGAGGGTTCCTCTTTCTTTTTTCTCTCTCACGCTACTGTGTGCCTTTTTCAATTCCTTTTACTATATATGGCTACAGTGCGCTAGCAAGAATAAATTAGGGTATCAACCATTTCTCCTACCATTTCTCCTTTTAAGTTGGGCTCCAGTCCACTAAACATTATTAATTTACTTATTTAATTTAGTGATCCATATATAACATGATAGTAGTAGAACAAACGTGCAATTAATGCTATCTCCATTATGAGCTTGTGTTTTGGTTGGTGAAATATGAAATGAATTTTGAAGTGAGTGATAGAACATTCCCGGAGAAAGAGGTTTCAGTAATGATGCTTCTTGAAAAACTTTCTTTTGTAAATTGAATGTAAAGACAGACAGAGAGAAAGGTGTTAGTAATTTAGTGTTTAGAAATTAGAACAGGAGCAGCAACGTGGGAGATGGAAGCCCCGTGAGAAGAGTGTCGACGGTGGATGCGCCACGAGTGTTGCATTCATAGATAGTCAACGTGGCTGAATCATCCACCACTCAGTGACTGGCCCCACCGCTTTTGCAGTTCTATAAACCACTTCAACTGCTCTAGTCCTTTTTACACTGCCAAAAGCGCAAGTAATGCTCATAGTATTAAAGTGAGCATGCACTACTTGCTCTTTCATAAAGAATACAAGCCAACCCATTCTGTTTTTGTGTGCTTGTGTAGTAGCTATTGCAATAGGAACATTGATATTTGATAGAGAGTGGACAAAAACATTAAGAGAGAATGGGAAGGGCTCCTTGTTGTGAGAAAGTGGGGTTGAAAAGAGGGAGGTGGACAGCAGAGGAGGATGATATTTTACTAAAATACATTCAAGCCAATGGGGAAGGTTCCTGGAGGTCATTGCCCAAAAATGCAGGTACTACATACATATATATCAATTTCAAGTAAAATATATGTGCATGATGTGTGTGTATATATCTATTTATTGGACTTCATTTTCTGACTGGCATTTTATTTTGGGGTTTGGAAGGATTGTTGAGGTGTGGAAAGAGTTGCAGGCTAAGATGGATTAACTATTTAAGATCTGACCTCAAAAGAGGCAACATTTCTGCTCAGGAGGAAGAAGCCATTGTAAAGCTGCATGCTTCTTTCGGCAACAGGTTAGTACCAGTGGCATCTTGAACATGTTAGCCTAACAAAATATTGCAGGTTTGGTTTTACGATTTGCACACAAGGCAATGTATTTTCATTGAGAAGCTAAAATTTGTAACTTTGAAATGGATGTTTGAATACAAGTTAAAAAATTATGAAAAGGCTAAAATCATGCTGAATAATCCCCAATGCATGAGGAAGTTACATCTACCTACAATTATTTGGTATTATTTTCCACTGTATATTTAATCATACACTAAATTAGTATTATTTATGCTATTTGACTTTGGAACAAAACATGCTATAAGCTTATAACATCTCTCATGTTTGTTTTCACAGTAAAATATATAGTCTTAGTTAGAATTAAACTACTCAAAAACATTTGAGTAAATGTGCGTAATGTGTATTCTCAGAGATGACAATGTCTCGCTCAGTACTAATTATTTCGGCAACTTATTTTTAGAAGATCAGTACAAGTAATTAATTTTGATATTAAATAATACTCCAATCCACTGAACCTGGTCTATTTACTTAGGTAAAAATACAGTAACTAATTAACACGTGAAACAATAAAACCAAAAAACTGCAGTTCATCTTGTTGTCAATGTAAGCTGCTCACTGATCGATGTCTTTATCAGTATTAATATAGATGGAGACCTCTATCTGTAACATCTGTCTTTATATAAAGATGTGCTTAAATAATTTAGATTACACACTCTAAAAGTAAAAGATAATTTTATAGATGGAGTCATGGAGTAGTTGTTTTTTTTTGGTCTTAAGTCAAATTAAAGATGGAAAATTGTGTCCGGTCTAATGGATCCCTAAAGTTTTAGTAAATGTTTGTGACATATTCTCTTTCTATTTCCATATATCTTTCATTATTTTAATTTTTTTATTTAATAATTATTTTTATAATTTTTAGAGATTATTAATTATGTTTTATTTATTGTACCATAAACTTAATGATAATAGAAAAAATAAGAGTTAGAATTTATAAGAGAGATGATAAGTATATTATGAAATTAAATAATAATTTTAATAAAAATACAATTATTAATACTATTTATTAATAAATGTGTTAAAATCTTGACAGAGATATTGAATAACAAATGGAGTAAGAAATATACATATAAATAATATCTTCATTAAAACTCTCAATTTGAATTTGCTCAACATTTATAGTGAATTTTAAGATTGTTGTCATTTCATTTGGCTGAGTGATAATTAATGTTTGTAACCAACAGTAGTAGAGTATTCTAGGATTGCATAAATTATCATACTCAATTTGACGGTTATATTTAAAAATAAAAAAAAGATTGACGGTTATGATTTATGAACAATACTATTAATGACGTGACCCTAGTTTTTGACTTTTGCCCTTCTGGAAAGTTTGTACGTGGACCATCTTTCTGATTTCCCTACGAGGAATGCTGAATGATATATCAGTTCAAAAAAAAATAATGCTGAATGATACCGAGAGTTTTGTCGGAATTGTATACCATACTTGGTGAGTTGTCACGGTCATTGATTAGCAAGTAAATCACAATCAATATTAATCTTTAGAGACCACCATACATATATTTAATTTTCCTCTCTACTCTTCGTACAAAATGATTTCTATCATAGTATAACTTCATATAATATAATAGTAAAGGGTTTCTGTAACTTATCCATGATGTTTGTTCAAAAAATGTTTGATTAGAGTGTACAAACATGCATGTATATGAAGTGTGAATGTGTGAGTTAATTAATTTGTTTGTTTGTTACGTTGATTTTAGGTGGTCATTGATAGCAAGTCACTTACCAGGAAGAACGGACAACGAGATAAAAAACTACTGGAATTCTCACCTGAGCAGAAAAATTTACAGCTTCCAGAGGGTGGTAACTTCTTCTACTACAGAGCCAAGGGTCATGAATATTCCTCGAAGAGCTGGTAGAACTAGCCGCTGGGCCATGAAGAAGAACAAAAGCAGTTACACCCAAACTCAGATCAGGCCTCATAAACCAACTGTAACTACTCAACCGAATAACGAAGTTGCAGTTCCGCCGTTGCCACTAGAGAAAGCAGCAGAGGTTGTTGATTTGGAAGTGAAAGAAACCACCGATGAGGACATCTTCGTTGGATTGTCAGAGGTGGAAGAAGACATTAATGGCAGCAGCGGCGGCGGCGGCGCGTTGCGTGTGAGTGACATGATGGAGAGTTTTTTGGTGGAAGAAGAAGAAGCGTGTGGGGTTCCGGCATTAATTGCTGAAGACAAAATGGCATTATCATCATCATCATCATCAAGTGAGGATCACAAGGAGAGTAGTAGTAGTGTGAATTTGGACGGTGGTGATGATTGCTGGGATTGGGAGAGCGTGATAGAGTTTAATGAGGTCGACCATGCATGGGAGCACAAAGAAAAACTGCTGACCTGGCTCTGGGATGACGATGATGACTGCTGGGAAAGCGATGGCAACAACTTGGGAGAGAAGATGGATCCTCACAAGCAAAATGATGTCATTGCTTGGTTACTATCTTGAAAATTAGGAAGAATTTTTTTTTCAATAAACATGCAAAGAGTGGCGACATCCCCAACACCTGCAGAGTTGAGAGTTTATACAAACTGCAGGAGTTGGGGATGTCGACATTGTTTTGATGTTTATGAAGAAATGGAGAAAATGAAGTGTTAGAAAAATAATCTGGGCTAGCTTGGAAAAATTAGAATAGGCAATGAATGAGCTGTGTATTTTGTCCCCGCTTTTGCTCCCATTTGAGCATGTGTTCTCATCAGCTGTATTCCTTCACCCTTTCCTATTGGATTTTATTTTGCTGAGTAGAAAAATATGCAACTTTTTGTTTTAGAGCAGGGGAAAAATTTCTTTACACTCCATTATCACTTGCACTTATAAGAAATGACAGATTGAAATAAAAGAATGAGAAATGAAAGTTACGATAAATGATATGAAAGAAAAATAAAATAATATAGAAAAAGAAAGTGAATGAAAATGAGATTAAAAAAAATTTAGTGTGAATTAATTAAAACTCTTCGACCAAACATGCAATTACGCTAATTTTGCTTTTCTTTTCTTAAGTGTTTCCCACATTTTAAAAACAAAACATCTTAAATGCTTAATTGTATTTTCGGTTCTAATTTTAGTCTTTATTGTATCAAATGCTCTGAATCCTTATATTTTTAAAATTTAACAAATTTTGTCGGTATGTTAAGTTGTCGATCAATAACTAATGAGAAAAATAACGAATTTGCCTATTGTGGACTAAGCAAAATATGGTTTATAGGTTAAAAGTACTTTTCTCAACAAATTAATTTTAACATATAATGCAAATTAATTTTAACATATAATGCGCATAATATATATAGTAAATAATAGAGGATATATTTTATGAGAAAGATATTTTTATATGAGAAAATAAAAATAAATCATGACCGTTAGTGTGTTTGTTTCAGCTTATTTTTAGAGAAAATCATTTTTTAAATGAAAAAATCATTTTTTTTTAAATTTTAAGATGTTTGTTTCAGCTTTTTAAAAATCCATTATTTAAAAAAATTGAAAACAAATTATTTGGAAAAGCTATTTTGATTAGCTTATCAGAAAAATCTATTATCATACATTTTGATAGATGAGAAAGAAGATAAGAAAAGTAGTTCTAATTAGTTTAACCAAACACAAATCAGCTATGCTTTTTTCAAAACTTCTAAAAATTTATCTCTTTTTTTTAGATAGATAAAACTCATTATTTTTTAGTCTGAAACAAACGCACTCTAATAAATGGTCAAAGATTAAAATAACTTAATGGTCATATTAAAAAGTCACATGTTTTCATGTTTAAATCTAGACTATTCATGATTAGATCTAACGGTCGCGATTTATTCCTTTTTTTATATATAAAAACATATTTCTCATATAATAAATCATGGTAATAGCATGTACTAAATATTGAGAGTAAAAACATATGTTTCATGGCTGAAACATTTTTAAACATAATTAATCCACCATATACAGGGGCGGAGTTTCTTTGGGAGCCATGACCACCCGAAAATTGGAAAAAATAAAAACTCAGAGACACACAAAGAATTTTTAGCAGCAATAATGTTACCTTTTTTGTGGCAATAAGAATGGCCACGAAACTTTCACACTTAAATGCTTTTTGTTTCATTATAATTAACGAATCAAGTGCAGACATAATGGTCATTTCACATTTGTTATATTTCATCTTATTGGCCCATTTTCAAATCTCTCTTGGACCCTATGTGATAAATTTCTCTCACAAAACTAATAATTAATAGTAATAGTATAGATTCTTCTTTCACAAGAAAGACTTGTGAGAATAATACAAAAATTCGATTTGAAGGTTAATATATACATTTAGAATTAAAAAATTAAGAAAATGAGAAGTAAATTTTTTATATTATTAAATAACTTATCATAAATTTCTAATATTCTTATATATGAATTAGTGAATGTATCTTATGAGAAAAATGTTCTTATATAGAATGGTAGAAATAAAATATGACTTCCTGATCTAATTTTAAATAGTAAAGAATAATACATTAAGTTAAGTGACTTTTTTAAAAAAGTAAAGTGATATTTTTGAGTGATCAAGTAACTATTATTTATATTTTAATTTTTTTATTCAAAACTAAATCTAACGGTTGATTTATTCCTATCATTCTCGCGTAAGAACACAATTCCTTTATTTATATATATATATAATATATATATATATATATATATATATATATATCGGTAATAAAAAATATTTAATTGTTGAAATTTAATTTTGGGCCCTCAAATTTTCTCCCCATACTCCGCCACGGACCATATAGTTACATGAAAAATGACATATAGCAATTTTTACGAAAGTGATTTAAATCGCCTACGTTTTGAACGCATTAATTGTCATATTTCATATTTCTTAAGGGGCATGTTAGGAATATTGGCTAACCAAGCTCCTTTTGTATAAATTGAATTTTCCGAAGTTGTCCTCTATTTTTGAGGCTTGGCTGCGTATGAGTTATGAGATAAGAATGGGGAAGATTGTCCAGTTGCATTTTGCAAGGGTTGCCAGGTAGAGTAGGTGATGGCAAAGCCTAAGATATTATGGCAACATTAATAAAGACATCCTCTGTCTCTGGTTAAAGTCCTCATAAGGAGGGGATAGGTGCCCTATTCTTCACCATTCAAACTTATTAATAACAACGTTCCAGGCTAAGACAAAATGGCAAAGTTGGCAATCTTGACCTACTGGAACAAGTTCTTTGTTTTTATGTAAATCAATGTAAATCAATTAAGGGTTTTTTTCAGTATTTTCCTTTAAAAGTATGAAATAAGTTTATGAATTTTATCTTATAGTTAAATAAAAATGTTGTAAATTATCTTAAAATTATACATTAGTAATTAAAAGGTACAATTCGATGTTAATAAATTACTACCCTTTTTAATTAGTCTTTTTAACTTTTTACATATTTCTATAGCATATGCAAAATAAATAAGCACCATACATAATGTGAAAATGAGTAGGACCTCAATGAAGGACAAAACCTTCTCTACTAAGTATTTAACAAAATTATGTTCACATAAATTCGAATCTGATACTAGTGTTTAAGCTAGAACAACTTTATGTCAATTGATCTATACCCCTTGGTGTTACTCATGTAGTCGGCTATTGCCTAACATTCATATTCTATAAAAATTATTTAATATTTTTTCAATTTTCATTAAAATTTATTTTACCACATGTAGTCGGCTATTGCCTAACATTCACATGATTTTAAAATTTAAACTAATAAACTAATATTAAACACATTGTTGTAAATAAAATGAAAAAAGAAATGTAGAGAATCAAGAAATGCACTGCTTCAAAAGTCTCTCCAGTAAAATTCCTCCTTTTAAATTGATCAAGGTGTCCCTGTCAAAAAGTAACTGTTAACACCTAACAGTTCACAGTGTGATAATTCTATTGCTACACATATTGATCAACCTTTCTTCAATTGAACCTGCTTAGTGCTTCCACTATTCAATCAAGTGGAAGTGGTCGCTCTCCGCACAATACTGGGAAAGAAATCACGAAGACACCTTCCAAATGGTGAAATTGGTGGAATTAAACAACTTGTAAGCATCTAATGAAATACAAATCATTTTAAGCAATAAAATGGAAAAGTTCCCACAGTACGATTACAAATTACCACAACTGTTGCACACATCAAGTTTCAGATTCAAAAACCAATTATTTTTTAAGTATATGTTACTCTTCCATGGCATCTCCTCCTTCAATCACTTCCACCTTCTCCCTCAAGGGGGTAATCTTTGTTAAGAGAACCTCTGTAACAGATAAATATAATAAAATATTAGAGCCTATATATCAATAATTTCAAATGGAATATAGTTCATACTGCTTCAGGCTAGAAAGAAAAGTTGAAAGAATAAGAAAAGTCTCAGGATCACGTATAAGAGGCAATCATAATCATTAAGGTCATTGACGTATATCACCAAGACTAAATTATATAAAACTCTTGAACTTATGGTCCGTAACATTCTTTTTGCAGCTGCCCCCACATGCCTCTAAACCCCTGCTTCCCTTTTCTCTCTTCATAATGTGGCCTGGTGATTGAGGGTCTAACATTCTTCAATTTTAATAAATGCACATTCCATATCTACCATTTGAACAGAATAGCAGCAACAAAAGTGGTTTCCAGAATATAGGGTGCATTTGGGAAAAAAACTTAATTAAGCACTTGTAGCAATAGGCATTCATTGCATAAGCACTTATCATAAGCTAATTAGCGAAACTCATAGAAATAAGCTGAAAATAGGTTAAGCACAAGCTCTTATTCATAAGCTAATCTGAGGTCTGAACAGCTTATGAAAATAAACTCAAAACAGCTTATAGATAGACCATAGCTATTTACGTAAGCTCTCCAAAACACTTATACAGATGCTTATGCTATAAGATAAACTCAAAACAGCTCTTCCAAATGGAGCCATAATATGATTATAAGCAGATGACTTTAAATTTGAAGTACAAGGAGGGAAAATGTGAAATTGTACATTTTTCTATGTTGGAAGGGTCATTTATAATTTCAGCTATTATCTAAGTCTGGTACTTCAAAATACCATCATAATCTCAAGATTGTCAATTTTTCAGATGGTGAGAAAATATACATGATAATATTAATATGACTGCAAATAATGATGCACAATGCTAAGCAAAACAATTTAGTTTCTTGTGGTCTCAAATGTAATAAATTAGCATAGTTTGAAACAAACCAGTCTTTTTGGAGAAAGTAAAGCCTCTTGGATTGACATATGTGCGCGGATTTGGCGTGAGGTGATTCCTGAGATATTCCTTATGTCCCTGTGATGAAAAAGTGGATTTGCAAAATTAAAGTCAGATTCACCCCCTCAAACAATAACTTACAGTATTGGGAATCAAGGCACTAACCTTGGTTATCACACAAACATCAACATTACTTCCACTTCCCAAGTCATTAAATACACCAGCACATATTGCCTCAACAACTATCTTTATTCCTTCATCCCTCTGCACCACACCAGAATGTTTATAGTAAATTGAAATATCTATAAAATTGCAACATTTATACTGGACTGAAGCTACATAGACAACCAGTATCAGCAATTATAACAATTACAATGCACATCTTAATATTTAGACTCAAAATTGACATTTTAGTTTCATTCTATAAAAAGAGCATAAAAACAAGAAATTTTGATAGAATCTTATCAAATGTATATGCCTAGAAAGTTTCAATGGCATCTTTCCTCATAATTATTTTATAAAGAGATATATTGAAGTGAGCATGATTTCTGAGCCTTAATATGCTCACTTACAGTCAAGCTTTCCTTGTATTTAGACTCAAATACAGACATTGCAGCAAGTGAACCTGATCCCATGGTAGCAAATGGGAGAGTGTCAGTTGAACCATGTGGATAAATCTGCACAAAAAGTATAAGTATTCATGACAAATCAAACTATATGCATTCAAAAACAAGGAAAATTAAGTATAAAAGATAAGTTTAGTCAATGAACTAACAGTATGCAAATGAGGGCCAGTGATATCAACTCCACCAAGAACTAAGGCAGCTGAGACATGACCTTGGTAACTGCAGAATAATTCCAAGAGTCAAATTAGAATCAGAGTTTGATACAGAGAGCAAAATCAGTTGAGATGTAAGGTCTAAAACTTAACTTGAAGAGATGTCTCTTAAGAAGGGTCAGTGCTGTAACAACTCTTGATTCTCGACCAGTATGGTAGCGGTGTAGTTGCAGTTGTGAGCTAACCATGTCTGCAATAAATACAAATCATTTTCAATGATGATACCATATGACAAGAGGAAAACCTAAACAACATCCATATGCCACTACGCACAAGGCATGAAGTAAAGATTTTATAAGATGCATTTCAAAATATACCTGTTACAGCCTCTGTATCAGCAGCAGTTCCTGCTCCACAGCAATATATATTGGGTGCCATATAATGAATTTTCTCACAGTTTTTATCAGCAACTATGGGTCCTTCGGTCGCCCTAGTATCTGCTCCTAGAATGACACCATCCTGAGGCAAATTTATTAAGTGGGAAACGTCAAAATTAGATCATAGACATAGTATACAAATTATGACATTAAAAACAACAAATACGCAATCAAAACATACAGTTCTATAAAAAATTATTTGGAATGGGTGACCATGCCATGGACAGTCATGAAGAGCACACATGTGAAGAGCACAAATGTTAAATGGAAATTTTCTGTATTTTAGCTTTCAGGATGATGAAAGAAACAGTGTTTCAGTGAGAACTTCTGTGTATTGTATTGTTGAGTTCCAATTACAGTGTCCTGAATATAAAGACATGTAGGCTTCATTGAGAAGCTTTCTAACTAACTCCTACCAGCCAAGTGCAATGATCAACAGCCTGATAACTGCCACTGACAAAACTAGGGGAGGCTAACAGCTAACAGCTAGCGTAAAAGATCAGCAATACTAACAGTAACAAAAAGAAGGATTACCACATTAACCATAGGCTATACAATAAGCTATCCTATAATAGCTACACAATATCTCTTAGTACACAGGAGTGAGGACCATTTCATGAGAACACAGTCTGTAAGCAAGGGAGCTCAGTTCCAATTTAGCAATACAAAAAGTGCATATTAAATTTCCACTTTAACATAAAAACCACAGCCACATTGATCATTCCCCCAGCTTGATGAAGCAATGCAGGCAAGAGAAAAGCTCAACCGAACAACTTAAGATCCACCCCTGAGCTCAATATGATAAGTTACATGAGCAACCAATTATTCATTGCCATCTTCATAAATCAATGCATGAGTTTTACAACTTTATTTACCGCCAATTGTTTCTAAAGGCCATCCAGAAAAGAAAATCAACCATTCATATACTTTAGAATAAAAGTTTAACATTTTACCATAAGATACAAGCAAGGTTGTTTGAGAAAGAGAGAGGTGAGGCATAGTGCTACTGTAATTATACTAGCTGAGTCCAAAAAGTTGTGTACTGTATGATTCTTAAAAAATAACAATCAAGATATCATGCCATTCTAGGCTTCCCAATTACTTCACTCCCCTCCCCCCAATAAATGCATAATATGATAACCAACTATTGCTTTTACATCATAAAATTTAAACACAAGATATGTCCTAAGCATATCCTCCCTGCCAATACTAAAACCCAATTGAACTGAACATATAACACCTACATATTTGAAGTCTTTCTAGATTCCCAGGTGAAACACAAGCTCACATCCTGTGTGTTGGACCCACTATTCAATGTGGGGTCCACTTGTGGGTTTTGGCCATGAACTCAGCAGGATAAAGAAGCAACAAAAAAAGTGAACCCAAAATAACCACATAAGATGAAGTATACGCCAATCATACTTGGAAAACTAAACCAACAATAGTCGTCCCGGTCTTCAGAAAGGACGGGCCCTTAAGGCCCTTCTTTTCGAGCATTTCATTTCTTCTGCAGAGATCAAAACTGAAGCCACCTTTGGGGGGAAGATCCACCGACTTAGTCATGCTCAAAATCCAAAATCGAAATGACCTGCAAATGAAGTGGATCAAAAGATAATCGTCAAATAATTCAACCACAGCACTGATATCTTTGTGTACCTAAATTTAAGAGAGAGATGCTTTTACAAGTAGTGCAGGGCGGAAGAATGGGGAGATTGAGCAAAAGGAAGGGGGTTCTTTCAATTCAATACAAATACCGATTACAGAAGGGCATCAAGGGGTGACAAAGTGAGCCAACCCGCCTTGGTTCCAACCTACCTTAAGTGGGCCGGGGAGGGTTGGCCCGCCAGAGCAAGGGTGGGTTGGTTCAATAAGAAAAAAAATAAGATGAAAAAAATATAAGTGTTGGATCAAAATATCACGGGTTGGTGGAAACAAGCCTCTTAGTATGATACATAACAGCAAATAAGACAAAATGGAAAAGCAAGAAAGGAAAGACAACAAATAGAGAGATTAGAAAAACGATTGCATATTCACATGGAAGCACAATGCTAACAAAGATTCAGACTTCAAATGACTAACCACATTCAAATTCATGACTTAAAAAAAAAATATTGAAGTCACACATTCATGCTAATCTACTTGCAAGGGCTAAGGGAAATCCAAAATATTAAGATTACTCATCCCAATGAATATGATTCAGCATCAAAATATGAGAACTTCGAAAAGTAAAAGGACCAAAAACATTTAAAATGAAATCAAAATATTCCCTTATATCAAATCAACATCAAATCCACAAATGCACAGGTTAAAGAGAATAATCACAAACTTAAAAACATAAAAGTCAGAAAGCAATGAACTTTGAAACAATAATTAACAATAACAATAGACGCCATCAGGGATAAGCAATGTCACGTTGCTCCATTGTATTTACATTTCCATTTTGCACAATTAGTCAATTAGAACAAAACCTTCACAAAGACTACGACATTAACCTTCACAAAATCAATGACGGCAATGTTGGGACACACAGATCCAGAGGACAGACTAGGTGCAGTGGACAGACAAGAATTGATCTAGTATATGTTTTAGATGATGGCAAAGTGAAACACGAGGCAAGGAAACTGCCTAATCTGGACCACACTCGGCTGACTTAGTTTGGCCTTGATGAACCTTAGCACATATTGTCTCCTCATGACCAGTTATACCACAACAATAGCAAAACTTGCGGTAACCTTTCATACCGAAATTCAATTTGAATCATATCATCACTAGTGCTGCCTATGGTGACATTTGCTTTAAGGGGCTCATTAGCTTTAAGTTCAATAAAGTGTAGTGTTACTTAATAATTTGACCTTTACCCTGTATCTCAAAAGTGCTACATCAAGAACTTTGCCCAGTGATTATCCTATCTTTTTGCCTATCTGTAGTGTTCTTCTACAATGGGGAGGCAATCCCCAAAGTCTTACCCAGATAGAAACTAGGTGAAAAATCATATCACTAGGATCCCTATTTCTCAACCATTGTTTCAAAGACAGCCAGGAATTTCTGAAAATTCAAGGTCTTTCTCACCCATTGTTTCAAATGAAAGATTTTCTCGCCCACATCTTCCACCCAGGATCCCGTGTTTCGACAATGCAATCTCATAATCGTAGGGATTTTGAACATTCAAGCTTAGGATTTTTTGAAAGGGTTAAGCTAAAAACGAAATCAAAGTCACATAATAATAAAACTATCTACGGGTTCTGAGAGGAGATAAACTTAAAATTGGGTGAGAACATAAACAAGATTGAAGAGAACAGAATAAACCCAGAGAGCAAAATCTAACCTTATTGAGGAGAAGAATGAGCGATTTGTTCAAGCTTCTGAGTAAGAGCCAAAAGCCAAGCACTATGTCAAAGTCTCACGGAGGTGCACCGTGCGAGTGAGGGAGATATCGCGGTGAGGTCGTGTTTGGCAAGAAAGGTTTTTTTGTTGTTGTTATTGTTGGCAAGAAAGGTTAAGGCCCGTTTCTTTTCACTAAAAAAATTACTGATTTTATAGTTAAATAAAAAGAGCTGAATAGATTCTTTTAAAAAAATAAAATACAATTTATTTTTATTTTTCATCCCACGAATTTTTTTTTTCTTATTTAGTTTTCCAAAAATTACATGTATAGTTTTTAGTCCCTGTTAGTTGTTTTTTCATCCATTCAAATCTAGATTTTTACAACTTCGGAAGAATCTGAGATGGCTAAACTCAATTTCATCGTTTGTAGAGCAGATTTAAGCGCGTGTGAGAGTATTTTCAAATCTAGATTGGATGAAAAATAACTAGCAAAGACTAAAAAATAAAACATAAAATTTTCGGAGGACTAAAAAAATTTCCAAGGAACGAAAAACAAAAACAACATATTTTACAAGGACTAAAAATATATTTAAATCTTTTTTTACAAGCATACAAAATTGTTTTTCCCTTTCAAAATTGGTTTTAAATTATCTTCATATTAAAACATAAAGTGATAAAACCACTTCTTCAATTTAAAATTACATTAAAGAATTCCTTACATAACAAAAAAAAAAGTACATTAAAGAACATAAAATATATTTTCAAACGGTTAATTTTAATTAAGGATGACATTGTAAAACTTTGTTTTTTGAAACTCATTGTAAAACTGAACTCTGGTAATTTTACATTACTCTCCAAATTTTCTCAAAACCTACTAGAAATATTTTTAAAAATAATCAAATTTGTTTTTTTTTTAACTCAGCTTTTTATCAAAAGCATACCGGAACAATTCGAAAAATATATAAATTACTATTTTTTGAAAATAAGTGCTTATTTCATCAAATAATCAAAGACATAGTCGGGAAAAAATGTGTCCTTGCTCGTGGAAGGAAAATTAAATTTGTAAGAAAAATGGATGTTTAATTGTGGGCTAACCGATTTGCCCATTTCTCATCCACAATTTTAGGTAATTACTTTTGCCACACCCTAAAATATATCTAAAAGAGAGCTGCTCAATGGCACGATCAATTTGTTGCACGACCGGAACGAATAAGAACGTTTGCCCTTTGGCGGAAATCTTGAATTGAAGTTCGTTAAAAATGATTTTTAGATGTTGAAAATCAAAGCACCTCAATCATTCGTGCAGGGTGTGCACAAATGTTATCGTGCCGAATATCATTTCCATATTTAAAAGTACCTTTCAAAAAGAAAAAAAAAGCCACACTCCTTAGAAATGATGATTGTTGTAATATGTTCGGGTTGTTTTGCCAGTAGTAATGGAAGGATCGATTCTAAAATCTTACAGTTGTGGGGAACATTAGGACATTGGCGCTTTCATGTATGTTGAAGGCCAAACCGTTACTTTATTGCAAATACTAGTCTTTTTTGACCTACTTTTAAATTTTCATTTAAAAAGATAAATAATATTTTGACCCAAAAAAAGATAAATAATATTTTAACCAACTATAGCAGCTAATTTTGGATGGTGTAACGCAGTTCACGGTAGAAGCCACCTAGAAATTGGTGCCTCCACAATGAAAGTTGCTGCATTGGGTTGTTAGTGGTGTTTTCTCACCAAAATTTTATCACATTATCATGTACATATTATACTTAGTACTGACATGAAATGAAGTTTCAATGTATCAAGGCCATAGGATTTACATATCAAGCGCATCTTCACAAAAAGTGAAACACATTATAACCAACAGAGTGAGAACATGTACCAATCTAGAATGCAGCATCGGTATAGTTCAATATCTTCTTCATTCATCCTTCAACTGATTCATCAACCTCAAAAACCTTCCTCAGTTTCTCTTCATCTGATTCAAAAACCTTTCTTGCTTGTTTCAGCTCTTCATTCATTGACAACAGTTCGGTACACCGGTTAAGTTTTGGAGAATCCTGCAGTACACAGGAATTTTTAAGGATCCTAGTCAAATAAAAGTTTATAATGAATGCAAACAGTTATGATGGTCATGTGGTTTCTTTTCTTAAGGTAGATTTTATGACAGCCCAATGCCATGTCAGCTCATAATCGCCTTGAAGGCTGCAGAGTTTCAGATTTTTTTGCGACAATTCAAATTTTCTTTTTAACTACTACCTCCTGAATATGGCCCTCTGAAGGTCGCCTGAGTAATCACTTCGCTGTATTTATTGCATGTCATTTTAACAAGAGGTCATAGGGTCAGTCCTCACTAGTTTCTAATAACATCAAAGGTCCATTTGCTCAACTCAATGAAAGAATGGTAAGGCAACCTGCATTTCAGTGCATCGAAGTAGCTAGAATCTTATCTCTCGGAATTCTCTTTGAGGAGATAACAAAACTACCCTCAGCCAGTAGGTTGCAACTCATAACCTATTGTACTTGCACTTAGACTTGTCGACATTACCTAATAATCTCTCAACACAATTAACTCAATCTAAATTTTCACCAATGAGCAGAGATCTACCACTAATGATCCATGGTACTATTGCTATAAAACCAGAAGAAGAGGAGGAGTCTCAACAAAGGGAGTGGAATCAGAATCGGGGCTACAAATAGAGCATGATTATGCATTACACATGAGTGGTTTTCTGAAGACTAGCAGGGTCAGAGGAGGATAGCACCATGGTCAATAGAGTTAAAAGTTGAGGAGTTGGGACTAGGGAGTGTATACATATATATATACATATCACCTAAATGTCAGATGCCCTGGCCTGTCTAGTAGTTAGAATGCTAACAGAGTAAACAGTTCTAATCTACTAATCTTCACCGTGAGCATAGTTATGTACTGTACAATCATCTTATTGTTGTAAAGAGTGTAGTGATTCAAGGCAAGATTATAGTTCCTAACCTAAGCTTGACTGATACGTTAGGTAATAAAAAACTAAACCTATACAAGCTATTTATGATTCGGAAAACCCTTGTTGTGCTTATTGTTGACCGATTTGAAGTTTAGGGACAATTAATACTGAGTTTGGCTTCTAGAAATTTATGATCCTACTTAAGCAAGATTTATATGCATAAGCCAGTTGAAGACGCATAAAAAATGATATGGATAAATATTGATTGATACTTGTAAAAAGTTCCCAAGTATTGGTCTTTATCCATCAAAGCAGGACTTTATCTATCATGCCTATTAGCAATTAAAGACAGTGTGTTGATCAAGGCAGACCAGAAGAGAAGTTTCTGGCAACAGAAATTTAAAATGGTGGTGTGCAATCCTGTGCAAAGTAAGTTCGGATATAAGTAGTAACATAAAAGATGTCAGAAGAGTATTCTCAGTGTAAGGAAGTGTTTGTTGAGAACTTTGCATTAGTTTGTCCAGGATTCTTGTTTAGTTGATTTACTTCTATTCTGCGTTTATTCTCTAACTCATAAGATTTGAACAAATTAAAAAGGGTTTCGATGGAAAAAAAAAATTCTTCAAATGCATAGTTTCATTAATGAAGTTAGGGATGTAGTATTTGTTTTAATGCAGTATTTGAAAGAACTATAGAGTCTTCAAGGTTCCCCGATAACTTTTAATCTTCATAATAATTATTAGCATTTTTTATTAACAGAAGAGTACCTTGCGAATCAAATAGAGGAAATCCTCAACTGATAGCTTCCCCCTCTGTGATCCAATATCTTGGGCTTTATGTACCTTGGCAGAAAAAAATTGCATGAGGACAAAAACCTCCAGGACACTCGAACTGAGTTGAACAATTAAAAACTTGGGAAGACTCTCACCAGTTCCGTAACATATTCTACGACAATGTCCTCCATAAGTGCCACGCTTTCAGGAAGTGGCTAGTTGCGGATGCAGAGAAGAATAAAAGTTCAAATAAATAGACATAAATACTTAGAATTTAAATGGAAAACAAAAACAGACATGTAGATAAATGATTTGATAACCTTGTGAATAGAAATTGCGTACATATGGGGAAAAAGAAAAGGATGAAAAGACACTTACATTAGGATCATCTCCAAAGCCATACATCATGTGCTGCACTATATCAAACCAAAAAGATTAGGAAGAAAGATAGGTACAAGTAGACACTCCTAAGGAGTGGAGATCACCTGTCTCCTGTTTCTGTCTCCTTCCCTATCCCTCCACTAAAATTTTGACACATCACTAAATTAATCCACATCATCAACCATCCAAGTTAACACCGTTGCTCAAACTTCTCAGGCACAAATGGGGCATCGATCAAACTCTGCCCCACTAATCTCTTCGTGCTCATGATCTTTTCGGCCAGCCCCTCCATTGCAACATCAATCTCCATGCACCGCAATGCTCTGGCATCTTCAACTCATCACTTTGGTCTGTGGCAACGACGTCAAGGCCACTGATGCGTTATTCAATTTCACAGGGCTCTCCGCAACGTTGACCCGTTAAGCGACGATGACGAACAACCCCGCAATGATGAAGGAGACCATAAAACCCCAATTAATATGCCCAAATCTTTTTTATCGCAAGAAAAACAGAGCTTCAAGATTTCGATGATGGAAGACAAAGAAATTGATTTTATCTCTTTTTCCAATCTGCCCCTGGATCATTATGTGCACCAATAAATAATTCAACATTACAAAAATGGGATTAGGTGCTAAAAGGTCGAAAATTGAAGAAAGTTGTTGCTGAAGGTTGAAAGAAATTGGCTTCCTCTCTTTTTCCGGTCCGCTTCTGAATGCGTAATTAGAAGGCATATTGAAGAAACGTTGAAAATGGGTGCCCAGAAAATGCAAGGGTTTTTTTATTTGGGGTTAATTGCTGAAGTGTGGAGGCGGAAGAAAATGAACAGAAAAGTTAACTGCGTTAAATCTGATAAGAATGATGATGTGTCTCTTTAATTGATGTGTGAACATTTTAGTGGAGGGACAGGGAAGGAGACAGGAACAGGAGACCGGTGATCTCCGGTGATCTCGACTCTAGACTAAGATACTAAAAGTTAGGAATAAAATTTGTTACATTCTTTTTGGAAAACTCCTCTTTTTCGCTTGGATGAAGTTTCTGACGGTTGTGAGGAAGCTGCTCTTGGTTTTGATGAGGTTCCAGCAGAAGAATTGCTCATTGTTGATGTCCAAGGTTCCACTGTTATTTCAGCGAGTAACCGGAGTTAATGGAAAGGAGCAGTAAAAAGATATTAAGCTTGGACGAACACATACATATTAAAAGTCACAGAGCAAGCATACATGTTACAAGATTTGTATAGAGATTTGTACCGAACACATACATATAAAAATCACAGAGCAATAATACATGTTACATCTCATGAATTAAGTAACTACAAAAATTCAAGTTCATGATCAGTTTTATATGCAATTCCCCTACTTACATGATTTAATAACAAGACACCGAGGTTTTCAAGAACCATTTATCCCTAATGAATAAAGAGAGGACTATATTCATGAAATCTATATCTATATAGTAAAGCTCACACAAGAGAACCTAATGCCTTTAAAAAACAAAAGAGCGAGTACAGATGAGAAGATGAGTAAAGAAAATTTTCCTCTGTTACAAACTCCAGTGTTGCAAAGAACCAAAACCAAACAAGAGTAACCAACCTCTATTCTTCTGACAAAGTTGACAGGCACCCGAACGCTTTCGAAGTGGAGGAAGGCCGTTGGTAAAACGGCGGTTGACGGAGAGAGAAGGAGTTCGGGAGAATCGATGATGGAAGAAGAAAGAAGAAGAAGAAGAAGAAGAAGAGCAGAGAGCGATGTAGAGGTGAAGGGGTTCGCGAGTGAGGCTGGTGGTCGAAGGTGGCAGTGAAGAGAAAAGTGAGGGTGGTGAGGGCGGCGGCTTGTGTGTTTGATGGGTTAGTAGAGAGGGAGACCAGATTTTGAGAGAGAGAGAGGAAAGATGAAAAGGGGCGGCTAGGGTTTCTCGGCTGTTGTGAATAGGCAAAATCTAAGGTGGCTTCTACAATAGTCCACTTACCGCCTAAGTGGTGCACTGTCCTCTAGAACTGGTTATTAATTTCTCACTTAGACATCAGTTACCGGTTTCTCACTTGGACACTTGGCGTGATCTCATTGACGAAAAGATGGTGGTGCATGATGCAATTTCAGTAATATCTAGACTATGACCATAAGCGCTTATGGCATAAGCGTTTATTAATAAGCTCTTTTAAGATATTTATTATAATGAATTGAAAATAAGCTATACATAAACACATAAGCTCTTTTTCATAAGCTACTCTGAATAGCTTATGAAAATAAGCTCAAAACAGCTTATAGGTAGGTCATGAACTATTTACATAAGCTCTTCCAAACGCTTGCATAAACACTTATATTATAAGTTAACCTCTCTTCTCTTCGGGTATATATATAATTTTAGTCAGTTTAGACAGCTCAAGATCATAAATATCCAAACCGACAACCAGAAACGTTTCCACAAACTATGGCCATCCTTGCGATCCTCCTTGTGATGCTCCTGCTCCTTTTCACTCTATCCTTAGCCCTGTTTCTGCATCCAAAACAACACCAACATGATAGCAAACACAAACACCCACCAGGTCCAAAGCCTCTTCCAATCATTGGCAACCTCCACATGTTAGGAAAACTCCCACATCGCTCCCTTCAAGCCCTCGCCAAAAAACACGGACCCATCATGTCCTTGAAGCTAGGACAAGTCCCAACCATTGTAGCTTCTTCCCCTGAAGCTGCAAAGCTTTTTCTCAAGACACACGACACTGTTTTCGCTAACAGGCCCAAACTCCAAGCTTCTGAGTACTTATCTTATGGCAGCAAGGGGTTGGCGTTCTCTCATTACGGTCCTTACTGGCGCAACGTGAGGAAATTGTGCACCACACAGCTTCTGAGTGGATCCAAAGTTGAGAGCTTTGGTCCTTTGAGGAAGGAAGAGTTGGGATTAGTTGTGGATTCACTTGTGAAATCTGCAGAGTCTGGTGAAGTTGTAGATGTCAGTGAAAAGGTTGAGAAGCTTGTGGAGAATATAGTTTATAAAATGATTCTTGGTTGCAGTAACGATGATAGATCTGATCTGAAGGGGATTGTTCAAGAGGCTTTGCACTTGGTTGGAAGTTTTAACCTGGGAGATTATGTGCCTTTGGCCGGTGCCTTGGATCTTCTGGTAAATCTGAACTTTAACTAAACAGTTTCCCCTCTCTTGTCACTTTTGATTATGAAAGTTATAACCATGCTGCGTCTTTTGTTTTATGACCTTTTCACATTTCGATTTAATTCTGCTTCTTATTATGGCTTTGGATTATCCATTTATGTATCTTCTATTACATTAAATTAATGTTGTAAAATGACTTATTGATAAATTCATTACTAGTTTTACCATAAATGATTATATGTGGTCCTCAATCTAGCTATTTCAATAATCCATGTATCAGGGAACAGTAAAACAACTCAAGAAAACAAGCAAGAAATATGACCAAGTGGTGGAGCACATCATCAAAGATCATGAGGTTTCTTCTGGTCATAACAGCAAGCACTATATTGACTTCGTGGACATATTGCTATCACAGATGCACCAACCAGAACACATCATCGACAGAACCAACATCAAGGCAATTATACTAGACATGATTACAGGAGCATATGACACATCTGTCACTGCAATTGAATGGGCCATGTCAGAACTCTTGAGGCACCCAAGGGTAATGAAGAAGCTTCAAGATGAGTTAATGAATGTAGTGGGTGCAAATAGACAAGTAGAGGAAGCCGATTTGGTTCAATTGAATTACCTGAACATGGTGGTGAAAGAGACCTTAAGGCTGTACCCAGTTGGTCCTTTACTAGTGCCACGAGAGTCTTCACAAGATGTTACAATCAATGGTTATTACATACCCAAAAAGACAAGGGTTTTGGTCAATGCTTGGGCAATTGGAAGAGATCCTGAAGTTTGGTCAGAAAATGCTGAGGAGTTTTATCCAGAGAGATTTGTCAATAGTGATGTTGATCTTCGTGGGCAAGATTTTCAGCTTATACCATTTGGTTCTGGTCGTAGAGGGTGTCCTGGGGTGCAACTGGGTCTAACTACAATTGGGTTTGTTCTGGCTCAGTTAGTACATTGCTTCAATTGGGAGCTACCACCAGGCATGTCTCCACATGAGTTGGATATGACTGAGAAATTTGGTCTTTCAATTCCAAGAAGTGAGCATTTGCTAGCAGTTCCAACTTATCGGTTGTTTGGTAAAGCTTGATTGGTTTAAGGTTCCAAACCTCATATGGAAACAGGACACCATTTGGTGATGCACAGGTAATTCTTTGTAGCAATTAGATCATAGGTCATTTCTCGTGCCAAGCTTTTACCAATTGAGATGCTTAATCAATTAGTAAATTTGTGAATACAAATATATTTATATAACTCTTGTTCTTTTTCTTCTTGTTCTTCATCTGCACAGTCATCCTTCAACCTCCAAATCACCAACCCAAAATTGGGATACCCACCACCGTGGCTCTCCCCGGAATAAGTCCAGCTCTGCACTCTGAGTCTCTGAGGCATATCACCTCTGAGGCATATCACCCCAGAAAGGCATACTATCATGATCTTTTAAAGCATTAAAACCTAATAACCACTAAGGAGAGAAAATCAAAGATCACCATGAAGAGATACACATACAACAGCGACCATCAATTAAACACACAAACAAACGTAAATCAAACAATAATATAACTGGCCATGTCAAAACAATTCATATTACAAACAGAACAAAACCATAATCATGCTAAATTAATAGAGGGATCTAATAGGAATAAATAAGCATGCAATTTGTAGAAGCAAACTTTGCAAGGATTTGAACCATAGCATGTAGTGTTGGATTTCATCTCATCAATAGCATTCTTCGCAGGTGGCATGAAAACAACGTCAACGTCAATGTCTCGTTTGTCCAGAGCTGCCGGAGCCGCATCCCACGGCATCCTCCGCCCTTGGTCTTTTGATCCTCCGATTTCACCACTGTTACTCCAGTCTTCTGGTGTGTGATAGAGCAGCCTCAGAGGAACAAGAGAATGGGTATTGCAATTTTTAATTGGTGATTTGGAGGTTGAAGGATGACTATGCAGGTGAAGAACATGAAGAAGAAAAGAAGAATAATATAAATATATTTGTATTCCCAACTCACTTTCTTTATGTAAAAATTTAGAATTTTAATAAAGGAGAACTAAATTGACAGACTATTTACTTTTTCAGGGACTAATTAGGTAGCGTTTGGCCCAGCTTTTTTTTAACTTAAAAGTTACTTTTAAGTTAAAGCTCACAATAAGATCTTAAAAAAAAAGGCAAAAGCTGTTTGTCAATTTTCATTTTTTTAAACTTAAAAGTTACTTTTAAGTTAAAAGTTGTTTGGTGGTCGGAGGCAGTGGTGGTGGCCAAAGGCGGTGTTGGTGGGTGGAGGCGGTGGCCGGAGGTGGTGGTGGTGGTCGGAGGCGGTGGTGGTGGCTGGAGGCGGTGGTGGTGGCCGGAGGTGGTGGTGGTGGTCGGGGGCGGTGGTGGTGGTGGTGGCCGGAGGCGGTGGTGGTGGCAGTGGTGGTCGAAGGTGGCGGTGGTGGTCGGAGGCAGCGGCGGTGGTCGGAGGTGGAGGTGGTGGTCGGAGGTAGCGGCGGTGGTGGTCGGAGGTGGTGGTGGTGGTCGGAGGTGGCGGTGGTGGTCGGAGGTGGCGGCGGTGGTGGTCGGAGGTGGTGGTGGTGGTCGGAGGCGGTGGTGGCTGGAGGCGGTGGTGGTCGAAGGTGGTGGTGGTGGCCGAAGGCGGTGGTGGCCGGGGCGGTAGGAAGTGAAAAAAGTAACTTATTAGAAAAAAGCTCCCTCAATTAACTTTTTACTTAAAAGTTACTTTTCAACATTTTGTGTGTAAAAAAAAAAGTAACTTAAAAGTAACTTATTTTTTAAGATCTTATAAACAATTGTGTTTGGCCCAACTTATCTTAAAAGTCAAAAAAAAGCTGGGCCAAACACTACCTTAGACTAACTTGCACTTTCATCCTTTCACTTCTTTCCAGGGACCTAACAGAAAAATCTTTCAGGAACCAGATTGACTAACGGCGAATCTTTTAAAGACTAACTTGGTGGATAAAAATAGTATGAGGACCAAACAGCTATGAGTGAGATCTTTCAGGGACCAATTTGGAGGTTTACTCTAATTTACTACTTTCCGTATTTACAAGACTCTCTTAAAACAATTGCGCTTATTAAAAAATATGTAACGGGACCAATCTAGGTATTTGTTTTAAAAAGTTTATAAAATCTTATATATTTATCATTAAATAATGTAGTGGATTTTGTTAATTATAAGTGACAATTAAAACTTTAAAATTTCAAAAGGTAAACAAATACAAAGGACTATCGAGCTCATTCCAAGATTGGTTTCATTACATCCTGCAGGGACCGCACTAGGCGTTCGCGATTGCCACCCTCTAGTGTATCTGGCGTTGCGTAATAGCGTGGGGTGGCGGAGGAGTGTGGTGAGGGGCGAAGGAGGAGGAGAGTGTTAAGGACATGCGACAAAAAAGGGGAATGGGTAGCGAAGTGGGAGATAAGAGAGAAGGGCGAATGAAGAGAAGAGTGAAAATATGGTTTAGATGAATATACAACAGAGAGGGGCTTATAAGGAACATCGATGGAGAAATGAACAAAACTTAGCTTCAGCCTAGCCAACGCAAACTTTCCGGCCCATAATGTAGACAATACACACGCAAAGTTAGCGCTAGTGCACGGCGATGCGAAATTGGCTAGTGAATGTAGTGCCGGTCCAGTGCCACCGCAATTTGTTGGTGGGCAAACGCTAAGTTGATTGGTGATTTTAGCGTCTGCCATAGCTGTCGTGAAATACTCATATGCCAGCGTTAATTGGCGGCGGCCAAACCAACACCAACTTTAAGTGAGTTTTTTCCCTTTTTGCGTTGAGCGTTTTAAAATCAAGTAAAGAAACGTTATTGTTTCGCCAAACATGATTTTTTGGTAATTAGGAAAAATAAAATGACGAACTACAAGACTAACACATCTCTAATAATTCAATCCTCACAGGAGGATCAGTTAGTTCGATCAAATCACATTGCAAACGCGCTCCCATTTCAGTTGGAAAGTTAGTCAGCTCAATCACATATCTAGATAGAGTCAAAGACGAACGTTATAGTCACGCGATAAGAGATGGTGGAGTCCAGTAAAATCTCTCGCCCTCTCATGAAATATGAACCTGTCATCCTGAAGAGAATTAACAATCTCCAAATAATCTGTTTCACAATAAGTTTGTTTGATATTCATGCTCAAGAGCATCTGAAGTCCAAGCTTAAGCGTTTTTATCTCAGCTTAAAGTGGATCATCTCCTTGCTTCTGAGCATAAAAGCCCCTTAGCCACTGTACAGAATTGTCCCGCACCAAGCGGATCATCTCCTTGGCGAATATGTTTTGTTTTCTAATTTAAATTTAAATTTAAAAATCAAAAATTAAAAGCTCACCAGCAGTCATACATGAATCAATTAAAAATGTCAAGACACTTAGAATTTATAGCGGTTTTAGACTATCACAAAGGAAAAAACTTAATAATACACATTTCGTAGCTATTTAAAATTACCACATACTTAAGTGTCGAGAGTGGTTTACAATGAAGCGTGGTCGATAGATATTTTTGCTAAAAAATATTATACTAATTCGAGAATAAGTTAGATATTTGGTTAGATGCAAGGGGGGTGGCGTTTCTTTAGCGATTTTAGCAGATACGATATAGCCTTGACGCACATGGCGATCATCCATAACATTGAGGAAGGCAAAAGCCTGAAGCTTAGGCTCTTACCGACACGTAAGTGAATGGACGCGTGTAGTTCAGCTACACTCATGACGTGGCAGTTTCATCTAAAAACTTGGAATGTGTTAGAAGAGAATTCCTATCAACATGGAAAAAGAAAAAGAAAAAAGCACGCACACTCACTCTCATTTTATCATTTTAGTTAGAGTTTTTGAATTCAACCTTCATTCAACTATTTTAAAAACACATTTTACAAAGGTCAAAGGGATGGGTCATGTCCTAGTATATTATTGTTCCTTTATTCATGACCTAACATTAAAGTAGTACAAAACTGCGTAGTTTTTAGTTTGTGTATAATATATTTCGCCCATTGTAATATTTTTTTATGATTTTATTTACTTTATACATTGCATAACCCAATTTTATCAAATTCTCTCATATGATGTAATTATCGCTTCGCATATAGATTTAGTTGATTAGGAAATGGACTCGATCGATCTGGAAGTCGTGTAGCCGGTTGGAAAACCAACTATTATTCCCTAATCAAGCGATTGCTCGAGGAATGTACTCTGTTTCTCAATATCGATTCCTAAGATACTCCAAAAAAACTCTTAGTGTTTCGCTATTGAAGGATGTTTGAGATAAGACTTTGACTATGAACTAAGGTCTAATCCTAAGAAATGTAAAGAGCTGAAAAGCGGTAAAGAAAATAAATGCTGAAAGTTGTAAATTGATTGAAAGATAAATTGCAGAAAGCGATAAAGAATTTAAATGACTGAAAAGTAAAGTGCTGAAAAGTAAAATAAAAATAAAATACGGAAAATTTGTAAATTTGATTGATTGGCTGTCTGTGTTTGTACAAATAATCATTCCTCTATTTATAGAGGCAAATCGACTAACTACCTAGCGGTTTGAAGGAACATGTGATACACCGTGTTCTCCGATCATTATAAGTATTTACAAAATCGTGGAGTATCATCATTCTCTATCTCCTAGTCAACCTAGAGACTTTGTTTCAGCGGTTTCTCATCGCATCGACTAGCTCACAACCATTTTCTCCTGTTTTTCGCGGGGATGAGCCCACTAAACTATTTTTGCACGTGAAAAGCTTCTAAAAACCTGATGATTCATTATGCTTAAAACCCAAGTTTTTGCACCTTTCATGTATCTTGTCCTTATATACTCGATTCTCCTTGGTCGACTACCTATGCTGCCCATCGACTAGATCCACTTGACTCGGCTAATACCCTGCTCGACTATGCTCTGAATCGGCTCATATGACCCTTCAACTTCTAATTATCTGATACAGGTTTTTTGGGTGCCAATATATATATATATATATATATATATATATATATTACATATTTATTACTTGTATATTTTTTTACTAAGAAACTTCTAAAGTCGATAATTATGAGATTCATCATCTTGAGCCTCCGATATTACATTAAGTGAGTGAGTCTTTTCCAAATCATTCTCCATACACATTGTAGGAAAATTGAACACTTGACCAAATTTTTAAAAAACTCTACTATCTACCAAATGTGTACTGCTGGACATTGTTGGCATACTTGTGTACTTATTTGAATAGGTAGTGTTTCAAGTAATCACTTAAATGTAAATATATTAAGTACTTCTCCATGTACTTCCTATACTTTTTTTTGATTAAATTGTTCTCACAATTTAATTATGTGTGAAAAATACTAAAAATCTCCCTAAAAAATCGGCTCTTAGACCTAGAGTTCAGCCAATTAGTCCATAGAATTAAAAAAAAAGACATTGAATTTAAAAAAATCATTTATTCAGCCTGTTAGTGAACTCCCCTACCAAAATTCCCCCCACCCTTAGAAGTCGTCGCCCCTAAACTGGGATTCAAACCTAATCACGCTGTAATAATATTTTTAATTTTTATATATATATATAATTTTTTTTTAATGTACACACACACACATATATATATATATATATATATATATATATATATATATATATATATATATATATATATAAACAGGTGACCGACTGTTTTTATTCAGTTTTTGGTAGGTTGTTTCTCCCTCCCATTAAATGCTCCTCCCTCTTCTTTCCTTCTTTGTTTCTCTCATTTCTATTTGCGTGTTTTAATTTAAAACCCATCGAAACTAGCTGCATATAACGTTGAGCTTCAAAGAAGCCATAACAACAACGCTATCAACATTGTTGTATTCTCCGTAAAACTGAGAAGAAAACAATGGAAACCATGTGTCTGAACAACGGGATCGTTCCCTCGATCCCGATCGGCGGCTCTCTCGACGCACGCGCCAACCCTTCTCACGTCAGCGCGGTGGGGCGCTCTGCGCCGGACAAACCGCCGCAAAAGTCGGTGTTCTCCAGATTCTTCTTCAGGCATCCTTTGGAGTCTCTCTGGCGGCGGCAGGGAGCTCGGGACGGCGGCTTCAGTGGGCTGGCCCTAGACGACGCCGTTTTGGCGGAGGACGCTGAAGAGAAGCAGCAGCTCAAAAGAGACGATGACGAAGAGGACGGTGGAAACTGGGTTTTGAAGATTTTGCATGTGAAGTCGGTGTGGAAGAGGGAACAGGGGAACGGTGGTGATTACGAGAATCAACGGGAGGGTACTGCCAACGATCACAGGAATGAAGATGAGGAGGTGCGTTGTGATGCTTGCACGGTTGGTGAAGATGATGACGAAAAAGAGGGAAAAGAAGATGTTCAATTTGACAGAGAATCGTTTTCCAGAATGTTACGGAGGGTGACTTTGGCTGAAGCCAGATTGTATGCGCAGATGTCACACTTGGGGAGCTTGGCTTACTCTATACCCAAAATCAAGGTATTCGCTTTTTTATACACATATCACTTTTGCTAAATTGTCATTCATAGTTTTCTCAGACTTCAGATCTACCAAGTTATATAGTGATCTGGGCGATTTGTTCTGAATATGCATTGATTGCTTGCTGATTTATTGTGTCATAATTTGTTTAAATTTTGTTAGTTTAGGAAGGGAATGATTTGAAATGCTAAAGTTTGTATAGTATCTAAACATGTTATAAACGCCTCCACTTTCTGGGTTTAAGTTGTGTTGGCTATTTCGAAAAACCCTTGTGAGGTTTTAGTTTAAACTTGAGGAGGCAATGATCTGAATTCTAAATGTTTTGTTGGGAATGTAACACTTGTATGTTTGGATTTCTGTTGAACTCGATGGTGATCCTTGATTGAGTCAATATGGCTAAATCTTGTTTGAGATGTGTGTTTTCCGGTTTGTGTCAGCAACCGGAAAACCAAATTAGCAGTTAGTTTCCTTATCTAACTTGCGGGCAAAATGGAATACTTTTTCATTAGTAAGTGTAGTTCGTTACAACTTTGGAATACTCACTTATGTGATCTGATTAATCTTTGGCGGTATTGTTCTGCTAGGGATGAATGTAGGTGGGGATCTATTTTTTATAGTTTGCATGTGATTCAATTGCATTTGTAAAGCTCTGTTTTCTTTTATTGTTCATATGATATTCTTAAAATGCATTGACAAATCCTGGAATCAAATTTTCCACAAAAACATTGGAAGCACTGATTTATATTTTTTCTTTGGCAATGTAGCCGGGGAAGCTCTTAAAACATTATGGTCTGCGTCTTGTAACTTCATCAATAGAGAAGAAGGAATTGGCTGCAGCAGCTGAAAAGAATCCTCAGGAAGGTGAAACTAATGAGAAGCCAGAAGATGAAAGTGAACCAAAGGAGGCAAAGAACAGTGGGTCCAAGATAAGCGCATCTGCTGCTTACAGTATTGCTGCATCTGCTGCCTCTTATCTGCATGCTCAGACTAGGAGCATACTTCCATTCACATCTTCAAATGCTGTGGATGGTAAAGGTTCACCTGAAGGAAGCAATGAAAGACTTGACGGTGTTAACCTGATAAACACAGAGTTAGGATCTTTGATGGCAACTACTGATTCAGTGACAGCAGTGGTTGCAGCAAAGGAGGAAGTAAAGCAGGCTGTTGCAGATGATCTAAACTCAATTCGTTCATCACCCTGCGAATGGTACATATGTGACGATGACCAGAATGGTACAAGGTTCTTTGTTATTCAGGTAGGTAAAATTAACTTGGGATGTGTTTTTGCTTTTTGCACTATAACTTCTTGGTTGCATTGCACCTAGTATGTTTTGCTTTAATTCGTGAGCCTTCAAATATGATAAAAACATTATCATTGTTGCTGCTCAATATTTAGTTATGATTAAACTTTTGATATTTTTTAAGTGTGTATGTAATTCTGTCATTTTTTATGTATATTCTTCTGCTCTTTCTTACTATTCACTTAATATAAATATGCAGGGTTCTGAGTCAATGGCATCCTGGCAAGCAAACCTTCTTTTTGAGCCGGTTAAATTTGAGGTAATTGTCAGACTGAAGTTGTTTCTTAATGTGTAATTTTGCTTGTCAAAGGGGGGGAGCTTTCGTTCTTTTACCAGTTATGAATAAATATATTTGAATCTTTGTTAATGTTTATCCAACTATGTCCTCAAAATGAGATAATGATGCACATATCTTTCGTCTAGGGGTTGGATGTCCTTGTGCACAGAGGTATTTATGAGGCCGCTAAAGGGATATACCAACAGATGTTGCCAGAAGTTCATTCTCACCTAAGAGCACAAGGCTCTCGTGCAACTTTCCGTTTCACCGGGCATTCTCTTGGTGGAAGCTTGGCATTACTTGTAAATCTCATGCTCTTGATAAGAGATGAAGTGCCAATATCCTCTTTACTTCCGGTGATAACTTTTGGTTCCCCATCCATCATGTGTGGAGGTGATAGTCTCCTCGAGAAATTAGGTCTGCCACGGAGTCATCTTCAGGCAATTATAATGCACAGAGACATAGTACCGCGAGCATTTTCTTGTAATTACCCTGACCATGTCGCAAGACTGTTAAAGGCTGTCAATGGGAACTTCCGTAACCACCCTTGTCTCAATAACCAAGTAAAGTCTTTCTTATCCAAAAGTTCTGTAAGCAAATAAAGAAATTTTCGCTATTAAGCCTCTGATTTACTTGTTTGTTCTTACTGCAGAAGCTACTGTATGCACCAATGGGCGAACTGCTGATTCTACAGCCTGATAAGAGATTTTCACCAAGCCATGACCTCCTGCCATCAGGCAGTGGTCTATATATCTTGTGTTGTCCTTTGTCAGAGTCCAATGATGCAGAGAAGCTGCTCCGAGCCGCACAGCTGGAATTCCTGAACTCACCTCATCCTCTTGAGATATTAAGTGACCGATCTGCTTATGGGTCTGAAGGAAGCATACAAAGAGATCATGACATGAATTCCTACTTAATCTCTGTGAGAACCGTGATTCGCCAAGAACTTAACCAGCTCCGTAAAGCAATGAGAGAACAGCGGCGCAAGGTTTGGTGGCCTTTGATGTTACCACGTGGTGTCGATGCCAACATTGTTGTTGGTAGATCCATGGTGTCAGTCAATGTCGGCGGTCAACGCCAGTCCTCCTTTTCTGGCATGATACAAATAGGGAGAGAGTCCTTGAAAAGGTTCAGCAGACTTGTTGCATCTCAACATATGCATTTGTTTGTGCTACTATTATTCCCTGCTCGGTTGTTACTTTTGGGGGCATATAATGTGATTAGCTTCAAATGAATCATTATTGAAGAGGGAAAGAAAGGGAGGGCACAGTTGTATATAGGTTGTGAGCACATGGTTTGTAGTAGGACATTAGATGATTCTTTATTCTTTTATTTCCAAATCAAAATATAGTGTCTCTCATGAATGCTGTAGAGGGTTGTTGCTCAAATATTTACACAAATTTAATTAGTTGATGTTGCCTTCAAGTAATGCTTATATTGGTCCACTACTTTAATACAAGGAGTTTAGTCCTGTGTACCAGAAATTTGGTGAGACTTTATGAATACTTGTCTGTCTGTTCAGGGTGTCACAAAAGAAAAGGAAAAATGAAGTTTGCTTGCCCTTTGTGAGCAAGTTATTAAACTCGTTCGTTTGTGGACAAATTGAGGGGTGAAAAATAGGTTGGCTTTTAAGGTTGGAGAATGAGCTACTTCTCAAATTTATAGCTTGGTTAGTTGGTGTAGTTTATTTTTCAATGTCTGACTTTGACATTTTCAGAAGTTTGGTATGGTTTGAAGTCTAGTTGTTAAAAGCTTAAATAAGCTGATAGTTGGGTAAACAAAATTGATAGTGTGTTGGATAAACAACTTAATTTTGCAGGTTTATGACAATAAGGCTTCATTTCGTAGAATTTATTTTTGCTTTAAAAACTTATGTAAAAAGTTTAGGATCTATATGTAACCTGTTTTTAGAAGAGTTTATGCTTGCCTAGTTGCTTACAACATATTCTCATGAAGTTTTTCAAATTAATTTATTAGTGAGTGTTTATTTATTCAAACACACTTTATGTGCATATTGTATAAACATTTTTTCATTAGTTAATTTGACAAATTTATTGAAATAAATTTAAAATATTTTATAAATAAGTACTAAGTTATTTACGTAAATTCTTTTTTACAAAACACTCGTATAATCGCTTAAATAAACTGGTCTAAACATGCATCTAGTGTTGATTATATATATAAGCTATAACTTATTTGATTCAAATAAGACAATATCTATAACTTTAAAATATTAGTGGTCCTAAATCAAATATCTTTGTTAGCAAAAAAAACATTTATATTTTGTTAAACTGACTTATTGAATAATTGATTTTGATTTGACGTAATGAACCTTGAAAAAATATTTGACGTAATGATAATGATGTAGGGTATGTTCGGTCTGTACAAGCAAAACGATTTGTCTATTTTCACCCCTTGATGATTAAGAGCCTCATAAATAAATATTAAATTAAATAAACATCTTAATCAGCTGCTGCAATAACGCGTTACGGC
Source organism: Acmispon strigosus (assembly GCA_030819835.1). Lineage (NCBI taxonomy): Eukaryota > Viridiplantae > Streptophyta > Magnoliopsida > Fabales > Fabaceae > Acmispon > Acmispon strigosus. The sequence continues at coordinate 65,935,187 of JAUAMA010000003.1, read as the reverse complement.
AAGATATCATGGTGCGTTGCTTACGTGCGTGTTGAAGAACGAGGTCGCTATGCGATTGTAACTTGAAAAGGTGGAAGATGAAACCCTTACGTAGCAATATAGATAGATAGATAAGGAAAGACACCGATAATTCATGAAAACGATTTAGATTCTGTTGTTTCTACTCGATGACTCGTTTTATGTATGCACATGATGATGATTCATATGTCAAACCAAAGATACCCAACATGTTCATGTTCATGTTCATGTTCAAGCCTTATTTGCACGACTAGTGTTTTCACTCCCAAACAAATAAAGGAATGGTCCAATTCCAAACCCCCCTTGCTTCATTGCCTATCCATCCAACGAAGCAATTTGAACATGTTTCAATTTCTAGTTCTACACGTTTGGCGGCACTACTTGACAATTAGATACGGTCAAATAAACAACTTTTCGTTTTCAAGTTTTTCCTTTACACTAATTCTCACATTTTATATTGGTTTTATAGGGGTGCATCCCGAAAATTAAGGACATGGGTTGTCTTAAATTTAGTTGTAGTCAATAGTCATACGAAACCTTCCCACCAAATTGGTCCATACAATACAACTGTTAATCAAAACATTCTAAGTTCAACCATGGCATAGCTCAAGGCTGCAGCGTAAGATTTCATTCCCAAATGTCTCCAAGCAACCGACGGTCATTGGTCCATGAGAGATAATAAAAAACAATTACTCATATAAAGTGAACGACTCATTTTATCAGATAAAGTAAGATTTATTGACTTTTTAAAGTATGTAATTACTGTTAACGATTGTGACGACTTATTTTATCTTTTGAAGTGCCTCATTCTTCGCTTGAGGCTTTCACAACGAAGAATAAGGCCATGTTTGCGAAGAACGAGTTACTCCTAGCGGTGATTGTGAAGAAATTGGGGGTGCGATCCGTTGCAAACCCTTATTGGGAGAAAAAAATCTCAAGATTGGAGAATCGGTTGCGAGAACTCGCAGAGAGGAGAAAACAGAGGGATAGAGAAATGAGAGAAGCAAAGGAGACTCTGGAGGAATCAGAGGTTGAAGCGATGGCTAACCAAGAGAGTGTAGTTTGTACTCTTCTTATATTTATTTATAGAGAGATGTAATTTCTTCCATTTAATGAAATATTTTTCTATTGTGGTTTTTCCCTTTCCTATTAAAGATTTTCCTCGTTAAATATTGTGTGTTCATTTTCTATTATCTCATTTCTAATTTGGGAGTTGGTCCACCACCATCCCATTGGTTCTCCCACTAATACCCAAAATACCCCTAAATTAAACAAAAAAACTAAATTGTCCCAAAAAAGAACTGCAATCCTTCTTCTTCTTTTCTTCTCCCATTCTCCTCCCTTTCTCCTCTCAACCCACTCTACATGCAGCATTCATTTATTATCTCTCAATCACAACCTGCAAACCACCCTTCTTCTTCGTTAACACAAATTCTTCACTGGTTTGTGGTTGTTGTGGGTGTTCTCGACGTTAAGTTTTATGTTTTTCGCGATTTGAAAAAAATTGCACTAACAAGTGATATTTTTCCTCTTATTTCGCATTTACTTTTTTAATAAAACAATGTGTGTCGCACCTATAACAAGTGCGACCGGAGAGAAAAAGTCGCACTTATAGGTGCGATATACATTGATTTTATTAAAAAAATTAAAATACAACTTTCGCACTTGTAAGTGCGACTAGGGACGAAAAATCGCACTTACAGGTGCGGTGTACATCGATTTAATTAAAAAAATTAAAATACAATTTTCGCACTGTAAGTGCGACCAGGGAGGAAAAATCGCATTACAAGTGCAACTTTTTCAGATCGCGAAAAACAAAAAAAAAGGACGTCAAATATGGGGGGAGGTTGGAAAAGGTGATGGGTGGGCTGGAGAAGATGATAGGTGATGTTGGTTTGAAGTTGGATGATAATACTTATGAGGGAAGGTTATGGTTTATGAAGAAAAGAAGGATGATGGTAGTTGTGAAGGTGAATAATGAAAGAGGATGAAGGTGGGAATGACGATGAGGAAAGGAAAGAGAATGATGGTAAGGATAGGTAGTGAGGAAGGAAGGTGATGGTGATAAGGGATATGTAGGAAATAAAAATTTATTTTTAAAGGTGAAATGGTAATTGAGCCTTACTAAAAGTGGTGACAGAACCAATTAAGATGGTGGTGGAACCTATTCCCTTTTAATTTTGATTGTGATACTATCACATCCTGGACTATATTTGTCCAGAAAAACGTGACATTAATTCTAGATACATATGAGATTGCGCTTACAACATCATGGATAAAAGAAACTTTCACTCGGTGAAGGTTGAAGGAATGTCAACCAATAATTTGGAGGCTATTACTTATAACCTTTGCACATGAGATTGAACAGCTAGCTAGTCCACGACTTTATTGCATTCTCCAGTATGAGTAATTCGAACCTCCCAAGCATATGAAAAAATCCAACTACCAAAGGTAGGTCGACCAATTAGCTGATCAAACTTGAATAGTTTGATTTAATAACTTGCTGCTGTGGATGGATAATTAAGTATAAATGTTAGATATTATCTTGGGGATTTCCAACACTTTTTCTTTTCTTGATCGATTGATGCGGATGGTGGGTCATGCATGTTATTAGTTGTAAGGATTTTAGATATCATGCATGCATGTTGATGTTGTGTTGGATATTTTTATCGCAAGTAGCTCGCCCTGGTTGTAAAGATTCAAAATATCGTTGATTTCATTGGTTTGCAGTCAAAGCTGCCGGTGGAAATCATTCCTTCTTCTTTTCGCTAAATTCTGGTATTTACTGAGATTAAGATTAGGGTATTAATTTTGATACCACTACTTTACATTCTTAACCATCCTCTTTTTTTTATTTTTTATGCAAATATAAGTGAGGAATGTTGTTTTGTCTTTCGCACTTATATATGTGATATGTAATTACTTCCTACAAACATAAATGCGGTAGATTTAGATGGTGAGGGAAGGAAAAGGGTAATACTAAAATTAATGCTGTTAAATTAACATTGCTTTTTTTTTTTTTTCTGGATTATCGTTCAATTTTAAAAATTAGGCTGGAAACCGACCAGATACACAGTTGAATAAAAAAACTAAGTATAATTAATTTATTCATATAAAGTAAAATTTCAATTTTCATTTTTATAATAAAATAATTTTGTACGCATTATCTTGGTTACATAATCAAGTGTTTTTCTCATTCTGATATGTATCTTGCAAAATTAAATTAAACTAAATTAAATGTTTTTTAAAAAGGAGATTTTCGTTTTAATTTTCTTATCAATGTTAATAAGATTCCGGCCACAAGATTCTCTCAGTCACCGAGCCACTACTCTTCCACAACAACATCAATGCATCACATACCTCCACAACCACCACGAGCTCCACTGCAACACCTCCCATCCTCGAATTTGTACCCTCTCCAACAGGAATCCTTCTCCTGCCTCTCCATCACGTATCCTAAATGTCAGATGCATTCAACGATACACATTAATGATGTTAAGAAGTCGTGAAACGTCGTCGTTTAAGAGATATCCCGCATTCTCCTCCTCAACTCCATCGCGACTTCACCACACCGCACCGTCCTTGCTCGCAAATTTCACCACGTTGCACCTCACCGCCCCCACGTCACAAATTGACAGAACCAACAACGTAACTATGCACATAAGAGCCAGGATTCTCCATAGCCATTAAGTTGTAGATTCCAAGCACCCCATCATCGTGTGCACTTCAAGGCGGTGGACACACTGCAGTGCCGGTGACCAGAACAAAGAATCCGCTTTTGGAACAAACCCTGGCAGAGAGCCGAACCCTACTTCTCCTAGATCGAGCTGCCCAGTTGGAGGTCCTTAGGGTTAATAGTGATTGAGGGCCAAGTTGGCGACCTAAAAAAAAAGTTCAAGATAGTCGCGTGGTAAGAGGAGTGAGGCATTTTCGAGAACAACATCGTGAAATCGGATGCAATGCAGAGTGGTCAGAGTGGTGCGGCGTGGTCACCGCGATGTCGAGACGGTGAAAGTGCGACGTGTGAAAGTCACAATAGAGGTTGGGAACATAATGTGTATTGTCTATGTGAGACAATGACGTTTTCATGACTTCTCAGCATCATTAATGTGGGCTATTGGATGCATTTGACGATTTAGATGTGTGATGGAGAGGTAAGAGAAGGATTCTTGCCGGAGAGGATCCGAATCCGCCAACCTCTTCCCCTTCCTTCTCCTCTCTCTTCTCCTTTTATTTTTTTCTTCTTTTCGGTCTCTGTTCCCGCAACGCACTCCTCCCCTTTTCCCATCACCGTCTGATTTTATTAAATTGACAAACATTTGGTTTTATTAGCACTAAGCAACAACATGTTAGTGCCACCAGACCTGGTGACATTGAGCGTGAACCCTCCCTCATAGTCCAAATCAACATTCCATCTTCCAATTTCACCAAATCACTCCACAAGATCTTGCAACCGAAGAACCTAGGAGCAATCATTGAGGTTCATGACGAGACTCACCATTGTCTGGTCTGTCAGCACGAACAACTTCAGCAAATAACAATGATAAGACGAAGGAGCAGCTCTAGGTGAGAAAAAAGGAGTGTCGGAGTTTAGGGGAGCGGGTGAGGGTTATATTTTTTTTGGCTTAAATATGTATGCAAACCCTATAAAATAGAGGTAATTTGATTTTAGCCCCTACTTGGGGCCAGCTATATTAAAGGGATGCCACTTAGGTAAAATAGATGAGGTGTCAACGGACCTTGTATCCCTCTGCTAGCCACCCATACGAGTCAGCTAAGGAGACAAAAACCACCTATTTCTTTTCAAATAAGGACTAAAACCAACGAAATGAAAATGTAGGGACCAAAACTAAAGAACCTGTATTTTAGAGGAGTAGAAAACATATTTAAGCCTTCTAATTTTTGGAACAAGGATTTCAACTGCACAACACAGCCAAGGGATCTCAACTGCATAACACAGCAAAGTTCTGATACAACATAGTGCACGATACGCTCAAGATCATAGACATCCAAGATATCAAAACCAAGCTCTGCTGGCCATTAATTTGAAACAGTCAGTCATATAATTGGCTTCCCAAGCTTAGTTACCTTTTATTTTTTGTCCACGGTGGTTAAGCTAGCATTACTATACTGTATTTATGCATGTAGAAGCAGGTGCATGTGTACATGACGTGCACAACACCTTTCTTTCAATATTGTGAACAACGCAATAACTAGAGCACTTTTTCAGAGAAGGTGGAGTGTGAATCTTCAAGCTTTAATGGAATAAAATAGACCTCAACGTTGAACTAAGACACTACCAAAAAACTTAGAAATAGTAGACCTAGAAAAACAAATTGTAATATATATGATTTTGATTTATAACAGCTGGAGGCTGCAATATTTGTTACCTTAGACTACAGAAAGGTTCAAAGACAACATAATTTATTCATATGAAGTAGGGTGATTACATTATGTGTCCATGGCCAGGCATTCTTGGTAAATCAATACTACATTTGCTGTCATAGTACATTTCACAAATTGCACAGAAATTCTAGACTTTTTTTTACTTGGCAAGAAAACAATTAAGCGGCACATAAAAAGAACCCTGGGATCCTGACTTAGTATAACTTTTCATAAGGTGCTCAGCCATCTTTAACAGAACGGGAGGCAGGAATTGAATCAGAGATTAATTTTACCTGCCAAGTACCAAGAGTGTACTGCAAGGCTTCCAAACGACAAGATATTGGAAAGGGAGGATAATCCGTGAATCATACCAAACTTCTTATTCATGGCTGCAAGCTTCGGGTTTGTCTTTGCAACTTCCACATTTTTTGACCACCCAACTTCCTCTCCAACATTATTTTCTCTCTCCACTTTATGTCTCTGCTTCATCAGCTGTATCAGAGCAAACAAATGGTTGCATTATAAACCATCAAACGTAAAGTAACTATTCACAGATTAACAGCATAAAATGTTGTCGTGATTTAGAGGGAGAATTTATTAAGACCCTTGCTTCAGTGCTGCCATTAATGTGACAAACGAAGATAGGAGTTTGACAAAAAAAAAAAAACCAAAGGAGAAAAAGTAGTAGGTAGAGCAGAGAGTGCAGGATTTGAGGGCCTGATGGAGTAGAGAGGAGAGATGTATAGAGATCACAAAATTTATTGATGATTAAAGAAGAACAAAATTAACTTTAAATATGAAATGATGCTCAGTATATAAATATACATGAGCAAGTTGAAAATCCTCAAGTTTTCATAAAGCAATAAGAGGAAAGAGATGGAACACATTGCTAAAGGTATGATGATATCAAACAATACAAACTCATAATAATATAATAAACCAAAATCAAAATGACGCAAACATTTGGGCCTGGTTATAGGACTTGTTCCCCTACAAAATGCAAATTGAAAAAGAACTCTCATGATTTAACAGTTGGAAACTACCAGCTAACTTACCAAAACTTAAGATGAACAGAAGTTACAAACTTTGATGAGTTGATCATTTGACTGGTGTTGAATTCATTTAAGCTTGTGAAATATATGCGTATTAAAAACTCAGGCAACTGCTTACCTTAATTTTGCAAAATGTTGCATCAGGAAATTTTGATCCACAAGTCAAATAGCTCAATTTAATCGGAAATGATATCAAGCTCATACGAGATTCTAGTCATTAAGGTTCTAGACTTTTAGTGAATACCTAAATTGTTGCAGTTGCACGCTATTTTGAGTAGGGGAAACAATTTTGCCAAGAATGCATGCAAAAATTGACACGTCACAACTTTAATCTTCCCTAGAACCAGATAACCCAAACGATTATCTCTCAATCAGTCTGACATTTCATACTTTCAGCTCCATAAAAAATAAAACATTACCTGAATCCATTTCCATGACAAAATAAAACATTTAGTGTGTGCTTGTATACAGTTTAGTGCAAAGTGAATGAACTTTTATCTTAATCCATAAGAAGAGTTTCGTTCTCTTTTTGACTTGAAGTGTGTGCTAAAGTCCATTTGCGCCGGGGCCAATGCATATCCAAACACATCCATAGTAAATCCAGCTCCTTAGGCTCTATTTGGGAGTTGGATTTTAGAAGGGAGAAAAGGTAAAGAGGAGGCTTATGAGAACTATTGAGAAGCCCTCCTCTTGTTTTGGGAGTTTTTTTAAAAAAGAAGGGTTTGGAAAATTTCTGAAAAACCCTCCAAGACCCTCCTTCAGTTATTTTATTGATTTCACCCGAATTGGGGGGTTTTTTGAAATTTTGATCTACCAAAAGGGAAGGGCTTACCCTCGATTCCCCTCTCCTCCCTTAAAAACTCTCAAACAAAGCTTAGAAAAACTAATTTCACCCCACTAATTACTAATAGGAAGTAACAATTAAGGGTGTGTTTGGATATCCGTTTGCACTACGAAAGTTCACACATATTTAAAAATAAAAAGTGATTGAAACTCTTCATGGATTGGGTTGAAAGTCTCTTCATGTTGCACCTAAGTGATATTCAAACACACCTTAAGGCCTTGTTGGCTTTCCTTGCAAGAAATTGGAAACATGCTAATGGAATTTTGACGTAGCGCACAGCTACGTCTGCACTCGATTAGTCTCCAATCCAAACACGTAACGTAACATCGTAACTGTACCAAATTGTACCCAACTAGAAACCAAGCATATATACCTACTAGAGGGGGTGGGAATACATAAACTAGAAGGAGCATATTAATTCACAAAACTCAAGGGACTATTTTGACAAGTGTGAACAAATTAACAGGAGACAGCTAAAGAGACAAGAACCGCTAACCTAAAAAACAAAATTACATACCTCGATGGTCATGGGTGTAAATACAAACAAGTTGGTGAGATTGAATGCAAAGGAAGAGAGCAAGAAGCCAAGCTGGTATCTTTCACTAGTGGAGGCAGTTTTCCACGGGTGGAGGTAACCAAAGGAAGCCACAGCTATGGCGCCACACGTACCCACCAGTGAGAAATACGCCGGGAACATCTTGCTCTGCAGGTTACCAAACTGGTGCCTCGGCAGATTCCTAAAACAGTGAACAAAATCAGCCACAATCACGAAATCAAATTACTACAAATTGGGGGCAAAAATATAAATAGAATGAAAAAAATGAGAAAGAAAGCGTACTTGAACATGATGATGCCGCCGATGAAGGTGACCCAGAGAGCAGAGCCGAAAGCGGTGGAGAAGCTGAGGAGGTGAGCGAGTTTGAGGTAGGTTGAAAGAGCGGTTGATTTTGAAGCGAGTGTCTCCGGCGAGAATAGCACTCCGACGGCTAAGAAAGTCACCGCCGTTAGAAACCGACTAAGCCAACCCATAATAGTAGTGAATGCTGTTTCGATTCAGCAAAGGGACGCCACGAAACGATTGAAGTTGTTGGTTGAAGATTGAAGAAGCAAAGCAAAGATGCTTCGTTGATTCTTCTACTATCTACCAAACAAAACCACCTACCTGCGCTCATTGGAATTTATGATGGACTCTTCTAGAATTCGAGGCCCAACTACATATATGGGCCTCAAGCCCGTTATTTCATCATCCCGCCAACGGTTATCAAAATTCCCCCGCTTTTTTCAGCCTAGTTAAATCAAACTGAAACAAAAAACGAAATTAAAATAAATTGGAAAATGTTAAAAAACCCTTCTTCCACACTCTTCTCAACTCTTCCTCTGCAAGTTTTGCTTGTGTGTTTCCGCTCTGCGAAATCGTTCTCTTCAGATGTTGCAAACGAGTAATCCGTCGCGAGTGTTTCGCGGTGTTCATTTCGTTCTCTTAGGTTTTGACCCCGTCACCGAAAGCAAGGTCTCTCTCTCTTTTCCATTTTTCTGATCTTGTAGGTTGTGATGTTTACTCTTTGAAGTGGTAATTGTTATTTTGCAGATTCGATTCAAGCTTGTGAATGGCGGCGGGGTTGATGCAGGGCAGTACAGTGGGAGATGCACGCATGTTATTGTTGATAACATTGCATATGTGAGTTCATTTCCATACCCTTCTTTTCTTTACTTTGCCTTGGGTTGAAGGGAGTGAAGTTACTATGTGTTGTGCGTGCAGGACGATACTGTGTGTGTTGCTGCCAGAAGTGATGGGAAGACGCTGGTCACTGCACTGTGGGTTGAACACAGTGCTGATATTGGAATGCCAGTTGATGCTGCCTCGGTTAGTTTTTAAGCTTTTTTCCCCTAAATTTCTCTTAATTGCTGTTTTATTATTGAAACACCTTTGGGTACCATTTCGAATTCCTTTCGTGTCATAATGGGGATATTGATGGGATTCAACAGATAGGGTTTACAACTAGGAAGTCTATATAAGACAAGTCTATTGTAGTGATTATTGGGCATTAAAGTGTGAATAAAAAGTATCCCTTTAATGAGATTCTTGAGATTAATATATTTGATAGAAAGTTGGAGTAGCATGTGGTAAGATGATGACAGATACTACCCCTATCGTGAGAAGACCAATACAAATTTTATTCAGAAGAATGGATCGGATGGAAGATAATCTAATAGAAAGAGGCTGAGAAAAATCGAAGGAAACGTTAGAACTGGAGCAGAAAATACTTTACTCTATCTGTATTCATTGAAATTTAGTTTGAGAACGGTGTTGTTTCGTTTATAAACCAACTAACCTTGATAGAGGGATATCTTGGTTCCTAGTTAATATGCTTTTATACACTTTTTATTACATTGCACATAAAAAAGAATAGAGTTCATTGACATTGTTCATTCAAATGGTGTGCAAGTCATTTTGTGAACCAGTAGCTGATTTTATGTTTTTGCTTCTTTGTAGGATGAATTTCTAGTAATTTTACCCTCTATATGTGAATAACATGTTTGAGTCTACTTTTAAACTTTTCCAAATCACTTCTCCCTCCAGAAAAGCTACTTTCAGTAGCTTCTCCCATCATCACTTCTCAAATGTGAAAACTACTGCATTGTCTAACAAACTTAATTGTGTTTTCCATTTACCAGGTTATGTACAGACCACTCAAAGATTTAAATGGTATACCGGGTGCGAAAAAATTGATTGTGTGCTTGACTGGTTATCTACGCCAAGATCGGGATGATATTATGGTAAGCATATTTTGTACTTTGTCATATGGATTTCCTCAAGGAGCTGTTGCACGTTCTGTGATTGTACCTGACTTCACCTTATTTTCCCACTTCAGACAATGGTTGGCCTTATGGGTGCACAGTTTTCTAAACCATTGGTGGCAAACAGAGTTACTCATCTAATATGCTACAAATTTGAAGGTTTGTTCAATCTTTTACCATTCTTCATAATTGTAATCAAGAGCATGTGCATGCTGCTTTTGTTCGCCTAATTTTTTTCATTATCTCTTAAGTATTATGATTTATAAATATCAAATTATTTAATGTTTGGTTTATAGGGGAAAAGTACGAGCTTGCCAAGAAAATGGGCACGATAAAGCTAATTAATCATCGTTGGTTGGAAGATTGGTATGTTTTTTTCTTGCTTCGCTTGGAGTTATGAGGCTTATAACTTCAAATGGATACAGATGAAATATCATCCATTCAAGCTTTTTTGTTTGGCTAGCTCAAATTATAAAAAGGAGTTCTTTAAATCTAAAGTGCTGTTTATTTCTTCAGCTTGAAGGATTGGGTGCTTCTTCCTGAAGACAAATATAATAAGAGGTTAGGCTTTGTAAAAGTGTAAATGTTATTTACAATTCATTTTTATCCACATCCTAGTATGCCATGCAACTGTTGCATTCCACCTGGTTGGTTCATAGAGGCTGAATGACTGAGTATTCTTCCCTGCAAGCATATATAGCATGCACATATGTTGTGCATTTGGAGATAATTTACCATACAATTGGTTTAATTTTATTCGATGAACTTGATAATGATTGGCTAGTAATCTTAACGATCAAGACTCATGAATATTAGATGAACTTGATTATTTACCATACATTTGTAGATTATGCTGTTGTTTTAAGCTTTGTTATACAATGCAATCACTCTTTTTTTCTTTTTTCTTTTTTCTTTTTTCTTTTCTAAGATGACGTTGACACTATGGGCTTATTTCCTCTTGCTACTGAAAGTTCTTAACTTCTTATTTATTCATTTAAATTAAATACTCAACTTTTATTCATTATTCAACCAGCGGTTTTGAGCTAGAGATGATGGTGGAAGAGGCTAAGGATTCTGAGGACGAGGCTGAAGCTTCCAAGCTGGGGCAATCAGGGGGAAGGGATAGAAACAAAAGTCCTCTTAGTTCAAAACTTGGCGCAGCTACGAATCATGGATCTTCAAAATCAGTAAGAGAGGCATCGAACCTTGTCTCGGGTTCTACTGGACTACTGGTTTTTCCCAATGTCAATAAGGTTACAGAGTCTACACCTATTCCAGGAAACAATAATAGATCTGATGTTTCCTTGCATTCTTCATCATATCAGCTACCTGAAACATTTGTTAAGATCAATGAGTCTAAGAAAGCTGATTTTCCAGAGGAACATGGCTTCCAAGATTTTGGCGATATTGGAAATACAAATCAATCAGGCCAGCACTCTTTGGAGTCCAAGAAGTTTGTACGTGATGTGAGATCAACTTCTGCAAGAGCTGAAGGACTTGTGCATTCAGATGAAAAGTCTAGTGCTATGAGTTATTCTAGGAAGAACCAAAAGGGATTTACTCTTCCAAGGATCTTAGATGATTGCTCTGGCAGAGAAGGCAACAGCCATGAAACCTCCTTCACTGAGGTAGAAAACGCAAGTGAGGGAATCAAATCTACCTCTGTCTTAGGTTCTCGGAAAGGAAATGATTTTACTAAAGGGGATGAGCCAACTAGTTTATTGCCTCAAAAGAGGATAAATGAAGCTTCTTCTTCTAAATTAAAATCAAGAAAGGTGACTGCTGATGCGAAGTTGTCTATTGAAAGAGTCCCACTAGCAAATGGTAAATCTGAAGGGTTGAAAGTAACATCTGTGGTTGATGAACCTATCTCAAGAAATGCAAGCTCAGAGTCTGCTCAATGTGATAATGTTCATCAGAATTCACCACAAATGGCTGTTCAGAGCTCAAGTAAGTCTAACATTAATGGCGAGCCTGATATCACAGCTTTTGGAATAGAACAAGATGCTAATGAAGCAGGGGAACTTAATGTTAATAAAAATAAGTGTTGTCCATCACCAGGGGACAAGAAGTCGCTGAATGAGGAGACCGCTGGTCTTAATAATTTGGATTTTAACAATGAACAAAGTAATAAGCTGAGTAGAAAATCACCCCGCAAGAAGTCGGTTGCCAAAAGAAGTTTGGGTGCTAGACCCAAAATAGGTGTTGCTGCAAAAATGAAAACTTCAGCTTCCTTGAATAAAACTACCCCGCAAGGTGAAGGTAAAGGATTTTCCAGTGGGGGCAAAAACGAGGTAGCAACTTGTGATCCCAAGAAGCATGAGGCGTCCCCTCAAGTCCTTGATGTTAATAAATTGATGGAGCAAGAAACGGTTGGTAACTATGCAGAAGATGCAGGTGTCAGAACTGAATTTTTGGATGACGAAACAGAGGCTCCAGATGACAAATGTGATAATCTGTTCGGGTTGTCTCTTGATGAAGATTTGGTTCATCTTTCAAAAAAAACAGACACTTCAGCAGAAGAGAAGTCAGAAGTTATTCACGGAAAAAAATGTGAAGAAGCAATGCCTTCTAAGAAAGGCACAAATGAAGCTGAAAAACAGAAGCTAACTTCACTGGCTGACTCAACCTCAAAGTTAAAAGTAAAGCATCAAGGAAGAAAACGTCCTGCAGGTAAAACCAAAAAAGCCACGGTAGCAAAGGAATTATCAAAATCTGAGAAGGCAGTATCTGAAGAGAAGTTCCCAAGTGGGACGAGAGATGAGGCACAAATAGAAATCGAGAAAGAAGTCTTCCTAACTGCTAATGTAAGTGACAACTCAACTGTGCCAAGAAATAAGCCAGAGAGTTCTATTGACGAGGAGAAGGAGAATAGACCACTTGATGAAGAGCACGGTATAGTGGAGGGAAGAAGCGTTGGAAATCCAACTACTGAATCTAGTGCAAGGCCCGCAAAGATCAACTCCAAGAAAATGGGACTCAATCCTTCCATATCAGAATCTAAAGCAAGAGTTAAAACTGAAGCCACATGTTTTATATTAAGTGGCCATCGTTTTCAGAGAAAGGAGTTTCAACAAGTAATCAAGCATCTGAAAGGGAGGGTTTGCCGGGATTCTCACCAGTGGTCTTATCAGGCGACACACTTCATAGCTCCAGATCCTTTACGCAGAACAGAGAAATTTTTTGCAGCTGCTGCATCAGGAAGGTAAGGAATATCAGGCAATAACAGATACAAGTCAGTTTAGGCTGCCCCCTCTACTGACAGTGTGAGGTTTCTTTGTAACCTCTTCTATACACGAACTTTTTGGAGCATGGGAAATGATTGGTTTGAGATTTATTTTTTATTTATAAAAATATTGTCTTTTGTATTAAATAAACTTTTGAAAACAATTAATGAATTAAAAATAAATTAGTATTTGTTTTAAGAAACATATAAGATTGTCACAACAAATAGATTTGTAAGGTGTAACAACTCATTTTGAAGGTCATATCTAATCTTGAGCGTAGGAACTAAAACTCATCAATTAACCTCTTCCTTTTCCTCTCACTCTCATTAAGTTCTTTACAAAAAGAAAAATTGGTCTGCTGCCTGCCTTCAATGGATTTTGGCTTTCTGTGATGCATGTATATAAATAATGCTCTAATTAATCTCAGGTGTAATGCAGGTGGATTCTTACAACTGATTTCTTAACTGCAAGTAGCCAGGCAGGAAAACTCTTGGCAGAGGAGCCTTATGAGTGGCACAAGAATGGTCTCAGTGAGGATGGTGCAATCAATATGGAAGCTCCGAGAAAGTGGCGGCTTTTGAGAGAAAAAACAGGTCATGGTGCCTTCTATGGGATGCGCATTGTTGTGTACGGCGATTGTATTACCCCGCCTTTGGTATGCTTTCTTTTCAATTTTATTTTGTTCAAAACTTTGCCCCTACTGCCATGACCTTCATCAGAAATGGCATTGGCTTTGGGACTGTACTTTATATTATGATGCAGTTTATTGTTCCCATGTAAGTCATGTATATATTCATTAATAATAACAAGCTTCCAACAGTGAATGGCTTGGTTGGAAGTTCTATATAATTGATTTTAAAGTTGGGATCAATTCTGGGAAAAAGTTTATGTGAGTAGTCTCTGGGTACTAGAATTGATTCTGAGGAAAAATAGGTTGACGAAAACATGCATGCGCCTTGTTGTTGAGTTTGATGTGTGTCTCTGATCCAGTTTTATTGTTTTTACAGGATACACTGAAGCGTGTGGTCAAAGCTGGAGATGGAACAATCTTAGCAACTTCTCCACCATATACTCGCTTCCTTAGCACGGGGATTGACTATGCAGTAGTTAGCCCCGGCATGCCACGCGTTGATATATGGGTCCAAGAGTTCTTAAAGCATGAGATACCTTGTGTTGTAGCGGACTACTTGGTTGAGTATGTCTGCAAGCCTGGGTTCCCCCTTGAGAGACATGTATTATATGGCACTAATGCTTGGGCAGAGAGGTCATATGCAAACCTTCAAAGTAGGGCTGAAGAGATTCTTGAGGAGGTCATTCCTGAGGATCACAGTGATAATGATATACCTTGCCAAGTATGTGGATCCAGGGACAGAGGAGATGTAATGCTGATTTGTGGTGATGAAAGTGGTTCCCTTGGCTGTGGAACCGGTACTCATATCGATTGCTGCGATCCTCCACTAGCAGATGTTCCTAAGGAGGATTGGTTTTGTCCAAAATGCAGTAGCACCCGAAACTGCTCAAACAATCCAGCTAAAAAGAAAAAAGGTGCATTGTCTTTATCTAGGAGTAAGAGTAAGTGATATTCATTCCCCTTTTTTAGTCAGGACATGTATTGTAATTGTACCAATAATTAGACCCTGGTTGCTGAGGATTTGGCTTTTAACTGTTCCTAGATAGCTGTCATAATAATTATGTATATTTCTTTGGTAAACAAGTTAATGTTGATTTGCATGTTTGGGTAACACTTTTTATGGACTCAGCGGTATATGGTATTTGAATTTTTGAAACACTGAAGTTCAGCGTTTATGACAAGAACGTGCTTGATGCTTAAATCTTAATTTCACATTAAAAAAGATCATGTTTGCCATTGAAGAGTTTTATTATTTACTTGTAGATGCTGAGAAAGTGAACATGGATAAATATAAAAAGGAGATTGAGTTATGTAAGTCCATTCATAGGACTTTGAAAATTGTGTGTATGGCGAGAAAACAGATTTGGCAAGGAAAAATCGGTCGAGGGCTGAGAATTGTTATTTGGTAATGAAAACTTGATCGAACTGTGAAGTATTATATAATGATACCCTCAAATAATAAACTATAATAACTGAAAAATAATGGATCATAATAACAAATGTAATGAACAAATAATAATAAAAGCGTTATTAAATATAGGAAATTATAACAAGAAAAGAGCAATGAGCCTATAAATACTGACAAAAATAAAATTATGGTATTTTCACTTGTAATTGACCTCTAGAGACTATACTAAGGTGCCATTAACACATGATATAGAATTGTGTGAACATTTTTCATTTTGGATATATAATTTTGTTTGCAATACACGGTGAAAGAAGAATGAAGTATTTTTGAAGTTCAAACCTCTGGCAATAATGATACACAGGCCCTAGCAGTTCGCGCCATATAAGCGACATATGCGTTTAGGGATGAAAACTTTACTAATTTAAATCTTTTTGGGTACTAAGGTCATCTCAAATATGACTAATGTTTCTTAGGCATAAAAATGATTGTCATTCTCTTTTTTGGTCGAACTATGATGGTAACTCTTTTTTCTGTTTGGTCTTGGGAAGGGAATAATATATTTTTCTACAGGTAGGATTCAAACCCAACAATCCGTTTCTTTTGGGCCATAACTAAAGCTGTATACCCTTGGCATGAAAGCTTGACAAAAAAAAAAAAATTAAGCCCCAACATTACTGTGTAAAGAAAGCTTTTTATGGGGATGGGCTTGTACCTTTGATTTGAGCCTTGCATTTCCCTTTTTTTTTCTGTTTTCTATAGACCAAAAATGGTGTTGCTTTTATGACCAAATCGCTTGGAAAAATGCAGGTCTAAAAAATTAAATGTAATCCTGCACGTCAACGTCTATCTGATCTGATCTATACAGGCATTCATACCAGCAGAATGAGCAGATTGAGTTTAAAATAATACAACTCTCATTAAAATATACCCTAAAAATTGTGTTCTGCCTTTCTCATTTCCAAAAGAAAAATCCGTTATTGATAGAATAGATACACAGATTAATAGGCACGATGAAGCATTACACTATGGCATAAAGGATGGTCATGTTCTCTTTTCTATTTTCTACTTTCTTGTATAGCTGCTACCTTTGTATTTCTCTTTTTCTGATCCTCTATTAATCAGTTTCTTTTTGTAATAGGTTGGGGTACACGTTGAGCTTGAACTGGACTCAAAGTCCATTACCATTTAGGATGTAAGTTAATTAGCTAATTTGATAGGCAAGTTTACATACAGTGACATGAAAACCATTGAGCATGATGAGTTGTAAAGGAAGATTATTTATCCACTGCAGAGACTCAGATCTCAATAAAAGCATCTCTTTTTCTCACTTGCAATGAAATTCGATTCTTCATGCCAGAGCTATTAAGAACAAAACACACTATATTCCTCTCTTTTTTTTTTACCTTTTCTTTTGTTCCTCTTAGCCTATAGAATGAATATTTAAAAGAGGTTATGTGAAAAAATGTCAGGCATTTGATCCAGCACATTAAGACAAGACCCTACATGATCCATGATTGTTTTAGGCTTTGAGCAGAGGAGAAGGCATATGATATGATAGCAGCACATGGTGCCACTGGTATGATTATATCTGGCCACGACTTCCCCTCTTTTCAATGTTCCTTTCGTCCAAACATCACGTGTTATATCCCAAAAATATACCTGTTATGTTTTTGGCTTTCTCTAATTATAGTCTACTCTCTTGATGAGAAATTTGTGTATGGAATTGAATTCCATATATTACTTTTAAAATTTTAATAATACTATTATATAGTTAGATATAGTACAACTCCTATAAAAAATGATGTTGGTGTCATTCCACGGTATGAAAGTCATAGATACAGCACGATTGCTCATGTGAACTTATGAACTGAGGCTACCCATTCCCATTGGATGATTTGGGTAAGAAGAAACTTAGAGGATTATTTGATAGATATACGAAAGTCATGATTGTGGTTGACCGCCACAATTTTCAGAGTATTTAAAAAAAAAATAACCGTCACATAATCGGTGTGTTTATTGGCGGAAGTTGAGAATCTCGTTTAGCACTTCTTTTTCACTGTTCAAGTATAGTGGCGATCAAAAACCGCCGCTAA
This sequence comes from Acmispon strigosus, assembly GCA_030819835.1. Classification (NCBI taxonomy): domain Eukaryota; kingdom Viridiplantae; phylum Streptophyta; class Magnoliopsida; order Fabales; family Fabaceae; genus Acmispon; species Acmispon strigosus. The sequence goes on along the minus strand of JAUAMA010000003.1, from coordinate 65,917,730 downwards.
ACTTGTATAACGAACATATGTCACTCGAAACGCGAGCTATGTATAAGGACTTAAAAACTGATAGCAAATTTTTTCAAGATTAATTCTGTCGCACAAAAATTATTGTCTTTGTTCCTTTTTAACTACTATCACTTTAAGGTTGTTGCATACGTATTAAAAAAGATCATTAATGCTCTCATTTTTATTAAAATTACTATTTGTCTTTCTAAGATACCCTTCATCTCTCTTATTAATTTTGATTCTTCAATTTTTCTATAACTTTAAATTAAGGATATATTGATAAAATATAATTAATTATCTCTTAAAATCTTAAAAATGACAAATAAATATGAATAAAAAACTACTTAAAATAATGACAGTTATAAAGGAACAAAAAAGGTACTTACATCATAAACTTCTTTCCTTAATTGATTTTGGTTAAAGAATAAAGATTTTCAAACATGAACATCAACCCTCAAATCCAAGATAAGTATGGAAGATAGAGAAAATAAAAATATAATTGGTGATATGATAGAAAAAATATACAAGAATTAGGAAAAAAAAATAGTATGAAGGTATCAAAAACCCATTTAGTAGGACCATATATTCACATAAAAAGAAGCCATATGTTGATTCTCCAAAGGGTCTGACTGCTGAATAAAGTATTAAAGAAATGGTGCCCTCGTGAGAAGCACCTTTTCTTTCGCCACAAGATATTAAATTATGCTTTCAACACGAATTTTCAAGTTTAATGTAAAAATAAAAAAACAATATTTTCTATCAGACAAACGGTCCAAGAACAATTAATTAGCTAATGACTATATAATCCATGCTTTTGCAGAGTTTAGTAGTATTTTATTATGAATGATGGAGATGTGGTAGGCATGTTATCCAACTTTTCCACTAATGCCAGTATTACTATTCTAAATTAATCTGGTTTACGTTTATAGCATTCAAATCTCAGTTTAGTACCAACTGTGCGATCACCATTACAACTATACAACTATGCATAATAACATTATTATCTATTGGTTTTGTTGGTGCCACCATTAGGACGTTATCATTATTAATTCATAGACGGTATGTTTGGTAATGTGGATCTCATTGTTTTTTAGATGTTTGGAACCGATTTTGAAAATCGATTCTACAAGTTTGATTCAGATTTAGTAGAATCAATTCAGGGTAGCTTCTCCATTTGGCTAATCCGATTTTGTGTAAATATACTAAAATTCAGTTACAAAAATTAATTATGAATAAATGTATTCAAACATACATTACCAAACTCAATTATCTGACCATATGGTATTAATTCAAACATATAGAATTTAAGTTGTTTCCATTCCTAGTTTGCACCATACTCATATGCTTGTAAAAGCCTCTAAAAGTAGATAATGTCTGGTTCAATTTGGAAGAATATTAAATATTTCTTAATAATTGCAATCCTAATGATCATGAATAATTCTACTAGCAGTAGCTTGCAATCACTCATCCCACGACCTAGGAATATGATCGTGTAAATTTGTCTGAAACCTGTAAAAAAAAATCTTCATTTTTCATTTCTTTTCATTTATAAATTCACAAAAAACATTGCCCCTCGAAAGTGTTAAAATATTATTATTTCATGATTTTTCAAAATGGAGAAATTACATTAAACATTATTTATAATTTTTAAACATATTATTAATTTGAACAAATAAATTAAAATATTAAATATAAGTAATTCTTGAAAATAAAATCATAAATTTAATCATTTCCAAAAATTAAATTTTAATTCAATATAAAAAATATAATTATATTATTACTTTTTTGTTAAAAAACTTATTTACTGCTTTTGTCATTTTTGGTGTCCATAGGCCATAGCTGCTTTTGTCATTGAATGAATACTATTTGGACGTGGGCTGAAAATAGTTGTGGAAACTGCAAACTGCTGAAAGGTCATTAATAAAGTCTGAATTGAGTAAAAGGAGTTGTCAGTTTACTTTTTCTCACTCACTAGTACTAGTAGTACACAATTTTATATATATAAAACAAAAGTGAAGTAGAAAAGAAAACAAAAGTAGGTGGCTAATTAATATGCACTCAATACGAGAAAAGATATGACTTCTTTAAATAATTGAAGGCTTGGGTTACATAACCTAAGTTTCAAATGAACTATTAACATTTAGGCTTAATAGCATTTTTGGTCTCTCACTTATTATGATTTGACATTTTTGGTTCCTAATAAAAAAAATTAGTTATTTTTGTCCTTAACTTTTACGGAAAGTTACACTTATGATTTTCCATCCATATCAGTTAAAAATCTAACGATTTTTTATTAAAAAATTAATAAAAAATAAAAATGAAAACCCAGAATTTTAAATCCCGGAGTTTCTTCATATAGTTCAAGCATCTTCTTCATCATTCTAATCTAAAAACCCATAATTTATTCCCCCTTCTGCCAACATCAAGTCAGCATTTGCAAAAATAAAGAGGGAATGAGCTTCAATGGGAAATTCGACTCAGAATCGCAACTGAAATAGCACAAAAGAAAGAAAAGATTCACACTGCATAAAATTAGCTCACAGTGAAGAACAGAAAGGGGAAAGGAAACTTAGCTCCTTGCATAAAATTCGAATGAACAAAGTTCAAACCAATCACCAACTACATTCAGAAATTGGAACTTGAGTATTTTGGATTCGGAGCAAAAAGATTCACAACGTCGCCGCGGTGGGGTTCAGTCCTGGATTATCAAAAGCACCAAGAACCATCGTGGTTGTTCTCTTCTTCCTCATCATCGACCTTCCCTCCTTCTCGTTCCCTCCCACTATCTCTCTCTCTCATCCTCTCTGCAACGGCACAACACCAGAACTCAAAAATCACCAAGAGCCACTCTCTTTCTCTTTCAAAGTGAAACCCCAGAACTCAAAAATCACAAAAGATTCAACCTTTATGTTTGTATGATAGGCACATGCAGTGGGTCTCGAATTGAAACAGAAATTTGAAAGGAGAGAAATGAGAAAGTTAGGGTTTTGAAGAAAGGGAATGGATTGAAGGCAGAGAGAACGACGGCGAGCCGATGAAGAGAGAACGATGGCGGTAAGGAGAAGAGTGGAAATCAACCATTCCACAATGACGCTGAAGAAGAACACCATCCTCGCGCCGTCGTGTTTCTGCCACCGACGCGCCGCGCCTCGCGCACCGCTCCAGCCGTCGCATCGTCCTTCTCATTCTCCCTTTCTGTCTCGATCTCCTTCTTCTCCTTCTTCTCGTTCTCCCTCAATGGAGGATAAAAGGAAGGATGCGGTGGTTGGAGGAATCAGAGGCTTGGGAAGGTGGAAGGGTGGCGATTGAGGTTGATTACTCTGGGATGGATTTCGTGGTGGCTGAAGAAGGTTGGTGTGGTGGTGGTGGTGAGGTCTGATTGAGATGATAATGAATTAGGGATGATGAAGAACATGTTTCTGATTTAGGGATTTGATGGGATGATGGAGATGGTGATTTTGAAGATGATGAATTAGGGATTTTTTGGGAAAAACATGTTTCTGATTTTTAATTTTTATATTTTTAATTAATTTTAAAGGAATATTCCGTTAGATTTTTAACGGATATGGATGGAAAATCAAAAGTTCAACTTTCTGTAAACGATAGGGATGAAAATGACTATTTTTTTTTTTTGTTAGGAACCAAAAGTGTCAAATCGTGATAAGTGAGGGACCAAAAGTGCTATTAAGCCTAACATTTAAGATAAATTGATTAAAAATTTTCTATTTATTTATTTTAAATATTATTCGTCCACCTAAAATAAAAAAAAAAAATTAACTTAAATTTTTTCTTAAATCACTTAGAGAACTATGAAAACAAAAGAATTAATATGAGGAAATGTCAAATCAACTATTACTTTCCCATGACGAGGTCTTTTTTTACCCATGTGTTCCATTCCTTTCCTTCTATAGTTGAATGACTTAGCTTGATCATATTTTTCACATAAAACAAGGCGAGATGGTGATGGTGTATAGGCATTTGACATCCTTTTAGAGCGATGATAATTCATCGATATTCATTAATAGTAGACACTTAAAAAATTAAAAGAAAATAAAAGATATAAGTAATTGATGTGATGTATAATATAATGTAATAAAAATGAGAAATAAAAACAAAAATAAAGTGTTTGTGTGTCTATACTACTACATCCGGTCCTATTTATAATTAAGAACCAAAACACAAATTTACACATATTATAAAAACTTAGTTAATGGAATTAAGTGCATTGAATTTGTTCCTAATATGTATTGAACTTCCGAAATTATCCTTAAATCATTTTTCATAATTTTTAAGCATCATTTAATGTTTATAAAAGTAAAAAGAGAGAGAAAGTTAAATTAAATAAACATTCTTAACCAACTGGGTTGGCGTAGTGGTTCAGCACTTCGTCCCTTAAGCAAGTGGTTGGGGGTTCGAATCCCAACTCTTGTGAATGGAAAAAACTCATTGGCCAGCCCCCTACCGCTTCGTGTGCTGACCGTGGGGCGAAGGATTAGTCTCACGGCAACCGGGTGTGGGGATACCTTGGTTAAGACCAAAAAAAAAATAAACATTCTTGTCAAAAAGTAATTAATGCACCACAAATTTTTAATTGATTCTTATAAAAAAAAATCAAAGTAAAACTTCCATTTAATTCTTATAAATTAGATCGAAAGGTAGTATTTACATGTTCGTTGGATTGGGAATCAATAAAGCCTTCAATTTCAACCTACATATACACCCTCCTTCATAATAATGATATTTTGTTTGAAGCTGTGTACCTACACCCAAAAAGCCTCTTCCATGTAGGATGCATTCAATTCCAAAAGCAACATTTGCTAGCGTGTATATCAGGATCAAAATTTTCAATGAATATTTACTTAACAAGATATGATTGTTGGATTGGATAAATGTACTATCATTTTTATCAAACGTAAATCCAATTAGAGTCGATAACTATTCCCCAAATTCTTATATAGTGCTCATTTAATTTAATGCAAACTAGAAAACACACATCCCAACACATTGGTTGGGAAGTAAAATTGTGCTATAAATGTGATGTTTATTCTAAGAGTGTCAATTGGATGAGCTGAAGTAAATTCTTAACCAATTAAGAATTCAATTAAATTGCTTTAACTTATTTAAAAATATTCATCCAATTTTTTTTAATAGATGGATATCCAGTAAATCCATTAACTTTCTTTGACTAAAAAAGTTAATAAAGAAATCTAAAATCGATCTTAAACACTTAAATTAAATCGGTCACAATCCATAAAATCAACTCTAAACCCTGAAATCGACTCAAACCTTAAAATCCATCATAAAGACTAAAATCGACCATAAACACTAAAGTCGGCCCCAAATTCTAATATTGATCCCGAACCCTATAATCGACAAATCTTTATGAGTTTAATTTTATTTTTTTGTCCTTAACAGATGTTAATCTGTTGGGATACAGTGAGAGTCCCTCCCAACAAATGACTTTCCGGAATTTCGATCTCGTGACCTCACTCATACGAGAATTCAACTTGCTTACTACTAGACCAACACCTTGTTGATAATCTAATTTTTTTTACACCGTGGGACAATTAAATTTTAAAAATATGTAATATCAATTAATTAAATTAAATTAAATGAAAATCAGATTTTTTCACATTTTGAAAATTTAATTTGTTGACTGTTTAAAACATATTTACAGTGTAATTTATTTTTAATACTAAAACTATTATCGTTCACATAAACCTCGCTAAAATCAAAAGCGTGAAGCTGAGTTCAAAGTCCATGAACACAGAATCCAGTACCACCACCAGCATATGCTCGGAAACTGCAAAATTGTTGAAGAATACAGACATTTAGAAAATCAAGTGGAATGTCAGAGGGTCAGTTTATTGGATGGACTAACCATCACCAAAATTCAATGCAATTTTGCAAACGGACAAGACATAGGAAAAACCATGTACTCCCTCCGTAGCTATGGTTTTCTTTCAGGTTAAAATTACTATTTTTTATTAATTGTTTCAAAAGCAGTAATAAGCACTTCTTTTATTAAAAAAATGGTAAAACTCTTGTAGGCAATCCGATGGTTAAACATGACGCCAATGACATACTAAGAATCTTCAATCAAGTAAATTGTCTTCTCTATTACCCGTGTGGAAGTTGGCATATGTCCACTCCTATTGCATGAGGGTAAGAAGATCTTCTTGAGTACGATCGTCCGCCAACTTGAAATTTCCATTTGTAGGAGACCCATACAGGTGAAGCTCAAACTCGAATCTTGATAGCTAGGTGTGGCAAATCATGTTGACCAAGTGCTTATTATCTCGAAATAAGTTTTCTGTTTAATTAAAATCAATTCTAAAATATATAAGAAACTTACTCAAATTTTTCTCCAAAATTAATACTGTCTTTGTAACTAATTGCAAAGTAGTCTCCAAACATATTCTAAATTTTGATTGGACTTAATTTAATTTAATTTCATTACAAAAAGTTTAGGGTGAAAGCATGGTGCTCCAATACAAGGTAGGGATAATTGTCGGACATTTAATTGTCTTTAATTTAATTTCATTTTCAATTTAAATGTATTTTAACTCTAACTGTTATAGTTTATATGTAAATTATGGTCCTCTAAAATCATTTCAGTAAATTAATTCCCTAAATTTTAAATTATTACAAATAAATCTCTAGTCATTTTTATTCTACATAAAACTCTAGATTTGAAATTTAATAAGTGAAATTTTCACAAATTATTTTGATTAAATCATTGTTTCTTTAGGCCGCTAAGCACTCACTCTTCATAAAAAAAGTCATTATAAATCTTCTTCTACCAAAAACCGACCAACCAAAATATTAGATTTCACCTAAAATTTAAAAGTAAAACTTCAAATCCCCTATCTTCAAACTCTAGCCACTACAAGAAAACACACAATTATAAATGAATTTTTTACCAACGGCCTAAAATCCATCACAAAATATTGATGCTACCGACACCTTAGTTGCCGAAAAGATGTTTTCTTTTAAAAAATAAAAAATGTGTTGGCGGCGACCTAGACCTTTAGTAATTTCGCGCAAATAAATTTTTTTTATTGGATTAGTTACTGATGGTCAAGATTGTAATTATTCAGAACTATTTCTAAACTCTGGTTGTTAGTTGCTGACGATTAAAGTCGCGGTAATTTGACAATCTTCTTAAATTATGGTCATTAGTTACTGATGGCCTAAGTCTTCGACAATCTATCAATAGAAGTTCGGAGAACTATTTCTTCGCACTTTCTTCTTCCTATTCCTCTCATACATTTTCCTTTCAATCTTCCTTTATTTATGTTCTGCATTCATTTAATTTTTTTATTTTTATAGTATAATTAGGAATAATAAATATGTGTAATTAGAAATGTTTAAAATTATGAATAGTGGTATTTTGGATAGACAAAAAAGACTTGCATGTGAAAATGTCAGCTTTGATGAAGGAACTTTGATGAATATGACATTTACATTCACACATAAGTTTTATGGAAGGGCAAATCAATTATTGACAATTCGAACCGATGGTAACTTACTCACGACTATATATCTGTAAAAAATTACCTATAACCTAGATAGTCGATAAATACCGACGAGCTTCAGATAAGCTGTCAATTAAGTTTGCTGATGAGTACTTACAGAATTTGGATCTTCGGTATTTTATCAAAAAATTCAATTACTTACATATTTTGGTTGTTAATTAATGCTAAGTTTTGTTGTAGTGAGCCTAATATCCTTTAAAACCCCTCACATTTTCCTCAATTTCACTAAATTAAGTATGTTTTAATTTCAAACTTGATAAAGGGACTAGATTTGGTTGTTGATAAATCACATAAAGTTAAAGAGACTAAAATCACATAAAGTTCAAACTAAAAATTTAAGAGACTAAAAATACAATTAACCCTATTTTGTTGCTGATAAATTACTATTTATATTCTACTCTTAATGTAAGAGTCATTTGAATACCATGATTTTTCAAGTTTGATTAGAAATAATGCTTAATATCACTTTTGGTCCCTCACTTATCATGATTTGGCACTTTTAGTCCCTTACAAAAAAAATTAGCCATTTTCGTCCCTAACGTTTACACAAAGTTGCACTTTTAATTTTCCATCCATTTCTGTTAAAAATCTAACAGTTTTTTTATTAAAATATTAATAAAAAATAAAAACAAAAATGGAAACCCAGAATTCATCTTGTTCAAGCATCTTCTTCACCATCCTTATCTAAAAACCCAGAATTTCTTCCCCCTTTTACCAACATCAAGTCAGCATTTGCAAAGAGAAAGAGGAAACAAGCTTCAATGGGAAATTCGACTCATAATCGCAACTGAAATACCACAAGCCATAACGTATCTTCATTCAACAAACCCCCCAATTTTCCACAGTGAAGAACGGAACAGGGGAAAGGAAACTTAGCTCCTTGAAACTCAGATCTCAACCCAAACTTCATCATCGCCGAACCAGAACCAAACCATCGCAGATCCTCCCTCCTTGCGCCGCATTGTCTCAATTCTGGCGAGCCACCTTGTCTTCTTCTACGTCGCAACGCAGCCGCGACGGGGTTTAGTCCTGGATTACCGCAAGCACAAAGAGCCACCATGGTTGTCCTCTTCTTCCTAATCATCGACCTTCAAAGTGAAACCCCAGAACTCAAAAATCATAGAAGATTCAACCTTTTTGTTTGTATGATAGGCACATACAGTGGGTCTCGAATTGAAACAGAAAATTGAAAGGAGAGAAATGGGAAAGTTATGGTTTTCAAGAAAGGGGATGAATTGAAGGCAGAGAGAACGACACGCCGCACCTCGCTCCAGCCGCCACCGACGCGTCGCGCCTCGCTCCAACCGCCGCGTCGTACCAACGCTGTCGCGATCCCCTTCTTCTCGTTCTCCCTCTCTGTCTTTGTCCCCTTCTTCTCATTCTCCCTCAATGGAGGATAAAAGCAAGGTGGTGGTGGTTGGAGGAATCAGGGGCTTGGGAAGGTGGAAGGGTGGCGATTGAGGTTGATGACTCTGGGTATGGCTTCCGTGGTGGCTGAAGATGGTTGGTGTGGTGGTGGTGGTGAGGTATGAAGATGATGGAGGTGGTGGTTTTGAAGATAATGAAAAAGAAGATGAAGATGAGGGATTAGGTTTTTTTTTTGAAAGAACGTGTTTCTGATTTTTATAATTTTTTAATTAATTATAAAGGAATATTCTGTTAGATTTTTAACAGAAATGGATGGAAAATTAAAAGTGCAATTTTGTGTAAACGTTAGGGATGAAAATGACTAATTTTTATCTGTAAGGGATCAAAGTGTCAAATCGTGATAAGTGAAGGACTAAAAGTTAGCCTATAAATTATTATGTTAGAAGGCTTAAATTTTCTAAGGTGATGAGTAGTGACTATGAAATTATATCAGACAAAATTTTAAACAGGTTTAAGCAAGGCATGTCCAAATTCCAAAAGCAGAGTCTTTTAAAACTGATATTGTTCTGTACATCTAATAGATGAACATAAAAGCAAAATATAAACTTAAATTAAAGGATGACACAAAATTTCAAAAAATTATCCATTTGTACACAGTAGCTTCCAATTCACCGCCAGAATCAGCAGCTCAGCGCCTCATACTTCACCGGAATCGAACGGTTGAACCTCCCTTGCGAAAGCAAGTTCCCAACCACCGCAAGATCACGGCAAAACACACCTTGAAAAGCAGAGGGATTCACAATCGAGGGAGAAGAAGACATTGCACCACCACACTTACTTGATAACTCATATCCCAATTTCTCATCAGACTTGTTACAATTACTATTACTATTGTCAATCTTCACTTCCTCTGTTCTTGTCTGAATCTGATTATGCACTTGAACCACTGCATTTGCTGTTTTTTGCAGAGCCATCTTCCTCTGTTTCTCAGCAGCTTCTTCATCCATGACTATACCCATCACACTGCTATAACCCTTCTGAAGCAATCTATATAACAACAATGCTGACATTCTCGCCCTGTCCCTAACCGATTCGAGGTCACGTTCATCGGCGAGCTCGCACCGTTCGATGAATCCGGTGGATTTATCAGGCTTGTGCTTCAAACAGAGCAATAGATGAGCCCTCTGCAACTCCGACCGGCCACACCCGCGTCGCAACCCGATCAGAGCGTGGTAGTCCACGTTTCTAGTCTCCCCAGAAGCGATTCTCTGCTTTAGCTGTTGAGACTTCGCGGTGAGCGCGCAGAGCTTCCCGGGAATCTCACTGTAGCGCACGTTGTGGCGCTTCCAAACAGGGCCGGCGAGTTTTCTGTCACGCAAGATGGAGTTGTAGAGAAGCTTCAAATGCTCGAGATCGTGCAAGCAATCAGGGTAGCAACGAATGGATTCAAGAAGGGATGCTCTGGCTTCGAGGGCTTGGATGCAGGTAGGGTCTAGCGCCAGGGTCCGGTTGCAATCGGCGATGGAGTCGGCGATTCGACCGGCGGAGCGGAAGGCTATGGCTCTGTGCATGTAGCATTCTGCGAGGAAGCCTTGTGGCGCGCCGCGGCGGCCGTCGAGGATCTTGGAGAAGTGGCGGATGGCCTCTGAGTGGAGGCCAGCGTCGAGGGCTGCCATCGCGGCGGCACGGCGGCGGAGGAGGAACTTGATGTGGGCGAGGAGGTGGGTGACGGATTCTGACTCTGTTAGAGGGGCGCGGGGTGGGGTGGTGGCTGTGGTGGTGGAGTCGGCGGAGAACGGTGAGGTGGTCCAAAATGAGAAGCTGTCCTCCGACCAGCATACGCTCTCACGGCGGAACGCCGCGCTTGCTAGGCGTTTCCCGGTTTGAAGAAGAACCATTGCATCCTCCATTAGGCCTAAATGGCAGCATGCTTTGCCCAAAACCAAGTATCTGTATGAAATCAACATCATCATAAGAATCACATAATCAAAATAGAAAATTCAATCACCAACTCCCTCTGTTTTTTTACCTATTTCACCAATGGAAGCATTAACTTCACTGATACAAGTAAATCGTGAAAATGGACTAGTGTATGTGTATGTATGCAGTAGGTAATGAATAAAAAGTAGAAACCTACCTAACAGTTGAAAATTGTGAACCATTTTACTTCAATATTTTAATACTACAATGACATTTCTATAACCTTTAATGGGCATTGAATAAAAGTAGAAAAGTTTCATATTTTATAGGATAGCTGGCACCAGCATTTACTAAAACCCCATGAATCGCGTTAGAAACTTGAAGAAGAAGACATGAACTCATTAATTAAAATTAAAAGCTGAACCCCGAAAGGGAGAAGAGAAGAGATGGTGCATTTTAAAATCAATGAAAAAAATTGCAGAAACAGGGGACAGATAGCAAAATCAATGAATCCTCATAATGGCAATTGATTCCTATTTCCTTTTTCTTACCTCCAGTACCCTTCTTTATCGCAGCTTTTACAGAGCCCTGCCATGACTCTTTTCTTCAAGTCAGAGACAGAGAAGCACTTGAAGCTCTGATCTTGATGACCAGGGGAATCCGATGATGAAGAGAGAAGCTTCACGCCTTCTCTTGAAAGCTGCTGAGATGATGAGCTTTCAGAAGAAGAAACGTCGTCGTTCGCCGCTGCCATCTTGAGGCTGGGAATGTAGTCCTGAAGCATGTCCGCGACGTCCTTGAACCGCCGCAGGTAGAGAAGAGACCTCGCTCTGAGCTCGAGGGCTTGGTCCAGGCGCGGAGAGATCGCCAGAGCCGCGTCTAGAAGGTTCACCGCCGAAGCGATCTCGCTCTGTTCTTGCGTCGCGATGAGGCTGCGTGCGTCTCTGATGTATTTCTCAACAAGCTGCACCATCACAGAAACCCATTTGTTCATTGATCAATTCAGAAATGTTGAAATAAAAAAACTAAAGAAGACGAAATTTTTCCATAAATTTTCAGCGAATGTGGTGTTTGAATCAGTGTCAGTTTCTTACCTTACGGTTGGTGAGCCACCAGTGTTTCTTTTCTGTAGGATTGAAATAGGGAGTAGTGACGGCCATTGTTGGGGGTGGAGAGTGGTGGTGTTGTGGCGGAAGATTCAACCTTGGATCATCAAAATATCAAGCACCAACTCCAGCTTCTTTCTTCTCCAAATTGTTGAAGAAGTTATAACATGTCTTCCCTTGGAAGGAAGAGAAATGAGAGAGAGAGAGAGAGAGAGAGAGAGAGAGAGAGAGAGAGAGAGAGATAATGGGGCAATGTAGAACTAGTGTGTCACAAATGAGGGGTTTTATATCAGCTTATGAGGAAGGAGGAAAAAAGAAATTAAAAAACCCTTTGAGGTTTGAATGAGATATTGACAACCTTGACCCTCATGTTAAAGCTTTCATCCTTCATTCTCATAGCTGGCAACTCACCATAGATTCTCTCCTTGTCAAACTCTCGCACTACCTATATTATGATTTTTTTTGGAGGGGGGTTATGACCCTATAGTTTATTCTTCATCGGTTCTTAATTATAATACTTCTTTCGGTCAATTACGCTTATTTAGAATAGAGGATTAACTTGTAATTTTTTCTTAATGAATTGATATGGGCTCGATCAAATTGATCGCTACCATTATGAGCATTTACGGTCAAGACAAGTCAACATAATTAACTTCTCAATTGACTTAGTTCGACATAGCATATAATAAATGCTACATAATGGTTATCATTTAAAAGACTCTAACTATATAAGTAACGCTCTGGCAAGTCAATTGTATTATGTATAACCATTTAGGGTTTCATAAGGCAGAGCTAGAGATTCGACTAATTAAGCTATGTTGTCGTGACTTTACATGACCAATATATAAACCCTTACATTTACAAAAGAATAATCAATAAAAATAAGGGAAATATTCTATGGTACGAGACGAAATTCATCCGTGCCTTACAATACTTACTAAAAAATATGGTCTAAATTGTAAGTTCGTAAATTTGATGTGTTTTAAATAAATCTCATTGTCGGCAGCTTTATTCGTTGAATTCGTGGCTGAATCTTTTCGAGCCAAATAGCACCACTCAAAAAATAAAACATTTCACATATTTTGAATTTTTTTATTAATTCTAGTAATAAGAAGGATAACTAATAAATAAATAAATAAGAGATTTATCATTAAAACAATGCAAAAACAGAGTCTTGTTTGTGACTTGATACAATAGATTGTGGGAAGATTATGACTGGATATAACCGGTGAGACATCATAGGTTCTTGGGTTTTGATTACTCACTTACTTTCAGTCTGTTGTCAAGGCAACTACTGTTCGTCTCGTTTTATCCCTTGTCGTGCTTCATGGATGGACACTTTATCAGTTGGATGTTAAGAATGCTTCTCTTCATGGTCAACTCACTGAAACTGTCTTTATGGAACATCCCCCTGGCTTTGTTGATCCTCGTTTTCCGACACATGTATGTCGGTTGACCAAGGCTCTCTACGGGCTCAAACAGGCGGCGCGTGCTTGGTTTCAGCGTTTGAATTCTTTCCTCCTCCGTTTTGGGTTTATTTGTAGCAGGGCTTATCCATCTTTGTTCTTCTTCTATAAGGGGCGCATCACTCTATCTTCTGGTTTATGTGGATGACATCATTCTTACTAGCAATGATTCTCTTCTTCTCTCTGAGTTTATTGCTCGACTCAATGCTGAGTTTGCAATTAAGTATCTGGGTAAGCTTGGCTACTTCCTTGGTCTTGAGATCACTTATACTGCTGATGGTTTGTTCTTAGGATAGGCCAAATATGCTCATGATCTGCTCTCTTGTGCTATGATGCTTGAGGCAAGCCCTATTTCGACTCCCCTAGCTGCTGGCTCTCATCTCATCAGTGCTGGTGAGCCTTACTCTGACCCGACTCACTACTACTCTTTGGTTGGGGCCTTACAGTACTTGACTATTACTTGTCCTGATTTATCCTATGCTGTGAATACGGTAAGTCTGTTTCTCCAGGCTCTAACTGTTGATCACTTTCAGGCTGTCAAGCGTATTCTCCGATATGTCTGTGGTACAAAACACTTCGGTCTTACGTTTCGCAGCTCCTCTTCTCGCTGCACGGATACTCGCCGGTCTATCTATGACTATGCTATTTTTCTTAGTGACAATCTCTTGTCTTGGAGTGCCAAGAAACAACCTACTGTTGCCTGCTCAAGTTGTGAATCTAAGTACCGGGCAATGGCTAATACTGCTTCTGAGCTTGTTTGGTTGATCAACCTTCTTCATGAGCTTCATGTTCGGTTATCCGTCACTCCTCTTCTTCTCAGTGACAATCAAAGTGTCTTGTTTATGACTCATAATCCTGTAGCTCATAAGCATGCTAAGCATATTGACCTGGACTGTCATTTCATTCGTGAGCTGGTTGCCTCTTGTCGTTTGGTTGTTCGCCCTGTTCCTACCTCTCTACAACTTGCTGATATCTTCACCAAGGCATTGTCTCGTCCATGGTTTGACATGTTTAGATCCAAGTTTCGTATTGACATTAATCCAACGCTCAGCTTGACGGGGGTGTTAAGAATAATTAGATTCCTTTATTGTTCTAGGTTATAATATCCTTTAGCATATTCTCTTATTATATTTCTTTATTATTCTAGGCTATAATATCTCATAGGATATTCTCTTATTTTTCTTAGGCATATTCGGTTTTCTATTGAGAGTTATCACATCTTACAACCCTTAGGGTGATGAGGGAATGGAGATGGGCCAAAAGAACATGGGAGAGTAGATTGGTGATAAAGGAAAGAGAGTGTGGACGGATTAGTAATAATGGATGATCATATTTATGAGGGATGAGTAAGAGACTCTTCTCCCATAAGCCACATGATAATGATATCACGCTTTTTCTTTTGAGAGGGTTTGCTTTTATTTTATTTTTTTATTTTTTTTGTTTTTGTTGTTTTTGCTTTTGATTTCACCCACACTGATTAATGAATGCACATGAATTTCGATAGGTAGCCAGGTGGGTTTGTCACTTTGTCTTAAAGGCTCTCTAACTCCCTTTTCCATTGCCTTCTTCACCCAAAATCCCATCACAAAAACAGTACACTTGGTGCATCTGGAGCTTAATAATGCACAAAACCAAAGTTCACGAATACATCTACTTACTATATGTATCTAACCATTAATATACACATTAGTGCTTTCATGATAATGAGGATAGGTAACAAGTAACAACTTCTAAAGTTTGAGTATATTGAACAAATTGCTTGATTTCTCCTCGTAGTGTATAAAACCATGCCTTTTTAATGTTTTTACTTGTCGTCGTATGTGCTATTAATGTTGAACAAGTGACTTTGTTGTTGGTAGTAATTGTAGGCACCAATTGCTACTGGCAGGGTACACTTGAACCCTGCGAAGGACAATGCTCTGTTTCATTCAATTAATGGATGAGGAGATTTCTGCCAGCTTTAGTAATTGATTTAAACTACTTGAAATTCTTGATCTTACTCTTTACTATTCAAAATTGAGGTCATTAATTTGGCTTGCCAGATTACTTTCCCTCCTAAGGCATATGTGCCCAACTACCACTGACCACATTATTTCTAATTTCTACACATATCCAGGGAGTTTGATTTCGAGGCATGATTAGGGTTTTCTTATTATTGGTATATACGGTACCACACGGTTTCCAATCACTGTTTGGATACCGATTATTCCTGATTTGAGATATAGAACTTTTAATCCCTCATCTAAAATGTATTGTGTGAGAATCGAACCTGAGAGCTCTTCTCATACATTCAGTTTCAGTTGTTAACTGACCTACCCAGGTGGATAGAAATAGAATTTAGAAATATATTAGAAATTGCATAATATTGAGAAAACAGACATGTATATAATATATAATATTAACTAAAAACTTAATTAATTAGGGATTGAGTAACTGATAGCATCCTGGGATCAGGTGGCGATGTTGTTGGGTTTGATCCATCTGAACATTATTTAGCAGCCATTTGTATTGTATTGTATTGGTGTTGTTCCCTCTTCCCATAGGTTTGGGACCATTAATCAGCATAAGGATAGAGATAGCTCAACTCAACATAGTTTGTTATCATCTTCTATACACATGGCTGCTACTCTGCTACGCTGGAACAGCTAAGGGGATCCAGCTTGAAAGGAATTGGGGGTCCATCATTGTGATGAGATGTTACATTTTTTTGGTAGAGAGAGACAATAGCAGAAACTAGGGTATGGGCGATCCAAGGGTCCAGTCTTTTTATGTGAAAAAGTTAATTCTATTTTGGGACCTGCCTTCCCTGCTACCACGTCTCCCTAAATACTTTTCCTCCCATAATACTTTTTTCATTCCTAGTCCTTTTGATTTAGGTTTTCACTTAAGTTTAAAAATCACAAAAAAAACGGAGATCGACGGTTTAATTGTTGTTATAACTTAAGCAAAAGTTTTAGTTTTGAGTTCCTGTGAATGAAATTGCGACAATACTTGCTAAGGAAAACTTTGACACCAAAGTGGATAGAGCCAGCTCGAACATCATTGTCTCTATGTGGATGATACACATGGTTTAAAACAAAAGATTATGTGTCTCATTTTCTTTCATCTATATCTTTATTTATTGTTATATATTTCATCTGTTACCTTATATTTTCACCTATCACAATTCACACAAATTACTTTTTGATGAATGAAAGCTTAGGTGAGTCTGATTCTAGTCACCACCACGGACCAAAGCATGGTTTCGGGATCATATCTCGCTTACAAATGTATTTATTGCCCATCAATATATCTCCCACATCGGTAGTCAAAATTGAACACGCTACCTTCTTAGAGTAAATGGTATGCCCTTTCCAACTGATCTAAAATAGGTTAATATTCTTAATAATTACTTAACTAATAACCTTAAACGAAAAAATATTAACAGAGAGAGTAGCTTCTTGGTCAATTGTAGCAGTACAGCACTCAGGAGGGGACTCTTTATTGTTGACGAGTACAGCTCTTAAAATTAGACAAAGCATGATAGAGTTGCCCTTATTTTATGTACTACTCCCTTCTCTTTCAGGATTTGATTGGACACATTTTTAGTAAGAGTGATATTTATAATAACATGGGTAGTAGGTCTGTTATGAATGAAGTCTCTGTATTAGTTTTCATGTATTCAAATTGGGGCCAAGCCAGGACTTATCCAGAGGATCATTTTTTATTTACAAAGATAGCTAACAGCATCAAGCAGCCATTTAAGTTTGGGTGTGTTTCTGCTTATTACACATGTTGTGTTTCAGCCACCTTTTGTTAATGAAATGACAAGTTTTGCATCATGATTGCACATAGAATATGTTGTTTCTTATTTCTAGTGTATTTCCCACAGCTGGGAACCATAAGATTTATCATTTTAAGGCTATGAGATTATATTAAGTCCTTCTAATAAACTTTTGTCCATACACCATACGCAGAAATCAAACTCTCAACTAAATACTTAAAAAATCCAACTATTTACGTGTGTGTATTGTGCTCGACCATGGTAATATAATAGAATCTATTGTTTCTTATTGGATAGTGTTTGATGGGTGGAGCCATTATTGGTGTATTTTTCTTTCCTTCAATTTTGGATCTACCCTTGTTTGGTTTTCATTCTCCTCTCCCTATTATTGCTAATTATTGTTTCTATCCACAACTCAAGAGGTAAGGTCCGTTGCCTTTCTGGTGCAACTGTCTGAATGCTCCTATGAATTAGTTTCTGAATCCTCGTTCTCTACCCCACCCCTTTCCTGCTACTTGTTTTGTTTGCCCATATTATATTACACATAGTATCATATCATATGCTTGTAAATTTTGTTGACTCAAATGAAGGAAAAACTTGATCTAAAAGACAAGCACTAACTCATTCCATCATCTCTCTTAACGGCTTTTAATATTTTTCACACACATTTATGAACCATTATAAAATGATTAGTCTTTTATAGTCGTCCGATAGAAACCGCCATAAAAGAATATATATATATATATATATATATATATATATATATATATATATATATATATATATATCAGTTTGGACTTGCCGGTTGAATTGAGAACCGGTCAAGTGACTTGTCCATTTGAAAGAAAAATTAATACACCACAAAATCAGCCGAATCAGCTATTAAATTAGTTTGGACCATTTATGTTTTTAAAAATTCTAAATTTTTTCCAAATAACTTATTTTTATTTTAAATTTAGTAAAAATATATTTTATTCAAATAAATGTCTACTATAAAGTAAGTATATACCCCCACAAACATGCACTATTATTCATTTTTTATCTTATAAATATAGATTATGATGATTTCATTTCAAATTAGAATTTAATTTCTTAACAACTTTTTTATAAATTATTTATATTATATATTATATAACACTAAAAAAATTTAACTATTAACAGTTCAACTACTATTTGACCATGTTTGAACCGTGAATAATGTCTTCACCAGTTCAATGACCTATCTTTCTTTAAACACCGCTTTATTTTAACAATTTACATCGAAGTGTTGTTAAAGATAACTTTTTTTTGGTAGAGCAGTGTGTGTAGATATGTTTATATTTCACTCAGTTACTTACCTATCTAGAAAACATGAATTATATATGGTTGTGTTGTGTGCCTTCATTTTTTTTTAAATTAATAAAAATGTGGTTATTAAATTCATGTATAAAAGGGACCACTTTTTGTGATTAACACGTATGCTCATATGGTTGCATTGATGTTAAACAATCAAATGCACAGTGCTGAAATTCAATTTTTTTTATTAAAAGTATTGAGAGTGGCAAAGATTGAACACTAGACTGTTTGGTCATAAAGACTTTAACATCATATTAAAAAATTAAATATCCTAAAAACTTAATTTATTAAGTAAATGCCATATGAGTGATTTTATATTTTATTATAAGAATTAATTTTACACCTAACTGCATGTCATTAGAAGATTAAGAAACCCCTTTTAATGGTGTAAGGAAGGCCGATATATAATTTAATTGCAATTCCAACAATCGCCAAACATTCTTCTTTATTGCTAATTAGCGGAAAATGCATAAAAGTGAATTGCTTAATAAATGTATAACATACGAGAAGAACCACCCAATAACTGAAACCTATATCAATATTCTGGAACCTAAAATGAGAATATAAGTTGTTAGAGAGTCCCTATATTATATCGCGCAGGGGAACCTTATAGTTATAGGATTCCCACTTTACACAGGGTGGCCATTTAATAATAGCCTTATATTATAAGATCCATATATAAGGTACGTATAAATATATTCATTGAAGCAATCACATCATCAATTTGAATATTGATTAAACAACTATTTTGAGGATTAGAAATCGAGTTCATGGGAAACGCTTCCATTCTCAGAGACATGTTTGTGGACAAGGAGGCAAAGTGTGACGCAAAGCCCTAAAGATTCTCTTATAATAAAACTACTGCTCTTTGGATAAGGTTTTCCCCATATTTCATTTTCCACTGCTCGATCTATTTTCTCAAGGGAATTGCTTTAATACTCCATACTTTTTGTATATGGGTCACATATACAAAAATAAAGAATATAAAATATAAATAATATTTTAAGATTTTACCACATGTATTAAAGAAAGAGTAATGTTCTTGCTTTTGCTTTTTGTTAATATTATTATCTAATTTCCTATATATATCATTTTATATCTCTTTTAAGTTTAACTCTTCAATTTTTCTATAACAAATAAGAATTATATTAAGTTAAGAGGTATTATTGGTATAATATAATTTATGTTATTTTAAAATTATAAAAGTAATAAATAAATAGAAAAAGAAATCTCAAAACATAATGACATATGACATATATAAATGAATAGAGGGAGTATATGTCTTTTTAAGTTTTGTTGACAATTAAGTTCCATATTTTTTAGAGATATATACTCAAATAAGTGTTATAGAGTAGATCAACTCTCACCTATAAATTAGTTTTTGAGACAGAGTTAAGTCTAATTCAAATTTTAAAATGATATCAGAGTTAATTTTATATCAAAATCTTTTGAGGTATAGTTAAGTTTAACCCAAATTAACTGTGCACAAAAATTGTAAAAAAGTTTTATACAACTACCGTGAGAATTTGTTATTTTAGCATATATTTTATTTTGATATAAACTATATACTATTCAATCACCCTTTAAATGCTGTAATTAAGTGTGAGATTCAATCACAGTTAAAACTTTTCATTATTCGCACGAGTAAATTGTGCGGGGATTAAACTCGAGAGTTCTTCCTACACACTCGATCTATGTTGGCAATGGAGCTATTTTACCATATCCAAGTGTGTAAATGATGAAAATACATTTTGGTGCTGAATCCAAACTTTTTATTTATAATTATAATTTATATTGTTAATTCCTTTATGAATGTATTCGGCAGGTTAAAGATGACGTCTAACAATATTTGGCACGTATTCGCCAGATTTGAGTACCCAATGTGGTTTAAATTTATTTTATCTTAAATTCCAAGGCTTATCTGCAAAAGTTCAGGGAACCTCTGTGGGATGCACGTGTTTAGTGGATGGAATTTCATGTGAAGCATGTGCAGCTTTGGCTTTACGAGCTAATAATTAATTAATTAATAAACTACTAATAATTACACCAATATATGCATAGTGCTCTGTTTGTGTAATTTTATTATGTCCAACAAGGCCAGCTTGGTCAGGGTGTAATCTGCTGCACTCTTGTGTTTATCAGGAAAAAGTTAAACAATAATGCATCTCATTCCACAAAAATCAAATTCAAATTTAAGTAGACACCATCATCATCATCATCATGCTCTGGTTGTTCTTTTAATTTAATTTAGTGCTGACTTTTATCTATTACTTGTATCATTTTGGTCTTTTTTAATCACTAGCATTATGTGCCATAGGTGTCAGAGTGTGCTCATTAATTCTCTAAATCTGTCTTCTAAGCATTTCTTCAAACTAGATCGGTTTCATTATCAAAAATGACGTTGAGAGAATCTAATTCACAGTCTGCTCAGAAGATTATAGTATTACTATTAGTAGCCATTTGCCTCCTGGAATTAACTGACAGATTAATAGTTTAATTTGTATATTCAATGAGACTAAGGAAATCAGTTATTCATCTGTTATCAGATCCATGGTTAAGTTGTCCACTTTTAATAAAGTACCATTAATTAATTTAAAGTAGCCAAGCCAATCGATTTAATTAAAAAAAATCATGATCAGAAAAGATAACAAAAATTAACATTTTGTATTAAGGTGAATTTAGTAAGTCTTTTGGTTGTCCAAGGTCATGCTTTGCAATCTCGTGTTATGGCTTTTAGTTAGCTATACCAAAAACAAAGGCTTTTGTATATTATTTTTTTATCTCTAGATCCACAACCGACATTGGTGAGACTGATCCCTCATCACACAATTAACAAATTAAGCGGTAGAAGTCTCGTTAAATAGTTTTTTTATTTATCAGAGTTGGAAACCTAACCTCCAACCACATAATTAACAGATGAAGTGTAGAACCAGTACATCAATTATTGATTAAAGGCTTTGTACTTTGAAAAATGAGTAGTTGGTGATTGGGAGAAAATCTCATCTGAAGGAGCTACTTTGGTTGCTCCATTCTGTGTTAATTTATTCCCTTTGGTACAAAGATATTCCCTTCGAACCAATCCCTTCTTAAAGGCATTAACATGGAGCTTCCGTATAGATGTTAAAGTAGAAACTTGAATGCAAAGTCAAGCATCCACTTTAGAATGTATATATGATTAAGTAAACATTGTGCTACTGCTCGTTGATCCACGATGTTCATGCACAATTGCGACTTGTGATAAGTATGAGAATGTTTTCAGCAAATATGAAAACAAAAATAAACTGTGTTGCTTAATTATTAATACTAGAGATGAAGACAATCTTTAACCGTGGAGCCCTTGATTCCAACCGGGTAATACATGTTTTGAATTGCGGTCCACAACTGTAATTGTGGCTGCAATATAAAGGGGTTTCTTTTCAAGTGTCATAGGCCGGAACAACATTATGACCGCGATTGTGTAACCACATTAAACGTATTGTATGTAATTTCATGACATAAATGGAATGGAGATATTTTTTATAGGAAAAACCAGCTTTAATTGAAATGAAGATAATCTTGAAAAACAAGGTCTTAAGAGTCTCAAACATTTAAATACAGCAGCAAACACAAATAGACAACATAATAAAAATAACACAATTTTTGCAAAGCCTCCACAGTAGGAAACAGAGCTCGGTACATGAGGAATTTATCTTTGAAACCAGAGAATAGCAAAGGGCTATGCAAATAAAAAAGACAAGGAAGCCACGCACGGTGGGATCTAACAAAATACCACCAATAGAGATAATATTCCCAACCAAAAAATAGGCTCAAGAAACACCTGCAATTTGATGAGCCCATCACGAAAGCCCATGATTAATTGATCATTCTTGTTCTTGACCATATCAAGTTTATAAGGAAACCATGTGACAAAGCAAAATATTAAACTCTTCACACTTCTTTGAAGACTAGTGTAGGCCGTATCTAGGATTTTTTTCATTGGAGACAGAATAAAATAATAAATTTCTTCATAAAAATACATATAGTTAGAATAGAAATAAATTTTTTTGGGGTGGAGAGTTGTGGCCCTACACTTTCCCTTACATTTGTGAAAATCTCAAAATTAAGAAGCGAGTTTTATAATTTTTATCATCACATTTAAAATAAAAATAAAATCAAATGAATCCAATGCTTTTAGATCTAAGTAGCATGAAACTAGTAAGTACCCCTGCAAATCACGGGTTTGTTAATTTTAGAAATTTAATAAATTATATTTTATCAAATAATATTTATATTAAATAATATTTAAAAATTATAGTAATTAGAGTTCTTGTTTTTTAGATAAGCTTAACTTCATTTTTATTTGTGGTAGATATATTTTTCACAAGAAAAAAAATTCCAATGTTAAGTGTTGTTTTATTTTAATACATTATAAAATGATATTATCTTAAAAATGATTAAAAAAATTCAAATATTGTAGAAGCGTACACAATGAGTACTTATAAAATATAATATAAAAAACTATGATAATTAAGTCTTATACAAGAATAATAAATACTTTCAAGCTAATAAAAGACAAAAGATGTATAGAGAAACATGTATAAGATACTGGAAAAAAATGTGAACAATAAGAGAGTATATGAAATTAAATATAGGATCAATTGGTAAGATATCAAAATTATTTTACAAATTCTATTTGTTTATTCTATTTTCATTTAAAAGCTACAATTTTTTCCTTAAAATCTTCGATTAACATATATTTATTAATTGGACTAAAATTTTGCTAGACTAAAATTTTGAGATAAAACGTGTAAACGTATAATCTATTTTTAAATATAATAAATATTTTTAAAATATTTTATATTAATTTTTTACTTGTGTAATAATTTAATTTGCTTACTTTCTTATTCAATAATTCCAGTCTAATGAATTTAAATTATTACAGTTACTTTCAAAATTTTTTTTTATAAATTTCATATTTATTAACTATAAAATACAAAAAGTTGCCTAAAAATTTTGTACTTATATGTTTACAATAATTTATTGACTAAACTTTAAACTTTACTAATAATTATTTTACATTTTTAGGTATTTTTTTTATAAAACAAGACAATTGTTCATAAATATATTAATTCCCTAATTTATATCTTTTCGTACAAATGATACAAATCTTTTAGTCATGTAAATTGTAAAAAAAAAATTGAACGTATTTCTTTTTACTATCAATTTTTTATAATAGCAACATAAACACTTATAAAGAGAATTATATTCAAGAAATTTCATTTAAATTTTTTTATTCAAATCAATTTTACGTTAATTCTTTCAAATAAAAAGTGTAGGTTAATTGTGAATTTAAAATAATAATTTATCTCAAGTTTAATGAGAGATAAATTTTAAAAAGAATGAGAGAGAGAAAAATATTATTAATTATGTGTTGATTAATGCTGGAATGAGAATAATGAGTATGTCAAATAATGATTGCAGTAATGGAGAGTGAATTACACCACCCAATAAAGAAGAAAGAGACAATGAGATTTTTTTAGAAGGAATGGTTTGGCCGCATGTGAGAGAGAGTGTATTGTGAGAGTGCCTTACCCTCTAAAGTGAGTACTCACAATAAGAAATACTATCGTAGATAATGAAATAAATATTTGCTTCAATATGGTCCCTATAATATAGGAAATACTTGGTTTTGGTTCATAATTTTTTTTTGTTTAGTTTGGAATTTAATTTTGAGAAATCGATCACCATGATTTAGGGCCTGTTTGATTTCTGTTTTTAAAAACAGTTTTCTGTTTTATAAAATTAAAAAACAAAAAAACTTGTTTGGTTAAAATGTTTTCTTAAAATTAATTTAAAAACAGTTTCCTGTTTTTTTGTTTTTAAAACAGAAAAACCAAAACAGAAAAAAGTTGTTTTTGTTTTTTATTTTCAGCTTTGTTTCATTAATGGCATTATTGTAATTAAAAGGAATAAGAAAGTAAGGGTTTTTTATTTTTTTATTTTCAAAAATGTTTTTAAAATTATATTACCAAACAAGTTTTTTTCTTTTATTGTTCTAAAAAGTAGTTCTTAAAAACTATTTTAGAAAACAATTTTGAAAACAAAAAAATCGAAAACACAATCAAACAGACCCTTAGTTTCTTTGCTCTTTTTGGCTACATAACCAATTAAAAAAATGGTAAATTGCACTGATCTTCCCTAATGTTTATTATTATTGCACTTATCCCCTCTCTATTATTAACAAGGCACTATCCACTCTTATTTTTGCATTAACCTTCCATGAGGTTTATCTTATTGCACTGACCTCCTTTAAGATTTGTCGTTATAACACTCAGGACCCCTCTGTTATTCAAAATGATATATGAAGAATGGAAAGTCAATGCACTTTTCAAACTAGAGGGGAAGTCAGTACAATAATGTTAAACCTCAGGAGAGGTAAGTGCAATTTCCCCTTAAAAAATAATGAATTATGAATCAATCTATATTCTATTTTGCAATCAATACTCTTACTTTATTTGATTGTATTGAATCTATCTAAAATTAATGACCTATCTTGGAAGCCATAACATATCAACAAATTACAGTTTGAAATTGGGTGTTGGATTTGCCACCGTAATCACATATTTTGACACAGCCTTTAAAGCAAAAAAATTGAATTTTTCCTAGTTCTAAAATCCGAAATATAAAAAGTAGAAATATTGATGGTTCTTTAGAACCAAGACCACAAGCAAGCTGTTGAAAAGGGGGAAAGTTGTTGCATCTCCCACACTATGAATCTATTATACATTTATATAGAGATTGTATTTGTTTAGCTAATATTCTCAATGTTACCCCAAAAAATTCAGGACTTGATGACCCCAAGTGTTTCTGCTTGAAGTGACAGGGAATGTTTAACATCACCAATTTGAAACCTGTGTTCCCCCATCGGGATTCTCCTAGTGCCAGCCCTATCAACCACACTTAGAAGCTTGCAGACATGAATATTAACTCGTACCCGCTGCTGAGCCTTAGCAGGAAGGTGAACTTTCTCAAATGCCACTAGTTGTTTAATTGGTGCCCAATGGCCATTACCTCTAGGTGGTGTTGAGAACACTAACAAAGTGTGCGTGCCATCTCTGGACCCAACATTCTTAACATCGACTTCAAGTTTAATAGAAAGCTTGCCACATCGTGCATGTGTCACTCTAATTGCCTTGTTTGAAATGTTTGAGCTATTGCCATGGCGATGCCCATCCACCGGAACAGACAAAACTTTGGGTGCAGTAGCTAATGTGTGAACAAAGTGGGTGTAGGACAATCCATAACCAAATGGGTACACCACCAGGCCTTTGTAAAATCGATAGGTTCTTCCTGGGTACCCTGTGGATCGACTTGCTCGCATTGCCATGTTTGTCATTGGCAAGTTCTGAATGTACCCTTGTGGGTACCATGTCATAGGTAGTTTTGCCCCTGAAATTGAAACACCATGTTATTATAATCTTCAACTTTTTGCCCATTTATACATTGAGAGAGAGAGAGAGAGAGAGGATCTATTGACAAACCAGGATTTGTTGTTCCAAACAAGACATCTGCAATGGCGGCACCACCAGCTTGACCAGGGTATCCAGCCCACAAGATGCCTACGATTCGAGGGTCATTCTTTGCAAAAGTTATATCCACAGGCCCACCAGACATTAAGACCAAAATGGTTGGGCCCTTAGAGGCAGCTGCTACCTTCGACACAAGGTCTTGTTGATGCCCAGGAAGAAGCAAGCCAGCTCGGTCCACGGTTTCAGCCTCGATGGACTGATCTAGTCCCATCACTAGAACAGTTGCATCTGCTTGCCGAGCTGCATTTAGAGCCGACCCAAATTTCTTGTCATCATTGCAAGCCACATTTGCACACCCGAGCTCGTGAATAGTCTTCACATACCTCCCTATTCCTTCCAAAGGACTCGTGTATCTACAACCAATACCTAATAATCAAGGAAAACAAAAAGTTATAACGAGACCCTTGGCCTCACATTTTCGTAAACCTTAATTAAGTTTGTGTCTTGGTCACATATTTGTAACAAGATATTTTCTATAGTGTACAAGGACCTACCCGCATAGTTGCCTATCATTGTGACGGTGGCATTAGAATTGGGCCCAATAACAGCCACGGTGCGGTGGCGGCGAGTGGAGATGGGCAAAGAGGGACCATTATTCTTAAGAAGCACGATCCCCTGTCTAGCAGCTTCAAGAGCTAGCTCTTGGTGAGTTGGGGTGCACACATCTCTTGGACCAAGGTTGCCATATGCCTGGTTTGATGGCTCACCATCAAACATCCCTAGCCTCATTTGAACTGTCAATGTGTTTGCTAATGCAGCATTCACATCAGCTTCTGTTAACAGGCCTCTCTTGATGGCATTCTGCGTATGAGCCCCTAGGAAAGGCCCACAATCCAAATCCAAACCTGTAATAACATGATCCAACATCAAGCCGTTTTGCCTTCTATTATGATATATCCATCAATGTGGAAGAAATTAACTAACCTGCTTTAATGGCATCGGCAGCTGCTTCTTCTGGTGTTGATGTGTAATGTTGGCTAGTGTAGAACACCCCAACAGAGTCACAATCTGATACAATGTATCTGAATTATAGGCCATAACAAATTAAGCAAAGGGTAAGTTTTATTTGCTCGAGATATATATAAGTGTTTTTGGGTTTGTTTGTAATCTTACCCATTAAGACCCCATTGGCCACGAACAGTTCTCTTGAGAAGGTTGGGGTCTGCACAGGTAGGGACACCATTAACTTGATTGTAAGAACACATCACACTCGCCACTTTACCTTCCTTCACACACATCCTGAATGGCACATTGAACGTGTCTTCTATGTCCTGCTTGCTCACCTGGGAATCAAGCTCAAAAATTAAGGTCTACTCAAAATATTACTAGCTCCGTCCAGATTATAAGATTTTATAGGGACAATTATATTTATTAGTAAAACATGTAATGAAGCTAATTAATGCATTGGTTTTAAAAAAAATTATAAAATCTTTCATATTTACCCTTAACTCTTTCACCATCTCTTTAATGTTATCTCATTCTCTCTTAATAAATGCAATAAATAAATATGGAAAAAGAAAATAATTTTTTCTTAAAATTAGTAAAGGGTCTTATATTAAGGGACACTAAAATTTCTCTAAAGGATTTTATAATTAGAGACGGATAGAGTATTAGTTTAATAAAAGATATATTGAATTGCTACATATTTCTCCTAAAAGTGATTGATAAACATATAAATAATGGTAGACACCTGAAGAGAATACAAAACTATAGGTATTGGGGTGTCTGTTACTATTCTGTAAGTATCGAGGTGTCTGCCACTATTTATATGTTTAACAATCAACCTATTTTTCTCTCATCCAAATTTGCATATCCATACCTTTGCATTAAAGTGAAAGCGATCGACACCATTCCAATTGTCAAGGTCATAAGCCGTGAAGTGTTTGCAAGAAGCAGCCACTTTCAATCGGGTACTGTCTGTTCCCTGTAGTCCTCTCACATAATTGGCTGCATACTTACCGGCTAGAAGTGGGTCCTCACCGGGAGTCTCCTGTCCACGACCCCATCGTGGGTCCCTGAAAATGTTAACGTTTGGGCTCCAGTATGTAAGCCCACCCTTTCCACCATTGTACATAGCCCTTGCTTCGTCCGAGACCACCTGCATGCGCATTACCCTCATATGTTAGATTTTTATCAACCTTCTAAAAAGGATTTGTATAGGTTAATATTCCCACCGTTCCAAGAATTTTGTTGTTTTCGCTTTTTACATATTTTCTATTAGTTAAGAAACTGATAGAAACTTAACTATCTATTAGTTATATTACACCGGTACGTACTTTTGTTAACTATTACATCAAACTTAGAAAAAAGAAGCAAAATTCCAAAACTATCCTAACAACACATAAGGCATCAACAAGGGGAACAAAATATCAAAAAATAACAGAGTAAAGTAAAATTAGATTGACTATAATATATATACTATAGACTATAGAGTTTAATGTTATTTTAAAACAGTTTGAAATATTTATAATTTTAACAGTTATAACCGAAAAAATCAATAATTAATTGTGAAAGTTTTTCTTCTCGAATTAATCACTTTTGACTAATTTAGTTTTATACAAATTAATTTCTGGTAGAGATTAATCCAATATACTCCCTCCGTCCCAAATTATAAGACCCTTTAGAGACAAACTCGATGTCCCAAATTATAAGACTCCTTCTAGATTTCAGGAAAAAAAAAGTTTTTCCTTTTTTACCCCTTGCATTCATTATATTTTAAATTCCAAAACTTTAATTACCACCTCTACTAATTACTTCTTTCATATTCTCAACCAACTTTTGGTATATTCAATACTTACATTAACAATTTCCAGATTATTTTAAATAGGGGCATATTTGGAATATGTGTATAAAATGTAACAAAACTAACATATTAATTAGCTTATTACATGTTTTCTTAATAGGCGTGATTGTCTGAAAATGACCTATGGTTTGGGAAGGAGGGATTGGGAAGGAGGGAGTAATTTATATGAACTCAAAAAATGAATGAAGTGTAAGTATGTTTGATTGAATTGGAGAGGAAAGAAAGAAAGCTCACCCGTCCGATTGCTTCCCACAAGGAAGCATTGAATGAAGCAGCGGTGGTGATGACTTGAGGGAAGCTAGTCGCAGCAGGGAATTGGCCACCAAACTTGGTCCCGGGACCCACATTTGAAACGCCGTGTAGTGCCTCCGACCACCACTCATAGCCTTTGATTCCGAGCCTCGGAACCGCCGCGGCATTGTTCACCAGCAGGTTAACCTTCTCTTGTAGTGTCAACCTTCCAATCAGGTCCTTCACCCTTGCTCCTGTTGGCATCGATGCCCGGCAAAATGGCAAGTTCGTCGAGGCGGTGTTCTTCGGGTCACAGGCGAAAGGCTCACGTGCCTGGCCACCGGAAGCTATGAGGAGAAAGATAATGGTGATGAGGGGCAAGGACATGAAATCCATTTGGGAAAGAGAGAAGAATGTACGTAGTTGTAGGCTTTGGTGGTTTGAAACATTATGGGATGGAGGGAACAATATATATAGGTGAAGTGACATATCCAAATTCTGTTAGCTGGCCCTCAATTTGGTGATTGGAATTTCCATTATGTCTTTTTTTTCTCTTTTTCAGTTAACTAGTTTTTTAGAAAATGAAGCAACTTGGCTGGTGAGATTTCAATACAAGTTGGTGACTAACAGAAAAAATCAATAAGCTAAGTAACAACCAGGGGAAACTAGTATGCCGTCTTAATTTGAACCCTAACAAAGTATTAACCTAATTTATTTAGCAAATAAGTTTGACTTATCCCAAATCTGATATAAACTATACCATAAACCCTGACAAGAATCTGACTCATTTCTAACCGTTATTAGTTGTTGTTCATTAAATGAGATTTAATCATTTTGCAGCATTTTTCTTTTCGGTGTTGCTTTGTGCACATTTCTTACAACATTAATTCAATTCTCATACACAACTGAGTGCATGTTTGGAAACTTGTTCAAAAATTACAATAAAGTTAAAATTATGGTATACAAAATTAATTTCATTTAGTAGGTAAAAGCAATTCCAGTTAGTTTTTGCTTCTGCCCACTATGATTTTAACTTTATTGTAATTTTCAAACGATTTTTAAACATATATTCACTCATATTGTATGAACGTGTGTGAAAAAATATGTCCAATGTTGAGATATATAATTGCCGGGTTGGCTAAATGACCCCATGATTAATTGAGGTTATTTAACCTCATGTCCACATGGACCAGTAAGATTGTGCCAAAATCAAAATTAAAAAATAATTTAGAAAGAAATAAAATAAATGACACAATCTTACTGGTTCATATGGACATGGGGTTAAATAATCCCAATTAATCATGAGGTCATTTAGCCCGATACTCCCCCTCCATTTGAAAATGTTGATAGGTGTAGTGGATAATACATATCTTCATTTTGTACACTAGATTAGATGATTGACGAGTATGGGTGGCGTAGCTAGGCATATTGATCCAAAACAATAACATGGATGGGCAATTGTTAAAGGTGACTCTGTTCTGTTCCTGGGGTATGGCTATTGGTCCTACTTGTTAGACATTAGACATTAGTTATTAGGACATGTGGGTTTTGTTAGACAGGCCGCATGTGGATTGACTTTCCTTTCTTTGGTGGCAACATTTTCTAGTAACACATTTAACTGGATGTTAAGTGTATCAAATGTTGAGATACTATTCTGTCAAACCTACCAATTTTCATGATAAGTGGATGGCTGAAGTGGAATCTATTAATTTTGATATGTAGTTTGTAAGTTGACTCTAATTATTGTCGAGATTGGTAGTTTGCTAACAATTTTTAGTGAATTAAATCACCGCTAAGGCTAAGCTATTAATTATTCATGACTTGGTTAATGGTTTTCACACTTAGTTCAGCTGTTAACTTCATAAGATGGACTAAAACTGTAAATAGATTGAGTAGATCACACACTTGTTTGAAAAATCAGAGACATGATCAAACCAGGTGGTGGGAGTCAGGTGCAACGGAAATTAGAGATTAAATTTCAGAAGTGCAGTGCTTGTTGGTTGAGAGTAGCTTCACTTATAAGTGATGTAAGATCTAGGACAGAGGTTCTGGCTCAGATAATAGCCCTAACCCAAACCCAAAGCAAGCCATTGTGGTGGATGTCTCTAGCTGCATTACCGAAAGATAAGGAAAAAAAATAAAAGAAGCCATTACTTTGCAAAATAATGTATTAGAGTCGATAAAACATTAATGAAAAGCTTCAGTATTAGGTTTTCTTGGGAAGGCTCCCATAATGTGTTTCATCTACTTTTCATTCATAATCCAAAATAAGTTTGTGCTACAGTATTTATTTACTTCCTACATGTGAGTGATGTCTCAGTAAGGCCCAACTCTACACTAGATGGATAATATCATATTGATTGGTTGCTTTAATTCCTTCAGTTCCAATTCTGATTAGCTTGTTGGTCCATTTGTCACTTGGGCTTCTTCCCCTTCTCCTTTCTTGCACGTGGCCCATTAAGCTGAAAGTCTTGCAAACAATCTGGCTTGAAAATTTGATAGCATATTGCGAGCAAGACTGATGCGTCGAGCCGGAAAAAATGCTCATGCCCAGCCAGGTAAAATAGACAGCCTGAGCCAAATCGGGCAAGACCATGAAAAATGTGACTCGTCTTAATGGGTTGGAGCAAGATGAACAGGTCGGACCAGATAAATTGAGTTAGGTCGGGCAAAACAAGTGGGCAAGTGCCAGGTAGAACGAGTGGGCCGGCGCCTACGTCGATACCTGGCCGTTCGGGTCGGTGTCGAGCCAGTCAGGTTGGCACTAGAATGGTAGGCGTTGGGGCAAAGTCAACTTTTTTTTTGTCTAAGGCAAAGTCAATCTAAATAAGCCAGACAAAACAGACAGGTGGGCATCGCCCACAAGCATCAATTCCATTTCAGGATTTTAGATAGTTTTTTTGTTTTGATAGCAAGAGAATATGTTCTCTATTAAAGCCTTTTTTGGAACACCAGCAAAAAATTACATCATTTAGGACCTAGCAGTAGCCCACTTCTAAGACAATATGATAGGCCAAAAGTTAACAACCGAAGTTACAGGCTCATTTGCCTAGGAATCACATAGGGTCAACCATCAATGAACATTTAGTTTGTTAGAAATTATGAGGATACATTTGATTTACGGAAAACATAAAATGTGATTGTTGTAGTTTTAAATCACCACAAACTATATGCAACAATTTGCTTGAAACAGTCACAATTATAATATACGTTTTTATTTTCACTGCAATTTGTGGCGGTTAGAAACCACCACAAATTATAAGTGTGATCTGAATGTCTATAACACAAATGTCCCTATCATTTTACTTTTGGTATATATCACTCCTCTTCTCTAAATGTTCATGCTTAATTTGTGTTGTTATATCCTCTAATACTCTGTAAGTCTGCTTGTAAAAAAATAATAAAGCAAGGTTCCTATATTAAAGCAAGGTTCTTAATTACCTACAATAACATGCACACAATAGGCATACCTCAACTCAGCTCTCTTTAACTTCTGTACATAATCACCACATAAAGCTGCAATATTAACATGAATTACTAACCATACGCAAAAGGAAAATGATTGATAGACACTCGGTTGCTCAACATCCAACCGACACCTGCTAAATCGCCACAAATTGCAGGTGTCGGTTGGATGTCCAACAAAATAAATGTCCATTGATGGCGACCCTACTACTGAAAACCACAGCAACTAGAAAGACTTGAGGAACAGCCAGTGTGAGACTTTTTTCTCAATATTCTTCTCCTTAATAGTATCCAAGCTAGGCTTCCAGTCCTTCCCTGACACCTGCCTACTCAAACTCAAATACTCTGGCCTCCTCTCTGCCATCTCTGCTAAAATCTCAGCAAACTGATCCCTCTCCTCCTTCTTCTCCACTTGTTCCTTTCTCCGAACGGTTCCTGGCTCCACAATGCTAGTGTTCTGGCACAGACTGGGAAGCCGGGGCAGAAACCCTGAAGAACAGACAAGATACTTGGAATGCAGAGCAGAGTTAACCATCAAGAGAATGCGGCGACTCTCTTCGCCGCTCAACCCAACGGGCTTCCCTCGCTTCATCGGAACCATCAAATAGACCTTGTTCATGTCTAGCTTCTTGTCAGCAGGCAATGGTGATGGCCTTCTCTGGCTCACACCTGCTTGAAACTCAACCACTACCTGCTGTGGTTGCTCCAACATGAGCTCTGCCACCGTTACCGGTTGGTCGAATTCGCGAACCGAGCCATCTGAGAAAACGACTTTAACGGTTGCATCCGAGGGACGAAGTGAAATTTGGTTACCCATTATTGGGTATGTTGTGTGAGTGTGAATTGAATTAGATAAGAAGGTTTGATTGTGTTTATATTGTGGTTGGGAAATGTATATATGTAGTAGGAGGAATTGATGTTTGTTAAACCGCTCCATCTCGTGACGCACATCATTGTGGACTTGGTATTGTATGATTTTGGATGTGAGTTACAACATAACTTTCAGAGTTTGACTTGGGAAATAGTATGTCTCTCCCACGTTCTTAATTTAGTATTTCCTTAATTAATAGAGTCAAATCGTCACAGTTAATTCGGTGGGGTTGTAAATGTAATCTCTTGTTTTTATCCAGGGAACTCCATAGCCCAATCCATTTACCTAACAAGGAAGGAACCGTTCAACTATAACTTGTTTACTAATTTAATTAGATTATATCATTATGTGGGTGGTACCTGATGCAGTAGAATCTTCTTGAGCACTTCAATTTCTCTCTCTCTCTTTCTGTTGTGATTTTCCTTCTATGTTGCTAGTGACGTCTCACTTGATTAAAATTAAGTTTTTGTCTCTTCTTGGTGGTTATAATCTTAACCTTTTAACCCTTTTCTGTCACAAATAGAACATGAAATGGACATTCAGGTAATCACTGTGTTGGGTACCCTGTATTGTACGCTATGCTTAATCTGATGTGCAATCAACGACGTGAATTGTGAGAAATTAATTTGGTGCCATGATCTTGACCTCGTGGAAGATGGCACGAGTTGTATGCCATAATTCAGGGGATTTTGTCTACAAATAAATTTAGCATCGCAAATCCTCCTACTACTACCTGATCAACCGACTGAAATAAGTTTCTAGAATATGGGGTGTGCACCTAACAACACAATAAGCCACAATTCTTTTAGAATATGCTAAAAAACCAATAACAAGTTTGAGCAAGAATTAGAAGAAAACAATTAAACCACATAGCACAACTTTGGTAGAGGTCTCTTACATTTCAATTTTTGAGTTCTTACTACTTCTCGAGGTGAGAATGAGAAGCCTCTCCCCACACTCACATACGAACCCTCACGAAATGGATGCTCATGAAAACTTTGAAGACAATAATTGTCTCGTAGGTCGTAAATGGGGACGATGAGTAGGTAGAGAAAGAAGGGGACAAAGGGGGACGATGCGGAGGAAGGGAAAGAAAGGGACAAAGGAGAGGAATACCGGTTTTCTTGTTCTTCCTCTTTGTCAATTAGGAAATTAGGGTTTTCAATTTGATTTGTTGCTAATTAGAGCTAAAATTATGGTCAGTTAATTTGGAATTAGGGGTAATAGCTAATGCTAAAAAAAAATTAAAACGGTTTGAAAGTCATGTCAAAGTCACTTATGCATGTGGCCATCCCACCATGGACACCTGGTAAAATTGCCAAAGTTCGGGTTCAGGCTAGAACCAAAGCCAACCATTTCCCTAATCGTGTGAATGAAAACCCAAAGTTTCTTTGGTAACTAAAACTGAATCTCGCTTATTTTAGAGAAAAAAAACTTATTAAACAAATTTTTTATATTAATATAACGAATTGCAATTGTGTATGCCAGGCAATAATACCGTGCACCCAAAATAATAGTCCTGTTTTGAGAAGATCTACAAGAAATAGGAATCCACCATCTTACTTACAACATTATCATTGTAATCTGCTCAATGCTACAGGACAAACATCAGAAATTCAGAAGCTTCATCATTATCCTCAAATATCAGGCATCCAATTCCTAACCATGTCTCTTTTCAATAAATTTTCCACTCCTCATAAGCATTTTTCCCTAGCAATCTCAACCTGTTCAGAACCAAAAAGTTATGAAGAGGAAATTAAACATGATTATTGGAAAATTGCTATTGAAGCCGAGTTGTTGGCCTTGGAGAAAAATAAAACTTGGACCATTACTAAACTTCCTCCTGATAAGAAAACAGTCCAATGCAAGTGGATTTTTGAAGTCAAGTACCATGTTGATGGTTCTATTGAAAGATATAAGGAAAGATTAGTTGCCAAGGGATATACATCAAACAGATGGAACAGACCATCTTGATACATTTAGCCCAGTTGTTAAGCTGACTACAGTAAGAATCCTTCTGGCATTGTAAGCAGCTAATAACTGGCACCTACATCAATCGGATGTAAACACAGCCTTCATCCATGGTGACTTACATGAGCAAGCTCCTCCTTGTCTTGCAGTTACTGATTCATCACTTGTTTGCAAATTAACCAAATCTTTATATGGATTCAAGCAAGCAAGTTGTCAATGGAATGCAAAACTCACTCAAGTATTGATTGATTCAGGCTACAAGCAATCCAAGTAAGATTATTCATTGTTTGTCAAGAGTCAAGACTACTTCCACTTCAACCACTGCCATTTTGGAGGGGAAGTAGTCTTGACTACATTCAGTGGATGACTTAGTATTTGCAGGAAATTATCTTCTAGAAATCAATCACATGAAGAAGCTATTGGATCAGACTTTTAGCACCAAAGACCTTGGACAACTCAAATACTTCCTAGGTTTTGAAATTGCAAGGAGCAAAGAAGGAATTACTTTATACCAAAGGAAGTACACTACTGATTTGTTACAAGATAATGGTCTTTTGGCTGCAAAGCCTTGCTCCACATCCATGGATTCAATGGTCAATGGTCCATGTATAAAATACTCTTGGGAACGTTGGTTTACCTCACTAATTCTAAACCTGATATCTCATATGCTGTGGGAAGACTAAGCCAGATTTTGGCATCTTCTACTACACTACATTTTGAGGAAGCTTTGAGGATCCTTAGATATCTCAAGGAAAATCCTGGAAGTGGCTTATTTTTCTCTTCACAACCTTCTGTCTCACAGATTCTGACTGGGGAGCTTGTCCAGATACACGAAGATCTATTACAAGTTTCTGTTTTTTCTTAGCATCATCATTGATCTCATGCAAAAGCAAGAAACAATCCACTGTGTCTCGGTCTTCTTCAGAGGCTAAGTATAGGGCACTTGCTCAAGCATCTTGTGAAGCTTAATGGATCATTTATTTACTTCAGTATTTCAACATCTTTGATTATGCTCCTGTTAATCTTTATCGTGACAATCAATCATCTTTGCACATTGCTCACAGCCCTTTCTTTCATGAGCACATTGAAATAGATTGTCACTTAGTAAGAGGTTCTTTTCTCTACAGATTCTCTCTCAATTTTTACATCGGAGACACTTTTTATTAAAGAAGCAAGTTGCTAATTCAACAAAAAAGTGCATCCGAATTGTTATTTTCCCCCTTTCATACTTTTTAACGATAAACCAAATAGACTCTTAATTATTGAACTACAAGCATGTTTTTAGTGATTTCCAACATTTGGGAACTTTGCCTCTTTTTGGAGATACATAGCATCTGAAAGCAATTTGTAGTAAAGAGTACTACAGTATTAAGATTCATGAAGCAAATAAATATCATTCATGTTTTCAGGGAATGATGGAGCAATTCTGCACTGACTTATCTAATGTCTTCCAACATCGTTCTTTTCTTTATGCTTTTGTGATTACGGTCGCAGCAATGATAGTGTAAAATTCACGTTTGGCCAGTATTATCTTGGACAATTCATTATATCACCAAATCCATGGAAGAAGCTGAATCTAATTAGCAGATTACTGATAGTGTCGCCTTACAAAGTAAATCCTTAATTTACTTCCAAAATCATTGGAGACTAGGTAATTAAATTTGACCCGTCACTGTATCCCTCCAGCTCAATGATCAGTTAATATTAGTTCAGCTCCTAATTCTTATTCAATTCTTGTTTATTTATTTTTTCTGTTTTGGAGAAATGAGTTTCTCTTGCCAAAGCACCAAGTATTCGAAGATTTGTATTATACAAAGTGCAAGTTACATTTAAATAAATTACAGGCAACAACATGGTGGATGTGTTCTAGTTGAACTTGGAGCTAAAAGGAAACCAATTTCTTTCATGGGTGTTTCACAATTACAACAGGACACTTTGCATGTTTGGCACAATGATCACTCACACTTCCAAGTAGTGCCCTGCAAGTAGGCAAGAAAAAAAGTGAGTTGTCTTATTACAACCTTCTTTTCATCATATATAACAATTCCTACAACTACACAAAAACACCTAAAAAAAAAAAAAAAGTAAAACAATGACATTACCTCTTAAAGAAGCCATAGTCATGACTTCCCAAGACCAAGGTGTCAGCCCCTAGTTTCTTCACTGCACTACATATAACACTCTTGGCATCTCCTGTTCCAACTACTTTCTCCACCTTTATCTGCAAAATCTCAAATTGATTACATGGCTCAAACATGTGACCGCAATTAGGCCGATTACATGGCTCGAACCCGTGACTGCAAAATCACATCGCAGCAACCTTACTATTGCGCCGCAGCTCGTCCACTTTCAAATTCAAATAAAATGACAATAAAAAAGAAAAACTTAACGGTCTGGGATAAGACAGCCTACATTAGAAGCGTTTAAGTTTCCACAAATAGCTTCAGCTCTTTTCATAACTGAATTAGCTAACTGCATATTGTACTTTTCAATAGCATCAATCATGTCATCAGAAAAGATGTACCCTGTAATGAAAAGTCATGAGGAAGATGGTACAAAATAATAAATAAGTTGAGGAGTGAAATTAATTAATTAATTAAATACCTGCAGCATCTAAGGAGTAGACAGCAGAAGGTGGTTTAACATAGAGGAGAACAAGGTTGCTGTTGATGTTGTCGTTGATGTTGTTGTTTTCAGAAATAAGGTTGCTGATGCACCAGGAAAGTGCATACATGCTCTCCTTGCTCTCATCAACAGCAACCAAAGTCTTCCGCTCTTTCTTTTCCATTTATGAGTAGCTTAGCTTAACAAAGTTGTTGTTGGCTTTGAATTGTGAATAAGAGAGGCAAGTAGGATTCTATTATATACAAGATTCATCATGCATGCGGATTGTATCTTCGGGTTCAAAGGTTAAACCCGTGGATTCTTTGACGCCGGTTTCACTCAAGTCAACACGATGACGATCGATTAACCTCACTCATTGTTAGATTTTTTTTTCTCCCCACTTGTTGAAATATCTCTTTTTTTCGAACCTCACTTATTATTGAAGAGAGAGGAGTGACATAATAATAAGAGATGTGAATGAAAAACAAAAGAGATAAAGTGTGTGAAATTGAGATGAAAAAGAAAGTAGGGTGTATATTTGCTTTAGTGGAGAGGTTTTGTTCATCCAAAATAAATTCGATTCCGAAACTTTACTTAAGAGAAACGAAACGTGTAACACTTATTATAAACACAATATCAACGCAATTAAGTGATGCAATGCTCGTAAAAATATCTCAAAATATCTTGCTACTCATTGTACGTATAAATAAATAAAAATTATTTAATTGTTAAATAAGAAAGAAGTGTGAAAAACGGAAAAGCGCGATGGCTTTTTTATATGGCTTTTGATTAATTCACACTCAATTTTTTATCACAATTTCACGCATTTTCGGTTCATATGGATTTCTTCTTTTGATATCATATCACATGCATATATTTTATTTTTCTGTTTTTTCTTCGTATATCATTAAGGTGTGAGTGAAAATTGGGTGTGTACCCTTCTTTATCCTTTTTTATTTTGTCTTGGCTTGGGGATGCAATCCAAAGATGCTTGGCTAAGATAGAGCAAAATCATAGAACCAATGGTGTCATTTTCATAAACCAAGTGGAGCTCTATCTTCTCTTCATCTTTTTCTCTTTTTGTGGGGCATGTCTAGTTAAAATTGTGATTAGGAAGTTTTTCTAATAATAATATCTTTTAATCTTACTTATAAAAATATGAGTTGTTTATCATAAAATTAATTAACTAAAAGACTATGTGCAAAGGAAATAAGAAGTGACTGTTAATTTAAACAGAAATTCTTCACTTTTGTTTTGTTTCACAAAACTATCACAGTTCAAGGAAAGCCCTTAAGTTGATAAAGGTATAAATTTGGCTAATTTCTGAAGAATCTTTTTAAAAAATATAATAATTGAAAAGCTATATATGTCTTGTTATGTGACACAATACCGTAACAATATAGACAATTGACAATTCTGCTTTCTGTCACTTTCTTATCCATTTAATGAATGGCAGAATCTAAACCCAGCAAGTACACTATCTCCCAAAATTAGTTTGCTTGCTAAGTTACCTTTCTTTGAAACCTCTTGTTTTTGTCAAAGTAATATGTATTACTAGGACTAAGCCCAAAAAGGAAAGGTACAAGCCCAACCAGTACCAACAAAACAACAGGGCTTATAATAACGTAGTGTTTTGGGCTTAGAAGCTATTTTTAAGTTCAAGCTTTAAAAAGTTGTTCGCCAGTTTTATTGTCTTTTAACTTAAAAATCACTTTTAAGAAATAAAATTTTATTCTTTAATATTTTCTCAAATTAATTGAAATATTAATCATAAAAGATGAAATATTTCATAAACGCGTTTCAATTAAAAATTAAAAGATTTTTCAGCATTTCTTTTTTGTGTAAATAAGAAATCCAAAAGAGAATAGTAGGAATATTTAATAAAATTTCTTATTTTTCTAAAAATATCAATATAATATATTTAATAAAAAAATTATGTATTTCTATTAAATCAATCTTAAAGATAAAAATAAAATTATCAAAACATAGTTTGAGAGTATCAAATTATATTTAAAAACTTTTAATAAACAATCCACAGGTGAAAAATAAATGAAAATAATATTGTATATTTAGATTTGTTAATATTTTCTTATAAAAATGGTAAAAAGTATTTTAAGGAATATTAATTTAAGGGGATCAAGGCAAAAGTGGAAACTCGGAAACATGGACCTTAAGCCCACAGGCCACAGGGAGGAGAAGATCCAATTTGGGGTGATTGGGAGAGAAAGTACCTAACATCAACCCACACATCAAATCAAATAACAATCAAACTTGACACATTATAGCCCATATGCTCCTTTCAAAATGCAAATCATGTCTCTTATTGCAAAGCGAGGGTTATGTTTATGTTTATGCTTCACCTTCCCTGAAAGGTGAAAGAAAGCCTCTAAGATTTCTAACTTTTTTATAACTTCAACCTGAACTTGGAAGGTTACACATCAATATTCCATAAGGTTACATTATCGTTTTCACTCCTTGTCAAAACAGTTAAATTTGCAAATATAAGCCGTAGCTTCAACAAAACTCGAAGGAACAGAACAATTTTTATCAACCACCACCAATTGACACGGTAAAGAAAAAACAAATTAAATGCAACCTCCTTTAGTTATTAAGCAATAACTAACATAACAGTAATGTCCTTAAACCCCATTTATTTTATTGCTTAGGAAGTTAACATGTTCCCTCTTAATTAATCATGTTAAGTTATTAATTTGTTCCATGAATGCAAGTTAAGTTAGCGCCGCCCACTTAATTAAACATGTTCCCATTTTGAATGGCGAAGGAAGGTTCCATAACCATATGGCAACCCAATTAACATGGCTCATCATTGTTGGATAAATGATAAATCATAAATCTAATATCCAAATTAAGTCTAAACAATGAGACTGGGAGACGATAAGACCGAGAAAGCATGCATATGCACTCGCGTCAATTAGCATGCTCAACAGAGTATTACATTCTTTATTGGGGAAACAAGTTCTATTTCAAATCAATTTTATTAGGTGACCGAATCCATATATTATATAGTATAAAATAGTGATCCTAATCCTAATAATATACATATGTACCCAAAAAAGTCCTAATAATGTACACGTGAAGAAACTTTATATGGTACGTGGTCAAATTAGTCTCTAACTAAAATTTAATGTGAGTAAAAAGATTAATTTGATCTGACTAAATTACTTATTTTTTTCCTTTCATCAACAAATTTGACCTATACTTATATTTTTAGAGAACAATTTGCTCAATAAATCATTGATAAGTACTACTTCCTGTTTCTCAAAAAGTATTGTTTTAGTCTTTCTTTATTTTTTTAATATGTTTGTTGTTTTAGATAATCAAAACATATTTTCTATATTTTTCCTTCTACACCTCAGTGATTTCGTCTCATCTATCACCTTTCATATTAACCAATCACAATTTTTCTATATCTACTACATTCTTCTTTATTTAAGGTAATATTTTTTATTTTCTTGTTCTTAGCATTCAGATTTAATAATAGGTTTAACAGTAATTTTGATCCCTCACTTAACACGAAGTTGTACTTCTGTTCTCTCACGAAAAATATTAGTCATTTTCGTCACTTACTTTAACAAACGACAGCAATTTTGATCACTCATCACTATTCAGTCAAAAAAGTTAGCAATTTTCATCCTTAACTTTGACAAATGATAGCAATTTTCGTCTCACTTTGACAAATGACAGCAGTTTTAGTCACTCATTACTATTTTCATCCTTATGAAAACACAATGAAATGTTCGCTTTTTTACGGAATAGTGATAAGGGACCAAAATTATTATCGTTTGTCAAAGTAAGAGATGAAAGATATGTTATTAAGCCTTAATAATATAAATAAGGATTTTTTTAATGAAATTGTAATATAAAGAATTGGGTCATCTTACTTTACTCTGTGTCATCATCTTAAACATGAATTTTTGTTTTTATGAAACAGACGTAGTAATGATAAATTTGTTGGTTCAAGTATGAAAATGGAAGAATAAAAAAGAAGAAAGAAATGTGGTACAGCGTGGCATGGAAAGGAGAACCCGCCGAATGAATGAGTGTTAATCATGCATTTGGGTGTACGCGTCGACTCTGTTGTTCTGATGGAATGAAGGGATGGGGGCCCATGATTTCAAATTTCAGTTTCTCTCGAATGTTTTGTTACCGTTGGAGACACAGAACAAAACAAAGAATCTTAATTACTATCTTATTGCATGTTTTTCTAAAAAGTCGAAACAACTTCTCACCTTCCCAAAATATGCACCGCCAATATCTTCATAGATAGATCATCAACAACATTTTTATTTATTCAAAGGAATTAACATGTTTTTCCTATGTTGTTTTAAATGGATTAACAAAAAGATTAACTATATATTTGGATCCTCCACTAGTTTGTTCCCACAAGAGTAATATTGAATGCTTTAAAAATCAAGAAAACCAAGCTCACCCTCACATTTAGAAGTTAGAGCAACAAAGTTTATCCTACTTGAGTCGGTGAATCCTTCTCCAAGAGACACACCTCCCAAAAAAACTTGTTTATCATACATTCATTTTGGAGAAAATACCATTCAGAAGCACAAAGCAAGACATAATGTAAGATGAGATGACTTGTGCCACTAGATTATTAGGACCTCCTTCCCTCTCTAGGAAAGAGGCCTCTTTTTCCACATTTTCAATTTCTTCCAAACTCGATCCTTAACAAAATAAAAAAAAAAATTGAGTCTTAGACTTTCTAATGATAGTTTGAAGAACCAATTTTTTTATGGCACTCCACCACCTTTACTCCCAAAAGATGTTTAAGCTCATGAAATATGGTTCCTAACACATTTCGGCTACAAGAGAACATCAAATTATCAAGGTTAATGACTTGACCAGAAGCTCGTTGATAAAAAAGTAAGAATGTCTTTAACACATTTAGTCTCTTGAACAGTTGCACAAACAAATATTATATTGTCATATGCAAACAACAAATTAGAGATATCAGGTGCGACTCGAGCAATTCGAATTCTATGAAAAGAAGATGATACTACAGCTTTTTGAATTAAAGCGGAAAATCTTCCCCACACGTTATAAATAAATTTGGGATCTCCTTGGTGCAACCTCCTGTGACTGGCAAAATCCACATGAGGGTTGTCATTAAGCACGAAGGAAAAATTAACCCTAGACACACAATTCATGATCAACAACTCCTAATTATTGGGGAAACCTATATGGTAAAACTTTTTACAAAAGACTATCATCTCTATCCTAGGTTTTAGACAATTTCAACTTTAATATAATCATGTCATTTTGGCTAGCAATGTTCTTTTTCATGTAGTGAGTATACTCACCAACAATAAAAGCATTGTATGTGATCAGATGACTAGAATAAAGGCACTTCAAGTGTCACAAATGATATCAGGTAAAATCAGATACATTGAAAAATCTTAGCTAGTAAAAGTTGATGCATGATATTTTTTTAATAAAAAACTAAAAATAAGATAATTGACTGACTTAAAAAAAATTAAAAAAATTAACCTAGAAAAAGTTGATGCATGGTTAATTTTTTAAAAATAAAGATACTTGTAACAAAAAAAAAGATACTTGATTGACTTTAAAAAAAATTAAAGAACCATGCACAAAAAAATGAGAAAGAAAAATTGCTGTTTGTGAACGAAATTTGGGATGGATATACTTTTCTTACCTAAGGTTAGATGAGATGCATTTCTTTCTCTTTCTCTCTATTGCTTGCAATATGCCATAGCCCATGACTTGTTCAATTTGTATAAGCAAAGAATTCTACAACATATTAATGTCCTTGTATGTTTTCTCTCTTCATAGGAAGATAATAGGAGGTTTTGTTTGACCCTGTATTGCAACTCTGTCTACCATATTTATGGGGTCAAAGCTAGCTTCATTTTATCTTCATAATGAGTAGACTTTTCTGAAATTAGGCTTCTTACCCACACAAATGTCTCTGCATAAATAGAAAAAGAAGAGATGAGAATATAAGAGGGGAGGTATTATCAATATAGACAGATTTATTTATTCTTATTTTTCAAAAAAAAAATCATAGAAGGATAGAATTGGAAATTCAGATTTGTTTATTTTATATATAAAGTGCAGATTCTAGAGAGAGGGGAACAGAGAGAAACAGAGTACGAGGCAGAATTTGAAAATCAAGGCTGAAGTTTTGAGAAACACAGAGCTCTCTATGGTTGTGAGAAACATGGAACAAGTTGTGTTGCTGATTGATGATTTGAGATCACTTTCTGGAATTTCTCGCTGTAGAATTTGCCATGAAGAAGAATTTGAAAGCTCCAAACAATTGGAAGCTC
Source organism: Acmispon strigosus (assembly GCA_030819835.1). NCBI lineage: Eukaryota > Viridiplantae > Streptophyta > Magnoliopsida > Fabales > Fabaceae > Acmispon > Acmispon strigosus. The sequence goes on along the minus strand of JAUAMA010000003.1, from coordinate 65,873,401 downwards.
CTTGTGCTTGTTCCGGCACCGTTAAGGTAATAAAACCAGAAATTTCTTAAGCTAATTTGATTTTTGCCTCTTCCATTTTGCTTTTGAAAAATCATCTCATCAATATTTCTGCAGTTTGCTCACAGAGATTGCATTCAGACATGGTGCAACGAGAAAGGAAACACAACTTGTGAAATATGTTTACAGGTACGAGGATTGGGGTTTAGGTTAGCTTTTCATCTCCGATGAAAATTTCTTTGTTTCAATGTGTAATTTTTATTTTTTTAAAGAGTTTCCTCTTACACAAAATGATTCATTTTAATTTATTTTCCTTGATTTTGCAGCAATATGAACCTGGATACACAGCACCTCCTCCAAAGAAATCTCAGATTTCTGATGCAGCAATGACTATTAGGTACTTTCTCCATTATATTTTTCTGCATCTTTGAATTATATCACATGCTTATTTGAAATTATATGCAATTTTAATTTTCCTAGTTGCAACATGTCCCAGAGTCACTCAACTTTCTCCTTGCAATTCAATCAAAGTGAACATATGTGCCTTGCAAGTTGCAGCTAAATATTCTGCATTAATCATTTCACAATTCTTAAAATGTAACACCTTGGTTAGGTTAAAGTTCAAAAAAATCAACTTTTGATTTACATTTTTTTAATTATTTTCAGAAAATTTGACAAATGCTAAATTTTTGTTACAGAGAGAGCGTGCAAATTCCGAGGGAGCAAGAACCATTAAACACAAGAATAGTTGGTATAGTTGAAGGAGTAACATTAGAAAACAATTACTCTGAATGTTCCTATGCTGCAGATAGAAGCGCGTCTTTCTGTCGATCACTGGCTTTAGCTGTAAGAATATTTTCTATTTACTATTTTACTTTTTTTCGTCCTTATGTAGAGAGTGAGGGGTAAATCTTAATTAGTTAATAAATGTTTTTTATTTTAATACTTCCTAATCCTATTTTTATAATACTCGTTAGCATTATACGATTTTCTTTGCATGGACTTGATAATGATTAAAGAATGAGTCAAACACTGCAATGTAAATTGCAACTATTGCCAACTAGATCGGCCAATTGTGGTCAAATGGGGCGTTAATGCCAACTATATTGCATTGACTTTTAACATTTCCTCTTTAAGGAAACAGAGGGTTTTGTTGACACTTGGAAGTGTTTTCGTGTAATTAAAGATTAAGAACCGAGCTTAAAATTAGTTTAACTCAAAATGACATGTTATAATGTTGAGATGTGTCTAAGAAGAACTTGTTGCTTGTTATTTTTTGCAGTTTACAGTGATCTTACTTGTAAGACATCTTTTCGCTTTGCTTACAAATGGAATGGAAGACTATCCATTTACAATTCTTACAGTAAGTACTTGGTTTCCAAAAAAAGTAGAGAAAATTAATTATAATATATGGTTGGTGAATCATTGATCTAACTTTTGGTATTGTTTGTGTAGGTCTTTATGCTAAGGGCCAGTGGAATTATTATACCCATGTACATAATTATTAGGACAATTGGAGGGATTCATGACAGTGTTCGGCGCCACTATCAGGTTTCAAACTTTTTTCTATTTATTTAGTACTTTTTTGTTTGGAACAGAGTGATTGTCCAATTTGTGAGCTTGACATAATGAAAATAATGAATCAGGATTCTGACGATGACACATCAATTTCTGAGGGAGATGATGAAGAAAATGAGGGACCGCATGATGCAATTTTATTAAGACATTCATAGTCACAGCTTGTGTTATTAGCTTTAATTTGTGTAAAGATCGAACATTGTGCTGATGCTCTCTGTTAAAGGAATGGAATTCAAATTGAAATGCACATATTCCCTTGCGGTAGTTGTTTATACCTTGTCTTGTCTCTACTACCACACACCAAACAAAGTAGATAGAACAACCTTCAGCTACATTTATTCACTTGTAAAACAAGTCAAATCAGATACATCGTCCAAAAATGTACTACGGGACAGCCTTTAATTTGTTAGTTGAAATCAAATTGCAACTTCCTCAACGACTACTTATAGGCAACACACCACCAATGAAACATCGATGTTGGATAATCAGTATACAAAAAGCAAGACACTCCAATTAGATTAGATTGAAATCAACATTCATGGCTTTTAAAACATTATTAAAGTGTGTTTTTAGATATTAGTTGAGTGTAACATGAAAGTATTTTAATATTAATTTATATGTTTGTTTTTTTGTCTCAAATTAAGTGTTTAACGTCTTTTTGCACTGGTGTCAACTGATATGCAAACATATTATTTACTTGCAAATTGATGAAATTTTTTACAATCAGTTTTCCCCTCACAAAACTAGTCATAATAACTTGTTTCAGAAGAAGCGCTAATCATCTCAACATGAAAATCAACATAGTTTCCAAATATACAATTGATTGATCTAGGTTTTTAATCTCTTCTTTATAATCTCTACGTCCATGTTTGGCTAAACTTCTTTTAGCACTTGGGGTGCCGAATCTCTTTGACATGATGCTGTGATTTCTACTTTGTTTGTGTGACAGTTTCTGTTATAATCTATGAATTTCGTTTCGGTTATATTGTGTTTGATTGCAAGCGAACTTTTAACTATTTTATGTGATACTTGAGATAGTGATTAGAAATTAGTGATTCAAGGAACGAGATTTATTAGCTTTTCTATACGACCTTAGGAATGAGGGTAGGAGTTAATAGGGATGGCCGATAAATTGGAATTCAATCTTTAATCCGAGGGTTTAGGTGTTCGTAACACAGATTTGATAATTGGGTTAAAAGTCTTTCTTGTCTAAGGAATTAGCAAGTAAAAGAATTATGTTGGATCACTATAGAGAGTAATTTCAATTTCATACAAGCAAGTTTGATTAAGGCATAAATGATAATTGGCGAAGCTAACTCAGATGCTATCTTCCAAACTAAGTTTCACAACAGACCTTTTCGCTTTCTATATTTTCTTTATGCACTTAAACAATTGAATCTATTTCCCCCAAACATTTCTTTTTCTTGGCATTCTAAACTGAAGAATTAGTAGAATTAATATTAGCATACAATCCTCGTGGAGATGATAAAAACCCAATACTATACTACAATTTGTAGCCGGTGGAGGAAAGCCTTGTTCTTAAAATATCTTTCATCACCTATAAATCAACTTTACTTTTTTTTTCTTTCTTTCATGTCCCCCTCGCCCCGCCTTTTCCCGAAACCCTTGTCTGTGCCTAGTGGCTCATCCCTTCCATTCCCCTCTCACCTCCATCACTTCGCTCCTCAACCGGTCCCAGTTTCCCTCACCCGCCAGAGCTTCTTGTTGACGGCATCAATGCCTACAAGGTCGTACACGTCGCAGAGGCTGGACATCTCGGAGTGGAGCTGTGCGGCCTTGGTGAGGTCAAGCTTTTCCGGCTCAGCGGCGTCCGCGGAAGGAGTGCTGGAGGAGCTCGGTGGTGCGGTGGAGGCTGGAGAGCTGAGAAATCTTGTGGCCATGGAGAGGCAGTGCCCTTTTGATTTTACTCTCATCTGACGAGTTGTGACATTGTATATCATATAATGCTATTACTGGTATGCGTGTCATTCTTAAGTCACTTGGATATATCAAACCTCTCATCTGAAATCATCAATTAGATTCCTAAAGAGGGTTGCCAGATGAGAACACGTTGAAGGCACACGGAAGACACCGGCTTTTTTACCATTATACTGTATTTTGAAACTTAATAGTGTATATCGTCACTAAGTTAGGAAGCTTCTTCAAATCAATTTCCAACTTTTATTCATAGATGGACTCGATGTTTTGTTTCTACATTCATCAACTACTTGAAGTTAAGAGGAAGATGTTTCTTCAAATGTTGATTTTCTTTGGACAATTTTTTCCATTTTTATAATTATAATTAAAATAACCATAATTAATTTGGTCGCTATAAATATCATAGTTTTGATGACTTGTTTCTCCATATCCTTCAAGAAGAGCAAATGCTTTTACAAAAATGAGTACTTTAATACCAAATAGTACGATTTTGTGTTGGTTTAATTAAAATTTAGATACCTTATGTTTTAGTGATATTAGTATATGAAAATAAACCTATTTAATAATATTTTTCTTTCAAAATAATGATATTTTTACTACCTTATTATTTTATTTATAATCTACCTTTTACAACAACAACAAAAAGATAACAAAATAAATAGGGCTTTAAGCATGTTAAATCCTAGACTTTGAAAAAAGTTGCGTCACTAATCTAGGATTTGGAAAATTTTAGTTGAAATAATGTGCTGGTTTTCCAATAATAGAAATAAAAAGTGTATGTTTATACGAATTTAATTACTATACATTGATAATGTAATTTTTTTTACACAACCATTTAATTAGAATCTACCAATTTGATATGTTATAATTAAATTTAAATTTAAAAATATTTAAAATGGGAATTGAAGATATGTGAGTGGATGCCTCTTTTCTGATATTAAACATGCATCCACATGAGAATTTAAAAAGATTTAAAATGTGAACCGTAGATATATGATTGGATGCCTGTTTTTTGACATTAAACTAAATTGAAATTTGGATGCATGTTAAAACTATTTTTACTGTCAATACATATAAATTAAATCCTTCTACGCAATATTATATGTCGACCTATAAGTTTATGTTATTTACTTTTAAAAAATTATATATTACCTATTATTCTTTTATCTTATTTTGTCATTGAAATATTAAATATTACCATATTTATTACTTCGTTTCAATGACCATAACTATTTATTTTAAAGCATAATGACCATAACTATTAATTATCGTTAATCATATAACGTCAAATATCATATTTATCATTTCTTTTATTTCTCTTTATTTCTCACTCTAGATATCTCTACCTTCTTAGGTGTCAAGACCGAGCATTTTTCTTAGAATATTTTTAGTAGAAACAATGTGATGGTTTTCCAGTAATAATAGACATATAGAATAAGCGTATATTTCAATAAATGCATACGGATAAAATAATCTTGATATTATATGCCCTATAAGATTATGTTATTTACTTTTTGAAAAATCTATAATATTACTTATTATTATTTTATCACATTTCTTGACTTAAATATTAAAATTTACCATCTTTGTAAAGATTGGAATATATATGTAAACCATTAAAAGGTAACAGAATCAAGCCACTCAAACTCTGCTTTTGAAGAAGAGTTAAAGTAAACTTGGAACAGGAACAAACAAAATTGTGGTCATAAAAAAAGTAATGATATTTATTTTAAAAGTAGACTGACCTTGACCGCCGGAGGAATTTCTCCATTAATAGTCAACAAATATAAATATATATATATATATATTAAAATATAATATATATATATATTTATGATAACCGTCAAATATTTCAATTCAACCTGATTCTACAACAATGCATTATATATATAGTTGAAGTCGTGCATACGGACTCCTACCTCAATCTCAGTTTGGTGCCTCTCTTATGTAAATTCAGCTTTGGAAGAAGAGTTAAAGTAAACTTGGAACAGAAACACAAAAAACTGTGGTCGTAAAAAAAGTTATGACATTTATTTTAAAAGTTAACAGACCTTGACCGCTGGAGAAATTTCTCCATTAACAGTCAGTAAATATAAATATAAATATATATATATATATATATTAATATATAATATATATTTATAATAACATTCAAATATTTCAATTCAACCTGATTCTACAACAATGCATTATATATATAGTTGAAGACGTGCATACGGGCTCCTACTTCAATCTCAGGTTGGTGCCTCTCTTGTTAAATTCTGCTTTTGAAGAAGAGTTAAAGTAAACTTGGAACAGGAACAAACAAAATTGTGGTCATAAAAAAAGTAATGATATTTATTTTAAAAGTACATTGACCTTGACCGCCGGAGGAATTTCTCCATTAATAGTCAACAAATATATATATATATATATATATATATATATATTAAAATATAATATATATATATATATATATATATATATATATTTATGATAACCGTCAAATATTTCAATTCAACCTGATTCTACAACAATGCATTATATATATAGTTAAAGTCGTGTATACGAACTACTACTTCAATCTCAGGTTGGTGCCTCTCTTATGTAAATTCTGGTTTTGAACAAGAGTTAAAGTAAACTTGGAATAGAAACACAAAAAACTGTGGTCGTAAAAAAAGTAATGACATTTATTTTAAAAGTTGACTGACCTTGACCGCCAGAGAAATTTCTCCATTAACAGTCAGTAAATATAAATATATATATATATATTAAAATATAATATATATTTATAATAACAGTCAAATATTTCAAGTCAACCTGATTCTACAACAATGCATAATATATATAGTTAAAGTCCTGTATACGAACTCCTACTTCAATCTCAGTTTGGTGCCTCTCTTATGTAAATCTTGGTTTTGAATAAGAGTTAAAGTAAACTTGGAACAGAAACAGAAAAAACTGTGGTCGTAAAAAAAGTAATGACATTTATTTTAAAAATTGACTGACCTTGACCGCCGGAGAAATTTCTCCATTAACAGTAAGTAAATATAAATATATATATATATATTAAAATATAATATATATTTATAATAACAGTCAAATATTTCAAGTCAACCTGATTCTACATCAATGCATTATATATATAGTTAAAGTCATGTATACGGACTCCTACTTCAATCTCAGGTTGGTGCCTCTTTTATGTAAATCCTGGTTTTGAATAAGAGTTAAAGTAAACTTGTAACAGAAACTCAAAAAACTGTGGTCGTAAAAAAAGTAATGACATTTATTTAGAAAGTTGACTGACCGTGACCGCCGGAGAAATTTCTCCATTAACAGTCAGTAAATATAAATATATACAAATATATATATATATATATATATTAAAATATAATATATATTTATAATAACAGTCAAATATTTTAATTCAACTTGATTCTACAACAATGCATTATATATTTAGTTAAAGTCGTGCATTCGGACTCCTACTTCAATCTCACGTTGGAGCCTCCCTTATGTAAATTCTTGTTTTGAATAAGAGTTAATGTAAACTTGGAACAGAAACACAAATTTGTGGTCGTAAAAAAAGTAATGACATTTATTTTAAAAGTTGACTAACCTTGACCGCCGGAGAAATTTCTCCATTAACAGTCAGTAAATTCAAAATATATATATATATATATATATATATATATATATTAAAATATAATATATATTTATGATAATAGTCAAATATTTCAATTCAACCTGATTCTACAACAATGCATTATATATATAGTTGAAGTCATGTATACGGACTCCTACTTCAATCTCAGGTTGGTGCCTCTCTTATGTAAATTCTGCTTTTAAAGAATAGTTAAAGTAAACTTGGAACAGAAACAGAAAAAACTGTGGTCGTAAAAAAAGTAATAACATTTATTTTAAAAGTTGACAGATCTTGACCGCCGGAGAAATTTCTCCATTAACAGTCAGTTAATATTTAAATATATATATATATATATATATATATATTAATATGGGGGCGTATCTAGTGAGAGCGATGTTTATTATGAGAGATGAGAGCGTTAAATCATGGCCGTACAACCATTCATGAGTGGTTGAGATTAAAAGTAGTTTAGTGGTCACATGACTTTTTAAAAAAGTCACATGCCATTTTGTTTTAATCTTGACCCTTCATGGTAGATCTAATGGCTAAGATTGAGAGCGATGTTTATTATGAGAGATGAGAGCGTTAAATCATGGCCGTACAACCATTCATGAGTGGTTGAGATTAAAAGTAGTTTAGTGGTCACATGACTTTTTAAAAAAGTCACATGCCATTTTGTTTTAATCTTGACCCTTCATGGTAGATCTAATGGCTAAGATTGAACGCGTTCAATCTTAGCCATTAGATCTACCATGAAGGGTCAAGATTAAAACAAAATGGCATGTGACTTTTTTAAAAAGTCATGTGACCACTAAACTACTTTTAATCTCAACCACTCATGAATGGTTGTACGGCCATGATTTAACGCTCTCATCTCTCATAATAAACATCGCTCTCACTAGATACGCCCCCTATATTAATATATAATATATATTTATAATAACATTCAAATATTTCAATTCAACCTGATTCTAAAACAATGCATTATATATATAGTTGAAATCATGCATACGGGCTCCTACTTCAATCACAGGTTGGTGCCTCTCTTATGTAAATTCTGCTTTTGAAGAAGAGTTAAATTAAAGTTGGAACATAAACACAAAAAACTGTGGCCGTAAAAAAAGTGATGACATTTATTTTAAAAGTTGACTGACCTTGACCGCCGGAGAAATTTCTCCATTTACAGTCAATATATATATATTAAAATAAGATATATATATTTATGATAACAGTCAAATATTTGAATTCAACCTGATTCTACAACAATGCATTATATATATAGTTGAAGTCGTGTATACGGACTCCTACTTCAATCTCAGGTTAGTGCCTCTCTTATGTAAATTTTGCTTTTAAAGAATAGTTAAAGTAAACTTGGAACAGAAACACAAAAAACTGTGGTCGTAAAAAAAGTAATGACATTTATTTTAAAAGTTGACAGACCTTGACTACCGGAGAAATTTCTCCATTAACAGTCAGTAAATATAAACATATATATATATATATGTATATCTATTAATATATAATATATATTTATAATAACATTCAAATATTTCAATTCAACCTGATTCTACAACAATGCATTATATATATAGTTAAAGTCGTGTATCCGGATTCCTACTTCAATCTCAGGTTGGTGCCTCTGTTATGTAAATTCTGGTTTTGAATAAGAGTTAAATTAAACTTGGAACAGAAACACAAAAAACTGTGGTCGTAAAAAAAGTAAAGACATTTATTTTAAAAGTTGACAGACCTTGACCGCCGGAGAAATTTCTCCATTAACAGTCAGTAAATATAAATATAAATATATATATATATATATATTAATATATAATATATATTTATAATAACATTCAAATATTTCAATTCAACCTGATTCTACAATAATGCATTATATATATAGTTAAAGTCGTGTATACGGACTCCTACTTCAATCTCAGGTTGGTGCCTCTCTTATGTAAATTCTGGATTTGAATAATAGTTAAAGTAAATTTGGAACAGAAACACAAAACTGTGGTCGTAAAAAAAGTAATGACATTTATTTTAAAAGTTGACTGACCTTGACCGCCGGAGAAATTTCTCCATTAACAGTCAATAAATATAAATATATATATATAGATATTAAAATATAATATATATTTATAATAACAGTCAAATATTTCAATTCAACCTGATTCTACAACAATGCATTATATATTTAGTTAAGGTCGTGTATTCGGACTCCTACTTCAATCTCAGGTTGGTGCCTCCCTTATGTAAATTCAGGTTTTGAATAAGAGTTAAAGTAAACTTGGAACAGAAACACAAAACTGTGGTCGTAAAAAAAGTAATGACATTTATTTTAAAAGTTGACAGACCTTGACCGCCGGAGAAATTTCTCCATTAACAGTCAATAAATATAAATATATAAATATATTAAAATATAATACATATTTATAATAAAAGTCAAATATTTCAATTCAACCTGATTCTACAACAATGCATTATATATATAATTAAAGTCGTGTATACGGATTCCTACTTCAATCTCAGGTTGGTGCCTGTGTTATGTAAATTCTGATTTTGAATAAGAGTTAAAGTAAACTTGGATTAGAAACACAAAAAACTGTGATCGTAAAAAAAGTAATGACATTTATTTTAAAAGTTGACTGACCTTAACCGCCAGAGAAATTTCTCCATTAACAGTCAGTAAATATAAATATATATATATATATATATATATATATTAAAATATAATATATATTTATAATAACATTCAAATATTTCAATTCAACCTGATTCTACAACAATGCATTATATATATAGTTAAAGTCTTGTATACGGACTCCTACTTCAATCTCAGGTGAGTGCCTCTCTTATGTAAATTCTGGTTTTGAATAAGAGTTATAGTAAATTTGGAACAGAAACACAAAACTGTGGTCGTAAAAAAAGTAATGACATTTATTTTAAAAGTTGACTGACCTTGACCGCCGGAGAAATTTCTCCATTAACAGTCAATAAATATAAATATATATATATATATATATATTAAAATATAATATATATTTATAATAACAGTCAAATATTTCAATTCAACCTGATTCTACAACAATGCATTATATATTTAGTTAAAGTCGTGTATTCGGACTCCTACTTCAATCTCAGGTTGGTGCCTCCCTTATGTAAATTCTGGTTTTGAATAAGAGTTAAAGTAAACTTTGAACAAAAACACAAAACTGCGGTCGTAAAAAAAGTAATGACATTTATTTTAAAAGTTGACAGACCTTGACCGCCGGAGAAATTTCTCCATTAACAGTCAATAAATATAAATATATATATATTAAAATATAATACATATTTATAATAACAGTCAAATATTTCAATTCAACCTGATTCTACAACAATGCATTATATATATAATTAAAGTCGTGTATACGGATTCCTACTTCAATCTCAGGTTGGTGCCTGTGTTATGTAAATTCTGGTTTTGAATAAGAGTTAAAGTAAACTTGGAACAGAAACACAAAAAACTGTGATCGTAAAAAAAGTAATGACATTTATTTTAAAAGTTGACTGACCTTAACCGCCGGAGAAATTTCTCCATTAACAGTCAGTAAATATAAATATATATATATATATATATTAAAATATAATATATATTTATAATAACAATCAAATATTTCAATTCAACCTGATTCTACAACAATGCATTATATATATAGTTAAAGTCGTGTATACGGACTCCTACTTCAATCTCAGGTTGGTGCCTCTCTTATGTAAATTCTGGTTTTGAATAAGAGTTAAAGTAAATTTGGAACAGAAACACAAAATTGTGGTCGTAAAAAATGTAATGACATTTATTTTAAAAGTTGACTGATCTTGACCGCCGGAGAAATTTCTCCATTAACAGTCAATAAATATAAATATATATATATATATATATTAAAATATAATATATATTTATAATAACAGTCAAATATTTCAATTCAACCTGATTCTACAACAATGCATTATATATTTAGTTAAAGTCGTGTATTCGGACTCCTACTTCAATCTTAGGTTGGTGCCTCCCTTATGTAAATTCTGGTTTTGAATAAGAGTTAAAGTAAACTTGGAACAGAAACACAAAACTGTGGTCGTAAAAAAAGTAATAACATTTATTTTAAAAGTTGACTGACCTTGACCGCCGGAGAAATTTCTCCATTAACAGTCAATAAATATAAATATATATATATATATATATATTAAAATATAATACATATTTATAATAACAGTCAAATATTTCACTTCAACCTGATTCTACAACAATGCATTATATATATAATTAAAGTCGTGTATACGGATTCCTACTTCAATCTCAGGTTGGTGCCTGTGTTATGTAAATTCTGGTTTTGAATAAGAGTTAAAGTAAACTTGGAACAGAAATACAAAAACTGTGATCGTAAAAAAAGTAATGACATTTATTTTAAAAGTTGACTGACCTTAACCGCCGGAGAAATTTCTCCATTAACAGTCAGTAAATATAAATATATATATATATATATATTAAAATATAATATATATTTATAATAACAATCAAATATTTCAAGTCAACCCGATTCTACAACAATGCATTATATATATAGTTAAAGTCGTGTATACGGACTCCTACTTCAATCTCAGGTTGGTGTCTCTCTAATGTAAATCCTGGTTTTGAATAAGAGTTAAAGTAAATTTGGAACAGAAACACAAAAAACTGTGGTCGTAAAAAATGTAATGACATTTATTTTAAAAGTTGACTGACCTTGATGGCCGGAGAAATTTCTCCATTAACAGTCAGTAAATATAAATATATATATATATATATATATATATATTAAAATATAATATAAATTTATAATAACAGTCAAATATTTCAAGTCAACCCGATTCTACAACAATGCGTTATACATATAGTTAAAGTCGTGTATACGGACTCCTACTTCAATCTCAGGTTGGTGTCTCTCTTATGTAAATCCTGGTTTTGAATAAGAGTTAAAGTAAATTTGGAACAGAAACACAAAAAACTGTGGTCGTAAAAAAAGTAATGACATTTATTTTAAAAGTTGACTGACCTTGACCGCCGGAGAAATTTCTCCATTAATAGTCAGTAAATATAAATATAAATATATATATATATTAAAATATAATATATATTTATAATAGGGTTAATGGTTCAACAGGTCCCTGATGTTGTACCAAAATTTGTGTTTGGTCCCTCCTTAGAAAAATGACGTTTAGTGGCGGTCAAAAACGGCCAGTAATTGTAAAAAAACCGCCACTATTCGTCATTTTTCTGAGGAGGGACCAAATACAAATTTTGATACAACTTCAGGGACAAGTTGAACCATTAACCCTTTATAATAACAGTCAAATATTTCAAGTTAACCAGATTCTACAACAATGCATTATATATATAGTTAAAGTCGTGTATACGGACTCTTACTTCAATCTCAGGTTGGTGCCTCTCTTATGTAATTCCTGGTTTTGAATAAGAGTTAAAGTAAACTTGGAACAGAAACACAAAAAACTGTGGTCGTAAAAAAAGTAATGACATTTATTTTAAAAGTTGACTGACCTTAACCGCTAGAGAAATTTCTCCATTAACAGTCAGTAAATATAAATATATATATATATATATATTAAAATATAATATATATTTATAATAACAGTCAAATATTTCAAGTCAACCAACCAAGCGGGTTGGCGTAGTGGTTCAGCACTTCGTCCCTTAAACAAGTGGTTGGGGGTTCGAATCCCAACTCTTGTGAATGGAAAAAACTCATTGGCCAGCCCCCTACCGCTTCGTGCGCTGACCGTGGGGCGAAGGATTAGTCTCATGGCAATCGGCTGTGTGGATACCTTGGTCAAGACAAAAAAAAAAAAAAAAAAATTTCAAGTCAACCCGATTCTACAACAATGCATTATATATATAGTTAAAGTCGTGTATACAGACTCCTACTTCAATCTCAGGTTGGTGCCTCTCTTATGTAAATCCTGGTTTTGAATAAGAGTTAAAGTAAATTTGGAACAGAAACACAAAAAACTGTGGTCGTAAAAAAAGTAATGACATTTATTTTAAAAGTTGACTGACCTTGACCGCCGGAGAAATTTCTCCATTAACAGTCAGTAAATATAAATATATATATATATATATATTAAAATATAATATATATTTATAATTACAGTCAAATATTTCAAGTCAACCCGATTCTACAACAATGCGTTATATATATAGTTAAAGTCGTGTATATGGACTCCTACTTCAATCTCAGGTTGGTGCCTCTCTTATGTAAATCCTGGTTTTGAATAAGAGTTAAAGTAAATTTGGAACAGAAACACAAAAAACTGTGGTCGTAATAAAAGTAATGACATTTATTTTAAAAGTTGACTGACCTTGACCGCCGGAGAAATTTCTCCATTAATAGTCAGTAAATATAAATATATATATATATATATATATATATATATTAAAATATAATATATATTTATAATAGGGTTAATGGTTCAACAGGTCCCTGAAGTTGTACCAAAATTTGTGTTTGGTCCCTCCTTAGAAAAATGACGTTTAGTGGCGGTCAAAAACGGCCAGTAATTGTAAAAAAACCGCCACTATTCGTCATTTTTCTGAGGAGGGACCGAATACAGATTTTGATACAACTTCAGGGACTAGTTGAACCATTAACCCTTTATAATAACAGTCAAATATTTCAAGTTAACCCGATTCTACAACAATGCATTATATATATAGTTAAAGTCGTGTATACGGACTCCTACTTCAATCTCAGGTTGGTGCTTCTCTTATGTAATTCCTGGTTTTGAATAAGAGTTAAAGTAAACTTGGAACAAAAACAAAAAACTGTGGTCGTAAAAAAAGTAATGACATTTATTTTAAAAGTTGACTGACCTTGACCGCCGGAGAAATTTCTCCATTAACAGTCTATATATATATATATATATATATTAAAATATAATATATGTTTATAATAGCAGTCAAATATTTCAATTCAACTTGATTCTACAACAATGCATTATATATATAGTTAAAGTCGTGTATACAGATTCGTACTTCAATCTCAGGTTGGTGCCTCTGTTATGTAAATTCTGGTTTTGAATAAGAGTTAAAGTAAACTTGGAACAGAAACACAAAAAACTGTGGTCGTAAAAAAAGTAATGACATTTATTTTAAAAGTTGACTGACCTTAACCGCCGGAGAAATTTCTCCATTAACAGTCAGTAAATATAAATATATATATATATATATATATATATTAAAATATAATATATATTTATAATAACAGTCAAATATTTCAAGTCAACCCGATTCTACAACAATGCATTATATATATAGTTAAAGTCGTGTATACGGACTCCTACTTCAATCTCAGGTTGGTGCCTCTCTTATGTAAATCCTGGTTTTGAATAAGAGTTAAAGTAAATTTGGAACAGAAACACAAAAAACTGTGGTCGTAAAAAAAGTAATGACATTTATTTTAAAAGTTGACTGACCTTGACCGCCGGAGAAATTTCTCCATTAACAGTCAATATATATATATATATATATATATATATATTAAAATATAATATATATTTATAATAGCAGTCAAATATTTCAATTCAACTTGATTCTACAACAATGCATTATATATATAGTTAAAGTCGTGTATACAGATTCGTACTTCAATCTCAGGTTGGTGCCTCTGTTATGTAAATTCTGGTTTTGAATAAGAGTTAAAGTAAACTTGGAACAGAAACACAAAAAACTGTGGTCGTAAAAAAAGTAATGACATTTATTTTAAAAGTTGACTGACCTTAACCGCCGGAGAAATTTCTCCATTAACAGTCAGTAAATATAAATATATATATATATATATATATTAAAATATAATATATATTTATAATAACAGTCAAATATTTCAAGTCAATCCGATTCTACAACAATGCATTATATATATAGTTAAAGTTGTGTATACGACTCCTACTTCAATCTCAGGTTGGTGCCTCTCTTATGTAAATCCTGGTTTTGAATAAGAGTTAAAGTAAATTTGGAACAGAAACACAAAAAACTGTGGTCGTAAAAAAAGTAATGACATTTATTTTGAAAGTTGACTGACCTTGACCGCCGGAGAAATTTCTCCATTAACAGTCAGTAAATATAAATATAAATATAAATATATATATATATATATATATATTAAAATATAATATATATTTATAATAACAGTCAAATATTTCAAGTCAACCTGATTCTACAACAATTTATTATATATATAGTTAAAGTCGTGTATACGGACTCCTACTTCAATCTCAGGTTGGTGTCCCTTTTATGTAAATCCTGGTTTTGAATATGAGTTAAAGTAAACTTGTAACAGAAACACAAAAAACTGTGGTTGTAAAAAAAGTAATGACATTTATTTTAAAAGTTAACTGACTTTGACCGTCTGAGGAATTTCTCCATTAACAGTCAACAAATATAAATTTATATATTAAAATATAATATATATTTATGATAACCATCAAATATTTCAATTCAACCTACACCAATGCATTATATATATAGTTGAAGTCATGTATATTGACTCCTACTTCCATATAAGGTTGGTGCCTCTCTTATGTATGGTTCGATTAAATGAAAGTTAGCACTGATTTTGAGATGAAAAAACAAATTTTTTGTTAATAATATGTATAAATTGTAACATTTCTCTGCAACCATGCATGGTTGCCAAAAATTTACCATTTGTGAAAGCCATGCAGTAATATTTACCGTTTTATGGATCTTCCAATGCAGATACTTATTGAGCAGGTTGGTGACGTCCAGAATACTCCATGAATCTCCCATTATCCATGGCTTTGCGCCCTTCATCTTTCGTGATCCTTCTGGTATTTTATTATAACTAGCTAGTTTATGTCTTCTTCTTTTTTATTTACATGTTTTCTTGTTATTAATACTCATGGATTTAATTAACCCTTGTGATTCCCACATTACTCTGGTTCCTAATCTCGTCTTTTTTCCCCTTCAATTTCATTTTGGAACAGAAAGAAAAACAATTGCTAAGTAATTGATTTTCACCACACTACTCTCCGCGGTAAAATTAGAGTGCACTTGTTTAATATAATAAAAAATGATTTTTAGCTCTCTAAAAAATATATTTTTTATAAATTTTGATGAAAAATATAAATTTCTTTGCATTTGGCTATACTAATAAAAGTTATTTTTTATTCTCTCATCTATCTCAACAACTTTTTCCAAAAAAAAATAATCAAAATAACTTCATTATTTATATAAAAAAAATTAGATTTTTTTAAATTATTGATTATTTTTAAGGGTCGTTATACGGTGGACTATTTTAAAAGTGGTCAACGGATGAACTATTATGACCATTAGTCAAATCTTAAATAAATATTTATTCGTCACATATTATATTTAATTATTAGAAACTGTTGAGCACGCACTTCTAAAATGTTCCATCTTATAATATTAATATTTTTTTAAGCTGAGTCAAATTTCTAAAAAGTTAAAATAAAATATTTATTATTAATATTATTTTAAAACAAAATTCACCTCAACCTAATGAGATAAGGAAAAAATGAGAGATATAATAAATAAAGTAAATAAATAGATCAAGAGAGCAATAAAAAGATAAATGAGATAAAAGAAAAAGTAAAGCGTGAATGCATCATTGTTTAGCTCTTAATTGATTTCTTAATTGATTTCTGAATGAGTAGAACTACTGAGTGTGTTTTTGTAGTACACATTTTCTTAACAATTAATCATTTGCTGTACTGATAGGCATATGGAGCACTCATAGGTGTTGTCTCATTGATGCCATGCTGGTATGTCATGGTCACACGTGCGGAGAAACGTGTGAATTTGAACTCAGAAAATATCATGTCTCAATTGCACTCAATGAAATCCTCATCAACCAAATCAGCAAGATTACTCACTTCCACCCTTGATACTACTACTAGTACCTATTTCTATGATAATGAGACCAAGGTTCGTATATCTATTATTATGTATTAATTAAAAGAAAATATCACTAAACAATTTGATTATTTTCTATATTTAATAGATTCTTATATCTATCTATTTGATTTTATATCAGGTGTTTATTTTGGCTGTCCCACAAAATGGATCTGTTAGCTTTGATCTCAGTCATAAGAAAAAGGGATTAGCACTTATGATTGTAATGGTGGTGTTGATAATTATTGCTATGGTGAGTTTTGTATTCATAAATGGTAGAGCTTTAAGAAGAGAAATGCACTTGCGTGCTTCACTCATCAAACAGAATGAAGCCACACAAGAAGCTGAGAGAAAGAACAAAAATAAGAGTCTTGCTTTTGCAAGTGCTAGCCATGATATTCGTTCTTCTCTTGCGGGACTTATTGGCTTGATTGAAATGTGCTATGAGTTAGTTCACCCTAATTCAGAATTGGGGACCAATTTAAAGCAAATGGAGACTTGTACCCAAGACTTACTAGGTAACTCCACTAATTCATCATACTCAAGCTTTGATGCTCTTTTTTATTATTATTTTTATTTTAAAAAAAAGTCCTATTTTTTATTTTAGGGTTGAACATTTACTTTTCATTCAATGGACAAACTTTTTTTCTTTATTATTTTAGTCTTCAAAAATATAAAAAACATATGCTTTTAATCTTTAGTGCTGAGGGACTATAAGTAACTATTTTTTGGTGAATATTGGAATATGAATCATAAGTGAATTAAATATAAAGAGATTATAACAACAAAAACATTACATTTTTAGGGTCTGAAAATATATTTAGTTCTTATTTTTAATTATAAAAATCACATTATTCGTATTCTTAATTTACTTTTTAAAATATTTATATGAAAGATACTGAAAAAATAATAACTTTTTTATATTTTTTATGTCAATATTTAAAAAATATAAATATAGTGATATTTTTATAAATATAAGTGAAATTATGAAAAATAAGTGTTATTATTCATAAGCCAGTATTTCATAAACTATTCACATCAACTTTCTCATAAATTTACATTATCATCTATGCTATAAGATAAACTCAAATTATAAATTCACAAGTAAATATTTGTTTATACAGCTATTTAATGATGATTTGTTATTCATGGATAGATGGTGATTCCATTTTAATCCTTATGGCATCGATCACTGACTTTGATTTTCTTGCTTAGGATTGTTGAATTCTATACTTGATACAAGTAAAATCGAGGCAGGAAAAATGCAACTGGAGGAAGAGGAATTTGATGTGTTGAATCTCCTTGAAAATGTAGTTGATTTATACCATCCAGTGGCCATGAAGAAAGGTGTAGATCTTGTATTGGACCCTTGTGATGGTTCTGTAATCAGATACTCACAAGTGAAGGGTGACAAGGCTAAACTTAAACAAGTTCTATGCAACTTACTCAACAATGCTGTTAAATTCACTGATCAAGGGCACATAACTGTTCGAGCATGGGTTCAGAAGCCAACAATATTGCACAACACATCAATCACCATCAACCAACATCATAGTTTCACAAAGCTACTATTATCATGCTTCTCTCGTAAGAAAAAGGTAGTGCTTAATAAATTTGAAGCCATGAATTCAATTCCACAAGATGCGTATCTGTTTATATTTGAAGTGGATGATACCGGAAAAGGAATTCCCAAAGAGAATTACAATTCTGTGTTTGAAAATTATGTCCAAGTGAAAGAAACTGTTCTTGGCCTAGGAGGAACTGGCTTGGGACTTGGCATTGTTAAATCATTGGTATGTATTAATTAATAGTTATATTATATGTTCACTAAGCCTGCACAAATTTTCTTGATAAAAAGTTTATTTGATTTTTATAGGTGAATTTGATGCATGGGGATATCGAAATTGTGGACAAGGATGCTGATAAAAAAGGAGCATGCTTCAAATTCAATGTGCATCTCAGTTTATGCAAGAGTGATGAGATAGTGTTGGATTATGCTAGTGGCACAATAAGTGGGGAAGACATAGAGTATGGACCAATTGAGCCTCAGGGTAGAACCATTCAACCTAATACTAGTTCTCCATGTTCAAGCATATGTTCTTCCATGAGTCCCAGGTTACATGTTAGCAGCTCTAGTCTTAGGCCTGAGGCTTCCCAAGTTGTTCTTTTGATGGCAGACGAGGAGCGCCGAAGGATCTCACTGAGGTTCATGGAGAGGTTAGAGATTAAAGTTAAGGTTGTGAAGCAATGGCAAATTTTGCTTGATACTCTCATAAAGATCAAAGAAAAGGGTCACAATTCCAGTGGCCAAAGTTCTCCTGCTGAGTTTTTCGATTGTCGTTCTTTGTCTGCATCTCCTGATTCTTTTCTCAAAGATAGAGGAGTTCTTATGGATGGAGTTGAGCACATATCTTCAGTTTTCAAGAAAATATGCAATGGAGCTGCCCCAGGTTTCATCCTAATTGTGATTGATGCAAGTGCAGGACCATTTTCTGAACTTTTCAGGGTTGTGTCCAACTTCAAGAGAGACCTTCCCAACCCTTGTAAGGTTGTTTGGTTGGAAAATCCACTTAAGCGTGGAATCAATTTCCAAACAATTGATCAAAATGACATTGTCATATCAAAACCATTTCATGGTAGTCGCTTATTTCAAGTTATAAAGCTTCTTCCTGAGTATGGTGGTGCTTGGAAAAGAGATGATACCCTTCATGTGATGAAAATATCACAAGATTCCTCAATTGATGAAGGCTCATTTCAAAGTTGTGAACAAATTGAAAAGGAAACTCAGAAGTCCAAGGCTCCAGTTCATGAACGAGAGATACAAGAATGTGAAGACTCAGCAAGCAATAGCAAACCTTTAAGTGGCAGGAAAATTTTGCTTGTTGAGGACAATGCAGTGTTACAAAAGCTAGATGTGAGGATTTTGAAACTCCTTGGTGCCACAGAATCTGATATTGTGATATGTGAGAATGGTGAAGAAGCTGTGTGGCTAGTTGATGAGGGACTAAAACAAGAGGTTCTTGATCCTCCTTATGATTACATCTTAATGGATTGCCAGGTAATGACTCTGGACTATATATATCTACTCCTCTCATTTTTAAATATTATGGTTCTATGGATTGTTTTTGTTCTTCAGCATGAATGTTTAGTGTGTTTGGATATTAGTTATCAACAGATTTTTATTTCAATTTATAAGATATATTAGTTCATAAAATAAATTTCATTAATTTTCAATTATTGAAGTGTGTGCTCATATTTGTTTGCATTTGTGAGAACCGATATCCAAAACATAGTTACTCATCAATTTCATGATACACATTCCTTTCATATCTACTTTTACAAATTATTTATTTGGTTGAATGAATTTTAATTTTATTGGTCCCATTCAAGTGAATCTTGAATTGGATTGCTATCTCCTTTTACTATTTTTTATCAATAATATCCTTTGAATAGTCATATGCCTTTAACTGATGGTTAATTTTCATAATTTGTTAAAGATTTGTTGGTTAATATTAACTCATTCCTTTTCTCATAATAATATGTTATTATAATTAATATGTCATTTTAAGGGGGAAAATCTTGTAAAATGAATAAAAAGTTATTTTTACTCTTAAATTTTAATAAATTGAGATAATAATAAATTTTAAATTAAATAAAAAGTTTCATTGCCTTTTTCGCAATATGTAGAATATGGGTACACCAAAAAAAAATCTGTAGAATACGGTACATTAATATTTAATAGATAACTTACCCAAAATGAGTTGTTTTAGATTTATTAAAGATTAAATTCACAAAAATGGTTAGAAGTTATTAAATATAATTAACTTTCAATAAATAAATACTTCACAAGTAGTAATCATGAAGAAAATGAACATGTGAGTGATTTTTGATTGCAATATAATGTGGTTTGATTTTCTGTAATGAATTGAACAGATGCCAGTTATGAATGGATTTGAAGCAACAAGGCGAATACGAGAGAAGGAGAAGTCGTATGGTGTTCGCATTCCCATCATTGCATTAACTGCTTTGACTGAAGATACTGCAATAGAGGCTGGAATGGACTTTCATATAGTCAAGCCAATCAAGAAAGAACATTTACTTGAAGCAATCTACAGCATACACACAAAAAAGAGTGACATGTAGAAGTAAAAAAACAAGAAGTGTATAATCGCAAACATATGGGATCCCTTTTTGGATTTTACCATTTCAGCTTTCAATTAATCGTTTCGTTTCCTTTCATTTACAAAATTACCCAATGATATAAGTTGTAATTCGTAAAGATGACATTTTGTTCAGTATATTTTATATGAATTGCATGACATTTTGTTCAGTATATTTTATATAAATTGCATTCTGGATACATGCTATTTGTTATATTTGTTATTCAATCATATTTGAAAATATTATGGTCTAAAATTATTGTAAGAAAATAGATAAGTGGTGTGTATGTGTTATGATCGAACTAAACCAAATAAATAAGGAGTGTTTTGTTGAGTAGTGTGGTCTTCATGCCTCTTCATTGTACATATGCTTTGTTGGAGGCACCTGCAAAAACACTATGAGGTTGTGCCTCGCTCTTCTCACTCTATCTCTCCGCTTCATTGCTAAATGTTGCTTTTTTCAAGGTCTGTTATGCCTCGTTCTTCTTTTTCTATGAGAAACAAGCATGTTTATGGCCTTCAAAGGCTTGGTTTTGCCACCCAAGAGAGGGTTTATGACGGTTGGGTAAAAGAAGATGAGGAGATGAGGATGGAAGCTATTATTAGTGGTTTTTAACCTCTCTGCAAGCATTGGCGGGGGTTAAAAACGCTCCTAAGCTATATGTGAGAAGGTGATCAATACAAAGCCTATGTCCACACATCATCTCCGTTTATTTAACTCAGCTCTCAAGTTAACACAATCTTGTTCTGTTGAAACCCGATCTCATTTAAATTATTAGGCTTCTCCAAATCTATAATCAAGTTTGGGTCAAAGAAACAAACCAATGAAAACCTAGTGTCGATTGAGACTTGAGAGGCAAGTAAAACCTACCTTAACCATCCTTCTACCGCAATGAGATGAGCTATTGTTATTGCTGTGCCACAGCATCTTCTGTGTTGTAGTTGCTCTTCCATGTATAAGCCATTACGCAGATTAAGCTAACGTATATAAACTAATGGAGTTTATCCTATTTGAATTGCTCCGCGGGTCCAGTTATGCTGCACTCTCAAAAGTGATCGAACATAATTTCGTTTTCACAACAAAATTGAATACCCTGACGACTAGGAATTAGGAAATGAATGATTTATTTATTTAGACCATTTTTTCCTATTGAAACATAGACACAGCATCAGTGTAGGCCAAGGCAAAACCACCAAAACATTTCAGATTGGAAATCAATTTTGTAAAGAGAAGCCAATACATCATAACACAGGCATTTAAAAGATGAGACTATATATACACACTCTTAACAACTGATATTTACCACCACCTATGGCCTCCATTCTATAAAAACATTGCTTAAAGACCAACTAATTCTCCAAAATTGGGTAAAAGAATGAAAAAGCAATGTTAGAACGAACCTAAAAAACAATGTTACAAGAAACCTATAAAACCCATTTTTGGGTTTTCATATTCTTTCAAGTTTTCTTCTAAACCATTCGGATATTCGCCTGATCTTGCCCAACAGCTGAACATTTTTTGTAACTGTAAAGAACTCTTCAGCATTTGATAGCATTACCGTTATATCATGCTTGACACCTTGCACACTCCGATAGTAGTCATTCTTTAGCCTAATCTGAATCAGTTCAGGATATAATGAGACCGGAAACCTGCAATACAAATCCAAAAAAAGAGAGTTCATTAGATGTCCGAAATTTGGATTGGCGCGGAAATCGCAAAAATTGGGCCATATAAAAATCACAAACACATTGATACTCTCTTTTTCCAGACGAAAATTGGAACTTGATAGGTCCAGTTAAGTTGCAAACTTGTTTCAGTACCTGTTTGAAAACTCTAGCTTCTCAGCTACTTGGTTCAATGCTTGGATATCATACTTCTCCTGGATTGAAGAGGGGAGAAAAACGAAGTTAACATTCTATTTCCTCCACTCATCAGTTGATATAACATGTCAATCTTATTAAACATTTCTAAAACATAAATCAGAAACATCGCAAGTATCAACAAGACTAATATGTAGGCAAAGAACGAGTAGGTCAGGAAAAATGAAACTTCATGTTTACTCACCCTGCGGTCTAATTTAGAGAAATAAGAAAGCAGCTTATCCCTGATCTCATGATCAATGTGAGGATGCTCCCACAGCATCTCGGGGTCATTTAGTTCCCACGGACTATGCTTATGAGTATTTGGATCAGTCTTGTATTGGATCAAATACCTTTCCCAAGGACTGTCAGGGAATTCATGAGATTTGGCTTCCTCTGCAGTAATTCGACCTTCCCACCAACTTCCACTTTCCCCATCTTCATTTCTCCACCAGACCATGCATTTATCTCTTGAAGACCAATTTCTCTTCATGGCAATATCATACCACGTTCTCTCAACAACAAAATCAGAGAAGTTAATCAATTCAGGCAGAGTTAATTTAAATGATTTCCCATAAACATATGAAGAAGGATCTATAAACTTCAGTTTAAGTTTACAACAGCTATCCCCAGACCCTGGGAGCTCTGCATACTCAAGCTTTTCAACCTTGCAAATTTCAGAAGCACTTAATTCTTCAAATGATCTCCACGGACCTGATTCAGATGGCGCGCAAGACTCTATATACTCTTGATGACCCTGGCAATCAAATGTACTCAAGAATATGAATTGAGAAACTGATATTATAAACTAGGGAACAGATAGAAGAAACTTACATTCCAGACCAAATTATAAAGTAGTATGACCAATAAGGAAAAAAACAATCATAACATAAACTACCTGTCTCAAGTACACAACTTCATCTCCAAGTTGAGGAATGTAACGGTAGCCCTCCTCATGCTCTGACAGCATTAGCCATGACAGTTTTCTAACATGGTGATTTGACACCCTTCGAGTTGGAATACCAGAGTCATCGGCAGTATATTCATCAAGCCTGTTTCTAGCAGACCTTGTTCTTTGATGAAGTTGATCACATGCTTTGATAGAAGAATCTTCCCAACTGGATGTGCCCCTGGAACTTTGGCCCCTTCGAATTTTAATCTTGGTGTTTGAAGTGTTTGTCTCCTCAGGAGTTGTCTTCATCCTAATAGACCGTGTTCGACGGATTGGATCTTTAACAACATTAGATGAACTACTTCCTAAACCATGTCCAATTCCAAAAATTGAGGTACTTTCTTCAAGATCATCCACAAGACCATCTGGAATGACTTCCCTTTTATGTGAATTGTCCCCTTCAAGGACGTGATCGTAACTTCTTTGCTCAGAATACGAATGCAATAGCTGTGGAGAGCTTAAATTTCTGTCATGTTCACCTTCTGGTACTTCCGTTACTAGATTAGGCCCCATGAAAGACGAATTTTGAGACATTAAATCACCTCTAGTACTTACCAGATCTGCCTCAGGACTAGAAAGTTTCAGCTTGCCAGGTCTTTCAGTGTCTGCTGAAGGCTGTTTCTTTTTAATCACTAGCTTCATTGATTTCATAGGTGCTTTCATTTTAAGGTCGTGAAATTGGCTTGAGTGAACAACATTGTTTTCCAGTGAGTCCTCTGTGCATTTGTTGGATCCAGATCGGCCGTTATAACCACCATTCAACTTGTCATAACCAGATGTCATGGAGCCATTAGCATTTGGCTGATGCTTGCCAAGCATTGAGGGTTCAAGTGATGAAAACTTAGATGCATTATCAAAATCTTCCAGCTCTGTATTAATCATGCTACCAACAGTCTCTAACTCCCTGGTCATATGTTCTGATCTCCTGCAAAACATGGTCAAAAAAACATTTGAGTCAGAACTGAAAGAGAAAACCATATAAGTAAAATAAAGCAGTCTCATAAACAATTTTTTACACTTGTCTCAGGCTTTACATACCCATTGGCAGTGTATTCAAGATGGTCGTCAACTTTAGCATCTGACAGCAAAGCATCCCCTGATCTTGAAAGTTCATGTGAGTCTCTTCTCATCTGTCTGCACTGAACTGTGTTCCCCTCAACACATTCGGATGCGTAAAGATTATTTGTAGCATTGTCAGCTTGTGTTTTATCATCACCTTCATTTTTGTGGCTTTGGGGAAGTTTAGCATTACTTGCATTTGTAAAAGATAATGCTGGATCCATAGAATTTCTGTCTGGCAAAGGTAATGGAGCACTTTCTCGGAGTTGGGGACTAGAAGATTGACCTGCCACATCAGCCTCAATCTCACGTGCAACTCCCGGGTCCTCTAAGGGCACCTTTTTCTTAGAAAGTGAAATCTTAACAACCAGTCTTGGTCTACTTTCAGCAACTGCCTGCGGCGCCTCAGAATATGCAGGAGGCTTGGACACATCATCAAACTCCTCCAAAATGGGCTTTTTATGTTCATCACGCTTATTATGCATTTTTCTCTCAGGTTCACTTATGCTGTCTGAATTTTGGAAACTTTCCGACAATTCATCTTCGGAATCATTATCTTCCCCATCAGTAGATGTTTCACCAATTTGAGAGAACATATTACGAGCATTGTGTGCAGCAACTCTCTGGGGCCTTAATTTCTTAGTTTTGGAAGGTTTCCTTTTCGATGATTTTAAGCTTCCTTTGGATTTCTTAGTTCTGTTACTACCAGAAGTATTACCATTACACTCATCCAAATTCCTTTTCCTAACACGCCTTCCAGAAGAAGCCATTACCTCAACCTGAGAAACATTACGATTAGATGACAAATTGTAATTAAAGATTGAATCAAAATAGAATGAAGATACCACTAACTCCAACCTTATGTTTCTTCCTTCTTGATCTTCGAAGTCCATCCCCATTACTAGAGTCATCTTCACTGCATTCTAGATCACTAGAGGAGATAGCACTTACACTCCCTCGCTCAGCTGCACTAGAATTATCCTCGTTCACATTGTACTCAGAGTCATTATCATCACTTGCAATGTCATACTCTGGCTCCCAGAACATGGCATCTGTGAACTCTGGTTGCTGCTCAAACATTCCTTCCAAATCTATCAAAGGTATCAATGGGTAGTCCTGATCAACACTAAAATCTGGACCAACAGCATATTTTATCATTGAAGGGCGCCATTCAATGCCAAGAGCACCAAGTCGGCGTTGCTGAAATTGACTCTGATAAGGTTCTGGATATGGCACCATACCTGGTAATGAAATACTATATAATATGAGAAATCTGCATCTAAATAAGATAGCAAGAATTTCAGAGTAAGAGCCACGACATACTAGAGTCACATAGAGGTTCCTGAATGTTTCTTCGGTGCGGTGGAAGTTGAGTTTCCTGCATCAGGTGTGACATAGTTTTGTAATCATATAGAAAAGCCAACAAATAAAAAGGGCAAAAAGCTGCTTTAAAGCTCCTGCCATGGCAGGGTAGAGAGAAGGATCGAACCCATTGAAAAGCAAACAACTAAATCTTAGATAAATGAATTCAATTACAATGGAAAAATCAACAAAGCACAGCACAAGGATCGCTCTCAACCTGATCAAGAACATTTCCCTGAGTATCTTGAATAAGGGGTCGATAATCACCGAGAAAAAACTGCCACAAAATCAAAGAGACAACCACATATATTAACTCGCTATGGAGCTTATGTATATATAAAGACAGGAAGCAATATTGTGATATTTGACCACCTGATCATATTTTGCATCCTTCTGGGACTCGCCTTGACCTGTATTCAGAAAATATATCTGGCCAACATCATCAGAAAGTATAATTGATGTTCCATCCCTAAAATGAAGAACATATTACATTAGTAGATTATAGTTACACACTGTCAGATTCTGGTTCATCCAAGAAGGATATAAGAAGACAAAATATCAGTGACAAGGAACACTCATCATTAGCAAGATAGTATAAAGCCTACAGTTCTTCCCCATCAAGACACAGACAGGAAGGTATAGACTACATAATTATTTTGAACATATGAATATCAACAAACTCACAATGATAACTCATCGTTGGGATGGATCTAGACGACTACCATTGGTGACAACGTAGAATATTTGCTGGTCAAATTGAATACATAACAGCTATGCAAATGACAAGATTCAAAATTATAAGACATACATTAAAGATGAGGGAAGAGGTCATTAAAATCCTATAATAGAAGGAAATTAGATATAACACTATTCAAAATCTTTAAGATGAATTTCTTCTTAAAATTGTATAGTGCTAGAGAGTTCACTTATTACCGCCTCTACCATTATAATTAAATGTTAAAATTAAAAACAAGATTGTCTGAAGATAAGGCTGACTGAAATTTCCCTCTCGCCCATTCAAGGTAAACATCCCTTGACACAATTTTTTGGATGGAGGGTGGTAACATTGATACTCATTTTGGGTGGACGGCTAACTAATAAAGAGTTAAAAACACACCTTAAGGCTCTAAGATCAATTTTCCCCTCTCTGTACTATGAATGTGGACAAATGAAACAAACCCAAGTATTCTATGTTTAAGGTTTATGGACAAATTCGGGTTGAAAGAGGAGTAGAGGACACAACTTCCATTGGGCTTTTTAACCCAAAAACTCTAGAGATAGTCTATTGATGACGTGTGTTGCAGTACGAACAAGACATGAATTATACCTTCTTTCTGTCAAAAGGGAGTAAGCAGTTGATTAAAGTAGTCTTTGACATTATCTAACCTAAGTCTCTTGATGTTAATACCAAACTGTTTTTTTAACACAAAGTAGAAATTTGAGAAGACAGAGCTGACTCAGATTTTTGTTTAAGAAAACCCAAGTAACCCAGGTCCAATCATTTATAAAGGTTACAAAGCATCGAGCACTGGACACATTTGGAGCATTAGAAAGGCCCCACACATCAATATGAACAACATAAAATGGAAAATATGCTTATTTTATTGCTAAACGGAAAAGGTAAATGCTTGTGTTTAGCAAGCTCACGCACCTCACCATGAAGCCTCTTGTCATCTACTGGAGTGAAAAGGAAGGAAATAGATTTTTGATAACTCCAAAGGAAGGATGCCCCAGCTAAAAATGATAAAGAAGAATTTTTCTTAGTTGGACTAGAGAGATTCAGATATGAAGGAGTAGGATGTTAAGAAGTCTAACATTGACTAGGAATATGGCCAAAATACTGAAAATAGTCCTTATAAAGGATAGAGAAACTCTCACTTCTAAGCTAGTTGTTGGGGTAGAGTTACGCCTAACCCAAATTCTAAGATGGTATCAGAGTTTATACAAGATCCGCTTATTGGAGACTACCGTATATGAGCGACCGCAGATGTTCATTCTTGCAAATTCCACGCTCCAGATGTCCAGCCTTGGGCGTAAGGGGGTGTGTTGAGAAGTCCCTTATTGACTAAAGATATGGCCAAAATAGTCCTTATAAATGGTAGAGCACCCTCACCTCTAAGATAGCTTTCAGGTAGAGTTAGGCCTAATCTAAATTCTAAGATAGGATAGTCTACTTTTGTTGGACAGGTTTCGATCTTCTTCAAATTCTCTAGCATGTCCAATCTTCCTCCCCAAATGCTTTCCCTTCAACATGCAATGATTCCTTTGAAAACAAAATTACAAAACAAATCTTTTGCAAGTTTTTGTATGCAAATCGGGTTGGTGGACAGTTTGGGAACATAGAGGATGCTGCTTTTTGGGATTATTGATGGGCTGATTTAAAAATCTCCTTGACCAGATGCAGTTATGAGGATTCCATCGGCTGTGGAAATCATCTTTTTAATGGGACATGGGTAATAAGTGAAGTGTTTGAGTAAACAGGTCATGTGGTCACTGGCTCCAGAGTCTAGTATCTAGTAAAGGTAGGATGTCTCTGAGACATTTAATCCATAAAGAAAATGAGAACTTATCTGAGTCAGAAAAAGAACATGTACTTGTTGGTTTCTCAAGTTTAGTGAGGAAAGTTCCCACCCGATCTCCTCCTGATTGAGATGGACAGCCTCAGATTTATTTTCTTCAATTACCCTAGTCGCAGCATTTGTCTCTCCACCCTTTCTTGAGGAGTCTCCTTTGTGTCCCTAATCCCCACACTCGATCTCATTTTGAAGGCTTTCTATATAATGTATAGCACTTTTCTCGAGGGTGGTGAGGCCTATTGAGTAGTTACCCTGTAGACCATTACTTTTCTTCTCTACACTTGTCAACCCTCCTTTTCTCTGTTCAGCTACCATGGCTGAATTCTGATATCCTCTATTATGATCAGCTACCAAAGCTGAGTTCAAACCAACAAGGAAATCATAGACCCTACCTTACTTAATATAGTCCATAAGAATTGACATATCATCAAAATACCAGTGTCTTTATGACCCTATAATGGTTCAGTTCCATCCATAATGACTTGAGCTGGTTGGCATATTCAATAACAATCTTGTTCCCCTGTTTTGCTGCCAAAACTTTCACCTTTACAGTATATACTTGAGCAGCATATTTGGCTTTAGAGTAGGTTTGCTCTAAAGCATCCCAAATCTACTATGCCGAGTTGAGAAACATGCAAGTGTAACTGATTTCAGGAATCATTAAATTCCACAGCCATGCCTTGATCATTTAGTTGTCCTCATCCCATGTAGAAAACTCGGGATTCTCCTTCTTAGGTCCAGCCTCAGTCAAGTGACTCAACTTCCCTTTTCCCTTAAGGATCGTATGTAGAAGTTGGGACACTTAAGTTCATTCCATTTATTCTATATCGGCAGCTCACCGAATTGCTAGGATTGGCTACCTCCCATTTCTGGTGTGGATTCACAACTTCCTCTCTAGACATTACAGGGGCAGCAGATTTACACTATTTGATGAAGTAAATAGCCAGAACCTTGAAAAACTTCAGGATCCGGAGATGGCTGAAGACTTAAGCCACCAACAAAACCAAAAATGGCAGGTAAGGGTGGAGAAGACAACTGCCCACTTGAAAGAATTGTGCTAACTGCACAGGCACATGAAAGAAGGAAAATGTGCAGAGATTGCATGAAACTTGTAAGATGAAGATAGACTTTCAGCAGCAACGAAGGCTGCTGTTTAGGGTTTAGGTTGCACAGACAGAGCCTCCCAAATTGGGAGCTCTGTTACCATCTGGAAAATTAGGGCTGAATGAATTTGAGTTCCTTGAAACCAATTATACCGAATAATCATACAAGATATTTTCTCTATTCTTTGATGAAATCCCTTGATTCATGGAATCTTTCCTAATCACACAAACCAGTACAAAATACAAATTGTTACAGAGATTTCCTAAAATAATCTTTCCTAACATATTACATGAATTCCCACAGTACAATAATAAGTAGCTGAATATTCCATATAAATAGACACTTACGGAGAAAACTTCCCATCAACCAACTTAAAGCGTCCAATTTCATACGTCCGAATAGGTATGCCTTCCCATATCTGGAAAAGAATATACGAGAAAAGATAATTTAATTCATCTTTTATGAAGAACATGGTAGTGTCAAGCATTAAGAGTTAGGAACCCAAAAGAAAAGAAACTTACATCCCACACAATAGTTCTCCCATCATACCCAGCACTCATAGCTATGCGAGGGTTGAAAGGATGTACATCCAATACATAAGACTGCCAACCAATGAAAACTCAGCATTTAGTCATAAAAGAACTATAAAAATTCAGATTAAGATAGAAAAAATAATAAGAAACTAAAACTGAATCCAACAAGAATAATTTGACCACATTTCAATTTTACATTTGTCCAGAAAAAAATGGAGCAGCATATTAACAAATGAAGCAAATTAGCATCACATGATACATAGGGAGAACACAGAAATGGGAGGAAGGAGAGAAGAAAGGGCTTACAGATGCAGTATGACCAGTCAAACAGTGCACTAAGCTGCCATCAACTGCGTTCCATACGCATATTCTGCAATCTTCAAGATGAAAATACAAGTTCTCAGTTAACAAGCAAGAACCTTCTGCCTACTATGAAATAACTTAAAATTGATTATCTATAGAATAGAAGGAAGAGGGTTACAAAGTGACAAGTGAATGCAAAGTCAAATGAATGAAGATGTATTCTCATGACAACTATCAGAAGAATACAATGTTGATGAGTTTCCTAATTTATCTTCTACTCATACAATGTGCATGCTAAAACAAGGATCCATGTTGAGGTAATATAAAAGTGATAGCACCAATCAGTACTACAAAGTTAGCAGAACATATAGATGCTCCCTGACCCTGACAGCTATAGTCTATGAAAAGATTGATTTTCAAAAAATATATCAGACAAATTTTATCCTTTGAATAATTAATTCTAAATTATGTATTTCAAGTAAGTTATCACATGGAAGAGTTAGTAGTTGACACATCATTGAAGATTCTATAACAAAATAGGTGATTTATTTCTAGAGGCCATCAAAGGATAAGTAACAAATTACGCAGAAAAAGGAGAGCCAACAAAATTGTAATGATCAGAATAGAAGTTGTGTGTCTCCTTGTCTGATTATGACACGGCTCCATCAATTTAATCTTACAAGTTACAATAATACCAAAAAGTATAATTTGTTGGTGTAAGCTTTCCTGCCCCATTAAACCTATAACTTTTAGCAAGTAAATTACCCATAATAGCTGCAAGTACAAAGCGGTTGTCCAGGCTCCATACGATCATGTTAACACCACGAGGAGTAGGTAGGAACCTCTGTCTCGGACCCCCTCGCGGAGGTTGAGGAGGCAGGGGTGGAGGGGGCACTTTTAGATGATATGCGCGAGTCCAACGTCCTACTTTCCCCTGGAATAGCAAGCAGAAAGCCAGAAATATAAGACATTCTGCACAGAAAAAAGTGAAACTGCACATGCCAGAAAGATACTCCAATATTTCTGGAGAAGATCATATAGCAGAAAATGTCTTCAAGGATAAAATAGACCACATTTCAATGGTAATATTATTAAAAGGAGCTCACATGAGATCTTCGTGATCTGGGAACCCATATAATTGCGCTTCCATCACGAGAGCAGGTAACTATGTTATCATGACAATACCTTGAAATACACAGTATCGGCATGCCAGATTTTAGTAATGAGAAAGAACAGGGCAGCAGGCTATATTTGTTGTATTAATAAACACTAAAGTAGTAAAAAAAACACTACAGGAAATAAGCATAAAGATATTTATTGACCAGAAATTCCTGAACTTCAGCGCATTTTCTTCTCTCCAAGAATCAGATGTCACCAATTTTGAAGCCACAGAGCAACCACTGTAAATGGAGGTAGCAACAACAAGAATCAATACAAAATAAAAATGAAACAAATCAGTGTAGATCTAACTAGGATGACTAACCTAAACTGCACATAATTAACATCATTCTCGTGACCCGATAATAAATCTATCTCATGTACTGGTTGTTCTGAGTCATTGGTGTTAGGCTTTAAAGCGCTCCACACCTGCAAGTAGCATATTTTTCTCATATCTTAATAGATGTGATATTAAATCAAGGAAAATCCAATTGTATTGATGGAAGAAGTATAGGAAAAATCTTAAGAGTACAACAGTAAGTATTACCCTGGCAAAAGTATCAGCGCTACCAGTAACAAAAACAGTTCCATTCGCATTATATGAACAGCAAAGTATTTGATAGCTATGTTGACCATTACTCAAGGACGGCAAATTAGCTGGTGGAGCATTACCCTTCCCTACAAAAACTTATAATTCCTCAAACACTCATGATCAATCAAGACTAACCTAATAACATAATGTATTAATGATGGCAGTCAACAGGTCAGACTAATGGTCTGGAAGATTTAAGAAACATGGATATAGATTTAAAAACTAATAGTTCTGGCTTGAACTAGATATGATAACTCCCTTGATATTTATAAATGAAGTATTCATTTAAAATAACATGTTTGAAAATAATGATATTTGACACTGGATTTAGATTTTAACAAAATCTAATTCATTATTATACATCATATGCAAAAACAGAATATATAGTACCATCATAACACATTAGTATGGTAATAATGCCTAAGTCAGACCACTCCAGAACCCGGCCTGGTCTATTGACAGGATTAGAAGCAATTATCTAACCAGTTACAGCATCGGAAGGTCGAGGCACGTATATGCGCGGATTGTGTGAATTTCTTGCATCCCATATTCTACAAGTTCCATCATCAGATGACCTACGTATCTCATAAGCCATAAAAGTAAAGTATCAAAATAAGAATCCATACACTTGTAGATTGTGAACACTAGGAATCAAATTGTCCGCACACAGAGAGAGGAGCAGGGAAGAAAGGAAGAGAAGGGATCAGGATCAGTTTACATGGTGAGTCAAAACCACACTTGAAACATTGAACAACATTTTACTCGATAATTTTATCCCAAAATCCATCGTTGAAATCCAAAATTATTTAATATTTGAATGATATACAGAAAAATAAATGTCATATATACTCTTAAAATAAATTAAAATAAGCACCAGTTGAATATATTATTGTTATTCAATTACTACAAAATTTGACACAAACAATCAAGGTCATGGATGGTCAACGAATGAATTGATAAAAAATCACATTTTATTGAATGGCATAAAACCGTTAAAGTCTTGCACCAGCATAAGACAATCTCTCTCCCTCCTCATAATCAAGAAATTAATAATCTTCTCAGGCATACATTACACTAAAATTGATTATGACATATCCCCCAACCCAAAAGAAGGCAAAAGACAACATTGCATGTGGAAGTAGGTGTCAACCTGTTTACAGATCAATTAAAATGGTTTATAAAATATGTCGAATAAATTACTGTCACATTCCTTGTTTTTTTTTGTAATTACAGGAGTTTAGGTGAGGAAGGAAACTGAATATTCTGAAATTGACAATGAATTGAAGTGATAGCATGTGACACAATAGAAAGCACAGTTAGAAGTCCCACATTGGCTAGAGATACAGCATAGATAGCCTTGATAAGGGTAGAGCAACCCTCAACTCTCAAGCTAGGGTTTACACATTTCCTACTATAAAAGGAAAAGGATCTTTTGTAGTCAGATATGTTCACTTGAATACAAAAATAAGGCAGCTAGGTTTTAAGGATTCTAACTTCCGATAAGGATTCCGGCTTGGTCTCCATCATTGTTTCACTCAACCTGAACAATTAGGTAATTGTATTTGAGTAACATCTTACTATCAATCTAATAATACAGTATTAGCCGTCATTCTATATTCTAACTTTACCCTGTGTAACCGTAAAGCCTCAACACAGTGTTAGAGGGGACCATCCACCATGACCTATCCTTGATTGCTTTTGCTATCTGAGTTTCAAGAGAACACCCAATTCTCACATTTCTTTTTTCAGTAGAAAATTATAATTCCGTTTAATTTCTTCTGTATTTTTACATCTTAAAAAAAGGATAAATCTAACCACGTGCCCCATGTTCAGACTTCTGGCAGATTGCTATTTGAGAACTTTCAGGCAATCCTTAAGTGATCACCAATGAGGATCCAACCAATCGTGTCTGACTGGTGAAAAGGTGGAAGGCCATTGGCAACATAACACCCAATAACATGGGTTGCGATAGCTAAGTGCAGGCTTGCAACTCTGTGTTCCTTCATGGACTTTATTTGTTGAATGTGGGAGAGCACAGTCATGCCTGGAGAATAGAAGGATGGCCTATCACCGGCGCCGAGGGAGATTTACAGTTGGGTCTGTGTTTGCCAGGAGTTTTCCTACAAGGTTTGACATTGGTGCAGGGTTTTCAGGCTGGCTTGGTGTCTTTGCCTTTGTTGTTTGTGTTTTAAGGTCTGACTTCTTGAGTCCTTCTGGTTTGTGTTTTCAGGTCTTGTATTTGTATTAAGATTCTTTTAATTATTAGGAACAAAAGCAATGGATCGTTCACAAGGGTGCAGGTGTTTGTTTTCATTGATTTTGCAGCCACATGGCTTCCATTTTGGTTTGTCATTGCATGTCAACAATCAAGATGGATTCAGTTTCTAGGTGCTCAGGGAAGTGCCTCTCTCCACTAGATTTATTACTATTATTATTACTTTTTAGGTTCTTATTTCTAAAAACAGTTAGGTTTAAATTTAAAGTAATTTTGTCAATCAAATCCTCTACTCCTATTAGTCTATTACTATATTCATTGCTACTACTGACATGTTACCAGTCAAAGATCTTTTATGAAAATTTTGTAAAGAGGGACTAATATTGTTAAATTGTCATTTAATTTTTTTAAAAATATTTATTTATTATTTAAGCCGCTACTAATCTTTACATGTTACCTGTAAGAAGATTATTTATGTAAATTTATGAAAAGATTAATATGATAAAAAATCCTTTAATTAGAAATTTAAGCTTCATGTGAATTAAAAATTATAAATATTATAAGCATAATATTCTTTAAATAAATAAGACTTTAGAAAAGTTGATATAGATATTAAATAAATTAATTTGTAAAAGAATAACTTAATATTATTATAAATATGAAATATACTTGTCACAAGACAGGTAGAGCTAAAAAAACACAACTGCACTCTGTAAGCCATTGGATTTGTGCAGAGTGATCCAACAGCATGCAAATGGGCATAAATGTGTTTTGACTATTGGTTTCAACTAACTTATAGCTTATTTGACTAGCTAATATGCATTGTTTGCTAATGAGTTTATCTCCCTTGCATAAAGTATTTTTTCATACACTACTTGAAGTAGTATATGAAACTATAGCTTATTATTTTTCCTCTTTTCTACCATCAATATTCTAATAAAATTCCTCATTTACCCCCCTCTTAATTCAGGAAAAACCATCACCCTCACCTTCACAATATTTATTTTATTATTATACTACTTTAACTATATTTTGGGTTTTTTAGCATTATACAAAAAAAATTGATATGTAATGAAAATGTTAAGTTTAAAATTAACTAAAAAACCTAAACTTATAATTATTTAAATATATTTTGTCTTATTCATAGTGGTTCTATCCGGCTTGAAATTGCGAGAGCAATTTAATACACCAAAAAAAAATTGTCTACAAAACAAAAATAGAAGTAAAAGAATATCATATAAACATGTCGTTTTAACTTTTATCTCATTTTATATTTATCAGCTAGTTGAACAACTAGTGTTACCAAACACTATTAATTCAATAAGCTACATTAATAGCTTTCAGCTAAAAATTAGCTTTTCAGCTATTTTACCCAGAAAAATACTATATGGTATGATAATGAGACACAAGAAAGAACTTGTGCCCTGTGGAATAACAACCACCTCACTCCTGTATTCTCGCAAATACCTTTTGTATTCCGAAAAACATAAATTTAATTGGTGGACGGGATATCTTGCATTTTGTTATTTAAGATTTTGTAATGAATAGCAAAACTCTTTTACCAAACAAACCATATGTTAAACTCA
This sequence comes from Acmispon strigosus, assembly GCA_030819835.1. Classification (NCBI taxonomy): domain Eukaryota; kingdom Viridiplantae; phylum Streptophyta; class Magnoliopsida; order Fabales; family Fabaceae; genus Acmispon; species Acmispon strigosus. The sequence continues at coordinate 65,836,845 of JAUAMA010000003.1, read as the reverse complement.
TGTATAAGCATTAGGGCAAAATTAAAACTTAGTTTAACATGTATACCCAAAAATAGTAGCAATAATAATAATAATAATAATAACAATAATAATAATAATAATAACAATGATAAAACTTACTTTCCAAATAAAATTCACTTCAACTTATCTATGACACGTGACATGAACAAAAGTCTTAGGATTCAATTATTCATGCTCAAGCAACAAGAATGATAAGGCAAAGGGGAGCAAAGCAATAGCTCTTAAGATGGACTTACGATAGCAGCTGGTATACAGCAGTTGGCCTGGGACTGAATGCAATGGTATTAACGGCTCCAGTATGTCCCCGCAAAACCGAGATCGGCATCCCATCTGGTAAGCGCCACTATTGTAATGCAAATATCAGCTTATTTGCCCATGGTTTGCAGAATATATTCAATAGAACATAAAAATTAAGGTAGACTACTTAGTACTTACGACTCGAACGACAAAATCATTTGAAGCAGATGCCACCAAAGCATTGTTTGAGCTTACGGCCAAGTCAGTAATATCACCCTTCATTTATAAATGACGAGAAGATTCACTAGATATTATTGAATGGAAAACAAACTTAACAAAATTACTTCCATAATTTATACTCTTGACTTACTTCGTGTCCACGACAGCTAGCTAAACAAAATGCAGTTTCCATAGACCAAATCTTGACAAGACGGTCATCTGAACCACTGATAACATATCGCCCTGATCCATCAAATATGGCTGCAAGATAAAATCATTTTTTATAATTCATCTACCATAAGTTTGGCTATTGAAATAATTACTTATATGCATCTAATTGGAGATTATTATTAAATCAACATTTAACTTTGGGAAGAAACTCCAAGAACAGAAAGCAACATTTATCACATACAAGCATTAGAATGAACTTTTATCAATGTCATGTGACTCCCATTTAATTATGGTTTTCTTGAGAATTACTGAACATGAACTCATTAAACAAAATGCCCACAAAGCCACCTTATTAGTAACAAATTTGACAGAAGAGCAAGTCATACCACAATAGACAGCCACACGGTGACCCCTTAACTTTTTAATATTTTGCATCCTTTGCACCATAGTAGATGGCTTGGCAATAGCATAACATGCACTACGAATAGATGGAGCACGATGATGTTTTGTAAAACCACCTCCAATTTCCCTTAAGCTTAAACCCTGAACCTGATTAGCTTTCATATGTGGCCAACGAAGGTAAAGTGGAGGAGACTTCACCTGCTTGTCAGTTGTTTTTCTAGCAACTGTACAAATACAAACATCAAAACAAAGTAAACAGATATCAAAATCAAATATCCCATTCCTCCACATAAATTGTAATAAATGTAGGGGACAGTCAGCTATAGCAATGCCAGACATCTTCAAATACAAACTTGGCAATAGAAGCTTGAGATAAGTACTACATAAGTACATATGTATAAAGAGAGGACCAGGAAGAAGAAATTCCAAGCCAAAAATCTAATCAAGTATTTATACATTTTGAATCTTAGACCTTTCCCCTTTTATACACATGCTCATTTGCTAATGGCCCACAATGATTACATTAGATATGCCTCAGTACCAGTCTTGATGGAGTGTACCTAAGATAATCACTATAAATTGTGTATTCTAAGTGTTGAGAAGTCTCACATTGACTAAAGTCTAGAGATATGACCAAATAAGTTTTTATAAAGGGTAGAGCAACCCTAACCTCTAAGCTAGCTTTTGGCGTAAGTTAGACCTAACCCGAGTTCTAAAATGGTATCAGAGCCTCTATGACTTAGTGGTCTAAAGTTCGATCCTTGTTTCCCCCATTATATAATACTTAGTTGAATTTCAGCACATGGTTGGTGAGTATGTGTATAACCCACGCTTCAAGCCCAATGGCCTCTTGTGTGAAGGGCGTGTTGGAAATATAATATTAAACCATTCATGTTCCCTTATCCAATAGGAGACAACACATATATGAGCCACCTGCAGATATTCATTCCTGCAAATTTCATATTCCAAATGTCCAGCCATGTGCTTCAGAGGGTGTGTTGAGAAGTCTCACATTGACTAGACATATGACCAAATAGGTGTTTATAAAGGGTAAAGCAACTCTTACCTCTAAGCTAGCTTTTGGGTAGAGTTAGGCGTAACCCAAATTCTAAGACTAAGAAGCAAACCAAATTTCGAGATGTTAATTATTCAGTTATAAATTCTTACAGAAGAAGAAACTGAAACAACGATTGATATACCCATTCCAAACCTAGTAATTTATACCTAGCCCTAATAGATCAAAACATCCCTTTATGATATTCCACAAAATGAGAAAATAAAATCATTAATAGATACATATAAATAAATATTGAGAAGTTCCACATTGACTAGAGATAGAACCACAATAGTCCTTATAAAGGGTAGAGCAACGCTTACCCTTAAATTAGCTTTAGGGTAGAGTTAGGCCTAACCTAAATTCTAATATGGTATCAGTGTCTATCATAGATACGTTTATTGCAGTTCCTGCAACTTCCACGCTCCAAATGTTCAGCTCTAGGCGTGAGGGGGTATGTTGAGAAGTTCTATATTAACTACAGATAGAGCTACCCACACCCCTACGTTAGCTTTTAGGTAGAGTTAGGTCTAACCAGAATTCTAATAATAACTAATTCACAGCATTCATATAATAGCCTAAGAGTAAGACCACAGGGTTTTTTTTCAGCGTATATTATTAGTCAAAAGCTTTAGCTCTTAGCCTGAATGAATGATTGACTAGAGAAAGAAGATTATTATTATTGCATATCACGTACTATCAAGAAGCGAAAAAGAACCATGTCCAAGTAAAGTAGGAACATCAGCTGCATTAGGACTGCTTCCTCCATGTTTTCCATGCAAAGGATGGGTCATGCTCAGCATTAATTGCTTCAGAAGCTTTACCAAGTGATCCTTAGCTATGTGAGGGTACCTAGTAGTTACACAATTACCAATGATCAGTGCCCATACACATAATACGAAGAAGCAGCAATCACTAACTTCATAGAGAAATTTTCCGAACCAAATAACAAATATTTGAATTAAAATATGAAGCATCCCCTGTTCCCATGTAATTTCTAAATGGAAATAGCTCTACAGTAATCAAACTTTTCCGTCATATGTTTTATTTCCTTTTTATTTAAAAATTGAAAACATTTCCAATACTGAACTCCAAATAAATAAAAAGAATCCCCAGTAAATGCTTAAATAACAATAAACTTTCAAGGTTATTGTCATTGACTACAAAATACAGCTACCCTCTTTTAAATGTCAATCACTTATAGAAACTTCAAGGTCAAGTTTGTTGATAATCCATCTGATTGAGTAGCAGTCGACTACTCAATGTAAGCATATGAAATTTTGAAGAAAGCTTCCCAATTTAAATAGTTACACCAAGCTATGGTCACCAATCTTTTAAAACATTTGTCACTTCCAAAAAATGTTTTGTTTCAAATTATCTATCACTTAGAAAAATCAAGTATTTATGATGTTTTTCCAAATTTATTGTAATCTTTTGGTATCTCCACTATATAGAATGAGAGATAGCATTAATGGAATGGCAATATTTAGAATTTTGAATATTTTAATGAAGGCTAGTTTAACCAAATGAACTACATTTTCTTGTAATTGAGGCTATTTAATAACCTTTTCAATTCTTATTCTTGTGCATAAACTTAAATGATAGATATTTTGAAATAGAGAGAGCAAGTGGCTAAAATTACAGAAATTTGAACTCTACGAAACAGCCTACATTATGAGAAAAATAGAAAGGAAAAAGGAAGTTCAGACTGATTAATACATACTTCAGCTGGCATTTAACAAAAAAAGTTTATAAACATACTAGAGTAAGGGTGTGTTTGGGTAAACAGGTAATTGAGCACTTACACATAAGCACTTATTCATAAACTATTTAAGAAGCTTATAGGTATATAAGCACTTATTGATTAGCTAATCTAAGAAGCTTATCCACACTTACACATAAGCACTTATTCATAGACTCATTTAAGAAGCTTATTGAAATGAGCTCAAAAGAGCTTATAGGCACGTAAGCCCTTATTGATTAGCTAATCTAAGAAACTTATCAAAATAAATTCAAAATAAGTTATAAGTAGATCATAAGCTATTTTCATGGGCTAAACTAAACACTTGCAAATGTTTATTCTATAAGATATAAGATAAACTCAAATAAGCTCGTCCAAATGCGCTCTAGATGCCTATCATTTTTTGATGTAAAGTATATTGAACAAATGAAATTGAACACCAAATTGTTAGCAATATTGTGTTGTGCCGTCAACAACAAAGAAATCAAATTTTGGACAGCAATACTGAACTCTAACCTTATTAACAGTAATAAAATGGCAGTAAAAGTGTAAAACCAACCACCAAGCCCACCTCAATCTTGTTCCTAAAAACTAGTTAAAAAGAACAAATAAGAAAAGATAGACAAAACAAAAATACCTGTTAGCTAAATCATTGTAATTTAAAGGCAAAGAGATGCCATCACTGCTGTCAACATCATCCCCGCTTGCTTCACCATTTCTTGAATACCAAGCATGATATCTTCTGGGTAGAAGCTGATGCTCCAAAAGTTCATTCCAGATCTGCACAAAAGTCCCCTGGCACGGCCCGGCAGACAAAAAGTGCATGATTAAAAAGTAAACTTCCCTGAGGTCTATATCCACATCAGTCTCAACACCCTCCATGTCCTTGAGGGACCGAGCCACCTCATCCACCTGATTCGGAACACTCAAAGGCCCAGGCGCAACACTCAGCGATGCACGGCCCGTAGAAGGTTTGCACTTGCGCGAATCCATGTCTGGGAAACACCCTACAACAAAATAACATATCAAGCTACAGTACAGTACACACCAACAAAAAAAAAGTACCGATTACTACAAATTCAAAAAACAGCCCCTAAAAACCAGCAATTTATATTCTTTCCTAGTACAATATCGCCATATAGTTTGTTTTTCATAACTGAAAGGTGCAACAAGTCAATAACATTCATTTTCAATCTCGATTCTTTGAACTTCAATGGAATCCATAATGAAGATAGTGTTCAACGTGTCAAAATATGCTTCTCCGATCCAGGCGCGGCAAATTCTAGCTTCTCCGTTAAAAAGTAAGTAAGAACAAAGTAACGGAAAATGAGAATACATAAAAACCTGGAAAAGGTTGAAGATTGAGGAGCAGCTATGAGTGCAGAGGCAGCAGCAACGTCCATTCGAAACGCAGCATGTAAAAGATTGAGGAGAGAACAATGCACGAAAAGGGGAAGCTGTTAATTGCAGTGGTTTGGAGATAGGGTTTAGGTTAGGAGCAGGACGAAGAAGAAAAGGGGAATCCAATTACACATACGGTTGCCGTAAAAAGCAAATCTCATAATAATCGCGTTTTCATGAGTGCGTTTTGGGTTAGGATGTGTTTGGAAACTGGATAAAAGTGATATTAACGTGGTTTTGTGGAACGAATTGAAAGAAGAAGGAATGAATTTGAGTATTGGGGCTGGACGGAATCTGGCTGTGTCTGCGGCGGAGCAAGGGAGGAGGACGGAGGTGGAGGAAAAATCAAGGGTATCTAAAATAGGAAGGGGAAAATATGTTTATTTATTTATTTCAAGGAAATATGTTTAATAAAATGAAAATATCGTAAATATTGCGATATGAAATGACAAATGTGCCCCTATAGTTTTTACTTACAGTGAGAGATACCACCACCGCTGAGCTTGTTGAGAGAGACAGCAACACAACACAAGTTCACAAGGCTGGGTTGAGAGAAATAGGGGGAGAATTAGAATATATTGAAATGAGACCCCACCAACCATTGTTTAGCTTATTAGCAAAATAATGAAAAAGGGAGAGAGCATTCATTTTTATCTTTGACTTCCTTTTTTTTACAAATGATTAACCTTTGACGTCCTATTTTAATATTTATAGATAGTAAAAAATTAATATAATATATTTGCAAAAAATATATTTATCAAAACTGTATTTTATATAATACTAGTTGGATTATCCCGTGCAAGACACGGGTAGCTTTGGATAAAGTAAAATTAATGTGTGTGAAATGATTTATTTTTATAACTTCTTATACATGTTATTGTCAGGTCGACAACAGTGACCAATACTCTTGCCATGAGAAATAGTTACTTAGCGGTAAACGGTTGGCCACAATTTACGCTTCACTCACGTGGGTAAGGATCAAAACCCCCTTCTGCATGGTTGAGGAACAAAGTTAGCTAACTACCACACCACATCTTGTGCTAAATTTGGATAATAATTTGTCATGTTGATTCCTCGATAATTGATATATGAGGTTATCTAAATTACTCATGAAATTACTCATGAGATTAATTATCATTTTATGTTACAATTTGCAAAATAAAAGACTAATAACAACATCCTTCTTGTATTATTTAACTCATGGATGATGAATGAGAAAGTATAATAGGAAGTCAACCGGTACACAAAAAGGCAAAACACACGTTAGAATTAACATTCTAACACATAGGAGTATAATATCAATCGTAATACGATTTACAGAATATCGGTAAGCAGTGTCTTATGCAGTTATATTACCAAAAACTTCTTCATACACAACATTAATTGTTGTGTTAGGAGGGAGATCGTCATGATTTTCTATTAGTATCATCAGTCTTTATTTGCTTGTTATTACTCTTAACAAAACAACGTATAACTGTTCATGAGTGAAAACTGGCCTTGGAAGATATAATCCAACACACTCAAGTGTCCGTCCCTGCGATTTATTGATCCTCACACCAAAACAAATGGATATAGGAAACTGAGTTCGCTAAAATTTGAATGGTAGGTTTGCATTACTTGTAGCCATTTTCATTCTAGGAATCAGTGCAATACATCCAGCTTTAGTCCTTGTGAGCGTGACATACTCAATGACATGGTCTTCAATCCTCCTCACTCTCAGCCTTGTTCCATTACACAATCTGTTTGATTGATCAATATTTCTGAATAATATTACCGAGACGTTTTCCTTCAAACTCAACTTATGTGGAGGAAGGCCAGAACAATTTATAGCATTCAAAACCTCAGAGGAAAATGCATCCAACTCACTTTCGACACTGGCATCTTCTTTGTATATTTCATCTAAGCTTACATAATCTCTTGGCAATCCCGGTACCTGCGACATCAATATCAATATAAATTTTAACATTAAAATTTATTTTTTAAAAAAATATTAAGATTGTATGTTAACTATTTCAATATTAAGAATTTGAAAATTGAAAATAAATTGAAAATATTTAGTATTTGTCTAGAATTATTAAGAATGCAAACATTTTCGTAAGATTTAATATAAATTATTAGCAAAATTTAAAATTTTCGTAAGCTAGAGACAGTGAATTTAAATTATTAACAAAATTTCGAAACATAGTGAATTTGAAAATGAATTTAAAATATTTGGATATTACACTGCTTCCTCAAAATTTAAGAAGTCTAATATTAAATCAAACTATAAAATTCATATCAACACTTAAGTTTCCGATACGTATGGCATTTAGCATGAATTAGGTGTTGATATGAGCTGAGAGTTTCCTCCTCAAAATTTGATTCAGCTTGATTGCAAGTGTAATCAATAAATGTATATATTAAACATAAATTTTGATTTTGATTCAGCTTTGCTAAATAAATTTTTGCCTGTTATCCAATTGGAGTGGTGGCCTTTGTTCATTACATATTGATTTTTTTAATGCTGTAGCATGTTTTATATTGCATTGTTCTATGAACTATCTAAATGTAAGAAACAATTAAAAATAACAATAAAAACCCACGTGTTATGTGGCGGGAGGGCAGCTCTTCTTCTGTTTGGCTTCTGTCGGTGTTTTTTTGGCGGTCACTTCATTATTAATATATAATTTTGCTTTCAAAAAAAAAAAAAACCACGTGTTATCAACCACGATTCAAATGTAAGAAACAATTAAAAACAACAATAAAATAGAAATCCACTTAGAGAAACGGTTTTCCTAATAAATAGAAAAATAAGTTAGACACTAATAAAACGGTTTTCCTATGACGTTAAAGAACACAAAATTGTTCTAAAAGAAATTAAATAATTTTCAACATACATTAGCATTAACAAATAACATTTCAATGAAGTCTGGCGCATCAGGCTGCTTCCTGTTAGGTGATCTTCATAGTCGTGCAACTCTAACCACTATCTTCCACACCTTTTGAGCGTCGAAGATGTTGACAATTTTGAAGTATGAAATAGTTTTCACGATTGATTTTTGATTTTATTATTTTAAAACGATATAGTAGAGAAACCGTAGTGGTACAATTTATAGCATCAAGTGAGGAGACTAATTTTTGTTCCTATTAAAATTTGGTATTAATTAGTTATGATTCGTTCCTTATTTAACATTTGTAATAAATTTTATAAATATAGTCATGATTCGTTCCTTATTTAATATTTCTATTATTTTTTAAAAAAATCTTAAGATTGTAATTAGTTATGATTCATTCCTTATTTGACATTTGTAATAAATATAGTCATGATTCATTCCTTATTTAATAGAAATTAATTATTTAGGGTAGGGTCTTAATGGGTAGGTTATAGTGGGGATAGTTAGGATTTATACCTTATTTTAGTGGGTAGATGGTATAAACCTTCTTTTATATAATATATAGATAGATTTTATATACAGGGTTAAAATATCATTTTAGTACAATAATAAATGATATTCTCTTTCTGAGATTTTATTATTGTATTCAATGTTAACTATTATCAATTATCAATAACTTAACATATTTCATACAATAAGTCAAATTTATTTTAATTTTTATATCTTATTTATGAAATATATTATTTGATTCCATAATATTATTTGACACTTAAAATTGATTTCATTAAGAATAACTTTTAATGTCTTAAAATAATATAAAATTTATGTGATGAAAAAGTAGCTACAACATTAATTAGTTATTGCTTAATTGACAAATTTTATTCCCTTACCATTATATAATTCCATAAGAGTATTTAAAAATTATTTTATTTTAAAAAATTAGTATATTTAAAAATTTATTTGTTTATATAGAATAATATTGCGAGAGGCATGCAACCGTATTCGGAATGGTAGTTAAATCTATTAAGAAAATAAAAGAATAATAATACTATTAATAATATTAACATTTAAATTAGTTAAAGATAATCTCTGTTCTCTAAAAAAATTAATAATTTTATATTAATATGTATAGTATTTTTTTATGAAATATATACAGTACATATTAATTGAGGAAAATTATTTCAAACATACTTAATGTTATGACTTCCTTGTAAAAAAAAACATATTTAATATTATTCCCTTTTGAGTCTTTATTATAAAATATTTAAATATCATTAAGTGAAACTATATAAATAGTTTGACAGTTTTCCTCTTGTAAAAAAAAATATAAATAGTTAGACACCAACAATTAAATAAAAAACATTATATAATAGTACAATCAAATAGTAAAAAAATCGGTAACAATGTTAAATAGTAATTATTATTTTTTCAATAATATTAAAAAATAACTAACTATCAATAACTTTGTATCTTACTATCAATCAAAAAGTAAATTTTGCTTGAAAAAATATTAAAACAATTAATAATCAGTTATGGTTTAATAATTTTAAATTATTTTTGTAACGCCTCAATTTTGGATCAGGGGTCACGTAATAATTAACGAAAAACTTTATAAAACCTCTCTCAAAACTCAGTTTTTAAAACGGAACATCAACACTATTTATATGATATAATAATAATACTCATACTTATACTAAACAAAAGCAACGTATTATTAAGATAATAATATTGCTTGCAGAAACAGCGTGCCCAAAAACTTTTAAGTTCGAAAACAGCGGAAAATAAATTTTTTAACTCTTCATCAATATCTTTTATGTCTTCTAGTTATTTCAATGTCTCCTTAAGCTTTACAATGGAATCATTCTTCACGAGAACCATCATCTAGATAATTTATGGCGTTAAGCGCCCAAACAACAAAACAAGTTGAAAGGGTTAATTCTTAAAACAAACAACAAGAGCAACAGTACAACAATCATATGGAAATCATAAAAAATACAACAAGAACAACAATATACAATAATTAAATAGGAAGCATTAAATAATACAGCAAGAGAATCATGCTTGTTAGTCCTACAAATGCAAAATATATGCTCAACTATGGCCAGAATTCGCCAAGCAAGGCAGAACGATCTCGTGGAACGGCAACCAACCCACTGCCCTAAGTGTAAATCACATGGAATGACAACCATCACATACTCTATGAAGATCACACGGAACAAAAACCATCACATCAACCTTTCAACTCCTACAAATGCATATGTCATGACAAGAACAACAATTCCAAAAGTTGAACCAACAGTTCAATATCAAACTCAAAGAGTCATGGTATGTTAGCACAAGTAGGTATGATCCAATTCAGTTCAATAACCAACAATCAACATGTAATAATTACAATTAAATAAGGGATGTCAGTTTCACTCACATAGTCAATACAGTAACCACAACTTCCAAAGCAAGCAACAGAAATCAAACACAAGCAAATCAACATAAAGCATGCATGACTCGAGAAACTCTAAGACCGAGTTACCATTACCGTCAAACGTAGAATCGCATATGCCTTGTCTCCAACCTTGCAAGAACACATAAACACCAATCAATCAACTATTGAAAGGATGAAACCCAACCCTAAAAGGAACTGGAAACGGATCGGCCAAAGCGAAGATTTTAGGAAAAACTAGTCAGAAAACGTAGAGGCCCTGCGCATGTGCGCAAGGAACCCACGCACATGCGTGGCCCCTCTAGTTGCCAGCCCTGTTTTGGGCAGAATCTCTGCGCATGTGTGTGGAAAAACTGACGCACATGCATGGCTTCTTTGTCAAGAGACCAGAAATTCAGTTTTAAGCACAGAAAAGGTTTTTATCTTAAGTTTTCATAAATGAGATTTCTTAATCAAAACAACATAGATTTTCTAAGGTTAAGAAGGTTCCATAAGAAAATTTACCTAAGAAAGATTCGTTTAGAAACATGAAAGAAGATAGATTTCTCGTTCTGGAACGTTTCCAACGATGAGGTAAAACAGAGCATTCAGCGTTCACGTTTTGGTTAAGGATGATGGACTAGTCTGCTGGACTAGAGATTGCAGACAGTACTCCCACCAACTGTAGACGGTACTCTCTAAACAATACTCTCTCATCCTGTAAACGGTACTCTCACAAGCTGTAGACGGTACTCTCTAAATGATACTCTCCCATCCTGTAAACGGTACTCCCACCAACTGTAGACGGTACTCTCTAAACGATACTCTCCCTCCTATAAACCGTACTCTCTCAAGTTGTAGACGGTACTCTCTAAACGATACTCTCACATGTTGTGGACGATACTCCCTCATGTTGTGGACAATACTCCCACATGCTGGACGATACTCTCCAAAGTTGTAAACGATACTATTAGATGATACATTCTAGACGATGCTATCAAACAATACTCAAACTTTGGTAAAATCCAATCCAATATAATTTAAAGTCAACAAGGACTAAACTGCAAGTATAAAATAGTTCAAGGACCTAATCATAAATATTAGAAAAATGAGGGTCTTACAATACTACCCCTAAAAAGGGTTCCGTCCTCGAAACTAAAGGTCAAAGAAAACCCACTGCCTAAGCCATCTAATTACAGTCAAAGAAATCCAAACCCTACTCATCAAATTAGGAGAAGGTATTTTGTTTTTTTCATCTTAAAACATTTCACTGTCACATATCTAGAACATATCTTATACAACAAATCTTGATAACTAATTAAAACAGTAAAAAAACAACTAGTAAAATATCACATAAAATAGGTAATATGCTCATCTTAACTTTCAAATCAAATCTCTTTAATTTTGTGATAAGATAAAATGCAATTTGTGTCAAAATTATGATTACAACTAAAATCAAACAAAATCAATATATATATATATATATATATTAGACAACTATATATATTGTTATTCACTCAAGGAACACCCTCCTAACAAACAAACACACAGTCCATCATTGTTATTCTTCTTTCAATTGACACTCCATCAATCGGTTTCAGAGTTTAAACATCCTAACAAATAAATCTATCCAAAAGTTCTAGTTTTTTAATCATCGCTCTCATCCCACAAATTTTTTTTCCCAAAAGAAGGCTAAAAGAGCAGAAGAACTAACCTACAGCATCCTAATATAACAGGAAAGTGATTGGAGAAGGAGGAAGCCTCCAAATACGTTGAGGGGAGGGTAAGCATCACGGGAAGCTCCTCAGGCCAACCAATCAGAAGTTATATTCTTGTCTCGACAAACTTGCTTCAGAAGAACAATCCAGTCTCGATTAAACATGGCGCGCACTCTGTGAATTGAGTCCCTCTCCCAAAATGAATGGATATCACCGTGATGCTGGCAAACCTGTACAACATTCCGACAATCAAAATAGCAAACGATCTCCATAAGTCCAAGACTCCAAGCATGATCGAGCCCCAGGTCAACAGCAAGGACTTCAGGCATAAAAGCACTTCCGCCACTGTTGCTAATTGCGATTCTAGACAACCACCGGCACCGCCCTGCAGCGTCAAGGAGTACAGCGCCACATCCCGTCCTCCGTGTGTTAAGATGAATCTTCCTCATAACATAATTCGTCGGCCATGCTTTGTCCCCAAAAATATACTGATTCCTCCAATGCCATGTCCACCAAAGCAGTGCAACAGGGATAATATTTTGCCAACGGATGAGAAGCTTTCATAGCCAAACAAGCACAGGCTTGGTTGGAACAATCGCATGCATAAACGAGGTATCGTGATTGTGGACACTCCATGAATACATGGTTCGCATCTTCATTGTCAGCATGGCAGAAAGGACAAGTTGCGAGAGCGCTCAAATGATTAAGCTTTCTTTTGGCGTTAGTTGGAAGTGATTCTTTCCCAACCAACCATAAGAAAAACCTTATTTTCTCAGGTACTTTGCAGCTCCAAATCTATTTCCAGCAAGCGCTATGCAGGCGTCAATTACTGCAGCAAGAAACGAATAACCCCAAGCAGTGGAGTAGTGGTCATCATGCTCTCCTGACCATAAAATCAAGTCAGCACATGTAGAAAGAGTGTGTTTGGTTTCACGAGAGGCGAAATATGGATCAAACAATTCAAAAACAACTATATCTTACTTCTAGAAATGTCGATCTGACTCAAACGTGGATCCTAGGTGAGTTTTTCAAACACACACCAAATGAAACGGGCACCTGCGAAACTTCATCAATGATCCGTAAGGGAAGCATGGTGGAAAGCTTGCTTAAGTTCCAATTTCCATTCTCCCATAAATATGAGATTGAAAATATAGCGTCTATCCAACCCGAAACAGCGGCGTCGTTTGCTCCGTTGCTCCTCCTCCTCCCTCCAAGCTCACCGCCGCCACTCGAATCGGGTAGCTCAGCCAGGTCTCCGGCGTTCTGGGTTGCCAGTGGGGCGAGGGGGGAAAAGGGAAGCTCGTTGACATCTTAGCCCCGCACTTGGAGCCCTTTATTGCTGATGATACAGAGCATGTCATGAACGAAGCTATAACTCAAAAGAAGAAGATTTTGCTTGAGGGAGGACAATCAACTGGGGGATTCATCCTATTGACTTAATGTGTAGCAATATTGAGCCCCAGAATATGTTTTTATATCAAGTTGCACATGTTCCAAGTGCACATCTCCGGTGGCTCTAAACGGACTTTTGAAACGTGATTCCCAACACAATAGTAAACATCAAGCATGATAGAACTAAACTCAGTCATGAAGGGATAATCTTTTCTCAATTTCTCTATAGTTTCAATACTTCCACAAATTAACAATACAGGGATGTGTTACAAGAGATTTACAAATCGAACAGAATAGAAACCAAGTTGACTATCAACTGCGAAAACCATAACTAATTCTCCCAAAGATGACAAAATACAGCTTACACATCTTCTATTCATGCCTTTGTTATTTGTTCACAACAAAAAGGAAAATTCGATCTATGCAGCAGATAGTAACAGGTCAACATGATCATAGCATCTAATTCCACAAAATGTTTATGAAGAGATTGTATTTTGTTCCTTGGTTTTAACCAACTTTGCTTGTATAAGTTTGTCCAGTATGGGAAGCTCCAATGGAATTGGATCAAGACACCGCTCTGCAGTAGCCACAATTACCTGCATACAAAGGTAGAAAAATTAAATAGGTAAAGGAGAAACAGAAAACAGCAAGAAGCTAGGACCTAGTTATTTGTTCACAACAAAAAATTAGTAAACAGGACATTTTCTCATGGAAAACAAGGAAAGAAAATAGAGAAAGAGAAAATGAGAAAGAAAATACAAAATCACTCATTTGGGGCTGAAGAAATCACAGAGGAAGAAAAAAAACATTCATGTAAGATCACATCAACGTTTTCTCTTATTAAGTGGATAGAAAACACAAATGCTGAAAAAATCACTCTTCAATTTTACCCGCCTATTTGTTTCTATAAGGGTGGGATGGGATCCACTTAATTTTTCTCATTTTCTTTTTTCTCACATTTTCCATCCAACCAAATAAAGGGCGAGAACTTCCTCTCTTTTTTTCAATCCAAACAAACTAAACATAGAATTCCACTATTTTATTTTTTTCTTTTTCTTCATTTTTTTATATCAATTCTCTCCTTCAATTTCATCTCAGCATACAAACGGAGTACAAGCTAAAGTGCACAGTTAAAGCCATTAAATTAAAAATCAACAGTTAAGATGCAAAAATCTATGAAGTTTATTTTCCATGCGCGTGTATAATAGACCCATAAGTTATGAAAATCTTAACTGATTTTTTTAATTAATGGTCATAATCCCGCACTTTATTCTCTAGAGCACGACTCTTACTTTAGAGGAAACAAAGCCAAAAAAATGTAACAGTGATATGAAAAATAGAACCAACATAAAACAATTTTTCCAACCTCATCAAGCAAGAAGTCGATTGCAGCTTCATCTTCAACTATCTCCCTTAAAGGAATCCTTAGAAACTGAATATCTAATTGAATTTGCTGGAATCCACTCCGGTTATAGGTATGGAGTCTGACAAATTCTTGTAAACTTTTAAGGCAGAATTTAACTATAGCTGTAACAACAGACTCCTGCAGTTCATCGCCAAAAATGGTATCATATCTAGCAACTTATTTAAATTCAAATCATCAATATGATAACCGCTCAATACCTGTGTATATTCTACTTTCGTGAAAATTTCAACTTTTTGCTTAAACAGTTTTGCTAGGTGTGTTTCCAAAAGCTGGCTCCTTGCTCTTTGAGTGTTCGACCTACCCAATTTCTCCTCTCGTAAGGGGTTGCTCCTCGATGAAACGCTACTTCCATTACTATCTGACCTGCGGTGCTTACGTGCACTCCGAGGCAAAATCTGCTTCACTTCGTTACCTATAACTTCAAGCTGGAACGAAAAGAAACAAGAGAAATTAAATTCTCCCTTCAATTTGCTTCAATTAATTACCATACATGTTCATCAAACAGAGATATATTAAGCTTCATGTTCATTCATTATATTCCAATCCAAATAAGTAAAATTTATCAAGACCACCAGTAAGGAGAGACTTACAATAAATAAATAGCCTATCTTATCTTTTAACTCAATAAATGAGAAGGCATTACAACATTCTACGATACATTTAGCCTAACCCACCTAGCGGAAAAAGGCTTGGTTGTTATTATTGTTTGTAGTGTAAAGTAAAATTTAGTAAGACTAAAATTCAATCACAATTACAATCCTTAGACCATTCAATGCAAGTTAAAAAGCACAGAAAGGTGAGAGAGATTGATTTAAAAATACAGATGTACCAACCTCCTGAAGAAATAAATCGACAAACATATGAACTTCTCTTGGCTCCTTATGCTGAGGAGAGCAAATATCAAACTTCAGATTCAGGAACCACCATTTTTTGTTTTTGGGGAAAAAAAATGGCATATAACAGACTGACCTTAACCCAATTAGGTGTGGTAAACCTTTTCTTCAGGAGAAGTGATATCCTCTGAGTTCTCAAATTTATGTACTGAAAAGAATCAACCAGTATATGTAAATGCTACTTAACTTGAAGATAGTTTTCTAACAGTGAAAACAGAAAGTACAGAGGGCCAGACATGTATAGGCAAAATGGAGACTAGATATCCCCAAAAAACAGGGCATTCAAGAGAGTATTTCGAAACAAACGGTGAAGCTTGGTAGCTCCTTTTCAATCAGACAAGAGTCCATTAAAAGAAACCATACAGAACATCAAAACAAAGCCATAGGAACTATTCTGCCCCAAATAAACTCCAATTGCAACAAGATAATAACACAAATTGCATAAGATCATACAGTCTTCCACTATTTTTCCAGTCAAAGTCACTGAAGAGTGAAGAAATCAATAAGAACTGCTCGAAACTAAGAGTATATCAAACTTATCAAAAAGCCAAACAAATTGTTCCAGAAAAGTGACTGACGGAGAGTGTAAAAATAAACAGGGAGCTAAACTGGCTAATTTATGTGAGAAAGCAGAAAACACATATGATAACTTCATCATCTAATGATTGAAATATTCTCCAACATCATACATACTGTTTAGAAAAGGATTGTATTTCATACAAAAAAAGACACCGCCTAAAGGCCCAAATAGTTATCCATATCGAAGTTCCTCTTTTCCTTGGAAACAGAAACATTTGCTGGGAAAACATCATAGAAGTCAAGCTGAAAAACATCAAGCAGACTTGTAGAGATCACCCCTAGATGAATAAGAATGATGAAGGGGGTGAAATCCTGATAGGAACACAAGCCCCATTGATCAACTATCATATGGGCCCAAGGTAAGGAATGTTTACAAAAGCAGGCCCCTAGATGGTGATGTGAGTTCGAAAGTCATGTCCTTTAAAAAGAATGATAAGCTACCAGGGGATATTACAGGTAAGGAGGAATTGTTCCAGTTCCTCCTCTCTATCCTTGCTACTACCTATAATTTATAATTTTACACTTTATAATAGATTGCCATGTATTTCGTTCCTGTAGAGTCTGAGTTTTGGCTCCTATCAAATATGAAGAAACGTATGCAGACAGTGCATCATACTGATACAGATTCAATTCTATTGAAAAGAAAATGTGAACTTGAAAACGTACCAGGTGCAGAAATTTTTCACGGCCTGAGCGAAATTTTCGACATATTTCTCCTGGAACGAAGGAAGGTCCAGACTCATAGCCTCTAAGACTGCCGCGAGAAAACGAAGCAGCTATCTCCTGAAGATTATATGGAAAACTTTAAGGTGTTATACCCAGAGGATATGGAAGGAAAAATAACCACAGAAATTGATCCACTTTCACAAATAAAATCTAAGTCTATCAGGTGTATTCTTGCCTCAGTGATTTTTGGGATAACAGTCTGTTCAATAAAAGCAGACAATTGTGCCAGCACTAGGACAAGGCTAGCAAAAGCTTTGTCACCTTGAGCTCCCTCTGCCAAACCATGTACTTGAATAGCAGAAGAATTAGTTCTTCCTGAAAATAGATGGAACTGATCTTCAAGTTGCCTAAAAAAGTCTTGAAATCCTTCTTGAACCCAATCAATGAATAACTCTCTTAGTCTAACTAAGATCCCAGAGTCATCATCTAAGATTTTGCGGAAGTCCTGAAGGAGAGAGGTTAAAGTATAAATGAAATAGCATAAAAAAGAAGCAACAGAAAATCTTAACAATGGCATTACATGCATACATAAATATATATCTAACAACGGCATACACTTATACTTAATCACGTGCTTACCTGCAAGACTGTCAAGCATCCTTGGAGAACAGCTTTTGTACTAGATCCAAAAACAATTTCGAGAGAGTACTGCTCTGCTCCATCCTTTTTCAGGATTTGTAAGAGGGAATCTACCAAACAGAAGCTAACTCAGAGCACAAGTATGAAGCTTCACAAGACAACTTTCAAATAATTTTTCCACTAGCTCAAATCATGTGGAAATTTTAAAAATTAAGTTATCTTGACATGTGAGAACCAATGACAGCATAAATTTGTTCTTTTTTTGTCATTTTCAACCACAAGCAGTCACCTTGGCACAAACAAAGGGTCAATTTGGGTTGGGAAAATAATCTCTATTTTCATTTTCTGTTTTCAATTTTAATTGCAAAAAATGTCACTCGGTTATATCATTGTCTGTTTTCAGATCAATGTTGCTACAGTACGGCTATAGCGCTATTGCGTTGTGTGTATTGTGAAATATACTATAGTGATTGCATCATGCTGCCGATTATGCAAAATTAGCGTTGCGGACGCAACTGATGTCAACAGTATGACTGAGGGGCGCAGTGAAAAACAGGTGTTTTCATTTTTTAAAAAACAAACTGAACCGGAAAAGAGATGTGAGACTAGTACATGAACTTTTGCTCTCCTATGTCTCACTCCACTTACATAAACAAAAAAGAACTCACTCCCCTCCTCAATTAGCCTCCACTCACCTTCTCCTGCATCCTCCTGTCATCTCCGGTGAGTAGAGCAGTCTTTGGAGGGTTTCCAGTTTCATACTAGTCTTAGGTGAAAATTGTTTCATTCCTCTTTTTTGGTTTCTTTATTCTCCCTTCATTGTCTGTTCTTTGTTTTACTCTTTCTCTCTATTTTCCCCTCTTTGTTTCTTTCCAATCACCTTCTTCATCCTCTGTTTTTTTTTTCATCTCTTGCTTCTTTCTTTCTTTGTCCCTTTTCATTCTCTATTTTCTTCTGTTCTCTTCCTCCTTTTTTTTTAACTTTCCTATCCCTTCTTTCATCTCTGTTTTTTTAATCCTCTACATTTTTTGTCTTTTATGTTTAACTCTTTACCTTTTTTTGTTGTATTCATCAGTGTTTTGTCTTGAACAATTGAAATTTTGAGTTAATATTATGCCACTTTTTATGCAGTCTTTTTATATAGCTTAT
Organism: Acmispon strigosus; assembly: GCA_030819835.1. Taxonomy (NCBI): domain Eukaryota; kingdom Viridiplantae; phylum Streptophyta; class Magnoliopsida; order Fabales; family Fabaceae; genus Acmispon; species Acmispon strigosus. Next base: position 65,817,848 of record JAUAMA010000003.1, on the reverse strand, counting down.
TTGTATTTTCATACAGATTAATTTATTATATATATATATAGTTGATTTATTTCAACCGCTATGTGACTTCCACCATATGTACTATCCACTATATAGCTTAGCGAATTTCTGGCTTTCCGCCATTTTTCTGCAATCCACTATTTATAACATTGTTTTAAATATCTGTATAAGAAGTGAAAACATTTTTATTGTTTCCATTGATTACTACACAGATGTTTAAAAGCAAGTATCAAAATGAAAAAAAAGGTGACATTTTTTAAATTAAAAGTTAAAACATAAATAAAATTACAGAACATTTTCACAAACCAAATAGACCCTAAGATGTTTAATTTCTTGATTCCCCTATCATGTGGCAGGGTTAATATTCTCAAACTTCAAGCTGAAACTTAAGATCAGAACCTTTCAGAAAATGAGTCATATAACTGACCTGAGATATCTTGCAGAAGATGAGAAAATGCATTTCTAACGTACAACGTGACAACAACCTTTGCAGCCTGGAAATATGTAGGGTTAATCGATGAAAACCCACTTTTAAAATATGGATTTCATACTAATCCAAAAGAGGTAAGGGAAAAGGGGGAATTGAAAAATACAGCTCAGATCAGAATTAAATTTGAGCCAAGAACATTAGTGTACAACCTCAAGAGAATGGGTAGAGAGAGCTGCTTCCGGTAAGACTTCATCTATCAGGAGTACATCATTCCAGATAAGTCCTGTAATTACTCATTTAAAGAAGATTTAGTCAGGTCACACAAAAGGAAATTGATTTAGCAATTAAAATAATATAAATATACAAGACTTGTCAATTTTCAAAAAAAATGGTTTGGACTAACCAACAAATTGATAATATGCATATGTTAAAGGAATAAAAGAAGGTAATGTGTTTTCATTATATTGAACAAAGTAAATGAAATTTAGCTTTTTTTCTTTGCCATCACAATTTCAGAGGATGAATATTCACTTAGCCATTGAATATTGGTACTTTGAAAGATTGTTGCCACTTGCCAGGATGTATAAACCACGTGTACTGATTAATATTTTTGAAAATATATTATGAAAAAACAAATATATTAGTGGATAGATATCTGCATACAAATGGAGATAATGATGAGCTTCTCCTAATTGTCGAGAAATCATTAGACAAACACTCGTTGCAATAAAAGACGTCTAGGAGACAAAACCAAATGAATGCGTACAGTCAGCATGTAGAGGCGAAATAGAGGATATGTTCACAAAAAGGACCATTCAATACATTCATTCTCATAATAAAGAGACCAGGTTGCTTGATATTAAAAAAAATCTTTATAAAAGCATCGTCAAATATAAAAAATGAAATTGAACAAAAAAAAAACTTACTTTTTCATATCAAGTATTAAACATTACAAAACAAAGATAGGAGTCAAAGCTCATTGGCTCATATACTCAATGTGGAACTAAAAGTAAAAAATCATCAGGCTTGGGAATCAAGTATATGACCAAAACTTGGGAAAAAGACTGAAGTACCGGCAGAGTAATACTACTTACGAAGTACACCAAGAAGATCTGCTGGGCAAATCCGTGTCTTTACATATTCCTCGGTAGTTACAAAATTCCTAGCAAACAATAAAAAGGAGTGTGCATATTATATAAATTTGATGCGCAGTAAATAAAATAGCTTCCTATAATAGATAAAGATACTAACTTCATAACTAAGTCCTGAGCAAGTTTAACCAACTGCTCTTCTGAATCAGGAAATATTACTCGAAAAGCACGAACTGCCTCCACAAATTCGTGAATGGCAGCCTGTGTAAAGAAGTGGCAACAGAAACAGGTGCTTATTCATCAGTTTCAACCTCAGATACCATAGGAAACATATGTAATAGTGCAAGAAAATTACCCTAAGTAGCAGAATAATACGAAAAAATTGAAATGCAATAGTAATCCTGCAATAATAAGTACTTCATTCATCAATTCTCTTTACAGATTGTCCAACATTATTATCATGGATACTGAAGCAATCACGAGCTTAATTATTACTATCTTTTTATCTTTGTGTTATTAGCCAGGTCATTGATATCCTTTTCCATCCCATGAACCATTAAACAGTCTCATAAACTTCAACAGTTTAAGAGCAACATATATGAAATCATCTTCTCAAAATTTGCAATAATCTATCTTCAACAAGAATGTACCCCTAAGATAGGCATCCCACATTATCCAGGTCAGTGTTACATAGCAATTCACAGAATCCTCTATATCTTGTGATGGCGTTCTACGATACGCACATAATTTTAAAGTTGTTTCTCATCAAAATCTTAAGTAACCAAAGATATGATAGTAATACGGTAATACCAGATTTAAAGAGGTAAGGGAGGAGTATATTAAACAAAAGGATACTGCTCAGACGCTGCATACCTCATGAGCAGATGCTGAAGAAGAAAGGTCCCCTGAAGCATTGTTTATTTCTTTAGGGTTCAGCTGAATGTCAGTAATAGACAGTTCTAACTTTTCTAGTAACTTTGCCTTTAAGCTGTACACCTGACAACAAATAGAAAGCCTACCATCATATAACCTCGACTAATATTACACAAGGAAATATAATTTGTTTCTCTCCATATAAAGCGAGGGAAAGAGCACATGGCGTCAGCTCAAAATGTTTCATAAATGCGAAAAATAAACAAACAAATGAATAAATAAAGGATTTCACATCAAAAGGACAGTTCTTTAATAATAAACATTCAGAAATAATTTTTAATACATAAAATACCATCAAATCTCAAAAAATAGAACGAAATGTCAATCTTCAATTAAAAATTAGAAATCAATACGAACCGGAAAATCTAACTGCTTAAGGAGTACAGCAGCCTCAGCTCTCACTTGTATTGATTCAGAATCTGAAAATAGCTTCCCCTGGTTAGAGAGAAAAATGTCAAATCAATATAACAAGCATCTTCGAAACACAATTGAGCATCAGCTATTTATTCAGCATAATATTTGAGGTTTTAAGTTAACTGCAAATCTGCAAACTATTAACCTCTAAGTTTTACCCATGTTTGGAAGAGTGGATTAGAAAGGGTGGACACAGGATAAGATGATCCTATCCAATTTTACTATAAATTTGGCAGCTAAAAATAAGATAGCATATAGCTTTCTGCAAGGGCATGATACCATGTTATAAGGTGATATGGTGTTTCTACAAGGTAAGTAGGTAGGATACATCATAATAACAGCTTAATAATTCAATAATCCACACTAGTTGATTTTGCATGACCAAAATAACGTCACAATAATAAGGAATTGATGAAGAAATGAACAATGTCCTCTAGCTTGCCTTTTGGCTAATTGCCCCATGTCCAAAGAGCCAGACAGAGGTAAAAGAACTATACCTGCAAGTTTTTTACTATGATAGCCATTGCTTCTTCAGATGCTTGCTTACAATCCTGAAATGATGAATCTCCATATGCCTGATAAGGAGGGGATAAAACCAAGATATTACGTTGGGTGTTGAAGTAATCGAGGATTGAATAAGAAACCATGTAAACCAAACCCAACCTTAAAAATTGGCATTGCTCCGGTGTAAAACCGAACTGCATCTGCATACGCCTCTGCTTTGATGCACTTGCCAAGTCTATCAGGTAGATCATATATGAACTATTCTTGAACAAGGGCGAAAAGTGTGTAGTGTAAGTCATATAGCAAAAACATTTATCATTAAAAGTTAAAACTATATCACACATGATTAAAATATAGACGAATCATTTAAAAAAACCAGAACTAGAACAAGAAACTCTTTCATCGTTACCTCCATAAAGCAATAACTCACAACTTGTATCACTCGAGAGTCGAGTGCTACATGGAAACGTAAATGTGCATGATTGCTTCAATACCTGAACTTTCCGAAGAAGGTTGCAAGTCCTATGCAGTTTCTCGATATGCTCCCTCTTGTCAAATAGAGAAGTGTTGACATTGTCACTCCTTGACTGCACTGATATTATCTGCATCGGGGAAGAAAAATGTTTATTCCAATCAAACCCCCTTATCTTCCTTTAAAATGGATTGAATAAATAAAATGCCATGGTTACCTTGTCAAGAAGCTGCTCCATATTCGACTCCATCCCTGAAATGTTACTTTTCATCCTGTTGGACAAGCAAACATTACAAATTTCTTTTACACAGCACTTTCTAAGCTGAATGCACATTACATCAGGAACACACACGCAATAAGACGAACCTCTTTATAGTATCTGTGGCGCTGATGAACTTGTTGTAATTCTCGTACACCAGCATTTGCAAGTCAGTGTCGAGATTCTTGATTTCAGCTGCCATCTCAACATGGCGCTGTAGCAGCCCTTCCAAATTGGACTTGTGCACCTTGACGAGTCAAATAAGAATTCAAAATTACAGCAAAACCGAATGCACTTTGGGTTTTTCGAAATTCAAACTCGTCGAAGGTTTACCTGGATATTCATGTAGTGATCGGGATCGAAGGAGGGGGAGTTGATGTCGTCTCGAGAGGGGTGTTTGGAGGAGGTGTCGGAGGACATGGAAGGGTCTGGAGAGTAGAAACTGGAGAGAAGATCTCTCATCCTCTTTGCTTTGTCGTCCAGCGGAACTTCATCTGCTCCCATTTTTCACTCTCTCTTCTTCCTTCTTCCTTCTTCCCTTCTTCCTTCTTCCTCTGATCTGTGAAATGAAGAAGAGAAGTTTGTCTGGGATTTGGTGAGAGGAAAGTCTCTCTTTTTTTTGTCAATAGAAAAAATAATCGGGCCTGAAAAGGGACCCCGAAATTTGATCTGGTCCGGGTACAAATGGGCTAGTGGCATATTTGGTTCCAGGATATGAGAAGAAAGGTGAAAAAAATAAAATATAAGAGGGAACATGATGGCAAAAATTAGTCAAGGTCGTTTGGAGATGGGCATTGTATTTAGGCTTCGGAGGAGCCTTGGTTGCCGGTCAGGACTTCTATGGTCTATCGTGAGGATGTCGCTCGTGAGTTGAATATTAATTGGGTGGCAGATTTATTGATTATTTGTCGGTCGGCATGGAACAGGGAGCTAGTGGAGTTTCTTTTTTGGCCTCCTACTGCGCAATGGGTTCTGGTTATTCCTCTGCCTCTTCATTGTAAGGAGGATGTGTTTTATAGAATATGGTTATCGGTGGCCAATATTCTACAAAATATGGTTATCATTTTATTAGGCAACGAGGGCGGAAATGAGACAGCTTGGCGAGCTTGCCTAAACCTCCTCCCGTTTCGATCTCTCATCCTTTTTGCCTTGTCGTCCAGTTGGACTTCATCTGCCCCATTTTTCACTCTCTCTTCTCCTTCTCCTTCTCCTTCCTTCTACCTCTGATAGGTGAAATGAAGAAGAGAAGATAAAGGCCATTTGAGAGTTGGTGAGAGGTAAGCATCTTTTTTGTCAATATAAAAACGAGCCTGAAATGAGATCCCAATTTTTGATATGTCCGTATACTAAACGGATGTTTAGTTCCAAAAGAGAAAATATGAGAAGAGGGAAGATGCCGAGAAAAATGAAAAATGATAGATTTTAAGGAACTTAGTATAAGAAAAATAGGAGAGAAGGATAAGAAAAAGGTGGTAGTGATGGAGAGTTACTGTTTTATAAAATGACATTTATACCTTATTGTTCTTCTCGAAGTTAGACTTGGAGGTTCTCCTTAGTCTTTAGTCACTATGGCGAAGATGCTGGTCAATGGTGTGGGGTACCTGCATAATACACTACGACGCTCAAGTTTGTGAGAGACTAAGGTAAGAGTCTTAGAAGAACTCAAATCACTACACGAATATGGTGATTTACCTACCAACGACCGAAAAACTGTCGTTAAAGGACTCCATTACCGATGACTTAGGAAAGGAAATTGTTTGCGCGAGACAATTGACCGCCAGATTACCGAATGATTTATTTTTCGGTAACTTTATAAATACCTGTTAAAAAGGCATCGGTAACCTATATATAGGTTCGCCAATCACTTAGCTTTCACGGGTCTCCATCTCCCAAAGCCTACAAGTAAGTTTTTCTTCTCTCTTTTTTTTGCATTTATTTTAGTTTATAATTTATACTTTTTTTATTGTGTTGTAGGTTAGATTTCTATTGTGAATTAATTAATTGTATTATTTTGTTTTACGAGGTTAGTACGCGAAACTTTATCATTTAATTTTTTGAGTGGCATATTACATTTATATTTAATTCATGTGTGTTATTTATTCGAATAATTGATCTTCAAAATTAAACATATATTTTCAGGCAATCCTCGTAGACGTACTAATATGAAGCAAAAAAATTAGCAGACACAGGTAGCTGGGAGGTTGCGAACACTTATGTAAATATGAGTATTATTTGACTTAATATTGTTGTATATTATTACAATTCTAACACATATTGTAATTGTGCATAATATTTTGAGCCGTCATTTGTTGTTTCGTGAAAATCGGTCAATAACAATCAGAAACTTTAGTTTTAGAGCAAGGTTTGCATCTTTGAAGGCACAAAAGGAGGATGAAAAGAAACATGGAACGACGATGAAGAGGAAGACAACTAGCCACCAAAAAAGAGAGGTTACTGACGTCGTAGGTAGTTAGTTACCCACGGAAACGGTAGTCGATAATTACTGACGGTTAAGTCCGTCAGTAATTACCGATATGCAATTAATGTGAGATTCTTTTTTCAAATGATTGCGCGCTATAAAAATCTATTTCCAACGCAACTGTTTTTGTCTCTTACATTTTCGCCTGAAACTCTGCAACTACTCACATTTTTTTCTTCTTCAATAAGAGTGTTTTTTCATTCCTCGTTTTCTTTTTAGATTTCTTCAGGTATAATATTTTTTACTCAAACTGTATAATTTACAATGTATATAATTAAAAAACAATTTGAATTTAAGTTTTTTTTTGTTACAAGAGGAAAGCTAAAACAATAACAGAAATTAAGTAGCAACGTCTATATACATGGACGCAAAAACAAAGGAAGGTGGTTGCTTTCAAAAACGACGGGGGGAACCATCCCGGGAAGCTTGTCGTGCGAGACAATCAGTTGTATTATTCTTATCCCGGGAAACATGAACAACTAACACTCTCAAATCTCTGTTCAACAACTCTTTAACCTTGAGAATTGTCTCCCTCTCCCAAATCTCCCAAAACGAGTTCACATCATAAAGGTCTTGAAGCACTTTAACCATAGACAAGCAATTAGACGCACAAATAACCTCTCGAACTCCTAACTCCCAGGCAGGCAATAATCCCATTTTTATGGCCATAGCTCAACACGAGAAGCATGTCCTAGACCATCGCTCTCTAACACGGCAGATCGTCAACCCATTCGTTGCACCTTCGCATTCCAACTGCCATCAACTGCCATTAAGTTTAATTAACTATATCTTAAATGGATTAAGCAATTAATAACAATAACAAATTATATAGTACATCCATACTTTTTTTGTATACACATCCATTATTAATTTTTTTTTTTATGAAATCGGTGGAATTAGCATCCATTATTAATTTGATCACTCCTCTTTATTCACCACTTTAAATTTAAATATAAAACGAGTATACAGCTGTATTGCTCCAATTGTTTAACATAAAATAAAATACATATAACGTAAAAAAAAGATAGAATTTAAACATGAACGTAAAATAAAAAAGGAGACATAATTTTTTTTTTTGGTAACAGTTGGAAAATAAGGAAACATAAAATATAAACATATAATTTTTTTTCCTTCTAAAACATAAATTGTTAAGCACGCGCACACAAATTCAGAAAGTAGTAGTAATAAAAAACGAAGAAAAAGTTGTGCGGGAAAAAGCTGTCTATGAGCCTATCGTCACTCTGCCGCCAGCTATGACGCGTTTTCAGTTAAACGCTTTGATTAAAACTTAAATATTCTAATTAACAATTATTAATTACTCATCCGTGCACCGCTCCACGTTTTCAATTTCTGCGTTCTGTGTCAATCTTTTTCTATATAAACCAACCTTCACTTCCTTTCTAACCTTCTTCGGATAAACCTTCCCAACAACCCTGTATTATCTCCATCGTTATCCTAATTCCCCTTCCCAATCTCTTATCGGTTTCTCTTTTTTGTTTTCCAAATCTTGTTCCTCCGATCTAGTGTTTCTGGGTTTTGATTTCAATTTGATTCATAGGGCAAGAAATTCCCAATGTTTACGGAATTTCTATGACGCTCGCCAACCTTATGCGTCGAATCCGTCTCCAACACTCCTTCTCCGTTGCGTTCCTCTACTGGTTCTACGTCTTCTCATGAACTCGCTCTCCATCATCCCTTGATCTCTCTAATTTTCGCCCTCTTTATTTTAATTTTTCCAACAATTAGATCTGCAAAACCCTAATTTCATAATTTTGACCAAAAAAATTCAACCTCGACATGGCTTCGGTTCAACGTGGATCCAGTTCGGGATCGGAAGGCGGCGGAGATCTGACGGTGGACGACAGGAAGAGGAAGCGGATGGTGTCGAACCGCGAATCCGCGAGGCGCTCGCGGATGAGGAAGCAGAAGCAGCTTGAGGATCTCACCGCTGAGATGAGCCAGCTGCAGGGCTCGAACGTGAGCCTGGCTCAGAGCATAAAGGTGAAGGAGGAGTCGCTGATTCAGATGGAGGCTGCGAATGACATTCTCAGGGCTCAAACCATGGAACTTGCTGATCGGTTGCGGTTTCTGAACTCCATCCTTGAGATTGCAGAAGAGGTTAGCGGGTTCTCCGTTGATATCCCTCAGATTCCAGATCCGCTGCTCAAACCCTGGCACATTCCTCATGCGATTCATCCTATAATGGCGTCTGCTGATGACATGTTCCTGATTTGATCTCTTTACCTTGTTGGTGGTGTGCTGGTTCAATAAGGGTTGTGTCTGTAGTCTTTGTTTCCTATGCTCTGTCTATGTATTCCCCTGTTGTCAGTAATAAACAATGGGATTGGTGTTCGCTTTGGTTATGAGTTAGTATGGACGTTATGTTTGGGTTTTAGGTTAATGTTTTGTGTTATTTATGCAATTTCATTTTCTCCATGTTGAATGTACCTGTTTTGTTATCGTGTCACTCTTTCTCTTTCCCTCTTGTTGCAATTTTATTTTATGGATTGGTTGGTTATGTAGATTAAAATATAATATATCTACCACGAATTCTGGTTGTACCGGGTTAATGTGCCAGTGAGTGACACTTCAAACCAAATATGAGAGGGAGGGAACACCAGTCAAAAGGCAGAATCGAACACAAAGAAATCAATTATGACAATGTTAATCACTACAAGCTTTTAAATCTAATCAATTTTTTTTTTCTTTTTTTGAAATGGAGGGGGCAAAGCCCTGGAACTACAATGCGAAGATAGTCAAAGAGGTCATAGCTATAGAAGCAGGGTAATGTTAAAGGAGAGGTACTAGTTTCCGTGGTGAAGACATTTGGAGGAGAAGAAGTTGTCCACGTAGTTGTCATGCCAGGGTAATTGTAGAAGTTTGAATTTTCAAAACTTTTATGTTACAAGGGTTGTTGTTTACAAATTCTACACATAACAAAACTATAATCGATAGCTGACTCTAGGTAAGGGTTAACTTGAACACCATTCGCCACATCAGACTCAATTGCAGCAACTAGGTCAAATTATATGAGGACTATGGGAAACCCCTCCTTAGAAAGTAGCTCCAAAGCATCCTAATTCAATTCAGCCAGAAGTGGGTTTTGGGTACCCAATTATTTATGACAATAGCTCATGATCAATTTGCTGTATATCTCGATTGCTTGGATGTGTAGTAAAGTACGGGTATTTTGAGCAATGTGTAGCAAACCCCTTTCTTGAACCCGGCACATTCTATTTTTAGGTTAAGTATTCAACTACTGATAATGGGCATATAATCCGAGCTTTACACGTGTCTCAACTGTCATTCCCTGCTTTCCACGCGTCTTACAAACCTTAACCGCCTAAACTACTCGCTGAAAATTGCTTCTTCGACTGTCAAGCTTTTGATCGAACCAAACCTTTGATGTCTGGTCAAGTTCAGACTAAGCCTTCGACTAAAAATCTCTAATTTAGTCGAATATATAATTTGAAACAACATGTCAAGCAACATTCGGCTAATCAAAAACTTGTAAAAATCTTAGGCTAACAGTTAGTTTGCTAGTGCTTTTTGAATTCGACAAATTTTCTCTTCGCTCTAAATTTTGCAATTTACAAAAAGAACTGCCATCAAGATGGAAACAAAAATACGATAGTGAAATCTCCTTAAAAAAAAAAATATCTTTGAACAATTTTCAAATAACTATGTACTCCCTCAAAATTTTGATACTACCAAATTCAATTTGTTTGCTAATTTTATTTAATTGTTAAATTTTTATTACATATCAATTTTTTTGTATTTTCGCCAAGTAACCATCATAGAAATTGTCGAATATTCGTGATTCCTTACATTATTCATCTCGTGCGGAACGATCACAATGAGTTGATTTTGATATTCCGTTTCACTTTCTAGAAGATTCACGTCACTTGGGTAATTCTCTTGAAAGCTCCGCGTGCATGATTTTATTAAAGTGATAAAAAGATGTCGTCCAAGGAAAATCTTGCTTACATGAGGTGTCGTTTGAATTTTGATTATAGGATGAAATTGAATGAAGCCACCAATACCATTACCATTACCATTACCAACCACTCCTAAACTGCATTTCATAGTCTCCTACCACAGATGACATTTTCACTTTCTAGTATGGTTGGCATAATTGACCTGTCAATTTTTTCTTCTTTTTTGGCTCGCGAAGATGAGGCCAACCCTCTTTCTTTTTATTTTATGATAAAAAGTTCCGGAAGATTCGGTTTCTTTTGAAAGACACTAATGTTAAAAAGTAGGGGAATTTTTTTAGTGCTGTAATATTGTATTGCTCTTATTAAATTCTTAATAAGTTATTGTTTGGCTTCGTCTAAAACTCTGAACCCTTAATATGTGGTGACCAATACTTTTCTTTCTACAGTTGCTCCATAAGTGATTTTACGGACACTTTTAGAGCAATTAAAAACATTGATAAAAAGACAACTTGAAGTACATTAAATAATTTTAAAAACCATTATTATGTATTTAACTTTTTAAATCTCTTAACAGGTGTCTTAAGAGTACTTACCAAAATTTTAAGTCACAAAAAACATAAATAATTAAATATATAAGTTACTACTATGAAGCATGAAAGGATGAAGCTATAAATAATTAAGTATAATATTAATGTTCGTTCCTAGGATTGGTATGCCTTATTTGCAACTTCAAGTCCAGTAATAATAACAGAAAACAACCTTAAAACAGACATTGGAATAATATCAGTTATCATAGGTGCGGCACTCATCGGACTCCGGGTTCTCCTTGCAGTAGTTCTCAAGCGGGTCGGACCCGGATTCTTTCAGCTTGTCCCTTGCGTGGCTAGCCGCCGCGCTCAGCTCCTCCACCTCATCCCATGCCGCCGCGCACTCCCCGCTGGTGGCATTCTCTGCGCACGCCTGCTCCGCACTCTTAATGCTTTCCTCCACTTTCTCCGATATCCCCTCCGGTGCAGCCCGCACGGGTTGGAAGCTGACCATCCGGCCGGAACCAACCATTGCGGGCTGCCTTTGAGTGAAGAGTTGTGGGAACCTGATAGCTTGGGGCTTTTGCTTTTGGAGTGAGGCTTGTCCCTTAGCAAGTACCCCAGGGCTAGAAAGGCTCATACCAGCTATTGTTGCCATTTTCTTTTTCTAAGTGCTAGGAGTTGTATGTTGTAATAATAATGATGAGAATAGAATATGCTAACATATATATAAACAAAATATAATAAATGCTCATGAATGTTTTTGGACGCATAATTCTTATCTTGTGACGACCTATTGTTACCTTCCACGTCTTAAGATATTTATTTTTTATGGGCACAGGAGATTTTTTTAAGTATTTCTAGGAAATAAATGTAGAATTTTTGGATTAGTCATAAAAATCTTGATATTTTGGTTGTCTTTGAAAAATGTTTGTTTGTACGCGGAAATATCAGCTGGCCGTTAACACGCTATAATTTGTTAGCCAACCACATGTTCTGATATTTGCCGTAAAACAATACTGACAAAATAGTTACAAACTCAATCTATATGTTACGTGATTTGTTTGTTCAATGTGTCAATGTTAACTAAATTACATGAGCATCACGCCCAATTTATTGAGACCAACATGTATTTTAACCAATTAAAAAAAATATTAAAAACAGTGTCTAGCACTCCTCTTAATAATAGTTGAGTGCAAATCTTCCACACTAATCCATAAGAAAAGTTTTCACTTTTTATTTTAAAGTGAATAGTAATATATATGTTTACGTAGATGTTTAGACACAAGATTTCAGCTGGACTGTGTATTTTTGGGGCACGTGCTACTTAGATAGTAGCAATCTTAATACACAAAATTAATCGCTTATCGCGTCTTAAACAAAAAAAATACTATAAATAAACATGAATTGTTATTCATAAGCTAATATGAAAAACTTATAAAAGTAAGCCCAAAATAATTTATAGGTAAGTTATAAGGTATTTGCATAAGCTCTTACAAACATTTGTATAAGTGTTTATGCTACAACCCCCAAAGAGGGTGAAAAGGACATAGCCTTTAGGAAAGGCTATGCGGGGTAGGTGCCCGCTCGAGAAGTGATCTCTGGTATCACTGGTAGCCCTAATGATTAACTATCATCATTTGATGGATTTATTCAATGTTCAAACATCATTCTACAATAAATCATCCTTAGAGTTCGTATTCCTGCAACCTTTTAGTCATGTAATTACCGAAGAATAGAACCTCAAAATAATGAATGATTGATCTCCCCTACTCATTGTCATTGGATAGAGGACACACAATCCCTTTAGCAATGTCTAAACACATTCAAAGAATCATGGATTGAAATTTGAGAATGACTTCAAAATGCAATAGCGCTCACATCAAAGCTTACTAAATAAATAACAGGTTCAAATGGCCAAGAATTTTCATTACAACCTTACTTTCTTATCCCTATAAGAAAATGCAGGAAATTAGAGAATTGTCATGCCCAAATTATTCTGGTTAACAACCCTCCTTAAAGCTTAAGCTCTTTCATAAAAGCTAATAAATGACTCTATTATATTTAAAAAAAGCTTATAAGACACAGGATTTCTTGGGCTTGAAAAATGAAAAATGCAAAAGTCCACTCTGTTGAGTTGAGATTCAAGCATTTATCAGAAAAATAGAGATATCAAGGATGAACTCCTGATTACCTGGTCAAGGAAACTAACACTGTCAAAGGCCAACTCTTCTAGAAGTCTAAGCTGTTTTGTGAAGGCTTATAAAAACAACTTTCATTGTATCTCTAGTGTACCTAGCCACCAAAATCGAAACAAACAAATACTGCCCCCACAGTAGCTCGACGAACATCATAACTTTTTCAGTAGCTTCTACCGCTAATAGAGAGAAGGATTTTCTATCTACCATCCAGCTACCAATTATTTTCGAGAAAACAACAAAAGCTTAAAGATATTTATATCAAGTTTTAGGTTTATACTGAAGTATTGGGAGATGGTACATTTGGGAAGGATTATATATCCTTGACAACCAGAGGCTATTTACAGATTCCATATTGTGCTCAGTCATATTTTCTTCTCCAACTGGAATTTGGATTCGTAAAAGTTGTATAGTACTATAGTGTTGAAATTCAGGTATTGGATGGGGAAGATAGAAAAGAATATATTTTGCTAATAAGACTCTGCATAGTTGTAATATAAAACAGTGACCTAATACATGTACTTACACCAACATTCTCAGGCAACCACAAGTGAAAATGTGCAATGCAACAGATTCAAGTGCAGCCCAATAATACATCCCTAACATAATAAACATCTTAACAACAATGATCTAACTATTCTAAAAACCAGAGATAACTCATTTATGACATTACATTTTGTAACTTAGCAGTAAAAATAAGCTATCAAATCTACAGAGTTAAAAAGAAAAAGAGAAACATTTACACTAGAGCAGCAAGAAGAAATAATTCAAGCATGAAACAAAACTTAGCTTCATAAAATTTCTCAAGCGAACATAGTCCACAATCAGTGCAAGAAACTTATTTTTTTCATCTTAAGAGTAGTCAGCTCATATATATTTAAAGAGCCAATTGAATATTGAAGTACAAACAAAAACGACTATAAATGGAGAGCGAAAGCACAAAGCATGAACATTATCACTCTTCCTCGGCAACAACGCTAATCTCACCCTTTTCCAGTAAATCATAAAAGGTCCTGGTTTTTCTCTGTTCATTCCAATGATGCATCTTCCAGACACTACCAGCAGCTAAACCGAGCACCATTCCAATCACAATCTCCTTCACAACACTCGGTCCCTTCAAGGTAGCATGAGCAATCCTAGGACCAGCCATTTGATTCTCTGTCTTTAAGCTTGTGAATTCTACAACCTACAAAACATTGATTGGTCAAAAATATCTAAATACACATATCAAAAGGCTGACCAATCTTGATAACAAATCTGAAAGTGTCCGGATTCAATAAAATGAAGGAAAATTAAAGCAAGCGGAAAGGGAAGAGTCATTTCATTTTGTTGGAGCTTTCTCTTCAGTCAGAAAAGGGAGAGGAACACAGGGGAGCCATAGTCACTCATTACCCCCAAGTAGTTTGGCAACCCTTGGAAAAGGGGGTAAAAATATAGGGATGACCCACAAATTTTCAAACCTGTTAACGGCGAGGGTATCGAACAACAACAGTAGTCAACCAAACAAATCATACAAGCTGAAAATTGCATTCTCAATTAAGGCGAAGAAAAAATCTACAGTGACTACTTGGGCCATTATAGCTGTCCAGGTCAGTATAGCTTCTTATTATTTTGGTTTAGAAAACTTTCTGTGAAATCAAGTTTGTGCATCATAGAAAATGGAATGGAACCGCCAACAGAACCCAAAACATAAATAGAATACCAGCATAGAAACTATTTCACCAAAAACTATATAGCAAATATCTATATTCCTATGAATTCTCTCTACCAGATTCGATTACAACAATCGCCTATAATTTCATCTGAAAAAAATGTTAGGGTTTGAGAGATCAGATCAAACAACATCATTTTCTATTGAGCATATCACAGCGAATAGGGTAAAAATTTGAGCCGCGGTAGGTACAACCCTAGGGTTCGAGGATCTGTAACAGTAATGCAGAAAGAGAGAGAGAACTCACGAGAGAGAGAGCGAGAGAAGCACTGCACAGGCGAAGAAAATTTCGTCGAGTCGAGGAAGTTGAATCTCGTCCATCTGGTTAGTTTTCGTTGATGTACCTACGAGTGCAGGCCAGGTGTCAACGTGGGCCCTTCCAGCCCAACTAATTCAGTTTGGGCTTTTATAAATTTAGATCTCGCCAGCCTGTGGGCCTCAAAATCTCAGATTTTATTTTGACCAAAAAATATAACTATCAGTTTCGTTTTTTTATGTCAAAAATCTTGACTTACACTCCTTTTAAGAGAAAAAAAAAGGTCTTGACTGTTGCAAAAGTTTTTACAACTTATTCATGAGTTTTGATTTTTTTACAGGTTAATAATATAAGCTATCATTCAACTGAATAGAAATTTGGTACATTCAAATTCAAGATTAGAACAAATCAATATGATAGTCCAACACCCAAACACGGAACTTTAACATAAAAGATTTTATAGGCAAGCAGTCAATCACAATATTACAATGTCCCTTAAGGTTACAGTAAGATAAACGCAACGGCATGTGTAAATAATCCTGAATAATAGATAACAAATATGACTGGTTGCTCAATTTAGCCGTCCAAACTCAGGCGAACGTAAAGCTCACCGGAAACAAGATGATTCAGCCACCAAGGGAGAATTTACTGCAACAAAGCACTCCTTTATTGCTGCCATAACCTGCCCAAAGCACTCCTTGAAATATTTAAAAACTTAACTTTATAAGTAATTTAATAAAAAAGTTAATTATTAAATTTTGATTTAGCTGATGGTAATTTTTATAAACTCGTCAGTAATATTATTATCTTTGGGAGAAAAGTATTAAAATACTTTTATAGGTTTTTCGATTTTTAAAAATCTATATCGTTATTCTAATTTTTAAAATAATCTATTATGCATGATTGCTAACGTACGTTCAATTCATTAAAAGGTGTTTGTATAAAAAATATTAAAAGGACTATGTTAATGAATTTCAACATTTAACTTGCTAACATACTCATTCTAATAAACAAGTGGAAATATGTTAATTCATGTATTTTTTTTTTTCATGATTATCCATGTAAGTTTGTAAATGTAATTTGAGCCATGATTTATTCACATATCTCTTTAATTATGATCATATAATTTATCAATTTTTTTTTTCTATTTCTCTTTTTAACGCCTCATTTCCACTTTAAAGAAAATGTGGATGAAAATTTATTCATTTATTTTAAATTGTCTTCAAGAATAAATCAATCAATCGTTTTTTTATATATATATATATATATATATATATATATTAGTAAAATTGACTTAAAAGTACTAGTTGTAACATCCCGTATTTTTATTATTAATAAAAATAATACATTATAGTAAATAAAATAATATAAATAGTTTTAGTAAATTAGAAAAACATGTAAATATTAATTAGATAAAATATATTGACAGTTTAGAAAATGGTAGTACCTTAAAAGTAATTATGAAAATAAGTTATATGTAAAAATAAATTTACTACTATTAAAAATAATTTATAAGGATTATTATAATTTTATTCATAGATAAATAAGGTTGAACTGAACTAAGTCTCACTTAAACATACGAGTGCTTGAACTTAATTATTTAAATATTTTTACTGACTAATTTTTTTTAAAAACTCTCAAAATACAACATTATATGTATTATTTTTATTTTTTTATATTTTTAAAAAGTGCTCCCACATTCCATATAAGACACTTGCTATTTTTTTTACTTGAAAGATACATGTTGATTTTAAAAAACATAATTTAAACCGTTTTCAAAAATCAATACAAACAAAATAATAGTAAATGGAAAAATCATGATTACAATAATTTCTTGCTAATAAAATTAATTTAGTGATTTTAATATTAAAATAAAAAATCCCTATTAAGTACTCTCATAAAGACTAATTAGTAATACACAACGGGTGCCGGTCGCAGTAGTAAAAAATAGATGTTAACTCCTAGATGAAAAGTTCGATTATGAAGAAGCGCACTATTGGAAGAGAGACTTTAGCCTTCACCATACATATTTACAAATTACGAAAGCAGTTTAACAACACAAAAAAAGACTAACGAGTAACAATAGATAAATTTGTAGGTGCAAACAAAATGTTATGAAGTTTTCTAAATTAAACAAGTTACAAATTTAGAAAAATCACTAAAGTTTACCTGACCCATCATATTTTAACATGTGTTTTAATAAATTTTAACTCATAATAGATGCTGAAATATTATTAAACCACTTAATATTTAAATGATTTTACATAATATTTAACTTGTGTGATTTAAACTACATTAAAATTATGTCACATAAACTTTATCCGCAATCAAATTTTCACCCAATTTTCTCCGTAACTCTATTTTATTTTCTTATCAAATCATTCATCATATCATATATATATATATATATATATATATATATATATTTATCATTTCTTCATTTTCTCTTTTCCTAACTCCATAGAATGAAAATGAGGTGCGAAACAACAATATTTATTGTGCAAACAAATTATACGGTGTTTAATTTTCCTTGTTGAAGAGAAGTTACTAGTTAGCCTCCGTCCTCCTCGTATTTGACAATTGACAAAACATGGTTTCCAACACAGCTTCGTGATATTTTTTTTAATTGCCCCACACCCAATTTTGTTACCATATTCCCATCAAACTTCCTTCTTTCAACAAACTTCACACACAAAATCCCACATCGCCCAGAGTTTCAATCTCTCTCTCTCTCTCATGGCGCTTCTCTCTCTAAAGTCTCTCACCTTTCTGGTGCTACTAATATCCATCCCCGTCGGCATACTCGTGTCTCTGGAGCGAGCTCAGCCCGCTACTCACGTCTACCACTACCACAGCACTGGCTGGTTCAGAGAATGCGCCAAGTGGGATTCCGATAACAGCCGCTTCATAGTCTCGCATTTCGAAGGAGGCATCGGTCAAATTCCGGTGACCGGAAAGGACTTACCGGGAGGAGCGCTGGAAGAAGTTACGGTGGTGAGAGAAACGGAGTTAGCCGGTAACGCGTCGTTGGGGATGGAGATAGACCGGTCAAGGAATCGGATTCTGGTGGTGAACGGCGACGTTTTGGGAAATAGATACGGCGCTCTCGCCGCTTACGATCTCACTACATGGAACCGTCTTTTTCTTACCCCACTCACCCGTCCCGGTAAGTCAAGTACGCTTTCATTTTCTTTTTTATGTATTTCTGAACAGGATGTGTATATTAATTTGTGGTATTATTGAGAAAGAAAGAGAACAATAAGTAGTGAATTTTGTACAAGGGGGTTGTTGGCTAAATGACGTCATGATTAATTGGGGTCATTTAACCCCATATTCACATTGACCAATAAAATTGTCTCATAATTAAAATTAAAAAATAATATAAAAATAAATAAAATAAATGACACAATCTTATTGATCCATGTGGACATGAGGTTGAATGATCCCAATTAATCATGGGGTCATTTAGCCAACCTTTTTTATAAGAGTTAAATTGAGAAGTGTTGTGTTTCTTTTTACAAGAATTGACTTGAAATTTATAGTGCATTAATTATTTTTTTGACAAACTTACCCTTATTTAATTAGATTTTCTCTATCTTTCCATTGTGTAATGCATTAATGATCAATAGAAATTTTAACAAGTAAATTGAAGTTATTTTGGAAAGTTGATGTAAATTGAGAACAAATTAAATGCTAACAACCAATTTAACTACTTTTCTTAAAGGGTGTGAGTATATAATTGATGTGATAAGAAGTGAAATAGAAAGAAAAATGAAGGCGTTACGGTTATGAATTAATTTTTATTAATTACAACCCAAACTTTGGCTTTTGTTTTTTATTATACAATTTCCACTTCTTCGTCAAAAAATAATTTCCACTTGACTCAACCAGCGAATCATACCTTTAAGGTAGTAATTTAATAATCGTTATCGTGATGTGGAATTTAATAATCGTATATGGGTTAGAGTTTTGGTTCATTAGTATTTTCTTTTTTTTTTTTCATATTATTTCCACCGTTTTTATTTTATTTTATATTTTTATCACATTACATATTATATCACTCATTTTTCTCATAAAGTGAAAGTGAAGTAAGTGAAAGTGAAGTTGACTGTGAAAATAATCTTATTTTATGGGTTAGAATCTTATGTACGCAAGATGCTCTCCAGCAGCGATGGTGGCGTTATGTCTTTATTCACATTTTTTAAAACTTCATGTTGGTCGTTTGTTCTCTTTTTCCTGCTAGCGATCGATATGGATACCTTTTTTATAACTTGATCTTTTCTCCTGACATCCATATTCTTTTTCATCTTTATCTATCATATCACTATCATAGAACCTATATATAAATATATGATTTTTATCTTTTATCTTATTAATACCTTGGTGTATTTTGGAATGGAATTTTTTTTTCCAAGGGCTCTATCTAGATCTATAATAAGGTGGGATCGCTCATCTTTAAATGGGTGTTTGGATGTCCGTTCTTTTATATTAGAATTAATTTTATTTTAAAATTAAATTGTTGGTGTTCGGATGCCTTTTTTCACAATCATTTATAGTTCTAAAACGATGAAGTCATAAAACTTAATTGTGGTGGAGAAAATCAAATGTGGAATTCATGTTTGAAAAATATCTTTTTACAAATGCATTCTAATATAAATAAATACACTTTCAACCAACTTTTATTACCTACAGTCCAGAATATTTGTTGTTTTACCTATTTTTATTTTATTTTTTTAAAATATTTGTTGTTTTAAATTTTAAGATATTTTATCTTATTTGTACTCTCATATGATAAATTTTATCTCATCTATAACCTTTTAACTTTGACTAACCAGTATTCTTCTTTATCTACAAATGAATGAGTATTAATGTGAGTTAGTTGTGAAATTTTGGAGAAAAATGTGTTCTTCTTTATCTACAAATGAATGAGTATTAATGTGAGTTAGTTGTGAAATTTTGGAGAAAAATAGATTATATATGTGAGTATAAAGAAGGGTTCGTTAAAAATAAAGTAGAAATAAAAGTAGTTCAATTAAGTTTTATATCAATAAATTACATCTAATTACTTTTTGTGTATAATCTCAAACAGCAAATATTATGGCTACCTTCACTTTAAATTGTTTGCTGTCTAAGAATATGCACAAAAATAAGATGTCATTTATTAATATAAAATTTTGCTGAAATATTCTTATTTATAATCACATAATATCATTTATTTTTCAACATGTATTCTCTGTTCAACATGTATAAGGATTTGTATTGGATTTACATAAGATATAACATTACTCTTTCTAATATAAAGCTGAACTTCTTTTGTTAAAATATGATCATTATCATAAAGCTGTTAAAAATATGTGAAAGTATGCATACCTAAACAATATTAGTCAGAGTAAGCATACCTAATACCTAAACTACGTTAATCCTAGCAAGTAACTTGGAATCTGCTTGCAAAAAGCTAGCATTGCACTGGATAGCTGCTGGTTGGTGCTTGGTAGGTACGACAGTTAAACGGTAAGATGGAGATAATTATTGATTGCCGATAGTAAAAGCTGAGTTGTTGTCCAAATCTTGTAACATTAATTTGCCCTAAGATATACAAGTTAGTTTTTTCATTTGATTTTAGCTATCTGACATGCATATCAAAGCCACAAAACATGTCTGTAAATGCACGAGTCATGTCACCTCAGTGAATGCCACCACCAACATCATTGTCTTGTATTGTATGGCCTATTATATTGTTGGCTCTTAAATGGAGTGTAGCTTTCATATTGTGTTAGCTCAGAAACAGCTAGTGGGTTGTGGGGACATTATGACATTATTAAGGGTGTGTCTTGGTATTAGTTGAATGCAGCGTAAACAAACTTTCATTCAAAATCTATAAGAAAATTTACGTTCAGTTGTCTTGAAGTTGAAAGGTATCAGGATCCAAAGAGAGAAAGAAAGGAAACTCAGAGTAAGGATAAGAAACAGAATAGCAGTGAAATTGCATTAATGAATTGATAATGAATTTACACTATGATAGCACATCACAACTGAACAACTAAATGAATGGCTATTGAACAACTAAGTGAATGGCCAACAGTAACAAACTGCTAACAAACTTCTAACAAGACTTCTTATCATATCAGAAGTGCGTGCCAACATCTGTTTGCACTGGTGACACCAAATATCCAAACACAGCCTAAATTTGCTATTGCAATGTAACAACTCTCATCATTTTGAAGCACTTGTATGTTGCAGTAATGTCAGTTTTCCGATGGATGCAGGTGATGAGAAATCCTTGGCTGACGATGTTGCAGTGGATGCAGAAGGCAATGCTTATGTCACTGATGTAAAAGCCAGTAAAATCTGGAAAGTTGGGGTGGACGGGAAGCTTCTATCCATCATTAGAAACCCACTTTTCACCCCAAAAGAGTGGTACAAGACCTTGATTGGTCTAAATGGAATCGTTTACCACCCAGATGGGTTTCTGATAGTGATTCACACTTGCAGCGGCGTTTTACTCAAGATTGATTTAACCAAAGGAGAGGAAGTGAAGATAATAAAGTTAGAAGGAGGGCCTCTTTATTTTGGTGATGGTTTAGAATTGTTGTCTCCTACAAAGCTTGTAGTTGCTGGGAGTAATCCTTCAGCGAGTTTGGTGGAGAGTTCAGATGGGTGGAACACAGCTTCTGTTGTGGCAACATTCTCAGGGCCTAGGCACCGTTTGGCCACAGCAGCAACTGTGAAGGATGGCAAGGTGTACTTGAACCATATGCTTGGAATGGGATACCCCAAAAAGAAGCATGCTCTTGTTGAGGCTGTTTTCTAATTGATGCTTTGCAGAAATCTGAACTGTGTTTGATTGAAATCTGCTGTACCTCTCTCTTTAATTTCGGTCTTGTAGCTTTTCTTGATACTTTCCTGAAATATAAGCTGCCTTTGATTGAAATTTGGTGTGTTTTCGCCTACTTATGTGATGAGTATATTGAAATTCATGTGCTTCCGGCTAAGTGGAAGTGATGATGAATCGTGAATAGAGACTAGACTAAAAGGAACGAGCATTTAAGCTACAAACATTATCAACTCTAACACTTAATCATATTTTACTTTTCTTTCCTTGGTGCAGAATTAACTGCTGGTTCCACTTTTAATAACGGACCGTGACTCTTTTCGGCTCCGTCGCTTTGCTTTTAGTTTCACTACGTCGGATTTAGGTTCCATAAAATCCTCCCTTAAGTAACAACTTTAAAATTTGGAAATTGTGTTGAATTTAAGTCCGGGGAACTGCAATAGTTTATGTATGTGTATATATATAGCAATAGCATTCCTTCTTAATTTTCTCTATTAGCTTATTACATGGAAAAAGAAGCCAAATAAGCATACCTACATGGAAAATTAAACATACTTAGCATCCAAAAGGAAATTCTATACTTTTGTTACCACTGCTATTTCTAGCTTATTGCCCTCAACATTGATATTTGCTGCATCTCTTGCCCATTTTATTGTATAACCATGCCATATCTACATAATTTAAGGCATATTAGCATCAGCATACCAATTATTCGTTTCCTTCTTCAGTGAAGGTGCTTGAGTCTTCTGGTGGGATGTCACAAGTTTGTAGGAATATACAGGTAGAAGCCAAAAATTTGTACATGCTGGACCTTGGCCATGGCTCATCATCAATGAGATTGGTGTTTCTTTGCTCTGCCTTGAGGAACTGCTGATTCATCTCTCTTGGAACCCTCAGGTTTACGAGCCCATGGGGGTGCTTGATCTGGACCGTAGCGATAATCATAGAAGAGCTCCTCACTAGCTTCAATGTGTTCCTTGGCGAATATACCTACTCGGTGATCTCCGGCAACCAGCATCACCTATAGCAGTGGTGCAAGAGATGAATCATTGTGAAAATCCAAAGATCATGTTCAAGCTACTGAGTCCAAAGAGTAAGTTTTAAAACTCCTCAAAACTTGAGTTTCTGGACTCACCTTTGCATAGCAGTTGGGGTTTGATGAATGGTTCGCAAATTTCAACTTGTCTCCTTTACGATAAGCATCAAGAACATACTGTGAAGAAACAGATAGCAGCTTTAATGTCTAAAATAATCAGTTCGAAATCCCAATATGTTATAGCTTCACATGAAAGAAATGAAGGAAAAATAAGTATAACAAATCAATATATGATGACACTCATAAATTACAAGAAAGCTCACATCAATCTGAGAAAAGCCAGAGTAGCCAATGTTAAGAGAAAAAAGTAGACGATGCGAGAGACATGCCTGATCATTCAAGTCAAAAAGGAAAGATGAATTCGCACGATCATATATTTTCCCACGTTTATCAGCTTCTCGGTGGGAGATCAGTTCACCAGTGTACTCTCCTAGGTAATCATTTTTGTTAACAGGGTTCTGAAATGTCACCACGGATAGTAAGGGGAACAAGCTAATATTATTAGAAAACAAACAAATCCATTAATCTTAACCTTCAAGAAGGCTCCCCATCCAGCAACATCAGACTTTGCCAAGAGAATCTAACACAGACAAAAACAAAAACTATGTCAGACACAATCACATACGTTGTGCATTCAAAATTTTGATTCATGAGAATGAAATTCAGATAATTTTATTTTTATCAACTAAGCTTAAAAGTACTAACCCTCTGTTGTTGCCTTAACAAAAGCCGCATATTTCCGCATTGACCTTCTCCACGCCGAGGCGGCTCTCCTAATGAACCATCCCCGCAGCTGTATAAAGAAGGGTAATGTGTAAAAGAGGGCGCCAAACTAGAAAATAAAGGTGAAACAGAGAGTTATCAATTCATGGTTTGTAGAGTTTCTTTCTTCTTCTTTTTTTCTTTTTTGTTTTTTACTTTAGAGTGGGGTGATGGTGAGACTGTGAGATGTTTATTTTAATAGCAAAGGTATCTGTCCAGAATTTACCTTTTTTATGAAGTGCTTTGCATTTCTAAACCAAGTAAATTCTACTAGAAGTTCTAAGAAGTCAACAATTACAATCAATATAGTTCAATAGGAATATAAAGGAATTTAGGAAGTTTCAAGAACAGCAAAAAGGGAGCTTTTAGTTTTGTGCAAGAAAATGGACATTTCACATCAACTATATATTAATTCATAGCTGAAAGATATATTTGGCATCTTGCCAGGCACTGATATCACAGAAGATGGATATGGCAGATGAACCACAGCCACATGTACCGTACATATTTAAACCCCCTTTCATTCTTAATGGGAATGGGATATAACATTAAAGTACCCAAATGTCATCTTTAAACATCTCATTGAAGCATTTACTTTTTTGATACAATTTTTGAAGCATAGCTGCTAAATATTAATATTTCGAAAGTGTGCTGAACTTTTGATGCATGAAGCTGTTATAGAACAAATAAATATTTGCTGAAACAATAATACTTGTATTAACATAAATAACTAAAATTATCACAAAGTTGTAACTTCAGTTTCTGAGGTCAGTCAATATATGCAGGAATACACATATGAGATCAAGAAGACGAAAAATTCACAAAGGTTAAGCTGAGAAATGTAAATCCAAAAAACCTAGGAGGCATAAAGTCAAGTTCAAAGCGAAAATATTTGGCACATTACCTAACCCAACAATTTCGACAGACATCTGGGTCACATTCACGTCCAGCAGCAAAGCATGGGCATTGTCGGCTTCTACATTGACTCTTGGCACAATGGCATCCTCTGAAACGATTTTTGCAGCTCTTTGAACAACTGCAGGTAAAACAACTTATTATTTTAAATCATAATTTTTCAACAATTACGGTACATAAGTACTCTGTAGAACAATTCACAAGTAAGTTGAGAATACAATTATAGGAGCTTTGCCAAACTTGGAAAAAATGTTTTGAAGAAATAGCTTAATAGTTAATATTAACAGTTGCATATCTCTTGTCATTCAGAAAGAAATGATCATTTCTTGTTTTTTTGAGTTTGGAAGCTTAGCTAATCAAGTAAAAGCCCTATTTGATCGTCTATCCAGATCAACCTCGTAGGACTTCATCATAGGCCCTTAGATTCCGAACAATAGAATTCAAACAGACAAACAATCGACCATGAGAAGTAAATATCCTGCAATTTTCTCTTTGATTGTATACTCTAAAAGCTACAAAATCAAATGAAAAGTGACATACCTGCAATATTTTTCGCAGCAAGTTCCACCATTACTACAAGAACAATCCTTTCCACACATTGACTGACATCCACATGGTGTATACTGCTTGATAGATTGGTTCTTCCCATCAGCAATTCTTTTCCATATTGATGGATGGCCAGCAGACTTCCAAGAATATTTAAACTTCCTTGTTTTGCCCCTCTTTCTCAGCAACCGTGACCTAGATGATATGTCTTGGTCCTAACATGAAAACCCAGATTCAACATGAATTTTATGGCATATAATAGTACGGTACTCATAAAGATTTGCAGTTGTCAAAACAGAAATTTTCATAATAAATTCAAGTGTGGGTAAACTGAACATTCATAAGTTAAATTTCAGCACATGGTTAAGTGGGTATATGTATTCTCCATGTTTAAAATCCCAAAGAGCTCTTGCATAAGGTGTGTTAGAGACAAAACCATTGATGTGTTAGCTAACAGCTTAAGAATTAAGATTCTAAGATAGTGGGTTCTTGACAGAAACTACTTACTTGTTTGGGTAAACAACTTAAGTAAGCGCTTATGTCAATAAAAACTTATCACATAAGCATTTATTCATAATCTTTTTTTGAGAAGATTAGTGAAATAAACTCAAAAGAGATTATACGCATGTATAAGTGCTTATTCATAACCTGATGTGATAAGCATATCAAAATAACCTCAAAAGAGCTATAAGTAGGTTATAAACTATTATCATAAGTTTAACCAAATATATGCATAAGTTCATATGCCATAAGATAAGCTCCAGTAAGCTCTTCCAAATGCAATGGAATGAAATAGGAAAAGAACATATACCAGTTCATAAGGACAACTAAATCCTTTTGCATGTACAACCTATGCATAACCTGGTTATTAGAAAACTAGATGTAAAATGCCAGATAACCTCCAATAAAACTATGCTCTTTTATTATGACAAATCCTGCACAGCTGGGAGCATTATGCTTTTTTCTCTGTGCTCTTTCCAATTTTTACTAATAAAATTGTCTGTCCCATTTGTAGATTGGAATCACTTCATGTAATAATAACTTCATGTTTTCTAAAGTTTGATGCCTAATGAGATTATCGAGATGCTAATTTTCCCGCCAAGAAATTTTGGATATAATGAGGTTGGATATATAATTTTTTCAAAATATAAAACTCGGTCATTATCTTTTTGGCACGCTAAAGCAACCAAGGCTTATCACACCAGGTGCGGATTTTTGGTACATATATGGATTTTTTTTCCCCATCTTCAGCAAGCCTTCCCCATCCCCAAAACAAAAAAAGAAAGAAAAAACAATCAAAACAATAAGAGAAGACAGTGGAATGCAGAGTACAGAAGATGGAAAATGAAATCTTGTAATTCTCACTTGGCACTCTGCGTCAAATTTTCCCTTGTCGTCCATGATTGAACTAGATGCAGCAAAAGACCCGTGGGGCATCGACACTCCTCCAGCATGCATGTAACTAGCTATTTCCATGCAAGTCTTCAAACCAGAAAGCAAGTTCCTTGCTATGAGGCAACTGCATTGTACGAGTACCATATGGCATGAGCACAAATTCTGGAAAATTAGACATCTACCTAAAATATGATATTTATGACAAGAAAATGAACTGTGGTTTATTTTCATTTACTTAGTGTTTGTTTGGCATGGACACGAGTTATCAATTTTTGGTTTTAAAATGACTAGAAACTACAAAAATATGAAATTAAAATCATAAAACTAAAAAAGTAGTTTTGGTTTATATAAATTTTGAAACTTAAAACGAACAAAGCCCTAGGAAGCATTAGTCATGAATTGAAAATGAAACTAAAACAAAGGATGGATTTGTAGGATTTATGCACAAAAATATGAGTTACTTCCAACACAAAGCCAAAAGTAATATTAATAATAATAAATAATAAAGTAATGATATAACAAAACTCTCACTTAAACAGTGTATAAAAAGGGCAACAAAAACATTTACTACACACAAGAAAGTCTGTCACATACAAAATTCAAACTAAATTTGAAATCGTCCTAGCATTTACATAATAGTGTGAGGTGAAACTCTGAAAGATACATACCTGTTTCTGCCAAACATTTCTACTCCCTTCAAATATAAGTCTTTCTCTAGAGGTTTCCAGTCGGAGAGACTTCGAATCCCATCAACTTGCCCTTCCATTGACTTGAACAACTTTTTAAATTCTGTCTCATTTGTGACACTTTTTGGTCCATCCTCAACACTCTTGTCATGCTCACCATGGCAAGTGCTAGAAGAAACTTCTAATTCCTTTGAAGGATGTTCAACAGATTTGTCCAAAACAGCATGTTTACTTTCATCAATCGCGTCCAAATTAATGTTCTTGCTATAATCACTAATTACAGTGACTGCATCATCTGAGATTGTCTTCAGCTTTTTACAAGAATTGTGAGAATCATCAGGAGGTAATATAGAGTCACATAGTGCTATATCTGATTGATCTGTGACCTTCCGTTTCCCTAAATTTTCTGAGACAGGATCATTCAAATTGAGATATTCATGACCATCCTTTTCTGTCGGAAGTGTAGCACTCTGATTACCAGGTTCTCCTGCACTGGAGGGTGCCAATATCCCGTCCGCCTCTTCTATAATTGTAGTTTTCTTATCCTGAAAAGACGCAGGAGTTGAATCTCCTGACAAACTTTTGACAACCTTTAACTGCTGCCAAGTGAAAAGTCAATCAGTCTTAAAACATTTTCCCTATTAAATATATAAGAAGCATTGTAACTGGGTGCAAAAGTTGGCATATGTAGATAGATACAAAATGACATACAGGAATTATTTGTCATATATGAAGTGGAAAGAAAATCTTATCAAGGCTATACATGCCTCATACATTTAGTAGAACTACTTCCAATGCGAATCAACAAAACAGAGAAATGCCACCATATTTACCATATACAGATTGGTCAGTGAAAATGTTCTAACAGGAGACCAGCAGAGTAAAAAATATAACCTATTTTATCTCTTTGAAAACTGAAAACAAGTAGAAGTTATATTATCTTATCTGCCTCAAAATATAAAAATGCTTCAGAACTCGGGCAACGCAGAATACCTGAAGGTAACACTGATCACTGCATGGTTTCCTGTCACTTTCAGGCCCAGGCGAAACTGTCTGCTTTTCACTCTGAAGTAAACCATCAAATTCACTATATGGATGAAGTAATACAGATTGAGTTGTAAATAATATAGGACACTGCTCCTTACAGGATATATTAAAGGTTGAGAACATCCATGCAGGCGGCAGTCAAAAATCTGCCGTAGGAAAGCAGAAAAGTAAAGACACACTCACTATGACGATGAAAAAATGTGAAGATGATGATTTAGCATGTACCAGGCACCGTCGACAAAAAAGGTTATCAAAAGAATCTAATGCAGCACTCAGACTTTTCTCTGGACATATGCCAATAGGATATGCATATTCTCCTGAGCCTTCTGAATGATGGTCTAACTTACCAATGTTATTTTCCTTGATGCTTTTGTACCTCTCCTGCACATGTTCACAAAAACATTTTCTCCAAGAAATGAAAATAGCTTCTCTGTATAAATCCCCAAGATGCAATATACTTTTTTAATAATTAAGATGGACGACAATCAAGCATATAATTACTTCCACAGGTTATTCTACATTACCTGAATTTCTAAACTGGTGCCCCCAACAAACTTGCTAACAATATTCAATACTTCCTCATTTATTCCATATTCCTCAAACGCCATCCTAGTAAATTCAATAGTCAAGACAGTACATCTAGAGTGGAGAAAATTTGAATGTTTAAATAAAGACGGAAAGTTATGGCTATGAGTTTAAATACAGCATTAAAAATCTTGTTAACTCATGATACAAGTCTTATTTTCTGAACACTTGAGCAGCAAAGAAAACCACGTGAGCTCCAACAAAGCATCGACGTTACTCGTTAAGTAATATGTTAATTAAGGATTCATATAGCTGACCACAAATATTACCATCAAGATCAATAGCTCTTGCTTCGTTGAACCTTTCTTCACAAATAAATGGACCTTCTTAAAGTAAATCTATGATCTTCATTTTAACTTACCATAGAACACGGTCTTCAGCCTCAGAAAATTCATGTTTATCTTCCTCAGGTTCTGTTAACTCTTCCTCACTGTCACTACATATCAGTGCTTCACTTCCATGTTGATCATAGTAAATACGTCTTCTTCCAACAACTGACTGATCTTCAGCCATTCTCTGATTTCTGATATGTGTGAAAGATTTTTAAATAGCAGAAAATACATTATAAAATCTGCATATTCACTGATCAATAAAATATGAAATCTCACTTTCTATTTAAAATGGAATAAATTCAAGAAGCAGGTAGTTCTAGTTTAGCAAAAAATTGCAAATCAGGAACAATAGGACAGAAATTTAAAATAATTGTACGTCAAAATACCTGTCCAAAAATATCCAAGATGTATATGGTGGTAATCTTTCAATACGTGGAATCTTGATGCTTGTAGCAGATAATACATCTTGGTTGTTGTCGTCTTTGTCCCCTGAAGCCTGAGAGAAACCATTAAATTTACATAAAGGATGGTCAATTCTGGAAGAAAGAAATGAACATTTCCTATTTTCCTCCGTCTGTGAAGTGTCCCTGGTTGATATTGCTGACATGACTCCTAAAATATGACATTGTAGCATCTTCTCATTCTTTTGAAGTTTTTCCTACAAAAATACCACTAGGGTTAATTGCAAGCTGCCTAGAAGTTAGAAGCCTATTTGCTTGACCATTGAAAACTCTTCTCAACTATGTTCCAGCAGAAGCAAACAAACAAAAAAAAAACTTTCACATTCATCCCCTAGTAACTTGTGCAATTGATTCTAAATGGTTGAACAAACATAGCACAGTATGGTGTACAAAAAGAAGCATCTCAACCTTCCATTTCTCAGTTCAAATTAGAAATCATGAACATGAAGTTGTTGCCAGAAACACTGCTGAAGTAAAACAATTGCTGGAAGTCTCACCCATATATAACAGAAGTTGTGAAAATCGAGATGCTACGTGGGATGGAGAGGGGGTGCAAGATCGTAAAACATAGAGTCGTAAATCGAATCATAAGATTCTACCATAAATGTAAAAGTATTCTTAAAAATATACATATGCATAAAGCACAGATAAGGAAAATATCATGTCAGTCCTATCATTAAATTCAAGTTGAAATACAAATTCATAAGATTAACATCCAAAGTCATAAACTAAATCCATAACCACAAGGTGTAAGCTAACATGAAAGTAAAACACAAAAAGAAAACAAAACAATAAATGTCCATTAAGAGTGACCGAGTTTTCACCAACCAAGGGAAAAGTTTCCAGCCCCCTGTTAGAAGCTCTAACCAGATTCCACGGGAAAGAGATTACACAACCGGTTCAGCTTAGAACAGGGGTGCGGAAGCGTAAAGTCGTGGGATTTTACGACTTGAATCGAAGATTCTACCAGATCCCATTTGAAAGAGATTATGCAACCGATTGAGCTCGGAACAGGGGTGCAGAAGTGTAAAATTGTGGGATTTTAAGATTTTGCTAACATTGCATATAACCAAACAAATCAGAAAATTACCATAATGTAAAAGCAAGCATAAAATTAAGGAATTCTTGTGGTGCCCTCATACTTCATGCCGATTTTTTTTTTTCTTTTATGTGTAGTTCTGGCTATCCAAATCCAATTCTTCATGGAAAAGGCCAAAGAGGAACTGAACTAATGATTCTACAAAATCGAGTTAGCATGGAATACCAAATGTTACCATGTTCATGCCATTTCCCTAAATTAGCAATGAAAGAACAAAAGAAAATATCTTGTCATCAAACAAACTACAAAAAGGTGGACCCTTTGCAAGGATCAAGCTATATGAGCACACACCCAATTGTAAACTTACTTTAACGTATACAATTCTCTCCGCTTGGATTTGCTTTTTCAACTGGTTTATCTTGGCGTACAAGTTCCCAGAAGCATCATTTGCCGGCTCTTCATGCTGTATCTGTCAATATTATATAATTATAGAAAACACAAAGTTACATACATTTAAAATACAAAAAAAATAAATCCGCAGGGTTAAAGTTCAATTCTCACGCTATGCAGCACAGGCACTATTAACAGTGTATCGTTTTGGAAAGGAATTAGCTTTAACGAAACAGAGGGTGAAATTCAAGATTAAGGGTGATCGGAAATCCCTACTAGTGAATTGAATAGCTGTAGTGTTCAACTACAGAACAGAGAGTTGTCGATTAGCCGATTCAATTATAGAATCTAAAAAGGTGATAATCAAACTCAAAAGCAGAGTTATGAGATAAGAATTCCGTGAAATCAGAAAAAGGAGAAGGGGAGGAAGCGCCTAAACGAGTTGCTTTTACTTGCTTATTATAGTGAAAGAGGGAGAAGAGACTAACTCGAGGAAGTTTGGGAGCAGAGTCTGTAGGTTTGGACACCATGGAAGGGATGTATGCGATCCGAGCGAGTGTGTTGATCGAAGTAGGAAGAAGAAGAAGAAGAGCGAGAGAGAAAAACGCTCACTCGCTCTCAATTCTCAAGTGTGTTGTGTTGAGTAAGGATTAAGGAAGAAGAGAGAGAGAGAGTAGTAAATGCTTTTTGACACGTTTGGCGTATCTGACATGGCCTACTACAGTGGAACGTAATTTCAGCTGCGTTGTTGTTTTACGGCACTATCCACGGCCACTGTTTTTTGTTTCATTCTCGGAGCCTGCTGCTGCTGCTGCCTTTGTTTTTGGAAGCCAACAACTTGGCTTGTTTGGGTGCTTCTTGGTGATGTGCACGACGAAGGAGATGTAATTACAGTGTTCTATTGTGTGTCGCATCTTCGAGGAGTTCCTGTAGTGACACTCTAATGTCTAAATTAGAGGTTGGTAAAAGAGAGAGATTTGTTGAAGAAGGGTCGAATAGTGTGGGTGTACGTATTGATCTTTTTAGGACTTACCTTTTATATAATGGTGAGTTTCGGGGGTCCTGATTAAGTAATGAGTGTGAGGTACGGTCTCGATCCTCAGCCGTTGGATCTTCTGATAATTGCTTGATTTGGACGGTCAAGACTAGCTCGTGCGCGTCATTTGAAGCCTCAAGCTCCAAGTCCGCTTTTGAGGACAAATGAAGAGACCTTTGATGGGACGCAGAGATGTGAGTTAAATGCTCTCGGTCGCGTGGTCGGATGGGGGGAGAGGTTGCCATGATTGGGGGATAATAGAGAACGATTTGAAGTATATGTGACTGATCTGAACGTCGGAACAATAGCCCCTAGGTCTGGCGCACGGTCGAGTGGGTGCAAAGAGGTATGTAGCAATCAAATCCGCCTTGAGAAGGAAATGTTCAAAAAATGTGACCTTGCCATACCGTCGAAACAGTTCTTGCCTCCTCCATTTCTCAGTAGTGTGCAAGAAAATGATTTGCTTGATGTCAAAGCCAATCGTGTTGGTACAAATTCAATTAGGCACAATTGTGAGGTGTTTGAACATAAATTGAATGTAACTTGAATAGATATTCTTGTTTTACACCTCAATTTTTTTCTTAAAGTAAATATTCACTTCTGTTTCGGTTACACTAGTATTCACACATAATCTAACTTGCTTCACACGGATTCTTCACAAGACAAGTTGAAAATCTCTCTCACTACATGCTAAAAGAAAATAATAAAAGCTTGTTTGATCCCTCCGTGGTCTAAATTTTAAAACTATTTTAATAAATATTTTTTTTAAATCCATTTTTAAAAGATGAAAAATAAAATCTGTTTGAACGAAATGTTTTAGAAAGTTTAAATCTCTATTACTTAAAAACTAAAAATAGAAATAAAAACATCACTAAGATGTTTTGATATTTTTTAAGAACTAAAATTAAGAACTATTTCAAGAATAGTTTTGAAAAACAACTCATATCAAAAGATTTTTCCCTTTTTCTGTTCTAAAAATTAGAAATTATTTAACAAAATAGTAATTTGCATGGTAATTTTTATAAAAAAATCCTTAAATTGGAAAAAGGTAAAATATGCTTTTTTAATTGAAAAAAGTTAAAAGGGTTGCGGAAAGCAGCTTCTAGATAAATTTGCAGAAAGATGTAGGTAAATATCTCATAAGTAAATTTGGCTATACATGTAGGACTTTTCACACGTAAATCTATAGGAAATAAATTCCAAGAAAATTCTTAGGCAAGTATGAAATTTACCTGCTTATCTTGTTATCAACGAAAATTTAAAATTAATCTTAGAAACTTATTCTTTATTAAAACTTAATGTTTTATTTGTGTTTAGCTCATATATGCACTTACCTTCTCTAAAGATTAGCTTAATTGAAAGCAAGAATCACAAATGAGTTCTTACATTGCATTTCAGTAATTTATACTTTAAGATGCCAAAGTATACTCTGAGAGCAAGCCCTTGTTAGTTGTATGCATCAAGAAAGATGAGTTGGTTTGAAAGGCCTAAAAAAGTATAATCACTTACCGAGACAAAATAATGAATGAAATTTTTCTTATGAATTAATGTGAAAATTCATTCATGTTACCTTCAACAAATATCTAAACACACACGTAATCTTTCAATGTTTTAAGGGAATATTTTACCATTGAATTTTAACCACACAAACATAACTAAAATTAATCAAAGAAACTTCCAAGCTGATATTGAATGAATTGGGGTCCCCTTCCATCCAACAACTAGACACTTCCCATTTTTCTCTATGCTGCAGAAATTCCCACAAGCAAATTTTTCAGCAACCAAGTTAGCTTGGTACACTGATGACTCACTGAATCTAGTTTCTACCATTCTGTACCTTGCAAAGAACCTTCTCCAAACATCTATCTTCACACTCCTAACTGTCCTTTCTCTATCCTCCATAGCAACAATATTTCTTATCTTCTCAGATAACATTGCCTCAATTCTCATTCTGCACTCATTCTCCTCTTTCATGCAGGTCTCAAGGCAGTCAAAATATGCTGAGTAGTAGAACAATGCTTCCACAAAGCGATTCACGAAGGATGGTGAATTGTGGTTTGCCTCCACTCCAAGGTTTATCATTATATTTGGTTTGATTTTTCTCAGCACCTTCATGAAATTCTCCAAGGAATCAGAATTTGACACTAAAGACCTTAGAAAATATGGAGAGTACACAGCCACAGCTTCATCATCTTTAACATCAAATTGCTCTGCATTGATCTCCATAATGTCTGTGACAAAAACCATGTTATATGAAAAGGGCAAGTTCAAGGACTCAGCAAAACTAATTAACCATTTTCCTGTTTCTTCCATCTTGGTCTTGCTTGCAGTTCCAATGGCAGTTATCTTCAGAAGCTCAATCGGCCTTTCTTGCCTCTCTGCTAATGCTTTCATCAAACCTATGCACATCACCCCAGAACC
Organism: Acmispon strigosus; assembly: GCA_030819835.1. Taxonomy (NCBI): domain Eukaryota; kingdom Viridiplantae; phylum Streptophyta; class Magnoliopsida; order Fabales; family Fabaceae; genus Acmispon; species Acmispon strigosus. The sequence goes on along the minus strand of JAUAMA010000003.1, from coordinate 65,783,093 downwards.
AATGTTAATGTTTATGAGATGAATTTTGGTGTGGGATGCAACATTTTCTAATATAGCTTGCACACCAGCAAACTGCATTACTTGATTGAAAGGCATTTTTTGATGGTATAAAATGGCTATGTTGGTATCAACCTCCAATTTCTCTATCAATTCCCTTTCTTCAATTCTCTCATCACTTTCCTTCAGTGTCCCATTTTCTTTGTTGATTCGTTCTCGGAGCGCTTGAGCGAAATGAAAGATAGCTCTCTGAACTGCACTTCCATGATGTGGTGAGCTCCACTGGAAATTGTGAAGTAAGAAGCTTGCACGTTCAAATTGTTGGCAACCTACCCTCTCTGCTGCTGCCAGAAGAAGCTGAGCAAGCTCAATGTCTCTGATTTCTTCCTCTGACAAACCACAAAGACTATTTGCATATGGGTGCATAGGGATGCAAAGATTGTCTTCCCATTGTGTTGAGTACTGTTGGATAAACCTTGCTCCAGCTACTCTTAACATGTCTTCAGTTGACAACTTCAAAGGGCTTGCATAAGTTTTGGGATTGCTTAGGATGTTTTGTACCCTTAGCCTCTTGAACCTGCTTCCATAATTTTTCAAGAGCTCTAGTGATGCCAAAGAAGATAGTGGCACATGTTTATTGGATCCAACAAGCTGTGAACTTGACAGTACTCCTTGATTCTTTTGCTCCCTAGATTCTTGAAATGCAGGTGCTGGTTCCTGAGCTGGTTCAAAGATGAAATCTCGTAATATCAAGTTATCAAAACAGAAATGATCATGTTGGTGTTGCTGCTGGTTTTGCTCTTTGGAGAAATTAACTTCATTCTCATGTTCAGTACTTGGAAGAGGATTGGTCCCTCCTAGTAAGTGCATATTTTTGTAATTCATTCCGGGCTAGCTTTGGAGAGAAACGCGAGTAGCTTCTTTATTACAAAATTTATCCCGATGAAAGATAAGTTGATCCAAACATGTTATTATGTGTGCTGCACACTTGCACTTGCCCGTGGAACACAACTTCCTCTTTTATAGAACCGTAACCACCCTGGAATCCATTGAAATTGAAAGCTGTGAAAGAAAAACTATCACTTCCCGTGTCCCTCTTCAGCAGAAATCATTAATCAAGCTAGAGACAGTAACCTTGGTTAGGAAAACAATAAACATCGATGTTTCTGTTTGCATTATCACCATTCTCACGGTTGAAAACGTATATTTAAATGTAAAAAAATGCTTGAAGAAGCTTATCTATTACGGAATCAAAGTGTGTGAAAACTGAAAAGGAACATGGAATGGAATCATACAACTTTGATGATATTATTTCGATATTTTCAATTCGGTTGCCGTCAGTCATAATAATTGGTTTGTCTTTGGTGAAAGTAACAAATGTATGCTCCATATATACAAAACCATGAAGTAACAAGGAGAGTCCAACAATGAACAATGTATGTGCTATGTAAGTTGCTAACGTGTATTGTGTACAACTTACTAAAAGTTGGCAAAAACACTTAAAAAAAGAAAAATTGTTTGTTTACATCTCAATTCCACTCACTCAACAGATAGAAATACAACAAAGAAAATTAAAAGATATTATGATTGATGTGTAGACCTTAGTGTGCTAAAAAAATTATTGAATCCCAGCCCAAACTTTATGAACCTAGCCCATGAACCCAACTACAATGTATTTTATAACTGCATTTAAACCATTGCCTTTGACCGAAAAATCCCATTATTCTTTTTTCTTTTGCAAAAAAAAAAACAAATCATTATGAAGATCCATTACTTTAAGAGGATTTTGTAGAATCAGCTTATTGCTCTTGGGCCACGGACCCTTTTAATGAATTCATCTTTGACCAAAAATAAAAGAGTGAAAACTATATGGTTCCAAAATGAAGGCATAACATAAGTACAACTTGTGTTGTTTGCTTCCCCTTTGGCATCCTTAGACAAATTATTGTTTCTCCACTCATTGGAACTAAACATTTTTCTAAGATTTGATTTATCTTTAAGAAGATTTCTAATGATAGAAATGATGTAGCAAATTCTATGATCTCAGACCTTATCAACTCCCTCTTGTTTGTGAAATACCTCAACAAGCTCAAATATATCCCTAAAAATGTCTCATAATTAGGGATGAAGAGAGTAATTAAAAAAATTACTTGAATCTCCCTAGTGTAAAAAATAAGGAAAATCTTATGAAATTCCTTACGCATTTAATTTAAATTTTACTATTAAATCACTTTCAGAAGCGATTTTAACAATCTCATATTAATTGTAAAAAAAAAATTGAAGTCCAAAACCAATTTAGGGAGCAGTTTGTAGATTGTACATGGCAGCAAAAAAAAAAAAAAAAAAAAAAGTGAATCCGAGTTACGTGAAATTCAACATTTGATTTGAGGTATTAAAAATCATTAACATTGACCTTAAGTCAAGTCATGGCATCATATGAACATTATCATTCAAGAACACGCAAATGGAATTAAAGGAACTAAGATCAACAAGTCGTATTAAAGAAGCAAATTATCAACAAGTTGAGCAATAATAGGTTATCAATACAATATCGAATGCGGATTAGTTACAATCTCGCAAACATGCACAATATTGTAATGTCATTGACCAGAGAATTAAAAAGGGAGAGGAGAATGGAATAAAAAGGTGGCCAATCATTTCCTGATCTGAGCACCCGCGCGACGAGAAGATTAATCACTACGGTCGGTTGACGGTGAATACCGTGATCTCACAAAAGTAAAAAGGAAAAAAAGAAAATTACAAAATTGATAAATTTACACCTTGTCATCGTTGAGGCTTGATTGTTCCAGAACAGGGGATTCTTCCCCTGTGTCTGTTACCCTTCTTCTACACAGAGCAACCATGAACATCCACATGAGACCCTTCACAATTCTCACCATCCCAATCGTCACAGTAACATAATAAAGCCACCACCCAATAAAATCCTCCATTCTCACATCCACAATTTCCTCTAATTTCTTCGCTTCCGCCATCACCACCAAGCTCTCCACCTCCTCTCTCAGCCTCCACCACCACAAAATCCCCAAGCTCGCCGCCACGGCAACCCTCTCAATCCATCTCTCCTTCTTAGCACCGCCGAAAACAGTGTCATCCACCACCGGCCTCACCACCACCCTGTACCAGACCTGTGTCGTCTCGTGCAGCCCCAGCAGAAAAAACACCTTGCTCAAGAAGCTTCTCTCTGCTGCGGTTCGAGTGTTGGTAGAAGAAGAATCATCTGTATCATCGTAATTGAAAACCCCTGCTACAATGCTTGCTTCTATTCCGAGACCAACGCAGAATTGGAACGCGCAGAGGAGAATCCACGCGAAGTAGAGACGGGGTTGGAGAACAGGGGAGGTGGAGGAATCGCTGAGAAGCGTGATTTTTCCCATTAAGCCGTTGATTAGTGTAGCGATGCTGACAATGGAGACGAGGAAATAGAGGATACATGGGTTGATTTGCAGGGCGAGGGTGAAGAGAAAGGAAAAGGGTTGCTGTAGTTGTTGTGGTGGTGAGTGGAGAAACAGAGTGAGGGTTTGGAGGTAGTGCTTGGCGGCGGAGAGGGTGGCCAAGAGGAAGAAAGAGAGGGGGAGGAGGAGGCTGAGGAGTGTGATGGTGAGTAGGTGGAAGGTCCCTTTTGCGGTGGGAGCTCCTCCAACTCCATTGTTGAAGAAGAACTCTTTGGCTTTTTGTTGCCAACTACTACCCATTTGATTTGTTTAGATAGAAGCAATCATGAATTGAAGCATAAACCAACACCACCACCCTCTTTATTTGAAAGGCAAGGGAAGTTGAACATTAAGGTTTTTGTATATGGTATTGGTATGTGACTTTACAACTATTTTGTGGCAATGGAGCTTAAAGGTGGTTGCCACGTCCAATGTTTACGTAGTTGACATTTTATAGGACATGCTGTCTAGTCTTTAAAGTTAAAAAATATGCATGTAATGATTTTGATTAAAAGTCAGTTATGAGCTACGATAAAGATTGATATACACCTAATAAGTGTAGATTCCTGGAGAGATATAAAAAGAGAGCAGAGATAAATGATAGTTGTGATGTGACTTGAAGACAGAGATTAAAAGAAGAAGAAAAATGTACTAAAGTGTATGCGATATTTGGTGGTATACGCATAATTACGGTATGAGTTATGATATTATTTTTCAATTTGTGAATGAAAAAAATTATTTTAAGAGCTAGCTATGCTTAACAAGAAACAAATGTCTCTCGTTTCAATAAGATTGTTTTTCGTAGATGATATGTGTGGTGTAGATAAAAGAAATTAACAATGATTGTTCATAGATCACTGAACAGTAACAAAACACTTACGACCTCAACTTTTGTAGTGGTTTTTGACCCTTATAAAGTGGAAAGTGGAGAAATTTAATTTAACATTTCATCTTGTAATACATTCAAAAATCGTCACAAAAATGAGTGTTTGGAGTGGTAACTACTGACCAATGGTCTGCTAATTTTTTTCAGAAAAATAAACACTTATCATATTAGTGGTTTTTTTTAAAACTTATCATATTAGTGGTTAATAATAAGTTAATTTGATAAATTTATTGAAATCAATTTAGAAGTACTTATTAAATTTATAAGCGCTATTCCATAAACTATATAATAAAAACTTATTCAAATAAGTTATAAAAATAACATATAGGAGGATTACTATTTTCATAATAAGTGTCTATACAATAAAATAAATTTAAATAAAATTTTCTAAACACGTCCATATTTAACTTAGAAATTGTATCATTTAATATAAATAAATCTTATCTATACAATTTCTTTGCACAAACTCTTTGTACAATAAACTAAGAGATAAATTTATCGTATAGTATATGACACTCTAATTTAGCTTTATATATATATAATTGAATTTTTAATTAGTTTATGATTTGCGCATTCGTTTGGTACGGAAGGACTATTGATTTGAATAATGAGGCTGTTTGGGTGCTATTTTGATTGATTGGAATCGCGTTGAAATTTGGATGGCGCGTCCTTCGCTGTTCCGTGGTGACCATAAATTAATTAATTCATTTCTCTACGTTTCAAAAATAAACTAATAACATTAGTAAGCAACATGCACGTCATGAAGTCAGATAATTAAATTATATTATGAAATTTTCATTAGGCGTGTAAGGTATTTATCCTTACCAAATTGAACAAAACATAAATAAATGAATCTACCAATCCATTTATCCAGACTCAGAGACATGAGTACCACGTCCTATCCTCACAAATGGTTATCCTTATCCTAGTAATTGCTTGAAATATTTCATCAATTTGGATAACGATATGATCACATGGCACTTTGTAACTAAATAGTTTTTTCACTAAAATTAACTAATAAAGTTTGGTTATAATGTTATAGCTTATAATGTCGTATTTCCGATGCTTAATATCTAAATTTTGTATGTCAAAATATGCAACTTTTTTTAAGGTGAAGACTAGAGTGAGCCCTTTATTTTTGGGATTACTGATGGTCTCACGGCTTATTAGGTAATTTTTTCTCTTTATTTCCATGGATTCACTGATGGTTCCTTTTTCACTTGTTCTTCTTTATCATGACCATCACCACCATGGCTGAGACCGTCACCACCATCATGGATCTCCACTTTTCACCATGAAAACTCTTGAAGGCTTCCACCTTTACCTTCCTCAATACACCAGAAGCATCTTTCTCCTCCTTTTCCTCTCTTCACTTTCACTTCTTCTTCTTCCTCATGAACATCGCTCCCTTCTCTCATCAGATCGCGGTAGTTCACAATGAAGATACAGCAACTTTGTACACATAGCAGAAACTAAGTAGTGGTTCATCTGCCTCTCGAGGTCAGAAACACGGTTGTGGTGTGCGTCTCCCCTAAAACTCAATGAGCTAGTCACAAACTTCATTTACAGGTCAGAGTTCCAGGACACGAATAACATCATCCTTGAGTCATTTTGGGATGAGATCCCGCGGAGCTGAGGTGATGGCTCCATAAGAAGCTTCATCGAAATAATGGAACGAGATGGTGGAGCTCGCGACATCCTCTCTCCCTTCGACATTGGTGGCCTTCTACCTTGCTCCTTGGTGGTAGTGATTCGTCCAACAATAAGGGAAAGGATATGAACTTTGTGAGGCTTGCACAGCCTTCCTCGCGAAGTAGAGAAAGGGAATGAGAGCATGGTGAGAGGATTCGGGAGAGAGAAGTGATGAGAGAATTCAAGAGAAAGGTATTAATTTTAATTTTTTTTATCTCTAATTCAATCCTAACCACTCATCTAAAGAATATTCATAGATTCTAAGATCTAACGGTGTTCAGTGGTGGACCACCGGTGGTTTAAAAAAAAAGCATCACCTTAGTCTTCGCCCTTTCTTAATTTTACTGCCACAAGATCTTCCGGTGACCATCACCCCCGACCTGTGATATGAACCCAAGGATGATGGCCCGATGACCCCATACAGATACCGAACCCGTGAGGAGGATCGACCGATTTTCTGAGGACCAGCTGCGATAACTAGGGGTGAGAATAGGTTAGACCAGACTTCATGTGGCTCAAGCCTAATCATTCTAATTTCGCAGCCCAAGCCTAACTTGTGGCCTAGCATAGGTCAAATTTTAAGGTCGGGTTTATGGTCTATCATAGGCATGACATGGCCTGGCCTATTGACCTCTTCACATGCTTATTTAACAAAAAATGTTATCTTAAAAAGGCTGATAGGCTAGTGAGCAATAGTATACTATATTTATTTACATTATTAATAAAAATAATATTATGTAAATAGGCTGACCTATCAGGTTAAAAAAGCTTTTTTATAGCCAGGGCCCATGCTTTTTAGTTATTCAAGCTTTTTTAAAAACCTAAGTCTGACCTTTTTAATAAACGGGCTAGGACGCGGGCCTCTGGCAGGTCAGCTAACCTATTTCCACCATAGCTATAACTCACTCAAATTCGATTGCTGGGTCGGACTCAATCAGGAAGACGTCTTCCCCCAACCCTTCGCACAAGTGTTTATGTCACATCACTCATGTCTTGTCAAAAAAAATCACACATGGAGCTCGAGGTCATCATCACAACCTGCAATAAGCCCTTAGACTGTTCACCCCCCCCCCCCCCCCCCCAGTCCAAAGGATCCAACAACCATTTTCCTCTCATTCCCTTTCAAGCATCAAGGCCACTCGTCCACAGTGTTAGCTCGTCGTTACTCCATCATCATCAACACTTGCAAAGTGATTTAACTGGACTCCGATTAAGTTAATTTTGTATTAGTGAGTACTAGGAGATCCTTGTCTTGGTTTTTTATGAAAAGGATGGTGTCGTCTATTGAATTGGACGTGAAGTTACCAAACATCACTGATGGACCAAATTCTTTTTCTTTTCACTTGAATTAGATTATAATTGCGGTTGAAATTGCTAACTCTAATGGGATTAAGATTTGTATCCATTTAGATATTAGTTGGAACTTAGAATCTAAACTTCCAATTTAGGCCGTTCGGTACAAAAGAAAGGCGAGGAAGAAAATTAATGAAAAAATGGAATAGAAGATTAATGAATATGCAGTATGTGTAAAGAAGTTTTCTGTTGACGTTCAAATTCAATAGATTGAAGTTCAATCCTAAAACAAAAGACTAAATGGTTACATATTTTAATTTTAATTAAAATAAAAAATAAATTTTTGATATGGTGAAAATCAATTGAATGCATGTGTCAAAAAAATTACAAAAACAGTATATAAACTATTTTCTAATTTTCCCTATATTTTTTACTCCTTAATTTCTTCTTTACCAAAGATTAAAAAGGTTAAATGCAAATAAAATCTTGTGTAAATAGTTTTAGCATGGATATTTTTAAATAAATTTAACTATAATAATACTAAAAAAATGTGGTCAACCGTTCACCACTTAATACAAACACTCACAAAAAAAAAAGTCAATACTGTCGATGGTGAATACTCTAGACTCATAGAAAAGAAATCATAGTGCAATAATTGCATATTTCAAATCAAAATAAACTAATAATACTAAGAAGTCATAGTGAAGTAATTGCCATAATAAACAATTCAATTTTTTCCTCTATTTTTCTCTCTTTTTGAACATATAATATATATGACATCTGTCACTTATCTCACGTTACTTTCTATCTCTATAGTGATGTACACTTCTTAAAAGCAATAATAAAATTTGACTCAATCTAGTTTTAACATTTCAAACCACAGTCAAACTGAATTGGTCATTTTTTATAAACAACCAAATTAATCACTATAGTTTAATCAATGCATGATAGCTACTGAAAAGGTTACATGTCACTTCTTTTGGTATTAAGAAAAGTCCCTTGGATCTCAGCTCCAATCCTTGTCGCAATCGACAGCATGTTCTGGCAATTAACGTATGTATATAAAATAAGTAAAATGAATAACTTTGAATAGCCAAACAAACAACAAAATGATCAATTGACCCATTTAACCACGAATCTTAATTTTGGTGAAACTCCAATTCCAAAAGACTTATAATGCAAAAAGAATTAAGTGACCAAATTTGCCAGCATTTATAATATAATCTTTGCATAACCGAACTGAATATTGAACCGTTTGAGTTACCGATTCACAGTTTTTATGGTTCAACTGAGGTTGAACCGTGGTTGAACTAATAGTAATTAAATAATATTTTTAATTATGAGTATAATACATCTATATAATTATATACATAAAATGAAAAATTACTCATGACATTAAAATTTTCAACCTTCAAAACTAAGCAAATTCCACCATATAGATTCTAACTTCTAACCAAGTACATTACCAAATAAAACAGCTCATACCACAACAAAACAAAATATTCATTAATAAGTACAACTAGAATTAAAATCATCATCACTAATCAACAAACACAATATTCCACTCTTATACATTACTCTCTGCCTCTGTTTCATTTTTATTCAAGAAAAACACCATGGAAATCTTGGTTGAGACAAATTCCAAACAAATCAAAAAGGGAAAATACATTTTACCTAAGGTTGAGACACAGGAGAAGGTTGAGAAGACATTATCAGAGTCAGAACTCAGAAATAGAGGCTGTAGAAGATAAATAAAGCGAAGAATGAAAACTAAAAGAATAATGAGATTGAAAACAAGAGAAGTAAGGAAGTATGAATTAGGAACACATACACTGGAGCGGAGCAGAGCAGAGGGAAGGCGTGCAACGGCTGAGTGCAGCGTGCGGCGATGGAGGGGCGGCCTGGTGGCGGCCTGCGAATTGGAGGCTGCAGTAGAGCAGAACTACGATGAGAGAGCAGAGTAGATAGGGTTTTGATTTTAGTTTTGAGTTTTCACCTTTTTTTTAAACTAAAGAAGCGAAACGACGTCGCTTAGGGGAAACCGGGTGACTCGGATTTTGCCTGGTTTTTACCGGGTTTCACGGTTCCGTCCCTGTTTTTCCGGTTCGATACCGGTTCAACAGTCTTCCAGTTTCGCGTGTCAACCGAACCAACCTAGTCTACAGTTTCTGATTTTTCCGGTCGAACCGACTGGTCTGGTTCGGTTCGGCCAACATTGGAATAATGACATATGCTCAAACTTCATTATCACCAACTCTTTACCAATTGCAAGATGAACCTCCTACATCGACTGGTAAGAAATTATAATTTTTTTTGGTCAGCGGTAAGAAATTATAATAACAATAATAGTTTATTAATTATACGTTAAAATTGTAAATAAATTTTACATTGATATTCAATTAGATTTCACCATCTTGCTACATTTATAATTAAATTAAAATTTTAAAAGATAAAATGAAAAAAAAGTGATTACGCATCTAAAAGCATACCAATTAAATTATAAGAACGTGTTAACAGATTATTTGTGAAATAACATAGAGAGTTTTTGTTGAGAGATTTTATCTTAACTAGAGATATGATCAAATAAGTTCTTAAATTATGACAAAGTCAGGCCTAATCGAAATATTACAAGAGAGTTTAGGAACATATAAGTCACATAATTATTATAAATAATCAAGCCATAAAGGAACTAAAAAAGGTTCTCCTGTTAGGTTATACACACTGTCTCATCTGAGGCTGACTCTGGCTAAGATTTCTCAATTGACAAAGTTTACAATATTAGTGGCAAATAATCTAACCCAGAAGTGGATCTATAACCCATTCACGAAACTTCCTTGGACGCCAATTGATGGAATCACATCAGAGAAGAGAAGAGTGGTTTTCCTCCCTTTCAATTTTCATCAGCCAAACCAAATTTTATTTTGCTCAACTTTTGCCAAACCATGTTAGGTTAATGTACTTTTGCTCAACTTTTATTTTCCAAAAGATTATCTCTTACGGTGTCATGTATATGTAACGAACATTGTGAAAATTCTTATATAAAATTAATGATAATCAATTTATTTTTCCATATTTTTAAGACTAAATAAAAGAAATATATGTATCCTCTTACCAAATGTTGCGTGTATGCAATTGTAACTGATGATGGTTGACGATGGAGAGTTACCGGAAGCAGTTGGTGACTCTCTTTTAAATCTAACTACTAATGATTGATTAACTTGGATTTATAACAAGTAAAGATAGAAAGTCCTTGCAGTGGGGAATTATTCTTCTTTTTGTTAGAACTTTCTATAATTTTGACACGCAAATAATTGTGAATATGTTGGTTAGTGAACTTAGATGATCAAAAGATGGAAGTCGACCCTCCAACACAAGAATATGAATTCCCAAAAATACTCTAAAGATCCAACTTATAGCTAAGCGTTTGACAACCGAACAGAGCAGAACAAAATATAATGACACAGAATAATAATATTATATCTACTGTGTTACCATAAGTCCCTTGGATTCAAAGGAAGGCAATTGAGTCTTTGGAAAGGGATAAGGGATACTTGGGGTGTTTTCATGAAGGGTATTAGGTGAAAGATTTGAGATGTAAGGTGACTAAATTCTAGAAGAATAGTTGTTCGTGTTCTGGTATTATTTTGGAGCTGGACACCGTGCTTCTTTATGCTATTTCCATGGTGTTCGTGGCAACTGTCCGGTTCCGGGTTGGGTTAATTCAATGTAGATGGATTGGTGTGGCGGCGTAGAGAGGCGAGTTGCAGAGGTGTCCGCTGAGGTAACTCAAGGCCTCCAAAGGTGGATTGTGGGCTTTTGCCATAGATTAGGGACTTCCAAGTTCCAACCCTCTCTGTTGGCGGAGCTCAAGGCCATCGCACAGCTGTGGAGTTTGTTTCTAGTTATCCCAATGTCGTTATTGAGAGTGATTCAGCTTTTGCTATTAAGATGTTATGCCCAAACTGTGAACTGGTAGATCTCTACATGGAGATGGTTGGCCGCATTCGTGAAAAATAGTACATGAATCACTTTACTTTTAACTCATTTTTATCATAAATAATATTACCAAAATCAATTTTGTCTAAATTAATATTGACAATGCTACTCCAAACTTCTAAACATACATACAGTCAATCATAACTCAAAGGCTAAACAGAAATAATCCAATCACAAGATGCGAGGACATATCAGTTATCGCACTAGAATGCTTGAGGAAAAATGAACATCCAGCATCCATTAAGGAAGCTTCTATCAGCATAAATTCTAAGGCATTACTCAAGAAGTATCAGTTTTACCTAATATTTGGGTACAAGGTTATAGAGATAACAACATCTGCAAAAAAAAAAAAAAAAAAACTCAATTGGACTCCAAAACCAAAAACATCATTCTTGTTTAACACCACGTTTTCTATACCTTGGAAATTACAGTGCACCAGTCTCAAGTTCAAACAACAGCCCGATCTTTGCCCTCTTCTGCAGCTGCCAACGGCTGAAGAGCTTTGAGAGGATTCATAATGACACCATCTATGAGTCCATATTCTTTGGCTTCTTTTGCACTCATGAAAAAATCACGGTCTGTATCCTGGTTAATCTTCTCTAAACTTTGGCCAGTGTGATAGGAGAGATATCCATTCAGGTTTGCCTTATGATGCAGCATTTCATTTGCCTAAGGATTATGAATCATAATCAGTTTCCTCTAACAGTAATTACAGAGAAGAGAATCGCAAACTTATGATACTTGTGCAAAAAATAATTAAACAAGTAAGGCTCTGCTTGAATCGCCAACGTAAACCAACATTCACCCAACTGAGTCCAATACGTTCTGTCACGTTCATAGCTTTGTAATGTGTTTCTGAATTGGAATTTGTGTGAATGTTGTTCGAACAGCTAAACAAACACACACTAAATCATGTCTTCCTTGGTGAAGACATGAATGGCATCAGTTATTATAATCAAGGTTGTCAGACTCGTGAGTCTACCCAGACTCGTTTTGGGTAGGTAGACTCGAATCGTCGAGTTAACTCATAGACTCGTAAGAGTCTACCAAAAATAAAAAAATACATAAGAAAACTTGTCATGGTGTATAAATATAGCCTACTAAGACCATTAATAAGACATAAACCAAATAAGTTCACAATCAACTTCATAATAAAACAAACTTCAACAAACCACAATAATAAAAAGCAATATTAAGGTTGGGAAAAAGAACATGTGTAAGAAGAGGAATAAAAGGCAAGATACATCCACATTCATATGTATACTAGAGTGGATCTATGTAAGAGCAGAAAGGGGGAAAAAAAAGCATTTGCAGTTTGAAAAATAAAAGTAGAGACAATACTTGCTACGTGTCATTATATTCTCTTGACAAATTTATATATATATATTAGATTAGATAAGTGAGTATATATATCATATTCATATCCACTTGTTTCACTCTCTCTCCAACACCAAGCAGTGCCAACTTTCTTAGAGATTCAGATACTGACGAGAGGTAAGGAGGATGAAGCGGCGGCACACCAGTTTCAGACGGCGGTGACGAGGATCCAGACGGCAGCGCCGGGCAGCTTTCTTCCTCTCAGGTCGCCATTCATTTCTCTCCCTAGTAGGTTCATCGCGAGACTCACAAGAGAAGAAAATGGTTCAAAACAAACCCAAATAACTCAAACTCACCGTTTCAATTTGGGATTTTAGGGCAAAATTGGATTTTTTCCCAGACTCGCCAACTTGAGCAAGACACGCGAGTCTGTGCGATTCTGCTCGAGTCAAACTGAGTTTGCATGAGTCACGGTAAAAAACGAGTCTGCAAGCGAGTCAACTCGATTCGGCAACCTGGACTCGCAAACTCGTCCGAGTCTACGAGTTGACTCGCAAGTTTGACAACAGTGATTATAATAGTGTTCAAAATCGACTAATTGAAACTACCTGATCCAATCAAATCCAACCAAAGCCAAAAACAAAATAATAGAGAATGAAGTACAAATAGGACATAGGAAAGGAACGATAGGAATATAGGGCAATTACTGAAAGTATTTTTATTAGTAAATTTAGGTTATCAGGGAATTTACTATCATCTTGGTTTAAATCAATCTATTGAACTGAGTAATACCCGACGACAGGCTTTAATTTTCCATGATAGAAGAATATAAAATTTTCAAAGTAAACAAGGACAAAAGGGAGAAAAAGGGAACCTAAACCTGAATATCAATGTCAGTTTGCCCTCCTTGAGCACCACCAAGCGGTTGATGAATCATTATCCTTGAATTTGGCAAGCTGTATCTCTTACCTTCGGAAGTGAGGGAGGGGGGATATAAAGTTAGAAAGAAGGATTTTTCTTTTTCAGAAAAGTGGCAAGGACATTCATCAGAAGAAGGAAAAAAAAAATGGATACAGTGACTGCAAGTTAAAGGAATCATCATTACCTTTGGTCCCTGCGCTAAGCAAAAAAGCTCCCATACTGCTCATGAACAGGTCTTTGTAAGTACGAATGGGAAATAAAATTTCTTCAACAAATTTAAAAAAAGAAACTAGCATAGAATTCAACCATCAATCATCTTCCAGTGTCAAATTGTGAATATTAATGCAGATTTTCAGTTCTTCAAACTATTCAATGCACATATTATCAGCAAATGTCACACGTACAAATTCTGTCTCAAATTTTTATTACTGGTATCTCTTAAAACACAGACTGTCTTGAGTTTTGACGGTTGAGAAGTGCCAGACTACCAGGCAAAAGGTGGAACTCAAACCTAGACCATAAAATACAAAGTACGACTATATTCGAAATATGATAACTTTTGTTAGCATAATTTTCAAAGGCATAGCCTATGAATCTCCTTAATTTTTAGTTCAAAAGTTCTCGGTTAATATTACCGTCAAAAGTCCTTAAAATACTCTTGCAATGTTATATGGGGACCAATATTATACTGGAAAAAAGGCTATGGTCCAGGTCCACCACATGACAATTACCAGTCGATAAGATTTTCAAAAATGAACTACAGAAGACTTTAGATACAGTGGGAACCTATGTGTTTGCAAGATTCACATTTTGCTATTCTTGAAGGCAGGAGTAACCCATATAACACAAATCATTTACAGAAGCAAGGCAAAGATTAAATGATCAGGATGGATGGGACTTTTTTATTTTTAAAATTGGGTTTGCTGTAGGGGTCAACCACACTACTGACTACACAAACACAAGTGTAACCATACATAAAAAAAATCATTTAAGAAAAAACATAAAATGCATTGTTGGAGGGAGGGTCTTAAGATGACTAATACTTAATCATCTTAATTCTCGTTGCACTCAGCAAAAATAAATAAAAGAATAAGCATCAAGACCAAGTTAGGATAAATCTTTAGCCTTTTACTGAGGCAATTTGCCAGCATTAAAGTAATATTATCAAGTGTAGGATGAAGCATTACCTTGCTGCTAATCCAACACAAACAGTGGACACATCAGGTCGGATATGCCTCATTGTATCAAATATTGCCATGCCTAATAAGAAAAAAACATATATTTTTAAAACAACCATATTTTTTTGAGTCCTTGTGCAGGTTGTGTTTAATAAAAACAATTCAAGATAGATGCATAAAAATATTCTCACCAGCTGTAACCGATCCTCCAGGAGAATTTACATACATGACAATATCCTGTTCAACACAATATAAGCATATCTCAAATTGGCAGACACAGTAGAAAAGATTGAGACAAACTGAGACAAACTCAAGATAATCATATAATTATGAAAAAAAATACCACAATATAAGCATTTGATGACATCTCCAGAAATGCAAAGGATTACTTATATAGATAAATATATAGAAGAGAAACCATGAGTCTTTATAACTAAGAACAAACCTTGTTAGGATCAACAGCATCAAGGTAAAGGAGCTGAGCAACTATGATGTTTGCCATATCATCATCAACTGCTCCACCACAACGGATTATTCTCTAAATACCAAAACACATTATCAACACTTGAAAGACAAAAACAAGCTGAATGCTCAACCTTCAGTAACAGCAAGAGTTAAAAATGCATACATATTGGAAAAGTTGACTTATAACACTCATGAAACGCTCCTGCACCATTGGGGATGGCCCTTGTCCTTGTGCATAGGCAGGGAAATAAGGGGAAGATGGGACTTGCAAATCACTCCTTAAAGAACACATAATCTAAGTCAATAATCAAGAATAAGCCAAAAGACAAAACAAATAACAAAATAAAATCTACCTTATGGACCAAATACCATTAGGTGAACTCCTCTCAGGTGCCCAAAATTCATCACCATACACGGCTTTGACAGGAGATTTTTTAGTAATCTTCCTATTATCTACCGATTTCCTTAATTTCCTGCAAATCACAGCAAGGCTTCATCCCCTTGATAAAAATAAATATCCAGTATAACAGAGAATATCATTTGCCAACAAACAAAAAACAAGAAAAAAATTAAGCACAAGGAAAAGGTGAAAAATAAAATTCAAAATTTTGAAGAGCCTTGACAGAAGACCCTAGATTAAACATTTGTCTTGAAAGTATGCAAACTCAAAGTTATAATGACATTTTTTTGTTAATCTACTCATGTAGTTCGATACATAACCTTAAAAATGACACACAAAAAAACCCTTCAGTTCCACCCTAATCCGGTTACCCCACAAGCAGAAAAAATTAGGGTCAATTTCTATGAAACCGGTGACCTAATTGCTCTAACAGAAATAAACAATAGAACCCAGCAGCACCCACAAATCGAAATTCCCCGTACTTGCAGAAACGCAATCAAAATGCGAACTTTACAACGAATTCCAATTCAATTACTGAAAGGAAACGCTTCAGCTTATGGGGTTAGGGGTGTTGATATCATAACACGAAATTACCCAAGTTAATTGAAAAAAATACATACCCGGGGAGGAAAGAGTGAGAGGGCAAAGAAAGGTTGAGGGAACGAGAAGAAGAAGAAGAAGAGGGAAGGGAGGAAAGGAATGTAAGAGAGGAATTAGGAGTGAAAAGGGATGTATGTGCCATTGAATGAAGGTGAGGCTATCTGTGTCTGTATCTATCTTTCTATCTATCTCTAAGGTTCGTTCTATCGTTGATTCAGCGGCACAAGAAGGAAGGAAGGAATGAATAGAACAAGAAAGAGTGGAGTGTTGAGGCGGAACTTGTTGACAGAATGACAGTGAACTCCACACACACTGAATCGATTTCCCAATATCTTTTCGTGAAGCTGCGGTATACGACTGACTATACGGTTATACAATCTATACCCTTGCTGTATATACGTATTTATCAGGTACCTGAAATTACCCTTTTTATTTTTAGTTTTAAAAAAAAGTTTGTATTTTTCCTTGAAAAAATGCCGTTTCCCGAATTAGTACTTTTTATTGTCTTCATTTTCCCTTCAATTTTATAAAATAATATACTTTTATAGTTTTTTATTATGGTGTTTTTATTTCTCAAGATATTTTCACATCAGACACTCATGAGACTAATCCTCCAAAGTTTTGAGATCACGTTAAGTGGATAAACACTCCTAATAAATAATTCTCCATACACACAGATTAAATCATTGGCTAAATGCTTAAAGAACTCAACTTTCTCCTTCATATATAATCATTAGCGTGTTTTGAATTTTTTAGGAAAAAAAAATGTATACCATTTTATTATTTTAGTCTTGAAGACCTTTGAACAAATATTCTTAAGACCTTTAAACATTCTATTTCATCTTTTTGTGTTTGAGCTGGATCAAAGTGATTTCAAAATATGTTTTATTTTTTAGCTTCAAGTTGAATTAAAACAAAAAGATAAAAAGTTGTGGTGGAGGGAAATCCGTTTGCTTGTAACCCCTTGAAACCATTGTTGTAACAATAGATTTGGGCGTTTTCAGAGTGTTAAGTAATTTAGATGTCTAAATTTGATTTGGAGTTTCTAACTATTATTTATAGTGTTTACTATAACAATTGACAGCTCAATACAAGAATACTAACGAATACTGACGACCACATTTCTGTCAGTAATGAAGTCAATTACCGACGGATTGACCATCGGTAATGACTTTTCACCCCCAAATTTTTTTTTGCTGATGGTAAAAGGCGTCGGTATTCGCGCGAGGAAGCTTAGTAGGAAAGACTAAATTTGTCGTTGGTAAAACTTCATTAGCAACGGTTTTGTAATGCTTACCTATGACTTTTGGCCATTGGTAAATCGAGTTTTTCTTGTAGTGACTTGATCCTACGGACGGAATGAAAGAAAAAATATAACTTTTTGATCTACAACCATACACTTAGCATCTCCATGAAGTTCTAACGTGACAAATGCTCCAGAACATGAGTACTCGCTCTTGGACGTGGGTAAGTGCTTCTTTCCTTATGGGCGCTTCGAACCTTTGAGTTTCCTCAAGCCTCTAATGTGCTTCAAACCTTTGATAAGCTTCTTGGTTGGTATGGCTTCAAGTGGACTTGGAGGCTTCAGAAGTAGGTTAATCTACAAACACTTGAACTTTGACCGCTTGGAGCTCCCTTCAAACCAGCCTCATGAATTTATCCCTGCAATGGTCTTGAAACTCTGCCTTCAATTGAATTCACAAAACCTAGATCACTAAGTGAGTCTTTGAGTTGATCATATTATTTTTCACTTCGAACTCGTCTTTAAAATAGGCCTTCTAATCAGACCATTAAACCTGCTCTTGTGTTTACAAGGAGATTTTTCTTCCAGTTTTGACATTTTAGTATTAACACTCGAGCTTAAAAAAAAACACTCGGGCAACCCAACTCGAATCAAAACAAAAAAGATGAGTTGGGTCGTGTGAACGGGTCGGGTTATTTTTGTGTGTGGGAAATCCAATGTATTCAAGTTGGGTGTCGGATGAGAAAAATCTAACCTGATTTCACTAACGACCCAACTTGTCTATAGTATAAAATCTTAAAAGCATTTCATCTAATGTAATCAAATTTATCTTTCACTAAGTTTTCTTTTCTAATATGTTTAAATTTATCGTGAAATTAATCTAGTGTAAATTCTCATTTTTATCTTTAACTTTTTATACCTTTCTATTATTCTCTCCGTCACTAATTACAAGGTCATGTTCTGACATATACGTTTATTAAGAAAACATGTAATATTGTTGATTAATGTATTGGTTTTAGAAAAGTTTATACAATTTTCCAAATTTACGCTTAATTAATGTTTTGAGTAGTGTAGAAAAGCATTAATTGTTAGTGGTCATTGACGGATCCACTCATTGGAGTGGGGGGGCACGTGCCCCCACATAAGTTTAATAAAAAAAAATTAATACTAATAGTAATTGTAAAATATGGGTTAAGCTTGTCAAGATTGCGTGGGCAATGATACGATGGAGCAAGTAATATGCAAGATGAATTTAATGGGCTCAAAAGTTTGATACTAAAAGAGAATAGTTGTGCATTCTATATTCATTGCTTTGCTCATCAACTCCAATTAGCTCTTGTTGCAGTAGCAAAAAAACATGCTTCAATTGCATCGTTTTTTAATACAATTGCTAATTTATCTAATGTTGTTGGAGCTTCATGTAAGCGTCGAGATATTCTTCGTGATAGTCAAAGTGCTAAGGTGAAAGAAGCATTGCAAAAGGGAGAAATCTCTAGTGGTCGTGGTTTGAATCAAGAAATAATGATCAAGAAAGCAGGGGATACTAGATGGGGATCACATTATGGTACACTACTTAGTATAGTGTCTTTGTTCTCTTCAATGGTTGATGTGCTTGAATTTGTTGAGGAAGATGGCATAAGTTTAGACCAAAAAGGTGAAACATGTACTTTGCTGAATTTGATGCAGTCTTTTTAGTTTATTTTCATTTTGCACTTGATGAAAAACATTTTAGGGATAACTAATGAGTTGTCTCAAGCATTACAAAGAAGTGATCAAGATATTGTAAATGCTATGAAGTTGGTCACTGTGTCAAAGCAGAGATTGCAAGTTATGAGAGATGATGGTTGGGATTCTTTGCTCAAAGAGGTTTTATTGTTTTGTGAAAGGCACAATGTTGTCATTCTTAATATGGCTGATACATTTCAAGCACAAGGAAGATCAAGACGCAAAATGGAGAAAGTTTCTAATGTGCATCATTTTCAGGTTGAATTATTCTTTCAAGTGATAGATCGACAACTTCAAGAGTTGAATAATCGTTTTACTGAAGTGAATAGCGAGTTGCTTCTTTGTGTAGCTTGCTTGAGTCCAAGAGATTCATTTGCTGCATTTGATAAGGAAAAATTGAGTCATTTGGCCCATTTATATCCTTCAGATTTTTCCCCAATTGAACTTTTGGCACTAGATAATCAGCTTGAAAATTACTTCATTGGTGCATGCTCTGATAATGCACTTTCAGGACTACGGGGAATTAGTGATCTTGCTATAAAGCTTGTGGAGACTAGGAAGCATATTGTATATCCATTGGTATATAAGCTTTTAGAGTTAGCTTTGATACTTCATGTAGCAACTGCTACAGTTGAAAGAGCTTTCTCCGCAATGAATATCATCAAGAATCAGAAGCGAAATCGTATGGGAGATGAATGGCTAAATGATTGTTTAGTTACTTTTATAGAGAAAGATGTATTTGATAATGTTGAGAATGAAAAGATAGTACAGAGTTTTCAAAATATGAAAACTCGTAGGGAACAATTATGATGTACTTTCAAATTTTTAATAGTACTATGTTATATTTTCTATATTACAAATGTATGTGCATATTGCCCCCCATACTTAAATTCCTGGATCCGTCACTGTTAGTGGTAATCAAAATTCTGGAACTACAAAAGTATAATAAATACAAGGGTATACATGGAAGAAGATAATAAATATTTTTAGAATTTAGCAAGAGGTCTTATATAAAAGGATATTAAGTATGTCTCTAAAATGTCCTATAATTAGAGACGAAATGAGTATAATTTTAGTGTTAAGCTTATCATGCAATGCCCGCAACCGTAGCAATTGCATCCAATGGGAATGTTTTAGTGCATGTTTAGTTTGACATCGGTACAAACACAATCGTAATTTTATGCATCTCAAAATATCAATGGAGAAGTTATACATTACCATGTTGCGTTTAATGTGGATCGGATGAATAAGATTAGTTACGTCAAGTTCAACATAAGTTCGCGTTTAATTCAATGAAAATTCAAACACACACCGTCTTAGTGCATGTTTGGATACATGTTTAAAAACCATGGTCAGCCCAAAATCGCAGTGGACAAAAACAACTTTATTTAGCATTTAGGGCTCTCCGATGTGACTTCAACTATAGTATGAATTTCAATTGTGTTTCTAAACATGCACGCACACACTTTTGCATAACATACTAATTTAGAACCTTCTTCACCATGGATAAATAATGGAAATATTTATAATATAATCGAGTGAACATAAATTCCTGGTGAGGATAACAGTATCAGAAACCATACATGCATAACCTTCTATAGGGAAAAGGGTACAAAACGTGGTTACATAATATGAATTCCTCACCAGTCACCACTTCCTTCTCTCACTATCTCTAACATTCTCAAATTCACAACCTGCTGTGGTTAACAATCCCGTCCATGATAGCAAGGCAGTTCCCACCCAACTCGAACAGAGTGGTGGAATCATTAGCCAGAGGGTTCTCAACTCCAGGAGACTCTGTGAAAGCGTCATCACAGGTAGACTTGTCTGATATCACAGAGCTGAACTTGTAGTAAGCATCCACCACATTGTGCTGCGAAATCAACTCCAAAGCCTCCTTGATGGTGTCCGAGATATCGTTGTACTGGCTCTTGCAGATGCCGAGGGCGTCAAGGGCCAGTTTCGGGGTGCTGGGGTCGCTGATCTTCTTCGCGATGAAATCGGCGACGGTCTTGGCCTGGTTCATGGTGGCTTCAATCTCAGTCTGGAGGGCCTTCAGGGGGTCGAATTCACCGGTCAGAAGAATCGGGGCGATGGTTTGGGCGCAGAGGGAAGGGTTCTCTGTTCCGGAGCAGAATCCGATGACCTCAGGGTTGACTTTGTTGGTGGCGGCGCCTGCGACGGAGAAGAGGCTGCCGAGCAGGGCGGTGGGCTTTGGTGCGGCCATCGATCCGATCGGGGCGCCGACCGGAGGAATGTTGAGGATGCGGGTGGCGTTGCAGGAAAGGAGACAAGAGAGGGAGACAGTGAGGAGGAGGATTTGGTTGAATCTTGAATCCATTTTGTCTCTTCTCTTTTATTTCCTTTTTGAAAAGTGTTGTAAGAGGAGAGACAAAGGGACAGACACAAACTCAGGTTGCATTTGCAATGTGCTTTCGTGGGGGTTTTATATAGTTGCAACTTCCACGCAAATTTTGGCAGCGTTTGGTTGTAAATTATGGGCTGTGATTAGATGGAGCATACTAGCCGTAGTTTCTATTCCAATTTCAATAAGAATAGATGGTGTAGCTCATACTTCAAATGTCACCCACACACATATATCGGCATCCTAGGGAAGGTTACATAAATAGAAAGCAACAAGTTGACCTGGTAAAATCTAATAGACATGCCACAAGGTTACATAAATCTAAAATCTAAATAATTCACATTTTCTATCATTATCTTTTTAATTCTTCTCATTTATTAGCTTTTATGTATCTCTACTTAGTGCATGTTTGAAAATTCTTCTACAATTAATTCTTAAGCCAAAATCTATTTTAGGAAGAAGTTTCTGCAAGTAGCTTATAAGTGTCAAAATTGATTTTGAGAAGAAAGAAGCTAATACAAATGTTTTTCTTCTCTCATTCCCCCCCCCCCTAAAGCTATTTTTTTATTCCCTTAACTAAAATGAATCATTTCCTCTTCATCACTAGTTTGTTGTCTATATCAAACATTAAAGGTCTGTTTGGTTCAAAAGAGGGAAGGGGAGAAGAGGATTTTAATGGAGGGGAGGGGAGGGGAAGGGAGGGAAGGGGAGATGTTTTAATAACCTGTCTTGTTTGATTCATGGGAAGAGAGGAGAGAGAAAATAGTCATTTACTTATTACGAGAAGAAGAATATTATAATTAAATTACTTTCCCACACTTTATATATTTACTGAATGTTTAAAAAAAATTATAAAATATGTGATGTGAAAAAAAAAATCACATTTAAAAACATAATAATTATAAAATAACAACGCAATTGACATAGTAGCTTCACAGGATGGCTATACTGCAGGTCGTGGTATAGTAGGTTGCACCCGGCCAAGGCGTGTGGCACTGGCAGCTATGAGTGTTGCTAAGAGAGTTAGTGAGGAAATGGAAATAGAGTTGGGTGATATAATTAGCATTCATATTTTTTTAAATATAAATTTCGCATTAATTTTTTTTATTATAAGTTGTTTCAGTATTGATAGCCCAATTGTTTTCAGTAAATAATTGTTTATAAGTTAGTAGGGTCTTTGATTTTTTCTTTCCTACGAAAATATTATTTATTACATATCAGGAGACATAGTTTTATATAGAGCAAGAGGAAGAAGAAAGATGAGTGTCATGTGAAATGAGACATAGTAATAAGTACCAAGAGAACAAATAAAAGATTTGGAATTTTAATTATGTGAAGGGGTATTTTTGTCAATAAAATTATTCCTCTCCAATTGCCCCCATTTTTGGAGGGGACATAAAATTAAGTTAGGAGGGGTTTTAGTCCCCTCCCTTCCCCTCTTATTCCCTCTTAAAAATTGAACTAAACAAGACAACTTAATAAAAAACCCTTCCCTCCACCCAAACATTACCTAAAGTAACCAAAATTATATAAATAATGATCATTACTGTATACAAATTTAAAAATAACTTTGCAATTAAATAATATCTAAGTTAATTCTATTTACCAGGAAACTTCTAGTTAATCAATAAGGCTCCAAGAAGGGTTGTCTAAGGTACTTCTATTTACCGGCACACATAATGGGAGGGTCTACTTCTAGTTAATCAATTAGGCTTTAGGCAACAACCACATTTTCCTTGTGGGCCTGAATAATTACCACCTAAAGAGGAGCCAAACTGGTTAAGGATAAATGAGGAAGCCGAGACATGAAGAATCCTTGAATACGATGATAGTGAAGCTATGCAGTTTTTTTTTTTTTCAATTAGGATTTAAATGGCATTTGAAGCCAGTCTGAAAAAACAAACTACAATACACATATATACAAGACTTGATCCCCATGTGGAACCACTGTCTCCTAGGGGAAAACAGGATGGTGGTTAACCACGGAGGATGGCAAAAGTGACCACAGAAGAATACCCTTCCTTCCTAAATCCCCTTCCTAACCAGCAACAACACCAAGAACCTTCAATCACTTAATTAAAATCCACTGGTTATGGTTTCACCTTCATCCATGAGAAAGAAAAGATCCTTAAATTAAGTGAGTCTTTCAGTCGAGCGCAGATTCGTGGTTAGGTTTCCTTTCCAAGTACTTTCATCGTCCTTCATGAAGATCTTCAGAGAAAACAGCAGTCTTAGAAAGGTTGTCATAATCAAAGGCACTTAGACCAGAGTAGGGACCCGAAGAAAACATTGAAGATGTCCCATCAGATTCATAAGTGGTGGATGATTGTCTCATATTAGGCCGTGTATTGGATGAGGCTACCATGGGATCTTGATATTCTGTGATGCGCTGCACCATTTTAAGTGACTGTACCACTTCACCCATGGTGGGTCGTTGGCTTGCTTCAGAAGCAACACAGGCTGCGGCTATAGTGCAAACGCGGATAAAATCTTCCTTCGGGTACCTTCCTCCTAGCTTTGGATCAGCAAGCTCTTCCAAACGGTCCTTATCTCTAAGAATTGGCCTCGCCTGAAAAACATAACTTGGTAAATTATTGTCTATCATCCAAATGTCATATTTACGCAATTAGGTCCAACCTAAAAAATATTTCAAACAGAAAACAAAAAAAAAACAGGTAGAAATGCTTTGAACTTAACAAAAATAATGAGCGAGTGTCAAGCTATGAATCTAACCCAAGTAACAAGGTTCTCTTGTCCAGATGGCTGTGACATATCCACAGGTTTCCTTCCAGTCAATAGTTCCAGCAAGACAACCCCGTAGCTATAGACATCACTTTTAACAAGTAGGTGTCCAGTCATAGCATACTCAGGAGCTACATACCTACATAGCAGTCTCATTTCATTTCAAATATCTATTAAATGGAAATATAGCAAGTATAAGAAAGAGTAGAATAAAACTAACCCAAATGTGCCCATGACACGAGTAGACAGGTAATTAGCTCTGCCTTCAGGTGCCTGTTTAGCAAGACCAAAATCTGCAACTTTAGCATGAAAGTTGTTCTCAAGCAATATGTTGGATGCCTTGAAATCTCTGTGTATAACACAGGGCTGTGAATCCTCATGTAAGTATGCAAGCCCTCTTGCAGCATCAAGTGCGATTTTCATTCTGGTGTCCCAATCCAAAGGGCAATTTATTCCCAAGGGACCTAAGGCAAAATCAAGGCGATTTCAATCAAGCATAATAATACCATTTCTGGAACAACTATAGTGTAACTATAGAAGAAAGCAAAACGTGTAAAATCAATATTAAAACTAAGAAACCATCATCATTTGAGAAATTACATTACCATGAAGCCAGGCCTCCAAACTTCCATTTGGGACAAGCTCATAGCAAAGTAGATTTTGTGACGAGTCACGGTTGCTGTAGTATCCCACTAGTTTTACAAGGTTACGATGATGCAACCGGCTAAGCATCTCAACTTCAACCAAAAATTCTTTGTCACCCTGTTGCCCTCCGCTGGTTAGCCTCTTAATTGCTACAGCAGTTCCATCATTTAAGGTACCTTTAAAAACTCTACCAAAACCTCCCTCTCCAAGTATACTTGCTGTTTCAAAATTGTTTGTTGCATCTTTAAGTTCTTCGTAAGCAATAAAGCGTGTACTGCTTGGGTGGGGAAGAGACCCAGCAGTTGAAACTGCACTTTCCATCCTTGGCTTTTCTGTAGAAAAGTGAGCAGAAGTTAGTAGCTGGCCTAGAATACAAAATAAAACTACCGAACATAATGGAAACAACCTTTAGTAAAAGAAAGAAAGAAGAAAGGAAAACTAATACTCCTACTATAATTGATACTAATAATCCCACAACAGATAGGAGACCCAACAGACTTGACTATGTGAAAACTGGCAACCCTCATCACACAAACAATATTCTATTTTTGATTCAGTAGACAAATTGTACACTAAATGTAAATCAAGTTTAATGATCAATTGTCACAATTTAAAACACATTAGTATACATCCATTTTGAATCCAAACAAATTCTCTATTAATTTACAAACGACTCGGAAAATACTCATCCTAAACAACTGCAATTAATTTGTTTCTGTCCAGTGAACTCTGTCTCCTTATTTCTTTGTGCCCTGGGGTAGTTTCTTGTTAAGGGGAACCACTTATAGATTTTTTCAAGTATATCCAAATTTTTGGGCCATAGTCGTACTTACTGCCTTTTATAAATACCCAAATACAATCTATAGTATTTTTCACCGTTCGTAGGTTGCTATAGGAATACGAAAAAAAGGAGCTAGAATTAGAAATACTTACCAGTTTCAATAGGAGGTGTTTTTGTTTTTGGCCGCAACATGCGCAAACAAAGTGCAAGTACACATACAATGGAAATGAAGAGTATGCCCATAACAATTCCAAGAACGATAAGCAAATTTGGATGCCTTCCCCTGTCTGAAGTACTCGAAGATGTAGTTGTTGGTGCTAGTCTATGAGGAGGTTTTAAAGGTGAAGCAGCGAAGGTAGGAGCTGCATTATGATACAAATATATGTGTTATTATACGTAATAGCATTTGATTGTTAGGCCTCTTCCATAAGGTTGAATTTAGTAACTGCGGAACCTATATTAGATTACCATTACAACTAACAAGTCTAGTAGACCAGATGTAATTGTGTACCTCTTCTATAGACCGAAGGAACTACATGCATTGGGTAACATTACTATAAATATAGAATACAACTAATTAAATGCGTTTTACAAAAATGTGGCACCGAGGCAAGTAACACAGATAACTAAAATATACAAGTAACACCATAACACTAAATGTTTAGAAGTATACAGACAACTATTCAAATTCAGAGCTCGCGATTGACAATGCAGCAGAAGACTTTTATTGGCATCAAATTTACACTAGTTGTGTTCTCAGACAAAAGTCAAAATGAACCGACAATTATTTAAATGATTTGTCATTAGTTTAAACATGATTCATGATAAGGCATTATGATATCTTTTTCCATGTGACCAATCTCACCTAGTTGAAAAGACTTTGGTTGTTAGCAATCATTTAATTACAACAGCTTTTAGAAGCAACTTTAGTAAATGATAGATTTAGCAGCAACATGTAAACAAAATAAATGGACATTACTCATGAGATCTACATAAATTAAAACAATTGGGTGGAAGTTGTTAAAACAGTGAGGTTCACATACATTACAAAGGTTTCAATACCAATTACTAATAAACAATAGCTGTATTTTTGTGTACAAAAATTATCTTACTGTTAGTTTCAACTTTCAAATTCAAGGTCACCGAAACATCACCATTCGTAGTGACATATTTCAGAACTTTAAAGGTCTCTAAACTAACCATGAGAAGGAGGTGGCGGTTCAAAGCAGGTTATGTTGAGAACTCTGTAGTCACCCACGAATCGACGGTCAAGTTTAACCTTATGCAGTAAAAGTGTAGAGTTTATCTTAGATGCTTCATGTGCAGAAAAACTGATCCCTTTACGTGGAGTGATATCCATTGATAAATTCCACATCGATCCGCTAAGCACATAAAAGTTGATCAGTTCAATTTGGGTAGTTAGCAGCCCCAGTTGGGTAGCCAATTCATCAAGAAAAACATTCCAGTTGGGATTTGAAGAAACATTCAAAAGAAGAATGTCTAGCTTTATGGGATAAACACAATGGCATCTCTCACTGCCTCGTTTCAACACCATGTCTCTTGCACAACAATCTGGTAAAATAAAACAAGCAAATAAGTCATGATCAGCTTCAGATTCCAAAGCTCAAAAGAACCATGAAAGATAAAAAAAAAAAAATCTTTAGTTGAAAGTAATGCAGCAATTGAAATTTACAACAGCATCTTCCAATTTAAGAACAGTAGCATTAGAAATTAAAAAAAAAAGAACAAAAAGTTGAGATTTTTATTTATAAAAAATATGATGACTTACTGGAAACATGAGGGGACAATGGTGGGTGAGCAAGAGCGGAAGGAATTGCATCAGCAATGGAACGCATAGGGGCAATAGTTTGAAAGCCAGAAACTGGAGACTCCAATTCACCCCTCCTTCTGGATAAACGCCAAGCAGCACGCGATGGAGTTGGTGCTTGTAGTGTTGTAGTATCATATGCACCACAATCAACCATAAACACCATGCAAGACAATAATACCAGCAACATTTTCAGCATCACGCATTGAGAGTTTCTCAACCCACCTGCAGTATAATAATTCGCAAAATGTCAAACACAGCCCAACCCAGAAATCAAAGTGGAAGCTTTTACTTTCCCTAAAATGTAAAACTAAAAACTGTTATATGGGTTTGAAGAAGAAAAACGTAGTGTCACCGATTAAGGAGATAGGAAGCACGAGGTGCGACATCGGCGATTGGAGCTTGAACGGTGGAGATCAGATCTGCGGGAATTGAGTGAAATGAACGGCGATAAGGAGGGAAGGAGGCGGTGGCGGAATTGGAAGTGGGGGGAGTGAAGTCCGAGTAAGACCGTGCATGACTGAGTTGAATCGGTGGCACTGTGTTACTGGTTTTCCATGCCCGAGAGAGAGAGAGAGAGAAGCTTGGTATGGTGGTGTGTGTGTCTGGAAACGATTTGAGTGGGTTTTGTTTGGGAGAGCTTAATTGCGGTGAGGGGTCGGTCGGTCCCGCAGGTGGAAAGGACCCTCAACGGAAATAAAAACAAGACAAGAGAGAGTAACGGTACTACTCCAAGTAAGAGCTTCGAGGGGACACGGACCCTCATATAGCATCACTGATTTTTTATCATTGGTTTGAGTTACGCCAAAGAATAAGTTGTTTACAAAGGTACTTACTAAGTGAGTTTATGTTACTCATAACATAAATGAAAGTGCAGTCATAACTTGCTTTTATCCTCACTCTCTCCATATTATGGAGGTTCTTCAAGAGGGTGACACTTGTTTTTCTCTTTTTTTAAAAATAGTAATTAAAAAAATTATTGTAAAAAAATCAAATGTATTAAATAACCGAATTAATTCAAGTGAGAAAATACAAGCGGCGGCAACGTGCACATTGGTGGTCAACGTATGACAAAACCATTAGATCTTATCGATGGCGTTGGGCGTGTGAAGTGAAGGTCAAAAGGTGTTAAACAATCTTTTAAAGGAGGGGACTATGCAATTGAAGTTCGTTGGGGGCATATTGATTACCAATTACTATTTATGTCATCTATGGAAATATTGCTTGGTTGTCAAGCTTCTAAGCAAACATATTGGTTATAGAGTTATGTGCGATAAACTCAAAGCTGCAGAGGGTTTGAGGTTATTGAAGTTCATCAAGGTTATTTTCTTTTAAAGTTTGATTTTCAAGAGCGTTGTGAGAAGGCCATGACGGAGCCCCAAGGCATAACTTTTACCACCATTTCTTAGTTAAGCCGTACACACCTAACTTTGTTGCAGCTAACTCAAAAGTTAATACGATAATGGTGTGGATCTAAATATCATGGTTGTGATTAAAATTTTATGATGATAGCATTCTTCTAACTTTGGCAATGGTTGTGGGAACAATTGTTATGGTGGATATAAACACAATAGACATGCAACGAGGAAGGTTTACGCACATATGGGTAGACTATATGGACAAGGAGGAACAACTTCTTATTCCAAGATAGAGCCTTGTAATATCCAACCACGATGACTTTTTCTACTACGACATTCACCTCCCCTTTATTGCATTAGGTTGGTTCGACAACTCCTGACTCTGTTCAACAAGTACCACATTGGACTACTCCCATCAAGTATGGTTGAAATCAATTTTGATGCCTCTTGTCTTACCAACAGAGGTGTCGGTTGGGGCTTTGTAGCATGCGACAAAGATGGCCATGTTTTGGCAGTTGCTCATACGCTCTTTCTGGATGTTGGTGATCCCACAATGGCAGAATCCTTATATTTCAAATGGACTCTAGAGCTAGCTAGTGATTTGTGCTTTCAATTTGTCCTTATTGAGACGGATTCCGTGGCCCTCTTTAATGTTTGGAAGTCTAAGTTGAATAACTTTTCTCATCTATCTATCGTGGTTAGGACTATCTAATTTCTTCTTCCCAAATAGTTGGGCTCATCTCATCTATCTACTGTGGTTAGGACTATTTAGTTCCTTCTTCCCAGATTGTTTGGCTCCTGAAGCATTTAGTTGAGGGTTCAAATTCTAGCAGGGTCTGTGTATAGATATTTTAGGGCCTAAGACGAAAATGTTAAAAGTGACTTTCTTTCGACAATAATATTAAAAGGACTTAATATATCGTATAAATTATCAAATTTTGATTGGAATTATGACTATTTTTATTGTCGGTATTATCTATAAGTGTTTGTTCTATCACACTTTCACCTATTGAACTTGCTTCTACATCTTTTTATTAATAGTAACAAATTTATCAAGAGTGTCACGTTGATATTTAATTAGTTTTCAACTTTTCTTTTTTCTTCAAATATTCAAAACCAGATTCATACTTTTTATTTGACATTTTCTCTTGTAAAGAATAAAAATAAAAATATATAAATAAAATAATAATAAAATATAAATAAAATGATACTGCAAAATAAATAAAAAATTAGGAGAATAGAACCCGGAACGCAAGAAATGAAACAATGAGAGATTTTGCAATACTTTGATATCAAGTATCTCCTCTGATAATTCACTTCAAGGTAAAAACAACGAAATTTTTCTTGAGAGATAAAACAATGAGTGAAGAACAAACTTGTACAATACTATAAATATATTAGTCATAAAAAACTAACGGTCATGATTAAACACATAAATTTTTAATTTTGGAAAAGTAAAAATAAAATATTTTTATTTATTAGTTTTTTAAAAAATGTAAATTTGCTAATACTAAACACCACTACTAATGACAGCCAAAGTTGCACTTCTCATGTTGCAATTAATATGGTCTTGTCCTAGTACCTCCCAAGTCTCAATAGTATATATTATATAAGTGCTAGTTTTTTTGGGGCTCAAGGCAATTGTCTATATTGCTTTGCCCAATACACGACCCTGATTTATGCACGGTATGTATGAAAAAAGATTTATTAAGAGAGACACATTCATTTGATGTGATTTTTGAATCGCAAGGGAATTAGTCTTATGATGAAAATAAAACCAAAATAAAAAGAAAAAAAGTTACCATTGAAAGAACACATTGACAAGAAGTGAATATTTTTTTATCCTAGCTCTATGATTGGTTTGATGCATACCTTCAATTTGGATAATCTCAATCCAAATCTTTCTTCATCTATTTCCATATATGATTTGAGTAACTGATTTGTATCTAATAATAAAAGAAAAAACTCAAGGTCTAATTAATGAATTTTTGGATGTAGAGAATGCAAATCCTACATACCTCACATTTAAGTGTTGGAAACCCTAACTTTTGTCAAATATCTGACTTTCGACATGATGAAGGTAAATAGGATGTTTGACAATGCATTTTAATTGCTTTGACTAACTTATAAGCTTGTTTAAGAAAATAAAAGGCTTTTAATTAACAAAGTTTTTTTTCCCAAAGAAATTAACAAAGTTATCTCACTAGCTTGCAACATTTTCTAATTTGAGCTTATAGCTTGTTGTTTTATTTTCTTTTTTAACCTCATTATACTAAATAGTTTTATTAATTGTCGACCTTCAGTAATAATTATTTATTTCAAATATTATTATTTAAAATTTTATACAACATCGAAGACAAATATTTCTACTGATTTTAAAAAATGTAATTTTGACTAATTAAATTATTTGTATTATATTGTCATTTAATAAAAAATATTTAATTAGAATACAACAAATATTAATATTATAATTTTTAAGATGATATGTCTTTTTATATTACATTATATTTTCAGCTGTTTTAAGTACTAATTTTACCCGAAATGGATGAGCTAAGAAGCTTGTTTTTCAACTTCCAATTCACTTATAGTAGCTTATCAATTAACTGGGGTTCTGCCCCCGTATGGTTTAGCCTAGCTGTAAATTATGCATTAGGATCATCTGCATTTCTGACAGAGTTACATGAGTATTGACCTTTGATTCATATTATAAGATGACAAGTTTATATTTTAAAACTAAATTATATCAGTTTTAATTTAATGGCTAGATTAAGAACCGCACAATCTGCAGTTATTTTGCAACTACAAGTCCGTAAAACATTGCCTAGTATAAAGATTTGCAGAAATTGTGACATTGGAGACTGGAGATTGCAAGTTTGCAATATCATTTGTAAAGTAAAAAGTTGCTCAAAATAGAAAGAAAAAAAAGTACAGCATGCTAAATAGAACTTGTCAATAAATGAGTATGAGTCTTCTAGCACCTGAACATCATCTTACAAATAATCTCACCAGAGTTCTTTCTTATTCACCGGGAACATCACTTTGCAAGTTCATCATCTTGCAAGTTCTCAAGCGCACCGTTGACAATAGAATCTTCCTTCAATATTGGATGAATTTCAGGAGATGACTCAGATGCTGCAAGGGAACTCTGAAGCCAGGAATCATCAAAGTTGTGAGTCTTGAGAATCTTGCGCAACTCATCAACACCATCAATATCTGTTTCTTCTTTATAATACTTTAGAAAGGCCCTCACAACATGTGGTGAAGGATGCCATTCATCACCCGTGACTTCCGAGAGCGCCGCCTCTAAGTGGCTCACAGCACCATCCAATTGACGTTTCTCCAAGAAGAACATCATGAACTTTTCCCGAATCTTAAAGAAAGGTCCTTTGCTCTTCTTGGTAGCCTCCTCAAATATCAATGCAGCTTCTTCACTCATGTCATGACTCAAGTAAGCACTAATTACAACACTAACCAACCTTAAATCACAGCGATCACAACTAGATTCCCATTCCTTAAAGCACTTGATTAAGCCCTCCATATCATTAAGTCTTCTAAGAGCAGTAATCATGGAAAGATAGCTGAAATTGATCACTGGAGATACCGACTTGAGGGAATTCCATAAACTATAAACCTTATCAAGATTACCAGTTCCTGCATAAAGACTAATCAAGCAATGGTATGCTTCGCGCTGCCGCGGCTTCACCTTTTGTTCCAGCTTCCTAAGCATAAACTCTGCTTTCTCAAATTGTTCAGCCTTGACATAGATAGCAGCAAGGTTGCTATAAGTCAACCAATCAATGTTGTCTTCATCTTCTACTTTCATCTGCACTTTCTCCTTTTTTTCTGTTGATAAGACTTTCATCTGCACTTTCATCTCCTCAAAGATTCTCTCAACCCCATCTAGGTCATTCAAAGAGGCGCAGCTATTCATCCACACATGATACACGAATGCACTCAAGGGAATGTTCCTCCGCTTCATGTCATGCACCAGCTCTTGCACTTTCAGTGGCTGGCCCAACCTCATGTACAGACTCATCAGATTATTGAAATTCAAAAAAGTGACATAACCCAATTCATTCATCTTGTCAAAATGAGCCAATGCCTTATCTGCCATTAGTTCCTGGCAATAACAATTCAAAAGAGCACCATATGTGTACTTGTTCTTGGCACCAGGAGGAAGACTATTAAAGTAATTCTCAGCTGCAACCAACCCTTTGTTTTTGCACACAAGATCTAAATGCACTGCATAATTATTACTCAAGGGAAATTTAATATTCCTCTTCTCCATCCATTCCATTATCTGCAAGGGAATTACGCAAATTAAAAATTTGATTTTTATGTGGATCTGAAAATGTTTTTGCTTTGTTTATGGATTGTGATGATATAGCTCAACGTAGATTAAATTAAATTTAAACAAAAAAGTTGCAAATTTTTTTGATACCTCAAGAGCATCCTGGAATCTGCGATACTTCCGGAGCTCCTTGACGATACTTATGAGTTCATTCTTTCCGGCGAAATTTCCCTCGGCTAAATACTGGTTCAACGTCTGTGATGCGCTCATTCCGGTCTTCTGCAACTCTGATAACCTTCGATAAAGGCCAGGCTTCTTCGCCGAACGATCGGCCTCCGTAACCGCCGTGCAAAGCTGGCGGAGAAGCCTTGCTCCGCCGGAAATTAGATGAACGCGATTCATCTCCGTGGCTAATGCAAGTGCCTTGTCTATTTGTTACCTCTAGCCTCGGAGGGGTTTTGTTAGGGTTTAGCAAAACGCACGAGATAGCAAAACTCTCTCTTACACTTTTTCTCTCACGCTCTTTTCTTAGTTTTCACTTTTCCAGCACTAGCGGTTAGTGACTAAGTTTTTTACTTTTTTTAGTTTTTCAGCACTGACTCACTAAGATTTCGAGTTTAAACTAGTTACTATGACTTTTCCTTATGTAACAAAAAAAAACTAGTTACTATGACTAAGTTTTCCCACAAAATAAGTCATAATGATTAAGTTTTGATAGGTTAAAATTTATGTAGCTCTTATCAAATTGGAAGTGAGATCCCATATAAATTAGTAAATTTTACATGGATTTTGACGAATCAAAAAGAAATTGTTAGATGAAATGTTGTCTCACTTCATTTTCTTACATGTCCCAGTTTCACTCATCTTTTTTTCTCATTTCTCTTTCATTCTCATCACATCACCTACCTATCTCTCATTTTTTTCTAACTTGTCATATTTCATTTATATTATTATAAGAGTAAAGGAATCATTATTCAAACTAGAATGTCATTTGGTAGAAATAATTTCTAATAACTATTTAAAAATATATATTTCAATAGTGTGATTTGTGTACAGGGATGATATTGTATTGAGTGTGTTATTATCAGTTTTTTTTCTTTAAAAATCATTTTTTAATTAAAAAGGCATTCTTTCAATCTTTAAGTGTTTGTTTCAAAAAAAAAAATTAATCATCATTTAAAAAAAATCTAAAAACAAATTATTTGAATAACCTATTTTTATTAGTTTATCAAAAAACGTGGCAATAACCGAGAGAGAAAATAAAAAGTGTTTTAATTAGTATAAACAAACACAAATTAACTTTATGGTTTTCAACTTATGGAGAAGAACCGTGGAGGTCACTAACCAAAATAGTACATTGTTTGGATCAATCTCATTAGAATTGATTTTAAATTGCTGGTCATATCTCATGAGCTCTGGCCTTTTAGTAATATATTTTTCCACATTTTTTTTCTCTATTTCTTATAAATACTAAATTTATGCTTGAAAGGGTTAATCTCTATGTGTCTAGAAATTATTCAATGACATTTATCTTGTACATCAATAAGATAAGATGGGAGATTCAGGTCCAAAGCTGATGCATCGAAAGGAGGTATTTCCATTGTCTTTATGCTTATGGGCTTTGCTAAACAAACAAAAAAATGGTTAAGAAAATGAGATTTGATGTTGGCTGTAATATACCACCATATGCACTTTTTAAGATGTATTATTTTGTGATTATGACTCTGCAGTAGACCTACTTGATGTTGGCAATTTAAACCTACTTCTTGTTTAATTTAGATATAAAGCTGCTCTGATTAAGTTAATTTGTCTTTAACCAGGGTAAGAGTAACTACTTTTTAGCTATGTAATAGTCTTACAATGTCCAAAAGAAGGTGATTAAATTCAATGTATTCATTCGGGAAATACATTCATAAGATACAAATAAGTACAAATAAGTCCAAAGTATTAACAACCTATTTACAAAGGATGAGTTATATTAATAATTTCATATATGAGCTCAGTGAAAGATGAATTGCCTCTATGGAAAACCCAAGCTTCAGTTCCATCTTCAAAGACAATTTGGGGCCACAGAATGTGCGAGAGGATTTGGAAAGTGTACAATCTTCCCAAAACTCGTAAGCTCAAGAAAAATAAATTCATGTTTTAGGGCATGCAGTAACTTCTATATTTCTGGCGACCATTCTTCGTTTGGAAGCATTTGGACATGCTTCCAAGCAAGGCTCCTTCAGGACAATGTCATCTTCAGGAAGTGGGGGAAGAACTCCAAATTTGAACTGCAATTTTAATAGCATGTCTGGATCAGCTTATTTTCCTTCAAAATCAAATCTAGCACCTAGAAACAGCTCAAAATCAAATCTAGCACCCAGAAACAGCTTATTTCTGGCGACCATTCTTCGTTTGGAAGCATTCTCCTCAAAATTGATTATAGCTTTAAAATCAATTGTAGAAAAGGTTTTCAAACGTGTACAGAAACAATAAGAGAATAGTGAGAGCCCGGTTACCTTAGCAAGTAGGGCTCCTGAAGACATTACTCAATATTACCTGACAGCTGTAATCACCAAAGTTGGGCTCCATAAGTAATGGAACTCCCATATGATCCTTGAAGAAGGCCTGCATTGAAATTAGAGCCAGATGCAATCATCCAGAGAATGCAAGAACTTCAAAGCAACCATAGTATTATTAGCTCTTAAGATATTTTGAAGAAAAATGACTGAGTATTTTGAAGAATCACTAACCTGTGTTGGAAACTTGCAGGTGTTAGTGCAAATACCAACACACTTGCTTTCCTCTAGATACTTGCACCTTTCCACATACACCTATAAGATTTTGTAAACACATCAGTTTGAATATTACACAAGCTTATTAAGATCAAACAGAGAAAAGTACAAGTGATCACCCCACTACTGCATGAGGTCCCATCTGGTAGCTCTACAGAATTGACTTTGCATGGGCCCATAAGCCATTGACAAGTCAGTGCAGTAACCCTTGCTTCAAAACTAAAACAATTTTAGGATATCTAATAAAGTTCCTTAGCCTGTTATGTTCTTAGGAACATCAGTGGAAGAATTCAAAAACAGAGATGATCTTATCAGACTCACCAACCATCATAGCAGCAATCTTGCCTCCTCCTAGAGGAGCTATGAGCATTTTATAGAGCTCCAAAAGGAAAGGAGGAAACAAAGACCGCAATATTCGTACCTGTCACAAGTCACCAAACTTACTTTCGGACAACATTACCATTCAAAATTATAAGAATCCACATAAGGCCAATTACTCGAAATTCTTTTGAGATTACTAAGTTGCGCTGTTGTGGAAATGCAGATATAAATAATCATCATCAGAAGTAACTTTTCTGAAGGTATTTGCCAAACTCCAAAATCCAAAACGGTGGAGTTGTTTTAATAGTTTGTGTCCATGGTAAGCTATGGTGATCACTGATCACCCATTCTGAAAAAACCAACTTGTTATCTGATCAGTTTCAAAAGTAAAACTATAGTTCAAACAAAAATGTACAAAAAACACGTTTCCATTTTTCCCTTTTCAATATTTGATACTAAACTAGTTACAAAACAAGTTTTAACATAGACATGAAACCATGTTTTGTGTTTGTCATCAAGCACTCCTTGAGTGAAATGCTATTGCATAGTAGAAACATTCTCAGAGATGCTTGAGTGAATTACAGCTCCAGAGAGAAATAAATGGAAATACCGTTGCTTCTATGGTATCGGAATTTGTTGTGCCCTTCTGCATTAGTCGGTTCGCAACTTCAATTAGTCCATCGTATCCAGGTTTCTTTGAGTCCCATCCCACCTCCTGTAGTGAAATTCACTCGTTTACTACACTGCAGAAAACTAATAATAAACCACACATTTATTCCATCCCATTGATTAAGATGAAACATAGAAACATAAGGTAACTTTTCAAGACAGGTTTTTTCAGCTGATTAAGATGAAAAATTTGATACCCATAATTTAAATTTAACTATTTGACAAAAAAATAAAGAGAGAGAGTAAACTGACATGCTTCATAGGAAGAAGAGACTAGAATTTTTTTATTTTGTTTACCCGTACTAATTTGTTGCGGAACAAATTGAGGAACAAATCATCAAAAGCACCAGGCTTGTACTCAGTTTTCGAAGCTGCGATTCCCACTTGCTCCACCACCTGATTCAATTTACACATAAGAAATCAGAATCGCGCACTGCATGGAGTGCGCAAAAGACGCATAGTTGAAGGGAATTTTGCAGCACGAATACACAGAGAAGCCGAAGAAACGCACCGTTTTAGGTCCCGAAGAAGAAGAGGAGAAAGAAACGCAAAACCGATGTTTCCTTACACTCGAACAGAGCATTGGGGCACCACCAACAACAACCATGCCGAGCGCCTTCATTTCGCTCCAACCGTAACAACTAACCACCGTTCAGTTTAACTGTCTGCAACTCTCCTTCTTTTCCTCATCCTAACCACATTAAAAAAGAGTGAATGATGAAATTGGTCCTTCAAAATTGAGAAAATACACGATTTAGTCCTCAATATCCTAAAATCATGTCAATTAAGTTCTTGACCACATTTACAAATTAAGTATTGTCTTAACGAACTTGATAAAACTTCACTGACTTTTTATAACATTTGAGATTAAATATAGTAAATTGGGTTTTACCAACAATTTCTTAGTTTAATAGTAAATAAACTTAACTTTGCTGAAGTCACAAAATCAAACATCAAAAATATAATTTGTTGGAAGAAGTCTTTACCCTAAATTAAATATTTCATATTTGTTTCTTTCATAAGGAACTAGTTGGTAGCTCACACGTTGGAGCAATTTGACCATACACTTCAAAAAAAAAGGTTACTAACGGTTACCCATTAATTCAAGTAAAATTGAAACGACGCTAGGTTCTGCGTTTTAACGAACCCTAACTAAATCCTTTCCACTGAAAGGTAACGAGGGACAAAGACAAAGGCAGAGGCAACTATCTGAGAACGACGGAGATGAATTACGTCCGTCATATTTCCGGCGTAGGAAGGCTACTCCGGCGGCTGTGTACAGCGGCAACAGAGTTTGAGAGCACTGCGGAGAAGCCAAACCTTTATCGAAGGTTATCCGCGCTGGAAAAGACCGGCGGGAGCGTGTCGCGGACTTTGAACCAGTATGTAATGGAGGGTAAAGCCATCAGAAAATCGGTGCTGGAGAATTGCATCAGGGAGCTCCGAAAGTATCGCAAATTCCAACACGCACTGGAGGTATGAATTTTTTTGACAATTTTCATTTTAATTTCGACACATTTGAGCTCTATTATCATAATCCATAAAGAAAACATAAAAAAAATTAATCTTTCATGTGTTTGCGTTGTAATCATTTTTATGTTTGTTTTTGTTTCAATGATTGTAGATAATAGAATGGATGGAGATGAGGAAAATTAACTTTTCCTGGGATAATTATGCAGTGCATTTAGATCTTGTGTGCAAAACCAAAGGGGTGGTTGCAGCTGAGAATCACTTTAATGGTCTTCCTCCTGCTGCCATGAACAAGTATACATATGGTGCCCTTTTGAATTGTTATTGCAAGGAACTAATGGTAGATAAGGCATTGGCACTTTTTGACAAGATGGATGAATTGCATTATGTCACTAATTTGGCTTTCAACAATCTCATGAGTATGTACATGAGGCTAGGTCAACCCGTGAAAGTGCCTCAGCTGGTGCGCGATATGAAGCAGAGGAACATTCCCATGAGTGCGTTCACATATCATGTTTGGATGAACAGCTGCGCGGCTTTGAATGATCTTGATGGGGCTGAAAGAGTCTATGAGGAGATGAGAACAGAACATGGTAGCATGATCGATTGGAAAACGTATAGCAATCTTGCTGCTATATATGTAAAGGCTGGACAATTTGAGAAAGCAGAGGCGATGCTTAAAATGATGGAACGGGAGATAAAGCCACACCAGCGCGAGGCTTACCATTGCTTACTAGGCCTTTATGCAGGGACCCGTAATCCTGGAGAGGTTTATAGAGTTTGGGATCACCTGAAGTCATTTTCCCCTGTGACCAACTTGAGCTATCTTGTTATGCTTTCTACCCTTAGAAGGCTTAATGATATCGAGGGCATAACAAAATGTCTTAAGGAGTGGGAATCTCAGTGTGTTACTTATGATATAAGGTTGGTTAGTGTTGCGATAAGTGCTTACTTGAGTCAGGACATGGATGAAGAAGCTGCGTCAGTCTTAAAGGGGGCTACGATGAGGACCAAAGGACCTTTCTTTAAGATTCGAGAAATGTTCATGAAGTTTTACTTGAAGAAAGGTCAATTGGATGGTGCATTGAGCCACTTAGAGGCGGCGCATGCAGAAGCCATGAATGATGAATGGCGTCCTCCACCAGAAGTTGTAAGCGCTTTTCTAAAATATTATGAAGAAGAAACGGATCTTGATGGTGTTGATGAGTTGTGCAAGATCCTCAATACTAATATTGATGATTCGCGGCTTAAAACTTGTGTTGCTGCATCTGAGTCATCTCCTGAAATTTATCCAATATTGAAGGAAGATTCTTATGTCAACCATGCACAAGAGAACTTGTAAGCGGATGTTTACTATCACTAGGGGTATCATGGACGTTTACTATCTGAAGGATGTAATTTTTGACAATTTACTTGATTTCCTTGATAACAACACTTTCTCCATAATCTATTGGAATTGAATAGTTTAATGGACAACATTTTTGTTTACTTGATATTTTCATGAGGATTAAAAAAGGGCAAAACTCTAGTGGGGTTTGTTGTATGAACCCGCTATAAGACTCGTTTTTTGACGAAATCTATTTATTATACAACTCTCTTTTATTATATTATACTATTTTATGCATTTTTTTTTGGGTGTTATCTAATGTAAACTACCAATTAAGTAGTGCACCGTGCACCACCAGCTATTAACCAATAAGATCGCGCCAAGTGTCCAGGTAAATAACTGGTAACCGATTCTACAGATTATTTTATTTTTATAATTTATTATAATTTTAATTTTTAATTACTATAAACCCCTTTCTCTCTGTTAATCTTCTTTTTATAATTCATTTTTACCATTTTTTTTAAAAAGGGTAAAAATGTAATTAACTAATTATTATTATTTTGAATTTTTTAAATATAAAGTAAAAAAACCTGTTGTAGCAGGTCATTTAGTGTGGTGCACGGTGCACCACTTAGGGTGCAAGTGCACCCTAGAAGCCACCGCATTTTTTTGCCTTACAAATAAAATTGAAAACTCGAGCTCTCCGATGTCACCAATTCTGCCAATTTTTTATATTTAGCAGTTTTCAGAAAATGGAGGCAGAAATTGTGTGCTTCATCATATTGAAAGAGAGGAATTTAACTAAAGAAAAGGGTGCCCTTGAGCAGGTTTTTCTTTTGAGGTATGATGTGAGGATAAACATTTTTTACACACTATTCAATACATTTTTTATGATTAATTCATTTTTAGAATGTTAATTATTGATTTTTTTTACAAAAAAGTGAATCAATTACAAAAATAAGTAGAAGAGTGTCAAAAGAGTATGTTGTTAATACTTCTCTAATATTTCATCTAATATTTCTCTTCCTTTTTCTTCAACTTGAGAAAAGTGATGAAACAATAAAATGATAACTTTATTCTACCCTATTCCACTTCCTTTAATTTCTTCTTATTTCATTCAAATTCACTCATCATTAAACACTCGAGCATAACCTAGCTAGTTTCTTTGATAAGTATACATAAGGTTAAATATGTTTTTAATCCCTGTAAAACAAGGATAAATTGGATTTGGTCAATTTAAAAAATTTCATACATTTTAAGTCCCAAACATTTGTAAAATATATGAAGTCACTCATTGTTGTTCATTTTTTAGTAATTTAAAACATCACTAAATTATTTTATAACGGTTTTTAACCGCCGCTAATAAAAAACAGCCAATAACTCATTTTATGGTAGTTTTTAGCTGCAACTAATACAAAAATGACGCCACAAAATGAACGACAGGGGCTAATTTCACATAGTTCATAAATGTTGATGACTAAAAGCTATGAATTTTTTTTGAAAGGTCTAAAATCAATTCACTTTTATTTTACATGGACTAAAAACATATTTAACCCTACATAATTTCTAACTTGCGCATTCTCTAACTTAATTGAAGTATTGCACCTTTGCCTTATTTCAGTGTTGTCATCTCAATTTGGCACCTTTGCCTTATTACAGTGTTGTCATCTCAATTTGGCAGCCCTTGAGTTGTGTGTGCTTGTGTTCATGTGGTATTAAACAACTGAACAAGGCTTTTAATTTGGTTATACTAAATGACGTAGTGTGTGTTTGCGTTCACTTCTAAAAACCACATTAACCAGAAAATTACGATGAATCACAAGCTATAATGTGTAGCTGCTAAAATAACATGGTTTGGAGTGTGTAGATGCCACCCCGGGAAGAGGGGGTTGAGAAGATTAAAAAAAGAAAAAGTTAAAGTTTCATTTTGAACTAGATGAATGCTGAAAAGCGAACGGTCCTGCCACTGTAACAACTAAGCATAAGAAGATGGAACTCCACAATGCTGATAATGAATTAACAATTTTTCTGACACTGCGTGGAATAACTATAGTGCTTGAAATAGAATTAAAAAAATGAAGCAAAGAAAAAGCACTAAACAGTACAAAGCTATCTAGTACAAGCCTAATGAATAGTACAATCCCAAACTCAAGCTGTTTGTACAATATTTAAAGGTCCTCCATCGGTGTAAAGGGGACACTCTTGGAAGAGAAAATCCGATAGCTCAGAAACACAGACACACAAAGTGCTGCTACTGATAGTATAAGAGAAAATGCACTTGCAACATTCCATGAGCTACTTGATGATGATGTGCCTGCTAACTTGCCCCTCAAAGAACTTCCCTGTGATATATCAATGGGAACCCAATCACAGTTGATAGAGTAGTGTCCAGAACCATGCCATGGCTTACCATCTTCTGGATACCAGAATGCAACAGACATCTTGCTGGATCCACCAAGGGTAAATTGCACATCCTGTAAGGTATCATTTTGTACCACTTTACTTTTTATTGCATAAATGAAATTCAGGAGTATAGATAAAACAAATACAGCACTGTTAAAACAACATATTTGGTTTCAACTTTCAAGTTATCTCAGCTACAAAATGAATATTTGCATTGGAAGAATTTTTATCAGAGAAACACAATAATCACACTAAGTTAAACAAAAACCATGTCATTCAGAAGACTTAATTTTATCACATCCATTATATTTGAAAAGAAAATTTTCACCGATGCCCTCCACTCCAAATAAAATCACAAAAAGAATAAAGACAGTGGTCTAAATGTTGTTTGGTCTAGCTTTTGGCCCATAGCCAAGAAATATTTCTCAAGAAGTTATCTTATCTGAAGTGAAAACTGTTTTGACCACAGAAGACCATAGAGCCATAATCAAGAAGCATAGTTTATTACATGAGTTGGGTGAGCATTAATCAAAATTGATAAATAACAAACAATCCTTTAGATTCGGGAAGGACTCCACCGATTAATCAAGGAGAAACTTACAGACCAAGAATTCAGCTAATGCAAAAATAAAATAAAAATAAAAACCTGAACATCAACGAAAGCTCTTGGCAAATAAAATCTCTGGATACAGCATATTAAATTCTAAGTTCTAACCTGTTGAAGATGATCCATAGTCCTCAAAGGCCTAGATAATTCAAAAAAGTATGTCCCCTTTTTTCCATTTTCTGCATATGGACTCTCTTCCTCCACGAAACCTGTTAAAGACAAACATGTAAAAAAAGAAATTTAGAGAAAAAAGTTGCGAAATAACTAAATGATAGCGTAAAACAACGCAAAGAGATCAAATATGGTACTTTGTTTGAGGCTGATATTATTCATACGAACTTTCAACTTGCAATAGAATTCAAAATATGCTTTAACATAAAAAAAAAACAGAGAAATCCCCATATTTGTCTTCCAAATATATAAACAAAACCACTTAGGCCACCAAAAGGATATTTTTATTAATTTAATGCCTCAATAATGCAGACTGCGAACTTTTTGGTCCTCCAAAGATTGTTAACATCAATTTAGTCTTTCCAAAACGCAAAATAACATCACATGATGCCCTAAATTAGGGTTTGTTACACTCATGTTTCTCAGTACAACAAAGAAGGATAAATTTGATGATGCTTTGAAATATTGAGACACTAAAGTGATGATACTTGAAATCTATGAAGGATAAAAAAAACTTTACTAATAAAATAATTCTTGTTTTTGAAATGATCTCATTCTCGTTAAAAATGATCTCATTATCAATAATGTCCCTTCTAATTTGGTTTTTCATCAAGCTCAATGGTGTAATGTGATCCAAATAGCCAACCTAACTTAGTGGCATAAGGCCTTGTTGTTGTAATAAAACTAATTCTTGTATGGCAAGAAGCCATGAGAGAAAAAACTGGTCATCTTAACTTTTGATACTTAGTGGATAATTCACCTTCCTAGATGGAACTAATTATATATTATTGAAAGCAACAGGCAGTTACATGCATGAAAAATTGCTGCTGGCGTATCTCACAAGAAAAATCATAAATATGGACAGTGCATGATATGCATGGTCTATGTCATATATATGAAACATTCACTTTATGAGTCGGATATAGATATATAAGGTCATATACTTGAACTACTACTCAAAATATTGTTTCAGAATTCCTTTCACTGCCAACCAATATTTCAGACTGAACTCAGCTTCGAACTATAGTTAATTGATAGGGCATCGTATTTGCTTTGTTATCTGTAAAAGGATCACTCACCTGAGTGAACCGTAAAGCTGCTATGCCACCAAGCACCCTTCCAGTCATTCTGAGCACTAGAATCGTTAGCTGACAACAGAAAAAACTGTCTTTAAGTCGGTCTTTAATATAACCTTAACATTAAAATTAAATAACAACTTAGAAGATTATAAAAAAAAATTGAAGCAGTTGAAGACAAGATTAGATATATAGCCCACAATTTCACAATATATGAAGAAAAAGATAATTGTATGGTGGTTTGGAGGGAAGTGTCTTCTAAGATTTAAGAAAAGAGACACATGACCACCCTACTTTATAGTTGAAGAAGCAATAGCATAATAGTTGCAAATCCCAAAGAATAAACTAGAATGGAGCAACAAAAAATGTTTAAAAATTAAACAACTAAGTCTTTTCACACTAGATGGAGTCAGTTACATGAATCAAACAATCATAATGCCCTATCATGTATCAAGTTGTTAGATAGACCACTTCCCTCTAAATCTCTTTTAGTGGTTTGATCCATAGTTTTCCCTGGTCACCCTCTACCTTAACTACTAGAACATCCTCCATCTAGTCAGCCCTCTTTGTGCTTCTATCGATACTCTCTACACAAGCCAAAACCACGAAAGACGAGACTATACCATGTTTTCTAAAATAGTAGCTACCCCAACTTTCTCTCCAATTATTGTATTTCTTATTATATCTTGTCTCTTAACCACTCATTCATTATAGCATTTTAATCTCTACAATACTGAGTTTACTTATTATTTGATTTAGTCC
The DNA here is from genome assembly GCA_030819835.1 of Acmispon strigosus. Classification (NCBI taxonomy): domain Eukaryota; kingdom Viridiplantae; phylum Streptophyta; class Magnoliopsida; order Fabales; family Fabaceae; genus Acmispon; species Acmispon strigosus. The sequence goes on along the minus strand of JAUAMA010000003.1, from coordinate 65,738,332 downwards.
CACACAACACTGCACTTGACTTGAAGCATTCCTCTATCTCATCTACCCTGCTTGGATCCCATGGTTAAAATCTCCTTCTATCTACTTGATAATTTGTGTAAAGGACACAGGGTACTTGAAATGTGAGACTTCTTTGCACAAAATCTACTAAGATTTTTTAATTCATGATTGTCATGGAGATTAAAGTCAGGAGTTACTAAATGGTTGTCTTTTGTTTACAGAAAAGAAAAAGACATAATCTGCTTAGGCATTATGAAGCTTCATAATTTATGTACAATACAACACTTTGTGGCTATAATGCTGTGCTCTGCATTAAATATGAAAAATTGATGAAAGCAGAGACTATGATTATGATGAAATACGTCTTCGCATTATCACGTTGAGAGTTAATGTATGAATTGTGGACCCAATAATTGTGCTTGTCACTTGTGTTATGACATTTTAAAACTTAACTATGTTTGTCACCTTTACCTGAGTTAGGCACTTAAAAGTTGTCTATTTAATATCATATAAAATACTTAATATATCCAACTTGTCCTCCAAATATAAGTGTCTTAATTAATACTTTTGACACACCCCTTTCTACCAATGCAGATGAAACCATCTTAAAGTACTTGAAGACATCATAACATGCTCAAATGTCAAATCCAATCACTCCCTAATCATTTTGAGATCCACTTTCTTCTGGTAAAGTCATATCAATTTTAAATTGAGATTGTGGGAGACAAATATAATTAATTTTTTCAGAACTGATAAGAAAGAAATTTGTTACAATACAAGTTAGAAGAGATAAAATAACAAACGCTAACCCTGATTTCTCATGATGGCTAAGGTAAGGGAATAAAATGATGGACCTCATCAGCCCTCATACAAATATAAAACAACACCTCATTATTTTTAATACTGCCGAGTGTGAAAGATATTAGTAAGCAAACTAAATAATGCAAGGTAAAAACTAACAAATTTGGAAAGGCAAAATGTTAAGGTCTCACATTGGTTCGAGATATGGCTAAATGAGTCCTTATATAGATAAAGCAATCCTCACTCATAAACTAGCTTTTGAAGTACAGTTAAGCCTAGCTTGATTTTTAAGATGGTATCAGAGCATATCCTAGATAAGTTTATTGGGCCAACTGCAGATATCTAGTACTGCAAATTTCACGCTCCAGATGTTCATCCATAGGCATGAGGGGGTGTTAAGGTCACACATTGACTAGATATATGGCTAAACAAGTCCATATATAGGGTAGAGCAATCATCACTCCTAAGCTAGCTTTTGGGATAGAGTTAGGCGTAGCTTAAATTTTAAGAGAGAAAAAACAATATGATAATAGAAAATGCATATTAAACAATAAAATAAGTTTCACATGAGAAATCGGATTTCTGTACAAAATTACAAATCACAGGAAAGAAATAAAAGACTATAAAAGGCTTGTATCAATGAGGATGTGGTTAGTGAACAAAAATGAGGTCATCCAAGCAATGGTCATATTTATTTGCAGTAATCACAATATAGTAGTTTCAGGGTTTTAGAAAGTTATGCAAACCATGGAGGAGCTTTGGTTCCCAAAGCATGAACAAGCTACTAAATGGAAAAGTTGAGAAAATATTTGCTTGATAAATATTACACTGATGGATTTGAGTCCTCTGTGACACTTCCACTTGATGTTTTAATCCCATTCATTTCAGCTTTTTATTTTTATTTTAATCATGTAGACATAATTTCAATTAATGATGTTACATTTGTACATACCGGAACCTGAAGGACCAGTTCCATCCAAGTATTTGCAATGTGGATTCCAGGCATAAAGATCAACCAAGTGGCCAAACCTGTATCAACAAGGATAGAAAATTGAGCCAACACATCTAATGGAAAGATAGTCACACTATGATCGGAATCATCACAAATCACAATCAACATGGTGAAAATGGAGGAACTTTTCCATTCATCACCTGTCACCGCCGTTCCCATCCTTATTGTCTAGGTGATTCCCACCATAAAGCCGTCCCGGAATAGCATTTCCAATTGAAAAGTGCATAATGTCAACTTCATGACCTTTACAGGTCTTGTTTGTGCACGAGGTTGAATGTTCCTCACAGCCACCCATCTTATAACAATTAACACAATTCTTATCAATTAACATCTCATAAAGATTTCCCATTAAGGCCAGAAACAGATTTGGAAGTATCAAGGGAAGCAACAAAACTTGATACAGAGAACACTATCAAGTGCACCAACTTACATTATGATAAGAGGCACTATCCCCAATTTGAAACATGATAGCAACAGATGGACAACTGTTGCTTTCACTGCATTGCAAAAAAACAAAAAATTGAATAAAGCTTCTCATAAAGTAACACTGAAAAAAGGGTTTTTTTTTTTCCTTTTCAAATCCTTGTCTTCTTGCAAATCATGTTGGTACCCAATTACATAAGCATTATCTAAAACATCATCAATAACGTAAGCTCATTCATCGAAACTAAACTAACAGCAAGCATAATATATGGTTTCCCCAAGATATCCCACTGCCGGTAGCCAGCCATGAGACTAATCCCCGAGGCTCTAAAATCATTCTTCATGCGCAGCGCCCAGGAAATTGAACATTTGACTAGATGCTTAAGGAAAGCAAGCATAATATTAATAAATCAAACTGATGGATTAGATGCGATTATCCCAGCATGGCATGGCTCACCCTTTAGAGTAGGCATAATCACTATCAACTTGCAGTAGAAAGAATATATCGTGGCCATCATGCAGGCTCTGCATTCAACAAACCCAAAACAAGACCAATCAAATTAAATCGGAGATTCAAGTTGAACGTTAATAACAAAAGGGAAAAATTAAAACTTGGGGTTACCTTGATGTTCAATTTTCCAGCTTTGAACTCATTTTCAGCATCAGGGTCAAGTGCAGGGAGAAGGGGGAACTGGGAGCCATCAATGTCTTTCCAATCGTCGGCATGGCCGTCGAGTGTGATAACTCCTGGGTTGAACTCGGCCTCGACTCGGACCTCCGAGGCGGAATCGCAGCTCCAGGGACCCGATTCCTGGTGCGAGTCGACCCGGGATGCCAAGAAGAATAACAGAAGAAGCAACAGGGCACGAAGCATTGTGTGGTTATGCGAATTGTTTAAGATTTTGGGTTGGATTGGATTAGGTTGGTGTTTGAGGTTGACGACTCAACCCCTTTGAGCGTGGCCGCCAGGTACTTCGTTTGTACGATTGGCGAGTTAGGAAGGATCGCGATTTGTACTGCACTTCACTTTTCAAACTTCAGATCACAACAGTGGATTGGACTTTGGAGAGAACATCCTTTTTCAGTACCACTTGCAATTTACACTCCCTCAACTCTTCCTTTTTACAAGTGTAGTAGATGGGAATGACATGTGAAGAAAACTTTTTTAAAGGAATACGTGACAAAGTAATAGATGCGATAAGAAGGAAAAAAAAATAAGAGAAAATGAAATAAATCACCATATAAAGGACATGTTATAAGTGGAATAAAAATATCATGGTTATTATTTTTTTTATTTTTTTTAAATTTATGGTCATTATACTTATACACAAGGTGATAACACATCCTATCCACATTTGTGCCATACTCACTATTAAGTTGCTATTGGAATTTTCAGCATAACATTCAATTGCCATACGTGTTTATGTTTTGCAGTGGTGCACACGTGAAACTGCTATGGGTTTTAAACAATCACAAATTTATTTTCTGTATTTACTTAAGCAGAAACGGAATTTAACGGTTAACAATCCTCACAATATTCCTATGTTGCTGAATTTCTGTATGATTAAATAGATAATAGTTGTTGAACACGGATCATATAAATCTCATGAAGACTCAGTTGATGGTGGGATTTGACGTAATCGTTTCTAGAGAGTATGAGCATAATGATACGTGTTTGACTTGTGATTATTGGTTTTTAAGGAAAATTTCAACCACAGCGGGTGTTAGTGTTTGGTGCAGTTTTAAAAATTTAAGTTTTAACTCATCAAATACTTGTCATGAAGAGAAAGATTCACACAATATTTGAATTCACATTATCAATTCACTTAAAAGTATCATAATCAATTTTGATTTGGTTTTAAGAAAGGTGAAGGTAGATAAAAAGTTTTCTCTATTTTCGGAACAAAACTTTGAAATGCAGAAAATAAACTTTTTGTTAGGAAAAAAAATAAACTGAATATAAGGTAATAATTTTGTAATTTAAAAATAAAAATAAAAATAAACCAACAAACCTTTAGTTGAAATATATGAAAATGGGACAGAAGTTACAGAACATATATTCTTAGTTGTTTTTTTATCATGATGGAAATACACATAAAAAAGAACCAAACCTAATTTTACTATGCTGGGAATTTATGTGTGAAAAAGTATTTATTATTTGCACAGTTTTTTATATATTCAAGTTTTCAAGTAGATAACTTTTCATTTGGACAATGCTTATGTACAAAAGGCTAACTCATAGTGTTGGTGTTGTGGCACGCATCAATTTATTAAAAGAAAAAAAAATCGGAATACAAGTTGTTGCTAAACATGAGTTAAATTGATGCAATTTAGTATCGGTTTGGACAACGTTAAAGATGAAAATTTAATTAACCCCAATTTTAAAGATTTGGGTCGGCCAACTGAGGCTTCATCTCACAATATTAGTGTCGATTAACGTTTTTTTTTTAACTGAGTGTTGATTAACGTTAATGTTTTTTTTTGAACTAATTAACGTTAATGTTAGAGATATATCATTTACTTTCCAACCACTTGAACGAAAAATGGATATACATTTTCATTTGCTTTTTTTAGTCATTCTAAAGTTCTTATTTTTCTGAAAGATATTAGAGAATAGAGAAAATCATTAAAAAAATTGGTAATTTATTGAAAAGTATTAGAGAAAATCATTATAAATCAATCATCAACACAAACATAAAATATGATAACCAATAAGGATAATAAATCAAATGTGCGGTTATATTACGCTTATTAAAAAAATATGTAATAAGATTAATTAATATATTAGTTTTAAAAAAAGCTATACAATCTTCCATATTTACTCTTAACTCTTTTTTCACTGTATTGATTGTATCTCACTATCTCTCTAATATTATTTCACTCACTCTTAATATATGCAATGAGTAAATATGAAAAAATATAATAATTTTTTCTTGAAATTAATAAGGAGTTTTATATTAACGGACACTACAAAATTTCTAAAACGTCTTATAATTGAGAATGGGTGGAGTAATATTTTAAAAAAATACAACCATACTAAAAGTTAGACAAAAATAATATGCAAAAATGTAGAGATGAATGCAAAAATAATATCCAAACGCTCAAAGAAATCTTGAAAGTGACATTGTCGAAGTTCAAGAGGTTGGAATCTTAATGCATGATTGAAAAAGGGGAGCTGGATGCACGTTTGCAGAAGCAATAAATAATTGTTTTTGAATTATTGGATCTACGTTTGACCTCTCCAAACGTGAATCGAAACACACCCTTAGTCAGGATGATCCTGTGTGGTAGCCTCAACCTTGGGTCTTTCCCCGGACAACATCCTTCCATAATTGAAGCTTCGATGGCTCCATCAACTTTGATGGTGCAACCCACACTAGTATGTGAAAGCCAACACATAAATACCACAACCAACAATGAGATAAAGTGCATGTTTGGGAAAGAGCGGCTGGATCCATGTTTGCAGAAGCAATAAATAGTTGCTTTTAGATTGTTAGATCCACGTTTGGACTCTCCAAATATGAATTCAAACACACTGAAATAATGTTAAAGTTGACCAGAATTTTGACAGAATTTTCCCTATAATACAAACGGTTAAGTTCACATGATTTTAAGGGTGAAATTTGTTGGTTTTGTCCCTAAGCTATTTTTATGTACTTACAACAAAAAATTTATCTTTGAGAGATGTCTCCACATGTTGGAACATTGTAGTTGCTCCTACTAACAAATAACTTTTCTAAAATTCAAACTTTTATTATCATTTTTACAAAGTTCTAACTTACTTACCACTAAATCAAGTAATATTCTTTTAGTACTTTCTAGTTATTTGAAAAAGAGAACTAATACTAATACTATTAATCATAATAAGATATTAACTTGTAAACCTTCCGTGCATGAATATAGATATATTAAAATTCAATGAATTTTTTTAGATAAAATTATTTTATTGCTAACAACAATAAATAAAATAAAAATATGTTTAAATTTTTTATTTTTAAAAATTCAAAAAATATTCTAATATATAGTTTAAAGCAGAGATAAAATTGGTAGGAAGAAATATCCAACCATGCTAATTCTACTAACCACAAATCAAAAAACTAAAGAAGAGATAAAATTGGAGAGCAAAGATCAAATTTATGTTATATTCCTATAATGTCAATACACACTTATTGAACATTCCGATCCCCAACAAGCCCTACAAGTGACTTCATCCTAATAGAGGAGACATTCTAGCTCTTTAACCACATGAGTTTTTTAATTTTTCGTTTGTCCCCAAAAAATTGCTAACAGTGAGCATGTCGTACAATTAAAAGAGAAGATTGGTACAGCTTGGAGATGCAAATTCTTATTTAAGCTGGTGGCTGAAGCTCATAGCTTCGTGGTTTGCGTCTCATTTTGAGTTCAAATGCTTGCAGTTGTTTGATGATTGGAACTGCCCTAAGAAGAAGGGCTCTTCTTATTTTGATTCTATTGTTAAGGATTGTAAAAACCTTGCTTTGCACTTTGATTCTTTTCCTTTACTGTTTGTGCGTAGGAGCATTAATGAACGCTAGCACTTTCCCCAATTTTATTTGGGTCAAAGAGACTCCTTTGAATCTTCTAGCTTTTATTGATTTTGATGTAAGGCCTCAGTGCCTACTACCTTTCATTGAATGAAATTCCATTTATTTTAAAAAAGAGTTTGGATGGGGGCAAATGCAATGACTCCCTCGCTGCTGGTGGTGACATTTTTAACACCGACTCCTCCTTCCTCCTTCATAGAGAACTAAAGTGTGCTATTCTATTCAGTCTTAAAAATATACATCTGAAACAGAATCCTATGGTTTTATACATCTACCCAACACTACTAATGCTTCTATATTTCCGATGGATGGATGGATCAAGCAATGTTTTAGCTCTCATTAAATCTTTACAACAATAACCAAGGCAATCTGCTATTTCTCTTTGTAAAACTCGCGAACATGACAACACCATGCAATTAATTGTATTCAAATTACAAAAAAATGAATATTGGCGAGAATTACCGTGGATTGAAAGTGGGATGGAAGATGCAGCGAAGCTATCCAGACGGCGGTGGCATGAATCAATTTCCATATCCCGAAGGAAACAGAGAAACCTGATTCTGATTCTGATGAAAGAGCATTTAGGAGAAGGCAAATGACAAGTTTGTGCGTGAATCTAACGAATTGGATTGGAGAATGAATGAGATCCTTCAACTTTCATCAGATTCACACACAAACCTGCAATTTCCCTCTCCTCCGCTGCGCTGCGATCTAGTAACGCGGCGCGTATTTAAATGCGATGGGAAGATCTTGTGGTCCCAACACCCTCCAAGAGTTAATCCTGGCCGTAGGATCAGCGGTGGGGTCAAATATGACGGCAAGTTGTACAGAAACGAAACGTTACTTGGCGGCACTGTGATGTGCTAGTTCGTTTCATTCTAAAATAAAAAATAAAGAGATGCTGCGATAAGATTAAGCGGAGTATGATCTACTCTAGCTGAAATATTAAATGATATTTTATTAGTAATAATAATAATAAAGCTTTACATTTTTTCTTTTTTAGATAATAGTATAAGAGTTCAATTACGGACTTAGGCTCTCCATGTTAAAAAATAAAGAACTTAATTTCGATGCACTTGAACTATTAAATAATTTTACACTAACAATTAGTTATATTGGATCCTTTTGTGTTTGTTTAAAAATAAATGATTTTAAAATTGAATAAAAAATTAATTGTATTCAAGCATTTTTTTGGAAATCATAAATTGGTTTGTGATTGTGTATAAATATAAAAATAAACAAGAAATAATTAAAATTTTTTAGTACAATAAGCAAAGAAAAAGAAGAAAGCCGCAACACGCTTGCTCCTCAGGAAGAAGGAACCCCGCGAGATCAACAGACAGCAAAGGACGCACTCCGAGAGGGGATCCTCAAAGAGCACAAACAAGAAAGAAATAATTAATTATTTCCAGGCTACTATAATAGCTTAAAGAATAATAATTTTTTTTTTCAGATTTCACTTTTTATCAAAAACATACACAAACATGCTTAAAAACTATACATAAGAGTACCAACGGTGGTTGGTTCGATGGTTGGTTCGAGTGGTACATATTTGATTTTTGTTAAATAAGGTCTCGAGTATGGATGTTCTCAATTTAAACAGAATTGTATCTAGTAGAAAATACCTATAAGCACCAAAAAAGATATATATATATATATATATATATATATATATATATATATATATATATATATATATATATATTGACACCAAAAACCTCCAAAACATTCTGGATAACGTGGCGCCTCCTGATTGGCCACATGGCATATTCTGATTGGTCTGCATCAGATGCATGTTGGCAGGGCTACAGGGCGCGTGGGAGCGTGGGCGCGAGTGAGCGCACTCGTCCCTGATCTCGATTCGCGCATGCGGCGCGTAGAGGAGAGTGGACGAAACCTCCCTCACCGTTGTCGGCGCGTGGGATGTGCTTCGGCGTCAGAATTTCATTTTGGAAACGGTTCTGGAATCCTCACAGCCTCAAGACGTCACTTATATCATCAAATTATGATTTAGAGGACTTTGAAAAATGACCTATTTCTTTAGGGAGATTATTCGCATGGCATGTTGAGTCTCTTCCATAGTTTTGATGCCATCATCTTACTCGTGTGAAAATGGTCTCGTAGAAGCAATGATTCAGTGGTTAGTGTGCTCACTGTCAAATGAAACAGAGAGGAAAGATTTGGTGGTTGGTTTGAGTAGTTTATGGTTGAAATGAGAAGATGAACTCAGTGATGGTGGTGTGGTAAAGAAGGTGTTGTTGTGTTTGTTTTCTCTAGCAGAGGAAGAAGAACCTGGCGTGAAGTGGCTGGTTGTGGTGATAGAAGAAAAATGAAGACATGGAGATTAAGTTGTGTGTGCGCTAAGTGCATGGGAATTTTTGTCATTCAAGAGAAGAAATGATTAGCATAAATAGATGAAGTGGAGTAGCAAAGAAAGGACTGGATGCATGTAAAACAAGGTGAGACAAGATGGAGGAAAACATGATACAAATGAGCCCACCCTCATAATGAAAAAGAAAAACTTTGAAAAGGAAGAAGAAAGTAAACTTATAGTAGTGCAAGGCGGCTGAAATTCATTCAGCAACTGATTGGGGAAGCATGTTGCAGGAGCCTTGAAGTTAAAAGCCTAAGAAGATTCGAGGGTGTAGGGCGCTGGTAGAATAGTGCAGGTTGGAAGTATAGAGTTTATGTGTGTGTTATGGGTACATATGGTACATAAAATATCATCTTTTATCTTCCTAAAATTCTCATAAATTAAATTTGAGATCATAATATTATTTGGAATAATATTCTTGAGTTTGTATTGTTCAATTCTCACTAACTTAAGCATTTAAATTTAATTTGATTAAGTTCAAGTACTCGTATAATTAAATGAGACTTAATTCAGTTCAAACTTATTTATCTATGGAATAAAATCATAATAATCCATATATATTATTTTTAATATTAACCAATTAATTTTTATCATGTAATTTATTTTTACAAGTATTTTTAAGGTACTATAATTATATATGTACCGTCAATATATTTTGTCTAAATAATATTTACACGTCTTTCTAATTTAGCTAATTAGTTTTAATATTATATTTATTATACAGTATTATTTTCTATTAATAAAAATACGGGATGTTACATGTTCCGGAGTTTAATTCTGGAAACACAACTTAAACGATGGTAATTACTAGGTGAATAGGTGGTGTGGTTTTGGGTGTGGGTGAGGTTTGCATTAACTTGTTAGTGTTGATTGCAATGTAAGTCTCACATTGCTAATGTTGATGAAGGAAGAAAGATGTCAAAGAAAACATCTTTGGGAAGTCTCACTTTCCCTAGCATGGTGAAAGGTGGGGAAATCCAAGGTTATATATAAAAGATTAGGAAACACTTTAATCTTATATTTGTGTTTATTTTTTTCTTATGCTATTGTTTTAGAGTATTGTGAAATGTAGTTTAAATATTTTATTTAAAGGGTGTGAGTTTATTAGAGTCATGAGGTGGTTGAGGGTGAAGTCTATGTGCTTCAACAATTTTTTCATAGTGATTATTCTCTAGTTGCCGGTTTAAATAATTACTGTAATTTTTCTGATTGTGCTTATTTTATTTATCAACTTCCATAAATTTTAGGTAAATATTCAGAAATGAATCCCGGCCTCAGAATATTTCGTTTGATCAGGGGTCATGTAGCTTAGAGGCCCATTTCCTTGATTTATTTTGTCACGTTCTTTATGTTTTTTTGTTCAGGAATGGACCAAAACAACTTTTTGTTCGGGTGAAAGCTCACTTCTAAAGGTATTGCTCGATCCAATATATTATTTCTTGGGCCTTATAAATCATCGTAAAAAACAAAAAGTGGTGTTTTTTTTTGTGATTAAAAAAAAGTAGTGTTGTGATAAGGCTCAGAGGAAAAGATGGTAATTGACAAAAATAAAATGATGGTTCCTAGTTATCCAACAGCAGAAAGTGTTGTTTAGAGAGTTAAAAAATAAAATGATGGAGTAATGATTTGTGATTGAGATTAAATTAAATTATCTCTCAAGATTTTGATTTTCAAAAGCTTCTGGCGTTTCTAGTAAGAATTGGTAGGTCCAGAGCTCCACCTAAAAGTGATTCTTCCAAAGCGGAAATTTAAAATATTAGAATTTCTATTGGTATTATTTTCAAGTGTGAACTGTTGTTGGCTGGTGAGATGAATGAAACTGAATGTAAGTTTAACAAATTTAGGTAGTGGCAAGATCACATGATCACTCTTTCTCATGATGTATCTAATCTTTATCACTAAAAGCCATGGATTTTGAACATTTCCAACGCCATTTTGCATTCAAGTGGGACTCACACAAGCACTATGATACCTATGCCCAATAAATAATAGTAGGTCAAACCAATTAACTAGCTAGCTCCTTTTGTCACCAAGGTGAAAAGGAAAATTATCCCCCCACATGCATATGATTTACCTCATTTATTAATAGAATAATTCTAACTCCTATTATTTATTTTTCTCCTAATTACTGAATAAAAAATATGAAAGAATTTTTATAATTTTAAGATACTAAATTTATTTATTAAATTTTTACTTTAATAACTATATATTAATCGTATAAATAAGTTTTAGGTAAACATTCAATTACATTTTATTATATTAAAATTTTTAAAAATAGAAAGGTAAATCATAAAATATGATTCGATATATTTGTAAATTATTTGCATTGCAAGTAGTTATCTTTTCTATAAACCAGAAATATATTTTCATATATACAAAATTATAAAACTATTTCAAAATTAAATCTCATGTCAGTTCAATAATTGATGATGGGATAGTACTTGTTCATTAACTTCGCTATCTTTTAGACCATATTTAGTTATATGTTGGTCTTAATGCAAACATACATTTATTGTACTGAAAATTTTGACTAGTCACTTAACTCATCAATGGTCAAATCATAGTTAATCAATTGTAATTAAATAATATTTTTAATATTATTTACTATAATATAATTACATAAGATATTAGAAAGTTTAGATTAATTAAATTTCAAAATATTATATGTTGTTAATCTTATGTAATTTATCTGGAATGATAGTTTTTTTAGTTAACTGAACCGATCAGCAGATTGATTCCTATAAGATCAGCTGGTTTAGTTCAGTTTTCTTAATAGTGATGCATTAACGTTCCTTTTAAAATAAGAAAGTGAAAGGAACTCTTTTAAATTAAGATGAGAAATTTTCATTCATGTCGCGCATAATGTATTCAAATGCAGAGTTAAGTGTGTGTATGCATAAATGTTGAGTGAATGTAAACGAGCGTTTGCCCAATCTAACTCTTAACATTTGTTGGCTTTATACCTTGTGTTTTGGCCGACCCAAATGGGCACAGGACCAACATCATCCTAGTCGGCCCATAGTGTTCACTATCAAGTGAACGTCGCGTTGGTTAGCAACGTCGACCAAAATGAAGCATTTACTCGTCCAACAACTTTCTGGAGAAAGGCAAAACTGACAGAGTTAACGATCCAAAGAGCGCTCAAGCATAGTCATCATCTTGAATTTGCAAGTTGGGTACCCAGAGTAAGACCCGGATAACTTAAGGAATATTTAAATTAATTAAATTATGACCTCGAATATTTTAAACGCTACTAAGCGTGTCGCTAGTATTTAATTAATATTACGCACTTAATATTAGTGGCGTATAGTTTCTTTTGATAAACGACGTTAGCATTGAGTTACAAACGTTTCGTAATTATTCGCGAGTACAACTTTCGCTTATTTTTCAATTCCTTGACCATTTAAATCATTTAAGTGATAATAATTTAAATCTTTTATTTAGTCTCCTAGAATAATGAAAATAGTAATATTTCATTATTACTATAAAATCCCCCTTTCTCTTTTGAAATTCAAAATTTCCTCTTTAGATATATTTAAAAAAAAAAATCAACAATAAGTTTCACTATCTCTTTGGATCTCTAGCCAATAAGGATTGAGGAGAATCCCCTCCACCCAATAAGAAATTGGTAACACTTCACTCCTTCTCCCCTCTATCAATGGTAACCCTACTCTCCCTCTCTCCTCACAAATCAATCGTCCCTCTCTCTTCTCATATGCACCCTCTCTCTTTCTCACGCTCCTTTCTTCTCCCTTACACTCCTTCTTACACAAGCATGCCCAGGGGTAGGGTAGAGTTCCAGGACCATGTACCTTTATGCGGTCGCCATGCGTGGCATCATAGGAGGTATACCAGAGTAGGATGTTTGGGTCGGGGTTTAATTGTGACAACATGATTCATTTTATAAACGAGTATGTTGATTACAAAACTATTTTGTTGATGATGTTCACCTAACCATGTACCCTATACGTTTTGTCGAACTGGGTTTACATATATAAGTAATGCATGTTGTCTACAGTACGTCTTAGAAAAAGAAAAAAATATGCTTGCATTTCCACATACATCTTTGAAAGGTAACTTGCACGTTTATTTACTGTTCATTCACTACAGTAACGACTTGAAAATCGGGGTGTTACACCCAGACCTTGTGTCTCAATGAAGAAGGAATCTTAAGTTGGATACTCCTCTGATGACTCGTGGGTGGAGAATCTGCAAGTTTTGATTTAAAAAAGGAGTCAGTAAAACCCTCGTTAGAGGAAGCTTCACACCAACCTCTCTCAAGTTTTTTGATAATTTCAGTTATCTCTTCGTTACATCGTTTAAGCTTGTACCCAAGTTTTTCTTATTTCTCCTATACATTTGGAAGCAGTTCCACGCTTTGTAGAGGAGTTGGAGAAATCTTGATGGCGAGTTCTAAGTTAGAATCATTATCAGTGCTAACATAACTCTCATTCTCCCCTCATAAATGAAACCATTGAACTAAAAGAAAAATGGGAAGTGAGGGTATACCACGAGAAGGAGAAACTTTAAAAAGTGAAGAAAGAAGGTTGGATGATCAACCAACAACGTCTATAATCTAAAACAGAGAGGTTTACACAAGTCACAATTCTTCAAATTTTTTGAGATAAGTTTAGTGTGACATACTAAGTATTAACATGAATGTTTATAAAAGGGAAAAGGAAAGGGATCATCCTCTAGAATGTTCCCCTAAATTTATAATTTTAAAAAAGAAATGTGAACAATGTCAAAACCTAGGGAGAAACATTAAGTTGATAAGACAACTATGTTAAAGGTCATGAGTTTATTTTACGCATTTATGATTTAGTCTTGAATGTCAAATAGTAACTGACAAGATACGATTGCTCCTAATCATGGTGGTATAGGCTTCAAAACTTAAAGAACTGACGAAACTTAAGAAAATGAATATATTATCTTAGTCATATGTTAAGATAAAGTGAACTTTTTATCTCAACCTAAAAATGGTTTTAATTTTTTTATCTCAGATTGCTTTTAACGGTTTTCGAATTACTTTTTACTCGAAAAATGCTTTATAAATTTTGGTTTATCCCAGCCTAAATGACCACAATGCCTGACATCGTCCTGGTCTCCCTCCGAGATTCACAACCAAGTGAATGTCGTGTTGGTTAGCTAGGGTGACCAAAATGAAGTTTGCCAGGCAAAGACAAAGCTCACAAAGTTTAATGATTCAAAGACCGTTGAAGCTTAGTCATCATCTTGGAACTATTCACAATAGGCAAACTAAGGTTAAACGTCTCTGATAATGTTCATATCGATCTCTATAAATACATGTTTGATCATTCATAAACTTAAACATTGCTCATTTTCTACATATTGCTATTATAAGACTTGAAGACATTCTCTCTAATCTTAAACTGATTTAAGCGTCGAAGTGTATTTTGTAGATATATCAATTATCATGGATTCACATTGCTACGTCACACTTTACCCTCAGTGTCTACCGTGTACCACCACACTTGAAGCAAATGAACACTTCCCTCATTTTTTAGAAGAACACCTTAAAAGGTGTGTAAATGTATAATAGAAGAGGGCCGAGTGAAAAACAGACGGATGGTAGGAAGGAAAGCTTACGGACCAACATAGCAGGCAAATGTCAGCGTGGCACCCTTATACAAATAAAATACAGAATAGGAATAGAGCCCATGAACGGAAAGGAACATTTCTAATCTACGCCAGCACCAAGTCATAGGCTGTTCCTCTTCTTTCACCATTTATGCAACGTACTGATTTTTTCCATGTTATACCCTCTTGTAGCAAAATCTTAAAGCTTCAAAATAGTGATTGAGATGTATCACAAATGCACGCCAAAACAATCTATTCGATCAAATAATAATGCTACAATTTGTTTTTTCATAGTGAAAATTGTCAGAAAATTTGCAAGCTAGCACACGAAAACTTTCCTTCACTCTAGCCGGAAGAAGACAGTGAGATGTGGGGCTGAGTTGATTGAATTCCAGATACAATGATAGAAAGGAGAATGTTACTGTTTACAAAGATTTTTAGCAAACAAAAAATTCCAATTCACGAATTGGATTTAAAAGTGTATAAAATGAACTACACGAATTTTAAAGATCTACAATACAATTTTTTCAACCTAGAAACTTTAAAGAAATAAAAGATACTAAGAAACAATAAATTTCGACCCAGAAAGGGACGAACAAGTGCAGAAATTTAAAGAATAGAATAATCAAATTACATGAAAGATTAATGAAACAAAGTAAACTTGCAAGAAATTAACATTGCGTTGAAGGTAAATGGTGTCGAAATACACATTTCTAGTAGTTCCCAATAAGTGTTCTGGAGTCACGTTCATTTGGACTTTTGCAAGCAATGTATGGTTTTAAGAGTTATGATTTTCAAACCCTTATTACAATTTACAAAGTACTATTTATAGATTTTGAACAATAACTACCAACATCGGCTAACTACTTTGGAATAAACACGTGTTTCTTGATCTATCTTCGTCAACCGTCTTCAACTATTCCACGTGTCTTCAATTTTGATTTCCTTTCAACTGCACAAATGCTGATCAGCTTAATATGTTTTCGACTAATGTAACATTCAATAAATGTCTTTTGACTAAGTTAATGTCCTATTTCGACTAAACCATGTATTGGTCGAGAAACACATGAAATCTTTTCTAACACTTAGCCATTTTCTAGTCAGAAATCAACTTGTCTGAATCAAAAAAACCCCAACATGCACTTAGTAATATTTTAGGCTAGCAGTTACATACTGAGTAAATTAGTAACTATCTCGTGTATATTATGGACATATTTGTGTGTACACATATAAATATATATATATATATATATATATATATATATATATATATAAGTACAATATAAAAAGTAGACTTAAATACATTTTTAGTCCCTGCAAAATATTTTATTTTTATCTTTCATTTATGAAATTTTTTATTTGATTTTCAATCCTCCGATAAATTGATGATCATGTTAATTTAGAGCATAATTTTTCTTTCGAAAGAAATATAGTGATTACGAGTGTTAATATTAAGTCAAACTTTATGTTAAACTTGGAAACTCATTTAAAAGCTAACTCAAATTAAAATAATGTGATATGAATATTTTTTGTTTTAAAAATATGAAACACGAAGTTTCACAGGCACTCACGAGTTGGATTTAGCTAAATGGCGGAGCTTCTCTTGCCTTAAATTATGTCAATCTTCTAGAAGGTCTTCCCACAGATTGAGAGAGAGAGGGGGAAGAAGATTTGATTCATTATTTATTTAATTGGGGTCATGAAAAGGATAAGTTCAGCACTCCAAGTGGGTCATTTGTAATGAAAAGTAACGGTTAGGTAGGGTAACAAATCTTGTAATCAAATATCCATGAATCATGAGGCTTTCATCAACCACTAATGCTTCCAATTAACCATTTCTTTTTCAGCTAATGGCCCGCCAATAATGGAGCCATCGTTGTTACTTGTTATCGATAACACAAACCAAGATGCGGCTTCAATTTTATATAAAACATAAAATTAGCAAGGAGCTTTCTATTTTTCTCGGTCCAACAGATCAAAAAAATAGTCTTAGGCCTTAAAGAAGAACTCCTAGAACATCTAAAGAAAGCAACTCAGTCATTCCAATTAAGAGGGATTCAATGAACCATAAGCGCATAAGTTACTTGGGTTCCCAAATTAGCAAGTGCATTAGTTGTAACTTTTTCATCATGAAGAATGTGCTTAAATGGAATTTTTCTAGATAGCTAAACCAATGACTCAACGCGTCTTAAAATAACACTATATTGATGTTGTGTAGCCACCCCCATAGTAATGAGATTGATAGCTAATGTAGAATAAGAGGAGACAACAATCTTACCGAAACTAGCTTTCTTAAAAGTAAGAGGCCCTCAAGAATGACCATCGATTTTGCCTTCAAGATAAACTAGCTTTCTTAAAAGTAAGAGGCCCTCAAGAATGACCATCGATTTTGCCTTCAAGATTTCAAAATAACCAATTCTTCCACAAAATCCCATAAGCCAAGTATCAAAACATCCCCCACAAGACCACCAAATCTTTATCTTCCCGTGTTCACAAGAGAGTTGCCATCTGCGTTCAAGGCCACCCACCCCAGCTGGAGGCCGCATCCAAACCACCAACCGTGGAGAACTAGACATAGCAACATTAGCAAACACTACATGCACTTGTTGAAGCATCTCTCACGGTCTATGAATCAATGTAATAGGTTAAAACATACCCCTAACAAAGATTGTCACATCTGCCCTTCCAAATCATCCACAGAACAACGACAAAGAACTAGTGACGAAAAACAGGAATGGAAGAGAGCCACTCCAAGAACAATTCAGCAATAAAGAAGTTTAAAAACTGACCAAAATGCAGCTCCAACCAAACCTGACGAGCATCAAGACAGTCCTCAAGACATCAATACCTCGAGCATCAACTTACACAACAGACAAATATCCTAAGGTAGAACTCCTCGATGATAAAGTAGGGAAACTATATTTAAAGCCCCATGACATGCTTGCCAAAGGAACACACGAGCCCTCTTGGGAACCTACAAACGCCAAATCCATTTCTAGCCTACATGAGGAAGAGTCATATCAGATCAGCAAACCAACCAGTCAGAAATAAACATTTAAATCTATCATAGATGTGATAATAAGGATCATATAAAATTTTAAAAAATATAATATAAAATAAAGATTAAAAAATGAAAAAAAATTAATATGTATTAAAAGATTAAAAATTATGATAAGAATTTGATTAAAATACTAAGTAAGAATTTTTTTGAAATAATTTAGTAATAATTATTAACTTTAGAGAATATAAATTTTGATATTAAGAATATTCTAAAATATATAATTATAAAAAATTGTTCTTGTCGGACCAAATGACCAAAAATAATTATTTGTTTGATCAAACACATAACTTTTACGTTCTAATCAACTAGTCCAACATTTGGAAGAAAAATTAGCGCCATCTATAAAAAAAAAAAACTTGTAGATAAATTCTCATTACCATGAATGAAACATGTCATAAGCAGCATTCTCACGGAGACTCTGTTCCAAGTCACCAAGAGGTTCTTGAAATTCCACAATCAGAAAAAGGAGAAGATTCTTCTCGTCGAGAAGTAATTGGGAACCATACCCTTGTTCTCGATGGTTTTGTCAAGTGATTAGAGCGTTGTATCGATGAGTTGAAAAAATCTACTTATGCTTCACATACGCACAGAAAATAAGATTCTCAAGTTGCTAGGAGCTCTATTTGTCATGAGCGAATAAAGAATCATTGGAGAAGAGAAGAATTTGAACATAGCCACGCAAGAACATTGACTCGTCATGAAGGATTTTCTAGCCAAACAGTTGGAATTTTGGCTAAGATTCAAAATCATTTCTCTAAGGAGATTATTTTAATATATGTTACCAAAGGATTCAAGAAACCAAATCAGATAGATACATATGTGGGAGAGAAAGATTCAACCGAGCATCTAGATGACTTCATCACATTTGTGTCTTTTTATAGAGCTACAAATGTCCTGTGTTTGTAAAAATTTGATTTTGAGAAAAGGGCGCAATGTTGGTTTAATCTCTCCTTTTTATCTTAATTTGCGTTTGTTCTTCTTGGCCTCTTCAATCTTCCTCTCCGCTCTTCCTTTTCAATCTTTCAGTTTGCTCTTCCTCTTTGTTCTTCGAGTTTGATTTTCTGTTTCTAATTGTGTTTGGCTTTAATATGAGTTTAATTTGGTTTGGGGTTGGGATTATAGTTTATGGGTTAATAAGGTAATTTGATGTGGAAAAAATGAAATTTAAAGAAAGAATTCACAGAGGCTTCATTAAAGACGTGACCATTTCACGTTGGACTGGTGAAGCCATATGACAAGATCACTAGACCATCACTTCCGATTAGGATCAAAACTGGGTAACTTCCTGAACATTAGAAATTAAATTCAAACTTTAGTTGGGTAAGAGACCATTTCCAAACTTCTCATGAAAATCTTAATTAACTCTAAAAATTATGGCGAACGTTTCAATTATTACAGTTGTCAAGTAGTGATTGTTCCTTTGTTAAATTGATGTTATTTATTGTTAATTAGTAATTAGTTGTTGGACAGTGATAGGAGGGCTCCATTTTGATGATCGAGTATCTAATGTGATATTATGAATAGAGAGCACAATTAAGGAAAATATTACTACCAGGGCAATTCTTGCGCGTTTTCACATGCAGTAGAGAACAAGAAATGGAATATACATTAAAATAAAGAAATATGGTAGACGTGGCATGTTGCAGATAGAATAAATAAATATTTATATTTATAGAAATTGAGCGAGGCATAAATATTAAATAATAATAAGCAGCGTGGATTGCAGACCCCGGTCAATTCCGGGACCGGTGCGATGTGAGACAGTGATTGTAAGAGAAGACGCTGACGTATCGCGAGAAAGACAAATTCAGTTTTTAATTTCTTTATCTAGTTTCTTTCTTTATTCAGCTCCCCAAACGTATCCCAGAAGCAACCCCAATTCGTCATTAATGGAGGACGGAGTAACAATGCAGATATCCTCTAGTTCCCTATCTCATTTATAATTATAAGTTTTTTAGATTTAATATTTTAAGATTAATAAAATTAGTTACTAGCAATAAATTTATAAAAAAAATTATGAACTTTTCTAGATTATTCATGAATTTCTCTCTTCAAGTTACAATTTTTTTAAATCACATTATTTTTTTCATATTAAGTATAAGAGTAATTTTAGGGGGAAAATATCAAATGCTTTATCAATATAATAAGTGACTTATATTTAAGGATAAAAAAACTTTTAAGAAAAAATGATTTATAAATGATGACGGAATGAGTACTAATTTTTTTTGTACACAATGGCTAAGACAACATAAATGAGTAATTTATTAAATAGTTAATGATGTAATAATGTCACAATAATCCAACAAAAGAGGTTACAATGATTAAATAAACTCCTAAAGACAAGAAACCCAAAAGGATAGTACTTATAAGAGAGACTAGATCCCTCCATAGGCTGATTTATCCCTGCTCTAAAGCTATTTTTGAGATTAAACTCACCGAACAAAATATGTTCTGATACCATGTTAAAAGAAGCAATGTAAAGAAAGAGGGAGAAGAGGAAGAAGAAAGGGGAGGCGGAAGTGCGCTTGGATTTACATCGTTAATAATTTATTGATTATTAAAAATACAAAATACTTACTCATATTTATAGTATTAAGCACACCCCTAATTCCAATTAATTAAAAGAAAACTAAATAATACTCATAATCCAAATTAAATAAGAAACAAACCAATTTTAGTAATAACCTAAATTATTCTAACATCAGACCAAATATTATAATATGCTCTAAGATACGATCAAGATATTATAAGATATCTTGTTTATATTCTTACAATTTTTAACTTAAGATTTTTCTACTTGCCCTATCATGCCCATTACATCTTGTGTTCAAACAAGGACAAATGGTGTGAACTTCACAGCTTATAGGACATAATACTAATTAATGTCAAGTTCTTCCACTACAAGAATAACGCTCATTAGCGTCAGCTTCACCCAATTTAGCGTCAACGTCGTGGTTTTCGCATAAGCTAATGCTAGATGCTAGAAGCCTGACAAGATGATTGACGTTATTGGACTTTTTTTTGTTAGCGCCAGTTGTATAGATTGATGCTATTTACGAAGCTTAGCCTCAGCTTGACTAATGCTAACTTATAAAATGCAATTTTTGTACAAAAACACAAGTTGATGCTAATGTTGGCTGATAATGAAAATTTTGCTATGAGCTGTAGTCATTTCCTCGCTGCTTTAGAGTCTCTAAGCTCATAAGTATTGCGTCGTCTTAACAATACTCTCACATTGGAATGTTATGTAGTTTGGTTAATCCATCCTAAACTTCTTAGCATCTCGATACTAGGGGCATCGGTAAGCCAACACGATATCCACCAGCTTAGAGACCCTCAAGCAGTTATGAAATGATGTAACTCTTAATCTAAGTTGCATTGTCAAATAAAGATAATCTGCCTATTTGTGCATTAAGCATGTGAGGACATAGTGCACTCAAGGGATTCACAAGTACTTTTTTGTATATAAAAGAACGTCCCTGTTTTTTGTATAAACTTAATGGGTCTCCTGGTGTTCGGTTCTCTTGGTGTCTAGTTTTCTTGGACAATTGGCTATTTTGCCTCTCCAACAATTTACGGTCATGCTCATTTCTGTATAAGCTCATATTTTCATCCTCTCACAAATCAATTTAATTCCACGAAATTCCTTCTTCTTCGATGATGGCTGCTAGAGGGGTTGTTAGTGACTCTTCCAGTAGTTGGGTGAGAGGTTTCTCTAATTTTAAGGGTGAACTAGACATCCTTCTGGTTGAAATCTTAGCATTTATGTGAGGCATCAATCTTTTTTTGGGAGGTGGGGTATCATAAGGTTATTTGCTGACAATATATCCTTAAGTTGTTTCTATCTTGCCGAGTGGAAGGGTTTTCACTCAACGGATAAAAGTTACTCCAGGGATAACAGACTGATCTTCTACCTGCATAATTATGCAGCTCAATTGAGTGTTATTTCGCACCTTTTTCACTTGCGGTGGGAAGTGGACTTGCCGCATATATATCCTAAGGGAAAGCAATAAGGTTGCAAAGATATGGCTAAGGAGGTTTGGCATGATATATAAGTTGTCCATGCATTTGTGAACCATCTCTCCTATATGTGTTTGGAATCTGTTAGGTACGGATCAGGGAAGTTTTGTGTAGATTTCTTTTAGTCGCTAGTTTTCCTTGCAACTTTTCCTATAGAAGAGGCCTCCAAATTTTCCACATTCCCTTGAGAACCGCTAATGTAGTTGACAAACTGTGTTGGCTATATAACAAGGATGGAAGTTTCTCCGTCAAATCAGGATACCACATAGCCTACTCCCTAGCTTACCCTTCTGCCAACTCGGGAACCCCTACTAGCCTCCACTTTAACCCTCTATGGAAGTACCTATGGCAACTACAAGTCACAAAAAAAGTAAAAACGTTCCTATGAAAGTGTTGTGTAGGAGCCTTCTCCACAATGGCTAATATTTATAGAAGAACCATCGTGCAAGACCCTACTTGTCATATTTGTAAACTAAGTGAAAGAATCAATCAGTTATGCACTGCTGGAGTGCCAATAGACATACAAAGTTTGGTTTGTCCCCCTATCCAACTAAGGTCCTCCTTGGACCCCCCCAAACTTTGAGGACTGGTTATTAGATAAATTAGAGAGACTAAGACCCGTCCTTGATCTAGGTCCTACAAACACCTCTAACATTTCCCCGACTATCTAGGGGATATGGAAAGAGCGAAATGACAACTATTTTCAAAACAAAAACCCTAACCCAGTATCTACAGTGGCTAAGATCTGATCTTCTAAGAAACTATACAATTCAATCCCAGAAAATAGTGAACACCACAAGACAAATAGCAAGGGCAATACAAGATCTAACTTGGTTTCATGCATATTGCCTAGTGGGCTTTATCTGTAAGTGCTGTTTAGGCATGTTGGAATGAGCTAAAATACCATTTTCGACCAAAAAAATAAAAAACAGTAAAATAAATTACTGAGTTTTTTTATCTTCTTCTCTACATATCTTTTCTTTTTCATTTTTCTGTTTACACTTTCTCTTTTATACCAAAATATAGTGTATGAGGTAGTACATGACATGGTTATGACGGTAGGTACAAAAAGTAGAACACAAGCTTGGATTGGATTTGATATGTGAGGGCATGTATTACGGGATGGTGTATACCATTACCAAGTGTACGTGGCATATGAAGTGATCCCGTGAAGGGTACAAGGAACATATCCCCCCACGTGCGCGACTTCAAAGTCAGGAAACACTGATTAGCTTTTTTTGTTGCTACAAACATTATATTTCAGCGAGTTTTAATTTTTCACATTATACTTTTTTTTCATTTTATTTTTAATCATTTTGTTTTATCACATTATTTAATATCTCTTACCAAGTGAGTTGCACTTCATCCTTTAAATACGTGGCTAAGAGTTGAAACTCGATAAAAAATTTATTAGTTAATTTTCTACCGTTTAATGCGCTGAAAAGTGGAATAACTGTCAGCAATACCGGATAAAATGTTATTTATAACAAGTTTAAATCCAGTAAAAATAAAAGTTTTGGGTTGAAAATATATATTAAAATTTATGCAGGTACAAAATGCAAATGGGACCCATCAGTCCTTAAAGAGCGGCCACCGTGTGTCCTGGTTTGGGTTGCTGTCGCTAAAAGGAAGTAGCTACCATTGATCATGCCAATCTTCCTTTTAAATTTTCTACGCAAATCCTTTTGCGCCTACCCAATCCATTCTCATTACTTTTCAAATTTTCTGGAGCTGTTTCTAGAAATACTTTTTTAATCAATGGAATCCCTCTTAAACCGTGAGTTTTGGATTTCAAGTTTGAAACCACTTTTTTTCTTCTTTTCTTTCTAGTGTAGTTTTAGGCAGTCAAATTTTGTATCCTGCATTAATCACGTGGATCGTATATTTGTATGTCTATTTAGTATATTTTAATTATAATTGTTTCATATCGTGTAAAAAGAATCATAAGATTGTGATTGAAGTGATTCATAAATATATACATTTTCGATTCTTCAAAACAAAGTATATTGTTATTTTAATCCTTATTTGGATTTTATTTATTTATTCCCACATTAATATGGATAAAATATTTATATACTTTTTATTAGGGGCTATTCTTTTGCTTTTTTTATATTTGGATATCAGAAATAGATGGAGAAATCCAAATAATTCATCCAAACATGCTCCATAGGATACCTTAAGTAACCCTCATCATTAAAAACGCGTATGGAGATACATTAATATATATGAGCGATTCTGACCTTGGCACAGCCAGAGGGAACAAAGCCAGAGGGAACAAATAACTGAATCCCCTTGTGCTTCCCAACAATTCAGCGAACATATGGTTCATTTCCACTTAATTGACTAACACCATCTTAACTAAATGTCACGTACATCTTCAATTCAACAAAATCATTTTACACCATTATAAACTTAGATAAGTGTTATGGAGCAAACCCTAAAAGCCGAATGACGAAAAAGCAAAGAGACTTTTGAGATTACACTAAGTGGAAAACGAACATACATTAAATAACAAAGACTCCTCCTGTATAGCTAGCCGAGAAGTTTCACAAACTAAGTCTAGATACATTGTTCCCACCGGTTAGTTGCTAGCTAAGTCGCATGGAATGTGGAGTGGATTTCGGGACCACCGGTTGAGACGGCTTGACTTGCCGAGCACCCCAGTTCCTCTACGCTTACCATCTAGGGTTGGGCCTCAACTCCTACCAGGTCCTCGTGATGGGCTGGGCCTCCGAACTGTCAATCCCTTATACTTGGGCAGCCTGCTCCATAACCCCAACGATCCAATAAGATAGCGAATGAATATTCAGTTTCACTGACATCCATAAGACACTAGTAATTTGCGACGGTTTTTAACTGATCGAGTATTCATCAATCATTTGTCCACTCAAACGTGAACATGAAGAAGCATTAGGGCCGGAGTGGGAAGTATGGGGACCATGAGATTAAAGAGATTGAAACGGGACAAAGGAGCATGGCCTTTATTTGCGGGGTACATTCAAATGAATAGGTCATGTACGGCCAGGTACACACACAGGAGCGTTTCCTTGGAGAAAATTCAAGAGATTAATACTTATATTGTTGCAAACAAATGAATTTTGAACGGACTAAAAAAACAAAGTGCATAGTACTATACTACTATCGCAATTAATGAGTGATGGGGAAAATAAGAGAAAACGGACCCTCCTATGTGGTTAACCACGCCATGCTCATTTTCCCTAATTTATAAATGATTGCTTTCTTGTACATAATGTACTCTCCCCTCTTATTTATTGATTTTTTCCATCTTCTTTGATTTACAAACACAATAATCTACATGTCCACGAAAAACAAATCTTATGGCTATTTATATAAAGAAATAAATATCTTCAGACGCGTCAGAATGTACAAATGGATCATGACCATGCTTTCACTCATGATATATACACAAACGCGTGTATAATATGCTATCACTCACATACCCGTAGTAAATGACACGCTCAACAAAGGAAGGAGGCACCGAATCACGTTGCAAGAATCATCAGACACATTTGAAACCACACGTGCATGAACTTTTCCCATATCTCACAAATTACGGAAAAAAAGAGTTTCATTCATACCGGCACCGCAACTTTTTTTGTCTTTTTTTTGGTTTTTTCTATTTGGCAGTTGCTACTTTAACTTTTTCAAATTATCAACGATTGCTCTCTTGGTCTTCCTCGTGTATGTGGAACCGGAAATGAAGCTTGTTAAAGAAGCTTGTTTAACTTTAATGCAGGTTTAGTTAAACGGTGGAAAATTGTTGTGAACGAGAGTGAAAAAAGAAAACAACAGATAAATGGATAATTAGAATATTTTTATCTATAACACCACAAAATCTCTCACCACAATCAGAGATATTGTCAAAATCTTAAGTAGAAAGTGTGTCGTTCAAATTGTTAAAAAAAACAAGAAATTGCGGAAAACAAAAAAATGGGGATGTGTACCGTAAAAAATCTAGACTGATCATGCACTGCGTGGCGGATCTGGGCCACAAGGTTGACAGCCTCGCCACTCAAATATGGAGTCAACACGTGACGACCAACCCTATTGAAGCAACACCGGAATATCCTGATATCCTCGCTCAGACCGCGAAACCTAGCTTACTCGGAAAACCGCCTAAGTACAATGTATATATAGGTTAGGGTTTGAGATCCGTATCGAAGTTTTATGTTCTCAGTCAGTTCTATCCTCAGAATTGTTTCAGGAACATGATGCAACACAAGTCATTCTAGTACTACTCTCATCTAAATAGACTTAACTCCGGCATTCTGATGAGATCTAATGCATTAGTGCTACTATAATCGCATCCATTAAATAATACACGTTAAAATATGCGTTCACGCTTTTACATTTACATGGTTTCTCTTAATTTTATTCTTAATTAAACTCCTTATATTTGTGAATACTAGTTTACTAGACAACTTTGGCTGAATACTAAAGGATTAATAGCTGATACAAAATTTTAGAATAGTGAAACGAAAAAATAAAGAAAAAAGTAAAGCATAGAGAAAGTGATTATGAATTTTTGAGGATTGATCAGATTTCCAAGATCACATGCACACGAGCAAACACTATTGCAATTTGGCATTTTATAAAGAAAGGGGGAAATTTATATTGATTTAACGCCGTTAGAATCCAGAACGTGGCAGTGTATGCGGAACCCCGTTCACACTGACACACACCCTAAAACCGGTTACGCGGTCAAACAGCACGTATGAAAACGTCGACCATTGCAACTCCTCCTCATGCATTGAATGTCACCGGCTCCACGTCGTACGTACCAGTTGGATTACCTACAATTGCCGGTCAACAACTCTCCGTGTCCTTTTGTTACTGTAGGTAGATAGCCGTGAGACTAATCTTTCATGATACATTATGCACATTAACTAAAATGTAGACCAATAAACTTTTTTTCTTTTATTCATAAAAGTTGAGAATCAAACTCTCATCACTTATCTAACATACATAATAATGAATATATAGAACCACTTGATGACTCTGTGTTCCTTTCCCACACACACCCCTTTCACTTTCTTGTAAACTTAAAGCCACACACAACCCCTCCCTCTCCCTCTCTCTCTCCTCCTTCTCTCCCTCTAGAAGCTATAAACCAGATCAACCCTACCTTTCTCCATCTCTTACTACCTCAAGATTGTGTTTTGTGAAATGAAGGATTTGGATTTGGGCATTTGAGGAAAAATCAGCTATATTTATGGAGAAGAAAGAGATGATTACTGTGAAGACTGAGGATTTGGTTGGTTCTCCTTCCTTCCCTTTTTACAACTCAAACGGTTATCCATTCTCAAACGGATTTGATGTCTCTGAAATGGAAAAAAGCTCTTTAGGGTTTATGGAGTTACTGGGGGTGCAGGACTATACTCCTCTGCTTGATTTACCACAACTATCAACTATCCCTTCTGTGTCTGTGCCTCATCATCACACTGCTACAGTTAAGGTTCCACTTTCATCTGATACTGGGAAAGAGTGTTCTGAGGTCTTGAATCAGCAACCTGCTACACCAAACTCTTCTTCAATTTCATCGACGTCCAGTGAGGCAGTCAATGATGAACAGAATAAGACTGTTGACCAAACAGAACAAGATCAACACCAGAAGACCAACAAACAGTGAGTTTTATTTATTTATTTAATATTTTTTTTTTGCAAATGGGTATTTGTTTTCATTTTTCATCTTCTTTTTGGGGTTCTGTTTTGAGCTCCATTTTTCAAAGGCTAATTTCACAACAAGGGATGTGATGAACATATTTTGGGGTGCTGTGGTGTAAAGTACGTGTTTTTATATCTGCTTTTGCTTTCATGTTGCGAAGGGAAGCTTGTTTGAGGATCAAATTTGATGGAGTTGCTTTTTGTTAACTTTTGAGATACAATATATACAATACCAGTGGTTGATGTTATTGGAACTTTCTTTCTGATATTTGATGGATTCTGGGATCTGCTGCTTGTTTTTTGGGTCAGGTTGAAGGCGAAGAAGACAAATCAGAAGAGACAGAGAGAACCCAGATTTGCCTTCATGACTAAAAGCGAGGTCGATCATCTCGAAGATGGATACAGATGGAGAAAGTACGGTCAAAAAGCTGTTAAAAATAGCCCCTTTCCAAGGTACTACTACTATATAACAATGCTTCCTTGCTTTTAATTCTCCAATCACCACACATGTTCAGAAGAAGTACTTTTACCAAAAATCAATTTTGGAGAAACTTGTGTGTGAAGTGAGTTTCAGTTCATCGTGATTCGTGATTTTAGGTCACGGTGATTTTTCTTTCTCTCCAAATATGAGCTCAATTTTGCTTGTTTCCCTTATAAATTTGATTAAATTAATATAGTCCAAAAAATAAAACAAATAAATGTTGTTAACATTTTTGTGTGTTTAACTTATGTAGGAGCTATTATCGTTGCACCAGTGCTTCATGTAATGTGAAGAAACGCGTGGAGCGATCTTTCACTGATCCAAGCATTGTGGTTACAACCTATGAAGGCCAACACACGCATCCAAGCCCGGTCATGCCCCGCTCCGGCCTCGCGGGAGCTCCAATCCGGCCAGGTTTCTCCGCCGCGTGCGCCACCAACTTTGGCTCAGCTTTGCAAGCAAACAACTACTTGTCTCAGTATCAGCACCACCAACACCTTGTCAATACGCTGTCGTCTCTTCAGGGTTCCCCTTACAGTGATTCAAAAAACACTTTTACTCAACAACAGCTTTGTAATCAAGGGGTGACCACTGCATTTCTAAGGGACAATGGGCTTCTTCAAGATGTTGTTCCTTCACACATGTTCAAAGAAGAGTAGATGAAGTATTAATAACTGATCCATTGCCTGGTTCTTTTATCTGGTTTAATTTTTTGATGACTTTTTTTTTAGGTAAGAACTAAGAACTCTCTAGTACTAGTTCATGTAATTTTTGTTCTTGATATGACTGACAGGTGGTAATATTAGTGATCATGATCATACTTGTAAATCCATCGCACTTTATCTTTTTTGCACGTAAGCATCATCATCATCATGATTATTATGGACTATTATTATTATAATTATGATCCTTATTCAGGGACTGGTTCCTTCCTCAGTCACGTCTCTAACTGGTTGTTTTAATTGCTTTCAATATTTTTGCCTGCTTTCCGTATAGAACCAAAAGAAAAAGAAAGAACAAAGTTTCTAGTTGGTGGGTTGGGCTTGGGGCAGTGTGTGAAATCATTAAAAAAATCTTCTCTTGTCCTGTTTTTAATCTTCTGATCTCTGACTCTTTATTTGTCTTGTGTTATTGTTTTCTATTTGCTGGAGGAATGTGCATTGATTTCATAGCAGTGAAGATTGTTGTTAGGTTAAGGTTCTTTCAAACGGGAACAAACAATTGGCATAACCAATTATAGTTAAAGTGCTTTTTTTTAAAAATTAGGACACAGTGGTGGTGAAAAGCTTTATCCTAATATGGGGTGCAGGGTTATAAATGGGAAGGGAAATTCAACCACTCCGATCCATTTTGAGCGGGGTGTGTAAATGCCTCTCTGTATCCTACACGCGACACAATACTGAATTAGAAAAAGTAGAGAACAAAAAACAAAAGGAGAAAAAATGATACAAGCTAGCTAAGAATATTTAGTGTGATCATATGGTCACTGTGTGTGATGTAATTGTATATTTTGATAACGACTCATGTGTTAGCTTCTTTATGAAGGTATAGAGACAGCTCCTGTTTGTTTTTATGTGTTGATTTTAACTAAGTAATATTCACCGCTACATGTGGCGGTAAACAACTAGTTGTGAAATGAGCTTCACGAAGACCTTTATGATTATAAGATGAGGTGATTAATAATTGTGCTAGAATTTATGGTTTTTTAATTAATTGAGCAGGTGAGAGAGTTCAATGGTGAAGAATAATTGAAGTTGAAAAATAATTAATAGAGATAGCCGTTGAGGGTATGCATGCCAACACATACATTATTTAGAGGTTATATACGACACGGCACCGTCAAAGAAATTAACCAATGGGGCGTGGTCTCTATCAGTTGAGTCATTCTTTTATACGCTTTCGTTTTCTATTTTCTTTAACGGCAAAGTGGCAGATACATACATTGCATCGAGATAAAATATTTCACCTGTTTAGCATAAAGCGCGGGTATAAATAAGTACTTTTCTTCCAAAGTTTAAATGGTGTTTTAAATTGCCTTTATTCTTCTTCTATTCCTGCATCCCCATGACAAACAATTGTCATGAATTGCGACCTTGCTGACACGATTAGCGTAAACCTGGATAGAAAAGGAGGGGGAGGGCGTATCCAATTATCCATCATCCTCTTATAATATGGAAAATTATTTGTAAACATCTGAGACATACATTCAAACTGAGAAAAGAAGTGAAGAGAATAAGACAATTGATGCAATATATATAAGAAGGGATTTGGATCCTCTCATGTGTTAATATCACATAACTATGTCATGTCAAGATTTAAGTCTTTAATTCATTTTTATTGAAATCTGGACCCTTAATTGATATATAGAGGGAGAATATTAAAATTGTGCAAGAAATAATACTGACCATTAGATTTTATTAAAAAAGTAATTAAGGGCCCAAATTCTTCACATGACATGGTCATGTGAGATATGATCCAAATCCGTATAAGAAGAGAGATAAGAGAAAAATGAAGTGTGGGTTGAGTATTTAAGCTGTTTGTATGTTGAAGTATTATTACTTGTATACGGCTAGGATAAGTTAGACAAATCCTTTCATTATGGACAATATATAATTGTGTTTTTAAATTTTGGAAGCGGATAACGAAACTTGTGGTGCCTATTGTAGTGGTGGAACCACATTTCTTTCATGGCTTGTGGGCTTCATATAGTTTGTCATTGTCATTACTCTGTCATCTATGAGCGTTACGAACAAATAAAAGCCCAAAGATTCCATTGTTTTATTTTTTCTTTTTCTTGATGGGTATCAAATATCAAATTAATGGCTTAAGCCCTGACAAACAGCATCTACAAATCAATGGTGTCATTATACCTTAAGAGAGCAATGCAACATAGCACTACACATACACAAAATTTACTTTAAATCACTAACATTACAATATTGATTAGATAAATTCGACCAAATCACTCCAGGAAGTGTTAGTTGAAGAGGAACGGTGCACTTCTGACAAAGCGAGGATGAAGGAAGAGTTGGCTCGTCGTGTCTTTGCGTACGTACCTTTGTCGTGAAGCATGTTTTGGAGGAGTCCTTGCAATGATACTCTGATGTCTAAGTTAGTGGTAGGCACAACGAGAGAGAAGACTTGGGTTGGATTAAGAAGTGTATATGTACCTTTTGAGGTTGTGGCTTTGACCTTTTATACAAGGGTGAACCTTTTGATAGCTTCGAGGATGTAATGAGTGTATTGTACGATGCTTCATCCTGATCGTTTGATTCTCTAACGATTGTGTAGTTCAGGAGGCTATGTTCAGCTATCACATATATCATGAGGTCTCGAGCTACGTGTTAGTGCACGGGGCAGAGATGAGAAGGGATGTTTGACGTGATAGTGAAGAGCAGCAGATGCCACCAGTCTCTTTGTTGAAGATTAACCTCTATTTGGATAAGGGTAAGTCTTGGGTGGTCGGAAGGTTAGGGTCAAACGTGGTTCCGCGTAGACCATAGATCGGGAGGTTCCGTGTGAAGGATGTCTAGGGGACGCTTGCTCTTTGGTGATCAGAGAGCGAACGATCTATGGCGAACACTTGCTGCTGGTTGGGGAGGGAGCCAAGAAGAAGCTTCCTTCACTGAATACATTCCCTTACTACTTGATTCCCGGCCCAGACCTAAGTATCATCCATATCATCACTAATTATGGGTTGGGTGCTGCCAAACGAGGATAAGATGTACTGAGGAAGATCCATGTACAAAAGACCCAGCGACCAACTATCATAATTTATAATATCACAGAGCTGGAGCGGCGTGTCTGTAATATGAACAAATAGGAGCTGATCCTTCAATGGACCTAAACAACTTCAATCCTCATACCATAGGGAGGTATTACCATTTCCAATTATGTAAGCAAAGCCATGCCGAACCTTATCATGAGTCTTCAAAATCCCCTTACAGACCATAGAAACATCCTGCTAAGGCTTCACTGGAAGATAGGATTCTCAAATACATATTAATGTTGAAAGACACGTACCCACTGCTTATTTGGATTATGCAAAAGATTCCAAATAGCTTTGCCATGATATGTTGTATTTGAAGTCTTCATATCCTTCACACCAATTCTTAATTCTATGATTTTATGCAAACCTACCAAGTGCCACCTCTTCTACCATCGTGTTCCAACCATGGGAAGCTTCACATAACCAGATTAATCTAGTTTAATAAGCCACGGGGCAGCCAGAACACCAGCATAACTTAGGTGGGTATAGAAGCTATCACTGATTTCACTAAACAAAGTATTTGCGCCATGTTTAGCGTGTTTGTTATCCAACTGGATGCTAGTTTCTTTAGAATATTTTCCATAATGTGGTTATATCGCTAGTCCTCAACCTTCCCTTCCCCTCCTTCAAAGAAAACCCTAGATATTTTCCAAGGTTAGAGACACAAGGATTGGGGGCTAACCTCTTGATTTAATCTCTCAACTGCGGTCTCACCTCCTTAGTGTTAATAGCCTTAGACTTGGCAATATTTACCTTCGATCCTGAACTATCACAAAAGTTCTTCAGAGAGATAGCCAACAAATTTACATGTGACACCGATGCTTAACGAAAAAAGAGGACAACTTCGACAAAAAAAAGGTGAGATATTGGAGGGCCACCGGGCGCCACCTGAATGGGTTTCCAAGCCCCAAAATCTACCAAATGTTGGGTCACCCTGCCTAAGGCATTTCTTGGGCTTGAAAGCAGGGAAATGGGACCCATTCCATAAAATAGAGACATGAGAAGAAAAAACACAAGACATAATAAGATTGATAACATTATCTGGAAAAAAAAAAAAAACCAAAGTTTCTCTTAAGAATTCCCCAAGAAATGCTATCATATAATTTTTGAAGATCAATTTTACAAGCCAAGCTCCCTTTCATGGACTGAGAAATGGTCATGTGATGCACAATTTCTTGAGAAAAAATGCATTATCCATGGTTCCGCTTCTTAGCAGAAAATTGCTTTGCATATGGCCCACAATCTCTTTAAGAAACAGTCCGAGTCCATTGTCAAAGACTTTTGCAATCATCTTATAAGCAGCGTTACACAAAATGGAAGGGCGAAACTCCTTGATCTGAGAAGGGTGACCAATTTTCGGAATGCTACACCACAAGGGTTTCGACCATTAATTCTATCATCTACTTTCCCACTAGTAAATGAATCATGAACAAATCTCCAAAGGGTGTCAGCAGCTCCATACCAGTTGTTTTTTAAGAAAAACGGTTGGAACCGATTTGGGCCTGGCGCCGTGAAAGATTTCATAGACATAAGAGCTTTACACACCTCTTCCTTCAACATTAGATGAATCAGAATAAACTTGGCTAGATCTTGAGGCTTAGGAAACACATGTTGGGGAAATTCAGTTCCTCTCAATCACATATCAAGAGAAAATATATTCTTGAACTAGGAGTGGACTTCCTCTCTACGCCCCCTTCATCTAAGCACCAAGTTCCATCACCATTTCTCTTCTGATGGATATAAGTTTGAGCATCGAAGTAGGAGGTGTTCCTATAACCAAGCCTCACCCTGTTCTCTCTAGTTTCTGGTACCATAGGAGCTCTTCTTGCTTCAAGATGTTCATGTATTACATGTGAAGCTCCACTTAAAACTGAACCAAGTCCGAAGTGACCTTTGCATCTAGTTCCCATTGCACACTCTTAAGACAGGCCTTAACTCTCTGTCTCCTCCTGTAAATATTACAAAAACATTTTTTAAAAGAAATAAAGTCATTTCTAACTCGCTCAAGCTTTAAGAAAATAACGCCATCTCCATCTATACACGCATTGCCTGCTATTGCCTGATATTAAGGGTGATCCGCTCTAGGCACAAGGATTCTAAAGGGACTACTTGATGGGTCACTAGTATACTTCCCCACATTGCATCGATAGAGGACAATGATCTGAATGAACTTTATGCAAAACCTCCGCGTATCAACACTCCAACCCACATCTCTAAGAGCTTTATCCAAGCGTTTTCATAGTCCAATCGTGTTATTCAATTTCCTGAACCAAGTGAATTTATCGCCAAAAGAACTCAAGTCAACCAATCGTCACTTGATAACCTTCACCATCGAGAGGAGGAAGCTCTCATCATAAAACTATACATTCATCCCAAGGATGCGAATCTGGGCAAGGGTATGACTCACCCTTGTTGTTGGTGAAATGCATTTTGCACTTCATTTCGACACAACAAGGTAGTGACCAAATATATATCATCCACGGAACTCCCCAAATAACTTTGGTTCTGTCTTCCTCCATGTCAAACTCCACCATGAAGAAGCTATTGTCCACTTTAAGGATATCAAAGTCACTCGTTGTTTTCCACACATCAGCCAAGTTTGTTTTCAGAATTCGGAACCCTATCTTTTTCCCCAACAGGAAAATCACCAAGGCTTCCTTCCATGGCACACACATGTCACCCGTCACTATTTTGTCCACCACAATTTTTGGTAACAATGGGTTTTCATTCACATATTCAACCTTCATCTCCACAATTCAATTCCTCTCAGTCGCATATTCAACCTGCGTTCCCCTCATCATCTTGTCTGTAAAGGACACGTTCTGGGGTTGTATTCTCATCCGGGGGTTTCTTCCTGCTTGGATCACCACTCTCGTACGAGAGAGAAAACCTAGCCATCTCCACCTCCACCTCCATCTTTCATAAGAGGTCGCTTCAGTAGTGCTTAATAACATGCATTTCTAATTTCAAATTATTTCTAGATATATTACAAAAAGATACTCTCTATAGACTCTCTTATGGTTTCATTGGATATGAAAATAATAATAAGAAATTATAAGATACTGATCATGTCGAGTGCAAGTTTTCTCATGTTGACTTGTTTTTTATTCTTCATTACCTGTTCTAAATTTTGATTATAATTTTTAAAAATTATATATTTTTGTTTTACAAGGTACTTAAATATATATTTAAGAAGTCCAATAATCTACTAGTTGAATTATACTTCATTAATTAAATAATTTATATTTAAGAATACAAATTCATTATAAATTTTGATTTTTAACAATATAAAAATAAACTAATAAATTTATTACTCTCTAAAATAAATAATCCATCACTTTAAGATTTATCAATTATTAAAAAATGTTATTAATTCATTAAAATTAATCATCGATTTCCAAATATACCATTTATCTCTCCAACTCATAAATTTTTACGTTTATTTTTTGATAATAAATACTTTACTAGCATTTTTGGATTCAACAGATATGCAAGTAAATTTTACAGTGTCCCTATGTCATTCATAATAAATACTCTTCTTGGATATTGGAGTATTGTGGGTAAAAACATATGTATATTGAGTTACAGTTTTAAATAATTGTGTAGAGTAATAAAGAAGTTTTTAACTAAGAAGTAAAATTGGTAAAAATAACTTGCCCTCTTAAACTTTATAATATGACAGATAATTTAAAAAAAAAACAAAAATAATAACGGATAAATAGGAACATATAGTAGTATCATAGGAACCTTAAATTTAGAAAGGGATAAACCGTTCGATTATCCATTTCCCAACATTCAACCATCACCACCACCACCACTAAAATCATCTCTAAATCTAATTAAACTAGAAACAATGATGTTAAGATCAGAACCTTTTCTTTGCTAAGTAGATTTTGTAACGATGAATTAATAACCACAAACTTACTCACTAATTAACTTATCACTGAACAATGCCATAGAGATATTTGCTGCTTAACAAGGAAAATAAACAAAATTATGGAATCAAACTGCTTCCAGTCACGTAATAAGAGTAAACATTAATAGTAGCAAGTCTAGCTTGTTCACTGCTGAGGTTAGTTTGGCTCCAATCCTTAAAGACCGGGCTTAAAGGCCTATGCAATCGAAGATCAATTTGACTAACCGCACGAGTTATGTCATCTACACCGCAAAATCTCAAACAAGGCATCTCGCTCTTGGGAATGGCAACAGCAATAAATTCTCCCAGTTCCACAGCATTTCTGCAACCAATTCCGTAGTGTTTCTCCAACTTAGCCAAATTATCCTTGATACCAATACCAATGAAGGTGTAATCTGGAAGACGAAGAAAATTAAGCAGCGAATTAGGAATGTAAGGTAAACGCTGAAGCTGAATGATCAGACATGAATTTCCATCACACAGATTTAAGGTTGCGCATTTGGTATCGTTACGTCTGGATTCAAGATTCCGAAACAGAACCCACTCAGCATCTAAACCAACAACCTTCTTTTTCTCATCACTACAATATAACGGAGGTTGCAAGAAAGACCGTAGAAGGTCGTTAATTTTCTCCGGGTCATTTGTCACGGTGGTCTTGATCTGCTTTCCGTTCAGAGCAAACGACTCCTCGAAACCCATGTTAACGACAAGTAGTACTAGCTAACAAGTATCAGCGTGGATTGAGATAGAAAGAGGCGATATGATAGTGCTATATATACCAAATTAATGCATGCATGTGTGATTGGTGTAGAAACCCAATTAAGTGCAATATTCTCGTAACTCGTATAAGCGATTTGATGCAGAAGCTCGAGGGATTTTTTTCCATCTCGTAAGTTGATTTCAGTTAATGTGTGATTAAATACCATTACTGTATATTGACCTTATCCCGAAACTCCAGCGTTTGATTTATTGTTGGTATTGTAAACGATGCCCAAACAACATGTGTCTTTTTCCCAAGATATCTCTCGCTAATCGCTTGGTGATTATATTAAGTGTGTAGATTTTTCTCAACAAATATTTTTCATATTGAATCCTGAACTAAATATTCTCTCCGTTCAAAAATATGAAACAAGGATAATTAAAGGGGAAATAATTATGCAAATAAAGGGATTTGAAATTTCATTTGTGCAATTGCTAGTTATGGACGTCAAGTTTTAACCGGTTACAAAAATATGACACTCTACCTTCCACTTTCTTTTGGTTTCATTCTACAAAAACAGTCATGACAAATTACTTTTTCTTGGTTTCTGGAAATAAAAATGCTAGAAACACTCTCTTATTGATTGATTAAAATTTAAGTAGGGTTCACTAAAAGTACGAGACCCTCATGATTTCAACCAATTGATGAAAGTGTTTTAAAAGAAATTGTTAGAAAGAAAGTGTTGTTAGCACTCCTCACTTGCGAATTGAATCATTTCAAATCGTAAAAAAATAAATTGATCACGTCAAAACAACGAAATTAAAATCAATGCCCTCAGTTTCAAAAAAAGAATCAATGCCCTCGTTTTATTAAGAATAGCAAAACAGGCTTGGCCCGACAAACCCGTCGTACCAGCCCATTAAATCCACATTTTCTAGTGGGCCAGGTTAGGTCTTAACTCTTAACCCAATTAGCTCATTTTTTAACCAATGAAATAATGACAGGTCGGGACATAGGGTCAAACATTTCAAAGTTCTTAATTTTAAATTTAAAAATAGTGTAAAAAGAAAGAAATGGTTACATGAATTATTATTTGTAAAAATGGTTAAATTGTGGACTTTCTTTATGGTTAGTTGATTTTGGTTATAAATTTGACATTCTTAATGGTTGTTTATTGTGCAAATTTTTATGTTGATGTTATTTTCATATTCTTCTTCCAATTTATGACTCATTTTTTGTAATTTCTAATGTCTATCTTCCTTATTTAGTATTTTGGAGTTTTTTTCTTTGTTTTATTAGCAAGCATGTAATCCTGAATGCTGCCACACTCCTCTGCTCAAGGCTCACTACTTCTAGTTGTTTGAAGTTAATGGACTTTGAGTGCATGTAATCCTGAATGCTAGAGTGAGACTACCATTGTTCAAATATCATTTTAAAATTGTCAAGCAATTCAAAGTTAATATTGCATCACCACATACTATACTATAATTGTGTGAAGATGAAAGTGTCATCGGATAGAATGTCAAATTCATCAAACAATCGGTTCCCTAGAAGCAAGAACATGCCTTAGAACATGTTGCGACTCCCCTTAGAAATTGGATGTTAAATTGACCGACCCAATTTTCACAAATTAGAACTTTAGGCATCAAAGTCGCTCGTTTTAAATATGAGAAAGTCAAATCACCCAATCGTGATAAATTATCAACAAAAAATTGCAACTAATCCAACACATAACCTCATCCAATGTGGTCTTACAAGAGATTATTATTTATTTGTGAGAGGGAGCTCTAAAAGAAAATTCATTCCAATGTAGAATACCCACAAACTAACTCACGAGTAAACTTATCACCACTAAGCAATATGCTTCCAATATTGTAATACGAGTAAACGTAAATAGTAGCAAGTTCAGCTTGATCTCTGTTAAGGTTAGTTTGGCCCCAATCGTTAAGGAACTCGCTTAAAGGCCTATCCTCTTGAATTTCACGCTTACTAGTAACCACAGAAGCCAGTTCATCTAAGCCGCAAAAACTCAAATGAGGCATGTTCATGACAGTAGCAGCCAATTCCCTCAGTTCCACAGCATTTCTGCATCCAAGTCCATAGTGTTTCTCCAACTTTGCCAGATTATCCTTGATGCCTACACCGACGAAGGTGTAGTCTGGAAGACGAAGAAAATTAAGCAGCGAGTTTGGAATGAAATCCAAATGCTGTAGCTGAATGATGAGACACTGGCGTCCATCGCAGAGATGCAGTGTTGCACATTTGGACTCGTAATGTTTGGTATTCTGAGTCTGATTCTGATTCTGAAACAGAACCCACTGAGTATCCAACCCAATAACCTTCTTCACTCTGTTACTATCATTATTCATGAAAGACCGTACAAGTACGTCAACCTTCTTCTGCTCATTTGTTACGGTTGTTATGATCCGCACTCCTTTCAGATCAAACAAGTCAACGAAAAAACCCATCTGAGAATATCAGGATTATGTGTAGAAAGAGTGCGCACTTATGTGTTTCATTCTCATACATGTAAATATGGAGTGAATCAACCATATAAAAGATATGATCAAATAACAAATTCATCTCATAATTTAAATATTTTCATACTTATTAATATCAAATCTCATTAATGCTTGTAAATCTGAATTCAATCAATCATATAATCAAATAACAAACTTATCTCATAACTTAAATAATGAGAATGTGTTGTTTGAGTGGTAACTAAGTTAGACCTTCCTTAAGATAGTAGCACATCAGGTAGCGACATAGTATATCTAGATTTTGAAGCTTTTGATATTAAACTAACATGTCATTGTTTAAACATACAAGCTTTTACCGATAAGGTAGTTAAACTGTTAAAGTATTTAGTTAAAAGTTTAATTTATGGATAGTGTATATGAATAATGATTTATTAGAAAAAGTTACCCGATTAATATGATCTCCAAAATTTAATGAGATTAGTCTCATGGTTGTTAGTTATGTGAATACATCAGTAAAAAAAACGTGTAGTTTTTTATTTATTTAGAAAATGTGGTGGTGAATCGGATATTGTATAATTAAACCTCTCACCATAATCTTTTTATTCGATCGAGCTCTAATAAAAGTTAATTTCATTAAGTTCCATACAAAATTTTATTTCAACAATAAAAGGTAAAATAAAAACACTATGAAAGCATTTTTTTAATTTTTTGCTCTCCAATGGTAAAATTTAAGCTTCGCCACTGTCCGAAGAAGATCATATGTATGATATGGTTTAGCTTAAATGAAGCTTTGCCCATGAACACACTCTGTTTTCATAGATGACTAACAGCTCCACTTTCGTGGTCATGCTCCTCTTATCATTGTGAAGATCCTCTTCATTGTTGTTATCCGTTGATAGCGTAATTAGATGAGAAGATATTAATGTTAGCACAATTAAATGAGATTCACCAGATTCTCGTATTTTCAATATCAATCAGGTAGTATAATTAATTATAAGAGATATTGTTGTATTCTATTTTTGGTCTATTTGTAATTATCTTGTATCATTTGTAATCTCTAATGTATAAATATCAATAGAATCTCCATCACCCGATTGTGGTGAATTTTCTCACATTTACATGGTATCAGAGCAACCAATAAAAGTCGAGATGAAGACTCGGTGAAGATTAATCCATGATTAATTGTGCTCTTTTCATCTCTTT
This sequence comes from Acmispon strigosus, assembly GCA_030819835.1. Classification (NCBI taxonomy): domain Eukaryota; kingdom Viridiplantae; phylum Streptophyta; class Magnoliopsida; order Fabales; family Fabaceae; genus Acmispon; species Acmispon strigosus. Next base: position 65,698,244 of record JAUAMA010000003.1, on the reverse strand, counting down.
GGGTGCCACTTTTTCCATTCTTGACAGATTATGCATCAAATAAATTTTTTCTAAAGAGTATTCTGTGTGTTTTTGTCGATTATAGTGCTCATCAAAAGAGTTTCTGTTGCTATGAGCCTTTATCTTCTTAGACAAATATAACTAGACACGACAATTTGAAAAACAATATTTTCCTTATGGTCCAAATGAATCAACCACTCTATAGCCTAGATCGATTTTTCAAAATTCTAGGAACTTGAAGCTCATTGTCATGTTGATGAGACCACTATGCAGTCCAAAGAGAGTCCAAACTCACACTATTCCTCGCCCAAGTGTTACTGGACCTTCTTCATGTTGTCTTTGTTCAGACCATTGTGGCTTAACAGTATTCGATCCTGACACTATTCATCAAACACAAATCGACCCTATTTCTCTAATTACTCCTCCACCACAACCTATTAGATTGTCGGAATCATTCACCAGCCATCCCATGAACACTCACGCTAAGGCTGGTGTTTTTCTCCCTAAACACTTGGGTCTTGGTGCCCCGTTCAACAAACACCAACGTTGAGGGATCCCAATGGGTGTTTCACACCAAGTTTCACTCAAATTGTTCGATTGAATGACACAAGGCACATATAGTGGCTCAAGGTTTTACTCAACTTTCAAGATTTGATTTCGATCATACCTTTAACATTGTTGTTAAAGACCCTGCTGTACGTATTGTTTTTTCTATTGTCGCTATGCGCAACTGGCCATTGCATCAACTAGATGTGAAAAATGCATTCCTACACAAAAATTTGGTTGAAACTATGTTTATGGAACAACCTTTTGGTTATAATGAACTCAACTTTCCAAATCATGCGTGTCATATAAAAAAGACACTTTATGGTTTTAAGCCAATCCCTTGAGCCTTGTTCTATCTTTTAGTCTATGTTGATGCATTATTGTCACTAGTAGAGTGATTCTACTATCTTGATCTCACATATTAATTTTGAGTTTGCCATTAAAGATCTTAGGAAGCTAAATTGTATCTTGGATCCGGAAGTGACTTATACAAGCTGATAGTCTCTTTCTTAGTCAAAGCCAAATATGCCCATGTCGTTCTCACTCTTGTGCAATTGCCAGAGGTCAAACTTGTTGCTACACCTCTAGTAGTTGGCGATACCTCTCGAGTGATGGTGCCGAATATCATGATCCTATACTCCTTCATCTTTAATTACGCTATCATATCCTTTCACTGTGCTATTAGAAATCACATTTGCATATATCATGATTGTGAACATCTAATGTTTTCCTACCTTATTTTATAATAACATAACATAATAGTAATAACTAAATTTAGAAATTCACAATATAAGTACTCCAAATATTGAAAATTCAGCACCATTGAAAATTCAACATAACATAATAGTAATAATATAAAATTCGAAATAATAACAACATTGAAAATTCAAATATTAAATTATAGATAAATTTGAAAATATAAATAAAAAATATATTTGAGAAATAATTAAGCAAATAGATAATTCTAAAAGATAATTTCAAGAAATTAGAATTTCCTAGAGAGTAATAGAGATTTCGAAATATGAGAATTAAATGATCTAGAAAGATCTAGAAGATGCATCTGGACAGTTTTTATCATAAAATTAGAAGATAGACCAAAATTAGGAACATAATACTAAAAAAAAAAAGAATTTTTAGTGGCATTGATATTGTTAAATAAATATTACGAGTGTTGTTACCGGCAATTAATGTGCGGTCAAATACCGTATTACTGTATGTTCACCTAACCTGAAATTCGTGCATCCTTGATGTATTATTTGTAGTGTAAACGAAGTTTAAGCAGAGATATATTCACAACTCATTTTTTATCCACCTCATTTTCATCTATTTTTTTTAGAAAATTGACAACTTCAAAATTGTTACCCAACAACAGTAGAGAACCGAAGGGGAAGAGAAGAGACATGGTGGAAGTGACAGACTCGTCTTGCCTAGGAGACAACTGCCGATGCAGCGGCAGCCCCACAGCGAAGGCAACGACGTCACAGTGGCGGAGCACAGCGTGGAAACTATTTTATATGAAGCTAAGAATTCTCATCAAAAGGGCCAAAGCCGAAAGAGTGAGAGGGCCAAAGCCCAAACAGAGCAACATACAGCATGCCTGAACTAAAAAAAACTTTTTCATGAAGAAAATTTTAGTCCACCAATGGGTTATTAAAAGAAAATGTTATCCTCACACTCTCCTACCCCACACTCTAAGAAAAAGAAAGAAATAGAAGATAAGAAAATATGATGAGCGATGTGATAAAAATAGATAAGAGAAATAAGAAAAAAAACAGGATGAAAGTGAAATATAAAAAAAACAAGTGTGTGTGAACTTATCTAAACCTCAACGTGCACGGAATAATCATTTTCAAGTTCCTGAACCCAAGCGCTCAAAGTTTCGAAATAATCATTTTCAAATTCATTATTATTCTGTTCAATTTTCTATTTATAATAGCTCAATCCCATAACACCAAAATCATCACTATAATCAACACACAACATCATCAATCCTATTTGAGGCCTTACAAGAAATAACTACAGTTTTTTTGTATAGAACTGATTTTTCATGCATTCCAAATAATGAAGAAAAAGAAAGTTTAGCTAGGTAGATTTCTAACAACGATGAAGCAAATTCTATGCTTAGAAAAAGAAAGTGCCAACCATTTCTGTAAACTGAATAAACTAAACACAATGATGTCAATATAACAACCATTTCTCTGCGAGGTAGATTTCTATCAACGATGAAGCAAATTGGTTCAAATATTGTAATAAGAGTGAACATTAATAGTAGCAAGTTTAGCTTGTTCTCTGCTGAGGTTAATTTGGCTCCAATCCTCAAAGACCACGCTTAAAGGCCTATCCTCTCCAAGATCAATTTGACTAACCGCAAGAGTTATGTCATCTACGCCGCAAAATCTCAAACAACGCAGCTCGCTCTTTGGCAACTAAATGTAAGAAGCCTTCCATACCGCAGGAGTTCAGGCCTATCAGCCTATGCAACTTCATAATGAAGGTGGTGACTAAGGTTAATGCTAATAGGTTGAAGAGTGCTCTCTCTAGGCTCATTGATCCTGCTCAAAGTGCTTTCGTGTCGGGAAGACTCATCACTGATAATGCTCTCATAGCTCTTGAGTGCTTTCATTGGTTGAAGAAAAAGAAAAAAAGGACAAAGAGGGATGATGGCTTTAAAGCTCGATATGGCCAAGGCCAATGACCGGATGGAGTGGTCGTTTCTTAGACATTTTCTGATGAAGATGGAGTTTTGATAATGGATTGTGTCTCAACTGTTTCCTGTCAAGTTCTAAATAATGGGTATCCAAGTGACAAAATTGTGCCATTTAGGGGTCTGAGGCAGGGGGATCCTATCTCCCCCTACCTGTTTAATCTATGTGCTAATGCTCTGATAAGTCTGAGGTTTCCTTTAGTCAAAATGTGCATGAAGAGGCCCGTATTCCAATCCAGCAAGGGTTGGAGATAAAGACAGATATTTTCTTAATTTCATTTAGCTTGTAAATTTTCTTAATTTTGAGAACTCTTTGGTAGCTAGAGTCCTTAAGAGCGGATATTTTCCTCGTTCTTCCTTTATGGAGGCAAAACTGGGCTACCAACCTATCTTCTCTTGGAGAAGTATTTTAGCTGCTAGACTAGAAGAGTGATTGAGTTGGGGTCCAGATGGTCTGTTGGGAATGGAAGGAGTATCAAGATTTTTCAAGATAGGTGGCTGCCTTCTCAGGCTGGGTTCAGAGTATGGAGTCCCTGCACTATTCTTTCTCCTGATAGCATAGTGGACAAGTTGATTAATGTGGATCAGAGATGTTGGAACAAAGACTTGGTTGAAGACTCTTTCCTTGGTTTTGAGGCTGAGAAAATCCTTGCTATGCCTCTTTCAGATAGGATCCCCGTGGATAAATTAATTTGGCATGATTCCAGGGATGGCAAAAGTGCCTACAGGTTGCTGTGTTCTCTTACTGGTTTTGGCCCCTCATCTTCAACCACATAACTTCCCTCCTCAATAAGAGCTTGGCTGTAAAGGACAATCTTAAAAAGAAGGGTGTTGTCCTTGATGAGTGATGTCCCCTTTGCCTAAAATTCACTGAATCTCTATATCATTTGTTCATTTATTGTGACTTTGCTCGGGCTGTTTGGTTTGGTGTTAATTTGACTTCCTGTCTTAGCCCATATATTGATTTGGTGTGTTGTGACGAATATTGCCGGGCTACCGCTAGACCAACTTTCAGCATGCCCAAACCATTTCAATTGAAACAATGAGGATCTTTGGACTTGGACCTACGGAGCGAATTCCTCCAAAAGAGCTTACCAATGGCTGCTTCGGCAGAATACGGTGGCTGCATCGCAAATGGCATCTCGTGGAAGAAAGTTTGGAGGCTGAAAGTTCCAGAAAATGCTAGGTTGTTTCTATGGTTTATCTTGCGTGATGCTTTCCTGTTAGTGCTAAATGTCACCGATTGGGCATCGCAGATTCTCCTGTTTGCTAGCAATGTTCTGGGCATACTGAGGATAGGCTCCATTGCCTTCGTTACTGTGCACACGCTAAAGAAATTTGGTGAAGGCTACGAGCTTTAGCTTGGCCTAAATTCATATCTCGGGATCTTCAACTTTGGATTACAAGTTTTATTTTTTGTGAGCATGCTATGATCTTTGTTGCGGCTTTATGGGGTGTGCGGAGGTTGCGTAATAGCATGGTGTTGGCCTCGCACTCGTGGTTTGTAGACTTTGCTTGGAGGTTCTTTCGTCTGCAGTGTGATGAGCATGTTGAGTTCTTACTCCTTGGTGATGGGCACGGTTCTTTCTTTGCCCTTCGGCCAAGGTGGTTTCCTCTTCCCTCTCATTTTGTTAAAACTAAATTCTGATGTGAGTTATGATCCCAACATGGGATGTATGGGTGCAGGTGGAGTGAGATTCTTGACATGAATGAGCATTGAATTTTGTGTTTTCATGCACATCTTGCTGGTGGGGGGAGGGGCTCGCTATGCATAGAAGTTGTGGCACTCAAACTAGGATTGGAGACATGCAGTTTCAGTCTGCCATGTGTGAAATGGATTGTCTTAACCTTATTACCATCTGAATGATAGTAATCAGATTCAATTCCATACGATGAAGCCCATTTTCCTTGTTATCCCTAGCCTCATGCATCGAAATTAGAAGGTTAAGGTGGTGTAGATATCTAGGGAGACCAACATGGTTGCTGGTTGGTTAGCTAAGTTTGGTGCTCAAATCAAGTTTGGCCAAGGTTAAGTGGAAGCCTCGTTTCTATATGACCATGTTAAAGTAGTTTAGTGTCGTTTCTTTTATTTTTATTTTTTGATGTACCCAAAAAACTAAACAAAAATTATGGTATGATTTTCTCAAAATGCTTAATTAGGATTTATCATCATATTTTCCTCTAGCTGAATTAAAAAAAAAAAAAACGTAATGGATAATAGGATATAATAGCCGTTGGTGTCGTCTTGTGAAACTTGGGAATTGGGAGGACATAGTGAGTCTGTTGACTGTTCTCCACGAACACCTTTCTAAATTCCAATTTTCGAATAAGAAAGAAAAACCATTGGCCATTATTAAAAGACAAAATCCTTAAACTGTCGTTTTTTTTATATTTGTTTTTGTTTTTTAAAAATGTCTTGTCTGCGTATGAGTGCGCCTCCGAACATCGACAGATTCCTAGTTAGGAATGTTTCAAGAATACCTCCCATCTTAGGGTTCTTCCCTTTGACTTAAGGTACCTCCTTCTTCTTCATCTTCCATTTAATTTCAGTATTTTCATCTCAATCTTTCAATTCATTGCTTGAGTAGTTTTTAACCATTGAAAGTTTCTATCTTTCGCGTGATCGGAGGTGGGATTTTTTTTAAAATTGAAACTCCTTGATGATGAAAATGAAATTGATTTAATCAGATGGACGTTGAATATGACCTCGAAAGTGGTGGGAATTCCAGCGAAGAGGACGCAAGCAATGATCTTTATGTCAGTGATAGAGAATCGAAGAGTGTTTTTCGTGGGGCATGGAATGGGGTTGTGAATTTTGATGGTTCAGATAAGGGTGAAATTGGTGTTGAGTCATGTAGCAATTCATCAAATTCTGGTGATGTTGTGATTGTGGATGAAGATAATTTAGAATTGTTGGTGGGCAAAGGGCAATTGCCTTATCATGTAAATGGTAACCTAGCAAAACAGAAGATTAAGCTTGCAAACCCAAGGAAGCCTTCAAAACCACCCCTGCCTCCTAAAGGGCCATCACTGGATGCTGGTGATCAGAAGTTTGTGAAGGAACTCGCCGAGCTCGCGTTGAGGAAGCGTGCAAGGATTAAGAAAATGAAAGCAGTGAGAAAGATGAAAGCAAGCAAGTCATCATCAACATCATCATATACCAATGTTTCTGCCATGGTCATCACTGTTTTCTTCTTTCTTGTCATAATACTCCATGGTAACTTTGCAGTTCTTTTGTTGGGTTAGTCTTTCAGAAGAAGTAATTGATGCATGTTTGTTTTTTTTATTAATTTTAAGGACATCTTGTTATGATTTTGATTATGAGTTGTTTTAAACATAAAATGAGACAATTGGAATGTTAACTGGCACTACATGTGCTCACATGCCAAATTGGTGCTATGCCCCATGTGTGTAGGCTTTCATATTTAAGCAGAACAGCTAACTTGTCTCCTAACAAATACTAAATTGTTGATTTTAAAAAATATGGAAACAAGCTTTTGATTGTTCTTTTTGTGCACATACTGAGCATATAGATGCCTATATTGGTACATTAGCTTGCGTTAATTTTCCAAGCAACTGTTGCTCTTGTAGCAATCATATTAGTGGCCCAAACTTGATATTTACATTACTCTATGGTCACCCTTTTCTTGTGTCCCTTCATATTTATTTGTTATGGCAAGTTACAGTGTCCAAGCACCCTATTCTGTCTATTGTATTAGTAATTGTACTACTTCTCAAAACATTGTCATTTTGCATGACTCGTACTACTAAGATCACTCTTAACTGAGATAAAAACTTATCAAATTGAGTGTACATTGCAGTGTAACTTCATCATCACCAAGTTATAGGGGACATCATTAGGGTCTGATTTACTTTTTTTGTTATCATTTTTCCTTTTACCACTTTTTCATCATAGTATAAAATAACAAGCTCTATTTTGAAATGAGAAATGGTATACGGGACGAAACAAATTTATTGCCAGTTATATGTTTTGTTTTCGTTGGATAACAATTAAAACAAATTTTAAATCTACCCAGCAATGATGTATTGTTATAAACTTGATCACCGTTGATGTGAAAATCGCTTCATGCAGTTCTTACTGAATTGACAAACCTTATGAGGTGTATGTTGTTTACCTGTTTTTGTCACATCAGTCTCATCTCTGATTCAATGTATGTATTTCATGCTCATATTCCACTTGAGTCTGTATGATTTTATATATAGCTTTATGGCTTTGAGGATGTACCCTGATGATAAATTCTCACTTCACGTTATACATGGTGGTTTCTGTGGTACTTAATATACATTATGTTATTAGGAAACTAGATCCTAGCATAAAATACATATTTTCAATTAGTATCTATGACAAGGAATCAGATTGACACATTATAAATTTACTTTTGGAGCTAAGGATTTGTCAATGTTCCTTTAATGTGTTCGGAAATGCCTCGTTCAATAATAACCTCTTGATGTGGTTACTGCCTTTCTGCTTTGGAAGGGACTAAAGTTACTGCATATATATCACTAAGCTGTGCCTGTGCAGCTTTGTTCAAAATGACATTAAATGGGTGTCTATCATGTAAAATTTTCATGATGGGTGATAGGTTTTTGTTTCATCTTCAAACTCCAAGGGGCATCTGGCTTCCATTTAGCATCAAACTCTTAAGTTTTAGATGCATCTCATCCTGAAAATCTGGTCTTTGTGAAATACTCATGCTGCTAAGACTTGCTTGCAGGAATCAGATCTGCGAGTAGTGCTGCAGTTGGGTTGATTGCTTCCCCTGAGACAGCAGTTGCAGCAAATGAAGGTTTGATTTCAGTGCAGTATCCCACGAACTTCGATACCAATGTAGGAGTTGCTCCTGGCTCTCAATATCCAGGTGCGCGTTCTATTCTAGTAAAACTGTGTAGTCGAATGAAATTTTTTTGAGCTACGATGATGGCATTATAATCAAAATTGCAACAATCTGATCATTTTCCAACTGTTTTGTGTTGATGCAGTTCTGCATGAAAGATGATGCTGAAATTTTTGAATATTCTTTCCCTCTCAATCTGAATTTAGACTATTTTTTCCTAGTTTGGATTATGTATGTGTTCTTGTACAGCCATTAGGAACCAGAGCTATTTGTCATGTAACTCAAGTTTTGTTGTCACAGTGATCTTGATTGTTAATGTTAATAAGGAGTTGTGTTGTTTTACATTTTACTGGTGGTACAATCTTTTAAGAGTGATCTCTGATGGTACAGCCTTTTAAACTTACAGGCACTTTGCGTGTAGTAGAATGAGGTGAGTTTTTTGGTCCATCTTGGTAATGATGGCATTGTTGATTTCATCTGGAGAAGAATTTTTTTTTTCTAGGCAAATGCTAATGATTAATTAGCCTCCTTCCCATTTTGTTATACTTTTTAGCGATTTATTTATTTTCTAATAATTATTTTTTTTTTACCAATTTCACCCTAACAATTTTTATCGCGAAAATATAAAAGAGAATAATAAGAGAAATTAATGGTATGTTTGGTTTATTTTCTGTTTTTAAAGTTTGTACATGAAACTGAGAAAAGAATTTTTCTTGTCTTCAATGTTTCCTGTACAAATAAAACAAATGGAAAACAAGATGACGTTTTTGTAATTTAAAAATAATGAAACAAATTACAAAAATAAACAGGCCCAGAAATTGGTAATTTGTTTTGCTATAATAACTCAAGTTTTTTTATTTGACAAAAAAAAACTGACGTTTAGTGGTACCGGATCAAAACCCATATTTTCATCTCGACTCGGATTATAAAAACTTTGGGTCTACTTGATTGTAGTTTTTGAAAACTGTATTTAAAAACTGTTGTTGAAAATTGTTTTTCAAAATAAAAGTAGAAAAAAACTGTTGAATGAGATGTTTTCCTACATTTAAAAAACCGAAATTTGAAAATTAAAAATAGAAAGTGAAAATATCTTTTAACTGTTCTGGTTTTTTAATTTTTAAAACTGAAAATAAGAACTGTTTTTAAAAACAGGTTTTGCCAAGTCGGTTTTAAAAAATTTCAATTTTTAAAAACAGAAAAAAAAATTAAAAAACTGTAATTAAACAGGCCATTGATTTCTCTTATAAAGTGTTTGAGTTCCAGTATTTTTTTGTGAACTACTTGTACTCTCTTGGGCCTTTCTTAGCCCACTATTATTATATCAACGTATTCACCTCATTTAAGATGATCTATAAAGATTGAAATTAATTCCAAAGACTTAGTTTTTACTTCGTATAAGATGATTTCCCAAAAACAAAGCTTCAAGGTTAAAGATTTCTAAGGAAAAGATAAATTTGACCAAGCAAAAGTTAATGCAACCAAATAAAATGTCAGTTAATATATAAGTTATGTTCGAGGCTTAACAAATATTTTTGAACCAAGCAACATGTTTTGCTTCAATTTGATGCACAATAGCCGCAGACAATGAAGAGAAGGAATGTTTGAGCACCTTAACAGATTTTGGTTGCACATCATTTATATTCCATTTTGATTGAAATTTCAGTATGGGTTTCTTGTCGACCCATGCGTTCTCTCTGTCTCCCTAATAACAATTATTTGGGTGGTTTGCTCTTTTTGTTGAATTTTTACTATATCTCTTTCCACCTGATTTTGATGTCTCTAGTGATACTAGTAAGACATTATTTTGTATCCATTATTTTTCTATAGTGGTGATTTTTTGACTTGGTCTCGTGGTTTTTATTCTCTCACATTGGTATTTAACATTCTTGCTCACCTCCGCTGCTTTAGCGTCCCTAGCTATCATTCCTTTCTGTTATATTCATGGAGCAAACATGAGTTGGATTCACTATTCTGGAAATTACTAGTTTGATTACGGAGTAATGTTTAGCTAGCCAAGTCAAACATGAGGACTTTGGTGAGAAGTCCTTTCCGTCTTTTGTTATCACAAATTTATACTATTAACTCATTTTGTATCCATTATTTTCCTATAATGGTGATTTTTTGACTTGGTCCCGTGGTTTTTATTCTCTCACATTGGTATTTAACATTCTTGCTCACCTCCGCTGCTTTAGCGTCCCTAGCTATCACTCCTTTCTGTTATATTCATAGAGGAAACATGAGTTGGATTCACTATTCTAGAAATTACTAGTTTGATTACGGAGTAATGTTTAGCTAGCCAAGTCAAACATGAGGACTTTGGTGAGAAGTCATTTCCATCTTTTGTTATCACAAATTTATACTATTAACTCATTTTGTATCCATTATTTTTCTATAGTGGTGATTTTTTTACTTGGTCCCGTGGCTTTTATTCTCTCACATTGGTATTTAACATTCTTGCTCACCTCCGCTGCTTTAGCTCCCTAGCTATATCTCCTTTCTGTTATATTCATAGAGGAAACATGAGTTGGATTCACTATTCTGGAAATTACTAGTTTGATTACCGAGTAATGTTTAGCTAGCCAAGTCAAACATGAGGACTTTGGTGAGAAGTCCTTTCCGTCTTTTGTTATCACAAATTTATACTATTAACTCGTTTTTTCTATATTAATTAGGACTATCAATGACAAACAGTGTGTTTGGATTTACGTTTGGAGAGATCAAACCTAACCAAAAGCAACTATTTCTTGCTTCTACGAACATGAATCTAACTTAAACGTGGATTCAGCCCCTTTTTCCAAATCTGCACAAAGATAATAATTCACTATTGCATGTGTGAACAGTATAAAAAGGATGCAAATTATGTACTCATTGGTTGTCATATTGATCGTGAAGGCTAATAATTAATCACATGAAGAGGTGCATGTGTGTTGACATTCATACGCATTTTAAATAAAGAGTGAATGAACTCTTTTTATAAATTAGGTTGAAAATCCATTCACATAGTTAGTATACAAACACACGCTACAACTTATACATGGAATTTGGTTTTAGCTTACTAGAGCCCAACTTGTGTGTACTTTGAGTTCGTAACAAGTAAGCATACACTTGTTAACATGTGCTTACACTTTTAGGCAATTGTAAAGGTCAAGAAGATGTAATTAACACACCTTTACGAAATATTAGCAATACACTTTTTTAAACACTCTTCTTAGTACATTTAATATGATTGGTTTGTTTTTTGAAAAGTCTGACAATTTTTGTGAAAAAGATGTGTTGATATTTTTCAAAAAATAAACCAATCACATAAAAAGTGTTGGAAAAATTGTTTAAAAGAATGAGTTGATAACACGCTCAACTTATATATCCAAGGTAATTGAGGGGAACCAATTCGGCCCTTGTTCAGTAGAAAGTAGAGATTTTTAGAGAAAATATGGGAAATAAGTTATGGTTTTTTTCATTTAATCTTTGAAGCAGATGTTTCTACCCGTTCAAAATAATGTAGTTGTCCCTTATAACAAATGACATTCTCAATATTTGATAGTTGATGGAAAAATCATTTCTTGGAGGAACCGCAATAATTTGCCGAACATATGGTAACATTCGAATCAAAGACAACGAAAAATGTTCATTAAAACTACCAATTGAATATATTAAAAGTTTTAAATGTGTTTTTAATCCTTGTTGTTAATACTAAATTTTAAATTAATTAAGATTGGAGAAAGCCTCATTGTCAAGTAAAATTTGAAGTTTGTTATGAACCTATTCGAAATGAAAACCATCTCAAAATATGAGCTTTGTAATCACATCAAAGACAAATTTCCCCAGTTAGTTCGAAATCAAGCTCAAAGCAAGTCAAACACAAGTTTTCAAGATCAAGTTAAAGCAAGATTATCAAGCCAAGTTCCAAACCAAAAGCAAGCTTGTAAAACCAAAAAGTTTCAAATCAATTTGAGGACAAGATAAAACCACCAGTTCGAATCCAAGCTCAAATTTCCACAAGCAGTTCGAAGGTTTTCATTTTACTAAGCAAAGATTCAAAATATTGTCAAGAGGAGAAGCACTTACTCACGTCTTGAAGCACTTTCTCATGCTTGGTGTAGTTTCCATGTTCGAGCATCAATGTTAGGTTAAGTGTATGGCGTGGATTAATAAGTTACTTTCAAGTTTTTAATGTCATATGTAGGATTAGATTAGCAGTTATTTCATTCAAGCATTATTAATAAAAATTTGTAACTCGAAATCAAGGTTGGACATCTAATTACTCAAAGCTCTGAAACTACCCGAGTCTACCCAAGTACTTTACAACGATGGCTTCAAAGAGTATCATGTAAACATATTTCTTTCCCTTTTCTTTGTAATTTTGTTTCGTTTTCGCAATTCCATTTACTTCCTTTCCTTTGCTTGATCATTCTCTCCGATATTCCATTTGTTCATCCTTGAATGTACACCCACCCAAGTGTTGGATTTCCAAGTTATCACCGAACAACTTGTATTTTCGTTGAGTTTGCATGTTGAACACTGTTTGCATAGCATTGTTCTTCGGAGTTGTCACTAGATAACTTAGTTTTTTTTTAATGTTTGACTAGTACTTCCTTCATTTCTATTTATAAGATTATTTTAAAACAATTATGTTTATTAATAAAGGATGTAATAAGATCAATTAATGTATTGATTTTTTAAAAAATGATACAACCATCTATTATTACCCTTAATTAATATATTGGGTAGTGTGGAAGAGAATTAATTATAAGTGGTACTCAAAACATTTGAATTAAAAAAGCTAAACAATACAAGGCTATATATGGAAGAAGATAATAAATATTCCTAAATTCTAGTATGAAGTCTTATATAAAGGAACGTCAAGTGTGTATTTAAAGAGTCTTATAAATAGGAATAGATGAAGTAATTGACACTACACGAAAATCACTAATTACTGACGGTCCAAATTAGCAATTGAGCTAAGATCGCCTAACAAGCGAACATTGTACAACATACTCCCATGTCTGGTGATGAATGATCGTCTGCGATGTCACATGTCAATCAGGATCACTCTTCCTATAGAGAATGGAAATACAAGGTCCATCACCCACCTGACCAGGTTCTAGGAGATCCATCTAAACATGTGAAGACAAGGTCATCTTTCAAGGAGTTCAAGAACCAAGCATTCATCTCTGATATTGAGCCCAAAGATGTAACATAAACTCTATAAGAAAAAGGTTGGATCTTGGCTATGCAAGAAGAGTTGAACTAGTTTGAAAGAAGTCAAGTATGGAACTTGGTACCGGTAACACCCTGATTTTCGGGGGTCGCAATAGTAACCTTTACATGAATTAAATATGCTAGTGATCCTTCGAAAGCCTTAAAAATGCAATTATACTTTTTTTTTGAAATATGTGTTACCATATGTATAACATAAACCCATACCTAAAAGTAAATATCAGATTAAGTCATCCATAGTCATAATTATATTATAGACCAAGTTTAAAAGAAAGGAATTATCAAACTATGGACCCTAGAGTACCAAAGACTCATAAGTCAGATAATCTCCCTGTGATTTTCACACAGGGTAAATCACACAAAAGACATCGGCACTGACCTGTCGCTAACTTGGAAGTACATACACAATGAGATAAAACAATGCTTACAACCCGCACATGACCTACACTCTATCCCCAAAGCCTACTGTTATACCTACTCCTTTGGTCTCTTAAAGACGGTCGGCTTGTCCTCTGAGGAACTCTCCTCGTCGCTCGAAATGTCGATCACGAGTAGTCCCTGCTTCAAGGCCTTGAAGAGAGGCGTCAGACCAAAATCCGGTGGAACATCGTGGTACACTGCGTCGGTCTGGAAATTTGTGAAAGATGAGATATAGAAGGGAACCAGATGATTAGCTGGCTTCGGCTCCACTATCACCGGCATCCTCTGCACGGTCTCAAGTTTCACACAGAAAAGGGATGAAGAAGTAAACTATGCCTTCCTTAGTGTAGGTTCCTCGGCCGGAATCCTGGCGTAAAAGGAAGACGTCGGTATAACCACTACTCTGGTCGGCGAAAAGCTCGCAATCCTAGGGTCCAGGTAGAGGATGGGAGGTCCAAGATGGGTCCTCTAACGCAGTACACGCTCGCTTCGTCGTCCTGATCCGTCTACACGCCCCTCGACATCTTCGACCACTCAGTCAAGATACGTCACGTGCTCAGTCCTCACCCATGGACTCGCCATGGTCTGGTGGTGACGGCCAAGCATCAAACAAAACACACATGCGAGGATCAATTTCTAGAAACAATCAAGTCACATGATAAAGATAAGACATAAAACAATAGCATCATACCGTTTATCTTAATCATCTCAACTCACATTACACCACTAAAGGGTTTTATAATAAAAGACGGGAGTGCATTTTAAAAGGTAAAATAGAAAAACTAACTTTTTAAAAATTAATAAAATTAATTATATTTTTTAATATGTGTTTCTAGCCTTTTTAAACCGCTAATAAGAAAAGGAAGAAACAGTGAAAGATATGGCTGCACCCGGAGATGAGTAAATGCAGTCATGAATTGAATTCTATTTATTAATATGCGTGTCTAATTTTGATTTTTGGGCCAATCTTGATATCATTACTCATTCTGGAATTGCCCCATAATTGGAGTATCCGCAATTTGTGCAGGAATTATGGGATAGATGCAATATCTGACTTCTGATCGTGTGGCTTTAATGATGGTGCCTGCCCCTTGTAAGTTGCATCTGATATGATTCACGGAATGCGAACACCAGAAGCGCCCTAAACTAGAGGCATTTGAATCCATGACACTTCTAATCTAGGTGCTACTTTATTCATGGGTTTTGCTCCTTTGACGTTATGGTATATATGGTCCATACAACATGGTCACTGATCGATATCACCAATCATCAAAGCTCTGAAAAATCTCACAATACCCTTGCATGCACTTCCCTCCTCTGACCACTGCTAAGCATTTATAATGACATTTTTATATCATAAGTTAACAAAATTCAGTGATCAACATCTTATCCTTTAGATTCAAATCATATCTCTGCTTTATCTCTAAAAATCAAAATATAACGCTTCCTTCAATTCTCTTCACTTTTTTAGGATATTGCCCGTTTGATTTCCTGTTTTCGTTAATGCAAATGGATAAACACACTACACACATCTTAACACATTAATGAAAAGTAGGACTTTATCGCATTAAATTAACATGGATTGGTATTGAGTTTAACAGATATTCGAACATCTCATATTTTATTTATTTTAATTAGAGAGTATAATACATACAAATTAATAATTCATTTATTTGATTTGAATTATATTATAAATTAATGTAATATTAAATCCATATAAATGTACAAATAAAAAATATTTTATCACCTCTGACTACATAAATAAATAAATAGACAGTGAAGAAATCAAGAAATAAATATATTTCCCATATGTTTCATTTTTATCTGCCACTTTTAAAAACTTAAAATAATATTAATTATTTTAATTTACTTATTAAACTCTTAATTTAAAATAATAATTAACAAATGAGAAAAAATTAACTATTACAGTATTACTTAATCCCTCCATTCCAAAATGATTGTTAAAGATTATACACACAATTTAAGAGTTCATTAATTGAAATAATAATTTGACTAAAACACCATTATTTAATTTTGAGTTATATTAAAGAGAGCGAATGATAATTATTAGTTAAGTAATTGGTAAAAGAAAGTAATTAGTCAGAATTGTGATAGCTGAAAATAAAATGTGATATGTGAGAAATATAATATAAATGAGAGCATAGATAAAAGAAAATACGATAAACAGCCTTGACTTTCTAAAACAATAATCATTTTGGAAAATAGATGAAATAAGAATGGAGGGAGTAATAAAAGAGATAAATGGATGAGTATATGAGATCTATTTCTTTATATTTGTATGAAAAGTTTGAAATGCGAACTAAAAAGAAACATATGGAGGTTTTGTTAGAATTAGATCCACATGCATTTAGTTTGAGACAATGTCAATGCATGTGTGTGGATTATGGAGGATTAGTCATGAGTCATTAATGTTAGTATTGCTTCAATGTTTGTATTGAAGAGAAGCATGGGTTACTGATAGTTATATCCACATCAGAGACAACTTGTTTTGGTTTAAATTTGGCATCCATGCATGCATGGCTATGGTTATAGAGGGCATAGGACCATATCCAGTTGCCAGCTCCCAAAGCAGCAAACACCCATGCGCGTTCTTTGACTGCAAACCGTGGTCGGCAGATCTAGTGAGTCCCGTCTTTTACTTTTTTATTATTTTTGCGTTGACATCAATAATTTATTACATTCAACTCACTTTTTGGATAGATCTCTTATTATAATTTTTTTTTTCATACTCACTGCATTAGGATTATATCATGATTAAAATTTGAGACAATTTCAATTAATTGATAAGAGAATATTGGAAAATAGTGTTGGAAATAGAGTGTTGCTAGCACTCATCTACTTAAAAAATTCCAACTAAAAGAGTACTAATTGTGCTGAAAAGAATGCGGGTCACAATTATTAAAAGTGATTATTTGAATCTCATGTCAAATTTTTAGTAATGTTTAGAAACCCCACTTTTGGAAAAACTCACTACACCATTTTTTACTTTTGACAACAGGGTATATGCAACGTGCAAAAAGTGTTGCTTAAAAGTGCATTAGAGTTACTTTATGTTTATTGTCATAAACGGATTATTTTAGACAACGCATTTGTTAACAACACTAAATAAATATTATTTATCTTACAATAGGGAACAATTATTACGTGATAATTGTTGTCTTTTCTCCAAAATATGTTACATTTTCTAATTATGTCTACACCAAACATTTGAGGTGATTTTTGCTCTTCACCACAAATGCAAGAGCAACTTAGAGAGGAAAAAAAGACTCACTCTTTAGTAGATTTGAATAGCAGATTTGTTATGTAAGAGCATCTCCAATGGAGATTTTAAACTGAGATATTAAATTAAGACGTATCTTATAAAATTCCACCATGGGAGATAAGTGACATGACTCGAGATCTTATTTTAGTGTCTTGGTTTGTTCCTATTTCAAAGTGGGATCTTAAATTGAGTAATATTGTTTCTCTCTCATTCAACCAACATTCAACTATTAATATGTAAATTAATTATTATGAACTAGTATTATGTATTTTATTTAAAATATGTTGTCATTTATTTTTCAATAATATGTATTTCCTTTTATTTTCAATTAAATAATATCATGTTGAACTTTAATTATGTATTTCCTATCTCATTGATATTTAATCATATTATATCTTTTTTAGTTATTAATTATGCTTGTATAAAATTATTTGTTTAATTTCATTTAATATTAGGTGAAAATAAATAATATAAATATATTGTGTATTGCGGATCCAATTAAAAGTAAAATATAATATCTGTCTAGACCATTTATTCACTATTGTGATCACTCATTAAAAGTCAGTACTTTCATTAATTAGTTATTTTCCATTCACATTTTCACTCCATTATCCTCTTGTCAAGTCCAAACCCACCTCCAACCTCATTAGCTTCCTCTGCCCCACCTCCGATCGTAGCTCTACTCCCCCACCACTGCAAACCCCTCCTTTAACTCCATTTATTGGTCTTTCTCCACACCCCCATATAGGCTGAACCAAGAAGTGTTACAAGAAGGTGCAAGGGAAGCTCCAATTCAAGAAGGCGAGCACATTATGAAAAGCTGAGATATTGCATAGCTTAAGCTTGGAAGGAATTAAGGAATTTTTGGTCTGTTTGGTAATCAGAATAAAATAAAGCATAATAGAATAAGGTAGTTGAATAATGATACAATAGGATAAGAGTAAAATATACTCTTATCAGATTTTAATGTGTTTGAGGTGGACTAGATAATGATAAATTATAATATAAACAATGAGAAGTGAATGCATTTTCTCTTCAAATAACAAGTATTTAAAATATTTTGTAAAATTTAATTTTTCCAAGTTATTTTTTTTAATTTTTTAATCTATTAAAATTATTTTTTCATGTTTTATAAGTGAGTCTATGTTTTAAAATTAACTAAAAATAAATTATTTCCATTAATTAGTCTAATTAAATAAAACTAATTTTTATTTTAACCTAGTAGTAGAAAGTGATAAATGAAAATAAATTTAAAAAATTATTATTAAAATGTTCATTTTTTAAAATTAATCTATATTTAAATCATATAAAAATCTTCAAGTAGAGAAATAGTTTTAAGTAAGTAATAGCTAGCATGTGATAAGAGAAAATTAGACTATATTTACTATTAATAAATTAATATTTATGAGTAAGTAGTCTAGTTTATTGCTAAGGAAAAATTGGTTGATTTTCTATTATTAATTCATAAGTAATAAAATAATGTTAACTAAGTATAGCAAGTAAAAAATTTATCTTTATTTTTATGAGTTAAACCAATATTTTCACCATTTATTCATTAATCCATTTTTAGTTAAATTCATATGAATAATTAAATCATGTTAACTTAGTAGTAACAACTTACAAATTGATAATAACAAAAGGGTTAAATATGCTTTTTTGCCATGTATGTGAGAGAAGTAAGTATTCTCATTACCACCTCAGCACTTTACAAATCTCACTAACGGCACATACTACTTTCATAAATTTTGATAACGTTGGGGATTATTTTTCGATAATAAATGACATGCAGTGACATGTAAGAAAGAAATTAAAATGGCTACGTTGCAAACTCAACACTTAACGGATTTTACTAACGGTAGAAACTAATTTCATAACTTTCAACAATGTTGAAGATTTTTCTATAATTTTTTTAACTATCAATTTCAATTTAACCTTACTTTACAGGGATGAAAAATATATTTAAACCATAATAAAACTAATATATTATTAAAATTAATATTTATATTTGTAAATTAATATATTATAAATTGTAAAAAATATAGATATTGAAAAAACTTTAATTTGGCGTGGGGTGAATAAGGAATAAAAAATTGTTATCATATTATGTTGCGTTCTAACTCAGTCTCTCCTTGATCAAAAGAAGTTTTACAGATGATGAATATGATATGATATGGGGCATGTTCTGGACGACTACAAAGTCGTCAGACCCAAAATCATCTCAGTCGACCAAAAGGAGTGCACCTAAGCACCTACCATAAAGACGAACTGAATGACTACTAGGGAAGGAACATCATGTCCCGGGTAGCATCCGATCAACCAACAAAGGATTGAGACGCAACAAACTCAAATGAGACAACGAAAAGCTATCTCTTGCTCGAAAGTTCCACTTAAAGAGCTTCCTTCACACTTGCAGAGACAACCGCTATGGACCCTGAGTCTATAAATACATGTTATATATATAGTTCATTTACATAACATATTATTCATTCTAAGCATTGTGACTTGAGTTCACAAATACTCAAGAGAATATCTCCCAACATTTGTTTTGACTTTAGCGTCAGAGTGTCTTCTGCAAGTATCACTTTCGTCGTGGAACCAACATCATCACCGTCATCTCATAGAGACTCACCATTACACATCGTCGTCCGCTCTGACAGAGAATCTTCTCTGATTCTCAAGACCGAATAGGACATGATTATGTTATTATATCCCGGAGGTGCAACAATCAATGAATCACAGTAGGATATGACTATGTATCGTATTTTTTCTTCTTATCATCCACCAAATTATTCCTTTAAGGTTTTTTTTTAATTGCAATTTACGCATAAAAATAAATTGAATGAACTACTAATTTTCAGGTTTAGAAGGTACACATTCTGAAATGACTTCTTGAGGACCTTGAGACACCATTATAATGGACACCAAGCCTACAAATATATATGTAGTCGTTTATTTACACATACATTACTCATTATACTAACTTAGAGTTCTTCTTAGATTATAAGATTCTCTATTTGTTTTTTCACTAACTTGAGTGTCAGAGTGTCTTCTGCATGTATATATTTGTCGTTTCAACGCAGCTCCGCCGAAGTGAAAGAGCTACATTTAGTCACCCATAGTGGTGGAGGCTTGAAGGTTCCTACAGGGGCCATGGCACCACCCAATATTTAGCTATTCTCTTTACAAAAAGTTTGTATATCCCATTGTAGATAAATATGGTGGCCCAACATTTGTGTCTAGTTGATATTATCTTGACACAAATAAATTTATAAAAAATCAATTGCAAGTGCTCAATTTTTATATTAAAAAATTAAGAGTTTTGATACATTTACACTTGTATTCACTTTCATCTTTATCAACCCTTGGATGACGTACTGATTTAATACATCTTCTATTAAGCAAATGGTTGAGGGTTCGATTCTCAACTATTGTGAGTGAAAAATCTCTTTGTCATCCCTCTACTGCTTAGTACGCTTACCGTGAGCCGAAAGATTAACCTCACGTACGGCTACCTGCTGTGAAATATCTTGACCGAAATAGAAAAAATGTAATCCTTATGAGCCTAGAGAAGCCAATTTTAAAAAAGTTGTACATTTTTCTATATTTATAATGGTCTCCTTCAACTTGAAAGTCCGCCTCCACCGTTCACCCACCATAACGGAAGGCAAAGTGATTTAAGCGATCTCATTTTGCTTTGTTCAATTTTGGTCAATTTTTTATTCGACAATATCAATGGATGAACATTCATAGTAGATTGTGGAAATGCAGAGTTGATGAAGTCCGTATGAACTGTGAAAAAGCGTTTTTTTCTTAATTTGGGATCATCTAATTCTAGTCTACCCATAAATTTCAAATAAGCTTGTTTCATTTTCTTATTTTCTTCAGAACAATAAATAAAGTTAGGTTAGACCTGTCACTTATATGGGTCTATAGTCTACACCTCTCAAAACCATCATTTTGTCATATATATATATATATATATATATATATATATATATATATATATATATAATTGTAAAAGTTTTAATTCATTTGTATTTTATAATATCTTTTATCTTATTTTTATTCACTTTCTTTATTTATCTCTCTTTTTGTCATATTACATCATTTACCATATCTCTTATTTTTCTCATGTCTTCTTTCCTCTATCAGAGTATAAAAAAATTTCGATTATGAATATACATTTATTAGTGTGTTTGAATTTACGTTTAGAAAGACCAAATGTGGATCTAACAATCCAAAAATAATTATTTCTTGTTTCTGGAATCGTGGTTTCAACCTAAACGTGATTTCAGACTGATTCTTCCAGACATGCACTATGTAACTGTAGGCAGTAGGGAGCACTTTGGGAGAGTTAAGAGTAATAACTTGTTGTCAAAGTTAAGAAGGGTAACTTTTGAAATATTGATCATAAATGAACTTGGAAATTGGTCAGCATAAAAAAGAATAAATGAAGAGACTAGTTGGCAAACCATGTCAACTGTGAAGCTGTACACGCCACTGGTGTAATAATTATAATTATGGGTAAATAAGGGCATTGATCTATAAATAGAAGGTATCCACTTCAGAATTTAGCAGCAACATCCAACCTACAAACAAATAGTACCCAATATCCGCGTTGAATATTATCATACTGTTCAGATGGCTAAACTGTTCAGAGAGTTTTTCTTCAAATCTCTGTTCTTCTTTTGGTACCGTTTTCTCTTTAAGCAACTCAAGAACCTCATAGGCTTCCACAGAACCATTATCAACTCCTTCACAAACACAACACAATCATTCAACTTCAAATACCAGAAATTCCCTTCTCTCCTTCACCGATCAGACCTCAATGACCTCACTTTAATCTTCGATGTGGAAAACACTCTGCTGAAAACCCCTTCTTTGTTCCCATACTTCATGCTTGTAGCATTCGAAGCAGGAGGGCTTCTCAGAGCCATTGCTCTCGTTCTGCTATACCCTCTTGTTTATTTAGCAGGGGACAAAATGGGGTTGCAGATAATGGTCATGGCATGCTTCTTCGGCATCAAAGCAGAGAGCTTTCGAGTTGGAAGATCTGTTCTGCCAAAATTCTTCCTTGAAGATGTCGGTTTAGAAATCTTTGATGTTCTGAACAGAGGTGGGAAGAAAGTCGGTGTCACCAATCTACCTCGAGTAATGGTGGAAAGCTTCTTGAGAGAGTATTTGGAGATTGATTTCGTTGTCGGCAGAGAGATGAAAATGTTCTGCGGATACTACACGGGATTGATGGATGAGAGCAAAACAGAGCATGCTTTGGAGCTTGTTCAAGAAGGGAAAGGTTGTTCAGATATGATTGGAATTGCAACGTTCAATCAGATTAATGACCATGAAATTTTCTCTCATTGCAAGGTTTGTGATCTTTAATCTTAGTCTCTCATTTTTCTTCAAAATTTTAAATAGTATTTATTAATTTCCTCTGTTTCACACGCAACGCTCTGTTTCAAAACAGAGAAGTCAGACATTGACATTCGAACTAACTAACATTTTGTTTGAACTTTTTCAATACCAGGATGTTTATGTCGTGTCAGAGGGTGACAAGAGAAGCTGGAAGAAGCTAGCAAGGGAGAATTACCCAAAAGCACTTATCTTCCACGATGGAAGATTGGCTCTAAGACCCACTCCAATGGATTCTGTAGCAATGTTGATGTGGCTTCCATTTGGGGTGATCCTTTCCATTGTTAGAATCTCACTCGCTCTCTCACTTCCATTCAAAATCTCAACCCCATTGTTGGTATTCAGCGGATTGAATCTCACATCTTCAATTCCCATCAACAAAAACAGAGAAAACGGTAAAAGCCATGGTCATCTCTACGCGTGTAACCACAGAACTTTGTTAGATCCTCTGTACATTTCATTCTCTCTGCAAAAGAACTTGATCGCTGTGACTTATAGCTTAAGCAGAATGTCTGAGATTCTGGCGCCAATCAAAACGGTGCGTTTGACTAGGAACAGGGACCAAGATGCAAATATGATGCAAAACTTGCTTTGCCAAGGGGACCTTGTTGTTTGCCCGGAAGGCACCACTTGTAGAGAACCCTATTTATTGCGGTTTAGTCCTCTATTTTCGGAGATGTGCGATGACATAACGCCCGTAGCCGTTAACAGCCACGTCAGCATGTTCCACGGCACGACCGCCGGGGGGCTCAAGTGCTTGGACCCGGTTTTCTTTCTGATGAACCCGGCCCCGGTCTACACAGTTCAGCTGCTGCCCAAGGTGGCACGACCGCATTCAAATGAAAGTGAATACTCAAGATTTGATGCGGCGAATGATGTGCAAACGCAAATTGGTGATGCATTGGGATTCGAGTGCACTAAACTTACAAGGAAAGATAAGTATTTGATTCTGGCTGGTAATGAAGGTGTAGTTAGTAGTTCAAACAGAAGGATGAGTTGCAAATGAGAGCTACATTTTGTAAAGTCACCATTCACCAACGAGCTATTACCTGTGAAGAAAGTGAAGTAATGAAAAGGAAAGAATAGAATGGATCGGTGTCTCGTCCCTTCTGTTTTATTAGCTGTACGTTGCTAATTAAGATTGTGGACCTCAAGGATAAGAGAAATGCTTCTCTTCCTCCCACCTGGTTGATTTTTTTCTTCTTCTCAATTTGTATTAATATTTTCTTTTTCTTTTTTGTAATACAAATCGATACCTATTCTTATCTATTTTCATTTTGCAATCAATGTAGCTGGCTACCGCTTAAATACATTAAGTAATGTGACGAAATATCTCGTTGATGTAAATGAATCCTCATTCACAAATCTGGACAAATCCCTTCTTTCTTTCTTGGTGTTTTTATATTTATCTTTATCTTCATTTGACTATTCTCCTAAAATTTCCCTAAATAAGATTTCTCTGCTCAAACTTTAGCATGGGATCTGTTGGGGCGTAGTACAACAAAACTTCTGTGGACAATTTTCCATCACAAATCGTCAAATACTACATTAATGCAAACTGAGTCTCCATAATTTTCCATAAATGGCCTTTATATTTCCTATATGGAATTTGACTTAGTAAAACCTACTTTTTTTTTTGTGTCTATCATGTCATAGGTAGTTATGAGATTAATTCCCTGAAATTTCATACGATTACATTAAGGGTCCGTTTGGTGGACAGGATAAACAGAGACAGGATGGGATAGTAATCATATCCTGGTGTTATCTGTTGTTTGTTGCGTCAGCAGGATAAGATAACATTATCCTGTCTCTTATCATATCTTGTCCATCATGTGTAAAAGTTATCTTGAGGGGGAGTTATGATAGAAATTATCCTGACAGGATAGGATATCAGTTTTTTGTTTGTTTATTACCCTGACCCAAAATTAATTTCAATATTTATATTTTATATAATTTATAATAATATTAATTAATAAATAAAATTTTTTATTTTAATAAAATATTAATTTTATTACTTATCAATTACTAATTGTTATTGTTAAATTAAATTATTTAGTTACTGATAAATTTAATTAAAAAAAACTTATTTATAAATGGTGAAAATATTGGATTTACTCATATGAAATAATTAAATTTTCATTATCACTTACTACTACTTAGTGAACATTATTTCTCGTTATTTATATTATAATAAAAATACACAAAATAATTATTCACTAACAATAAAATAGGCTACTCATATATATATATATATATATATATATATATATATATTAATTTTTTAATAGTAAATATAGACTAATTTTATATTATCATATGATATTATTTAAAATTATTTCTCTACTTATATAATTGTAATTAATAATTTAAATATAAAATATTTTTGAAAGAATAATATCTTTTAATAATTTTTATCATTAATCACTTACCCCTACTAAGTTAAAACCCATTGGTTACATATATAATAATTTTAATTAAAATAGACTCCCTTGAAAAAATTTAAATAGCCAAATTACTAAAAATTAATTTTATTTTAGTTAATATTAAAAAATAAGCTATTTATAAAAATGAAAAAAAAATAAATTTAATAGAATAATCACTTTTTTAAAAAAATCTATTTAGAAAATTAAATTTTAAAAAATATTATGTATTTTTTATTTCAATGAAAATTTGATATATTTTTCATTGTTTGTATCATATCCTATCAATATCCTGTCCACCCCAAACGCAGGATATGATAAGAGTCTATCCTGCTCTTATCTTATCATGTGCTTATCCAATCCTTTATCCTATCCTGTTCTTATCATATCCTGACCACCAAACGGGCCCTAAGTGATTATATATTTTTCCAATAAATTCTTGTTTATACACACTGCTAAAGAATTAAATCTCAATTAAATGATTAAGAAGTTCAACTATTTACCAACTGTATTGAAGCTTGTAAGTTAATAAAACCTTATCAATCCTCGTTTCAGAAATTAATTTGACTGAATCCTTGTCACTAGATTAGATAGTCAAATCCACCTTTCTAGGATTAGTTTCACCAAATAAGAATCTATGGGTTTGATGATCAAATCTATTTTTAAGGTTTCTAAATGAATTACTATTAATATATATACGTGTCAACGCATGATCTAGCAACATACCGCTAAGTAAAATATATAACTTTGTCATCAAATTGTTCTCCACCCTAAGTTTGGATGGGTGGAGGAGATAAAATAGAATGAATTGAATACCAATGAAATGAAGTATACAACATCATGAAATGTATAAAAATATCACTTTATTATTTGAATATTTTATAATATAATGAAATAAGGATATTACTCCACTTTTTGGATTGTGATGAGACAGAAGAAATGTAATTTGACTAATTCTTTATTCCTTCAATACTATGATATCTTTTGAGAAAGCCAATATATTCAAAGGGAAAAAAATTAGTGAATACAATAGAATAGAATGGAATGAGTTCTTATCCATATCATTTTAGGATTCTAAATGAGTTGTCTGCTTTAACAATGTACTGCTATATGAGTACAATATAAGTATGATTAAATTGTAGGGGTCAAAAAACAAACACCACTTGTAAAAAGCGAATTCCTGCAACTTTTCGCGAGGATTACGAATTGTGGCTAATTTGAAGGGAAGTAAATTTTTGTACAAAATTTTCATACGAGTTTGTTTTCAAATTTTCCTGCAAATCTTTGACAATATCAATATTCGAAACTGTAGAAAAATTACAAAGTGACTTATAGGTGCACTTGCACTTTAAGTGGTGCACCGTGCACTATTTTAAATGACATGTTACAATATGTTTTTTTATCTAATTTTTTAAAAAAATTAAAAATAATAATAATCAGTCAATACCATTTTTACCCATTCTTTCACTAAAAAAAGTCTAAAAAAAGGGGATAAATACATTAAAAATGATTTTATGGTAATGAACAAATTGAAATTGTAATAAATTATAAAAATTAAATAACCTATAGAATCAGTTTCCAATTTCTCACCTTAACATTTGCGCGATTTTATTGGTCAGAAGATGACAATACATAATGCACTACTTAAATGGTAGTTCACCCTAAACAACACCAATTACGATATTAATTTGCAAAAGTAAATTCTTAACGCGGCATAAATTTATCATGAAGTCAAATTGACCTTTACACTTTATCTAGGATAGGATTCAGACGTAGTAAAACTAATTACCCAATTAATTTTTCTTTTTGTGGATTAATTTATCCACCTTATATATGAATGATCAAATCGTTCTATCTTTTTAGTTCTATTAGAATATTCTAGGTAAACCGCTAGCATACGTGTTAATGCTTTATTGTAAGAATATTGTATCGCTAAAGAGCACTATCATAATTATAAATACAAGTTAAAGCTTATCCAAACAGTTATGTAACTAACTATTAAAGTTTAACATTAGGACGTTACTATTGGTGTCACCCCACCACATCACTCTCCCTCTATCTTCTCTTCTTCCTCGTTCCACATTCACCTTGCATACAATTTCTCCTTCTCTTCTTTTTATGGATTAATTTATCGACCTTATATGAATGATCAAATCTAGTATTATCTTTTTAGTTCCATTGGAATATTCTAGATGAACTGCCGGCATATGAGTTAATGCTTTGTTGTAAGAATATTGTACCGCTAAAGAGCACTATTTTAATAATAAATACAAATTAAAGCTTATCTAAACGATCTAAACAGTCATGTAACTAACTATTAAAGTTTATTATTATAAGGCGTTGCTATTGGTGTCACCCCAACTCTCCACCACCCTACCTTTCCTCTATCTTCTCTTCTTTCCCATTTCACATTTACCTCGCAGACCATTTAGGAGTAGCAACTAAATTGTAATCGAACCTTATAAAAATAGTACAATAAATGCTGCACCTCAGATAGAGGCCTGGAACCGTATGAGGGGAATAATCAAATACTATCTGACCAAAACTTTAGGGTGCTCCAACTTGGGAGGGTTTGACTTTATAAAATACTTCAACTTGGAGGGTTACATAAAATATTCTACCTATATAGTGCTCTTATCAGTTGTTTCTTCTCACATGATTCATGCATAATTAAGTTCTTTATATTATCTCACAATCACAAGATTGGGTCTTGATCAGCTAGGAAATGCATGTTCTTTTTGTTGCAAATCCAATCATAGCCTCACACTAGAACTATATATGATGTGAAACGTGATATAGTGTAGCTAGGAAATGCATGATTGAGACCCACTTGCACCGTGACTCTTGCAACACCATTGATCTAGTAAAAGAGTTTGTGCCAGTCTTATAAAATACCTTGGCGAATGTTTTGAATGTGGCTACTAGCTGCATTGGAATTTATGAATTCTAACGAAACGAATTAAAATCCATAACTTCAGGCATGAACTCATCACTTGTTATATGATATGACTTTGAAAGAAAATAATTCACAATGCATGCATGTAGATATACATATATATATTTTTATAAGTACTATTGAATTAATTAGCGTACAAGAAGTGCTCTTCCCCATATACATTCAAGTTCAGAAAAAAATAGATAAAGAAAATAGCTACAATTTGGTACATGACAGTATGTCAACTACAAAATAGATTCACACCATCGAGCGCTACAATGAATCTCTTTTATGTAGTAATATTTATATAAATAGAAATCAATGAGTATTATTTTTTTAGAAAAATACTTTTTCATTTTCCGATGAATCAAAAAGAAATATACTTTGTCTATTGTAAATCAAGAAAAATATGATTCACAAGTTAAAAGAAATTTTATGCTAAAATTATTTTAGCATGAAATGAAAATATTGTAAAAAACATGTATTAAATGTCACTCTTTCCATTGCTATTTATAAGTTGTTTTTAATATTGTATAGGATTAAGAAAATTAATTCTTAAAAGTGTAGTTTTTCAATAATAAAACTTTAAAAATGGATGATCAAATCTAACTCGGTCCCTTATGTATGATTTTTAAGTGCATTTCATAATGAAATAACACGTTATATTTTTAGGTTTGTACAAGAAGATTAACTTCAATTTATTTGTAGTGTCTTAATATTAATGACATATGATTAATGCAGCTGTCGCAGACAAGCTTGGCGGCTAGGCCAGGTGTGTTTGGGTGGTGGAACTTTTCAGCAATGAGAAGATAGTTGAAAATTGGTTTTGGAAATGGAATATATATATATGGGAACTTGTTTATGTTTATGTTTATGTTTATGGGTCAACCTACCAGTACCTCCAACTGTATTAGTCTTTCCCTCATATTCTCCGTTGCTTTTGAATTAATATTAATAAACCACAACCAATTGGGTCCTGTTTTTGGAAGAAAGGAAACAGCTAGCTAGCATATCCCCACACAATTGCTAAGTCAAGCTTAAAGTGCAAACTACAAATACAAACTGTATTCTGTTTTCTTTGGACGTTTCGTTTATAAACAATAGCACGTTCGTTTACAAACAATAATAATATAACCATATGTGTCTTTTCAACTCTACTCTACCTTCCTTTCAAGTAGGGAAGCATCATAAATAACATCTACACACCATTGTCAAATTTAATTTCAACAGTTTCAAATGTTATTTTCCAACAACAAATTGTTTTTGACACTATCCAACAATATGAGCATGTGTCTATTTATCTCTAAATAGTAAATATTAATTTAAATCTCGAACCTCATTAAACTACACCACATACACCCAACGTGTGCCGGTCGCAGTGGTAAAAAATGGTTGTTTGAATCTTTAGGTCGAGTCTTCGAACCTTAAAAGTCGTACTATTAGGGAAACCTTTAGCCTTCACTACATCCGGCTCGAAATTGTGAAAACAATTTAATAAAAAAAAAACTACACCACATACTTTTCTCTTATAAAACTATGTGGTTTTTTATATTGTTACATTTATCATGAATTATTGATAGTTTGAGATAAATTTGAAGATATAACATAAAGAAAAAATTGTGAGAATACACAAAGTACATTAGTAGGAATGCTTCGAGGCTCGAAGATTTGGACCTTCCAGATTTAGAAGGGTTAGTTAGGAGAATACCCTTTTGAAAAGCTTGACCTCGACTCATAAGGGGCATCTTCACTTTTCTCCTTTAATTTGAAATGTTGGAAGTAATATGAGGGTTGTCTTTAGAGGCGTACCAACCCTGACTTGTTCCATTAATCCGTTCTAGCGCGAGTTCTTATTATCATTTTATTTTAATATATATATTATTATTTAGTAATAATTTAATATTTTATCAATTCAACCAATGACTCGCTAACCCTAACTCTTGACCTTCACCTCCAACATCAAGCATTTCTTCAATCTCAACCTCAAACTCATCTTTCAGGTAAACACACTCTTATGTTTTTTCTCCATTTCGTGTTTCATTTTATTTCATTATGCCAGTATGGCATGTTTCTGCTTTTTTTCTTGTTCTGAGACATTTTGCAACTACAAGCGCATTTTTTGTGTGGATTGCGAACCACAAATGTATATAAAAAGCACTGTCCCAACTTATAGTGTGGTACAACAAATTTCACACCCACAACTTTATGTGCGGTACATCAAAAGCAGTACCGCAACTTTTAGTACAATATGTTCATTTTTTGTAGGGTGGTATGTAAAAAAATAACAAACCGCAACTTCAAGTGCGGTAGTTTTTATGTTGTTGAGGACTGCTGTGAAAAATGCTACCACAACTTGAAGTGCGGTATGTTAAAAATGCTATCGCAACTTCGGGTGCGACATGTTATCTGCGATTTGTAAATAATGATACTGCAACTTAAGTTGCGATGTGGTATTAACTTTTTTCAATTTTTTTGCTTACTCCATTGTACCTGATTGTATTTCCAATTCATTGCATAGTTTTTGAGTTTTACATTCTTCTATTTATATGCAGGTATGGCTAGAACAAGGGATACTAGCACACGTTGTCCGCCACCGATAGCTTCGACACGTAGAATGGCTGCCGGTGCTCGTAACAGGGAGGAGGATTGTGAACCGATCCTAGTACAGCTGAAGGAGCAAGAGGAAGAGTATGATCATCAGCATGAGGAACACGAGGGTGGCGATGAGCAGGATGAACATCAGCAAAATTAGGATGATGAGGGTAACGATGGTGATAATGATGACCGAGATGAAGAGGATGAGGGGGACTTTGATAATGAGTCGGATGAGGACCTTTTGTCTTTTCCAAGGAGCTCATTTGATGATACCATCAAATTATTTAGGGTGGTGTCGAGTGATTTCACATCCCCTAATAATACCACCGCATAGTAGACAGTGGCGGAGGGAGGGGGGACTTGGCTATGCCATGGCCCCCCCACTACTTGTTGGTTTAATTCATTTTGCATAAAATTACTTGTTGATTTCACTCACTTTGTATAAAATTACTTGTTGATTTTACTATTTTTTTTATAGAAAAGCCATATTGGTCCATATTGACACCACCCACCTAAAAGTTCTCCCTCCGCCACTGATAGTAGAGGTTAGGGGTGTTCATAACCGATCCAATCCAATCAAAACCGAAAAACCGATCCAAAAAAACCGAAATCCAATTAAACCGAAAACCGAATGGATCCAAAATCGAGAAAACCGAATATTTTTGTCGGATTGGATCGGATTTCGGATTTGTTTTTCAAAACCGAACCAATCCAAACCGAATGTTTACAAATATATATAATTTTATTTGTAAATATATCATATAATTCATACTTACATTTTTCCGTCCTTGTAAGTTTATATAATTAGTTATATGACACGTAATTATTTATAAAGATACATTTGGGTAAATAGAGTTTCAAGTAATAATTTGAAAAAATATGCATCAAAGTAAACATATATTTAAAAAATATGTCATCTATGCACGATTAACTTTTATTCTTCTTCTTATTTTAGAGGTACTGAGCCAAGAATGACGAATGTAGAAATTTGTTTGAGACTTTTGGTTCGTCTTTATTTTTTATTCTAAACTCTCATCGTTTAGGCTTGTAATGTGACGTTATATGTTTCAAATTAATTTTTATTTCTTCATTGATCTTGATATTTAGAATGTCTTTAAAAAACCGAAATCCAATCCAATCCAAACCGATAAAAATTGGATCGGATTGGTTCGGATCTAAAAAAAGAAAAAAACCGATCGGATGATGAAGTGACAAAACCGAAGTGATTGGATCGGATGACTTTTCCCCTCAAAACCGAACCAATCCAGACCGCGAACACCCCTAGGAGAGATGGTGAGACATCCTTTATTGTGGTTAGTTTTTTTCAAAAAGCAATACCGCATTTACGAACAGATCCATGGGCCAGATCTGTAAAAGCACAAGTAAAATCCAGCTTGAGAGGGCAGACTACAACTTGGGTCGAAACATGAGGCCTTTCGGCCCAAATAAAAACACAGCTCAGCGGATATTCATGTTCCTCCTTATTCGACCCAAAAAGAAAAACAAACACGTTACTTCCTCCTTCAATAAAATTGCACCGCCTCAATTTTTTTTATTTTCAGTTTTTTACTTCTAAGGGAGTGTGTGGAAGAATCGGAGAGGGATTAAGATTTTAGGGTTTTGATGATGGGTACGGAGAGGAAGAGGAAGGTGAGCTTGTTTGATGTGGTCGACGACTCCGCCGTCAAGATGGCCAAAACCAACGGCGCCGCCGCCCTCGGCACCAGCCTCATTAACCGCTGGACCGGGAAGCCTTACTCCCAGAGGTACTACGATATTCTCGACAAGAGGAAGACCCTCCCCGTTTGGCATCAGAAAGAGGATTTCTTGAAGGTTTTGAGGGAAAACCAGACTCTGATTCTTGTTGGCGAGACTGGTAGTGGTAAAACCACCCAGGTTATTACTTTCTCCATTCCAAAACTCTCTCTTTTTATATATGTTTATATGTTGCTAGTGATTTCCTTGCTTGCAAGCCCTGTTTTGCTCTTTTCTTTCGTGTTTTTAGTTTATGATCGTGGATAAATTGATTAACAAGCTTTGTTTATAATGTAGCCATTACTATTTAATCATATACTAGTACAAATCTTACTGACAAAATTAAAGCAGAGCATAGGTGATTCTAAACTCAGTATTAGTGAATTGTAGCTATCAGAGTTTTTTTTTGTCATTTGTCCTGTTCTTTTGGTATATTCTATTTATCTCAATTTGGAGCAGAATTTTTAAATGTTAATAAAATGAAATTGTAGGGGATGCGGACTAGGAGTTAATGAATTCTTGATGTATTGTTTGATAACTTTGGTTTTTTGTGTTTACGTCACTAAATTTAATTTTATTGTTTTGGTTTTTTTATTCTTGGTGACAGATTCCTCAGTTTGTTCTGGAAGATGTTGATTTAGAGACCCCTGATAAACGCAGGAAGATGATGATTGCATGCACTCAGCCCCGTAGAGTGGCTGCAATGTCTGTTTCCCGGCGTGTGGCTGAAGAGATGGATGTCACTATTGGAGAAGAGGTTGGTTATAGCATCAGATTTGAGGATTGCAGTAGTGCAAAGACGGTTTTGAAGTATGTTTTATTTTTCTGTGAAATTACTTTTAGTTAATTCAGAGCTTCATATACTATTTTAGATAATGTTTTCCCCCTCTTGGTCTCAAATTGAATGCCTTTTTTTTACTCCCCACCGCAGGTACCTTACAGATGGTATGCTTTTGAGAGAAGCAATGACAGATCCGCTTTTGGAACGATACAAAGTAATAATTCTTGACGAGGCACATGAAAGGACTTTGGCCACGGATGTGCTATTTGGTCTTCTTAAGGAAGTACTTAAAAATAGACCTGACTTGAAGTTAGTTGTTATGAGTGCAACACTTGAAGCTGAAAAGTTTCAGGGCTATTTTTTTGGGGCCCCTCTGATGAAAGTGCCTGGAAGGCTACATCCGGTGGAAATTTTCTACACTCAGGAGCCGGAAAGAGATTACTTGGAGGCGGCTATTAGGACAGTGGTGCAGATACACTTGTGTGAGCCTCCTGGAGATATACTTGTTTTCCTTACTGGAGAGGAAGAGATAGAAGATGCATGCCGCAAAATAAATAAAGAAGTTTCAAATTTGGGAGACCAGGTGGGCCCTGTGAAAGTGGTACCCTTGTACTCTACTCTTCCACCGGCTATGCAGCAGAAGATTTTTGAGCCAGCTCCACCTCCAGTTAAGGAGGGAGGGCCTCTTGGAAGGAAGATTGTAATATCGACAAACATAGCAGAAACTTCCTTGACAATTGATGGTATAGTCTATGTCATTGACCCTGGGTTTGCTAAGCAGAAGGTTTAT
This sequence comes from Acmispon strigosus, assembly GCA_030819835.1. Classification (NCBI taxonomy): domain Eukaryota; kingdom Viridiplantae; phylum Streptophyta; class Magnoliopsida; order Fabales; family Fabaceae; genus Acmispon; species Acmispon strigosus. Next base: position 65,664,530 of record JAUAMA010000003.1, on the reverse strand, counting down.
AACCCTCGAGTTCGTGTTGAGTCTCTGTTGGTGTCTCCTATATCGAAGGCTAGTGCACACCAGAGATCTGGGCGTGCTGGAAGAACTCAGCCAGGGAAATGTTTTAGACTTTACACTGAAAGAAGTTTCAATAATGATCTTCAGCCGCAAACCTATCCTGAAATTTTGAGATCCAATCTTGCCAACACAGTTCTTACCTTGAAGAAACTTGGTATAGATGATTTAGTGCATTTTGATTTCATGGACCCTCCTGCCCCCGAGACCTTAATGCGTGCTTTGGAAGTATTGAATTACTTGGGTGCACTTGATGATGATGGTAACTTAACGAAGCTGGGTGAGATTATGAGTGAATTTCCATTGGATCCTCAGATGTCAAAGATGCTCGTTGTTAGTCCTGAATTCAACTGTTCAAATGAGATTCTTTCAATTTCAGCCATGCTCTCAGGTATTATTCTATTTTCTAAATTTAATTGCTTGTGTCTGTCCAAAGTCCCACCGTAATGTTAAGGGAATGTTGCGCTGGGCTCCACTTTGAAATGGATGCCCTGCATTTTTACATGTGCACAAAGGCAATATTGTGCACATGGGGGATGTTTGACTGCTTACATGTGTGCTCAGTTGCACATGAATGCGGTTAATGGAGTATGTCCTGTTAGGTAGTCATCAGCAACTGTCTTCTCTGGGTTCCATGCCCCCGGTTGGCATGTACCATAGGATTCTAAGTAAGTGCTGATGCAGATAGTTGCAGTTTCTCAGTATTCTCTCATGAAGAAATTGGTGTGGTCTCGCCTCTATGCATCTGCTGACCTTCCGTGGACCTCCTCTGTGATAAACAATTTCTTTCTCTAGTACCCAATTGCTTTGTCCGGCCTAGGGAGGCACAAAAAGCTGCGGATGAAGCAAAAGCTAGGTTCGGGCACATTGATGGAGATCATCTCACACTCTTGAATGTTTACCATGCCTACAAGCAAAACAGTAAGTGCTTATTTCTGCTAGCTTTTAAATTTTATTTCTGATTTATTGCTATTTTTTCTTGTCTGATATCAAGCTCATTAATTGTATCCGAATGCGTTTTCAGATGAGGATCCATCCTGGTGCTATGATAACTTCGTTAACAATAGAGCGCTGAAATCAGCTGATAATGTTAGACAACAGCTAGTGCGTATCATGACTCGGTTTAACCTGAAGCTATGCAGCAGTGACTTCAATAGTCGTGACTACTATGTCAACATAAGAAAGGCAATGCTAGCAGGATATTTCATGCAGGTGGCTCATCTTGAGCGGACGGGACACTACTTGACAGTGAAAGACAACCAGGTTTGTTACGATGCTCTGCAATTTGTGCTTATCTTCCTTTGTTTCTCATTTTATATTTTACCCAAATAGCTATCTTGTAGGCTGAAGGATTGCATTTATATTAATGATTATCATATTCTGGTGTAGGTGGTGCACTTGCATCCGTCAAATTGCCTGGACCACAAGCCCGAGTGGGTAATCTATAATGAATATGTCCTTACCAGTCGGAATTTTATTCGTACTGTGACAGATATACGCGGTGAATGGTAAGATTTTATTTATGTAGTATTTTGATGGCTTTCCAAGCAAGGTTTGAGTTTTAAAAACTTAAGCTGGTCAAAAGTAAATAATTTTCATCCATGATATTTAATTGTAAACTTGTATTCAGTAAAAATGCTATAGCTAATCAGTAAATATATAGTTTTCTATCATGAAATGACTAAAACATATAGTTGTGGAGTGAAAGAATATTCCTGTCATGAATTAATAACACTTGAATAGATGATTTATACACAGAGGTAGACGTAAATTTTTATTTTGAATGTCACTCTTTGATTTTAGCTGGGAGAGAGTTGCAAGATTGATTGTCAAGTATAATGTTGTGGACCTTGCGGTACTAGTTGTTGCTTATGTTATTGAGATGTATTAACTTTATGATCTATTGTTATCCTACAGGATAGTTGATATAGCACCACATTACTATGATCTGTCCAATTTTCCACAATGTGAAGCGAAGCGTGTTCTTGAGAAGCTTTACAAGAAGCGAGAGAAGGAAAAAGAGGAATCTAGGGGTCGTAAATGAAGTCCTACCCATCCAAGCTTTTTTCCCTTTGGATTGGGATTGGATGTTTCGTCTCTTCCAATTTGACATGATAATTTCTTCATGGGAAAGTTCTTCAATAGTACCGGTTGTCGGTAATATCTTTGAAAAAATTGTCCGATTCCTTGTACTATTTGTTAGAGTAGTGGGAACCTTGTTTTATATTCTTGGACCTTGTTCTGTTGTACCTTTCAGAATATTGTCTGCTCAAATTTGCGTGCTGGATGTTAGTTTCGTCAAAGGTTAGATGCCCTGCTATTGCATTATCCTACTGATAGTTGTTAACACTCAAAATGAAGTACAGCATGAATTGTAGGATTTTGCTTAAAGGAATATATCAAATGTTGATGTCTTAGCCAAATATTGTGGCTTGTCATATTTTGCCCATCTTGTTCTCTGTTTGGCAGTAATCTTATAAGTTCCTACCTTCTAATGCTTTTCCTCCTAAGCTCATGCTTTACTTTCATGTGATTTGTTAATGTTTTTGGTTCTTGTTTTTTACATCTCCAGAAGTGCACTTTTAAATTCCTCAACTTCGCAGTTACAGTTGTTCCGTATCCTGAAAAGGTTTAAGTATTCATATTAAACTAGCCAGTTTAATGAACAAAACATTGCTCTGGTAATGAATTATTATTGGCTTCAGTCAGGTATTCTTTATGAGATAGCTACCTCCTATTCCTGTAAGTACATTTGAGTTTACTAACGACAAAAAATACTGATAAGAAACACAAGAAGTAGTAGTTATTCTTCACTACCCTTGTGAAGAATAAGGTTATTGCAACTTTCCTCCATAACATAGCATTACGGAAGAGTTTTTTTTTTCCTTCACTGTTCCAACAACCTGAAAGTTCTATATTTCAACAACCTAACTTAGCATTTTGTAAACTGCAACTCATCTGATTGCCATGTTTTAATTCTTTGCATTTCAAAAAAAAAAAAAAAAGAACTCTTCCGTAATGCTATAGAGGGAAGTTGCAATAACCTTTTCATTGAGCAATTTTTTTCGTAATATTTATCATTTTCCTTATTAGCATAACCCTTTTTTTTTGAAAGATTTGTTTTTACTTTTGGTTCTAATTATTTTTTAAACAATTTATCTCTGCTATTATTCATGTCACTCATAAAGTCCCCACGCGAAATGTATAGTACTTATACACACATTGACAACAAATTATAGCACTCGAATAGCTGATACATAGGACTACTAAATAGGCATGTCCATGTCTAGGAACCTCAAATTTTATGCTTGTTTCCGCTTAAACTCTGGTATAGTTCATCAATTTCCACCTGTTACAATGTCAGCAATTTTGTTAGCAAGTGTAATACATCTAAACACTTAAACAGATTGCACTGAAAAGTAAGGAATAAATTAAGAGGATATGATCCTATTACCTGATAATACTTGAGCATGTTGTTTCTCTTCTTCTTTAGTGTTGCAGTCACCAAGTCTCTTTCCATGTCAAATGGACGTGGGTCTATTACGACCCCTTTGATATTTTCAAAGCCCCTCAGCTAGTAAAACGTTCAAAAAACATAATTTTAAGCTTATTTTTCAATTTGAACAGCATTATCACCTAAAACTGCAAATCGAATATAGATGTTATTGTTACCTTGTTTCTCTCAGCAGTGGACTTAAGCTCAGAAAGCACATATTTCTTCAATTGGTCAAGAGAGCAGAGTTTGGAGAAAGAAGCTATGTGACCATTTGAATATGCCCACTTATTGGTAATTTCTTCATTTGGAACTACAACTGCAACCAGCATTGACTTGAAGCTGTTCCCATAAACCCATATCTACAGCAAAACATGCATGAAACAAATCACAAACTTAGCTAGACCAAGACCAAGGAGTTTAAAGAACTGAAAGTACTTACATCTTCAACTATTGGAGCGATTCCATAAACATTTTCCAGATGCTCAAGTGCTATATATTCTCCTTGAGAAAGCTTAACAAGATTCTTCTTCCTGTCGATGATCTTAACGACACCGTTTGGAAGCATTTCTCCGATGTCCCCTGTGTGAAACCATCCATCTCTAATGGCCTCTCTTGTTAACTCAGGACTTTTGTGGTAGCCAGTGAAAACAGTTTTCCCTCTCACACATATCTCACCACATGGAGGTGTTCCAAGAGGATTGTAATCCATCTCAGGAACCTCCTCCAGTCTGATTTCATTATATACAGATACAACACCAACTGTTCCACTCATGGACATTTCATCAGGAAATGCAGTAGTTGTTGCTCCACATGTTTCTGTCAAACCTGGATTAACCGTAATGACAGTGTATCATCATACTGTAAGTTGCTACAAAAAGTGTGTCCGAATGTGTTACGTTTTCGTTTTCATACTTTCTAACGCTAAACCAAAGTCACTTACCGTAGCCTTGGCATACAAACGCACAAGAAGTGACACGCAGGAATTCTTCGACCTCAGGGCTCAAGGCTGCACCTCCTGATATAATTAGTCGAACACGCCCTCCTAGCCTAGCTTTGACCTATAACGGCGGGGTAAAAGGACACAATCTTTTTGGTGAGACAGAGAATTAAGATATCAAATGGAGACAGAAGATCTTAATCACTTCTGAAGAAGTTAAAGTTGTCCATAATACAACTAGTGATAGGGACCAAATTGTTAGTTTTGAGATGAAAGTGTTAAAGAAGAGATATAAACCTTTCTGAAGGCTAATAGATCTGCTAACGGTGACGCCTTCCTCTGTTTATATCCTTTTTTCATCCAACCAAGTTTGCTGCATCATAAAAATTTGAGTTAATTAACAAACTCCATCATCTCAGTGAGTAAAAATAAAACTCCATCATCTCAGTGAGTAAAAATAATCTTACTTTTTTTCCCCCCAAAACTATTAATGTAACTAAAGGTTATAGAATTCCAATTACTTACTAGTTGTAGAGTATGTCAAAAGCTTTTCTCCTCACTGGATTGAGTTCTGAAACTGCTTTCTTGATACCTGAAACAAATGTTCTTGAATAAGTTATCCAGAAATTAATTAGTCAGATAATCAGTAAATTCTTCCTTTGACGCATGGCCTTGCCTTCATAAACTTTCTCAAAAACCCGGGGGACACCAGCAAACAGTGTTGGCCTTAACTCCATTAAATCATCCCTCAAAGCATTCAGATCCTTCATGCAAAAGATTATATGAATTCAAAAGATTTATAAAACAAAAGTAAATTGAATACTTATCATGAAGTATGCAGTAATTAGTAGGACAAGAGAGCGGATGATCTGATACTTCATTAAGGATTTAACCACATCTACATGTCATTAGCTTTGAAAGAAGCGATTAGATGGGTTGATGGAGTTGTGGTATGTGTTTTATTTTTGAATGCATGTTTTGTGGTTATAATTGTTACATATAATCATTCATGTTCGTTTAAATTGTTACATATTGTTAGCTAAAACACTTGGATTACACAGAATAACTAGAGAGAAATAGGAGTAGAAAGACACAAAAGATTTGTTCATGCAGTTCGGCCAATTGAGCATACCTCTGTGGCTATAGAGTAGCTATAGCTGCGTTTCATTCAAATTAGCGGTTCAGGGTTAAGGTGCTACAAGATATATAAAGATTCTAATGATCCAGATATTACAAGATAATACCCCATTAAATCTTATCACAATCCCCCAACAAATCAGATCCTAAAATAAACAGATATTGGCTTAAAACAGAAACAGAAACAATCCAGGAAAATCGGAGTCCCAGCGCCAATGTACTGGGGAACGCCAGCGACAATGCGCTAACATTCTACCTCGACATCTCTGATTGTCCTCACTCCCAGCACCAATGCGCTGGGTATGCCAGTGCCCATGTGTTGGTATTCTGCCAAAAGCACTATGCAGCAGACGGTACATGCAGTTGATACAGCACTATGCAGCAGACGATGCATGCAGACGATGAGTCAAACTCAACACATATAATCTTGAAAGCGTCTTTTACCCAATAACTTACACTTTTGGAATAATTGATTCATTGAAATGATATCAGAACCTTTATAACTAAGTGGTCTAGAGTTCAATCTTTACCACCTTCAATTTTTCTAATTAAAAGTTGAATTTAAACACATATTAGTTAGAACTATTGCCTGAGAGAGCTTTTTTGAAATAATTAGTTGATTGACAACAATTATATAGTATCAATTGTCAATCTACTTTTTCTTCATATTTTTAGTCCTTTTTACAATTTTTGTTACTTTTTTAATTAAATTCCGGTGAGTCGACCCACGTAATAAACTAATTTGTGGTGACATGAATTATGATTTTAGAGTTGTTTCACTTTGAGATGCCTTATTAATTTGTACTATCAACCAATTCGAAATTAAGAAAGAGATGACACTAGTCGAACGTACCCCATGGTAGTAGCCAACGGATGCACCCTTTCTGAAAAAATACTCCTCAATTGTCCGATCAAGGATATGAGCTAAAGGGAGGAACGATAAATACACATCGTCCACAGTCATCTATGCAATGCAATGAAGTACATATTATTCCAAAATAATATAGGAAAATGTATATAGTAGTGGGTCCAAAATTAGATTTACCTTGTCTTCAAATTGTTCCAAGAAAAGATCCATTCCTCTCACTAAAGCCACTACGTTTTCATGAGATAAAACAACACCTTTTGGGTCTCCACTTGTCCCACTTGTGTACATTATTGTGCATATGTTATGAGCCTGAGGTGGAACAATACTTGACGGATTTTCTTTTCCCTGTAAGATATGAGGAATTCACTATAATAATAATAATAATAATAAGCTATAGAGAACATATCATTTATTTCTGTACTGAGTAACCATGACTCGAGTCCCAACCCTTTTGATTAAATATTTCATTCCTAGGAAAGTTTATGGCAACGACCTTTGCGGTTTCATTTATCACATAAAAGTGCATGAGACGTCCACATGGGTAACACCGTTTCCAAAAGAGAGTGAGCACAAGTTGCTCACGTCTAGACACTTTTAGAAAGTGAAGTAACTAAAATCAAATTCACCAATTGCGACAAACATACAAGAAGCAAGTTAAAAAAACCTAAAAGTATATACTCCATCCGTTACTTTGTATAAGAGCCAAACAACTATTGCACACCCCTTAAGAAAAGTTGTTAAAGTGGTTGTTAGCATTTAATTTGTTCTCAATTTACATCAACTTTCTAAAATTGCCCCAACCTACTTTTTAAAATTTCTATTGATTATTAATGCAGTACATAGTGGAAATAGAGAGAAAATTTAATTAAATAAGGGTAAGTTTGTCAAAAAATAATTAATACACTACATATTCCAAGTCGATTCTTATAAAACGGAACATGATATATCTCAATTCAACTCTTATAAAAAGGAACAGAAGGAGTAATGAGTATTTAGAGCAGTTTATTTTAAAAGATTTAATGTGCGTAAAGTTAGTGTATACTCCCTCCGTTCCTTTTTATAAGAGATAAACTAACTTTGCACATCCCTTAAGAAAGTTAGTTTATCTAGTTTTTTACATTAAATTTGTTCTAAAGTATTGTTGAATTTCCAAAATTGCCCTTTAACATAGTAAATGTATTTCCATATTTCTAATTATTTTTATTTACTTATTTTTGAATAAACCAACACCATTTATTGTAAAGAAGAGAGTGAGAATCATTGAGAATTACACAAAATTTACTCCAAATGACACTATGCATTAACTTGACAATTGAAGAGGTAAAATATGAGTAGATAGGTTAGATAATTGATTGCCTCAATAGATGAAAAGACATAGTTCACATTTTTTGATAAGCATAGTTCATGTACCTACCTAGTCTTTGGAAAATGGAAAAAAGAAATATTATAATTAATGTGATGCAATTATTATCCAAAATTGAATAGGGGTAAAATGGTGAAAAAATAATTAATTTAACACAAAATTTCCAGTTCTTATAAAAAGGAACGGTCAACACCCCTAACTCACCTCTTATAAAAAGGAACGGAGGGAGTAATAATTAGTTAAACACCTAATGATTAGTCGTAATAATTGCTTTGACATTTTATCAGTGCAGAAGAATGATTGTAAATTAAAATTAAACTCTTGAAAACTAGTTTTATAATTTTTTTTTCTTCTTATAGGGCTTTTCTGTACCTTAAAAAAGAGCTTTTAAAATAAATTCCAAAAAATAGGTTGAAGCGATCTTTCAACAAATTTAATGACAAATTCCATATAAACCAACCATTTGCAAGAACTCGTCCCATGAATATGACTTAATTCCAATGGAGGAGGCCCTATCTTTCTCTTCCTCAGTTAATGAAGTGAAGCAGACCATGGCTGTAACCATAACCAAACATATTTTAATATCTTTTCCTAGCTAAACCACAACAATATTGAAAATGAAACAAGTAAACTTACCTTTCAGCCGCTTAGAGGATTTACAATCAGAATTCAAAAGCTGCACACAGCAAAAGTGTTCCGTCAGAACCTATAATTGACGCTCTAATAATATGTTTATATCAGCTTATTTTTCAAAATTAATTTTAACATTTAAGAGCTGTTCAAACAATTTTTTTCCCTGAATTTAATTTTAATTTTAAAATCAATTATTTATCTCTAAGAAAGTAATCCTTGTCCTTACCTCTTTAACCTTCTTATCTTGGACGAAAGCAAAATCTACTTCTGAATGATCTATGATAAAATTCACAGCACCAGGTCCTGCATTAAAAAAAGATGTCTTGAAATTTGAATGTTGCTTTCATTTGGACCAGAGAATTAATTAAATAAATTTATAACTAATGCAGACAAATGAGCACCATTAACTGTTCACTAATAGAGAAAGAGACAAGTGGGGATACCATAAATTTCTTTGAAAAGAACACTTCTGCAAAAACTTACCAAGGGTGTCATAGAGAGGCACACAAATACAGCTTTGAGCAGAACAAGCCTATACCAATATAAACATGATTATGAACTATGATAGCATTATAGAAGGATTAATAAAGGAAAAAATCAGAGAATACATTGATCATGAAAATGCTAACCTCCATTGCCACAATCCATTGAGGGCAATTAGATCCATAAACTCCAATTCGAGAGCCCTGTGATAGGATAACCACAACAAATATTATAGACATTTAATCTACCATGTAGCGAGAAGTTTCTGTAAATAACTTCTGAGTGTTAGAATTGATTCTGAGAAAAAATAAGTTGATCCAAACATGATAATACGCATGATGAGGGAAACCCTTTTTTCTAAAACTTACAGCTTCAGCACCGGATGCTCGCAAAGCAGAACCAATATGCAGAACCTCATCATAGACTTCCTTGTATGTCTTCCAGACATATGGCCCTATCTGAAAACATGAACCAAAAACCAATTACCTTATGTTCTTGACACGTACCAAGTTACATAATAACAAAAAAATTAATTGAATTTCCTTAAAATAGTACATTTCCATCAACAATTTTACGCCATCCCAGCATCCGATTTTGTGGATGATTTTTGACAGACACACTGCAATCATCAAAGAAATCATTCATTCAGAAAAATCAGCTACTATTAAACTTTGTGTCATTTGATTCACCTTAAAAAACATAACATAATCTGAGTAATTATAGGAGCTGAAATTACCTGAAAATATCCCAAGCGGTGCTGAAATCAGGATCCAGTGGAGGAAAGTCATGTTTGGAGAGAAGGTTACGGTACACTGGACCAATAGATAGAATACCATTTTTACCTTCTCTTCCTTCCTCAACCTTAGCTGCGAAAGTCTTCATTTTTCTCAATTACAAAACCTGAATGACACACACAACACAAGCATCATCCACCACCAATTAAGTAGTACTAGTGAAGAAAAGACACACCAACTCTATCCTTTTTCCGTAACTCAATTAATGTCTGTATAGAACAATTTAACCACCCAAGTACTTGGTCAGTGACGGCAATAAAAAGGTCATCAATTCAAAAGTCCAAACCATGACTTTCTATTTCATTTTTATTTTCAATTTTCTCAAAATAAAAATGCAAAATCAAATTGAGACTTGTCACATTAAGGTGGAGGTTAAAGGAGAAGATTAGAATATGATCAACACAAACAATGAAGAACACAAATCAAATTTGAAGGACCACAAACAAGGGTGAGTATTACTTCCTCCGTCTGTGACTATTTTAATCTTGTTTTTGTTTCTAATTATCTGTCACAGTTACAATTTCAAGAGGGTATTAATTATGTTTTATCAATTCTACTTTTAGTTTAATGGTGATAGGAAATTAAAAAATCAAAATTAAGAATAAAGATAAATGGTATGTTAGGAAGTTAAGTAGTAACTTTAATAAAAACAAAAGCATTAATACAATTCCTGTAGAAAACCTTAAATAACGGTTATTAAGGAAGGGATGAATCATTATGAATGACACAAGTTAAAATACAATCAAGACGACATATATACGCACTTACAGACAACGGAAAATGTGGTGGAAACCGTACTAGTAAATTGAGTTCCAGTGTGTGTAGTTGCGCCGGGTATTGAATAGAGTCTTAACTTGCTCTAACAAAGATGGTGAAGTGGGACAATAGACATGGAATAAGATTGATGACTGTTGTTGTCGAATTAGAACAACATAGTTGAGATTTATAGCTAAAGGACTAAAACAAGTTGCAGTGGTTAATGAGGTAGTTGAAAGTTACAAATAATGAGCACAACCTCTAAACACCATGGAATTCAACTGCTCATGTCGCTCTCTATATTGTAGAAGGAGAGTATTAAGGGGGCAGTTGATAGGAGGAAATTAAGTTTTTTTAATGTCTCAGAAAATTTTAAGTGGGGAATTTAAATTAACATTTTGGTATGGATGTCTTGAAAAATATGTTAGAAATAATTTTTTAATAGGCGGTTGATTCAAGTGGCACATGCTGTTTATAAAAAATGTGGTATGTGCTCGATTCTCCTTAACCAATGTTTTAGGTTTGAGTTTAGTAGATAGAAAAAACTCTACTGAGAGAGCTAGTCCCCCATAATGTGGATGTTCCCGACTCCATGGATTTTAGCACAGAATTGGTGGGAGAAAATTTGTGGAGGATCTATTCTTGTCCTAATTCTTTGCTTGTTCGCGTCAACAAATCAATTTGTTTCCCTCATGGCACTATTTTTTAGGTGAAGAAAGGATATCGACTAAGTTATGCATGAAGTGGCATTAGGCATTCTATAGCTTGGGTATGAAGATGAATGGGTTGTGGCGTATTGGTGATGGGAAGTGTGTGAAGGCGTGGGAGGATAATTGGATTCCTAATGGATTACCTCTTAATGTACTGAGAGGAAGTTTCTCATGATTTGAATATTAATTTGGTCTCTGATTTGATGGTCTCCTATTTGTTATCTTGGAATCAGGATCTTATTGATTATTTGATGTGGCCTCCTACTACGCCTATGGTGTTATCTATTACGCTTTCTTTTCATTCACGAGATGATGTGTTTTATTGGCCTAACTCCGGATGGGAGTTATTTTACTAAGTAAGGCTGCTCGTTTATCAGGAAGTAAGGTGCGTCCTCCATAGCATCTTCCTCTTCTACTTTGAACTTACGTACGTGCAAATTGTTGGAAGAGGCTTTGGAAGCTATTTTGTTGCCTCGGTGTAAGGAAACGACTTGGAGAGCCTGTATGAATATTCTCCTAGTTCATTCTAATCTCATTGGACGTGGCTTGGAGATGGATCCCTTGTGACCACGTTGTCTTTCTGCGCCAGAAACAACTCAGCATGCTCTACTATTTTGTCTTGAAATTAAGCCTATTTGGTTTGCTTCACCTCTTTCTCTTAGGTTGGATAATGAATGTTCTTTACATGAACTTTTGCTTAATTTTTTTGTTGCAGGCTGATGCTTCTTCCTTGGCCAGTTTCTTATTGTTGCCTTATAGCTTGTTGGAGGATCGCAACTAGTTGTTGTTTAACCAGCAGAATTCTTCGCTTGCTCAGTTGCAACAGTCCTTGGTGGTGCGACGTCTTGTTTCACGACTTTCAGCAGCCCTCCAAGCGACGTGGGTTCGACCACAATGGGGAATAATTAAAGTAAACTTTGATGCCTCTGTTTTGTTTCCAATTCAGCCGGCTTAGGGTTCATAGCTCGCAACTGGATTGGCGAGGTGATGGCATCAGCAACTTCATCTTCTATTGAGATTTTATCTCTGGTTCTTGCTGAGGCTGAGTTTTAGATGGGTGCTCTCCTTGGCTTATGATATTTGCTTCCACTAGGTTTCTGTTGAGACGGATGGCATGCTCCTTTATCTAGCTTGGAAACAACCCCCGGGGCGTTCTTATTTAGCTTATGTGGTCCGAGATTGTCATGATTTAATATCTTATCTTGATGTTGTTGATTTGTTATTTGTCTGTCGAATTGGTAATTTAGTGGTAGATGTTTTAGCTCGTTTGTCTCTTTCTTCTGGTGACTTTGTTTGGATTGAGTATGCCCCCAGGACTAACCTTTTTGCTCCAACATAATGTGTAACGGCTTCTTTACCTTCTATTTAATTAATTAAATCATTTTCAAAAAAATATGATTTATATTTTTTAACTATGACCCAAGCCTCGTTATTGTTTTAATTATGATTTATATTTTATAAGTTCACACTTTTTCTTGACCATCATATAATACAAACAATATGTAACCAAAAGAACACAATACAAATAAGGGTTGATCTTGGTCCCTGTATTTGTGTGGCTGTCTGAGTTTGGTCCCTTCGCAGAATTTTTTTGGCATATTGTCCCAACGATTACACATTGGCTGGTTTTAGTCTCGCTTGAGGGCAAAGTCCGACGAGAGTGTCGAGTGGCAGGCTGGAGCTAATGTGTCATTATCCACGTCATTTTTTATTAATAATTAAAATAAAATAAATAAATAATAAAAAAGTAAAAATTAAAAAATTAATTCTCTAAACAAACTTAATTTGTAAATTAACTAAACAAACACAATTTCTAAATTAAGGAAATAAACTCATTCTCTTCATGTTTGTTTTAGATGTTCTTCACCTTCATATGTTCATCTTCATCTTTTTATCTGAAAACACAGAATCAAAACACCAAGGGCCCATTTGGTGGTCATGATAGAATAAGAGCAGAATGGGATAAAGGATTGGATAAGGACAGGATATAATATGATAAGAGCATGATAGGTTCTTATCCTATCATGCGTTTGAGGTGGATAAGATATTGATAGGAAATGATACAAACAAAGAAAAATGTATCAAATTTTCCTTTAAAATAAAAAATACATAAAAAATTTAAAATTTAATTTTCTTAATAGTATTTAAAAAAAGTGATTACTCTATTAAATTTAATTATTTTTACATTTTATAAATGAGTCTATGTTTTAGTATTAACTAAAATTAAATTAATTCAGTCATTTTAATTTTTTAAAGGGAGTTTATTTTAATTAAAATTATTATAAATGTAACAAATGAGTTTTAACTTAGTAGGGGTAAGTGATCAACAATAAAAAATAATTAAGTTTTTAAAAATTATTAAAAGATATTACTCTTTGAAAATTAATTTATATTTAAATTATTAATTATAATTATATAAGTAGAGAAATAATTTTAAATAATAACATATGATAGTATAAAACTAGTCTACATTTACTATTAAAATATTAATATTTATATGTGAGTAGCCTATTTTACTGTTAGTGAAGAATTATTCTGTGTATTTTATTATATTATAAATAACGAAAAATAATGTTAACTAAGTAGTAATAAGTGATCATGAAGATTTTATTATTTTATATGAGTAAATCCAATATTTCCACCATTTATAAACTAGTTTATTTTTCAATTAAATTTATAAGCAAGTAAATGACTTTAACTTAACAATAACAACTAGTAATTGTTAAGTAATGAAATTAATATAATATTAAAATCAAAAAATATATATTTACTAATTAATATTATTATAAATTATATAAATATAAATATTGAAATTAATTTTGTGTTATGGTAATAAATAAACAAAAAACTGATATTTTATCATGTCCTCCTCAGGATAACTTTTACACATGATGGACAAGATAGGATACTGTTATCCTATCTGTTTATCTTGTCCACCAAACGGGTCCTTAATTCCAAAACGAACGGCAGCAACCCCAAACCCCTCTTCCACCCAAATTCGTGCTCCACAGTCTGAAACACTTATTTGAGATTCGTAGCTTTCAACCACCGCATCGTTCGACCCTCCACCGACTTCGCCTCCAAATCTTGGTTCACGCATTAGGTGCGGAAAGCCCGATCGTCAAAGGAGCACAATTTTATTTCTGGGTTCTGGAATCTTTGTTTGTGTTTGGGGATCTTCTTTTCGTCGCCTCCATATCTTCATTTTTGGATTTGGGAATTTTATTTCTGGGATCGGGAATTTTTTATATTTGGGTAAAATTTTCTGGGTTTTTATGGTTAATTTTTTGTGTTTGGGGATGGGTTATGGGTTTCATGATTCAATCACTACAACAAGCTCCTCTAGTACCAATGGTGGTTGTTTTTTTGCTGGGTGCTAATTTCAATTTTTGAGTCGAGCTTTGGTGCCATTGTTGGTCTCTCTTTGTTTCAGCGGTACTGTTTCCTTTTATATGGGTACTTTTTGGGTCATGTATCAGTAGGGTTCTGCACTATATTTGTTGGTATTGGAAGATAATTGTTAGGGGGTGAGCACGTCTATGTCTTTCGTGGGTTTTGAGTTGGGGTTTGGCTATTATTCTGGTGGGATTTGCTCGGTAGAGGTGCCATTGTTAGAGCATCTCTAATGAGGATTTTAAACTGAAATTTCAAAAGATTTGGATTTTATAAAATCTAGAAAGGTGACATGACTTGAGATTTTATTTTGGTATCTTGGCCGATTCCTCTTTCAAAATGGGATCTTAAATAAAATAATATTGTTTCTTTTTTATACAATCAAAATAAACCAACAGAAAGAAATCAGAGGAAAGGGAGAACAGAGATGAAATAAACATAAAAAAAATGACAAAATTAAGAAATATATTTGGGACAAAACTTTAAAAAATTACATAACAAATTTTCAGCTTACAACCAATGAAAAATACAATAAAAAATACATATAAAAAATTACAAAATAGGTTAAGATGAGCATATTTGCGAGCGTTTTGGGAATGAGAATGATGAAAATTGGTTATTATGAAATCTTATGTATTTTATTTAAAATGTATTTTCATTTATTTTTCAATAATATGTATTTCCTTTCATTTTCAATTAAATAATATCATGTTGAACTTTAAATAATATCTTTTTCAATTATTAATTATGTTTGTATAGAATTATTAGTTTAATTTAATTAAATATTAGGTGGAAATAAATAATATAAATATATTGTGTATTGTGGTGGGTCCAACTAAAAGTAAAATAAGATCCCAAGCACTTGAGCGAAATGTGCAGTGAGATCTTATAGGTGTCTTAAATCTTATATGGCAGTATGGACCCACCAGAAGTCTTTAGACACCAAAATAAGATCCCACCATTGGAGATGCTCTTAGTCTTACTATTATTCTGGTGGAATATATACAGATGATAAAGATGAAGATGATTGGGTGATTGGAGATTTTATTTTCTGGGTAAGGTGATAAAGATGATGATGATGAAGATTGCTGGATTTTTCTATAGAAAATTTGAAGGTGATGAAAATGATGATGAATATGAAATTAAAGATGAAGATGAGTTTGAAGATGATAATTAAGTGTTATTTTTAATCACTAATTTTAAATTACAAATTTAATTTGAATTAATAACTACAGAAATTTTTTAGTTTTTATTTTTTTATTTTTTAATTATTAATTAATTATGTGGAACTAAAATTTAATAAATAATGACATGCCAGTCTCGGCTTACCACTCAGCACCATCGCCGGAGTTTCGCCCTCAGGCGAGGACTAAAACCAGCAAACGTGCAATCATGGGGACTATATGCTAAATTCTTTTCAGAGAGAGACCAAACTTGGACAACCACACAAATACAGGGACCAAGTTGATGATTAACAGATTAAAGAGCAATAACATCCTGTTTTTAAATTGATTGATATAACTAAAAAAATTATTTTAATTTAATTTTGGCATAAATGCACTTTTTGCCCCTGATAATTCACACAGGACCAGATAGTGGCAAAACACACATTTAGCCAGTTCAGCTACACAATTAATTAATAATCTAATGAACAAAATTTAATTTATATCATCAAACACCCTCCGTTCCGAAAGGGTATATGGCAATCAAGGTGGGTAAGGGGGAAGAGAAACAGAGGTTCGTGGTGCCTGTGATGTACTTGAATCATCCTCTGTTCATGCAGCTGCTGAAGGAGGCAGAGAAAGAATACGGGTTCTACCAGAAAGGAGCAATAACCATCCCTTGCAATGTCCAGGAATTTAGAAATATTCGTGGCTTGATTGATAGCGACAAGAGCCTCCATCGTCACAAGAACCTTGTCGGCTGTTTTGGCTTCTGATTCTGATTCATCATAAACCAAATCCAGAAATCATGGCCTCACTTTTACAATGATTTGGTCGTGCAAATTCCTGGGTTTTTACTTTTTATGCTCTTTTTCCATTTATTTGTTTTTGTTAACCTTAATTAGGGACGATAAGGAAAACTGACTCTTAGCATTACTTGGAGAAAAAAACTTTATGTTTTTTATTTTTGTTTTTGTTTGATGATATAAATTAAATTTTGTTCATTATATTATTAATTAATTGTGTAGCTTAATTGACAAATAGTGAGTTTTGCCACTACCTAGTCCTGTGTTCAAATCTCCCACGTGGGCAAAAAGTGCATTTAAGACTTTAATTTTCTAAATTTTTAAATAAACAAAGTTTGATTCTTGTCAATAAAATTCTAAAAGGCTGTTTTATACACACACCTATGAAAGTCGTTTTATGTCAATAATTGTGGAAAATTAAATAAAAGACAACAAAAAAATTCGTTTAAGCTTTAAATAAATAGTAATTTATTTTGTTTAAATAGAATTTATCAGTTATAAGAAAATGTGAAAAAAATCTTAAGAATGGCCATTTTTTAAAAGATATCACTAATTTATTAAAGAGTTTACGGTGTAAATAAGTTTTACATATGCATTTAGTTAGAATTCATCAATTTGTTATGTCATAATTAAATTAATTTTTTTTAAATGGATAATAGAAAAATGTGATTAAATACATGTGTAAAACTCTTTACAATGCATCAAAATTAAACCCTTTATCAAAAGATTTCCTTTGAAATGTTATATGACCTTTCCTAATATATTTTAGACTTATATCACCACATTTTCTACATATCTAGAAATCATGATTCCTATGAATTTCAAGAATATGCACCAAAATCTACCTAAAGGTATTCTTCTAAAGGTTTCTCGTTTGGATTTCAAATTTTAACTATTTTTTTTTCTCTCATTTGTTACTTCATAAAGTTCATGAATAAATGAATAGCTAAAATATTGATGAAAAAATAAATAATGTTTCACTTCAAACATGGGTTTGATTCATATTCTATGTTTTGAGAAAAGTTTACCATCCGAAAAAAAGAAAAAAGAAAAAAGGGATTCCTTGTGAAAAATGCCTTGAGAATCCATTGTTAAGCATTAAAGAATAATTTATGATGTTTGTACAATAATTTGCAACTAAATTTGTAAGTATTAATTACATATTTATATTTTTCATAAAATTACATTAAAAAACATTTTTTTAGTAGTGCTACATAATATAAATTGGATGAAATGTGCTATTTAAGTAATTTTAGAGTTTAATGTCCTATAAGTAAATCTCAAATTTACAAAGTGTAACTTATACTTTAATATAAATTCTTGCTGATTTTCGGAGTGGCTTGTTGATTTAGAGAATATCCGAATAAGAATGACGACAATTACTTAGTTAGAAAGTGGCCCATGACAAAGAAAAAAAAGAAACAAAACCCTTCAAGTGTCGTCGGTATCGTGATATGTGGCTTGTCCGGGGTTATTTGGAATGACTGCAATTTAATTTATTATGGTTGTGGCGGTGTATGGTGCCGGTGACCACGAAAATAAATTCCTGAGCTTTTAAATGAACTGAAATTCCCACTTCCTAGGAAATCAATGGAGTTTCCCTCTGATTAACGTCACAAACGTACGTAAAGGGGAGGTACGTGTAAATTATTGCATCATTTTTTTTTTTTTTAGAAAACTCAATTATATATTGATAACGATAATTAGTACAACCAACCAACCTCGACAAAAGGAGAGGGAGGAACCAAAGTCACAAACCAAAAGGGACAAAAAGACCCCTGCACAAAAAGCATCTCCCTAACAAAACATCACGAAGAAGCCCAAAAAATCAGTCCAAACCCAAACCACCCTACGAACAACCTGAAAAAAACCTACCAGAAGAGCCCCCACAACACAAAACCCGCACAAAAAACCACTTTACGAAGACCTGCTCGACCTAATGTGCTCCACAATTTGGTTCAGCGCAACCTCATCAGAGTCTTCAAAAACAACACCCACCTGCTTACCGATCGTAAGAGCACGCCTTGCCCTTGTCAGAACACCCGGAGGCAAAGATCCACCAGCAGGCGAAGGCTCCGGCAGACGATCTACGCCAAGAACCTCTGGGGATCCAGCGGCTAGTATCCCGGGAGGAGAAGAATCTACAGGAGTGAACGGAACATGACACCTGGACGCCACCTTCCTGGGCCGACCTCGAGCCCTCTTCACACCAAGCTCACTCGCCCCTGCTGAAGGAACGACCACTAGCTCAGACCCGCCCTGACAAGCTTGCTTCTTGGGGCGCCCCCTTCTACGAAGCAGTTGCATACCCAACCCATCCCTAACACAAGACTCCCCCGCCCTAACAGCGACACCACACCCAAGAGAGGAGGGACAAAGAAGGGGAGAGGCCCCTCCATCCGCACCAACCGAGACAAGAGGAACAAGCGGTCTGGAAGAATCAACAGACCAGGACCCAACTTCAGGAAAAAGAAATTCCACGGGAATCGTATCGCCGACAGGGCGATCCTTATTCACGTCCAAAACCATCGATAACTCGAAAGCAGCAGAATCAAAAGAATTCCCTTCGAGAGCTTCCTTCCACGACTTCCGACCACCCACGCGACCCACCTCCCCACGCACGCATGCGAAAGGCGGATCAGACAACACAGCAAGCGAGCTAGAACCACGGGAAGCCCGCATCAAAGAACCAACCATGCCTCGCCTAGGGGACCAAGCCGGAGCCACCGACAACTTCGCACCACCAACCTTCAAACCATCCAGAACACGAATAGCAGACACCGCACTCTTACCCGAGAAAAATCGGACAAAACCGAAACGAAAACGTCTTCCAGACCTTTTGAACCGTTGAATGAACAAATTCGAAATCCAACCAAAAAGGGAGAACAACCCGCGCAAATGGTGATAACCTACCGCTTCCTCGATGCCATCGACGAACAAAGTAACACAGCAGCGCCGAGAACCACCGCCGACCTGAAGCGGAGCTTCCAAATCAGACAAGGAACCCCTTTGGGTAGTAGACCCAAATCCCGCCGCCGAACTGAACCGCCCTCCCTGCGCATCCGCTGGCCCGTTCGCATCCTCATCATCTCCCTCCATCGACGCCCCATGCCCGGAGCCGCCACTGCCGGCCGCCGAGACAGAAACGGATAGAGGGATCCTGACAGCGTTGTTACACATCAAAACGAAGCAGAGGAAGACAAAGGCAAAAACAGGGGATCGGCCACCTCCGCCGAGACAGAGATGGAGAGAGACCAGGAAGAAGAAGACGGCCTCCACTGGGAAAGACCACCTCCGCCGCCGAGCGACCGCAGATTGGAAATCCAAGGGCCAGAAACGAGAAAGGGGATGGAGTTGGAGAGAGACGAAACTCCACGAGCACCGCAAGGAATAGACAAAGGAAGGAGCGTCGGCGGCAAAGCAGCCACACACCGGCGCGCAGGGCGAGCAGGGCGCGGCCGCCGCCGCTGGAGAGGTTGAAGATGAAGGAACCCTAGCAGAGCTTCTGTGATGCTAATAATAAGAGCTGAAACAATTATTGCATCATTTATATATTTAAATTTTACAGATTGTTTAAATAACATTATACATTAGATTAAATTACCTTAGTTGTAGTTAAATTAATGATATTTAAGATAAGTAAAAAATTTAGGTCAATTATTTTATACATCATTAGTTTACCTAGAAATATGGTGATTTAATTCAAGCTTGACATGTAAAATTTGGAATTTTTTAAATGGCTCTAGAAACAATTTGATTTAACTACGACTAAAGTGATTTAATCCAATGTATAATGTTATTTAGACAATCCATAAAATTTAAATGGGATTGTCTAAATGACCCAAAGAAATTTTTTGGCTAAACAACTCAAGTTTGGACCAATGTCATTTAAGATAAGTGAACTAGAAATTTTATATTTATTTATTTATCTTAAATATCATTGGTCCACCTAGGACAAAGGTTGTGTAACTAAGTTTTTTCTTAAATGGGATAATTTTGGGATATCTGAAACTTTAGTTTAAAAACTCATAATTCAATCCTATCTTGTAACTTGAACAAAATCAGATTTTTAAACCATTAAACATAAAATTTTACAGTTTATATCTCGGCTGATTATTTAAGGAAAAGAGCTTATTTGATTGGTTTTTCAGCTGAACTGATTTTGAGTAAAGAGAAGGTAATTCAAAGTTCAAACATATTGTAAGGTTTCTTCTCATTGATATGCTTATATATGTATAGTGGTCATGCAATGCATAAGAAAATGTTTATTCAACTAATTAAAATATAACTTTATAATAATTTTTGAGTTTAATACTCATGCATCGTCAGTGTAAAAGAACTTTACACAGACAACTAAACATAACTCCTAAATTTTCCATATCATAATCTAATTTTATAATTAACTAAATAAGTTTTGAAAATTAATTATCTGATGTGGTAAAAATTTAAATTGTTATTTATTATCTATGTAAAGTTTTTTTCATACTAACAATGCATGAGTTAACTCATAATTTTTTTAAATGTAATTTATATTATAGATTTAAAATGAAATAGATGATTTTGTGATTAGATATTAAAGTATAATTTCTTCTTCCTGTGTAAAAAAAAAGTATAATTTTTAAATTTAATTTACTTTTTAAGTTAAAATTTAACTGTTACGATTTTGATTTAGTATTTGTTGAGAGAATTTAGTATAATAATTAAGAATTTAATGTTATCTTGGATGTGATAATAATTGATGATAGAAAATAAATTAATAATTCAAAAATAAGGATTAAAACATGAAAAAAAAATAATGATAACATATTTAAATCAAAAACCTGATAAGCAATGTAACTTAAATAAAACATTTTTTTTAAACAGTTTGGTGGGATTATTTTATTTAAGTAATAAAGTTTGATATCAAGTATATATATATAGGAGGTATCATATGAGAAAGATGTTTTTATATGAGAAAGTAAGAATAAATCATGACCGTTAGATCTAATGATGAACGGTCAAGATTAAAATATGAAGTCATATGATTTTTTTAAAAAGTCACATGACATTTTTAAGTAGTCATGTGACTATTAAGTTGTTTTAATTTTAACCATTCATGATTAGATCCAACGAACGTGATTTATTGTTATTTTCTCGTATAAAAACATCTTTCTCATATGATACATCCCCTATATATATATATATATATATATATATATTTTAAAGTCTATAATTCTAAAATAACGAATTTAAATTTATACTAAAAGTACTAATCATAATTAAAATAAAAACAGAAAAATGTTTTGAATTTGAGTTTAAACAAAAAGATTAAACCTTAAAATTCATGACTATTTGAATTTAAATAGTTATTATGACTTGAGAGAATCTCTTCTCTGGTAGTTTGTAAAACTAACTCTTCAATTAGAAAAGAGAGAATATTAAAGTCTGATTGAGAGAGTAGAAAGCACTACAGCATCACACTTGAAAAAAGTAATCTAATTTTATAATAGAGCATTGACTAAAGGACATGCTCACAAAAAAATTAATAAAGCTATTTATAGTAGTCTTTGGAAAGAAACATGGGTAGAATATACATAATAAGAATTCAAAATTTTTAGGTGTCACTCTCTCATTTAGTTTTATAACTTTATCCTTACCTTTAATTTAAATGTATTTACAATAAGTGTTCGGGAGATAGTACTTGTTGCGAAGACTCATACTTGAGGACCGATGACTACTCTTTGTATCGAAAATCTTTTGAGCAGTAAGTCAGGTGGCGTGTCTTGTTGATACGAGGAAACAAACAATGATGCAAGCGTTGATAGCTTATGCTGATGGGGAGTATGGTAATGTGGTGTGACACACACTTGATGGGGAGAATGTTGAGAACTCAAGTGTGGAGTTGGAGTCTAACGTTAATTAAATATAAGTGAAAGAAGAATTTATAAGAGATGTGACACATATATTCAATGCCTTAAGGTTTTGGGAAAATATATGTTTTCAACTCAACGGATAAGGAAATGAGACATGGAATCACTTAATGACAAATAGAAAACATATATATATATTTTTCAATATCAAAGATATTCAACTCGGGAAACAACTAAAACAAACAAGAGTTAGAATTCAATAATTATCGATTTGAACATGAATTTAGTGTTGCTGTGGTGAAAATAATTTAAACATATTTATAACAATTAGAAGATATTTATAACCAATTGCACTAACAAATCAAAAATTAAGTAAGTAGAGTTTACTTATTTAATTTATAATAAATTTAAATCTAAATTATAATTAATCATCACTCATAATAAATATACACTTATCTGGAAACCAAAGTAAATATACACTTATCTAAAATGATAATTATAGTAGCAATTAATTTTGGCCGTTCACCTGTCAAAAAAGAATTTGGCCGTTCAAATAAATCAGTATTAATCAAGACGAACTAACACATATCAAGCTGTGCCCAATTGTATTAATTCTTTTTCTATTTTAGTATAAAATTACAATTATATATGCTCTCTTTGGATATATATGTGAAAATAAGAGGAAGAAATATGAGATGAAAAAATATAAGAGTGAAGGTCTTGAAGCAATAATGTTGGGGTTAAGCGTCTTGGAGCAACATTTAAATTTTTAAATTGATTTTTATGAGAAAAAAAGTTCATTCAAACATCCTATATTGCACGAGATGATCCAATCGACTGACGTATTCTTACTGAGTTTAGCACGTGAATTATGTATGGAGTGTCAGAGCTTCTTCTTCTTATTAAATATTTATAGTTACTAGAGTAATATGAAATTAATTCATAGTAAATGCAGTAATAGTGGGCATCTATCACGTACAGTCACAGTCACATCAATAATCATTAAATGCCATCTGATCTTGTTGCTGCAATTACTTGTCTTTGGAGTTGGGTGCGACTTTACAATTTACATGCTGCACCCCAATTTTCTTGGGGACATTGCTCTCGGTGCCATCGGTGCCATTTCATAACTATTCATGTTATCTAAAAAATGCAAAAAATCTGTTTCGTTAAACAATTTTATTGTTTCAGTCGCAGTTTATCACTACGAGAGTCGCAGTTTCAAACTATGGATGTGCTACGGTCACAGTTTAAACTGCAATGCAAATGTCTGCCGGACTTGTAATAATTCATTCATTGTCCTAATTTTCCTTGTATTATCGTACATTCAACAATGTAATTATCCTTACAGTTATTACAGTTACCCATAGGGTTATAATCATAAAATTGTAGCTTAACATAAATTATCCATACAAATAATCCAGTCCTGAAGCATCCCTCATATTCTGTCTTCTTCTCCTCCTTCTTCCCTCCTCATCATCCTGATGCAGAGCCTGTTGTATCAGTGAGTGCATGTTCTGCAATGCAACTCGTACTTCTGTACCCTCCTTCGATGCTCCTGTGCTATCCGGGTCCACTCCAACAGCAGCCCATTTTTGCAACTGAGCAAGACACTCCTAAAAAAATGACAAATAGTCAAGACTAATCAGTTGCGAATTACAACAAATTATAAAACATAGAATGCAATTTAAAATATGCAAAAACTAACTGTCAAAGTACCAATATCATCGTCTCTGCTATCCGGAGACACCACGCGAGGTTGTGATACGGCTATATACCATGGCCCATACTCATCACATGCCTCATAAAGGAATGCTGCATGGCGCACCTCAACTGTATGAGTAGGGTATGCTGCAAACATGTGGTCAGTCTCCTCACAACTAGCTCTCTGCGGCGGAGGTAAAGGAGGAATGGTCTGCAAACCACCAAACTGCCTCAAGACTCGCTCTAGCAGGTAACGGTACACCATGGATGAATGACGGATGAAGCCACTGCCTCAAAAGGCTTATACTGCCGGTGCGAATCATATGACATCCATAGCACAGAGCCTGCATGAACGTCATCTGGGTCAATCATCTTCTGATTCATTAGTGTATTACTCTTAGGAGTTAGCCACCGCCTAGCCCTAGGCATGTCCTCTGTGTATTGAGGGTTCCACTTCCTCTCAAACACTGATGTGGCAAAGTGCTCAAATATCCATGCCTATGCTCAAACATTCATGCCAAACAATATATGTTAAACTAAACAAAGTACAGAATTCTTATCAATTATCTATAGCAAAAAAAGACAAAGTTGATATTAACAAATAAAGTCGCTAACTTGAAACAACGTCAGGCACCCTGCTATGCTGGTACGTACTTCCTGTTGGCATCCCTCAACTGGTCGTATAGAAAGGCCAATGCAGCTGCACCCCAAGCATAGCTACTAACAGCATTGAGGTCCTGAAACATCTGCAAGTACCCTACATCAATATTGTCATTACTCTTACTACTAAATAGTGTCATGTCCACAAGCCGTAGCAAGAATGCCCTAGCAGCAACTGTAGTGTTCCTTGTTGCTACCTGTGCTTTCACCATCTCAAGTAGTCAAGTAAACATCACTTGACCCTTAGAAGATGTGAGCTCATCAGCCGCCACACGACGGGACACACCAATCAACTCAACCAACACCTGTGCAGCTTCCTCTCGGCTCAGTTTAACAAGTGTGTAGAAGATCACCGTGAGTGGGATGTGTAGCAAGGAAGCCACATCGTCTTGTGTGATGGTCATCTCGCCGAATGGCAAATGAAAAGATGAGATTTCTGGCTGCCATCTCTCGACAAATGCGGACAACATGGCCCTATTTACTGAACCACCACAGTACGTTAGAAGAGGCTGAAGACCAGACCTACGGACCCATTCCTCTATGTGAGCATGGTAGTACACGGGTGCCTTATTGAAGGACCTCCCATGGTGGTACACCTGCAATGGTCCCCGACCCTCAGATCCTGTCTCATAAGCTTTTCAAATAGCATGTGCAACGTGCGTCTCAAAGGAACGCAGAAGGCTCAAATCATAAGGCCCCCCCTTAAAGTAAACAGGCTGCTCACCATCATCTTCCTTCTCACCCATCACAGTGTCCCCACCATCATTCTCCTGACCCTCTTCCTCTTCATCAGAATCCTCCTCACCATCTTCCTCCTCAGAATCCTCATCATCACCTTCCTCATCATCACCCTTCTCATCATAACCTTCCTCATTATCACCCTCCTCATCTGAACCCCCTCCTCATCTGAGCCCTCCTCAAGAACATCATCATCCTCCTTCTCATCACCCTCCTCAATATGCAAATTTGGGGGAGGCACCTGATGTGGTTCATGTATCTCCACAAGTTTACGAGCTTCCAGGCGCCTTTTCCTTTCTGATGTCGTAACCCGCTTACGTTCAGTTCTTGTCACAGGCTGACTTGTTGATACAGGAGGTTGAGGACCTTTTCTGTTTGGTCTTCCTGTAGCTGCAGGTAGACGAGCTATTCCTTTTGTCCTTGCCATATCTGATACAAAAAACGCATGAATGTAACAAACCAGGACCAATAACTCAACAATGCAGAATATCTGCAGTTTAAACTCCGGAAGTTACGCGGTTCAAACTGCATACTGGTCGCATATTGATTCTGCGTAACGTTCGCAGTTAAAACTGAGCAACGTCTGCGGTTTCAATCTGCGGCAAAAATCACGATCCAACCAAAAAAAAAAAGATTTGCACTTTAAAATTGCGGAAAAACCAGAACGAAAATGGGGGAACTTACGGCCACATAACGATTGATATGCAGGGCGAGGCGGAGTAAGCGACAACGACGAAGCAAGCGACTGCGGCGGGGAGCGGTAGAGCAAAACCAGCGGTGGCGTGCTTCCTGCTGATATACTGTATGAAGAACATAAATAGGGAATGGAAGGGGAAATGGGGAAGGTGAATGTGTAACGGGGAAGTTGGAAACTGATTGTGAGGAGGGAAATTTGAAATTGAAAGTGAAGAAGAGAGAATGGTGAAATCAATGGGTTGTGGGGAAGAAGAAGAGTTAGAGGGAATGTAGGGTGGTGGGGAGTTGATTTTTAAAAAAAATGGTATTTTCGGTTTTTCAAAAAGTTGGGATGACGCCAATAGCAACGCCCTCCTCTTGGATAGCACCACTGCCAGAGGGGCAATATAATTAATGAATGGCATTTATAGAGCATATTTTGAGTATTATGGTAATATTCTTTCGGTGTTAATAAGATATTTAAAGTATTCCACAATTGATAGTTGTGAGATTAATCACTTACTCTATTCACATTACAGAGTACATTAGTACAATGACTAATGAGTTTTTTTCATTAGCACTCAAAATATTCACTTTACAAATAATCAATTTTATTTTCCATTTGATATTTAAGAAAAGTGTAAAAGAGGGAAAAACTATTGGTTCTTAAGACATGTTGTAAATATATGAATTGAGAGAATACTACTATTACAATAGCGCCGTAGATTTTTCCCTATACCACAATCAACATAGGTTTGTTTTAAGTTATTTCTTTTTAATTTGGAAAGCTAAAAAGAAACAACATAATTAAGCAAGAACATCTTGACTTGATTCGGTTGCTTGCAGTGTCAAGATATTCTTGCTTAGTTTATTTGTATTTATACCACAATCAAACATATGTATTTTTTTTTTTAAATTACATTTGAAAAACTAAAAAGAAACAACAATATCTTGAGACAGGTTTGTTTTAAGTTTAATCAAATAAATGTTATTAAATAGAAATTATATATATATATATATATATATATATATATATATATATATATATATATATATATATATCATGCTACCTATTTATAAATAATTTTATTTTAATGTATTTTAATTCATTAATTTATATTATGGAGCACGGCTCTAAGGGGCGGGTTGTTACTGGCATGCATGGAATAGGAATAGGGGTTATAGAGTGCTTATTTGTGAGGTGGGTTGTCGCAACCTCTTGGAGGCGACTCAACAAATGGATGCAGCAAGGTTTATGTAGGAGTTGCATGAAGTGCAGGACTTGCTTGGAAGGGATTGACAAATATCCCTGCGGTGCGTTTCCCGAGAATGTAATGTGGCTGCTGACTTTCTCGCGAGATCGGCTCCTCCTCTAGTTGGTGTTTGAATCCTTGACACATCGTGCTTTGAGTTGGAGACAATTCTATTGAGAGATGCTCTGACTTTGATTACAGTTTTTGAAAAAAACTGAAAAAATTTAAAAACGTGTTTGACATAACCTGTTTTCAAAAACTGTTTTTGAAAACAGCTCTTATTTTTAGTTTTAAGGTAGCGTTTGGCCCAGCTTTTTTTTAACTTAAAAGTACTTTTAAGTTAAAGCTCACAATAAGATCTTAAAAAAAAAAGGCAAAAGCTGTTTGCCAGTTTTCATTTTTTTTAACTTAAAAGTTACTTTTAAGTTAAAAGTTGTTTGGTGGTCGGAGGCAGTGGTGGTGGCCAGAGGCGGTGGTGGTGGCCGAAGGTGGTGGTGGTGGACGGAGGCGGTGGTGGTGGCCGGGGGCGGTGGTGGTGGTGGTGGTGGCCGGGGGCGGTGGTGGTGGTGGCCGGAGGGGGTGGTGGTGGTTGGAGGTGGCAGTGGTGGTCGAAGGTGGTGGTGGTGGTGGTCGGAGGCGGCGGCGGTGGTGGTCGGAGGTGGCGGTGGGGGTTAGAGGCGGTGGTGGTGGTGGTCGGAGGCAGTGGTGGTGGCCGGATGCGGTGGTGATGGTCGGGGGTGGTGGTGGTCGGAGGCGGTGGTCGTGGCTAGAGGCAGTGGTGGTGGCTGGAGGTGGTGGTGGTGGTTAGGGGCGGTGGTGGTGGTTGGAGGTGGCAGTGGTGGTGGCAAGAAGTGGTGGTGGTCGGAGGTGGCAGTGGTGGTCGGAGGTGGCAGTGGTGGTCGGAGGTGGCAGTGGTGGTCGGAGGTGGCGTCGGTGGTGGTCGGAGGTGGTGGTGGCTGGAGGCGGTGGTGGTGGTGGCCGAAGGTGGTGGTAGCCGAGGCGGTAGGAAGTGAAAAAAGTAACTTATTAGAAAAAAGCTCCCTCAATTAACTTTTTACTTAAAAGTAACTTTTCAACATTTTGTATGTAAAAAGAAAAAGTAACTTAAAAGTAACTTATTTTTTAAGATCTTATACAAAATTGTGTTTGACCCAACTTATCTTAAAAGCAACTTAAAAGTCAAAAAAAAGTTGGGCCAAACACTACCTAAAACTAAAATACCAGAACAACTAAAAGATGTTTTCTGTTTCTAATTTTAGTTTTCAAATTAATCTAATTTAATGTTGGAAAAATAGCATTCAAACAGTTTTCTTTTTCTTTTCTTTTGAAAAACAGTTTTCAAAAACACTTTCTGAAAACTGTTATTGAATACAATTTTCAAAAATTATAATCAAACAGGCCCTTAGTTTTTTGTTTTTTCACTTTCTGTTTAGATTTCCGATGTATAAAAATAACTAATGGGTTAAACTGGACTTTCAATAAGATCAGACTATGCCTAAAAAATACTTATGACAAGTCAAAGCTATTCATGCAAAGTCTTAACCTAACCAAGCTTATTTCCATTCAAATTAGAATCATGCTCATTGTACGGATGTGTGTATTTGAACTAGTTTATTTTAAAAGATAAGTGAATTAAAAATTACACTCATTTTTTACTTGAATCTTTGTATACAATACTATTGGTCAACCTATGTGCTAGCATGAAATTTCACGGGTCGGCTCCTCTGGACTTATTTTAAAGGGTGAAGTAAGTATTATAATCCTTGATTGAACTATTTCACCGAGAAATTCCAATTGAGATCGAAAGGTTTGGAGAATAATTATATACGAGTTATTTGGATCCAAATTCGGCAAGTTATCATCTCCTATAAAATTTGGATTTTAATAATCTAGATCGAGTTCTTTGACTTAAATTTGAGAAAAAATGGAGATATGTTCAAAGTTGAAAATTTGGCGAAGTTTGCTAAAATGAACCATTTTGGATCGAGGACTTATAACTTCAAGCCCAATTTGTTCAAATAAGATTTCGGCCCAAATCTTGAAGAATAAGAGGTTCATGTGAAATTTAATTTAAAATTGAAGAGTTGGTAGAACAATACTTTCGAGGTCTACAAGACAGAAGAGAAAGTATATGTCTAGATATATTGACAACCAGCAAACAAAGCTATCAAGCAACAAGATAGTTAGGAGAATTCATGTTGAATTCTCATGTTAAGTTGTCAAGCAACAAGACAATTAGTAGGATTCGTGTTAGATTCCTACAAAGTTTGATTTAGGTTGAAGACCTTATGTTTAAACTCAGAAAAAATGTCTAAATCATGAATATGGGAGCCAACTAATTGTCTTAAAAAGAGTTGGAGGCCTTATATCTAAACTTAACTAAAAATGCTTAAGTTATGAAGATAAAAGAGGTCATCGCTTTCTCTTAAAAAAAGTCGAAGATATATAAATTTAAAATTCAAATACATTTCAAAGTACCAGGAATACAAGTTACCAAGATTCCAAGGACACATGGAGAAATGAAGGCTGAGTCTCAGAACACGTGAAAACTTTAGAAGATATTGAAAGCTAGTCAAAGGAACATGTTGTAGTTAGTTAGCTATCCGTTGTAGGGGTTCGCAATTACAAAGAGATAAGGTGAAAGAGTCAGGGATTTAGATATCCATCAAGGTATCCAAAATGAACTCTCACCTCACTCTATCATAGGTTTTTCCTAAGTTAATTTTGATAGTCATCCAACCAAGACTACCTCTCTTCCTTCTCATTTATTGTATTACCTCTTCAGTGATGATGATATAACCACTATGTCTTCCTAGAAAAAAACTACATCGTGTTGGTCCAACAAGGTGATTCACAACTCTCCTTAGACCAGTAGCCATATTTTTGGAAATAATTCCATAGAAAACATTATACAAGATAATATGTCTCATTTGTTTCATACATAGAACTGGCTCCATGTTAGGAATCATGTAATCAAAGTTTCATTTATCTCTTTCACTTTATCAGGATTGGCAAAAAAGACTTTTGACAAATAAAAAATAGTAGAGCCAACTACTTTTCAATTGCTTTGATAGAAAATAGCTTGAAATCCATCAAAACAAGGGGCTTTGAACCCTCCCATATTAAAAAGAGTTGACTTGATTTCTTCATTGGAAAGAGGTACAACTAGACTCTCCTTATCCACCTCAGAGAGTGGAGGAAAAGATCCTGACAGGCAGAAAGGAATAGAGTCTTAAAGTTATCAGACCCGCATGAATCCACAAACCTTCATCATTCTTCAAAGCTTCAATTCTATTCTGGTCATGGTTGTGCTATGGAAATATTTGGAATTCTTATCCCCAAATTGAAGCCATTTGCTCTAGACTTTTGAAATCAGAACACTTCTTGGAAAATAACCTCTTCATATTTTTCCAAAGTTTAACTTTAAATTGCTCCAAAAACGGATTCTGATCCCTAAGACTTCTATCAATTCCATTTAACTTTCAAAAGCCAATGTATGTTGAACTTGGATGACTGATCAATTGTTGCTGTCTAGCTACTACTAGCTAGCAGTGAACTATAGTCCTAAAATGCAAGAAGCTACTACTGGCTAGCTTGTCTATGGACTTTGAACATATTATTGATGAGTTGGGGTTCATAGGTTGTAAAACAAAAAGAAAGTATTTTAGGTCAACTTGATGAGTTGATGAAAAATCCAGAATGAATATCATATGAAAATTTGTATGAAATCTCATCCTTACTTTTTCACTTGAAAATATTGGGAGATCTACATCTGTAGTGAAGCTGAAGCATTAAATTTGATTGAATTGCCTGAGTTTATTAATCATTAGGAACAATTGGAGAGAGAGGGAATTATAAATTTAGAATTACAATGGATGAATTTGATATACATCTTAGACATGAAATGATAACTATTGATTTGAAAATTGGTTACTGAAATTGTGATCAAATGTATCATCAATATGCATAACAAATTATAAATTCATTAATGTTTAAATCAACTAGATTCAATTTTATATTTTTATTTTCTAAACTGCAACTCTTACTCTAAGCTAGGAAAATCCCAATTGCATATGCATTAGCATCACATGTATTTATTACCTTTAGTTAGATTAGAATACCTTTAAGCTATATGTGTTTGATATTTGGGTTTAAACCACAAATATCCTCACTGATGCAATCTTGTTTGAGCTGAATGTGATCACTATGTGCGGCAGTGCTCTTCCAACTAAGTATTTAATTCAGCTGCATTCACAGGGACTCAAACCTAAGATCTCTGCTCAAGCTAGAACCACAACAGTTAATCTACACACCTCTTTGGTATAATAGTTGCACAATGTTTTAGGCAGACTCCTCTTTTTGAGCAGTAAAAACTGTTCTCAACCACCTTGACAAATTGATTAAGAAAGGCGTATACACGAAATAGCAAGTGAGAGTCCAAGTAACTAGTCCCTGCGTGCAGATTCCATTATAATTTGTGTGTTAGGACTCTCGATGATAAAAGATGGCATTGAAAGGTAGCACCTGAATTTAATAACAAATTCACAAATCACTTTTTGAGGAAACTGGTTGAAATATGAACTACCTGACCAAAGAGTTCAACATTCGCTTGAGGATAGTACCAAAGGTGGAAGAACCTGAAAGAAGCGAAAGAGAGGGGTATCCATCAATAGCCAAGCATATTTTCACTTGGTCACATCATGTACCGGGACAGGAAAATAAAAGCATTATAGCATATTTTCCTCAAAATCAATTCTGAAACTCAGAAGCTACCCGCAGAAGCTTCTCTCAAAAGTTGATTCTGACTTTAGAATCATTTGTAGAGGATTCTAAAGAAGCACTTACTTCATTATGGGTATCTCAGCCAGTGGGCATGCAACCCCAATGAGACATGCCAGGGTGAAGCCTGGCCATGTCCTATCCAATAAAAACCACATGAATTCAGCTGCAGCAAATAATATGTAGGCCTCAGTGTTGGCTGCTATTCCGGCTTTGTAGAGTTCAGCACTCAATTCTATGAACAGAACCAGCAATCTAAGAAGATAGAACCAAATGCATGCTTGAATCAGTTTATTTTTTCATAGAATCAATTCTGTCGTGTAGAAGCTACTCACAAAGTTTCTCCCTGTGATTGATTCTGACTTTCGAATTAATTGTACAACGATTTCCAAACATGAATCATACTTTCAAAAAGTATGATAGGAGAAGAAGAAACTTTTTTCTGCATTTTGATTTCATACTTATAATATTGCAGTAGGTACTTACATCAGTGAGGCAATTGTTTTTGTTATACTTCCCTCTTGAACTTTGTTCAAGACCCTCTCATCTAGGTAGAGTTGAAGCAAGCCAACAGAGCAATAAAACAATCCCAGTAAGAAAGGAACCTATCAATATCAATTTGGAGAGAACAGATAAGATAGATGCCAATGGTAATATGCTAACTGCAGAAAGAAGGGTACATGAAATTTTGCATGGAGTTCAAGTTGAACTCAAAACCCACCCAGATGTTTGTGTGGAGTGGACCTATGTCAATGGATCCTGACTTGTACACCACCAGATTGACTCTTGAATGGAGTCCATCGATAAGGGGACCAAATAAGAAGCCAGTGCCAAATAATGAAAGTGACACCTGACTCCATGAAGTTGTTCTGCTCTGCTGTCTCTGAGCACAGTGAGGCTTAAGCAGACCCGGTTTGCGGATTTTGTGGAGAAGATGAGTGTGAGGATGAAGAGCATAAGGATGAAGAAAGGAAGAGGAACAAGATGTAAGAAGGTGTTGCATATTATTCCTGTTATGTGAACATTCAGGGAAAGAAAGAAATTGATTGGTGTTTTGGAATAGGAAAAGAGAAGAATGTTGTCTTCTACTACTACTGCTGCTCTGTCTTTTTGTAAGTTTAATTTCCCTTTATCAAATCCTATTCAATTGTGACCACAAAGTGGGATGAACGATGACAAATATGATGACGGAAGAATGAGCATGACCAGTCAAAATATGTTTTACTTTACTTGTTTTGTTCATTATACCACCAACTTAAGGTGTAGTAGTGGCCAATATTGACGTAGAATTTTACAATTGTGAGCGAAAATTTGATATTCATGAAACCAGTGATTCGCTGATGTCTTATTTTTAAATTTCTACAATTCTGTTTTCTCTATATTTTGACAGCTTTGTTAAACTGCCTTAAAGCCCCGTGCATAATGCTATCCCATGAGCATTGTTTTGAATATATGAAGGGGAAAGAAATGCTCTCTGATCAAATAAGCTCATCAATTAGTTATTCCTAAGTTCGTTTGTTCTAAGGTCCCATAGTTTAACACAACTTCCTTGACAATTCACATAAAAATACCTTCAATTATCTTAAAATATTTAACATTATTCAATGTAACACCAGATAGTGGAAAACAACATTTTCTGTTGATCATGGTATGAGGGAGAAAATGAAAGATTTCTCTGCACGTTTTGGTTCCATATTCAGTCTCCAATTTACTCATCCCCTAAGCATAGGGTCTGTTCCATCAGCCTCCTAAGACAAACCAATTTCTACATCCCGATATAATAGTTTCGAGCTAAATCTGTTGACAGAAAACATAAGCTCCCGAAGACATCTGGAATATTCACAAATCCTAAAATTTACACACATCCTGATAAGGAGCTTATTTGGTTACAGATACCTAGTACTGTTACAAAGCTTTACCAGCACAAAAGATAAAGTTCAGCTTCTGAATGGGGGCCATACATCATGAAGACGCTCCATTCAGCAATTAAGTGGAAACTAACCACAATCATAATTTCCAGGTGCTTAGAGTTCACTGCTGCTTACAACAATATTAACAATAATTCCTATTAAAGGAACACTGAGAATTGAAACATCCACTTTCGCCACCTAATGGATAATATGCAAAACAGAAATCCCATTTAGTGACTACAAAGGGCTAACAAAAAAAGAGTAGGACATTGAAGCACATTAGATTTTACAAACCCAAACAAAATATCAACGGTAAATTTAAACTCTTACTAGAGGAACTAAAGATCTGAGGCCTTCTGTTTTCTAGGTCTTTTAGATTGGGCTGGTGATGGAACTTCTGAAAGCCGTCCAGGCGCCTGTCCAAATAAAATTTACAAGTTCAAAATAATGCACTATGGCAATGGTCCAAATGCATATCGGGAAAAAAAACAACAGAGAATAATTAAGACAAAAGAAATAATATGTACCTTGCGCTTTTGATCCTTTTTGCCAATCCTTTCCCCTGAAACCAGTTATATGAATGTTTAGTTTTTAGCAAAATGTAGATTACATTCCTGTCACTTGAAGAAATCGGATAGCAAGTGCATACAAAATCCATTACCTCCAAAACTTGTGCTGTCGGGAACAAATGTCCGATCCTGATCCCCACCACGTGGCAAACGCTGTCATAAGTTTCAGAATCACAAACTAATGGTTTGAGAAAAATAATAGCATGCTTGAACAATCACAAGTCTAAAACATAAAAACAATCGAGGAAGTACCAAAATAAAAAATAGATTTCTAACCTTTGGTGTTCCTGGTGTTTCACTGTATGACCCATCACGAAAAGAAGAACCTTCAGCCTCCTTATATTGCAGCTGAAACAAATTAAGACAGAATCTGGAAGTGTGAGTAAACAAACTTCGTCAATCCTATACGGAAAATACGACATTAGAAATTTGGAATGGCATATTTCAATCCAACTCAACTAGTAAAACAACTTTTCCGCATAATACAAAAGCAAGCAAATTTATTTGACATAAACTATACCTGTTTCTGAAGATTCAGCAGTGTTAGTATTTCTTTTCTTAGTTCAAGATGCTCTGCACAAACAGCTTTCGTGGGAACCCTTGGTTTCAAATTGACCTGCAATCAGAGTCAAAACAAATTGAAGGCTTAATCAGGAAGAGTGTCTTTCAAGTGTGATCATGATGATAATGAGGGAGAGCCTCGGCGCAACGGTAAGGTTGCTGCCATGTGACTTTGCAATCACAGGTTTGAGCCGTGGAATCAGCCTCTTGCAAAAATGCAAGGTAAGATTACCTATATTAGATCCACAAAGTTGGCCCAACCCCTTCCTGGACCTTGTGCATAGTGGGAGCTTTATAACACTAGGTTTGGCCTTTTAATCATGATGATAATGATAATGATAATGATAATGATAATGATAATGATAATAATAATAATAATAATAATAATAATAATAATAATAATAATAATAATAACAATAGTAGTAATAACAATCACAATCTTGATGATGATATGATGATAAGGTAGCTTAAGCTCAACTTGCTTAATAAACATATCAGCTCAGCATTCACATATATATTTTGTTTGTAAATTCCAGCTTCGAGAAGCCTAAGTGACCCAAGTTCAAGCTTAAATAGGTTTGATTTAATTTCATGTAATTTCCTGTTAGTATAAATATATATTTACTTATTCTATTACATATTAAATATGTAAAATACTATAAAAAAAAATTAAAAAACCAACTAAACTGAAAGTTTAAATGTTGGGTGTGGAGGAAATTCTAGGGATTTAGTCTTTGTAGAGAGAGGAGAAAGAATACTCAATATATCGATAGTGATGTCCTGTCAATGATATGCTTTTGTCTAATAGCAATTACATATGACAAAACACTAATTCTTATTCAATACTAATACTATACACCCAATCCTAAATAAATAAGGAAACAAACCACAATATGCAAGGAAATATGGAAACCAAACGTAAAGGAAAAAATCCAAGTTACCTTAAATTACTCTAAAATACAATTTAGATGTTATAAGATATTTTTAATGTCTAACAGGGTTAAAGCACATGCATGATTTTATTTTATCTCTAACACGCCCCTTAACACGATCCCTTTGGGCCTAAGGTGTAAGCAATCCATAAGCCCACTAATCTAGTGTTTTAAATTATTATGGGAAAAACAAGGACTAGATGACCACTTGGGTCATATAGAGGCTTACGTAAATCAACAGACTATCCCAAAAACACGTATGTTTGTATTGACATTCAAATGGGTCAAAAGTATATTCATCGAAATGACACAAGAGACATGGATTGACATTCAACTCCATTGGAATGTGCGCTGACAGAAATGCCTACACAGCATATGTTGTTGGGATAAAGCCAATTAATAATTTTATTCTTAACTGAAGTGTTAGGGACGCCAGTCAAGCCAAGTCAAGTTCTAAGTGAGCTGAACCTGGAAAGCTTTTTGAAGTTCCTCTCAATCACAACGCCTTACTCTCAAACAAGCACCAATTTACTAATTAAAGTCATTGAAAATTCTTCAGTCTTCCTAACATGAATAATGCATGGGTTATAGTGTCACAAATATTATCAGTGACTACTACTACATGACAACATCAAGGAGACAAAAGGAAATATCTGAAGTTCATTTAAGCTCAAGGAGAATAGACAAACCCCAAGTTCCTGCAAAGTTTGCTCAACTCGTTTGATAGTCCGAAGTCCAGCAGATGAGCTAGCAGATTGCACCATTTGCTCAAGTGCATAGGTTCTCAGATACACGCGAAGCTGAAAATATATCTCACTATCAGATTATGTTCCAAGGTATAGACATCAATAAAATTGTTGAAAAACACCTTTGTCAGGGGAAAAATAAGATGTTTCACAGATTTGGATCAGTGTAAGGTAGTCATGAGAATCCTTGTTATTCTACATTTCTTGCATTTTTACCCTTTTTCATGTTAGGGGACAAGGAGCGGGGGAAGGTGTTAACAATAAAAGCGTCAGCAGATAAGAAACAAGACATAGCATAATTGGTAACCTTATGTTTAACTTACAATGCGAAGAGAAGCTAGTGTAGATGCATTATCTGTTGTTATCGTGGAAGGCACAACAGTTGGTGGAGGTTGGATACTTGATAGAGATGCAGTTTCACCAGTAGTAGCCCTCTCTGTAATGTCTGCACCAACATTTGAAGCAGTAACCAACTCAGATTCTTTGGCAACCTAAAAAACAGAAAATCAAACACCTTATAACACTAGCCATAGGCACAGATGCATGCACAGCTTATATAAAAAAATACTTCATCTATTCCACAGGGTTTTGTTGTCCGGAATTAATTCAATGACACTATCATATAATTTGCTGTTAACAGAAACAGGAGTAAAAAGTTCTAACTTCGCTCTCAACAAAGGTAAAAGTAAGTTTACCAAGAAAAATTTGGTATGATCCATAAAAGCATTAATATGAAACAAGCCCCAACATTTCAGGTTTATAAGCAGGAATTTAGGAGAAATTTTATCAAGAAATCAGAAACAGATAATCTGAAACATAGTCTTTAACTTGATAACAAGCACTTGTCTCCACACATATTAAAGTCATAGAAATATGATCTTAACAAATTACCTTCTCTGCCAAGCGCAACTCAGATATTCTTTTTGCTTCAGCAAGCACCTGCATAAAATACAGTAGCAAATACTTATAATGACTGTATTTGCTCTGAATGAATTGATACTAGAAGTATAAACATTACTAATCAAAAGGGGGAAAAGTCAAAACCTCTTCATCTCTTTGCTCTTGCCGCCTTGTCTGAGAGAGGACCAGAGACAAAGCTCGTTTCCGCTCCATCTCTTGTGAAACATTATATGGTTCCTGTATTGATGAGGAATAACACATAACTAAGACTACAATCTACATGGTAACATACTAATGCAGATACAAGTTTATTTTTACTGAAAACAGTATAATAAAAAAGATGAAAGAGAGTGGATAGAGAACAACACACAAGTTATTTTTGTTCAAAAAATCCCCACACCTTAACGAGAGGATGCACTGCAATCTCCCCAGAAGATGGATTCCTAGCAATTAATATAGCTCGAGATACTATATTGCAAGGAGAATATAATCAATAAATAATAAGTTTAAATATGTCATTTTCTCTTACAGTCTATAAACAATCAAAGTCAAAGTATGTAATAATATAAAATGAATCATAGAATGCAGAAGATAATTACATACCACTATAATATCGCTCCTTTAATTCTTCTACAGTTCGAGATGATGGGAACCTATCAGCTATTACAATAAATCGGAGATTGAATCTCTCACACAAGTCAAATAGCTGGTCTGTCTCCTCCTTAGTCCATTTCTACATAAAATTAATATCAGGAAAGAGAAACACATATAACACTTCATAACAAAAATAGACATAAATATGCTGGTAGAATGTCAGATTTTCAAGTTTCAACTCTGATAAGAACCTTTGGGGAGAACTAAACCACAAAAGCTAACAGTTGTAGTTGGATAGCCCAAGGCCTTATTAACCCCACACCAGAATCCCATACTTCCAATGTGGGACTCAAGTCTCGTATCTTGATATCGGATCCTAACATCCCACCACGCTCCACAGCCCCCACGCCCAACCGAGCTGGCTATACACTAGCCCTTTGACTAGTCTTTGGCGAACACTGCAATGTCAGCGTCACCATATGCACTGCTCATTTATAGCTGAGAGGCATGGTGGAAGGCTATAATACCAATTGGTAAGAACCTTCTGGAGAACTACACCACAAAAGCTAGCCATTGTAGCTGGAGAGTCCAAGGCACTATAAACCTTCCATCAAAATCCCATACTTCTAATGTGGGAGTCAAGTCCCATACCTCGCAATTGGATACTATCAAATTCTTAAATAAGACAGATTTACACAGTTATGCTTAAATGGGTGTATATTTTACAAATCCGTCCAAATTGATCATAAATCCTCCTTCTTTATTTACAGCTTACTTACTTGATCTTCAGTGAAATATAAATGACTCACCAACTAGCAATTAAACAATTTTAAAGTTTTATACAAAAACGAAGACCTTTCGATGTAAATTCTAGCAATACAAATCATTCAAGACACTTCAAACTCAACACGAAACTACACAAAAAATTTAGCTCTGTATAGATTGAAAATTCCACCAGTCGTCATTTAAGCAAAATAAGTTGAAGTTCCATGAAATTGTATCAATGTAGTCCATACATGATACCTACAGGATCTGCCAAATACTTTTCATACTCCTCATCAGTGTATCTTGTAATGTCAACAGACTGCATCACAGTGGGTAAACGGATATTTGTAAATAGAACATATTGACTTGAGTCAAGAAAGAAACATGAGAAGAATGGAAAGATGCATGAAGGTAAAGACTGAGCCTGCATTTACCTTGTTATACTTAGCAAAAGAATAGTCCCCTGTTGGTGAAACACCATTTGCAACTCGAACCTGCAAAAGAAATGGACCATGGTTACCGAATTGTGAATCCTATCGCAAATACGAAAGCCTATTTTCTGAATCATGAACCAAAATGTATTGTGAAATGTGAAGTGTGAATCATAAGATTTATGAACAATAATTAAAAAATATTTTTTATTATGATAAAAATGACAAACTACGTATAGAAATGCAGTAATTTCTCCATTTTCTTTTTATGTATTTCATAAGTTTCTCTCTCAACATTAATTACAAGAATCTGAAAAACAGAACCCTATTTTATTTTAAATGCCCCTTTGGTTTCTTTGTCCTTGGCAGTGTCCGTGTCGGATCTGAGGTGTTTCACCCCCTATTTACCACACCACCCTCACCACAGGTACCAGGCCATCCTACACTGGTGGCTCATCATTGCAAAAGCATTGACAAGCCCCCACACCCTCCCTGTTCACTGTTCTGCTAGTCCACCCATCTCAGCAGAACATGACAAAGCACCCAAGCAATTTATTCATAAGTTGTCTTCATATGCCTCTCTGTCAATGAAATTCTTGCCACAAAATTCATCATCCCACAGTGACTTTTACCTCCCACCAGTCCTGGAAAAATCGGTATCCTTGGAAACACAGCAGAATCAACATTCATGTGATTCCGGCAACAAAATGTAACTCCACACAATATGAACCAGTCGAGTGAGGACTCGCATCAAATTGCGATTCTGACTACCATATTTCCATGCATGTAGAGATACCATCTAGTTTCGCAGCGATTAACAGATTAACTCACCCAATGGTAAAGGTGAAGATCATCTTTACGAGCAGCATTCGTGAAAGGAAGCCATTGCCAGGCGACCTGAAGGAGGGGAAAACTCAAACATGTAAGAATAACACCACATAGCCAGTCAAAAATGCATTAAGGCAAGCCTTTTAAAAATTAAAAGAACGCAGCATTTGGCGTATATCTTCTTCAAAAGAATTTTAAGCATTTGCTATCCTCTACCTACATTGCAACAAGTACCAATCAATCTAAACTAACATGGAACTTTCACCCATGTGATGGAGTAAGAAAACTATTGTCTTTGACCCAGATGCCCCACCCAATCGGAAAAGTGAAATTTGCAAAGAAATTAATAAAATGAATAACCAAAAAATGAGAGGACATCATATTACACGTTTTCTTTACTATGGAATCTTTCCTTATCCTAGGGGACAAAAAGAGCAAAGAGAGTGTACACTTAAGTTCGCATCACATGCTTGGTTACCTAATGCAATTCACAATGCAGAAGAAATGAGCTAAAATTAGCATCACTA
This sequence comes from Acmispon strigosus, assembly GCA_030819835.1. Classification (NCBI taxonomy): domain Eukaryota; kingdom Viridiplantae; phylum Streptophyta; class Magnoliopsida; order Fabales; family Fabaceae; genus Acmispon; species Acmispon strigosus. The sequence goes on along the minus strand of JAUAMA010000003.1, from coordinate 65,623,516 downwards.
ACAGTGTACAAGGTTCAGTCAAACTCCGTAAGACTAGGTATGACTAACCTTTTCGTCTGAGGGAGGCCTTTTCTTCAATTGAGAGGAATCAAGGGCAGGCATAAGAGGTGCCAATCCACCGGTAAGCGCATACACCTGTAATGAATGAATTCAACAGCAACCAAAACTGTTCAATTGGGTGAAATGGAGGGAAAACAGAAAGAAAGGGAAAAGGTGAGTGAGAGAGAGAGTACCTCCCTCGAAATTCCATCTGGTTTTCTCTGAGACTCTTTCGGAGGTCGAGAGTTCTTGTCCTGAGCTGAAAGGAAGGAACTTTGGGGCAACCCCAGAATGTCCTTGGCATCCATAGACGGTGACAATTCAGAGCTCACAATCACTCTAATTAGGGTTTCAGCTTTCTATTCAAGTGAGTTTCGCTTCTGGGGATTTTCTGGGCCTTCTTCTTCTTCTTCTTCTTCTTCAATTCTAGGTAGCTAATTAGGGTTTCTGTATCTGCAACATGATACTCAGAGCCTCAGAATATGTAGATTTGTAATGTTTGCACACAGTAAATAGTAAACACACACGAGAAGATAAAAAGGTCTTTTTTCCCAAAATGCAGAAAATAATAGTTGTGTTCATTTTCAATACATTTCAATATTTGTGATTTTTATAATGAAAAATGTGCATAAATATCATTATTAAGATATACAACATTTCAAACAAATTTGGTGATACCTCTCAATTCTATCCTGCAAAAATTCTAAACATTCCAAGCTATCATTGGAGTTGTTTAATTGTCCACAATTATGTCATACAAATATTTGAAGTTCCTACTTTCCTATAAAACCCCAGGATCCATTACATTACCCTACATCATCTCTTAATACTCCTTTGTACCCAAAAAAATCTCTTAATACTCTTCACAACATAATTATCATTCAAAATTGATCCATCCACATTGAATTTTGCCAACCCAATCTGAACCTCAGATGCACCCATCTTTATGTTATCAACAAACTAGGATATTTCAATTATTTTAGTAACTATATATTATTAGTGGAGTTCAATGGGTATTTTTTATATAAAATAGTTTTACCCTGATAATTAATCTCAATAGAAATAATAATTTTACTTTAAATTTTAATTAAAACAAAGATATATTTTATGATGTGACGAAATTTAATTGGATGATGATGTAAAATTTATTTACACTCGGTGCACACACATTTAATTCTTATCAGTGTAGATAATTTAAATTTATGATTAATCATGTTAATCACCCCAAGTTAGTCACTTTCTATGATAACTATGGAGAATCCTTCATTTCAAACTATCATGAAAGTTGTTTTGACCACCCATAATTCTAAAGTACAAACTTTAAAATTTATATATTCCTGCAAAAATACAGGAATCATTGCATTTCGTCATTTCTTAATAGTCCTTCACAATCTGAATGGTTATTATTCAAAATTGATCCATCCACGTTGGATTTTAGCCAACCTGGTCCTAGGTGCACCCATCTTTCTATATCAACAAACTTGAATATTTCAACTATTTAAATAATTATACATTGACAATGTAAATAATAATTTAAATTAAAATTAGGTTTAAGTATTTTTTTGGCTCCTACTTTTTTAATTATTAGTTTTAGTTCTTCTTTGATTATCGTTTGACTTTAGTTCTCGATAATTTGATTTTCTTTTGGTAATGGTTCTTTCTACGACTAAAATATGACTATTTTAAAAATACATGGACCGAAGTCAAACAAAAAATAAAAAGAGATTAAAACCAATGATTTCCAATAATGGAGGGAAAAAAAACTATTAAATCTTAAAACTAAATTGCCACATTATAATCAAAATTAACTATGCACATTAATTAAATTTTCAATAGATTAGAAAATAAAAATGGTGAATTATAATTGTATGTCTCTGTCAAAATTGTTTACACTCATATATGTGCTCTACTATGAAGTGCATAGTTATTTTGGTCCTTGAAAGATTTTCCATATATTTTAGTCTTAGTAAAATAAAAATTGTTTTTTCCATCCCTAAATTGTGTATAAAAGATGGATTTCTTGGGTTGGTTGGTTGGTTTTCCCTTTTTAGTTTCATTTAGGCTTTCGCTTTGTTGGGCTTTTTGTTTGTAATTCTCTATGTAGATTGCATACTCAAACTTTAACATATATATAAATTCTCTTTTGTTGTCAAAAATATAAAAAATAGTCAATTTAGTCTTTAAGAGATAAGGATGAAAATAGGTTCAACTACATTGAATTATTTAAGGCATGAGTCTCACCTACTTCCCAAATTTTGGCCAAAGTTTGGCTTGTTGGGATGATATATGTCACTTTTTCATGGTATGGATTGAAAGTATAAAAATATGCTTAATAATAAGGTATTTAAATATGGCATAAGTTTGTCTCTAAATAGACTTACCACATGAATAGTGAGATATAAGCTACAACCACTAAGGAGAGTAAAACTTGCAACAATAGGAGGCAACAACTATTGATGTCAACGAAATGTAATGGACAAGGGAAAGGAGACTCTAGATGGGAGGTCGCGCAACAATCATGGATGACTCATATGCGTCATAGAATATGAGAATGAGCCAACTTTTAGGAGCAAAATGTGTGTATCGGATCACCTTAACAAAGTCTCATTTCCATCGCAAGAAAATCCGTAGGTATACCGTTTACTAAAACAACCATTGTAGCAATACTTATACAAGTGAAGATCCATTTTCCCCATATTTCCCCGAAACCCATCTCCTTTATAGCATATGCATTAAAAAACTCCAATCAATATTGTCATATGCTTTTTCGAAATCCACCTTAAATACAACCCCCCTTATCTACTTTTGTTCATGAGATCTACCACCTCATTTGCGATCAAAATATAATCGAAAATCTATTTATTTGAAGTGAATGCAAACCAGTTCTCAATCACAATTTCCCTCATCACCCCTTGTAGAGTACCCGCAAGCACCTTAGCAAACAACTTATAGATAGTACCCAATAGACTAATTGACATGTATTCTAAAACTTCCTTCGGATCCTCCTTTTTGGGATTCAAGGCAATGAAAGCAGCACTTAAGCCTTTAACCAACTTTCCTTGCTTGTGAAAGTCTGTGAAAAATGCAACCACTTCCAACTTAATTAACTTATGAAAAAATTTCATATTGAACCCATCAAGTCATGGCGCTTTATTACTATCACATGATATAACTATTTTCCAGATCTCCTCCTCCTCCTCCTCAAAATCCCGCTCCAATCATTTTATTTTCTCTTCCGAAATAGCTTTTAGAAACCTATTTTCAAAGAAGGTATTCTCACATTCTCCTTAAGAAAAAAGTCGGGCCTTTATGTGTTTGCACTCACTTTCATAAACTTAAAGGTCCTCTCTTTTGGCTAGCTAGTACTCCCTCCGTTCCTTAATAACTGTCACTTTAAGGTTTTGCACACATATTAAGGAATTGTATTAATGTTCTTGTTTCTATCAAAGTTACTACCTAACTTCCTAACATACCCTTTTATCTTTCTTCTTAATTTAGACTCTTTAATTTCCTATCACCTTTAATTGAAGGGTATAATTGGTAAAACATAATTAATACTCTCTTAAACTTTGTAAAGTGACAAATAATTAGGAACGAAAAAAGGATAAAAGTAGTGACACTTAAATAGGAACGGAGGGAGTACTTCTTTAAGCTTTATGTTTGGTGTTCATGGGTTCCCCATTTGATTTTAACTCTCAATTTGTAAAACGTCTCATTTTGGTCTTTATCGTAGGAAAAATAAACTCTCTTTTTTTCTTAACATATGCCCAAGAACAGTTTCCACCGGGGACCAGGTTCTGGAACACAAACTCATTGTGGATCCTCCACAACGTCAGGAAAGCTAAAGCAAAAAGGCTAGGCCAGTTCGTGCACTTCCCACCAAAAGGATTTCCCTTCAAGTTTCGTGCCAACCAATCATTAAGATTGGGCCTAAAAAATTCTCTACCACTAGACCTGTCAATGAACGAAATCTAGAACAGGGACTCAATGCTGCAATCCCTAAATGTATGCAGAGAATCGATCCTGGATGGATTGAGCACATAGGGCACACTTCTGAATCAGATATGTTCCTTCGGTAGTGCTTCACGTTCGTTAACAACCCATCATTCATTGCAAAACTATCAACTTCCAAGCTTCCCCTCCCAGACACACAGAAGATCATATGCAGTTTTGGTGGACAACACCCCGTTAGAGGTGGCTTCCTAAACTAGTATGTCTAGACCGTGAGAAGCTGTTGAGCAGTGCAAGGAGAGAATCTCGCACACCATGTCAAGTTATAAAAGACTGGGTGAAAAGAGACTATTTCCACCCACTGTCGTCGCCGCAGACAACAGCCACTGGAAGATCCAACTAGACCTTATAGGGAGATCATAACGGCCAACCTGCTCAAGGGTGATGCCTGAAAGCAGCCACTTATCTTGCCATAACCTAGCAGCCACTTAAAAACAGAAAAGCAAAACATCTAAGAGATATTTTGGGATTTCAGTTTTATGAATTTAAAAAACAAAGAATTTTTCTTAAGAAAAGTTTTCATACCAAACAAGCTTTTTTTCTTTTTTCTATTTTAGAGCTAAAAAATATTTGGATTAAAGGGCTGAAAACTATTCCAAGCAAGCTAGCTCTACGAGTGTGGCGTTGGCAGAGGCTATTGCTCTTCTTTGGGCTATTAATCTTGCTCTTCAGCTTGGCTTTCAAGATTTTACCTTGGAGACGGACAGTTTGATCGTTGTCAACACGTGGAAGCACCACCATGGCTAGATTTCCTATTTAGCTTATGTTATAAGTGATTGTTTAGCTTTTTCTCCTGTTTTAATTCTCTGGTTTTGCCTCATGTTTTTCGTTCCGGCAACTTAGCCGTAGATTATGGCTAAGTATACAATTTCTGGTTATGGTTTTGTTTGGATTGAGGAGACCCCTCTGGGTATTGAGGGGATTCTCGCTTCTAATGTAGTTCTTATTTCTTGTTGAATGCAATGCAGCTAAATTTCAAAAAAAAATTTGATTTTGCACTGCCAATGTAAATTTTATTAACATAAACATTCAATTGATTTCTGCAAAATTAAAAAATATTTTTTATTTCAATTAAAATAAAAACTTAATGTAATTTTCAAGTACGTGACAATACGATCAGAAGCTAGTGTTAGTGTAAAATCACTGACAATACATCACAATTAAACTAAACTATTTTATTAAATAGTAATTAGACAAACCCTATATTTTTTAGGCTTAAACATGTTCAGAGTTCCTAACATTTGAAAGGGAATCAATTTGGATTCTTGAAAAAATAATTTGTAAAATTTCATCCTTAGCAAATGTTTTAATCAAATTAAGGACAAATCTCAATTTTAAGCTGATTAGTCATCTAATTAGCACAGTCATCGGTCCATGTGGTTTTTACTCATTTTTCTAATTCCACATGATATTAAAAATTAAAAAATCAAAACTCAATTCAGAAATAAAAAATTAAAGTTCTTCTAACTTCTTCCTCTCCCTCGCCATCCAATTCTTTCTTCTTCTTCTTCTTCCATTTTCTTTCTTCTTTCTTCTTCTTCTTCTTCTTCTTTCTTCTTTCTTCTTCTTCCATTTTCTTTCTTCTTTCATCTCCATGTGCGCGAGCCCCAATCCATGCTCTAGAGCCTTCTGCGTGTGAGTAACTAAACTGCCGCCGCCACCTTCTCTCCAGATTTCCGGCCAGCTCCAGCCTTCGTTCACCACAAGACAAAACCACCAATGGAATCCCCACAACGTCCGCATCAAAACCCCCAAAGAAATTTGACGATTGGCCGTCGTCGACCGCTGCCGCCGCCGCTTCAATCTGGGTTTGACGGGTTGTCGTCCCTCTTTCTCCCTCCGCCATCGTCTTCTTCTTCCCTCCTTCCCTTTCGTGATCTCTCTTCTTCCAGACCTGTTGCGGATTCAACACCCCCAAGCCCCTATTGTCTCTGAATCTCTTCATCTTCTTTTAGATCTGATGGGTTGTGTTGGTGGTTAAGGTTGAAGATGAAGATGGAGAGAAAGAAGGATTTTTGGTCTTTGATTTTGTACTTATCTGGGTTTTGATGATGAAGATGTTCCTTTTGGAGTTTCTGGTCTTTAATTTTTTGGGTTCTATGGAAGAGGTGTTTTGTTCTGGAAGGCTCTGCAAGGTTTGGACAGCGGCGGCGATGGAGTCCCAGAGGGAGGGAGGGCGGCGGCAATGGAGTCACGGAGGGAGGGAGGGAGGTAAGACAAAGAGGATTTTCTGAACAATTGAGTTTTTATTTTTTATTTTTTAATATGACATGGAATAAAAAATGCGTAAAAGCCACGTGGACTGATGATTGTGCTATTTTGATGACTAATCAGCTTAAAATTGGAATTTGTTCTTAATTTGATTAAAAAACATTTGTTAGGGATAAAATTTTACAAATTATTTTTTCAGAGGCCTAATTTAATTCCCTTTCAAATGTTAGGGACCCCGAACATATTTAAAACATATATACTCTTTAGTGTTGAAAGCCAAGTGGCGGAATCCGATGACTACTACTAGTTCTGCAAGAGCTCCTGTCTTGTGCTCTTGACTTATTCGATTTGGCACTATAGTCCACTCAATAAGACACAACACAAAAACTCCAATACTTGACTCAGCTTCTCAATATGACATAATCCAGACCATTTCTCTCTTCTTATTGTCATGTTTCCGGCTAATCTTCACATATCACATTTGTCTCTAAATTTGATCTTTTGCTGTCAATTCCATGTTGTCTTGTATTGCCCTTACATAATCAATTTGCAGGCGCAACATATTTATTTATGTGTAACATTATTGATTTTTGTACAAATAAATTGACATAATCATATAAGAATAAAACTGATAATAAAACAGCACTAAAATATTTGCATACAAAAGTGGAATTACTTAATTATTACAACGTCACGACAATGGCCCTCCAAACATGCATCCTGAAAACTTAGAACATGCCATTGAATTTACTTATTTTATAATCAGAACTTTTGTTACTTTAAAAATATTATTTTGCTGATCTCAATTTTTTTTTTATGAAAAACAAATATCATTCACGGGAAGAAATCATGTTAACTTATATTTGATATATTATTTAAGGAAATTAAAACTCAATGTCATTCTGTATTTTTTTACAATATCGATAGTTTGCAAAAACACTTGTTGTCCACAAGCCACCCTGCATATTTGTTTTTTTATTTTGACGGCAATGCATATTTGTTGTGTTTTCCGCATCGTTATTCTTCAGAAAAAAAAGGTGAGGTATTATAATGAATCAACTTTTCATTAATCAACTGGATATATATTTTATAATTAACCAACTTTTCATGCATCATGTATCATTATACTTTTTCTGTTCAAATGTGTCGGCCGGACGAAAATGGGATGAGAATATATACATATTTTATGAAGTAATAATTGATATAGTCAATTATTATTGTTAGGCTGGTCGACATATTAATAATTATATTTGAAATTGTATGCATAATTACAAGAAAATATATATAACATGATTTATTGAGGTGAAAGATGATTTTTACATTCAATAAAATGTTAAGAAAGCTTAAATGTGTAAACTTGTCAATATTTCAACAAAGTTATACATACACGTATAGAGAGAAATTTGATATTGTATATAAGTCATTTACACTACTTAATTTTTTTAAAAAAAAATGTAATTAACAATTATAATCATCCCATCATCTTATACTAATAACCATATATACTACATTTTAAATATATACTTTAAAAAATACATTTTAAATATTTATATTTATATTTATATTTATATTTATATAATTAAATAATATGCACTCACTATTCATACTATCTCCTTTTACCGTTTTTCCATTTAAAATGAAATGCATGCGCTACAAACTTGTTTTAAAGTAAAAAGTTAGCGTCAGTCCCGACTCTAACGTCAACTTTCACCCTTAAGTGTCAGCTAAATTTTTACGCAACGTGTCAAATAATGACTCAAAGCGTCAAATAAAAAGTAAACCCCATTTAATTATAGTAGCGACGACTTACTTCCTATTAGCGTAGGCCATAACGGATGTTGAAACCACCAACCAATTTGGTATCCGTCCGACGTCAATTAGAGGCGGGGTTGAGTCGATGCTAATTTAATCGGTCAACTTAGCATCGATTTTGACAGATTCTAAGTTGATTTGGGTCCGGTCCATCTCGTAGGCCCATGACGTAGTGTCAGCCGATTGTTTCTCCGTCTCATCTTCTTTATAAGCCTCCTCTGCCCTCCCCCCTCAAACTCTACCTTCACATTGATCTGAAACCCCCACCTGCGCTTCGCACCACCGCCGCCCCTAGCTCCCACGGCGTCGCCCCTACCTCTCACAGGTTCGCCCCGCTAGACCTCTCCTTTTCACGTTCACAAACTCCCAGCCCACCTCTTCACTGTTGCACCCACTTCCCATGTCGTCGACCCCTTCCTCAACCTCTCCCCCTCAAATTGCCAAATCTATATCTATCCCCCCTCAAATTGCTTCTTCATCAAGGTCGTGAGCTCCAAGAGAAGGCCAACCACCACCTTCTACCGGCCTCGCACTATCGCGACCCACCTGCCGCCCCTAGCATTGTTTTTTTTAATGTTTCACTATGAATGGTTTATTCACGTTTCTTGTTTATCGTGTAACTAGAGTAGATGAATTTATATAATTAATTTAGGTGCTATAAATTTAAATGTTAATGTAAATTTGGTGATGAGCATCATTTGCTAACAGTTTGGGAGTCCTTTATTGACGTTCTCATGTAGGCCAAATAGTACGCTAGTTTGGAGATACTAAGCATAGTAACTCCAAATTAGGGGTACCCTTTGACCTGGCTGAGAGCAAAATACTTAGGGGCACGGTTGTCAATCTCTAGTTATCACCTAATCTCGTGGAGGGAAGGTAATCTTGTAACGTAATCTCGTAAGAGATTACCTCACATGTGAAAATAATAGTAAAAAAATAATAATAATGATGAAAACACGAATAGTATTAAAAAATTGTCCAGATCATCCAAAAATAACAATTAAATAAAACCATGGGTAAAATTACCAAATATCCAAAATTAAGGTACATAAGTCATATTCATAAATCATAACAAAACATCACTGCAAGTTAAAATAAACTTAAATAAACATTATCTTCAAATTTATAATCCTCCAACACCATCACATTCAGCACCACTAGAAGCATCACCTTCAAGCTCTTCTTCCTCTAATGAGGTAGAGTCTTCAAGATTAGCTTCGTGACTCAAGTCCAGACATATATTCCTGCACCATAGAAGAAAAAATTCAGAAACCAGTCCACAATTATACTTTTGTGATATTTATTATGCAAAACAGATCACCAACTTCAAACATTTTTTTTATAAGCCAGAGAATTTCATTAAAAGGAGGCACAATGGGTGCCCAACCCTTAATACAAAAGAAGAAGAAAGTGAAGAATAATTACAAGCAACACAAGTAAACGGAATTAGCTCGATCACCATATCACTCAAAGCAAAGAGTCAAAGTTAATCACACAATTATAGCAAGCACAATAAATAAATTAAACCATTACATACCTGAATTCCTTTTATCTTATATATACGCTAAATCCTTTAAGGATCAGGAAGAAGTTCTAAACCTTACAACCAAGGTGGGTTGCGCTAGACATCAGATAGAAGAAAATAATTAGATTCAATTTGGAATATAATTAAAAAAAATAGACAACTCATAAAGAAAATAACATCAATTGGTTGTTTACTTAGGGATTAGATTTTCAGTTTTTACTTTATAGTCAACTGATAGAAACTGCAGATGATAGTATAATGAAACTCATAAAAACTCATGATAGAAACTCTAACCAGGATATAATATCAGCTTCATCATATGATGGTTGTCTGTCAAAAAATATATATGGATAACAAAATACAATAATATCTTAAACTTCTCATATAATGCTTGTTTATATTAAACCTCAATCATATAACAAGCGATGGAATTAGAAACACAGAAATTTTGACAGACACAATGGAAGAAGGCAAGAAGAGTTGGAATTACTTACGTTCGCAAGCTCGAGAGGAGGAGGTCTGATGGTGCTGGTGGTTGCGCCAGCGCCGGCATAGGGTGGTCCAGTCGCGGAGGCTGGAGAGACATTGGGTGCTCGCCGCGAGAGAGAGGTTGGGAGAAGGAGAGCGATGAATGTCGTGAAAATTGGAGGGATTGATTTCCCATTGTTGAAAACCTAAATTGGTAGAGGAAAATGATGAAAATACCCCTGTATTTTTATTTTTTGAAATTTAAGAACAAAACAGCTAATCACGTAATAACTTTGGTAATAACACGAGATCATGGAGATTACGAGATATCTCTAGTTATTACCAGATATCAGAAAAAAAGGTAATTACATGATCTCGATCTCGTTTTTGCTACCTGATATCGTAATAACTAAGTTATTACGAGACATAACTAGAGATTGACAACCATGCTTAGGGGCACATGAAGTTAGAGAAAATGATGTACCTCATTATTAGTTTTGCATTGAAAGCTAATATTAGTGCCGACCTATACGACTGAAACTAACTTTAAGAATTTGTGTCGACCAACGTCATGGTTAGTTGTGTTTGCTTACAGTCGGCTAAACTGACACTGCTTCGACCGCGGGGCCGATGCTATAAGTTACCTTCATGCCATGTAACGATAGCACCAACATCGACATTAAATCAACGTTAGCGTCGGGTTTTGCCTACTTAGCATCAGACAAAACTAATGCTAAATAGCTATTTTCTTAAAGTGAAAGTAGCATAACATCAGGCAAAACTAATGCTAAATATTAAGTGGGACTTGGAAGTGTCAAGTTTTGGTCAAGACTAGTAATATCTCCTTATGTGAAAAAATTTCATGTTTTTTTTATTGAAATTTTATGTTGATCTCTTACTTCATGTTTTCCTTTAAAATCTTGTCATCTTAAGAACTCACATAAACTTATTATGCTAAGTATATCTCTCTCTTCCTATATTAAATAGATGGGGAGACTTTGTGAATGTATATAAAAATAAAAATAAACATAAACATAAGCATAAAATTTAAAATGACAATATCATGTGACATGAGAATTTTTGGAGGCACTACCAACCAACTTCAACCGCATAAGAGTAGCAGGTTGTATACAAAAATAGCATTAAAATTATCTGCATTCTATCCATTGAAATGATGCTCTCCTTTCATAAAATTAATTTTAAAAGTTAAAAGAAAGAGAAAAGTTCATTAGTATTTGCAAACTGCCAAACTGTATTTGTAGTAGTTATTTTCCCAACTGCTGCTTTAGATCTCATTGGACGGAAAAAGGCATATTTGTCCTATTCTTTCGGTAGATATATATTAAATGCGTTTTCATTATTTAATGGATATATATTTTTAAAACTATTTTGATAATAATTGCATTCAGTATATAATAACATATATAGTATTATTTTATCACCATCATCATCAAAATGCCACCCCACTTGATGGCCACTATAAGTAGATTCTAACAACCATTGCAAGTGGCAGAGTCATTCACGTCAACACCTACAGCATATTCCTCAATATTTAATTTATTTATTAATTAAAAAATTTTGGGAGGTGGGGAAGGTTAGAGGAGGCAGCGACCCAAAATTAAACTCTTTTTATCAAGATTTTTCCACAGCCGGTAAATATGAGATTAATTTTCTAAGACTTTGAGATTATATATCTCTCTTAACAAATTATTTTTATACGTACCATTGAGAAATTAAATACTAAACTAAATGCTTAAGGAGTCCACGTCTTAAACCTTCTCAGTAGATTAGATTAAACAATTTTGTAGTTACAAATCAGGATTCAAATTTAATGACATGGTCTTTGTCAATGCAATATTAATACTACATTTATTTATGTCCCGTAACTTATGTTGAAAATCATTGGGTTGATTGATTCATTTATATAACTTTGTTGCCGACCTCATTGGTGCCTTAATTAGGCCCTGATACCGGTGCCACATGGCAAAATGTCCCCCCCGACTAAATTATGCAGAAATGAATTAATCAAGCTTTTCTTCTTTCTTTGTGTTGCTTGTGTTTGAGACACATCTTTCAATTTCAATTGATTTAATCAGTTTACTAATTTAAATTCGAATTTGGTCTGCGGTGTGGTGAACCATGCATGCAGGATGCATGTACATGATTTCACTCAACTTTAATAGTACGGAAATACCATTATCCTGGACAATGCTTGACTTGATACAACAATTTTGTGCCCCTGCATTAATTATCAAAATAAAGGTTTTCACGAGATGATTTTGATTGATTCATACCAAATTTTTTTTCATTATTTTATTTTTATGATTCCTATCACATCTCCTGTTATATTTCTTATTTTTTTTTTATGTCTCTAGATATGCGTGATAATAAGACGTCAATCAATTATTTTTGTTAATAAAAAATACTCCTTCCATCCCAAATTATAAAATTCTTTAGAGACAAATATAATGTTTCAAATTATAAGATCCCTTTTAGATTTCAGAAAAAAAAAGTTTTTCCTTTTTTACCCCTTGAATTCATTATATTTTCAATTCTAAAACTTTAATTATCACCTCTACTAAGTATTTTTCTTTCATGTTTCCTAACCAACATTTGATATATCAAATACTAACATTAACAATTTCTAAATTTTTAAATAGGGGCATATATAGAAGATTTGTACAAAAAATAACAAGATATTAATTAACTTATTACATGTTTTCTTAATAAGTTTAATTGTCTGAACAAGTTCTTATAATTTGGGACGGAGGGAGTATAAAAGACGGAGATAGAACATTCAATTTGCCTTGATAAGCTCTTGTAAGTTGTAACCTTAAGTGTGCATGTGTTTTGCTTTGTTGGGTCATCTTATGAAAAATGTGAGGAACACTCATTTTAATAAATTCATTTTCAACATTTTTTTTTATTGATTGAAATTTATGTGAAATCTATTAAAAAATAGATTTTATTTTAAATTTAATGAAGCTCACTTAAATTTCAATCAATCAATAAGTGAGTATTAAGAAAAGAGGGTTAGAATGGGTGCTAGTAACACTTCTCTTTTACTTATACGCGCAAAGCCCCACTAATACCATATATTTATCATGATTATGTGAGAGAAAAAAAAGAGAGATGAAAAATAAAATAGAATCGAAAGAAGCCATAGAGAAGCCGAATAAACATTAATTGATGGAAGGAGAAAATAGATAAATTTCCTTGAATTATGACCATCAATTGTATACGTAAAGTTGGCTATAAATTAAAGCATTCATTGGTTTTTCATTTTCAAATCCTGCAAGAGCAAAACAAAAACTTAAGAAAATTTAGGTATGTGGTATGTTTGATGATAGATTTTAAAAACTGTTTTCTATTTTCAAAAACTGAAAAATTTAAAAATTTGTTTGGCAAAACCTGTTTTTGAAAACACTTCTTGTTTTCAGTTTTTAAAACTAAAATATCATAACAACTAAAAGATGTTTTCAGTTTTAATTTTTAGTTTTTTAAATGTTGGAAAACATCTCATTCAACAATTTTTTTTCTGCTTTTTTTGAAAAACAGTTTTAAAAAATAGTTTCTAAAAATTGTTTTTAAATACAATTTTTGAAAACTACAATAAAACAGGCCCTTAGTTTTAAGAAAGTGCATCATCGGGGCTTGCACTTCATTGTAAGTAAAAAAAAATACATCATTATATGTGTGAGAGATTATTTTTAGAGAAAAATTAAAGAAGATTTTAACCACCAATTTTGTTTTTAGTGTGATTATTATTATTACTATTGTAATCCCATTAACTTATAATGGAAGATGTTTTTATTGTCTCATTGTGATTGCACAAAGCGTGAAAAAGTCTGATTCTTATATAATTAAATTATCCATTGACTTTGTATTAGGTGATTATATTTGGTATCTTTTTGGATAAGTGGTATTGGAGCTTCAGTTTACTACACACTTTAACTTGTGTTATTCACAATGGACGAGTCAATCTCGACATTATCCGCAACAATGATTAAGTTAACCTCTTCAAACTACTCTATTTGAAAGCCTATAATGGAGGATATCCTCTACTCCAAATATTGGTACAATCCTTTGCAAAATAAAGGGACGAAGTTAGACAACAAGTATGATGATGACTGAAATTTGATGAATAGGAAAATTGTTGGACAAATTTGGCAATGGATAGATCAAAGTGTCTTTCATCACGTGGAACAAGAAACAGTTGTGTACACTTTATGAATGGAACTAGAAACCTTGTACGGGAGAAAGAAAACCTAGCATAAAGCCTCTACTATTCGCTATTGGTGAACCTTGGGTATAGATAAACCCATAATGTTTTCAAACACTTGAGCAATGATGGTGCTTGATATGGATTGCAAGCATTGTTACTACTTACTTACTTGCTTGATAACTGGGACACACTTGTAATTTGGTTGAGTAACTCAGCACTACAAGGTGCTCTAACACTGGACATAGTAAAACATAGTATGTTTAATGGTAAATCAAGAAGAAATGAAGAATGTCGACAGAGTCTGAGGCGCTTGACACAGACTATTGTGGAAGAAGCATACATAAGAAGTTCAACACTAGAGACAAGTCATGGGGCAAGTCAATAAGTTCAGAGGAGGGTCGATGAAATGATGACAAGAAGAGACGTAGAATGTTACAAATTTCACGAGAAAGACCACATGAGCAGAGAACGCAAGACGCTCGAAAGAGGGCAATAAGAAAATAGTGATGCGAGTAACATATCGACTACCATTTTCAAGACAATGAGAAAATCTTCATTTCCCATGTTGGTTATGTTAATTTGGCATCACAATATACATGTTGTGTTGTGGATTTAGGTGCATCATTTCATGTAACCTCATGAAAGGATTTCTTTACATCCTATACAAACAGGGATTTTGTCATGTGAGGATGAGCATGGAAAATAAAACCAAGATTGTGAGAAAATGAGATATTTTCCTAAAAATAAACACTGGTTGTCGTCTAACGTTGAAAGATATGAGACATGTTCTTGATATACGTCTTAATCTAATATCCACAAGACTACTAGACGAAGAAGGTTATATTAGTGTGTTCGGGGATAGAAAATGAAAGCTAACACAAAAGTCTTTGGTGATAGCCCAAGGTAAGAAAGTAAGAATTCTTTATGTGATAAAAGCTAAAGTCAATAGTGAGTGTGTTAATGCTCCCTATGAAGACTCCTCAATCGAGTTGTGACATTAACGACTTGGACATATGAGTGTGAAGGAACTTCAAATTCTAGCCAAAAGAGATACATTGGTAGGTGTGAAAGGATTTAAAGTGTATCTTAAGCCATGTATACATTACTCGGAAGAAAATCAACATAAAGATTCATTCCGCTACAAGACCCACATAGCAAACCAAATATTTTAGATTTGGTGCATTATGATGTTTGTAGTCCAATGACCACTAGTACTCTTGGAGGTGCAAGGTACTTTCTTACCTGTATTAGTGACCACTCCAAATAAAGTGTCTTGCATAATGGGTTTAACTAATGCTACTTCACGTCATCTAACAAAATTTTATTTTTCACACTTAGCGTAGTTTTTTAGCTAATCTAACCAACGTTAAAGAATGAAAATTAACATTGGAGTTGCGCACAACACTAATTTTTACTCTAATTCATATATTTCTAATAGTGTCTCTCAGATTGTAATTGGATGTAGAATTTAGGTGTATATGAATTATTTTGCTCCTAGATAAATTGAACCATGCCGTGACTCTCGACCGACTTCCCCAGACAAAGCTGAACAAGAGAGGAATAATTAAGTTAACCTTAAACAAAAATCGCCTGAGAGAAAAGAATCCCACAATAATGTCGGCTGCAAATGTGTGATTGAGAGCAAATTCTCTAAACAAGTACCCAACATGATACGCATTTTGACAAGTTTACAGTATTGTTTCAGCGGGTATCCTGCCTATACATCTATATATAAGAAATATAATTGACATTACACTTGGGTCTTAATTAGATGCTTATATGACTATTAATTATATATGTATACTTGAGAAACTATGACATGCTGAAAACTTCAAAAACAAATAAGTGCACACTAAGCTGGTACAGAACCTCTTAATCCATCAAAGAAATGTAAAAATTATTTTATGATAGAAAAAACACTAGAGCTGTTGATTACAAGCTTACAGGGTGAGTCTAAGTTTGAAAATTGAAACAGTCAACACATACGCGTTACTCACTCTGGTGCATATGTCATAAATGTGATGGAGAGCCAAGAGCACCTTTTTGCTTCTAATTTGAAGACCCCCCAACACGGTTCTGAAAAGCGTGTGTAGCAGCCAAGTCCAATTTATGGCACCAGACAGCCGCTACAGTCGCCCTTCACTGTCTAAAAAAAGTTCGGGTGAGTTCGCTTCCGATCATTATTACAGGTCTGAGCATGCTCTTGAGAGATTTGGTTGCGTACAAAGTATTCACATATTACTCATCGTCACAACCCTCATATTGCAGCGAGATTCAAACATACAACCTTTTAAAAAAAATAGTCGATCATTACCGATTAAGCCAAGATGTGTAATCTCAACCTTTCTATTCTATTCACCTAAACCTAACATTGCCACTACTTCCTACCTTTAAATCTTACTCGCAAATCTGAGATCTTCTATAAATTATTCCACTGCTTCTCACTTGTAAAATCATTCCTGTTAAATCAGTTAGTTACTATGTTACATTACAACATCATATCATTTACCATTTCAGGTTGGATCCAGTCTCAGTAACTGTGGACTAAGGAATAGTCTTTCAGAATAGAAGAATTTCAGACTTGACAATTGGGATTCCTTTTTCACACTTTTCTTTTGCCTTTTCACCTTTCTTGGCCTGTCTATTTCTATAAAAGTCCACTCCTCCTTTAAATAAACATAATAACTTATATAAATTCCCAGTTGATATTTAATTATATATTAATTACCATACCCCATCTTTTGGTCTTTCAAATTTGATTGATTTTGAATAAAAATATTAAAAATTTAATCATAGCCCTCTACCCTTCTCATTCTCTCCCCTCCTGGCCTCCCATGTCATGTATATATATAGATTATACATCATGCCATTTCTCCAACCAATTATATCTATACCCTCCAACTGTTTGTTCAATTGCTCCATTGAAGATTCTTGTATCATCAGAATACATATAACAAAACTCGATCAGTTACATACATATATTGCAATGGTTGCGCCTTCTCCAACCTCAATGATGGTGAGGAGCAGGAAAACGAAAGCCGTGGGGATTCCGACAATCGACCTTTCCACGGAAAGGTCAGAGTTGTCGGAACAAGTGGTGAGAGCGTGCGAGGAATACGGTTTCTTCAAGGTGGTTAACCACAATGTGCCGAGAGAGGTGGTTTCGAGATTGGAAGAGGAGGGAACAGAGTTTTTCTCCAAAAGCGCTTCTGAGAAGCGTGAAGCTGGTCCTGCCACTCCTTTTGGTTATGGATGCAGAAATATTGGGTTGAATGGTGATATGGGTGACCTCGAGTATCTCCTCCTCCATACAAATCCTCTCTCTGTAACGGAGACATCCAAAACCATCGCAAACGACCCTACCAAGTTCAGGTATTAATTAATTCATAGTCTTGCTACCAATTTTATTATAGTACTCTGTTTTTTTTCATTCTGTCCTCAACAACATTACTGATTCCTTAATTTGCGTTATGACTTGCATATAATAATATGGGTTGAAACTTGAAAGGTAGTATATTAATACTCACTTAAGAATAGACTAATTAAACTTATCTTATACTATAAGTCTTTGAAAAAACTCATATAATCAACTTATAAGTTACTTTTGAGATTATGCATAAGCTATTACCTGAGAGAACTTATCTAAATACATTTTCATCTTAATTCAATAAGTTTATCAAATTAGCTTATTAATAAACGCTTATCACAAATTTTAGAATTCGGGTTATACCTAACCC
This sequence comes from Acmispon strigosus, assembly GCA_030819835.1. Classification (NCBI taxonomy): domain Eukaryota; kingdom Viridiplantae; phylum Streptophyta; class Magnoliopsida; order Fabales; family Fabaceae; genus Acmispon; species Acmispon strigosus. Next base: position 65,605,488 of record JAUAMA010000003.1, on the reverse strand, counting down.
TATTTCAAAAGCTATGTTAAAGGTGAGGGTTCCTCCACCCTTTATAAAAACTATTTTGGTCACATATTTAATTAATGTGAAACTTCTCATTACACTCTCTTCACGTCTAATACTGGACATTTGGAGCGTAAACATAAGTGAGTGATTCATATATGGGTGATCTCCAATAAATAATCTAGGATAAACTCAGATACCGAATTCAAGTTAGAGCTACTCTGCCTCTAAAATTAGTTTAGATATGAGAGTTGCTTTACCATTTATAAGAACGGTTTTAGTCATATCTCCCCGGAAAATGATTTATTCTCTTACAAATCCTCCTACACTTAAAAGAAGAAAATATTAAGTTGAAAGTTATCACATTAGTATCTTGAAAGTGTGAAAAAAATTTAATTATTTCTCCATATAGTTATAGTTTGTAGAAAGATTTGTGAAGGATTCATCTAATAGCAGAGTTTAAAAAGATTGTTTCTTGACATTTTATATATCGATATATTTGAACTTTCTAAACAAAATAGCAGAGTTGAGCTTTACAATTTAAATGGAGGACTGATTATTCTAAGACACGTGAATAGTATCAAATATTAAATGCCTCTTATTTGCAATTTTATAAAAAAAAAATTACAATTTTATGATAATTTTTAACCGTCACAAAAAAAAAAAGTGTTTAATGTTATTCATATTTCTACGCATATTTTTGTAAATGCATAATTAACTTTATTGGTATGAGAGAGAGAGAGTAGGGTATAGGGAACAAGATCTGTGTGTGTCTCGTACGTGCCAAGCAGGCTAGTAAAGGCTTGCTGTAACACTCTGATGACGAGTTTGGCATAACTCTGTTTATAATTTTTTTTTTTTGGGTGTACACATTTCTATTTCTTCTACTATTGACTTTCCATATTGGCATTGCGGTAATTAACATCTCAAATAATTGATTCTGGGCCGATTAATGACCTATTAATGTGCGTCTATAAAATAGGACAAATTTTTGACATCATCAATGGTGGGAAAAAATGGATTAATTGTTTTAGGACACAAGTATAATATTATTGGTAGACAGATACATGTTTCTTTCGTATTTCAAATCATTATGCTCCATAAATTTACAATTTGTTCAATATTATTTATAGTTTAATAATTTTGTCGCAGCTTACCATATTTTTCTAATCAATATGTATAAATTAGAGTTTTCCTGTGGTTGATTCAGCTACACGATAGAGACTTCTACACCTGTGAATTAGTTGGAAACCACTCTAATCATCAGGGATGGGCTCCATCTTTGCTTCTATTCATTTCAATCATCATCTTAAATTTCCTTTCTTTTTATATTTATATATATATATATAAATTAAATAGGCTCTGCCTCCCAAAATTTGTATGTTAAATATAGTTGAAATGGTACACACGTGCACAAAGAATGGTCGTTAATACCATACAATCTGTTGATTTTTTGGGGGGTCTTGATCTTTAGTCCCTGGTAGTGTGTACACTTTCCAATATCTGATTATACTATATAGCAATTAAATAAATATATTATTTTTATGCTCATCTTTTTGAGGTATCGTAGCCAAAAAGTACTTGAGAAATTATTGATGGAATTTCTATTTTAATTAGTTAAACAGTCACAAATCTCAACCAATTAATCATGCATGTAAAGGCGAGAGAGCCACGTAAGATACAAATCACCTGTATTTAAAACATCATGAGAGACTTCCTTATGACAAGAGAATCCACCTGACTGCATTATTATGCAAGTATTTAAAACTAATTTTCTTCAAGGAAATCATGCATAATACATGCATCAACAAAAAAGGCAGTCCAAAAATAATTAATCTTCAATTGCAGTTACGTGGTGAGTGATTATATAGAAGAAGCTAAAGGATTAGCATGCAAGATTCTTGATCTTGTAGCAGAGGGCTTGTGGGTCCCGGAGAAAAATTCACTGAGCAAGCTTATCAAAGACGTTGATGGTGATTCAGTGCTAAGGATTAATCACTACCCTCCAGTGAGCAAGCCATGTAAAGTTGAGGAACGCGTTGGGTTTGGAGAGCATTCTGACCCTCAGATCTTGACCATCCTGCGGTCGAACAACGTGGGTGGGCTTCAGATTGAGACCCACGACGGCTTGTGGGTCCCAGTATCCCCGGACCCCAATGAATTCTTCGTGATGGTTGGCGATGCCCTGCAGGTATTGACAAATGGAAGGTTTGTGAGCGTGAGACACAGGGCATTGACGAACGCAACGGAGGCGAGAATGTCAATGATGTACTTTGCAGCACCACCGCTGAATCGGTGGATCACTCCACTTCCGAAGATGGTGACACCGCACAATCCAACTCTATATAAGCCCTTCACTTGGGCTCAATACAAACAAGCAGCTTACTCTCTCCGTTTGGGTGACACTCGCCTTGATCTCTTCAAGGTCCAACAAAAACAAGACACACCCATTATTGTTGATAGTCTCTAGACACCAACATCAGACAAAATCTCATAGCCCCTTATTCTCTTTCAATTCTTTTTCTTCATAGTGTTACCCTTAGGAATTTTTGGGGATTTATACTTGGGGAAAAGTATTTTACCTAGTTGGTACTGTTGTAAAATATAGGCAACCATTGATGAAGTGCAATATACAAAGGGATTTTGGCATGAAGAATGATGAAATTTTATCAATGAATTAAGCATCATCATTATTTATTTATGTTTCTTTTTTCTTGTGTGTTTCAAGATAATAATCAGCGTCAAGCCATCAGCGTAGCGTATAGACAATTAAACATTTTCTTAAGCAAGTAAAATGTACCTTTGGGATTTTATGGAGGTTAATCGAACAATAAACTCATTTATGTTTCTGTGTTTCCGCCTAAACGACCGATCCAAGCATTGCTAGGAATGGCATTAAAATATGACTGCTTGTATAATGATAATTAGCACAAAAGGGCGTGCAATTCACGAACAACTAACCACAAACTAACTCTCCTAGAATCTTGTCAAAATTCTCTCTCCTCATAATGGGTGCTCACCTTAAATAAATAAAGAATTAATCATGCTCCTTAAGTCATGTTCATGATACTCGCAACAACTCAAGAGAAGATGAATACAAGAGTACAAACCCACGCTAATGCTCTCTGAGGTTCCGTTTGAGTAAAAGCTCAGGTAGAGCAAGTCCAACAAAATAAGTCCAGTTGGCCTAGAGGAGGGAGTACTGAAACTTAAAAGAAGTGTCACATCAGTGGGATAAAGAAGAAAATAACAGTTTATAAATGAGATGTTGAAACTAAAAAGAAGTCTCACATGGGTGGGATAAAGAAGAAAACAATAGTTCATAAGTGGGAATGTTGGAAGTTCAATAACCTTAAGATTTTTTAATCACACACCACACTAGCCTATCTCACTCACTTCAAACTAGTGGAACATTTTCGATCCGCTTCCAAGTCCAACAATTTTTTAACTAAAAAATGAAATAAACAAATCTCTGATAATTCAACGTTTCAAACATGAAACCAAGTGCGATTTCTTCCAACATTAAGATATACCTAAATGCATAAGAAAAAACTCTACTACGATTTTTTCCAACCAGCATCGTTTCTCCCTTGAGAGTTTCTCTTCCTCTATTAAGGAGGCTCCTCTCCTACTTGGTTAGGTGTTTCCCACACCAAAGGTAAGTTTTTTTTACCACATAGGTGGTCTTATTGCCCAAATAAGTGGATTTTTTGGTCTATTTTGTTTTCTTAGGCATAAGGTTATTGATGGTTCCTTTGTTTTGTTTGGCTCTTGTCATGTTCTATTGTTAATTTTTAGCATGCTAGTCCGAGTAGTATTGTGTATCTGTCAACTATATGATAGTGGTATTTTCCAAGATTTAGTTCAGTTTTACCTTTTGTGTAATTGCTGTGTGGCCTGAAATTTTGCCATAATCTCATGGGCACTTTTGAAAAGAATAAAAATGAAACCAAGTGTTAAGTGGGAAACATCCCATGAAAGTATGAGATAATGATCACGACGACACTCTCATCTGATTAGAGTCGGTCCCTGAGCCAACTAGCTATAGAGACTGATATGCTGTCCGCGGTTGACACTGACAGAAATGAACAAATCTTGCGGAACCAAATCTATTCTGATTAGAGTCGGTCATCTGATTAGTTTTTCTAGCACAGCACAAACCAAATCTATTCTGTTCCCGAAATGTACAAATCTTGCGGAACAATCAAGGCCAGGTACATAACACTCAAAGAAGTTGGGAATTTAAATATCAATCCGGATGATGCAGACAAGAAGAAGGAAAAAAAGAAGAAGAAGCATTGATAGAAGCAAATTCCAATCAGGCAAAGAAAGCTGTCATTACTAGAAATTGAAATGATGTTTTGCGTGTCTAAATTTGGTCTTACCAAATTTGACGAAGAATTAAGTCACAGTTGTTCCATCAAATGTGTGTGGTCACTCAAATGGTAGGTGCAACTAGACACTCACCTGAAAGGTTATACTATCTTTTCTCATGAGGCTGTTCAACGCTCTACTACATGCCTGAAAAGAGAGAAAAGTCTTAGATGGCCAACTCTTGCCAAAACTTGGAGGGTCATAATACATGAAAAAGTTTGGTATACAAAGCATATCATAAGGTAAACTCACTGTGAATGAATAAACTGCTTTAGACTTTTCCATTTTTATATTCCATTCATTCCCATCAACCAACAATCTTATATGAATTTATGGTCTTGATTTGGCAAGAAAATAGTAGAACCGTGGAAGAGTTAACTTTGATATTTATGATTCTTTAATTTGACAAGCATTCAAGAGTGTGTCCATGAGTAACAAAGTCCCCTTATATTAAAAACATGTGTAAGGGTGAAGAGCAGAGTACCCTGCATATATATATGATATGATCTCTCATCTTTGTCTATATACATATGTGACATCTCTACAATGGCTTCAATTTTGCTATTACTAGAAGCGCTAATAAGATGCTGTAATCATGAACTACAGTGTCCGAGGTGTAAAGAGAAAGTGACAAAGGATTTGACATCCATTACTAAGGTGAAGAAGCAGGGGAAAGCATCCCCCAGCCTTGACAACCTGGATCACTTGTGGTGTTTCTTGAATGATCATCACAAAGAAGAGACCAAACCCTGGAAATTAGCAGAGTGTTGCATTTGGCCTTAAAATTAATCAAACATGATGACATTCTGATGTTTCTCTCCATCTTACCCTACATTGCTTTTTCAATTCATATCCCAACAATGAAGACAAAATTTGATGCTTTAGTTCTTTACTATATGGTAGGAAGCATCAAGCTACTCCAGCTTGGTGTGTCAGTTTTATTGGTCATTTCTCCATCATAACCTCATCAAATAATATCGTCTTTTCTTCTTTCTTCCATTCAAGCAAGTACACATGCAATGTAGCACTACTATATTGTCGTTTATAATATGAAAGTCCGAAGGGAAATCATGATGATGAAGGCAATGTTAAAAATATGTTGTTGGGACGAGAAATCAATTTTGGAGAGAAGCTATAGATAATGTGTTTGGATGAGCGGTGAGCCCACTATTCAAAGGATAATAAGTCCAGAAGCTACATTTTATAACTTATTCCCATTAGTGATTATTAGACTTCCTACCGCATAACCAAACACGTTAAAAATGTAGTTTTTGGGATTGTCGTGCTTTAGATTGTGTGCCCACAATACACTAGTAGCTAGTGGTGTTATTATTTTTAAGTCTTTATTTTTAAGTAGTTAAAACCTAAATAAAGCAACATAAATTATTTGTAGATTATAAATTTAGCATTGATAAACAGATAAATTGTGAAAATTCAGAAGTTGGGGTCTTGGCTTAGGGGCTAATGAGCCAAGTTTCCCCTTCAATGAAGTTGATCCCAATAAAAGGTTTGGCCTCTTCATCCATAAGCACCTTAGCCCATGGCACTCTTCCGCTCAAGTTAGCTCCTGGTCCGCTGCACTTGTACTCCCCATAATATACCCTCCTGCAACACACACAAACAAGCAAACACTTTCACTTCGTAATTTGTGTAAAGACAAGGATTATTCCAACTAAATTTGGTTCTGCATTGTACTTACTGGTCCCGCTTTTGGTCACCCCAATCACTCCATCCTCTAGGTTGAACAATCTTGTCCATGTAGGTGTAAGAAAAAACAACTCTGGAATAATCTCCCCATGCTCTTCCAAGATAAACCGGTCCACTGCCTGTTACCACGCTGTTTTTGAATGAAAACCCGCTGTCCAATGATGAATTTGTACGCTTTTGAGCAGTGATGGAGGCCACTTTCTTGGTTATGGAATTCAGATAGCAGTTCTGCATGTCAATTGAATCAAGAACTTTAGCCATGGTTGATTAAGCAACAAGAAATCATGACAAGCCCTTGTCAAGTTTACTTTATTTTTTGGGCCCAGCAAGCCCAGGCCAAGTTATCATAGCCAAACTAGGCTAGGAAAAGCCCATCTTCTTAAAGTTTTGTCGAAGTGTCAAAGTCTTTCTCTATTAAGTTAACTTCAGCTGAAAGTTAGTCTCTTTTGGACCTTGATCAAACCCATCTCTCAATCAAAAGTATAAGAAGTTTGAAATAAAAGAACCTCATAAAGATAAGAGTAACAATACACTCACATGCATTTTTTTTATCAGGCGCTCTTCAAACATACATATTAGCGACGGTTTTTAACTTCCGCAAATATTTATGGTGGTTAAAAACTACATCTAATGTGTAATAAAACGTGTATCTCAACCCATCATTTTCCTAAAGATAAATGAGAAACAGAAGAAAGAAGACCTCATAGAGGGACCTCCCAGAGCCAAAGATGAAATCAACAGAGCCTTGAATGGAGCAATTGTTGAAGTAGTGAAGGCCTTTGTGATCATAAAGTGTGTCCTGAGCCCCGTAGAAACTGCAATTGTAAAACGCAGCTTTGGTTCCTGAAATGCGAAGCGCCACGGCTTGTCCTCCCACTGATCCAATTACATGTGCAGCAGTGTTCTGTTTTAGCATGCAATTTAGTTATTGATTTACCATCTGATCCATGAAATGACACTTTATTCTTAACACATTCTCTAATATTAGTCACTATGTTATGATGGTATCCTTGTTCAAGAAAATGAACTTGGATAAAAGTAACTTCTATTCATTAGTAAGGAAATTTATGTACCTCAAATTTGATGTTGATGGCCATAAAATAACTAGCATCCACAGCAACAGTTGCACTCTGGAACGTCCCTAATGGAGTCCCATTCCTTCCAGTGGCAGATGCTGTATCATTTCCAGTAATAGTTGGAGGATCCGAAGCATCCCCTAAGAATGTAATGAAAGGCAATGTTCTGGGGATCATCACTTTCTCCCTAGATCAAGTCATTATCAAGCCAACTTAGTTAGTTCTATCTTGTGATCTCCAACACTCCCAAATTTCAATTCAATATAACTAGAACATAAGATACTTGGTACTTGTTTAGAAAACATTCTACAATTAATTATAAATCTATAAACAATTTTGAATAAAAACTTATATGTAAGTAGCTTCTCAATAGCAGAATTGATTATGAGAAATTAGAAGTCGATCCAAACATCTATTCAAAGGGTACACACACGTAACCTACCTATAAACACCGGGCGCAATCATCACTATGACTCTCCTAGTGTTGCGCGGCGGAATGCTATTAATAGCTTCTGATATGGTTTTGAAATCAGCAGCACCATCTTGACTAACTTTTATTCTAACTTTGTCACTCTCAGCCTGCCTCAGTTTCAAATCTGGTGCAGCCTGCACGTTCCATTTGGTTCCCAAAATGCTCCTTTTCTGATGATAACTCTTGACGTTCCAAGATATCCACTTGTCAAAATCGTTTGAGCTGGTAGTGATGTATAGCGATGAAAGAAGAAATAAAATGAAATGGAAATGGGTTTTGAGAATCATGGTAAGGCAATGCTAGTGTTATACTAACTTACTATACAGTTTCATGACCAAGCTAGCACTCGATTATCATTTAAAATGCAAGTAAGTGCACACACACACACACAGACAAAATGGCCTATTTATTAATTTTTGTTCTTGGCCCCTTTTGATCAGAATGGACCTAATATGTGGTGGGGACTATATAAGCATTTTCTAGAACCAAATCAGAAACTGGTAGGTTGTACTGTTGAGGAAGGAGTTTGGGATCCCAATCCTCAAATTATCATCAATGTGTAGTGCCCATTGGCTTGAAGCCAAGTAGCCAACAACCCATTGAGGATGAATTATGGTGCAGAAGGACGAAAATTGCTGAAGCTCGTAGCTGTATTCCATTTTCAAAAGTACAGATCGTAGTGGTCACCGGGCCAGTTTTTATATATACGACACTCATTCTATATATCAAAAGCAACAAATATGGGTGTGGGGGTGCATAGGAGTCTGTCTATTTTTAATGTATTTGGGTTTTATTGCATCAGGCTTACCTAGCATGTTGATCACACTACAAGAGGTGTGTTTAATTTTAGGTTTGATGTCCCATTTGCCACACGGAAAATCTCAATCTCACATTCCAATATACAAAATAAATGTGGAAGGAGCCAACGCTTTGTTAATGTTGACTCTAATTAGATGTAAATACAAATTCGGTCCTTCTTTGTCGAAGCAATCTTTATCCATTACTTTTTTTTCCCTTGGCTTTGCTAGTACAATCCACATTTATCGGAGTAACAATTCTACTTTTGACCAATTTGAGAGTGATCAGTCGATTCGAGTCTGTGATGTCTTTGATTATGACTTCTTTTCAGGCCTTTGATCTCAGTTGGCCCGATCAGCCTCTCATATTGTCGAATTCATTGCAGCCTTCAACGTTGTATCTTTGCCATTGGTTCATCATCTCGATATTTAGAAAAACCGAGACTATGAACCATCTTTAACCACTTTGACTTCTAGCATCGAGGTGAAGCACCAGCTTCACATCTGTCGAATAATGGTCAAATAGTCCTCAATGGACTCTGACTTCCTCATAAACCCTACAACGTGGGCACTATCTATACTCAACCTAAAATCGCCCAAGTAATGGCGCATAACCGCCGGATACACAATTAAAACATGCAGAAAATTTAAATCCTAACTACAATTGTTCAAAACTGGCGCGTCACATCGTGCCTCTTCTTCAAAACATGTGTAGTTTCTAGAAGCCATGTTATAGTAACTGTTGATAACCATTCGGTAATGCTGAAACACGTTATGCCGAAAAGGTTAGCCTTCGGCATTTGCACTTAGGATCTTTATGAAAACCTAAGTGTTTTCCTCACGCCATTCGTTGACATTGGCTTTGTGTTCGGTATTGGCTCTAGTTATTTCAACACTAACACTTGATAAATCTCTGATTCCTTTTATCCCAAACGCTGAATAGACTTTGCCAGTTATTTCCTCTCCGTTTTTTCATTTGACATCTATTTTTAAGCTTGAATTCCTCATATGAGTGTGAACTTCTCTGGCGCTAACACTTTTTTGTATCCGTTACCACCGAGTCTATCTATCAATTTTTCTTTATCGATTTTTTTCTTTTGGCCTTTGACGCTATCACCTCGACTTTGAAGTCCTTTTGACATAGCTAGCACATGACACTTCATTTCACTGAATCTTTTTTCCGATGCCTGCATTTGGTTAAAATCAATTTTGCCACAAACAACAGCAGCGTGTGCAGGTATATTTATCTTGACTTTTTCCCATGTTTAGGAACTTGCCCTGCCATGCATGCCAAGTTGTGGGCTATTTTGATTGGTATCCTAATATTAAAGGGCAGAGCATTCAAGAGATTTGTTATATAATCTGACTTTGCTAGTGCTATCGATTTGTTGGAGTTAGGGTGCAAGGAGACTCACTCTTGTGCTAACTTTATTCCTAGGATTCAACCAAACAAGCTAGATCCATGACTTCAAAGAAAGCAAAGGCAACGCTCTTGCAAAGCATAAATTTGACCCTAGATGGTTATAATTTCTTCCCATCTATTTGTTCAGTTCCTTTTTTTCCAATGATGCTTGGATTGAGGTTACTGGGCCAGCCAAACAGCCTTATATTTTCTTAGCAAACCCTTAATTTTGTATATTGTGCCTCCAATAGAGCCCACTAGTCTGTTTTTAATCATTTTTTTGGGCAGTTAGCCTCATTAATGATTCAACAAAAACATTATCTATGCGTTTATATTTTATAAACTTTTTCGCCAATAATTCATCAGCGATAACATTATTGACCAAAAATAAAACCCAAAAGGAAATTTTGCAATCATTTGAACCCTTTAGTTTCTTTTTCAAATTTTCAGCAAATCCTGCATTATTTTTCCTACTTGGTGTGATATACTTAAATTTAATGGAGTTAATTAACACAATAAAATTTATATTTATTAAACTTAAACTAAAAGTATATACTACCGTCAAATAAATAAAAAACTAACAGTATACGATTCTAGTTTTGACTTGAAATTTGTTATAACAGTCGACCGCGATCAAGGCCTCGACCGACTTCAGGTCCCTCTAAACATCGACTAAGCGCCCGCCAGTGCCGACTTCAAGCCATGCCGAGAAGAGGAAGGACGATTGACCACATCCACTCGAGCCCACAACGATCCTGATCCAACGATAGGGCTTTAGATGCGTCGAGGCAACAGACGAAACCGACCTCCACACCTTTCCCCCAACAAAAGCAGGTCTGGTTGACTTTGCGAACTGTCAAAAGCCTAAATGTTCGCCTGACCAAGCCATCAACCACTGTTTGATCATCTGCAAGCAACAATGCATGGACGAACGACGATCACGTGGCGACAAACAAGGTCCGAAGCCCAACCCAACTACTTCACAACTCCTCACATAAGGTAAGTTTTCTGATCCTAGTTTTATGTGAGTGCATCCCCATCCAACCTTCACTGACTTAAGTATTAGAGTGTCCTTGCAAGTACCACCAAAGGAGCGTGGCGGTTGAACTTCTCTCAACCCGGCACTCATCTCAACCCATCATTCATTGTCCCAAGCCGAGTCCCGGGACTCGAATTGGATTTGGCTTGTTCCAAATCAATATTGAATTAAAATAAACACAAGATTATGTATTTCGGATCAGCCTTAGCATGAGTTTTTTAATTAGTGTGAACACCATTTCCATGTCCCCTCCCCTTCTCTCTAGTTGAAACACCCCTTTAGAGTGGGACCTTCCCTAAGTCCAAGTGAGGCCAAGTACAAAAGAAAAGAAAAAACAGTGTTCTTTTATAATAATTTTTTAGTCTAACAGAGGTATGACTTATGAGGTCATCTATGACCCCATATATACATGTAACTAACATGCGACATCCAAATTAAAAGCAAAGAAAAGAACAAAAAGATATTTGACTGCCAAATCACGTGTGAACGACTCAAGACTCCAAACAACAAATGAAGAATTAAAACTTTGTGGTTTCAAAGGTTGCGGCACTTAGTGCTTCTAATGAGAAACGCATTGAACTTAAACCAATATATTATTATATATTAACCTCACATTCATACAGCCATCCCAGTCTTGTTACTCTGTTTCTTAATTTCAAACTTCCATCACGTTTTTTATTCTATCTATTGTTTCTAGAGGATTATAAGCACCAACAAGGAAGAATTTATAACACAAACATAGTAAAAGTCAACTCATACACGTACTTCCTTGAGACATGTAGCTTGCTAGTTTCAATTTCCTTATTAGATTCTCTCTTTGTTTGGCTTAAGCAAACCAAACTCCTTTCTTAATAGGGGAGTTCTACCGAGGATTACGAAACTCGATTCACCCATAAATCATGTTTTTACTTATTCTAGAATGAAATATCATTTGGTATGTGTTAAAATCAATTGCAAGAAAATAGTGCTTTTAATTTGTGAACCAATTTTTTATGATAATTAGATGAATGAAGTACACAACCGGTCCCTCATTTCGTGAGACAATGTATCATCATTAAGAAGAGGGAACATTACAAACAATCAATCATCATCAGTTATTCAACAATGTCATTAGTCCAATTTAGAACTTGACACTCAACAAAATGCTATTAAGTCATCAGTTACTTATTAATGTCATATCTTAGAACTTGTTAATTAATGCCTAATGTGAAAAGACAGGATCAAAGTAAATCATCAGAAAGCTGCTGCTGCAAGAACCAAATGTTTTCATCCGTCCACAAATCTGCATCACCAAAACCATTGCCAGGTTCAATTAATGGTTGAATGTCTGAGTTGTTCAACTGTCCCATTTCTGCACTATCTGATGACAAGTTATTACTACCAGAAGCACCCATTAAATTGTAAGAAACGCTTGATTCAGAAAGAGAAGGAGGTTGGACATTATCAACCCCTGATGAGTAAGAAGAAACCTCCAACAACATTTGGGGGTTGGCCACACAAGAGTCACTGTGAGCTTGAGTGTTGCAGAAGGTGTTTTGGGCACTGGAAGAAGCAGTAGAGGCATTGATCCTCTCCATGAGCCGTGGCATCCACACGAATCGCAACGCGTCCCTGAACTGTTTGCTGTTAACATCACATTTGAGTTGCCTAGCCAGCTTCACTACCCTGGTCCTCCAATAGTTCTTGATCTCATTGTCTGTTCTCCCAGGCAATTGCTCTGCTATTTTAGACCACCTACACGACACATTAATATTATTAATTATGTTATAGTTCAGCGAGTCAAATTACAGAATCGCGATACATGAGGAACCAAAAGTGCAATTAAGCCTATATCTATACATACCGATTGCCCCAGCGAGAATGGAGGTCGAGAATCAAGAGCTGTTCTTGGAGGGTGATGTTCCCGCGTCGAACATTTGGACGCAGGTAGTTCAACCATCTTAGTCTGCAACTTTTGCCTGTTCGCTTTAGGCCTGCAATCAAAAACATGTAATTAAACATAAGCCATGGTGCATGGTAAGGTTAATATAACCATTAAACATGTAATTAATTTTTTTTCTACAATTGATTCAAGTCATGATTGAGATAGAGAGAAAAGGAGGTAGAGTGCTTACCTGAACAGCGGGCCACGGAGTTCCAATGACCTTCGCCATGGACGGAGACGAAGTTCATCAGAAGAGAATCCTCGTCCTCCGTCCATGGACCTTTCCTTATTGTAATTTCTTCTTCACCTCCACACGTTGCTGATGAAACACAATCTGATAAGCTTCTCATCATGTTGTGAGCACCGGCAGTACTGTACTCTGTCTCCATGTTACACACTCAATAAACTTGTATGTTTTGTTTTTTGTTGGGTTTGGAGTACTAAGAGAGAGAAGAAATGAAAGAGGTGGTTCTGAAACAAAATCTTAGTTGATTCGGTTAAGAATATGCAAAGGAAGGTGATTATATAGAGAGAGGTCAACGCTGAAGTTGACATTGGATTTAGGAGGACGTGCAATTTAAGGTTAAGGACCGAGTATTTGTCAAAACTAAAAGACAAATGGGGCTGCCAAGATCGCTGAAAAGTTGCAGAACGCAGAATTCTTAAATGACAATAGGACAATAAATTAGATTTTCCTCTTAAGTATTTTGACCTTGCTACTTAGGAGTTGACACTTTGACTTCCACACGCGCATATAGATAGAACAAGTTTACAAATAATAATATTTTAATATATTAGTTGTGTTCTTTTCTAACATTGAACTTCAAACCTTACGGTGCCGGTTGCAGTGGATTCCTGAAAGTAACACTTTTGGGATATACTTTTGGCATTAACAATGTCTACGACGGAGCTAGACGAGGTGTGGATGTCGAAGTTTTAAAAGAATATTCAGATAGTAAAATGAGTAATGCATATGTAAGTAAACAATTAAATATGTATTTATAGACATGTTAATTGATAAGACCTATAGTTAATTGAAACATTTTTTAAAGTCTTATGAGATGATGACTACGCGTGAGTAGCCTTTCAATTGTTTTGAAAGTCTTTTGATATGTTAACTATATCGGTAGTTTTTGCAATCAGTAGTAAGAGAGTATACATAATGGGCAAATTGAAGATTTTTGGTAAACAACACCCAAACCTATTTCAAATTCATTACAAGTATTTACGGAGTACATACTTTAGCAACTTATTTTTAAACAATAAAATATTTACATGTGAAATAAATAAGTATATCTAAAGATCGACCTCTGGACTTAGATAAGGTTTTCTTTGAGGTCTTTCAACTTATTGGTTTACAAGTAGTATGACTATGCGTTTTTTACGCTTGACAAATACTTTTTTTTTGTCTTCTAGTGTTCACAGTAGATCAAAATAATTTAAAAAGTGACTTTATTGTGTAGTGTTCAAGTTAAAAACAACTTAAGCTATCTGATGAAAACCAGAAGGAACAATGCTCCGGTGAATATTGATCAAAGCGTGACAACTCAAGAGAAAAATAAGTTACCTTGTATTAACTTGTGAATTCAACACTTTAAGAAGCGATGATAGAAACAAAATGAATTGAATAAAAGATGATGAAGAAACTTGCAAACACAAATAATGAAGAAACAACTCGCATTAATTGAAAGAAGGAATAAAAACAGAGAAAAATCTTGTTTATTTGTAATTCCTAGTTGTCTTTGTTGTAAAAGTAGCCATAAGGCGCTTCCAGATGATAAGATGTCCAACCATCTTTTTGAATGTCAAAGAGCTACTTATAGTACTTACAAAATGTTTTGTGTCTGATCTTTGGCCTTTGATTCTTAACTTTGGGTAACATATCAAATAGGCCTCCTCGAGTAAGCCTTCACCTTAGTCATATCACTTCATACCTCAATGCTTGTTTTATGAAATAGTCTTCCAAACTCTCTCTTACATTAACAAAAGGGTTTTCTCCTAACCCAAGTGATTTTAGTATTAACACAGACACAACACGCTCTACATAACTACTTATCTAGTTACAATAAAGATTGGAGTACACCTAATGGTGTAGACCATCGGAGAAAGATAGGAAAAGAGAGATAAATGATAATGTGATATATGATGTGATAGGAAGAAATGTATAGAAGATGTTATTGTTGAGCGGTTTATGAATCATTACTTATCTAGTCATATACACACTTGCAATAATACAAACACAACGCAAAAACTACCAAAAAATACTTATTAGTCTTCAATAGTGGTTGCCATATATTCCTTCAAAACCTTCCCCTAAGATACCTATAGCAAGTCTTCATGATCTTCAATCTTCAAGCAAGTGCGCTTAAGACTTAGTGTAAGTTTATCGTCTTTTTGTAGGCTTCGAATTCCACACTAATGTACCACCTTCTTGCAGGCTTTGAGTTCCACACAAGTGTACTTAGGTATTGATGAAATTTGAAAAATTATGAAGATAAAAAAATCTTCGAGGTTTAATTCAAAACCTTTTAATCCTTTGAGACTCCACCATTTTGCCTTCTTCAAGATATACTCATCAACTTTATGGCAGCAGTTATCTTCTTACCACACTTTTACAAGATATTTATTTTACTCAAACAAATACCCCCAAAATGTTAGCTCTCGAACGTAAAAAATAGGATTTTAAACAATTGGCTTATTTTCAAAACAAGTCAAGTTTTGAATTCATCCTGTTTTGAACTCAAAAGCATAATTTCCATGGTCTGCACTAATCCACTAAGTCAACTTCAGTCGTGAACAAGTTTTTCAAAACAATCATGTCTTTGAACCTTCAACCTGTTTGGACACATTTTTCTTGTAGCGTCTAGTCCAAATTCTCACTTTTCAACCTCATGTAATGACACTCTAAGGCCTAAGCACAACCATCTTGTGAGAAGTAAATGACCATAATCATCTTATAAGAAGTAATCTCAGTTGCTTCCTTGGATGAATTTTTCTGTCTGGATACTTGTTGGCATCATTGCCAACAAACATTGACACTTATTTCAAGATAAAAAGTGAATGAAATTATTCTTGTATATTAGGAAGAATTTGTTTTCACGTTAACTCAACTAGTATCTAAACGCACATTTAGTGTTTCATGCAACTTATGGGTTTCCAATCTCTATGCCTCATAATCAAACCAACTATAGTTTTGTTCTGCTTGCACAGCAGGAAATATGGAGATCTGATAGAATGGAATCGTAGCACATGTGCAATAAATTCCTACCAAATGAGAACCAAAACAACCACAAAGGCATTGAAGCTAGTAAAAGTTAAAATACAAGTTTAGAACCACATCAGGATTAGATGACAATTGCAGGCAGGATAGCCAAACCTTCCATACTTCTAGACTCATGTAAAGGACTATCATGCATCCGAAAATCCATTAAGGGCTATCAAGTAAATGAAGTACTTCTAACCAAAAAAAGGCATGCAGATTAAATATAAGATTGGTCTTATTCGAAGAACTGAGAAGACAGGTCTAATAACATAAATGACTGGAACTATATCTCAGTGAAAGACCAATTGGTTAGTATGTGCTTTTTTTTTTTTTGTGCGTGAGAAGTCCCACATTGACTTTTATAAGTGTAGAGCAAACTCAACTCTCAAACCAGCTTTTGTGGTTGAGTTAAATCTCTCAATTTCTAATATGAATCCAAGACTTATTAGAATTATGCATAACTTGCCATACATATATCCCAAAAAATGAGGAATTATTAGTCCCTTTGTAATGTCTCAAATTACTATGGGATTAATAAAATAAGGAAATCATAGCAGTAAACTCCAATTCATTACTTCCAAAAGTAAAATTCAATCAATTTATTACACGATACTATCAACCAAAAGTCATACACAAGATTAATAGGATATACGCCTAATATCTTACACCTTACCTCCCACTCCACTGCATTTCAGAGTTGTAATGAAACAAAACACCACAATTACAACACAAAAATTTCTTCACTAAATTAATTTTAAGTTTCCTTTGTAGTTTGGCAAGTTTCTTGTCTATCAGATTATGCAACATCTTCATCATCCCATCGAAAAAAAAATTAGCTCCTTCCCTTTACCTAATAACACACAACGAAGATGGAGAGGATCGAGTATGTAAATAATCTCCTTTCAAGACGTGTTTAGGCTTCTAAGCTAAACAACTTCATGTCTTCTCCAAGACCAAATGTGATCGTATGAGGAATAGAAATACACGTGGACACCAACGTCTAGAATTAATGAATTTACACGTGGGGCTGGTGAGCAAGTAAAAATTGGGCATGTAAGCACAGTAAGGTTATTTATCCTTATTTTAAATAAAATTTATTAAGAACCCAAAACGTTGCAATAATTTGGAGCACCGATTTAGATTTCCCTCTATATTACTAGGACCCAAAACATATTTATTGTACAGTTCTGGCTTGGTTTGGTTCGTCGCTTGACTTATGTGTGTGTGACTGGATTGATCTTTCTTTTGCTGATTTCTTCCTTAGGTTTTTGAAGATTGTAGATGATCAGACTCTTCTTTATTTTATCACTACGGCCTACTTTATTTGGGAGATGAGAAATCAGATTGTCTTTAGTAGATGCGGATTCCCACACCACTTATGGTTGACCGTGTGACTTCTCTTCTTGGGGCTTCGGATTTGCGTGCAGCTCCCCGTCAGACTACAGTGTTTCCGTCTAGTTGGACCCGGCCACATCGATGTACTTTTAAGCTTAATTTTGATGCAGCTCTTCGAGACTCGACATTTGCTAGTTTTGGGATGGTGGCCCGGAACTTTGAGGGCGAGATTCTAGCTTTTGCGACCGCTGCTACTATCATGGTTTCGTCCCCCATCATCGCTGAAGCTCTGTGTTTTCGTTGGGCGATCTCCACCGCTATTGACTTGGGTTTCAGAAGGTCATGTTCGAGACTGATTGTCTGAAGCTCTATGATCTTAGGCGTCGTCTGAAACCTGGTAGTTCTTATCTTTTTTCTATTATTAGGGATTGTCGTTCATTTTCTTGTCATTTTGATTTACTTGATGCTTCTTTTGTTAGGCGGGGAGGAAATGCGGTTGCGGACTCCCTTGCCAAAAAAACATTTAACCTTGAAATTAGATAAAAGTGAAGGATAAAACTTAAAAGGCCTCAGTAATTGAAAACGTCATTATCTTTAACAAGATAATCAGCTGATGTCGGCAATATTTAAATCATCACTGGCCTCGTATGCTAATCACAGAATTTTGGAAGATATCAAAATATTTATGAATGTACTTAGAGAAAAAGTATTCATACTGAAATCACAAGTACATGACGATTTTAATTTTAGTAGTATTTAGATATTTGATGAGAACTTCTACTTTTTTAATTTGTTTCAAGTAAATTAATATAACGGTCGTGCTATATGGGCATTCACATGTAATTTGTGGTGGTTTTTAATCGCTATAAAAATATTGGGTTAAAAAATGAGTGCAATTTGTGACGATTTTAAACTACCAAAATTATGTTGTGTGTTTTTCACTCCATAATAAAAAACCGTCATGTGTATTTGATGCGGAGAGAAGAAGATGTCCAATAACCATTTTGATGTCTAATAAACATTTTCTTTAATATAAACATAATATTATATCAATACTTAAATTAACTTTGAAAACCCAAAAATATTAATGAAAAATATTCAACTAAAAAACTATTTTGAAATCCAATGAGATAAAATAATAAGAAAAATGGTTTTTAAATACACCATTTGTTTACATTCAATGGACGCATGTAATTTGTGAGAGTTAAAAACCGCCACAACCAAAATCTTTTGATTTGATATCTAAGCATACGGGATATTTGATGTATATAACGGTGCCGAAACAATAACACTAGTATTTGAACTTACTCATATCCATGTTTGTAAATTGTTTTCTACCACTCATTTTGTATCTGAGGAATCCACGCAGTCAAGAGAAATGTTAGCAACACATTGTTCAATACACTTACTATGATTGATTTATTTTTTGAATAGTCAACATATTTCTCTTATTTCTTGACCAACATGTTGAAATTTTAAAAATTAAACCAATCATATTAAATATGTTAAAGAGTATATTTAAAAGAATGTATTGCTATGTACCAAAAAAAAATGTATTGTTAGCTCCTCCACCGTCAAATACAATGATTGAGATTAATTGGAGGAGCTATTTAAGGTTTGCTGTTCAAATCAACCAGTGGACCTCCTCTGGAACTCTTTCCTAAAAAAAATTAAAAATTAAAAATAAAACAATAATAATAATAATAATAATAATAATAATAATAATAATAATAATAATAATAATGTAATGGAGAAAACATATGATAAATGAAAAAGAACCAAGCTTTCCCCGTTGAGCCACCATGATTCTTTTGAAAATATGAAAAAAATAAAATCAAAAAAGCAAAAAATAGAGACTTTGCAGATGAATGATTGCAGTAGGGCGCCCTGAACAACACACAGCTTGTGATGAACTTATAAGAAGGAAGTTATACGAGGAAAAGCAGACATTTTTCTTGATAGACAAGTAAAAAAGTAAGCCAGTCCAGGGCGGCTCTTACTTTTCAAAGCATCAAATCAAACATGCCTTCCCAACCACGGAAAACAACAAGTTATATGCATGTTTCTAAAATGGACAATGATTCGTGTACATATAAACAGTACAGACACCTATGGATCTATCCCTTTTAGATATCTACCAATATTTATTCTGAACTCATTGCTTAGGAAAATAATATTCAACATGGTTGGGATCATGCAGGAAACTAACAAGCAAATAAAACACAAATAAAGAATTAGATTAAAGAAGCATCAACAGGGTTAAGGGTTAACTATTCGAATCATATCTTCCCAATTTTATACATGTTGTCCTTATAATCCTATATGAGTCAAATTTACCTTTCTTGTGCCAACTGCGCCATCATGCTATAATTGAACTGCCTACTCAACAACATTACCTAGTTGCAACCATCATGCATGAATAGAGGTTAAAAAAGAAAAGCTACCCAGGAGATATTTCACGGTCCACAATATTTAGGCTAGTTGAAAGCATATAAAATTAATCATAAACCCTCTGCCAAGAACGAGTTATTATTGATTCCCTACTGTTTAACTCTTTTTTCAATTTCATATATTATTTTCCCCGTCAAGAGTAAATTATCCCACTAGTGATACGGTTAATTACTTCGTATAGGATTAAGCATGGAAAATATCATATATAAATGTGTATTAAGGAAACTAAACTGATAAACATATATAAAGCAAAAGTTCAATTCATCTCCTACATCGCAACCGAGAAAGAGAGAGATTTTTAATTACTCAGCATACAGTGATAAATCATAATAATCCCAAGAGCTATCATCGTAACAAAGAAAGAAAGGCAAATATTAATCCTTCAATGTCTCTATTAGAGAACTTCAATGATCTCCTTTAAATCCTAACTTTGGAACTCGAACCTCCGTCTTCGTTCACCATGTGAGCCTCTGCATCTCTCTCCCCTTTAGGTTTGGCCCCAGTCCCATTTTAATAGAAAGTATTAGGGCTTGAATCAATAATTTTGGCCAACCAACATGCACAACTGTGACCACCATGAGGCACAAACGAGGCCTTCAATTCAATGGACACGGGCATGCTTCGGGGACAATCTTGCCCTTGGGGTATCTATGGCCGTGCCTCCTCTTTAGCTCGTGAATCTTCATAAAAAAAGCTTCATTTCACTTGGTTTTCTTCCCTTTTCCACTTTTTTTCACATGTGATCTGCCTATTGCATATTTAACATGAAATATGTGAGTTTCTAAAGGGCAATGCAACAATTAAGCACAAAATAGCATGAAAACTATAGTAAAAAATATGCAATTTAGACACGCAACAATGACCTATAAGAAATCTATTTAAGAAACGCAGTCTTTTATTTAGGCGGGAAAGACATCTAAGCAATCTATCTAAGAAACGCGGCCTTTTATCTTGGTGTAAGAAAAAAGAGATGACTATTTAAAAGAGTTTTATAATATTACTTGAAGATTTGGATAAAAGAGATGAAGATTTAAACGTAATCTTCGGCCTCAGCCAAGCAAAATGATGAAAGTTCAATAAAACTTGAATGAAGTTTTAAAATGTTACAGGTACGAGTTGTACCATTATGCGTTAAATGGATTATATTCTTCTAGTTTTGCGAAATCTTGAATTAGTTAATGTAGTCTTAGCATTACATTATTTATAAGTCTTGAGCTTAGGATATGCTTAAGATAAATGAAATAAGAAACTCAGCTTATAATAATCATTAAGAAGATTGAATACAAAAAAGATGACCCTTTAAGGTCAAATACAAATTAAAATTAGTACTTAAGTGAATGGTTGCAAGGGACAAAGACGCCATCGGTCATTTACATTTCTCTTTTCAGGAGTGGACATAAATAAGATGAAACACCATCTCACAGGAATATCATGTCAAATAAACTCTTACGAAAAAGGAACTCATGTTTGCCATCATATGCAAGAGTCATTGAAAAGTATAAGAGAAAAGAACAAGAACAAAGACCTTAATGAAGCATTTGGTGATGAGATTTATGCTGTGAAAGACCAACAAATTAATGTTTCTCATACTACAACATCTACTCAAAGTAGATAAAAAAAGAAAAGCTAGTGTTTAAATTTTTGGGTTTTTTCTCAAAAACAACTCACCAACTATTCCCTTAGGGCCCGTTTAGTGGTCAGAATAAGATAAGAGCAGGATATGATAAAAGGGTTGGACAAGAATAGGATATGATAAAAGCAAGATAGACTCTTATCATATCCTGCGTTTGAGGTGAATAAGATATTAATAGGATATGATACAAATAATGAAAAATGTATTAAATTTCCCTTTCAAATAAAAAATACATAATATTTTTTAAAATTTAATTTTAGAAATAGTTTTTTTTTAAAAAAGTGATTATTCTACTAATTTTATTTTTTTTACATTTTTATAAATGAGCCTATGTTTTAATATTAACTAAAATTAAATTAATTTTTATTAATTCAGCTATTTTAATTTTTCTAAGGGAGATTATTTTTTTAAAATTATTATATATGTAACCAATGAGTTTTAACTTAGTAGGGGTAAATGATCAATAATAAAAATTAATTAAATTTTTAAAAAATTATTAAAAGATATTATTCTTTCAAAATTATTTTATATTTAAATTATTAATTATAATTACATAAGTAGAGAAATAATTTTAAATAATATCATATGATAATAGAAAATTAGTCTATATTTACTATTAAAAAATTAATATTTATATGGGAGTGACCTATTTTATTGTTAGTGAAGAATTAATTTGTGTATTTTTATTATAATATAAATAACGAAAAATAATGTTAACTAAGTAGTTGCAGGTGATAATAATTTTTTTATTATTTTATATGAGTAAATCCAATATTTTCATCATTTAAAAATCAGTTTATCATTTAATCAAATTTATAAGTAACTAAATAATTTTAACTTAACAATAACAACGGGTAATTGATAAATAATAAAATTAATATATTATTAAAATCAAAAAATTATATTTATTAATTAATATTATTATAAATTATATAAAATATAAATATTGAAATAAATAAGATAGGATAGTGTTATCCTATCTTATTGGCGAAACAAACTACAGATTACAACAGGATGAGATTTCTGCTATTCTATCATGTCTGCTTATCATGTCCACCAAACGAGCTCTAGAGTGGTCCTATCTAGCAAGGAGGGTGTACACAAACCAAGCGAATATGGCTAGATAGTGTTTTGATGTATGCGTTTCATTTAATGTTTTCAACCAACTCACCACAATTTTAAAGAATGAAGTTATCGTGAATTAAATATTAACTTGTTGGAGATTGTAAGAAGTAATGTCAATTACTAGTTAAAAGTCTGCAAGCTAATAAGGCTACAATTAGCTTGTAGCCAAATTGGCTCACCGACTTTGAATAAGTAATTAGCATTCTTTCCTGCAATCTCTTATCAAATTAGCCCATAGTTCACGATAACCTGGGTTTTATGGAGACAATGGCAGCAATTGCAATAAATGGAATACAAGTATCAAAACACTATCTAGCAATAGACATCTTAACTATGTGTATGTCTTCTTTTGCTAAATAGGACACTTTTAAGAGTTGATTGGAATCCAGAGTTGTTTATAGAGAAAAATACTACAAACTTCAACATTTGTTTTCTTTTTCCTCTACTTTGACTAGATGTTTGTGTTGTAATTTGGGATGCATAATCTGTTTGTCTCCCACATCATAGATATCATCACCAAATGTCTCATTAAGGTCTCAATTTTTTTTGGTTGTGCATTTACAAAATACCATTGCCAATACAAAAATAAAACAAATTACACTGTTTTTTGAAATAGGAGTACTATGAAAACCAAACATGAGAAAAGTGTTATGTTCTTTGAACTAAACAAGTGGTATGTGTTACTAAGCTTTTTGTGTGTAACTGGCTTGTGTGTTACTCCCTCCACTTTAAAATTTTGCACATATATTAAGGAATTATATTAATGTTTTTGTTTCTATCAAAGTTACTACCCAACTTCCTAACATATCATTTATCTTTCTTCTTAATTTTGACTTTTTAATCTCCTATCACCATTAATTTAAGCGTAGAATTGGTAAAACATAATTAATACTATCTTGAAATCGTAAAAGTGACAAATAATTAGAAACAAAAACAAGACTAAAATAGTGAGTATTTTGTTTGAATTAAATAAGTGGTATTTACTAGAGACAATTGGATAATCAGCTTACTACTCCGCCAACTAGAGTAATCACATATAGGGGTGACAAAATAGGTTTAGCATATGAGGTCAACCCACCTTAACGGGGGCGAGATGAGATGTTTGACCCTTCAGCTCATTTTATGCCTTTGCATACATATGCATTACTAGCCCTAATATTTTATTTTAGGCAAAATGTATTTTTTTTTATGTTTTTCTAAGCGCCTTATACTAATTTTTTTTTAATCAATCAACTCTAGTTCTCTGTGTTTCATGGTTTCATTTGATTGCAAATGCATGTTTTGAGTTAGGGTTATGATAGAAAATCAAACAATAGCATACACTACCGACTAACCATTGTCGTGTGTCATCCTGCGATCAACCACCCTCTCAAGCGTTGTCTTGCACTTAAATCTTGTGAAGTTCTAGCACATTGTGAAAATTTAAATCATGGAGGAAGTACATTATTTACAAATAAGTAGCGCGAGATGCAATGAATTTTGATATTGATATTAAGATCGTTCTTGATTATTTAGTGTAATAATAAATGTCATGTATCAAACTCCCTAGCCTATTGTGCTTTCAATTATTGAATTTGATCTTTGTTGAGCTTACGACTAAGTCATCCGCATACAACACCAGCATGATGAAATATCAAGTCTCTTGCATCTGTTATTGAAGTTGGAGATCAAAACACATGTGTAAGACTTAAAAATAATGATTTCAACAACAGAAAAGTCCAATAAACAAATCAAGTAAAACTTATTGTGACAAATAAATTATTTTTCAAATTAGTAGCCTGAGGTACAATTGAACAGGCAAAATAATAGATAAAAAGGTACGAAAAATGTAATTAAACCTCATATTAAAATGTGATTAGGTGTGAACGGAGAAAAGGGGAAAGAGATCACTCAGTGGTGGCAATAATTTATGGTTCGATTCAGCCAGCGGAGTTCCTCAAATTGAAATTTCAGAAGAGGGAGCTTTTTATCCTCATCGTGAAAACTCTTTCCCCAATCACAGATCTCTAATAAAAACTGGTAAAATGGAGAAAAATGGAAGAGATCGCTCAGTTCAGCGGGGTAGTCGACACGCAAAGTAACATCCGAAAAGGGATGGAACCGTGCATTCCGGTCTGTTGAGCTTGAATTTCATGTGGTCATCACTGCGATCTCTTTCAGAAAAGCATGAATCGAATGGAAAATTAAAATAAGATGATAAACACACAAGAAGAAGAAGAAGAAACTAGATATATATTAGAGAGAGAAGGGGGGAGGGAGCTGCGCATGAATAATCCTCATGAAAGAAAGGCTCCGTAAGTGAATTTATAGCAAATAGTTTTAGGGTTTCAGAGGAAGACTGTAGCTTGTGAATGTGATGATAGCGAGAAAATTATGCCGTCAGTTTTCTAGTCCTCCCAATTTTTATTTTTTTTCTTTTACCTTATTTTTAATTTTTTTTTGTTACATAACGAAATAACCTTATTTTTAATCTGATAATAATGTAACTATATTTTTTTTTTTAATAATGCAAAATAAATAAAATAGCAAAACAAACCAAGAAAAAAATATAGGGTGCTTGAGGTTCTTCTTCCTCCTCCTCTCTTTGAACCACGGGCTGCCTCCTTAGAATCTCTCTGACTTTACATTCTTGCTCAAGATTTGGCAAAAATCCAGCAGTGCACCTACAATCTAATTCGAAGTAGAACTCGTCAATTTGAGTGAAGCAATCATGCTTCTTTTTCTCATAATCTTTTTCAAGAACCGCTCGGATCTTTGCCAACCTTTGTTCAAATGTTTCAACAATTGCTATACCTAACAATACTCAGCAAACAAATTAGCAACACTAGTTCAAAACTCAGCAGAATTACAGAAATTAAATAACAAAAAGCTCTAACAAACAAGATAAAGTCTAAACAATAAACCTATCCCTGGCAACGGCGCCAAAAACTTGATAACAATATCTGCAAGTGTACAAATTGTATCGAAGTAATATAAAAGATATCGTTCTCCACAAGGATATGAATTGATTTTGGACTTTAAACTTAATCGTTAGAGCAGAAAATAAAAAGATAATATTTTGTTGTTTTTGTAATTGTGATAACATGAAGCAAGAAGAAATAAAACTATGATAAAAATAACACTTGGGTTTGAGTTTCACCTAACCAAATTATGTCTATTACAAACTGAAAAATCATATGAACTCGGAAATTGTTTTTAGGTGTTTTAGCCTATGGTTTCTACTTGTTAATTCCTTAAGCAAATAGAACTTCCAATCAAATTACTAAACCTAATACCTTAGCATTTAGTTAATCCAATTGAAGAACAAATTCCAAGTTCAGGCCAACACAAAAAGTCCCACCCTTATACCTAAGTGGCGGATTATCCGATTAATCTACTCCAATTTTCCTTTAATCTTACCAATTACCATTGTGTAAGAGAAAACATGATAAACTTGTGTGCAACAAGCATAATTAAACATGGGGAGAAGATACAGAGAACAAAGGCTTTATCCATATGAAAACAAAATGCTTAAAGCATAAATGGAAAAGGGATTCACTAAAACCCAAATGCTAGAAAGTACTAGACAAGCATGGCTAGATTAAGCATAAAGAAAATAAAAAGCAAAACCTGAAACAAGGGCTCCAAATGCCTCTTACAAGCTCAAGGAACAAGGCAACAAAAGAAGGAACTCAGGTTCCAGGGATTAACAAGTTGGATACAAAAGAAAAGTCAAAAACCGCATTTATAGCCAAAATGCCAGCAAGCCAACGCTCAAGCATTGGGTTCCAAAGCTTGGGCGTTGTAGACTGCATTGGATTCCCATCTTCAGACAGAATGCCAACGCATGAGCGTTGGGGTGCCAACGCCGCTCAGGCGTTGGGAGCACGACAGACTCCTCAATTTCTTGTTCTTAACCTTCTCTTTTGATTTCTTTCATCAATGCAATTAAGGGCCTTCATGTGGCTTCATTCTCCTTTTTGCAACAGCTGAAACCTTCATTTCCTTCATCATTTTCCCATTTTAGCACATGTTAAACAAGCATAGGAAGATTGATGCTTCTTCTTGTTCTTTAACTTCAGCCACAGTCTTTCATTTATTTACACCAAGATCCCCACAAATGTTCCTTAATTGACCAGAACCTCTAACAAGTACTAAAACTACAATAAAACATAACTAAAAGGACTAAAATCACAAAAGTTGCTAATCTATATGCAAATGCAAAAATAAAACAAAAACTTTAACAAATTAAATAAAAACTATATGAGACACAACTAAAAATAAAATAAAAAGAAAGAAAAATATAGCTAAAACATCATATAAATCTCGGTCATCAATATGTGAGCACTAGAACTTGAGAGATTGATGAATATTAACCTTTAAACTTGAGTCGGAATGTAGAAGGATAATGAGAGTGCTTGATCTTGAGGATTGTGGGAGAAGAAGAAGAGGACCTTGCACCCTTAGATAGGAATTACTTCAATTTTTAGAGAAGAAATCGTAAAGGTTTGGAGAGGAGAGTGAGAAGATGGGTGAATGAGAGGAGGGAGTTCTGGAAGCCTATTTAAAGGGGTTGAAACCGCCACAAACGGAGAGAGGAAGTCGCACACTAGCACGCAACTCCGTGCCACATGGCTTGCATGCACTGGAGTCGCTGCCTGCCCCGCAAATCCTTGACATGGGAACTCGCGTGAGTCAACGCGACTCCCAATCAGCAGACCTGCTCCCCTTGCCCCAATAGTACAAATTCCCGTCCCCCCCAACTGGCCAGATTCCCATGCTTCTGTACAGATTCCCACGTGTGCAAGTCGCATAAGCTTCTGCGGTTTCTAGTTAGGAGTCGCGTGGTTTTCTGCGTCTCCTCCTTCCCAGGCCACATCATCTGCCTACATGGCAGAAACAACCATACTTTGCTAATTTTTTTTGGCTTGTTTTGTTAATTTTTTTTAGCATTATTAAAAAAAAGCCATATTTTTTCTAAAAATATTGATGGGGATAATTTCAAGGATATACAATCTACCTCAAAAAGGCGCAAAAAAAAACAAAAATCCAACTCAAAAAAGAATAGCCCACACAACCAAAAAGCACTAGAAAAGACAAAGGAAGCCCCAAAACCAGATAACGCCACCCCAAAGCAAAAAAACCAAACAGCCTACAGAGATCTCAAAAGCCACACAACACCCAAAACTCACCTACTCCAACCATATGAGAGTGTGCGCACTTTTATCTTAGAGGCAATTTGGAAGAGGGCTACAGAGTCTGAGCAGTCGTACACCATCTTTAAGAAATTCCCCATCGACAAGGCATTTCGAGCTATGGTCATAACACTAAAAGGCTCTGACAGCTCCGTCGGTAGCACCATCAACTGTCTCCTTGTTGGAACTACATCACTGTCTACCGTTGTTGTCATCCCCCTGCTTCTATCAACTAGGCCCTTATAAATACTTCCTACTTTCTTCTTGGCCCCCTAGGTTTTCAATTAAATTGCATGTTTTGAACATTAGAGATCCAAATCGCACAAGCGTGATAGATAATGGACCAAAATTGCAATTAAGTCTTTAACTTTTTGTATTTGAAAACAGTTTTGATAGAAAAAAATTAAAATCTGATTTTTAAATAAAAAAACTGCTTGAATGAGATATTTTACAACGTTAAAATAACTGTAATTTGAAAACTAAAAACAGAAACAGAAAACAACTCTACGATGTTTTGAGACTTTTTGTTTTAGAAAATGGAAATGAGAACTATTTTTAAAAACGGTTTTGAAAACAAGTCATGACAAATCACCAGTTAGGAGTGGAAGTAGGTCAGGCCAGGTAAGACTTTGCTTAAATAGATCAGGCCTATTTTACAAAGCTAGTGCTTAATCCAAGCCCGTTATCTATCATAGGTTTTTTATTTAGCTCTGCCATGACCCTTTTATAAGTATGGTATGCCCTATTAACGTATTTACAAAGCTTATTTCTTTTGAAGGCCTTAGAAAATAGGCTAATTCCTAAATAGTTCAACATGCCTATGTCTAAATATGCTCAAACAAGCTAATGTAAGATTTATAAAAAAAATTCAAAATATGTTTTTTATTTTAAAAATAAAAATATTTCTTTTGGGCATGGATACTTTTTATTTAGTCAAATATGTTTTTTATTCCTTAAAATACTCTTTCATTTTAATTTTGATCTTCCATTTGCAAATTTATCTAGCATGTCACCTTGTCACTACTCTTCCTTGCTCTATCCTTTCCTTTGACTCTAATTCTTCCGTTCTTCGGCCATCAACCTACTTGAGAGTCCTATTCTCCAGAACCCTCTATTCTGAATAGAGAATATTTTGTTTTGAAAATAAGAAGAAACTCTAAATACATCTCATAGTATATTAAAAATACAATTCTATAAAAAGAGATTATGATATTAAGAATCATATTTGGTTTATTGTTTAAGGTAGAATAAACCCATCTAGTTTATGTATGTGCTTGGTTATATAATGTAAGACTATAGCTAGATTACTGTGGCAAAACTTGCAAATCGTTAATTTTGTTGATTGGTTACCGTAAATCTTCTGGTAGATGGCCGATGATTTTTGTTTTAATTTTAATTAATCTATTTTAAAAACTAATTTCTCTCTATCATTTTAATTTATATATTAATAAATTAATCAAACTTTAGACCAAGATGCTTGCATCAGGAGCAAGAAATATTACACAATTATCTCAACATTGTGTTATGGCTCATAACCAAAGCCCACCATATTTTGTCAAAAAAAGCCCACCATTCTTCTATAAATTTATTGTTTGCCTTTTCTTACCCCTCACAAACATACCATTAGGGTTTTCTATCAAGTTCTTCCCCAGCGCCGCCAACAAAGAGGTTCATTCCACTCTCCATCCAATCCCTCATATAGTTCTGGTGCTAGGCCTTACTTGGTTTAAGTACTCATCTGCACTTGCATATTAATCAGCTAATTTTACTTGTTCATCATATCTATTTCTACGATTTCATTTATTGTTTTATCATCTGTTAATTTTATATACTTCGTTAGGTTCTTCAGATCTGTTGCTCAAGGTTGTTCTACCGTCTCATTTCCTCATATTAATAAGTCATGGAATGATGCCTGATGTTTCTTCTGTAATTATGTGTCGGGGTTTGCTCTATTTTAGAAGAAATCTTTTGACGACTGTGATTTCTTTGATTAATTTATCCACAATCAGCCATGGTAAGTCGTCCATTCTTCCCCAATTTCTTAAATATCCACTTATCATTTTGCTTAAGTTGCTTGTGTTTGCTGATTTTTTTTTGTTTTATGAATCTACTACTGTATCTACTAATTGTGAGTCCTCAATCTCAAACCTCAGCAACTCTTAAAAAAATACTCTCTTATATGTCGACACGTGTCACTTTATCAACCCAACAATTTCTCCCTCTATCAAATCAAATTTCCGAATTTAAATCATGATTTGCGATAATTAAGGAATTCAAATAATTATTTATTACAAATTTAAATCATGTAATTTATCTACTACTGTATCTACTAATTGTGAGTCCTCAATCTCAAACCTCAGCAACTCTTAAAAAAAAGACTCTCTTATATTTCGACACGTGTCACTTTATCAACCCAACAATTTCTCCCTCTATCAAATCAAATTTCCGAATTTAAATCATGATTTGCGATAATTAAGGAATTCAAATAATTATTTATTACAAATTTAAATCATGTAATTTATCTACTACTGTATCTACTAATTGTGAGTCCTCAATCTCAAACCTCAGCAACTCTTAAAAAAAAGACTCTCTTATATGTCGACACGTGTCACTTTATCAACCCAACAATTTCTCCCTCTATCAAATCAAATTTCTCCAACTTTAGATGAACAATTTTAATATTAGTTATTGTGTTTACTTTGGTTTTATCAATTGAAGACTTCAATATATCATGTGATCTTACGCGTGTTTAAAAATGTTGACATATGTCATCTATTTATTAGCTTTACGACATCAACTAAAAAAATATTGTAAATTAAATATTAAAAACACCCGTGCATTGTACGGGTTATTTACTAGTTGCAATTGAATTGACTTATGTGCAATCTTTATTTTATTCACTAAGAATGTATGATTTAGTTTTCTATTATTTGCACTTTTGGTCCCTTATTTATTTTAATTGTGCAATTTAGGTTCTTAATGTTTAAAACGAGCGATTTTAATTTACCAATTTTTATGCGTGTAAATCAAGTCCTTCCGCTAGTTTTCCTTCCAATTGCAATCGGAAAATGATGATGTGACATTGTAACAGTAAATGATGGTGTGGTATTTATTTTCTATTATTTTTTAAATGGATATTATGATATATAATTATAATTAGCGTATTATTGGTTTTATGTGATGGAATTATAAATCAGTTCTGGATGAGCGAAAGATGTTTGATCAAATGCAGGTGTGGAGCTGTGCTGCATCAGAATACTTCTCACTCCAATCCTTAATACAACAAGTAACAGAAATCAAAAGAAGAGAAGAGAAGTAAAAACAAATCAGAAAATCAACCAGACAACAAATGGCAAGGGACTAAATTTTTCCTAAAGACCACATGTCACCCTTACTAATATAACAAAACAACCCACTGTCAGCCCCTCTTCAACCAATAAAGCTAGTAATAATCCCACCAGCTAATCATAGGAATATATAAATTAGCAGCACATATTTGAAGCAGTGATCCCCACAATATATAAAACCGCTCTTGTTAACATTCGATCACAATCACCTTTTTCTCTGGGGCTTTTGAGTTGTGGTTCTTGAAAGTTTGCAAACATGGGAGCTATTGTTTTTTGTGAACCATAGTCTTGTACTAGAATTGAACCCTAGACATGGGAGAATTGTATTCGGACAACTACCATGCAGGTCAATATTGCTTGTAAACTATTGTTAGATCCAATATGTAACTTTCTTTTAAATTATTAAATGTAGTGGAAGTGAATGCGTTTTTTGCTTCCTTCACATGGAAGATCCCTGCTGTTCAATCAAACGGTATCCCTCTCTCTCTTCTTCTCAAATTTTCTTATCCATAAAATCTTCTATTGGATTTTTTAGATATTTAAATTTGATTGTATCTTTTATTTTTTCTCCATTTAATTCCAGGATATAGCTTTTCTCTTTCCCCTGTTTCTGTTCAGATTTTGTTCCTTTTGCGTTTGCTTTTTGCTTCCTTAATTTTGAGTTTTATTGTGCGATTTTCGTTATTCTAATGTGTTTGTTTCCTGATTCTGCTGTCTGTGTGATTGTGATCATGGAATTTACATATCTGCTGAGTGAGTTCAATTGGAATATTTTTTCCTGAACTGAGTTTATGAATAGTTAAAACTAAATATAAGTAATAATTGTAATTTCAATCAGATCTTGATAAACACATACGGATAAATCATACGGTGTGTGATGTATTTGATGAAGATTGAGTTTTTGACGCGGTAATTAATTGGTATGTGATGTTATTAATGTGAATAAAACCCCTTTTTTTCTTGCAATCGAACTTGAAGCACATTGTTTGCTAAGCGGATTAATTTTGCATTTTAGATTGTGTTTGTATCAACCTCCTTTCGATTGAACAGTATGTATTTGGATTTCGTTTCAATTCACAGTGAGACGTGAATTTATGTTGTAAGTGTTTTTAATCTTTGACAGAAACTCAAACACAACCATGGTGATCCCTCGTAGTGAGCATCATATTGTTGTGTCATTTTTGCATCTTAGGAAAAAACAAAACATACTGTCTTTGTTAGATGATTTTGAATTGGATTGGGGGAGTTTTAATTTTCTAGGTAATAATTGTTGGAAAGAGAAACTTTAATTTTGATTTACTATTTTGTATGAAGAAGATGGAAAAATTGGATATAATGGACGAATTTCTGGGTTTTCTGCAGTTATATGGAGTCTTAGATTGATTCTTTTTAAATTGTTGTAATTTACTCTTTTATTTTAAGAGGTTGCACTTGAGTGTTGGATTTAACGTTTATATAGTTTTTTTGGGAACTCTAGTTATGGGAAAGCTTATTGGCAGGTTTTGTTATTTTGGAATTGTTGAGAATACAAAGAAGACTATGTCGAATTTTTATTAAAATTATTTGAACATGCTATAGTGGTAGTCTGTGCGCCGGTTATGATTTAAGATTTTGGGTCATGACATGTTTCCTATTAATTCCATTGTCAATACAAGTCTATATACTCACATGTTAAAATAATCTATTTCACTGCTGACATTACACTTTCTTATGATTTGACCCTCCTTTTTCTATCAAATGCAGTTCTGGGTTAGCTTTGATCATCAAATGCATCTGTGAGTGCCTATAAAAGGAAATATGTACGAACAGTGTTGAAGGATGACTAATATATCCTCCATACCAGAAGCATTGTAACAAGCGTGCTTCACGTTGGCATCATGAGGATTCAGTACGCGCTTGCGAAATCATCGTCTGAAAAGTGTACCTTCTAATCAACACCACTTGGATTCTCGAAGCGAGAGAGCCCATTCTCACAATGAATCTCCTCCGGATGGATGGACTTGGCATTGTGCACATCCTCCAAATCAGCCACCTCTCTGCTGGAAATCCTGCTCTTAGAATCAGAATCAGCGGAATCACGAGGCAATCGCTCCAATGAATCGTTACCTCTTTGATCCATAGGCAGGAACAATAGAAGAGAAAGGGTGAAAACGGATTGTGTTATCAAAGAATGAGTGATGAGGATCGAAGATACGAGACTTAAGTGTAGTTAAAATGTACTAGCAAGTAATAAAAACTAATTTATGTGTTAGATGTGAAAAACATCATCATCAGAAACACCAAATCTTAGAGAAATTGTATTTCCAACTAAGCGTATAGATGTTTTCCTTGTCACCCAACTAGGATTCTAGGAATTAGGCGCACACACATCTACCGAGACACCCACCAACCCATTCATTCATGTAGATGTTTAGTTTCCCTTGCATCATTTTAATTTGTGCTTCTTTATTTGGTGATATATATATATATATATATATATATATATTATAATAGATGACATATGTCACGATCCAAAAACCTAAGCCATGACCGGGGCAACCCTAACCTGACAAGTATGCTTTCACATAAATCTTCCTCAATATAACTTTGCAAAAACAAAAACGATTCAAACGTTTTAAAAAATTAGCAAAGTTTTTTTTTGTATTTTCAACATTTCCAAAATAACAAGACCCACCAATATAATTAAGGGCTTGTTAGGTGGTCAAATAGGATGAGGCAAGATAGGATAAGAGAGTTGGATAAAAGCGGGATATGATAAGACAAAGATAGACTCTTATCCTATCTTGTGTTTCAAGTGGACATTGTATTGATATGATATAAACAATGAAAGTACATAATATTTTTTAAAATTTATTTTTTTGAAATTAATAATTTTTAAAAGTAATTAGTATAGTTTATATATGGAAGATAGTTGGGCTTCTTAAGCACCTAGTACAGGGTTCGATACCAGGGTGGTGCGTATAGAGAAACATTTGTTGGGTGAGACTTACCCGATTAATGTGATTTCAGAACCTCAAGGGTTTGTTTCATGGCTGTCGCCCGTGGGGATACCTTAAGAAACAAAAAATATATATGTTTTAAAGTTAAATAAAATTAATTTTTTTACTAATTAGTCTATTTAAATTTAAAATATATAAGTTGCCAAATAACTTTAATTTAGTAGTAGTAAGTGATAAATAATAAATTTAATTAAATTTAAAAATTATTATAAATGTATTGATTTTTAAAATTCGTCTATATTTAATTGTAAATAATTATATAATACATAAATAGTTTTAAGTAAGTAATAATATATGTTAAGAGAAAATTAGTCCATATTTATATTAATAATCTATATTTATAAGTGATTATTCTCTTTTGTGTTACAGAATTATTACTTTATATATTTATTATCATAATATAAGTAATGAAATAATATTAACTAATAGTAGCAAGTGATAAGGAAAAAATTATCTATTTTTATGAGTAAGACCAATATTTTCACAATTTATAAGTTAGTTCATTTCTTAAATAAATTTATATGAGTAACTAAATAATTTTAACTTTGTAGCTGTAACTAGAAATCGATAAATGGTAAATCAATACATTATTAAAATTAATATTTTTATATTTATAAGTTAATATATTACAAATTATAAAAATGTAAATATTGAAATGATTTTTATTTGGCATTAGGGTATTGAAAAGGAATAAAAAAATTGTTGTCCTATCCCGTGGTTTTCAACCCAACTCCCCCCTTAGGATAAAATTTATGTATGATGGAGATGATGGGATAAGAGACATGATTGCAGTATCTAGTATGTGATATGATTACACTATCCTATCATATCTTATTATCATGCCCATCAAGCCTAAATGTGAATCTAGCTTGTCGATAAGATTTCACATATATGCTCCTTTACAATTAGAAAATAGAAATTGTTAAGATACTAGGACGGAAAAACGTTGGAAACGACACAATCAACCTGCAAGATCGATGGACGGAGCACTAAACTTCCATTATTCTTGGGGTTGGAAGTATGAAACACATTGTTGCTTGCATGCTTTCCAAAAACTCATTTTCAAGTTAAAAAGCAGACCAATTACATGCTTTAACAAGCATAGAAGCAACCCAACTCTTGCGAGTAGGGGTGTCCAAGTTGTCCCGAACCAAACGAACTCGCCTAAACTTAGCCGACTTTTTTTTAACCGATCAATTCAGTTCTCAAGTGGAGCGGTTGAAAAAATCAATTATGGGTGGGTTGGTTCAATTGAAATCGGTTCAGGCTATCAACTGGCCGAACCAAGTCTGAGAAAAAAATGCACTAAAGGGCCTGGCCCAGTATGTGAGTGAGAGAGGGAGGTAGAAAAAAAAATACTGCACTAAAGGACCTAGCCCATCAAGTCACTTCACTTTCCCCTCTGTTTTTTGTGGATCTACACTCTCTCCTTCACTCTCCTTCACAATGTTGTGTTGTCTCCTTCACTCTCCCTTTCCCACATCAAACCCTAGCGTCGTCGCTGTTACTCTTCCCTTCTTCTTCACTAGCCTCAACAGAAACACAATTTCCTCCTTTCCCCTTCGAAAACACAGTGGCAACGACACGAAGATTAGATCGAGATACAGAGGAAGGGAGGCACACGGTGGCTCTTCTTGTTCTCTCCTCAATCCTCATTCCTCAACGCTGCCAGCAAGAAGAAACGAGAGCGCGATCAAGGAAGAGATCGAGGGGGAGAAAGGAGCGGTGATGGTTGGCTGCGATCAAGCTAGAGATCGAGGGGGAGAAATCAAATTTGGAATTTTGTAGTTTAATCCTCATCATTTTTTCTCTTTTTCTCCCAAATCGGTTTCGACTGAACCCGTCCGCAACTCAACAGACCCGAACTGAACTACCCAAGTTAGTGTTCGGACAGTGTCAGATCCGGTGGTTTGGCCCTTTTCACCTGACCCAAGCCGAGGTTTGGGTCCGAACCCCACTGAACATGACTGATGTGCACCCCTACTCGCGAGCACTAAAATTAATTCCCAAAGAAAATAAAAAATAAAAAACTAATTACATCATTCATTCATTACTCAAGGAGAATACGAGCGTGCAATTTAACATGCTCTTTTTTGGTTTCCAAAAGTATGTTACATCCGACAGTTATGATATTAATCTCTTGAAGTTCTGAGATGATGTTAAATGTTTAGTTTTCTCCCAATAAATACTTCTTCACATGCACTGCTAGATTAGATGCTTAAAAAGTTGAATTGTGTTACACCTTGTTACCTTGTTGGTATAGTAGCTGCTCTAGAGCAACACGTTTAGGAAAGAAAGATCATGTATCCCTAATGCAATATACATACCTATGATCTATCTACCTATACCTATTAAATCCAGTGCGTCACGCGAGGAAACTGTATTTTGTTTCAAAGTCATCAGAAAGTTGCTGCGAAAACCACATACTATCATCGTTCCACAAACTCTCTAACGAGTCACCACCAGTATTACCATAACCATTCCCCTGTTCTGTAATCTGATTACTGAAACTTGGCCTTCGATCCGAGCCTTTACCAAACTGTTCCGAAGAAGAATCAACAGGGTCCTCCGAGTTTGAAGCAACTTGGAACTCCAGTAACGATGAGTCCGAGGATGCTCCACTGAGACAAGTGGAGGAGGTGTGGCTCTGTTTTCTGCACTCTGTTCCGTTTTGGTGAAGAACGAACCCTGCACCACTTGGATTCGGCTGAACGCGCTCCAGCAAGCGTGGCATCCACACGTGACGCAAGGTGTCTCTGAACTTTTCGCTGTTGACATCGCACTTGAGCTGCTTCGCCTGCTTTATCACCCTCGTCCTCCAATAGTTCTTGATTTCATTGTCTGTTCTTCCTGGTAGATGCTGAGCAATTTTCGACCACCTGTTCCCCCACCGTGAATGGAGTTCAAGAATCAATATCTGCTCTTGGAGTGTGATGTTTCCACGCCGAACATCAGGGCGCAAGTAGTTTAGCCACCTTAATCTGCAGCTCTTCCCACTTCTCCTCAGACCTGTAATAAGGATTCGAATTTGCGACCTATTAGGTACTACACCCTCCTCTGCTCAGAGTTATTAGATTTATAATTTATTATTATAATTGAGGACAAATATATATATTTAATAGAGCAAGTGACTTGCCTGCAGAACGTGCCAGGGAATTCCAGTGACCTTCACCGTGCGTGGTAACGTAATTGACGAGAATGGTGTCCTCGTCTATCGTCCATGGACCTTTTCTCATGCTTGCGTCGTTCTCTTTGTGTTGAAGTTGAACCTGTGCCTCTTTTTCAGATCCTCCTTTCTTGACCATAGTATCCACACTATTTAGGTGGTGATTGAGTGTGAAAGTTAGTGTTTAATTTTGGGAGAGGAAGAACGAACGGTGTGATCTATATATGAATGGGACAGTACGGCTATGAATAATGAAACGAAGAGATATTGAAGGGGATGAAGATTGAAGAGCCGTGTGGGGTTTGGTCTTTGATAAGAAATTGATGGTTTCACTTATTGGAGGCATGTGGAGTTTATATATAATAGAGTTGGATAAGAATAACAACACTCCCAGTATTTCATTCCACACAGCGATAAAGATACTAGTGAGGAATAATTCAATAATAGTTGTATTGAAGTTTATTTTATGCCAATTGTTCACAAAGTGAATTAAGAAGAGAAGAAGCTAAGAATAATGGAAGAATAATTTCCAAGTTTGTATTTTAAGTCAACATGCTTTTTTCCAAGTTCTACTCGCCCATATATAGATCACCAAAACTAACCTCCCTTCATGTGTAAGTGCCGGGATTATCCATAATAAGGTTAAGTCAACATGATGAAATTAAGTCACCTGCGATAAAATTATGTTGCCATGATAAAGTTAAGCCATTGATGATGATGAGGTATCTCCGATCCACCATTACAATTGTTTTTGAAGGATATCATAATTATATTACAAGTATTTGAGTAAATAAAATTAAATACTATTACTTTTAATAGCATTAAGATGGAGCTGAGCTTTATGTTTCGGGTTTGACTGGTTGACTCTTGCTTATCCTTCTAGCACACGCGCAATGAAAGATTAATGCAACTTTTGTGACACATCTAGAATCTTGTACACATTTTTCAGTTTCACACTCTAGCTCTGATTCGGTCTTTATGCACTTCAAATACGAGGTTATAGTCACTATTAAAAAGTTCATACTATCAAGAAAAAAATGGTCCAGATATATAAATCAGAATTTCTATCCTTTGGATCTTAAATTATTTTATTTAACGGAAGAGATAGAACATATTCTTGGTTATGTTAATGATTTTGTGAAGCCTAATTTCTTCTTCCCACTAAGTGATCGAGAATAGAATTGACCATGGAATGGGAAGCGAAACTTCACAGCAGCAGCCACCACTTTTGAGCCCACAGATACATGAATTTCCCATTCTTGATAGATGACTATTATTGTAAGGGACAGGGTGCATCCTGAGAAATTGTGTTAGAATAGTCAATGAGTAGTCAATGAGAAGGAGGAAGAATTTTAGACTTGGTGTGACTGCTCATTATAGTGAGTGATCAGCGCAAGACATGAAGGGAGGAAAATTATTGCCATGTTTAGATCAAGCAGCCATCGAATTGGGAAACTTTGTTCAAGTCTTGAAGATAATCCAATCGCAGCGCTTATAGGGAAGATGATAATTTCTCTTATATATCACTACAATTAATTAGAAATGAGGAAAAAAAAAAGAGAAACACAATAAGATAAATTATTATTGATTGTGATATAATATATCCCATGCGTGTCTACATTATACATATATTCTTTTTAAATCTACATTATACATATTGATATAAGCTATTCTTAGTATAATTTCTCACAATTGTTATAGAGCCTCATGTTTTCGTCAACGTTTATGTAAAGATAAAGTAGCAAAATCAATGACTAAGTTATTGGGTCTCAGAAATGAGATAACCTATTAAAGGTTGTGTACTCTCACTACTACACAATGTAATAAACTATAAATACCAATTTGATCACTATGCAAGTTAGGTATTATTCATTATTTGCTCTCATTTAGTTCTTCCATTCTTAGAGAATTTTCTCTAAGTGTCTTGAGTACTTGAGCGTGAGATTGTCATTTGCAAGTACCTCCAACGTAGTGGATACTCACTGCTTCACTGTGCTCTCCGCCTCTTTCACCATCGTGCATCACCATAATTGGGCTAATGTACATCTCTTGTGCCTTTTGGAAGATCATTGAGCGCTTGTGGGAATGTGGCTGTAAATCAATTCACAATGCTAAGGTTGGAATGCGAACTCGGCAACATTTTGATGGTTATTCACCTCCAAAACAACATTCCATTGGAATGCCTTAGTTAGAGTGTGTTGAGGATCTAACTCCTCAAGATCGTATTGGAAATCATGTTTCAATTCTATATAAATTTGTCGAACGGATAGAACGTCACTTAAATGACTTGGAGAAATCTCTTCATGCAACACAAATACATCCAAAGTCATCATGTTGAGAAATCTCCTGAAAATATGTTTGTCATGAACGAAACCAAAATAACAGGAAGCGAGGCGAAGTTGAATGTATTCATGCAAGAACTACAAATTTCTTTAAAGAACCTGGTCAAACAGTTGGTGTATTGGCCAAGATTTAAAACCTAAGATAATGTCAGTAGATATTCCCAAAGGTTTTAGGAAGCCAAAGGGAATAAAACGTTACATTGAAGAAATCGATCCAACGAAACTTTGGATGTCTTCCTCTCAAGTCACAACCATGTCCTTCATGGAGCTCGAATGCTCTGATATGTCAAACCATCCCCTTAACTCTAAAGAAAGCAACTTTGCGCCGGTTTCATTATGTTCCCTCTAATTTTATCAGTAAGTAGATGGGATGAAACTTTCAGCACAATTCATTCATCACTTTATCATTAGTTAGGGATTGCTGAAAACTTACCTAAAATAAGTGACCGAAGTAAAATCTTGGCTTAAATATGTTTGGGGTCCTTGACATTTGAAAGGGAATCATTTTAGGTCCCTGAAAAAATAATTTGTAAAATTGGATCCCTAACATATGTTTTTTAATCAAATTAAGGACAAATCTCAATTTAAGCTGATTAAGGAATGTAATTAGCCCAGTCATCATTTCCACCTAAGAGCAAACATCAATTATTCAGCAAGATGAGGAACAAATAAAATCAAAGGATGAGGAACAAGGAACATGATGAGGTGAGAAAACATCTTCAACATTGTGACTAGATCTACAACCCAATAACAATAAAACTTCAACCTTTGCATTTTCACATTCCTCTTCCTTATCTATCTATCTATCTCTCTCTCTCTCTCTCTCTCTCTCTCTCTCTCTCTCTCTCTCTCTCTCACTCACTCACTCACTCAGCTTCTCACTGTTAAAAGGGTTTTCACTTCTTTTAATAAAAACCAATACTTAAGCTGCGCTCAAACCTCTTTTAAGATTCAATTGCAGTATAGTAAGGGTGTTATCGATCCACAGAGAGCAAATGTGTTTGAATGCCTTTCTTTAATTAAGAAGTTAAGCAAGAAATAAATAAGAGTTGTTTGTTTGGAGAGACTTGTATTTAAGAGCATGAAAATAAGAAAGCAAACGATTGAGAGAATAACAGATTGGGAAAACAGTTGGATTATGGTTTCATATTTCACTATCCAAGATTTATTTATTCTTGATTACAATCACTTAAAATCTTTAATTTATTCCCGCCAGTTCTTAATTAACTCACCTATT
This sequence comes from Acmispon strigosus, assembly GCA_030819835.1. Classification (NCBI taxonomy): domain Eukaryota; kingdom Viridiplantae; phylum Streptophyta; class Magnoliopsida; order Fabales; family Fabaceae; genus Acmispon; species Acmispon strigosus. The sequence continues at coordinate 65,564,632 of JAUAMA010000003.1, read as the reverse complement.
CCTAGTATGAGAAGTTGATTCAATTACTTTCATAATTACCGCTTCCACAGGCAATTAATCAAAACAATTGTAAATATGCAGGCGTTAAGGAACTAGGTGATCTAACGCTATTCCTAGCAAATTAGCTTCTCCTAGATTAAACAATTTATGTCAGATTAAAACGGTAGCTTCCACATACAGAATTAATCCCAAATCAGATGAAAGGTGATCAAGCAATCATAAGCAATAAGAACAAAATTGTTTAATTAAAATTAAAAATAGAAAGTAACAAAGAACCAAATAGAATCCTATCAAGATGAAATACTACGCCAAAATCCAACTAAAAGAGAGCTTAGTTATCCATAGAATGGAAACTAGCTTGCTTACAAGGAGAATCAATTAGGAATTAGGAGACGATGAAGAATCCAAGCATCCGTTGATGAAAATCCTCTTTTCCTTCTCAAATTAGAGCTCTCTCACGTCCAAGGGGTGTTTGGAGGAGACTAGGGTTGAAAGAATAATCCAAAATAGGCCAAAATCGCAATTATATAGAAGCTGGTCGCGCAAGGGGCGCTTAGCCGCACCAACAGGCGCCTAGCAGCCCTGGGCTTGGGCCTTAGCGCCTAGCGCAATCGAGGAGCGCGCGCGGCGCCCTTTTCTTCAACGCTGGCGCTTAGCGCATAAGTACCGCGCTAAGCGGCCAGCAGCGCCTTGGTTCCTTCTTGCTGGGCGCTGGGCGCCCAAGACTGGCGCTTGGCGGCCAGCGTCCTTCTTACCCTCTCCCGCTGGGCGCTTAGCGGCCCGGGGCGGCGCTTGGCGCCCAGAATGCCCCCTTTTTGCTTTTTTCACGCGTTAAACACCCTGCAGGTGGACTGGTACCCAGAATATTGATTCCTTAATATTTTCTTCGATTCTTTACCTCTTTTGGGTCCTGAAACATGTGACAAACACATTAAAAGCACAAGAAATATATTTAAAAGCTTAGAATCACTTTACTCTTCCATTTAACCAAAAGTTATATAAACAAGGGGTATTTTATAATTAAAACCATGATAAATGCTATCAAAAACATATGAAAACTAATAACAAATTGGCATTTATCACTCACCTCACTTCCGCCTATGCAACTCCCTCTCCGCCGCCTCCTTCCGCCGTGTCGTACTCAACGCCGTCAGCTGCGGCGCCAGCTCCCGCTACCACCACCGCCACGGCCTTGACGAAGACGAAGACTCTCCCTCCGCTGCCTCGACCGCGAGGTCGAACTCCTCCTGCTCCGACGAGAAACGGCGGCACTAGCAGCGCGAGCAGGGCTTGAGGTCGGAGAAGCTGTCGGATCTGCTGAGCGTGGCGGAGTCGGAAGCGGAGGCCGAGACAAAGAAGAAAGAAGAGGTGCTAGAGGAGCTGAAGAGTCTCGTGGCGAGCTGAAGTGGTTTTATGTTGGATTCTCATCTTCTCTGTTTAGTTCCTTCATCTCTTCCCTTCCTGGTTGTGAATTAGTTCAATGGCTGATGGCTTTGGAAAGTCAGAGCAGAGATTCGATATTTAGGGTTCAGGACTGTGAAATTTTGGCTATGGAGGTAGAGGATGGAATTCAGTGGCTGTCATCATATTCCCCCATCTTCTTCAGAATTTTTGGTTATGCGTTTTTGGTTCTTCAACAGAGTTCTTCCATCTGCTGCTGCCCATTTAATTTAGAGTTCCATTTGGGTGAAATTGATTTTGGAAAAGTTAAATTAAGTTAGTTGGCAATGTTAAAATATGACATGGAATTATATAAATTAAGTTTGGTATTAAAATAAAAAAATTTAACAGGTGGAAATGATGATTAGGTTAATTATATTTCTTAATCAATTTAAATTAAAATTTGTCCTTAATTTGATTAAAAAATATATGTTAGGAATCCAATTTTACAAATTATATTTTCAGACACCTAGAATAATTCTCTTTCAAAATGTTAGGGACCCCTAACATATTTAAACCTAAAATTTTATCTAAAATGTTAAATGAATTTGTCGAGGTGTTTAAAAATAAAAAAAGTGAAACAAGCGCGCCGCACCTGAGTGTTTGGCTTTGTTTCTTCCCCAACACTGATACCACTCACTCCACCACCCACTGACTCAAATTCGAAATGTTGCTCAGGCGTTCCTCATTTGAATCCCCATCCAGGTTCCTTCACCCTCCAAATCTAATCCTCTCGCGCCTCTTCAGCTCCAACCCAAACGACGACGTACACAGAGTCCTAAACATCATCACCAGCACCTCCTCGCCGGAAAACCTCAAACAATCCCTGAAATCAAGCGGCGTCTTCCTCTCAAACGACCTGATCGACCAAGTCCTCAAAAGGGTCCGCTTCAGCCACGCCAACCCCACCCAAACCCTCGAGTTCTACCGCTACACCGGCCGCAGAAAAGGGTTTTTCCACACCGCGTTTTCCCTCGACACCATGCTCTACATTCTCGGAAGAAGCCGCATGTTCAACCACCTCTGGGACCTCCTCATCGAAGCGCGGCGGAAGGACCAAAATCTCATCACCCCGCGCACCGTCATGGTTGTCTTGGGCAGAACGGCGAAAGTCTGTTCGGTTCGACAAACTGTGGAGTTTTTCTGGAGGTTCAAGAAGCTGGTTTCGGAGTTCGACACCGATTGCTTCAACGCCTTGTTGAGAACTCTGTGCCAGGAGAAGAGCATGGCGGATGCTAGAAACGTGTATCATGGTTTCAAGCATCAGTTTCGTCCAAATTTGCAAACTTTTAACATTCTTCTCTCCGGGTGGAAAACCCCAGAAGACGCTGAGGCGTTCTTTGAGGAGATGAGGGAAATGGGGGTGAAACCTGATGTTGTTACGTACAATAGTTTGGTCGATGTTTACTGCAAGGGGAGGGAGTTGGAGAAGGCTTATAAGGTGCTCGATGAAATGCGCGAACGGGATTTGTTGCCGGACGTGATCACTTACACTAGTATAATTGGTGGGTTGGGGTTGGTTGGGCAGCCGGATAAAGCTAGAGATGTTTTGAAGGAAATGAAGGAGTATGGCTGTTACCCAGACGTTCCGGCTTACAATGCCGCCATCAGGAACTTCTGCATTGCTAAGAGGCTTCGCAACGCTTATGGTTTGGTGGACGAGATGACGAGCAAAGGTTTAAGTCCGAATGCGACTACTTACAATTTGTTCTTCAGGGTTTATTACTGGTCCAATGATTTGCAGAGCTCCTGGAACATGTACCAGAGGATGATGGGGTTGGGATGCCTTCCGAATACACAGTCTTGTATGTTCTTAATAAGGCTGTTTAGGAGGCAGGAGAAGGTGGAGATGGCTCTGCAGTTATGGGGTGACATGGTGGACAAGGGTTTTGGCTCCTATACCTTGGTTTCTGATGTGCTGTTTGACTTGCTTTGTGATATGGGGAAGTTGGGAGAAGCAGAGAAGTGTTTCTTGGAGATGATTGAGAAGGGGCAGAAGCCAAGTAATGTTTCATTTAGAAGAATCAAGGTTCTCATGGAACTAGCTAATAAACATGAGGCACTTCAGAACATGACACAGAAAATGGCCGTGTTTGGGCGACCAGTCCAAGTTCGCGAAAGTACAGAGAGCCAGATTGATACCTAACATAAGTTATAGCATAACTTTTCCTCCATAATTCTACTTCCAATTAATGATGACTATGTGGAAGCAAGAGCAAGAGGTCTCGATGCTTTGGCAGAAGTTGTAGGAAACATGACATAGGGATCAGTTATATCTTTCAGAATATGTCGTGGAACATGTTTGGAAGATTCAAAAAACCTAGCTGAGAATAGAGGGTTGAACAGTTATTTAGCTGAGTGGCATTCTACATTATGGAGACTTTTCTGTCTCGACTGAGACAGTGATCAGCATTAGCTGTATGAACGTGTGATCTATACTTCTGGGGAAAAAATGCACACGAGTTGTTAAACATTTTGTATAAGTGTTTGGAAGTGGTTGGCTTGCTATGTTACTGTCATAGCTAATCTGTTACTCTTAACTTCTGGGAACTCATACTTGAAGCTTACGACATGCTCGTCATGACTTGAAGGTCAGGAAATAAAGAGGTGTTTCTTACTTCTGATTCTTGCTGTTTCTTTCTTCATTCTAATTCAAATTCAGATTATGAGTCCATAAAGTCTTGAGTCAAATGATTATGATATTCCCATTGCAATCTGGAAAGTTGAAAGGTTATGTACCAAACATCCTATTTCTAATTTTAGGTCGTATAAGAATTTATGCCCTACTTTTAGTTCTTTCTCTTCACAAAAACATAAAATCCAAAGGATATCCATGATGCTTAAAAAGTTCCTAGTGGAAGCAAACTGTCATAGAAGAGATGAAGGCTCTTGAAAAAAAAAATTCAAATATGGAAGATGGTGGAATTTCCTAAAATAGGATAGCCTTGGGATGCAAATGATGGTTCATAATTAAATATAAGTCAAATGGATCATTTGAAAGGTATATAGACATATTATCCTTGGCTGCTGATCTTGATTGGCTTTTGCAACAACTAAATGCGAATACATTCCTACATGGTGACTTGGGGGAGGAAGTGTACACGGCGCACCCCTTGGCTTTGAGTAACATTTCAAACAAAAAGTATGTTAGCTACAAAAGTCACTATATGGATTAAAGCAATCACCAGAGATGTTGCTTCAAAATGTTCACTCAGTTCATTAATGAAAAAAGGCTAGCTGATCATACTATGTTTGTAAGGTGATCACTGGAAGAGTAGATGTCGTTGTTGATTGTGGATGTGGATGATACAGTGCTCAAAAGAGATTTTTCTTCGCAAGAGGATGTTACAAGGTTAAAAAGGTGGTAAAGAGGTTCAAAAAATCCACTTTTGCAGAATTCGAAATCAAACTTTACTAGATTTTTTAGGGTTGGAAGTGACAAGGTCTAGAAAGGGGATTGTTGTTGCTCAGAGAAAATACAATCTAAATGTACTTAAGCATACCCAATAGTGGCGGTAGACTACCACAAACTTCAATTGTCCCAACTAGAAGCTTGGAAATGACAAAAAATGTGCACCAGTGGATACCTTCCTATCAAAGGTTAGTAGGAAAATTAATCTATTTATCTTATACTCGGCCAAACATTGCTTTTGCAGTTAGCCTAGTGAGTCACTTTATGCATTCACCCTATGAAAAACAGCTTGAGGAAGATATATAATCTTGACACATTTGAAGACTACTCCAAAGTAAAGATACATTTCAAAAAAAAAAAAAGAACAACTTGCCAGCATAGCATACTTTGAAAACTTATTTGATGCTGACTAGGTTGGGTATGTCGCAAACCAAAGATCAACATTTGAATATTGCACAATTAAGTGGGACTAGTGCAAGCTGAATATATAGAGTAAGTAATATATTGTGTCTAAAGATAATTCTTGAAGAGTTGCACCTACCTATGACTTTACAAATGAAGCTATTTGATAAGAAGACTATCATAAATATTACTCAAAACTCTATGTAGCACAACCGTCCAAGCCTGTGAAAACTCATAAAGTTCCCAAAAGAGAAAATAGATGAAGAGGTTATTTGTATAACATTTGTTCCAACCACCTAATAGCTGGTTCACATACTTTTACCAAGGTATTTTGAATTTCTTATGAGTTTGACATATAGATGAGTTTGACATATAGGACATTTATGTACAAACTTGAGGGAGGCGTCACAATTCTTAAGAAATTTAGAAAAAGGTTTAGAAGATTATAATAGAATAGTATCAGAATTATTATGTTTAATCATTTATTCTCATCGATTCTACATTTCTATTGTTATATTGAATTATATCAGTGGTTAGAAATCCTCTCATCGACTCTTCTATATATTTCAACTATCTTAGTAGTTTTAAAAAAATAACTCTCTTTGTAATCATGAATGATTAAAATAAAAATTATATTTTGTTAAAATAATCTTCATATACCATGGTAATTTAATAAATGTTAAGAGGTAGGTTTTGGAATAGAACTATAGAAGCAATCTCCCACCTCCGATTTGCTGAGGCTCTTCTGAATGCGTTGAAGAAGAATAGTAATACACATTATGCATCATACGCATAAACATAAGACTTAAATTCATTCAAAATATGAAAAGAGTAAACAATGCTATTTGGTTATACATGGAAAAAAATGAATTCAAATTATTCTTCAGTAATAGACTGCTGTTCTTTTTTTAAAGACAAATAATACATATTGCAATGAAAATCTAATCCGGGCAAGGAAATCAAACGCTGGAGATCACAATCGCTAAAGTAAACTCGACTTCTTGCACCCTTAACTAATAATTCTCTATCCCTGCACATCAATAAAAAAAAAGCATCAGTTACAACTGTGATGTTCTAATTTAAATTGTCCAGTACGTCATAATAACTAATTATATTAACCTTGTTTGCAATGTTGTTTGAGAGCCAGTCAAGTCCTTCATAAAGCCCTTCACCAGATGTGGCACATGTGCTCTGGATATACCTGCATTCATAGGGCATGTTAGTGAGAATGAGTGATGAATGCAGAAAGATAAGGAAGGAAGGTGCTAAATGTTGAGAGCAATATTTTAGTGTACCAGTGACGCTGGCGGAGAGAATGAAGACCAAGCTTATCAGTTATCTCAGCAGCATTCATCGCATTTGGAAGATCTTGCTTGTTAGCAAAAACTAGTAGCACGGCATCTCTCAACTCATCCTACCATTGTAAGATTATAAGCATCCAAAAAGACCGTAGAATCTGGTAAATCAAATATCTGAAATAGTTGACATTTCATATTCACTTGTTCAGGATATATCTTATTACCTCATTCAACATCCTATGCAGCTCATCTCTAGCTTCAACAACACGGTCCCTGTCATTGCTATCAACCACAAAAATAAGTCCTTGTGTATTTTGGAAGTAATGTCTCCACAGAGGACGGATCTACAGAGAAAAACATATCAACGGTCATTGCTATATTAGAGAAAAGTTATTTCTAAAGTAATTCACAGAGATCTAACATAATAACACAAAGGTTATAGGTGCCAAATTGAGCCAAAGGATTAACTTAACAATATACAAATTCTATAAAAATAGATTAAGTGATTGAGTAATTTATCACACTTGTAAGAGGCTGATTATATCCAGAGTCATGAATCAAGAAACTGGCATTAAAAAGGAGTAGAATATGTCATTGGCATTTGGTTTATGATATTGATGACCTGCAAGGTATCACCATAAGCACCAATTTGCATAAACATCGTGCACAATGAACCATATGCACCTCCAATCCAAACATGTATTGCACATCTGTATCTTAATGGAAAGGAGTACATCTATGGGATGGATTCAAAGTGAAATTCACTCATTCACCAACAAAATTCACTGGTCAATACTCAAAATTGAAAAGGAAACCATATCATTTACATAGTTTCTCAAGTTCAAGTAGATTTTAAGCCAGTTACCATGTTATATAATCAACAAAATTATTGAGCACAATATGCTAAAATGTCATTAAGTATTCTAATATAGACATAGAAGATGTAGGGAACAAATTACCTTGTCCTGACCCCCGACATCCCAGACAGTGAAGCTGATATTCTTATATTCCACAGTTTCCACATTAAACCCTACACAAAAATGAGATATTAATACAAATTGCACAAGGAACTTACCATTAGAATGGTGAGACATGAGATAAAACCATTACCATGCCAACAATGACAGTGTAGACACAATATATTTAGAATTATGATACATTCACACCCAAGTTTATCTTACATATCAACTCCACTCACGTTCTCTTCCTATCTCTTTCTTCTTTTTCTATCCATCACCTATCATATGACTTATTTCTCTCACATATCTTCCTATCTCACACTAGGCGTGAATGGAATTCAAGTGTGAACATACATTTATTCATATATTTAGGCTTAAAACATAGACCATATACCAATCTCAATGGACATCACAAAGAACAGGAGATAAGATCTTCATAACAATTAAAAATTGCAGAGCCAAAAACTAAAAAGAACAGCTATTCCTAAATAAGCTTATGAAAATTGTAAGAAAAATTAATGATTACAGTACTTGTAGAATGAAGGGAAATGTGTGGAACCCGAAATTTGAATCACAGAAACTTGATAACTTACCAATGGTGGGAATGGTGGTGACAATCTCTCCAAGCTTGAGCTTGTACAGAATGGTAGTCTTACCCGCAGCATCAAGACCTACCATCAGTATACGCATCTCTTTCTTGGCGAACAGCCGGCTGAACAGCTTGGTGAAAGACAGCCCCATTTTCAAGTGCAAATCTGAATCCACAAATCAGCATTTCAATGGCAACAAATCAAATCGAAATCAAAATAATGGAATATGCACACGGATGAAGCTCATAACACGCAATATGTAATCATGTAACATAGATGGTGGCATTGCACGCATGAACAAACAAAATTGAGTAAAAGCAATTCGGATCTGACACAGATCGATCAATGAAGCAGAGAAAACAAGCTCGCGTTTGAAATTGCGCGATCTGAATACACGAGATGTGGATCGAGCAAGTGCAAAAACAAATCGGAAATCAGAATTGAGATGACAGAAACATGCAATGAGAAATGAAAGAGAGATCTAGAAGAGAGATACAGTTCGTAGTTGAAAATTGAAATGGTGAAGAGATCGGAAGATAGTAGAAGAGATCGAGAGAAGGACTTACCTTGAGGACGAAAGCGATTAGCGACGGAGATGAAGGAAGCAGATCTCTTCTCCTTGCAACAAAGAGAAAAGAAGAGGAGTTGAGTTCTCTCACAGGATGGCCTTCGCGGATTTATAGATTAGAAATAACGCATCCAACCCTAACCACGTTTATAATATTCGGTGTCATTACATTTTCGGTTTATGGCTTTAGCCCCATTTGCTAAGTTTTCTTTTTTTTAAATAAGAATTATTTTCTTAGCTCTTAAGTTCCAACTTTCAATATAAATTGTATTTCTACAGTGCTAAAAACAAAATAGTTGAGTTATGATAGGTCAATACCTCTCATTCTTTTACTATTTATTTCTTAGCTCTTAAGTTCCAACTTTCAATATAAATTGTATTTCTATAGTGCTAAAAATAAAATAGTTCAGTATGATAGGTCAATACCTCACATTCTTTTACTATTTATTTTCACCCAGTTCTTTTTTCGGTCTTTCTACTGTTTTTATCAATGTTGGTAAAACCGAATCGGATCACCCGGTTTGATTGGAAAAGCTGGAAACCACATGTCAGGTCGGTTCAGTTGACACCTAAAATCGGTAGAGTATCGAACTGATCATGAACCAGAAAAACTGGTAAAAATCAGACAAAGCCCGGATCCAACCGGTTTAGTTGTTTTGTAAAATAAATATTTAGGTGAAAATGAAAATTGATATGAAAATGATTTGTCTCAACCTTTTGAAGGTTGACAATTTTAATATCATGTGTAATTTTCAATTTATGTATATAATTATATATATATATATGTAATTATGTATTATACTCATTAAAAATATTATTTAATTACAATCGGTTTGACCACGGTTCAACCTCAGTTGAAGCATACAAATTGTGAATCGGTAACTCGAACGGTTCGATATTCGGTTCGGTTTTATAAACATTGGTTTTTATCAATGTTTGGAAAACCGGATCGATCAGTAAACCTATCGAAGCATTAGTTCGAGGTTCATTAATCCAATCAGAGTTGAATTGGGGTTCAGCAGTTTATAATTAAATAATATTTTTGCAATTTAAATAATATGTTGATATAATATTTAACAATAAAATACTATATCTATAACTTAAAATTAAAAACTCAAAAGCTTAAATCATAGCTCACTTATATGGTTAACTGTTTATCGATTAAAAAGAAGTCTACTAGCACTACTCTTTTTTTGGTTAATGGTGCATCTTATGTATAACTTTATTTTTGTTAAAAAGTATACATAACTTAACAACCTAAAATACTTAAATCTATAACAAATAAATAAATATACTAGATTGGCAAAGGTTCGCAACATTGACAAAAACAAAAAAACATAGACAAAGTTGCAAAAATGGGACAAGGACTCTATTGGATGAAGGTAATATTTATGAAAGCCCAATTCAAAAAGCTGAAGCCCAATAGAAAGTAGAGATCCTAATAGTATTTCACTCCCCTTGAACTTTCTTTCGTTCTGTAGTAACCCCAAGCACTGAGCAGCGGCTGTTGTTGCTAGAACAACCACTGAGGAAACTAGCAAGGAAGAAAGATCAAGCATTTGGACGCGAAGTCGATGAAGGCTTGGATGATTCAGTCACCATAATAGTTTATGTGCGGTTGTTTAATGTTTCATGCTTCCTGAACTCAGTGGTATTGCTGCGCTTCATGGTTAAAATTTACGTAGTTTTCATGTGTGGGATCGTTGTTTCACTTCTCGGTACTAAAAAATAGACTCAAAAAGAATTTTTTTTTTGGATTATCCAACCGCCTGAACAGTCGGTTTACACCGGTTTTGCTGGTCTTCTCTTGTTCGCCCGGTTTTCTACTGGCTTTCTTCACCCTCGATTTTGTGGTCGTTTCAGACCGGTCATAGACTCGATTATCAATTAATCTAGTCGAACCGGCCAGTCCGGTTTTGACAACTATGATTTTTATCACATCACATACCATATCATTCATTTCCCTCTTTATTCCCATATCTCTACAATTGCTAATAATCGAACTCAGTTAAATCTTGATCTTGTTCGAGTACATTATAAATTTTATTCAGCATGCATGCTTTATATTTTCGCCCCCTTATATATTTATTCTAGTTCTATATCTGCCTAAAATCATGTATATTAAATAAAAGATAGATTAGTTTGAGTTACACGAACCAGTTGAATCATGTTGGGCGACGAAGCGGCGACGAGCCATCAAGCGTCGATGAAGCAGAGTCGATGAAACACAACCTCCTAGCGTTTTCGTTCAAACAGCGTTGATGTGCCCAACAATTGAAACCTACAAACCCCAATCCTAAAAACTTCAAATACATAATCTGAAATTGGATATTTACTGGTTTACTCATCTACAATGGTAACTATTAAACTTTTTTATTATATTGAGGTCCCTGATCTTTTAACTATATATTTCGCCAAAATATCCCTCCGCATTTTTTAAGGAAAATGCGAAAATTATAACTTAAATTATCATATGTTAATAATCTATTGGGCCACCTAATTCAGACATCACACCCAATAAAATATCTAGGTACCACAAAAACCATCTTTTTTTTTGTTACATACGGAAAATATAATTATCTGATGTTTAAAATAAGCAATTTTAATCTCTAAATTTTTAATTTGTGAAAATTGGATCACTCTATCCAATTGATAATGGTGTTGTCCTATATGTGACTTTTATTAATTGGCATGAACCTAACTTTGTGTTCCACTTGGATGTCATGTCATGAATTTTATTTTTCTCCTTTTAAAAATAATTTGTTTTACCCTTTTCTTTAAAATTTTCATCTTCTTCTTCAACCCTCCTCTTCTAGCACAGGACCTACAACTGGACCGCCATCACAACACCATGAAACCACCATTCTCTCTTCTTCGTCTTCCCTCTCACCACTCTCTTCTCAACCACACCTACATCTGTCAAAAAAATCTATCGAGTAATCTTATCATACCTAAAAAGACCAGAAACTCATCTCTCCTCTAAAATAATCGAAACATACCGGTAAATGAAATTGACATATTTTGTAGTGACATGGACACAAATATTGCAAAGAGTTGAGAAAGTCATTGTTCTTTTACTTTTTATGTACACTTTAAGGAAAGGTTATCGAAGATCTCTTTATTGAAACTCGATAAGAATGTTCAGATCCATAATTACAGTATAAAAAGCCTATATTATGTCTAATATATACATATTTTATTAATCTACACTTATATAGTAGTAAAGATAACTATTAAAATGAGTGCGGTATATAAACATGAAGTGTTGTTACTTAGCCCACAAGTGATCTCACTCATACCTCTAGGCTCACCTTACAAATATTATATTAAAAAATTATCGTTCTTGGAAGATTTTCAGATTAAATAAAGTTTAAATTTAATACATTTTGTTATTCACATTAGTGTATAAACAAGTTAGCTCTTGATAAATTAAAGTTAAGTTTGTAAAGTGCGTCAGTAAGAACAATATAGCGGGGATAGCTCAGTTGGGAGAGCGTCAGACTGAAGATCTGAAGGTCGCGTGTTCGATCCACGCTCACCGCATTTTGAACATTATGTCCCTCATTTAGATTTTGCTGGTGCTGCAGAAAGCCATCAAGTATAACCTTACCGCTAATCACCACCTACGTCAATTCAGTTTCACGCTCCTTTTATTTAATCTTTTTATTTGTATACAAAACTCTTACAGAGATTCCTGTTCTTATTATGTAGGTTGATATATTAAAAAATTCCAATAATTACAACTTCCTGATTCACCTCGTTCTGAGAAGAAATTTCGCAGTTGTTACGGGAACAGAGGTTTTACTCTGAATTTTGAATGACAGGACAAATAATGGCCGAAAAGTATGATTCTGTGTTGGCACTTGGTAGAAGAATATCCCATGATACTTACTAATTCAATCCCATTTCTTAAAACAGGATCAAAATGCATATAATTATAGATATAAAATACATGCGTTAGAAAAGAATAGCCAAGGATCTAACTCCAAGATGATGATGCTATAGCACCGTTAAAGAAAAAAGAAGAAGATGATACTACATCATGAATGATTATCTAATTATATTAGGGTTGCTTGAATTTGCAACTATTAAGGAATAGAAAAGACAGTCAACTCAATAATCTAACTAAACAGAGTGTCAGCATGCATCATGCGTCTAATTTGCTGGAATATGCATCATGTTTGGTTCATTGACAGAAAGTCACAATTAGTTGCTTAATGCTAAGTGAAAGTTAAAAACTAGCTTCTATACATCTTTTATTCCCCCATCATATTATTTTGAGAAGAATGAAAATCTTGTCTACGATGATTCATTAAGTTTAATGAGTTTTAAATGACTGAAGATTTAATTGAGTACTTTTAGTCGTTGCATAGTCACAATTAAAAAAGGCATCACACATACAAATACAAAGGGGAAATCTAGACACTGTTTTATATATGTGACATTAATAATAACTCTAAATAATTCTTAGAAGGCATAATACAATGATAGATGAGAGGCAATCACTAAGTTTATCAAAAGCACATAATTGTAAAATAGAAGAAAAACAAATGCCCCCAACACAGATCCAAAACTTGGAAACCATCGCAAAGCTCATTACTGGCATCCGCCAATCATTCTGAATGATTTGGTTTATGTATCCAAGTTATCATATTATTAGTTCAAAGTTTCACCAGATCAATATTAACTTTCTTACACCTTTGAAAAGAAGTATTTTTCCTTTGACATCTTTATTTGTCCTACTAGGATTCAACCAGTGCGAATCGATGCACGGAGAAGTCAATCTACGATTAGATAAAATAATTTACAAATGATTATATTAATTGTTAGAATATAATTTAAAGTTAAATTTCACAAATAATTAAAATATTTATTATATATCATGCTAATATTAATTGTCATTTTACGGCTATATAAGCTTAGGTTAATCATGTTAATAACCATAATGGTTATACAAACTATTTGGATAAAATGTATTGACAATGGTATAAATCTAATATGAACTGTACATATCATATAAACTGTACATATCTGGACTCTACTATTATGTATTAGAAATTTTGAAGTTCAACTTCCAAACTTCCATTAGTCTACTGCATCTAGTGTAAAACTATTTTATACTGACATTCAACTGTTTTTTGCTAAATTAGCCTAAATAAATATGTTCTTTTATATTTAATTGAATTTAAAGTTCATTTCCTAACCTTATAAATCAGTATTGGACGTCAGTGTAAAACTTTTTTACATTAACTGTGTCTATACGTTAAATCCATTAAATATATATCGAAGATTACAATTTGTTAGCAAATAAAAAATAAAAAGATATCAATATACTTTTATACTGAATTGTAAAAAATGATTTAGAAATTCTAAATTTTTTTTTTGGAATTTAACATTACATAAATTACTTAAATTATATTACACTGTATGTGTTTCTTAAAATAATCAATATCTTAATATTTTCCTACTCAAACGTTAAATATTTATTCAAGTGCATTATATTTTTATTGTGTAATTTTATAACACTCATTTACCTGTTATTTTTTTATCCCTATGAAACATGTTTTCACTATTAATTTAGTATTTTAGTAAATTTATTTACTCATAAAGTTATTAAAAAAAATCTAAAAAGTAAATAAAAATGTATTTTAATTCAAATAATTTGAATTTCTAAGCATGTTCTCAGCAAAATGATTATTTCCATATTTAAACAATACTATATAAGTAATAAGAAGTTTACTGAAAATATTTTAAGAAATTAAAATTTATTAATAATATTAATTTTTTTATATTAAAAAGTTAAAAAATAATTTATATTTGTCAAAAAAGATATTCATACTGTAATATTTCAAAAATAGTGAAATAGTAAAATTATACTAAAGTGTACTTTATCTTCTAATGGTAAATTTTTAAATATGCCTCAATGTAATGGGCCCGTGAGGAATTGATCCAACTAAGTCCAGAAAAAAAAATGCTTGTATGAACAGTGAAAACAGTGAATTCTTGAACTTGCAAATATAGTTATAGATATAGATATAGATTAAAAAGCAACTTTGTGAACAGTAGCACACGATGAACAGTGAAAGGAAAACACTATTAAGGACCGGATGAATAGTGTCATCCTAGTGCAAAAATGAACTTGGAATTAGGGAGTTGTAGATGAGTGTTTCGTTGTCTCAATCTATCATCTTTTATATTCCCTATCCTTAATTTCTGCAAGGCTCATAACCTTAAAAAAAAGTGGTGACTATTTTATTCAAAGCATATAACCACCTGCGAATGACGAATATTTATACTCTATTATCTAAATATCTAAAGATATGAAGTGTCTACGCACCATCAAATGAGCCTACCTTGAATCCTATACTGTCTGATTTTGGCATCAAACGGAAACAATGAATGCTTCTCCAGCAGGATGCACGTCAACAGACTCACATAGATGCTTTTATCACTTTATTCGTTTTTATTATTTATGGTGAGAGGGGTATAGCTCATGGTTATAGAATGAGAATGACATGAATATATATTTTTATATAACCATATTGGATGAGGTGTAAACCACATTAGTGAAAGTGTTGAGTTTGACTCGTTTGATAAAGTACCAACGCATGAAGTGTCAAGGCAAAGAGTTGGCATTCCATCGTCTTGGCGTTGAGCGCATAGGCGCTAGGACTTCGTGAAATATGTTGTTTTAATTATTTCTGTTTTGGACAAAATCTGTTATTTTTAGAATCTGATTTGTTAGGAGATTGTGATAGGATTTAATTGGATATTATCTTGTAATATCTGGATCACTAGAATCCTTATATATATCTTGTAACACAGTAACTCTAAAGGTGTGTACTAGGTACCACCGCAGAGGTAGGCTCAATTGGTCGGACTGCGTGACTAAAAGATAATCTGAATGAGAAAGGAGCTATAGCTACTCTATAGCCGCAGAGGTAGGCACAATTGGCCGAACTGTGTGCACAAAGTTCTCAGTGTCTTTCTACCCTTAATTTCTCTCAAGTTACTCTATGCAAGAAAAGCAAGGTTCCAAATGCTTTCATTCTACATGTTTAAGGAGGGGGAAACGTGGAAATTAATTAGAGAACAGGGATAGATACAAGGGAAGGCGAACACCTTCCACTGCCCTAATTCTTTTTTAACGTAACGTGACTTTCACTTCGATATATAATTATGTACCCTCAAGTCTTTCATATACCCCTCTCTCTTTTTCTAAGAAAAAGATTGGTGAACTCCACCACAGTGTGTGACATCGAGGTGCCACTTAGATTTTGTGATAGTTTGTAACTACATTTTTTTCTACTAAGGCTGCACTTTGTGATGGTTAAAAAACTTACACAAAATTTAAGTGTTGCTTGGATGTCAATTATTCTGGGTTTCAATGCAACCCCCATCTCTCTAAATATATTCTAAGCAAATATGAATGCACCAACAATCTGAGGATTGAATTCAAACCTTCTTAGGTTCTTTCTATTGAAAACTTTTAAATTGCTTTAGGTGAACTTCATAAGAAACATGATGAATGTTCGTGAAAACTTAGGTAAAAGAAAGAAATTTGAGGATGAAATATATAAATCAAACATGAAAGTAAATAAAAAAAATTAAACCGAAAATGCAAAAAGTAAAATCGTTTCGACAATGTCATATTCTAGTTTTTTGGACCTGTGTCACTCAAATGAACGTCAATGTTAGAGTTTTGGAGTAAGTAAATGCAAACCACTACGAAGTACAAATGAAATCATATTTGTAGACTAAGTGTCTTAATTACAAGTACAACAAACATCTAACTATACTACAACACGTGTCTTCGATTGGCATTCAACATCTTCTAAAGTTTTCACGCGCTCTGCGATTTAGTCTTCACTTCTCCACGTGTAATTGAGACGTTTCTTTTTAATAAGTTGCTTTCTCGCTGCCTTGAAATGTTTTGAATTTGAATTCATACATCTTTGACATGTTTTCAAGAAGAAATGATTACCTCTTTTATCTCGATAATTTGAGCATTTTTAACTAAGTTTAGACATGAGACCTTTGACCACTTTTTGATGCAATTAATAATCTCCCACATTCACAATTTACATATTTTCCTGAGTTCAAAATATAAGTTGTTCGATCTGACTTCGACTCCTACGCATATTTAACCACATGACAAAGAGTGTCTTTGGAAACCACAATCAATTTTATAAAATCAATTTCACTAGATCAAAATCAATTCTAACCGGTTGAAATGATGTTTGAGTGCACCCGTAACACAGTATCAATTCTATAGATAGAGACAAATAGTTATTTTTGCATCAAACATAATCAATTATGCGATTTTACCACTGAATTTATAATATTACAATACAAAACTCATTTTTTAATACATGTATTCGAACATCATTCACATTATATTAACTCAACCATACAATAATCTTGTTTATTAGTTTTAGTTGTTCCTAGCTTGCTCTTTTTTTCGTTTTTGTTTCTTCTCGTACTGGGACTTAGCACCTCTAGTGCTTTTTAATGCATATTTGACTTACCTAAAAAAAACTCAAGTATATACAATACTTAATTGAGTCAGAACCAATTTTACTAAAACTAATGTTGTAAACATTTATCCAAACATGCACATAATTGATTTTCAAGAAAAATAAATTGATTCAATGGGTTGAGAGAATATGGAAAAGGGGAAAGAGGGAGAAATGAAAAATATAATTAGTAATATAATAGAAAAAGAAATAAGGTGAAGATAACACGCAGTTTAGATGTATCTAAAGTCTAAACCCACCAATTAATTGAAGGGCCAAGGTGTCCTTGGGCAGGGATTAAGAGCAGAAAACGACGAGCGCGCGCCAGCTATAGAGCCAGATTGAGGTCGAGGGAATCTGTGTGGTGTTGGTCCTTCCTCTTACCTTTGTTGTCTTTGATTGTGATTGTGTCACCTGGAACTGGATCGGGGAAAATCGAAGGTGGCTTTCTGAAGTGAATCTCGGTGGTGAAGTCCTGCCATTCAAAAGAAGCAGCTTCTTGTTTGGGCTGAAACGACGTCGTGGTGATGACCTTCATCTTTTTCTTGCTCTCGTTCTCGTTCCTTTCCAGATCTTGCAATTCCCTTCGACGTCGATCCCGTGCATCTCGAAAGCTCCTCAACAGCGAGTAAAACTTCTCCATCTTCATCTCATCGTCATCGTCATCATCACCATCACCGTTTCTAATTATTACCTCTCTCTTCATATTTTCCATGTCCAAATAAAAGAAATTGAAAGGGAACAAACAAGGAAGAAAATTCTGGTGTATGTTGGAATCCAATGCCGTGTGCCTCACATCACTGATTTGTGTGTTTTTATAAATATAAAGGAGGTCCACGAGGGACTGCGTAACAGCGAGGCGTTTGTTAAGAATTGGTGACGTTACACTATTGACGTCACTGCCTCTCGCTTTCGTTGCGATAAAAATTTGTAAACAGTATAAATATTCACAATTTTTTTTTATTTCTCTTTTTTTATTACATATAATATATATCACATTTATTATTTCTCTTTATTTTTTTTCTTTCTTTTTCTAATATTTATGAATCACAATTTCTTTGACCAAGAAATTTTGTAGTGCTATTTTTTCACCACTCATACATCAACACGTGGATTAGCTTTCCTTGGTTTCCACGATATTCTACGTAATCACTCATCAATAGGTCTATTCGAATAAATGTTGGTCAACATGCAAAGTCCAGGCAGAAATGAGATATTTAAGAGTTAGAGTAGAGATCCACGCCACGATTTGGAATTGATTATATTCACAATTTCCTTTCAAAACAAGTTACACAAAACATAGAAATTAAGCAAAAATAAAAAACTTGAATATGCTTTAAATGAAGAACATGTGTAACACGAAGTTATGATACTACCACTTCGTACTTAACTAACTCTTTGGCTCGGTCCACTGAGCGTGATGCCACAGCCCACAAGGCCCTCAGCTTTGACACTCTTCCGCTTCTGACTGCCACCACGAGTCATGCTGGAGTAATAAATAATTAATATAATGCGTATTAAAAACTGAGTGATTAATGCCTTTATGGTAAAAGTGAGAAGATGTGTGGGTGTGTAGTCAAAAAGTTTAAAGATACTCAGTCTCCTTTAAAATAACTATTTAGAAAAGAAAAAAACTTAATATTAAGAAATGCAATTAATATTGATAATTTAAGATAAATTTATTATTTGCGATTCAACGCATACCAATTACTCTTTGAATTAAGTTTTTTCACACATTTCCACCTTTACACCTTTAAATATGGAATGTCCCCTCATGCTTAAATTGGGAAATAACTGTTTAGGAAGAGAAAGAACATAATATTAAAGAATGCAATTAATATTAATAATTTAAGATAAATTAATTATTTGCGCAATTACTTATTGAATTAAGTTTTCTTCACACATTTTAAACTTTACAGCTTTAAATATATATAGGAATGGAGAGATAATAAGTGATTGGATATGTGATGTAATAAAAATAGTACTTTCTCCGTCTCAAATTATAAGCACATATTCAGACAATCACACTTATTAAAAAAACATGTAATAAGCTAATTAATATTTTGGTTGTTATTTTTTGTATAAATCTCTCATGCCCTTATTTAAAGCTAATTAGTAGAGGTGATAATTGAAGTTTTGGAATTGAAAATATAATTAATGCAAGGGTTAAAAAATGAAAAGTTTATTATTTTTTTTCTAAAATTTAGAAAGGATATTATAATTTGGGACATCAAGTTTGTCTCTATAGCATCTTATAATTTGGGACGGATGAAGTACATAGGAACAAAAAGAAAAATAAGGTAAAAATGGATTGCAAGAGAAAGTGAGATGTGTACTTATCATATCTCATACTCTTTATAAAGGATACTAGACGAGGCAAGTTCTTCTTAGACTATTTAGCAATTAATCCCACTGTCGCTGTGGGAAGGTATTGATTTCTTTTTCAGTTTGTAGTATGAATGTGAGGTCTTTGTGATAATTTCAAAACCACATGCATGCCTGATTTGTTTATTTCTTCTGTTTCATGTTCATTGGTCCTAAGCTTTCTCATCACTAGTCACTGAAATAGAACTTGCAAAGATCTTTCTCTTGAGCCACCACCTCCACCTTCAAAACAGACAACTGCTGCAGCACCATGAACAACTCCTCCTCCTCCTCAGGTGATGATATTGATATTCTTTCGTTTACCAATGAGGATCCAGCACCAATATTGAACTTTGATTCGACCCTGAAGCCAAATCGCAAAGTACTACAGGAGGGGGTGAAGGCCAGATCTCCTCACAAAGCTCAAGATCACATAATCGCTGAGAGAAAGAGGAGAGAAAAGTTTACTCAGCAGTTCATAGCTCTTTCAGCTCTTATTCCAGGCCTGAAAAAGGTTCCATATCCGTTCTTTTAATTCGTGAACTAAATTTTTCTTGCTACATTAAACTAAAAACAGTTTCAGTAATAAAACTCAAACTACTTTCTCTACTGATTAGATAAGTGGATACATTTTTGTTGGTACTGATCATCAACAATGCAGATGGATAAGGCTTCTATTCTCGGGGACGCTATACAGCACATTAAACAGCTCCAAGAGCAGGTGAAACTACTGGAACTGGAAGAGCAAACCGAAAAGAAAAGCGCAGAGTCAGTGGTATATGTTGAGCAATCTAAGACATCCTCAAATTCAGGCACCGCAAATAATGTTGTCTCATTGCCTGAAATTGAGGCAAGGGTGTCAGAGAACAAAGTGTTGATCCGAATCCACTGTGAGAAACAGGAGGGAGTGCTGATGAACATACTCAGAGAAATACATAACCTTCATCTATCAGTGATCAGTAGCACTACCTTGCCTTTCGGGGCCTCCAAACTGGACATAACCATCATTGCCGAGGTATTAATTACTACTTCATTTCAAGGCTTTCATGCATTATTAAGCCCTTAGTTTACTCCTAGCTAGTTAAACAAAGTTCAAATAAAGTGATGTATAAAGGATTGTCCAATGGTTAAGCGAGTCTAATTACTCACACATTGTTAATGGATTGGTTAAATCTGGCCTTATTATATTGAAAACAATATAAAAAATGGAGTAACCATTTATTCGCACACCAAATTTCTATTCCATTTAACTTCCAATCACTTTTTTTTCATATCTCTGCATTTTTATCACATCATTTATTATATCATTCATTTCTCTTTACTCTCTTGATGTTCAATCTTGTTGCCAGTGAACTATTATTAAAAAAAATGAGACCAATGTATATATCCAGGTTGTGAGTCGTGACATGTTATATTCTCTTGATATATTGTTTCATTATCACTTAAAATTATTATTAACACTCACTTCAACGGACATAGGTTAACTTTGTTGATTAAAATATAAGATGAGATCTATGTACTAGATTTGGAGAGGATCGAGATGTGTTGTCACATGCTTTCTTGTTTTCATAGCCTATTGTCACTATACATTATACTCCTAATAAGGATGGATCTAGTTTGGAACTATGTACGTATATAAAATTTTTGAACCTGTAGCAAATGCAGATGGATGAGGAGTTCAGGCTGAGCGTGAAGGAACTGGCTGGAAAACTTCGAATGGGGCTCTTGCAATTAGTGTAGCATTTATTCAGTTAAAGGTCTTTTCATTAGCCAGCCCTCACTCTAATGTAATGGAATCAATCAATGTCATATCCATCTTCTTAGTGGTAGCGCATGAAGATATAAAAAAATGGCTTAAATATACTGCTGGTCTTTGACTTAAAGTGGTGAATCTAATAAGTTGGTCTCTGAAAAATTAGTTTTTTAGCTTTTGGTCCATAATTTTTTTATTTGAAATAATAACTCATGCAGCATATATGTGACTCACTCTTTATTTAGTCACAAGGTTACATGATAATTCAAATTAGCTAAAATGTGTTTGCGTGAACTTTTCACAACATTTTTAATCTTTTAAAATTTCTTTTATTTTTTTGGCGAATTGCACCAATTTTTTCTGAGATTTTCATTATTGAACTGACCTTCCATCTATTATTTAGTAAGATACTAACCTCTTTTATTTTATTGGAAACATTGCATTAACCTCCTTGAGGTTTATCATTATTGCACTGACTTGCCTTAAGATTTATCGTTATAACACTCAACACTCCTCTATTATTCAAAAAGGATATATGAAGGAGGGAAAGTCAATGCATTTTACAAACTAAAGGAAAGGTTAGTGAAACAATGTTAAACCTCAAGAGAGGTGAGTGTAATTTTTCCTATTCTCCATCTTTTCTCTTTCTTCCTCTTCCTCTTCTTCTTTCCACCCACCATCCCTTCTCCCTTGCCATTTCCGGCCATCACTCAACCACCACTAGGCCACGTGCGCCACACAACCTCTACCACCTGACCCAAACCTTCCCCTATCCCTTCCTAGCCACCACACAACCTCCACCATATTCCCCAATCTCCCCTCCCCTTCCATCCTAGTCGCACAAACCCTTATCGCACAACCCCAAATTGCATAATTCGTGTATCAAACTCCTTGCTTTTGTTGTTGCTTTAGCTCCTCTTTCTCTAACGAAAGTTCCAGTTCGCTTTCGTTAGAGAAAGAGGGAGAATGATCAAATTTGATAAAAAAAAAATTGAATCAACTAAAAATGATGTGAAAAATCCATATGAACTTCCTTCTCTTGACTAGGATTATCATGTGGTATGGTGAAAGGGTAACAAATAAGTCACATATGCGTTATGACGTCGTAAGTCCTTATTTCAAATAAAAAAATTATGGGTCCAATAACTAAAAAAAGGGACCAAATCAGATTCATCCTTATTCGTGAATTATACTACAGTCACGATTGGGAGCACCTCGGGTAGTTGCTCTATTGTTATTCTGGAATATCATTTGCTTTTAATTAGGATTCTAGTACTTTAGGAGTTTATATATATCTTGATTTATCTTTTAATTAGGATATCCTAAGTGAATTTATCTCCACCTAATTAGGATTCATATGAGACTTAGTAGGTTTCAACCTTTAGGATTATAAATCCTTGAACTACTCCCTCTGTTCTTATTTATATATTATTTAAGAGTTTTTTTCTCTAAATATAAGTCATTTTATAATATCAATGAAACTTTTTTTAAAAAAAATACACTTATATTTAATATGAAAGATATAGTGTGATTTTGAAAAGTTTTTAACTTTAAGAAAGAAATTCATGGATAATCTAGGAAAGTTAATAATTTATTTTACAAATTTTTCATCAATAACTATTTTTCTTAATACTAAATAATTAGATAAAAGTAACTTATAAATGAGGAGGGAGGGAGTACCATATTGTGAAATAGAATTTTATTTTCATGAGGGTTTTTTACAATAGTTTGAGCATCGCGTAACGAGTGTTGACCAAAGTAGAGATAACATCGTGGGAAAATATTAGATTGGAGCGACAACATGACATGGTTATTTCTTGATAAAAAGGAAGGACGATTCAAGAGCCACAATCTTGGCTAGTGAACCGATGATCGTGGAGAATACATAAGGATAATCTGACTTTTATTGCGATTTTACGTTTTAAGTAATAACCAACCTACTCAATAAACCATTTAAACGCTTAAATAATTAATAACGTGAAAGAGCTAACAGTTAGCCGGTCCTTGTTGGTTCCACATTTCATTACAACGATGAAATCCTTCACTTGCGAGCATCATCGCCGCATTCTTGAGGAGAATTTTAGCATTCACTACACCCAATTCAAAATTACCAGAAAAATTTGATAAAATAAACGATTTTGAATGAAGGGAGTACATCTAAAGCTTCTTAAACACGCACTTAGAGTAGGAATAGATGCTGTTCTCACATATTTTCTGATCATACATTTACTTGATTCAAAAGTCCTTTGAAATTTGAAGTCGTGATCAAAGTGATCAAGGCGCCATTCATTCATAGTTTAAGTACAAGTTAAATACTGCACTGACAGAATGACATAATAAACCATTAATTCAACTACAAATCTACAAGTTGCAAGCAATCAAGGTAATTAAACAAAGACACCACTTTCGGTTTCTGGATATCAGGCACGAAGCAAGGCCATCATGATCACTTTTCGACACTTTCTCTTTTATTTTATATTTTTATTGGTTCAAATACAGGTAGATCTGTACCGCACATCTCTAGTTATATCAAAGTGAGAGACTCAGATCAATACCTTTTTCCTCAACTTCTTGCTTACCAGCACAGTTATTGCTCTTAGATGCACCTGCTACTAAATCCACATTACTAGCGTCAGGGTTTGGGCACTTTATAGCTTCCTCTTCCGCGAAATCTTCAACTTGAAACTTGGGCTTCCAAACTGGAATAATATTGTCTCTATGTTCTTCCTTACTCTTATAGCTTCTGCTGTCACCTGTGCATAGATATGATAAGATACACTAAAATATGATAAAAATATTATAAGATATTTTTTTCACATTCTAACGACCTGATCTGAAATTGATCCATCGATCACGTGTGTCGCGCATGCTTCTCACCAGAGCAAAGAACGTCTCCATCTTCGCTTCATCTTCTTGATCTTCCTCGGCGCAAATTTTCCTCTTCTTGCTAGCACCGTCGACCTCCATGTTTAATTCAGTTGGAATAAAAATATTGATGAGAGGTAGGAAGATTCGCAAAAGATGAGGCCCCTCACATGCAGTTTTAGGATACAGCACGCAGTTTCTAGGTTGCTTCTTCGCCGCTTCAACTCAAAGTGATGATCAATGATGGTGGAGTGGTGATTGTCCTTTATCATGGTGTTGATGTGAAGGCTGCCATTATTCTATAAAAGGAATCTCAATGACCAATGTGCCACGCACACCCTATCGTACATATAGTCAATGCAAGTCTTCCTATTATAACTTATAGTACAACACAAGTCGTTGGGGAATCATTTTTTATTAAACAATACTAACAGAAATATTAAGAAAATGTTAATAAGTTTTATTCACAACTCAACACTACCTCGAACACTTAGTGAGATAGAATAAGAAATAAGAAAAATGAGTAATATGATATGTGATGTGACATGAAATATAAAAATATAAAAAGATAAAGAAGGTGAAAATGAGATGAAAGAGAAAAAAAAGTGTAAATAAAACAAAACTCTTTTCAGGCTCCTCAACCTTATATTTTTTTAGAGTAAAAAAAGAAAGTGGAGTCTCACCAACCTTCACTCTAACACTTTTTTCTAAAACTCTTTCTTTTATTGATTAAAATTTTGGTGGGTCATATTAAATTAATGTTTAGCACACTTAATAAAAGTTTTGACATCATTTTGGGTCATTTTCTCTTTTTACTTCTCTCATTTTTTATTATTAAATCATCTGTTTAAAGCTTTTTTCAAACTATGATTCATAAGATCACATCTTATGTTCTATCTACCTTCTACATCAATTTAAAAAGTGTGACAATATCTTAATTCCCGTAGTTGTATTTCTTATGGTAACATCGGCCTGTATTGTATTTCGCCAACTATTTGTTAATAAGAAGCAGTTGGCAAGTTTTCACTGTCACCGGTCAGAACTCATACCTATATCGTTTGAACCAATATTCCTGTTTATAAAATATAAATTGGAACAAGTCATGGAAAGTACTGGTAAGCTGGGATTTAGATTTTCTCATGTGATTATTTTATGTGAAAAATTTATATTTATATTTTTTTTACATACATTAAATATGTGAAACTTTTTCAATATTTATGATAAGAGATATAGACACAATATTTATTTTATATTATAATAGTATCACATGCATGCAGAATCTAAATTGAGATAGTTGATGGAATATATTTCGTCATTGCACAACATGGGTGACGTCGTATCATTACGACAGCAATCACGTCGTTTCTTTTTCTTACAGGCAAAAGAAGACTTGTTTGGAGGAGCTCACCGATAGACGAGATAGTCAATAGAAAAACAATAGTCTTTAGTTACACTATTCCACAGAGTATGCCCATACCTGGACTAAAAAATAAGTTTATGTTCATGTATGAATCCTATCTACACTTTTAAAAAAATATGAAGAAATGTAATAAAAAAAAAAGATATAAAAACAAGAAAAAGTAAATAGGAGGTAAGAGATTGAATAGGGTAATTGTATCAAAACACCATAATATATATTTATTCGGTCCCAATTAATCTAAACAGCGTAGGAGACACAAAATTACATATTTTATGACCATTTTAGCCGCTGCAAAAATGAAAAACACCAAAAAAGGGCAAATTCTCTGGTATTTGAAAATTTTTTTGGGTATGGTATATTAATGACAAGGGACGGTGAGATAACTACTCTCTCCGTTCCAAATTATAAAATTCTTTAAAGATAAACTTGGTGTCCCAAATTATAATACCCCTTCTAGATTTTAGAAAAAAAATTTAAAATAAGTTTTTCCTTTTTTACCCTTGCATTCATTATATTTTTAATTCCAAAACAGGCTTAATAACATTGAAGTGAAAGTTTTAAATATGGATATATATGGAAGATTTGTACAAAAAGTAACAAAACTAAGATATTAATTAATTTATTACATGTTTTCTTAATAAATGTATTTGTCTGAATATGACCTTATAATTTGGGATTGAAAAAGTACATCTCTGTAACATTTACATTATTATCAATATCGAGGAATGCAACATGATTTAATTATAGAAAATCCCCAGGGACTTGCGATGCAAAAGATTTAAATTTTACTTCAACCCTTGAAGTAAATGAGGTCTACACCTTTGACCAGGATGTGCAGACGACGTCGATCCAATAAGCTCCTTCTGTGGCTTGCTCCTCGTCACCACCGACCGACTTCCTCCTCCTCATGGTTTCTTTCACTAGGGACCGTGATTTTCACGTCTTCTTCTCCAATGGCTGAACGCTGATACATGTCTTTTATGGCCATGTGAAGGATCTACTTGAACGTAAGGTTGAGGATCTCGCCTAGGACAGGCTCAGGCATACTGTTGTTAGTGTTCTCTTGGCACTTTTGTGGGGTTTCTTGTTTATTCTTGGAGAGTGAAGTATGATTGATTAGTTTCCCTCTTCGTTTTTATATATAAATTTCAGCTATGATTTTGAATCCAAGTAGTAAAATTATCGGATCTCACATGTTTAATTATCGAATAGGTTTTTAAGATTTGCATTATAAGTTGCGAATTACCTTCCCTTGAATTTAATTTGGATAAGAAATGTAGAAATGGGAGAACCCTACCATGGCATTGTGGGGTTCCCTGCCACTCTTTGAAACAAAAGAAGATTTCCTGAAAAAGGTTACTAAAACTGCAAAAAGTGAGAGGCTTGGTGTGAGTGAGGTTGGAAAATGGCATGGGAAGAGAGGGGACAGGAAGAGGTTGATGACTTGAGGTTGTTGGTAATGAAGCGAAATGGGGTGGGGAGTGGAGAACCTCGGTCATGTTTGGGAATGAAAGAATTGATTTGATTTTTGTGATGAAAGAATTGTCTCTTTATTTTACCATGTCCCTTTCCCCATCATCTGTTAATTAAAGACATTGCAATTGCAAAGAGATTAAATGAAAAGGAAGAACAAGTGGAAGAAAGTATAAGAAAAGAATGACATTTTGAGAAAGTCCGACCAGATTCACGTCAGTAAGTCACCGGTCATCACCAAGCCGCAACCTCCATACACTCCGACAACCACCATATTATGCCTCTGATCTCCTTCTCCAATCATCCCCTTTGACACCAAATTACTATGAATATCCACCTTAGTCCTCGCTGTCATCGACCACCACTCCCACAACCACATGCAAGGATCAGAGTTACAGTTAGTTACAGAATAAAAGAGGGGTCATTTAGTAAATATTGAAAATATAAGTATGATTCAAAATATAGTAGAAAAATCATTAACTTATTAGTAAAAGGGCAATGATTTGTGTACATCTAAACAGTACAGGCATTTCTGGACACTTTTTTTTCCTTTATATTTCTTTCTTCAATTACATCACAGCATATATCACACATATCATTTATCTCTTATTTCTTCCTATCTCTCCCTAGTGGTCTACACCTTTTAGATTTCTACCCATCTTTATTCATTAGTCAAATGTCCATGTCAGTTGAAAGAGTATACATTTTACTGGGACAACTCGCGTATCCTACACTCTAGCAAGCACAAAAATTATACTTCCACTTTTACTAGTTATTGTTTTTTTGTGTCCGCACTGTTGTTTAGTACATTAATCTTTTTCGATATTTATTTGGATTTTCATTACATTCGCCTAGTATTTTTTTCATCTACTCTCTAATGGGCTGTCTAAATCATTTACGATGAACCTTGGGTAAAATTATCGAGCCTTACGTGGCTCAATAATATTTTGACATGTATCTTATATAACAATTAATCTTTCGGACTAATTATATATTGATAAAATTTATTCACGCATTTTTTTTTTGTTACATGTGAGGAAAATTTTATTTACGTATTGAACAAATTTTGAAAACAATGTATTGAATAAAAATTATGTATACATTTGTTTTTGTATGAACATTTGCATAATTTTTTACTTATTAATTTTTTAACACCATTAATTTGAATTTCAAAGCTATTCACTCTTTTCTTTGGTGAAAAAACACGTAATGACCGTCAAAATTCAAAAAATGCTGAAGATAAGTTTTAGGGTTAAATATATTTTTAGTCTCTGTAAAATAAGGGTGAATTGGTTTTAGTTTTTTTTAAAAAGATTCATAGCTTTAGGTCCATAATATTTATGAAATATGTGAAGTTAGTCTATGTCATTTATTTTGTGGCAATTTTTTGCACAGTTTTTTTTTTTAAACTAATTTTTTGCACAGTTAAAACTGTCATAAAATGAGTTAGTGGCGATTTAACTGCCTCAAAATTAACAATATGGACAAACTTCACATATTTCACAAATGTTGGGGACTAAAAGCTATAAAATTTTGTTAAAAAGACCAAATCCAATTCACTTTTATTTTACGGTGAATAAAAATAATTTAACCCTAAGTTTAATGAGTTACGAGCCTTGTTAATTAATTCTTCAAATTAATATTATAAAATTATAAAATTAGTAAATAAGGAAGATTTCTATTTAAACATTTTTATTTAAAATATGTTTGATATTTATTGGTTAAAATATGTTTAATATTTCAGGGGGGGAATCGAATCAGTGCCAATTCGAGCGGGTCGGTGCCGAGTTGGGCAAATAAAATGGGCAGGTCAAGTTTAGGGCTGGTTTTAAGTTCATGGCGTGTCGACACCGGGTCAGTCTTGTCGGCATTAGGCTGGGTGGGTCAGCTTTGGTTCGGGCAAGTTAGCGTTGGGTCAACATCAGGTCAGGTGGGTTGGCGCCAAGTTAAATTGGAATTAGGGTTTAGAGTTAAAATTTGGGAGTTATTTTCTTTTCTTAATTTAATTTTGAAAATCACATATTTAAAAATAAAAAAATTAAATATTGTAATGTGGGTTGTGCTTGGCCTTATCTAGCCCACTAAATGAATGTGGGTTCAGAGTTCTATTACAATTCTTAGTCTGGCTCCCTAACGAAAAAATATGAATTCACCATGTATGCCACTCCTCGTATCCAAAATCTTTACAAACTCCAATAATGTTGATTATTTATTAACTTTTACTCTACATATACTTTAAAATGCAAGTCATATATTTTTATATTTTAGTACCTTAGAGGTAATATGAAAGAAGTCCTCGTATCGATAAATATACTTTCTCTTTGAAATTGAAGAGACCATAGAAAGCTTGTAGATCCCACATCTATTTCTCTGTTCCCTCTCCGAGTCTTTCCTACAAAACAAGGTTGGTTTTATCTTCTAAAATTATCTCTACCAAACATAGTCTAAAAGAACTAAACTCTTCAACAAGTTCATTTTTTTTTTCTTGGTCAACGTTCTTCAACAAGTTTTTTCTTGAAAGAAAAGCACACCAACCAATTATGCAATAACAGGCCTGGTGAAAAACAGTTCTGGGCTGGAGGCAAAAGGATCCATTTCTGATTACGCTCATTAGAGAATACACCCAAACCTAAATAATTTATACTGACCCAACCCAGTACAAATAAAATATATGAAGTAACTTATAATTTTCAAATTCTCTTGAGCATCTTACAAATAGACACTAGTTTATTAAGGACGGGACTCTTCTTGGTGGTATTATCCTCACCAGTTTCCTCAATATATCAAGGGTTGTTAATTAGATAACTAAACGGGTTCTTCTTGTAGTTGAAATAGTACGTACAAAAACTATTTTTTAAAGAAAATTTAATACAATTAAAGAGAATCTTCAATATTTTGTTTTGAACCCAAATATTAAATGGACCCTTTTTTTTTTGTACATAAACTCAAGTTTCGTTTGACTAAACAGAATTGTATGTTTTTTATATGGAAAAATTAATTGCCTCAAATTATACTTTTGAAGTCATTTATTGGGGTACATATTTTTTCGTTCATTTTGCTTTGAGGCTCACAGCTTATAGTTGTATGTAATCTGGAGCCTGGAGGAAGTCTATACCGAGATCGTCTTATATTTATGTTTTAGTTTAGAATTGTTGTTTGCTTACGTGTAAATTTAATTTTATTGAATTTTCTCTTGTTTGTAGAAGCGGCAATAATGATAGAGTTTTTTTGTGCTAAAAAGCCTTTTCTTTTTAGAACTTGGTTTAGGTTGAGGAGATCCCTCCAAAGTTGGATCCTCTTATCCAACATGATGTTTAGCCTCTCAGTGTGTTGCTTCTCTTTGATTAATGCGATTTAGTTTTATAAAAAAGTTTGTGCAACCATTGTTTTTATGATTGATTTATTTTGGCATAATTTTTTATTTGAACGGTTTTTCTTGTTGGGAAACTATAGAGAAATGAAAAAGTAGGATCATAATGGATAATACAAGAATATAACATGAAAACTCTAAAATCGGAGAAAAATAACGGTTGTTGTCAAATCGACAACAAAATAATAAACTCATTTGTAAATTTTTACAACACCGACTTCACTCTCAACACCCTATGACCCAATACCCATATTCTACAAAGCAAAATTTTGAAATGGATCTCACAATACTCTATAACAAAGAGCATAAGAGAAAAATAAAACACAGATATAAGTTTAAAGTGTTTTCCGATGCCGATACTTCTTCAAACAAAGAACTTGAGTCAATATATATCATTCACCTAGCTCCCTCTTCTTTCACCATGCTAGGCAATATGAGACTTCTCCAAAGTGTCATTAACCTCATTCTTATTTCCTAGGCAATCTGACTTGTTCCACCATTATAATCAGACTCAACAAATCAAGTTTTCATTGTTGACACCGGCAATCATAGCTTTCATTGTCTACACTGACAAAGAAAACTATCATACTTCACTATAAAAAGTATACTTCACTTAAAACTAAGTACTTACAATGTGTTTGTTATCGCAGAAAAAGCAAGAAAAGAGTTATCATAGATGGAGATACAAGAGACAGATCAAAAGTTTCTACATTTGGTATTGTTCTCGGAATGAGACAATATAGGAAAGAAGTGAGACTATAATATTATTAGAGAAAATTGTAAACTCTTTTACATGAGCCTCCCCTAGCTATTTATAGAGAGAAAAACCATAAATGACATTTAATTCTAACTAGGCCTATGGGCCTCGAAGATCTGGCCCAACAGGTTACAAAGTTTTACCCCTTCTATGTATTACAAATATGCCCCTGGGTCCGCCGCCCTAGGTTGCCTTTTGCCAGTCTTGGTCGCCCACTTGCTGTCGTAGGGCGCTCGCCCTGTCGAGGTATGTTAGAGAGATACATGAGAGAGAAGGAGAATGGAGTGGGGCCACTAACTTTTTTAATGGTCTTTGTTTGAAAAGATTTGAGGGAGAGAGAGTTACATTTTATTTACTTTTCAATTTTATCTCTTTATCATTATCATACTTATTTATAAATATTTATATATTCAAGGTAAAGATGTTATTTCCAACAAAAGTAATATTTTCTCTTTTCATTCTTTACACAATGGAACGAGACAAGAGAGTGCCTACGTCATTATTTCTCTTCTTTCTATCTTATTTTTCTACTGTAATAAACAACCTTTAAAATCTACTCTAATTAACTTATTTCTTTCTACTCATCTTCTTTTTCCTCTCTTTCTCTATTTTCAATCTCTCTTCTAAACCAAACAAACCATTAAGAAACTTGTTCCCTTGTTTTGGGCTTTTATCCCCGTCTTTAAAAAAAAAAAAAAACGTTGAAATTGGCATACCGTAGTCTTTTGCTTTTATCTATACCATTCAGTTTTTCTTGTGAATATGCTAAAAAACAATTGTAAAAAACTTTACAAATATGCTGAATGTCTCTTAGCTTAAAATTGTTTCATAATCTTTCCTCTTTACATGTTGACAAACTATGAAGGTGATGTGAAGTTCAGCACCGGTTTTAGTTGCCTTTTGACCTGGCGTGCAAGAAACAAAGAGAAATTAAAAGAAAAATGGCAGTAGAACTTTAAATAAATGAGGAAAGCCAAATACTTAATCTGTCGTTATTGAATATTTTTTTTGCTGTAACTTTTTCTTTTTCCAAAAATAATTTGCTTTTTTCTACTCTTGCTAACCTATTCATGCATCGTAATGGATAAAGAAAGTGCTAGTTTGCTATATTCAGATGTTTCATTCATAAGAAATAAAAGTTTAAGTATAATCAGACAGACATATAAACCTGTAGTGGGTAGATGAGATGCCCTTTTGAGTGGCCTAGATTCCTTGTGCTACCTTTTTCATGCCCATATTCATGCGACATCCCTCCTTTAATAATGTTATTTAGTATAGGAGCTTCAGAACATTCACTTTTTCTCTAGCTGCATACATGCCATTACATGTATTTCACTTTAACTCCAAGTGTGCATTTGTATACACTTTCAACCAGTATTAGCACATATTTCAATGCAAAAATAACACATTTTTTCAGAGAAACGAAAGAGTTGGATCTAATACATTTGTCCTGAAGATTATTACTAGTATTTCAAGTTACTAAATTCACGTTTCTTTTCTTGCATCTCTCGCATAAACCTCTATTTCTCCGATATATTTAGTTCGTTTGACAACAATGTATATTTTTGTTTTTTTATTAAGATATTTTGCTAATTTGTTGAAAATATAATCTCCTTATATACAAGTGTAGTAGTACCATAATTTTCTTTTTAAAAATCTCTTACTAGTACTTAAATGTAGACATATGAATAGTATCAAACACCAAACACTTTTTTTTTATGACGGTTAAAAATTGTTACAAAATTGCAAAAAAATGTCACAATATACAATTTTGTGGCAGATTTTAACCGTCACAAATAAGAGGTGTTTGATGTTTGACACTATTCATGTGTCTAGGAATCACCACTCAATTTGATGTGATCTTTATCTCCTTGTGAGGACTCTGCCTGGTCCAGAACAAGAAATAAAAAGCCATGAAAATGTATCCTGAAACGCCTTGAGTATTATAGAATGATTGATCTTAGAAGTGGAGCAGCATGAAAAGGAGAGGTAGCAGGAGGAGAATGGGCCTAAAAGCTGAAAACATTTAACCAAGCATTTGAGAAGGGGTGTAGATTAAAATTGATGTTAGATAAAACTATTTTCCTAGAATCCCAATCTGGTAAACTTTCCTTTCTAACCTAATGTTTCATGTCTTGCAATTTGCGGTAGTAACAATAATAATAACCCCTAGAAATCTTGGAAAAAAATTGTATTTGGTGGGTGGCAATTGCACCGAATGTTACTTTTTTGTGAGTGAATGAAAGAAAGAGTACCTTCCTTGTAAAATATAGACATTGTGACCCATGATTAGATTAGAGTGGTCACCACCACCACCACCACGCATGCAAAATTGAATAAAGGCAACTTGTCACTCCTTCCACTTCAGAATCCAATTAGAAGTGAGAATCATGGATTACAAATCCTCTTGGAATCACTCACGCTCACTGATTATTATGTAATCATCGTTCCTTTTTCTTTTGCTTTCTAGATTCCCTATATGTTTTACTTTGTTTATACTAGGACTTAATGTAACACAACAAATCAAGGCCACACATACTTGAATTTGTCGTGTCTGATTTTCATCCAATGGTTTTAATTATTTTATTGCAGTATCTTTGTGATATTTTACTGCATTAGATCCAAATCCGGTTAGTTATACCCTCATAAGTCATCACCTTAATCTTCCTAGGTGCTAAGGCAGTTTTGGAATCTTTCTAGTTTCAGATTTGAATAGGATAACTGGTTTCAACCTGAACCAAATTATAATACTTAATGGGAGGCAAAAGTTCTGTGCAGAATTTGAGCAATTAGATCTACCCAAAGAAACAAGAATTTCTTCAGGTGTCAGAGTTGCTTTGCTAAAACAGTAAGCGTGGTATTATAAAGGAACCTCAACTTTTATTTATTTATTTAACACAGGTATCCTACGTGTCTACATTTCTTCGTGCTGCTCAGGACATCGGCATTCTTAGATGACTAGTTCTCATGGCGATATTTTTTTCATCCACAATACTCAAACTCAAACCTTACTTATAGATGATCAAACTATTTGTATCACTACCTCTCGATAAGCATATGAGAATTGAATGAGAGAGATGGCAGTAAGAAGTTATATATGACTTACTGAATACACTTTCTTTATTAACTAGCATCAACACACATATTGGAATATCAATAAGGATACATTTCTCTGTTGTGTCACCAAAGGCATGAATCATGAATGGTGTGCTGTTCGTTGTTATATTAATAATAAGTTGGCACTATACATAGTCAAAAGACTACAAAATGTTTTGTCTGTATTCTGTATACTGTTAAAGTCTGTACTCTGATTCTGAATCTATCGAAAACGTTTGTGTGGGATTAGGGGAGTTGGAGTTTTTAAATTTTATAACTTAAATAAAGGGTTAATGGTTCAATAGGTCCCTGAAGTTGTATCAAAATCGATGTTTGGTCCCTCCCCATAAAAATGACGTTTAGTGGCGGTTTTTTTACAATTACTGGCTGTTTTTGACCGCCACTAAACGTCATTTTTCTGAGGAGGGACCAAACACAAATTTTGGTACAACTTTAGGGACATGTTGAACCATTAACTCTTAAATAAAAATAATAAAATGAAAACTTATCATTTATCCTTTCAACAATTCATTATTTATTTTTTATTATTTTGATAATCTTTAAATTCAAATAATAAATCAAAAGATTTTTACAAGGCCATTATAATTGAAAAGGTTTAAGTAAGGTCCTATACTCTAAGCGTGGGTTCTCAAGTTTAATGATTTATAAGCAATGGAAAAATGCTTGGTGTATGTCGAAGTGTGATTTTGAAATGATTTTTACAATTGAGACTTATTAAAAATACTAAGTTATCCGTTGACAACTTGAAAAATTTGGATCTCCATGAAGCAAGACTTGAAATTGTGTAAGAAATTCAACACCATGATAATGTTGAGGTTTAGAAGAACTAAGAATTAGCAGAAGTGCTGAACAAAAACCAAAGAAAAATTGAAATAAAGTGCAATTTGATTGAAAAATGAAAGTTGAAAAAGGGTGAAAAGAAACCTTTTACATGAATGTTGTGTAATCGTGTGCCGTACAAGGTAGACACATGCTTCTAAAGTTTGAGTATCATATGTTCAACCTTTTTTTTTTCCAGTATAACAAGGTCCTATATAGTATTTACATAATAATTGCAAATCTAATCTTAAGAAAAAAAATGAAATCGCCCAATCTAAGTCGTTCATTCAGCATAACTATGAAGTTATGATCTCGTGTCTTCGAAGTCTCTAACCCATATTGAATTACTCTACACATCGTCACATCTCACAGTTGCTAAGAACGTGGGTACGTGGTCCTTGGTGCATGTAACTCCTAAAATGTGGGGTCGTGCCTCGTGATCGTGGTATCATGCTTTGGGACCGGCTCCGACTTTGAACTTTTTGCTTGTTCTTCGAAACCAAACTTTTCGTCTTAGCATGTTTCTCTTTTAAACTTCTACCTCAAACGCCACTTCTCATGTTGGCTAAGATTCCTTGAGACTTGAGCAAAATGTTGCATAAGCGTGGATTTTGCTTATCCATTCGACCATGCCCTTCTCGAATTGTCTATATCTCGGATACACCTTGTCTCACCCTTAATGCTTTCCGAAGCTCCACAATGGTTTGGCATAACTTAGCCAAATTAGGCATTCATCTTGGTCAAGGTTTTGTATTATATACTGTGCCTTCGGACCCACATTTCATCTTAACCGAAATGGAATGTTGGTATTCTTTTCTCTAAATTTCCGGGTTTGAATGTCATCATTGATTCTTCTTATAACTTAACTCCAAAATAGCCATTCTATCTTTTTATTTTCTCGATGATAGGCTTTTCCTTATACTTACTCGAATTTGAAATTTTGATATTAACAATTAGCAAAAGTGGATGTTCTATTAAAACATTTAAAATTATGTTAAGGTTATTTGAAAGTGATTAAACTTATAAAGAAATATAGAGTAATTTAACCATAATTAATCTTACTCTTTCAATTACTTCAGACTCCTCAACCCTACCATTCTATGTGTTTCAAATTTATATATATCAGCATTTTGCTATAAAAAAAATAGCCATGGTCCATGACAATAACGGCAGTAGTGGATCAAGATTTATTCAGGAAAAATGCTGCCAATACAATGTTTTGGACACATCATTAACACATTCATCAAGATTGATCTTTAAAAAGTAACACACTTTTAGTTACAAATTCAAGAGTTAACCCCACAAGAATGTAAATATTCTTGTTTCAAACATGATTATCTAAGTAGACGCTACATATGGTCATACCAAAAAAATTCAAGCTAACAAGACCAAACTTCCATTTCAAACCAGAAATAACTATGACATGGTTAACATTAATTGGGGAGGAGTATCTAAAACACAACTCCTCAACAATCACACACGAACACTCAAGATTATACTAATTCCTTAATCACTTCCATAGTAATTATATTCACAAACACACACATACATTTTTTCTTTGCAGAATTCAGTGGATTAGCAATGATCCATGTCACTGGTTGACATGGACTGAGGAAAGCCTTCCAGCAAGCAAAACACAGGGGGAATGGTTAGTGTCTCTGAATTTCCATAAGCATTCCAACAGAAAGGATCAAGCACCATGTCTCCTTGTGCAGGAAGAAGCTCAATATCTGAAAGGGTCAAGTTGGTGCAGGGGACAGAGTCACTGCAAGCAAAATGCATAGGAGGGTGCCTTATATCATAAGTTCCCTTTATGTTTGTGTAAACTATATCTGACACAAACACTGCAGAGGTCTTGTTGGTGCACTCCTTGCTAAGGCAATAGAATTGGTCAATTATTATGGGGTTCTTCACACTATCCATGTGAATGTTGCTGAATGTCACTTTTGATACTGATCCTGATCCACCTTGCCATGTCTTGATTCTGACCCCATTATCTGACAATCTTATAACTGAGTCCCTCACTGTAATGTTTGAAACACAGGCTCTAGAGTTGTGATTTCCCAGACTACCAATGCTGAAAAAGTTTGATAAAATAGAGAAAATGCATGGAATTAGTTAATCATAAGATCAAGAAAAGACCCTATTGGTGAGAGTTCTCTTGAAATTAAATAAAAAGTTACCTTATCCCATGACCTGGTCCGCATGTCATGTTCTTTATATCAACATCATAGCAACCAGATCCAATGGACACACAGTCATCACCTATAGAAGGATATAATTCATAAAACATGTTATGTTATTATGTTAATGCCTTTTGATCCAAAATTAGATGAAGAGAACTAGGGGAATATTGTTGACTAACCATTAGAAATGACAGAATTGTATATCTTTACGTCATTGGTATTCTCTATGTGGATTCCATCAGTGTTGGGGCTTAGTGCTGGAGCTGTTATGAAGATTGATTCCACATGGACACTTTGGCAGCCATCAAATCTGAAATGGAACTGGGGGCTGTTTTTTATCTTAAGTCCTTGTACAGTCAAGTTGGAACTCAAGAAAAACCTTATGGCCTGCAACATGTAATTTATGTTCGGATCAACTTCGTTTCCTCATAATCAATTCTGATACACTGACAGACGCTACTCACAGAAGCTTATTCCCATTATTGATTTTGACTTTAGTACAATTGCAGAAGGATTTCCAAACATGGACGTAATTATGTTCAACCATAATGTAGTTATATAAACAGAAGATGCATACATAAGAAAGGTTTTGATTTGAGAACTTACAATTGGGCTGTCACAAGGTCCTGGGGCTGTTGTCCCATTAGGTCCCTGTGGAATTTATTGTAGGGATCAGCTAAAGTTTGAAACATCAAAATTGAAAAAAAAAATTTCATTAATAATTTGAAATCATGAATACCTTGTGAGGTTTACAGGGAAGGTCCCACCATTTTTGTCCTCTCCCATCAATTAAACCACTTCCTTCCAGTGACATCCCATTGATTCTGTAAAAGACCAGCCATTGACGCTTGCTATTGTTCTTTGGCCAAGCTTCAGGTCCATCAGGTGGCATAAGAGTGCCATCAACCTTCTCCATGTGAAAAACTCAAATAGTGAGCTTTTAATCTTAAGTCTTAAGAGAACCGACACCACATCTTTACCGAAAACAATATGCTTCGTACTCACATTTAAAAGAAGAGTCACATTTTATATATTGTCTAGGACTCATTCTTAAACAACGTGGGACTCCGGACTCACACTTAAAAGCCAACAAGAAGACTTAAAAAGTTTAGAGTTAAGTGCATTACCTTCAATACTAAGCCACCTAGACAAGGACCTGTGAAGATAGTAGATTGAATAACGAAGGAGAATCCGCGAGGAACGAGGACAGTGTTCACTGCTGATTCACTTTGGCAGGCACTGTCCCATGCCATCTTGAAAGATTCAGTGTCATCAGTTATTCCATCACCAATGGCCCCAAATGTTCGCACATTGAACAAGTTATCTTCATTTTGGGAGTCTTCATCACCAGAGGGGCTAGGACTAGGAGCATCATCAACATAGCTAGAAGAAGGTGAAGGGAGTGAAGCAGGTGGTAGTGAAATTCCTGATGATTTTTGAGAATGTTGGTGCTGGTGGTGTTTTGTATGGAAATGGTGTCTTGCTTGTGTGGAAAGAAATAAGGTAAGAAAGTATATGGAGAGTGATAGGGTTAAAATAGGAGAATGCCTCATTCTGAGTATTTTTCTAGAAGTGGAGATTAAAAAAGAATTAAGAAGGTAAAAACAGAAAAAATGGGAGAGTTAACACCAATGAGATGAGAGAAATAAAGGCTCAAATTATGGTGCCCTGAGTTTAGGGAAGTTAAAAGAAAGCAATGGTTGTAATTTCTTGGTGCAAGTGACCACTATGAGCACTAGAACACAAGTTGCAACAAGTTGAGCTAGTTTGAGCACTGGGACTTGGAGTACATGCAGAATCAGAAAGGATGAGTTACTATATATAATAAGAAGCCATAGTGGAGAATCTGGTAAGTTTCATTAGCCCATTACCAAATTTTTTAATGTCTTTAGAAGTGGGAACCGACAAATACCTCATAGGCATTGGCCTTCCTTTTGAGGTTGTGGAGTCTGCCTTTAACAATTCTGAAAAGGGCAAAAAGGAATAACAAGATGACAGGCTCATTAGTCTACAAGCCTTTCATGTTCTTCCCATAACTATATAAGAGAATAATATACATGCGCTTAATTACACAGCCGACCAATCAGATTTTAAAATTGTGTCGCATCAGCTAATTAAATTAAAATAAAAAGAAATTATCTCACTTCTTTAAAATCTCATAGATTGAAAGTGTAAAAGTATCGGTGCATATAAATTATTTTCATAAATGAAAGGTGGAAAAGGTTTTAGTATTAACTATATGAAAAGAGTTTTGATAAGCAAACATCCCCTTCTTGAGACACTCAACGACATACGTAATTTATGATGGTTACTGACGGTCATAAATTACAGGTGTGTATAGATCATTTTCCAATATGAGAATTATTTATGATGTTACTCAAGCACTAAATTCTCAATGAATAGTTGGAACCGACTGACAGGAGTGGCATAAATCCCTGCAAAGAGAGGTTATGTTTTAATTTCCCCGGACACCTTAATGCATAACACCAATGTATGTAGGATGCATATGGTACAGTTAAAAAAGAAGTATATGCCCATCTCTTTGTAGGGTAATAACATATATGTACATATATTATATACTGTTATCTCCAAACTCCTGTGGTCAAGATTGACACCAAACTTACTCTTAGAATTAGCGTTAGAGTGAATATGTAGATCATTTAATTTTTTCTCTATGGTCCTTAAGTAGGCTTAGAGTTGAACCTGGTTGTAACCAAAAAATGAGTTGTACTTGGAGTTGCTAGTTGTTTTGTTTTTATTAGATCATTAAGTGGCGTTATAATTGGTTAATTAGTTAATGTGAGGGTTACAGTTTGCTAGTTAATTGGTGATTACGACTCCCCTAGCTCATGGCTTTCCGCTCCCATAGTTCGGTGCGTATATAACCCTTCAAATTCTAAGCATTATTGTTGCTTAGTGGACTTATGAGTTATCGACCCCTCTTTGAGGTCGGCCGAGCTATTGCTAAATAGCTCGATACGTGTACATATGCTCATCAATATTAATATTTGTAGGGTGAACTTAATTACTAAGTAACATGGTTCATATTGGGCTCACAAATATTCTCTAGTTTACTCAATTCAATCACAACTCAATCTTCCATGTGGATGTATTTTGTTCACGATGTTCTCATGCACCCAGTTGTTTGTTTATTTTCATGTTGAAAATGAACACTTTGATTAATTTATCATTTGTGCGCGGAAGGTATTTTAACATGAAGCATTATCCTAAAAGTAATGACAACTTGCATGAACTCAATTTCCGTTTTAAAAAACAGATGAATTGCAGTCTTTAATTTAGCGGCTTTGTCTGCAAATTAATTAAAAATAATTGATTTGGAATTTTAAACAATATTATCATAAATCTTTAACCGTCCATCCACCATTCCACTCTGAAGTTGAGAATTCACGCCTCTTGCTTTGCTTCCACTCACAGTCACACACAGCACTTGAGCCTCCCTATCTATCTACTATACCTTTCTGTCGCCGCCCAACTCCATTCCACTATTTCTGGTCAGGGCTAATTGTTTCGTTTCTTATGGAAATTTTATAGTATTTTTGTCTGACTTGGTTTCTGTTCTTGTCCAAGGATTGGGTGTTGGTGAAGGTTCAGTTTTATCATGGTTGATGTGGACATATATAGAACACTTACATTACACTGGTCACTAAAGATTAATTCTTCATGGGTAGGGCAAGTTTGTTTTTCTATTAGGAAATGAATCATTCACACGCTCCATTTAATAGAGAGAGATAAGAATAGAAGAAAAAGAATTGAGAAATATGAATATAATATGTGATGTGATAAAAAAAATGAGAGAAATAGAAAAATAGAGTACACGAAAATGAGATCATAGAAAATATGTTGTGTGATCGTATCATTATTGTTTTATATTGGAGTAATAATGGTTAAAGCCTTAAAAGTAAAAGGACTAGGGTATCATGCTTGTATATAGCTGCTATTGTTATGTAGAATGGCATTCAAATGAGGTCAATGAGAGGATTGTATGTGGTTCCTGATTTATGAGGGAACCTGCACCAAAGGCCTATTAGAGGTCCGACCCAGTTTCACTTGTGTGACTCCTTAAGCTCACATGTGTAACCTACTGCCTACCTTTTGTCTTTAATTTTAAATTCAATAAGTAGTTGTTTGTTAAAAGAAGTTTATAGGGACTAGCCTGATGAGAATTAACCAAATAATCAACCAAGTTGATTTTCTAATCAAATGATTAAGTGAGAAATGGACTATGTTCTTTGATGCAGACTCCTAAGGCGTTTCAAAGAACTCTTAATTTGTAGCAATTGAGAATTGGATCAAATGTGGTTTTATAATGGGTAAAGTAAAGGTAAAATGAATAGATAAAGGAAATAAAATGAATAAATGCCGGAACTTTAAAAGAAATAAAGGAAAGTAAATGCCGAACAAGTAAGAAAAATGATATGATATAAGAAATTTGTAATTTGATTGATAGGTTTTGATTGTGTTGTGTTATTATACTAATTACACAACCCTCTATTTATAGGGTCTTATCATAGTTGATACAACTGTTAGGGATATGGCACGATCTAACAACGTCTATTAAGCACATTCCTATCTAAATCGTAGTCTTTCTGTCATTTTCTTATCATGAATTGAACTTGCGATGGGGAGGACACTGAGAGCTGGTTTTTGACAGGGTGAATTTC
Organism: Acmispon strigosus; assembly: GCA_030819835.1. Lineage (NCBI taxonomy): Eukaryota > Viridiplantae > Streptophyta > Magnoliopsida > Fabales > Fabaceae > Acmispon > Acmispon strigosus. The sequence goes on along the minus strand of JAUAMA010000003.1, from coordinate 65,522,641 downwards.
TCCTATGGTGGCTGCTCGAGCTAGCTAATGCTGCTTCTACGAGTTTTGTTGCTAATGTTGAGGATCTGTATCAGATTGTATACTGTGATCCTCCCCCTTTTCTCATTTTCCCCTTTCTATTAGCTTTCCTTTCTTTTTATATATGGGTTCTAGCACCCTTTGTGCTATCATATTTATATACATCTTTGACTTTAAAAAAAAATTCTTAACCTAATCAAATGAAGACTTAATCTTCTAGGCTTGGCCCAACGTTTCAACGATAACCCTTACATCTTAGAAAGTGGATCAATTTCCGATTTACAGTGAAAAAAGCTTAGGAAACACATGAATATTGTAATTATAATATTTATCCCAAGTTTCACATGTCATTTGCCTCAAAATAAACTCATGCAAAGCTGTTCCAATCGGCTCTTACTTGAACAACTATCTCTTGAAACGACTAGCGACCACTTGAATTTGTCTAGCCCGACTTCAATTCGGCTTGCTGAACTTCAGTTGTATTAGCTTTTAACTGCTATTTTTTGGTGCCAAAAGTAGCATGAGTCTCAGAATTTTAGTTATGCCTAACCTCTTCTGCACCGATACGCGAAAATCTGGCCGTGTCCGTGTCGGACACGCCGCCGACACGCGACACGCGTGCGACACGCGTTCGACACGCACCGGACACGCCAGAAAACGTGTCAGCCAAAAAAACCTTTTTGTTCACTGTCGACAAGGTGTCGACACAGCACCAACACGGTGTGGACACGGCAAAAGGGAAAACAGACACGACAGTGCTAATTTATCACTTGATGAACCGGAGCTCGAGGCCGTGGTTTTCAAAGATGATGATGAATTGATAAATTGAATTCATCTCTTTTTGAATTCATGTTTGTTAGTTTGTGGCTTCTCTTTTTTAATTTATGTTTATAGCTTCTCCTTGATAAAATGGTGATATTTGACTTTAATTTTATGAACATAATTTTCTGATATATTTTTTATTTTTGTATATATTTTTATTTTTTTAATATATATATATATATATATATATATAATATATATATATATTCCGTGTCCCCGTATCCTACTTTTGGACGGTTGCCGTGTCACGGTGTCCGTGTCTGTATCCGTGTCCGACACCGTGTCCGTGTCTCATAGTGCCTAACTCTATCTTAAAAACAAGCTTAATGGTATGGTTTGCTAACTCTATTATTTATAAGGACTTATTTAACCATATTTCTAATCAATGTGAAACCTTAACACACCCTACTGGCCAATTTGGACACCTTCATCTTAATTTACTCCCTTTCAGAAGATATGCCATAAATTTGAAATATCGACCGATAACTCTACCATTGAAAGAGACAATTTTAAGGTAAGACAATGCCAAAAAATGATACAAGACAATAAATAATGTTACAAATCAAAATTTCTCATCATTAAGGTTATGCAAAGAAAGCTTTAAAACATCTCCTGGATCACATTGTGATAGTGATCAAGTATGACATCACTTTTAATATACAAAGTTTCAAATAAACAAATCAATTAAACCCTTAAGAGAAATCAACCTTATGCTTCTTCTCAAGAGCTTTCTAAGGCAACGAGAAAAATAACTAATTGGAAGAGTGATGGAGGGAAGGGAACAAACAAGTTAACAGGAAAAACTATGAACAACTTGACAAACTAGATACACTTCTACAGGCAGGGAGTAGATAATATTTACACAAGAATACTCCGCTAAGAACCAAACAAGGCACACTGCTTTCTTGCATGAGATGGAATCAGCTTCACCAGCATTTCAGCAGGTACTCCCCTGAGCTCTGTCATATCACCAGCATTACACGAGGAATTCAATACGAGGACATAATAACATAATACTCAGACCAAAATTAGTTCTTACCATTGGCTTTGAAGTTAAAAAGTGGAGGAAGGAGGCGTCCATTTGGTAAACGGGTATTTGGATCACGCAGTTCATCAAAGAATGGATGGATTAGGGCCTCCAGCTACATTGCACAAGGCACAGAACAATATAATTTAATATATAATTTTCATTTGGAGACAATTATAGAAATAGTATGGGTGAAAATTCAGTAAGGATAGTGAAGGAATTGTCAAGGCCATACTACATTCGCATTAGATACATATTCTGCAGGCATGTCCAGAAAAAAACTAGAAGATTTTTTTTTAAAATTAAGGACAAAAAGGAGGAAAATTATAGACAAAAATTCGAAATCACATGTAATTTGTAATAAGACAGACTAAGAAATTCATCATATATCATTGAAAGATTATACTATTAGCAGCAGCCACAAAATGATCATGAACAAAACTTTACAGTATTAAGGTATTCAACAAGATGTAAATTGTCTTTAAAGCTCCCACACATCTTGATAAAATTAGATACTCACAGCTGTGCATCGAAGATTTGGAGAATATTGCAGTAATCTTGAGACGAGATCCACAGCTTCAGGTGGCATACGCTTGTGAAAGATCTGATGATGAAGGTTCATATGTAAATATGAATATCACTATGAAATAATAAGCATAAATGGACAGGAAAAAATAACATTGCACTACCTTGTGCCATGGGTGGGCCTTGATTTGTGGGAATTTGAACTCAGTGTAATTTGGATTCATACACTTTATTTCCTCCCTTGTTGGGGTACCTAAAACCTGCACTTGAACCCGTAAATCTTCAGAACTAATGAAAGATAACATGACACTGAACAAGGCTAAAAGAAATAATAAAACAAGGGGACTATTATTATGGATAACTACAAGTTAATTACAAGCAAAAACAATCACTATAAAATTATTCAAAGCAAGAACCATCCATCATGCAAAGACAGAGAACAGCAGATAACAGAATTCCTGGGTTTTACAGAGTAGTTTAGAACTTGTGTTACCTTGATAATTTCAACAAGCTGATCTACTCCACTCTCACCGGGAAAGAGAGGCTGACAAGAATAGGAATTCATTCTCAGTTTCTGTGCACACATGAATTCTAAATATACCATAACCTAACAAAATTAACAGCTAGATACCTGGCCAAGCAAAAGTTCTCCAAGTACACAACCAGCTGACCAAATGTCAATGGCTGTGGTATACTCAGTTGCACCAAATATAAGCTCAGGAGCTCTATAGTACCTAGAACAGATGTAAGATATGTTTGGTTCGCCTTTGACCTGTCAAATAAGTGCAAAATATATTCAGGATAATATAAAAAACAGATAATGATTTCCATTTCCAGGTTGAGAATAAACATACCAATACTTTGGCACTACCAAAGTCACAAATCTTCAGCTGGTGGGTGTGAGGATTGACCTGTTAACAGAAAACATCCAAAAGAGATATGCATGAACTACTCAATCAGATGAGATAGTAAATTACTTACAAAAGAAAGAAAAATACAGACAAGCAAACTAGAACTAATCTATACATTGATTTAAGATTTTAAGTTGCACAAATCAATCTACACAAAAAGAGGACATTAAAGAAACAGGTTTCCGTGTGAACATACCAGTAAATTTTGAGGTTTTATGTCCCTGTGAGTCACTCCAATACAGTTGTGAATATAAGCTAGTGCTCTACATATCTACAACATAAGAAAAAGAAGGAATGAAAACCAACAAAGTGGTTTCCCACAGAGGCTTACATAATATCTATTTAAACAGGAAAAGAAAGATAAAAGTAGATAAGGTACATAGAAATATACCTGATAAGAATAAAGCTTTACATAAATCAATGGCATCCTTTGATTCATTTTGTTGTAGTGTCTGATCACTCGGTGGACAGTCTCAGGAACATACTCAAGTACCAAGTTAAGATAAAGCTCATCTTTTTCAGTTGTTGAAAAGAAACAATGTTTCAAAGTTACAACATTGGGATGGTCCATAAGGCGCATGGTTTGCAATTCCCGGTTCTTGTACCTCTTGTCTTGAAGAACCTTCTTTATAGCCACAGTTTCACCTGTTTCCAAGCACTTTGCCTGCACAATAAGGGTAAAAGATGAAATATATATCAGTTTTACTGAAAAAAAATCGTTACTATCAAATTAAAAGCTGCATAGTAAAGAATATATAAGGGAGTAAGGGACTAACCTGGAAAACTACACCAAATGATCCATGTCCAACAATACGCTCAGCCATGTAGCTTATTGTCTACAATCACAAATACATCGCAACATAATAAGTAACCATGCAAATATGAACAGACAAATTGATTATTCACGTAGCAGATAAGATATCCAAATCAGACCTGCTTTGGCTGGCCATTTTTACCACCAATTGTGGTGACAATTACATGTCCTGTTTCAGCCCCATTTCCATCTACCACAGTTTCTTCCATTTCCTGCATTTTGTTTCACAAATTTCGACATAAGTAAACTAAATATTCACCACGAAATTGCTCAAGGGAGTGATGCCAATAGAAACGCAAACAGAAGAAGATAAAATAGACGTTTATCTTTGTTTACCCTGTCATCCCTAATTTTCATGCCATTCAACTCATCAGGCAACCTCTCAACAGCACCTGAACTTGCATTAACATCTCTTAATCCAGGAGCAGGTGCTACACTCGCAGTTGCCATCACCTCAGGCAAATAATATCAGGAAGATTACGTCGCAGCTTCAATTCAACAAAATCAAAGAATGGATGAGCTAGCTTTTCCAGAGGAAAACAGAACTCCCAAGAGCAAACTAGATTGATATCAAAACCTGCACATACCAAAACCAAAATTGTCAATAAAAATACCAAAATGGAGATAAAGCCAGGCACAGAAACACCACAATTGAAAAGCAATAGAATAAAAGTTATTTGAAAAACGAAAATAAAATAACTTTTCTTCATTTAGGAGGAGGGATTATCCGAGACCACATCACCATACAATGTTTTCTGACATTCTCAGCACCAAAAACAGACAAAAATGTATGGAAATGTTTCTACGATTGATTCTAAAGCCAGAATCAGGGGAGAAGCTATAGTGAGTAGATTCTATGTTTCTAAATTGATTCTGAGAATAAAAAAAAAAAAACTTATCAACGAAGCACGCTACTACCTAATCAATTTCTAGTGTGTAATACGCAAAGTTGAGAATTTCTCAACGCACCTTCTAGGTTAACAGAAAATTTTTGCGCAATTGTAGAAATATTGATGACATAATAAAGAAAGAGAATAAGGGGAGGGTGATTTAAGAAGAGAACTCACGATGACGATGATGATTCAGAGAAAACTGTGTGATGTGAGGGTGTGGATTCGGGAACAAGAGAAGAGACAAAGGAAGAAGTGAAAACGGAGGAGATAGAAGAGGAGGAAGAAGAAGATCCGACAAATGCAATGGAAATCATTGACGATGTTATTGTTTTGAGGTGTCCCACTCTCTTCTTTACCACACAGTCAAACAACAACAACACAACACAACAACCATGTCTTTTTTTTATTTTTTCCAATGTCCCACTCTTGCTTTTATTTTCCCTCTGCCTTTTCTTTTTTCTCTTTTGACCGTTCAATCAAACTTGAATTCAATGTTGTCTTTACTTTATTGAAAAATCATATTGTTTTATTTTTTTATTTAATGATTTTTACGATTTCGAGTCAGGTAGAATCGTTATGGCTTATGGGTGACAAAGCTTTCCTTACCAAGTACCGAAACTCGAAGTCGAAACATTTGCTTATACAAGAATAACTTCATACTAGAACAATCTCGTACTGATTAATTTACGTAATGTATTGTTCTAATTTATTCTTGAGTAATATACTTCTGTCTTTATTTTTAAATTATTGTTGAAATGACTTTTATCAAACAACTTTTTTTTACATGAGGAAAACTATCAAACCATTCTCTTTAATATTTCATTAACAATACATAAAATCCAAAAATTACTTATTAATTTAAGTCTAACTACTTTGCAAGCACTACCATGTATGACTTTTTAATTAAATTTTATCATATTTAAATTATTATTTATTACATAATTATTTTTCATACGTATTTAAATGTTATAAATTTACCACCAAGCGCGCATATTAACTAGCATGGGTTGTCCTAGTTTAAACAGAAGTATCCGATTCTAGTTTATGTGGATCCAGCTGCAAAAACAATTAAATACACCAAAAACTAAAAGTTATAAATTTAAATTTTATTCTATTTGTCTATATTTAAAAAAAAATGCAGAAAAAATTTAATTTTTGGATGTAGTTTGTATTTTATGTAAACCACCACCTATAAATTTTTTATCTCACATTTGTTTATAGAGTGTACCCTCCTAACCAAACAACACCTAGGTTTGATCAACCTTAACCACCGATGCTCAAACTCATGTGTTCCAAGGATTAGAAATTTGGAAGGTTGTGTATCCTCCTAAATAAGTAACACCTCGATGAGATCATGCTTCATTTTCCGGTAAAACACTCCCTGTATACTGATCATATCTCGATCAAATGCATAACTACTTGAGGTATATTTGGTCCACCATCTCCCAACTGTGATGAGATTTATCTCGCGTGTAGTCTTGCGATGACTAAACAATTATGTCAATTATTCATATTGATTAAGGTCGTTTGGTCCACTCGTCAAGTGACTTTCATGATAGATGGATCACCTGAACTTAGTCAAGTCAATCGAAAAAGTCAATTAAGCCATGGAAGAGTATACTCATTAATGAATACAAAATCCTTCTTACATTTTCTAGGGTTTTCTTGGCAATCTTGAACTATTATATTGGTTAGAGGCAGACATTATGTAAAAAATGAGAAAGAGATAAAGATCTTGACACAAGTGATGATTAAGGGGAAGAATATAAACATCGCATAACATTTTAATAAAACAATAAACCTATAAACAAAGGTGGCTCAGTTTGACCTAGTTACCCCTTATGTAATTTGATACCACCTGGCACCTCCAAAGACTGAAAAAAAATTCAAAGCTTAATTCAAATCAATTTTGAACGCCGGCCATTGTTCAAGCCTCCACGCGATTACAGGTCTTGCTTGTTCAATATCCCCTTTTGCCTTGCTTTGCTTTCTTCCATTCTTTGACTATATAAGTTATAAGTTATACCATTCACTATTTCAATAAGTAGAAGATACTTAAAAAAAATTTGTGAACTAAATAATTTAGATTCTTTAGATATTTGAAGCTATATGTCGCTTATTATCTTACATTCCAGGTCACCACTACATTATGATTTGATTCGATAATTGTTGTGTTAGCTAATATAATAAGTTGTGGTGTCCAAGGTACAATGTCCCATTCCTTCTACGATTCAGGGAACAAAGCTAGCTAATTTTCGAATCAATCATTAAATGGTCGATTGCATTGGTACATTCCTCCTACTCTGAGGATTTGGATAATCCTAAACTGTGTGAACATTGAATTTAATTATTTCTTATTCATCTTTTCGACGCAACTGGAAGTAGGGATATATATATGGCTAACATATTCTTTACCCCACCAGTTTGGTATGACTTTAATTTGCTTAATGAATTTGGATCAACTTTGCACTTGGACCTACATGGATGATCATTATCTGTGACTTCGCTTTTCTGGCGATGTAGTTGCTTTTTTAAGCCATGAACAATAATATTAAATTTAATGCTGGTGCTGCGTGACACTTATAGTTTTGCGGTGTTATTGAGTGACCATTTACTTGGAAAATCATTTATGTTTTAAGGATCAGAATCCTCTAAATTATAAAAAAAAAAATTGCTCATTTCAAGTTCAATTATAAAATCTACTTTATGTATTTAAACTTTAATCATTGTGCTTTCCAATCTTCATAGTTCATTATTTTTCTTTTTTTTGTTGATATTGATGTCTTCATCAAAACTTAGCTAAAGTTAAAGAGAGACTCTTCTTCATGCATGTAAATTTATATTTAAAATTTAAAATGAAGACATATAATTTAATGCATGTGTGCGACTCTTTTTTACCGTAATTTAATCCTTAAATTATATAAATAATTCAAATTAACATTAAACTATAAATTAAATTCATGCAACTTTGTTTTTATGTTATAGTTGTTAAATCTATTATTTGTAAAAAATAATTTATGTAATGATCCAAGAGAATTATTAAATAGTAGATAATTAAGAATACGATAAATATAATAAATGTAATTGCATTATTAGTGATGCCTGTTAAAGATTAGGAAAACTTCTTGAGAATACTCGGTAAGGAGGAGACCTTAAGAATACTTGTAAAATTAGAAGTACTGCTAATACTTGCCTCAGTTTGAGTGAAAATATTGGTTGAAGACCAAATACTAGACGTAGCTTGGGTTAGAGTGAACTAAGGTAAAATCTTTGTGTTTTTTTCTTTTGTACAAAAGAGCTTAAAGAAAAAGAAAAAAAAGACTACAACACTAGCGCCTCAAAAAACAACATGCCACGGTCATCCAATGAAGGTAAAACGGCTAACGGAGGTGGCTCAAAAAACCTCAAACTATGGGAGTCTCTAGCTCCATCCTTTGCTAGGAGGTCCACCACCGCATTCCCTTCTCAAAGAGTATGCTTCACTAAAACTCGTCAACCCTCTCGAAGAAGATCACGAATCAATCTAATAATCGAAGCATGGACATAAAATTGATACTCCCCCTTCTGAAGGAGGGAAAGAACCACCATGGAGTGAGAGAAAACAACAATTTGCCGAAAACCAACCTCCCAACAACTGTGCAACCTATAGAGAACGACCAGAAGCTCAGTGCGCCTTCAGAATTTAAGAGACCCCAATAAAGCTAGAAAAGCCAAAGATCCATCTACCAGTAGCATCCCTAAGAACACCCGCATCCCTAAGTCACTGCTTAGTCCAAAATGGAGAACTCTGTGTTATGCAATAATGCCAGCAAATTAGTTTATGTTTACACACATGTACTTGGACTCAAGCTATAACATAACGTACATTTCCTTTTGCTTTCAACAATCATTTAGATACTATGATGAAACTCTATCTGTGTCGGATCCAAAGCGTAAACATTGGTGGTGGCTGGAGTTTGGAATCAGGGCTGTTACTGTTAGTTGGCTATTGACCAGCTTAATTGTTTAGTCACTTGAGAAGCCAAGCAAGCATGGTACGATTTGGAGGAGAAATTGTGAATTCTCGTTCAAGGGGCTACCACACTGGCACCCAAATGGGCAATGGCCATTTTGCTATAGAAAGCTTTAGAAAAGCAGACTATTTTAGAAACCTGGAAGTGGTTCCACACCCGTTGGCTCACATTAAACTACCATTTTTCTAACCTTAAACCTGGGCAATGGCCAATGATTAGTAGCACTTACGTACATCTTTCTAACCTTTCAACAACACACAACGTGATTGACCAAGTACAACAGAATTAAACACATACTACTAGTGTATAGGCATTTTGTCATACAACTAGAGTGCAATTGAAATGGAGTTAAACTACGAAGTAAAACTATACAGGGGCTGATAGTGATGGTACTCTTACAAAATCAAATCACGCATGAAACATGCTCATATTACAGTCTGCTGCAAAACAAAAAATTTGAGAAGAGAAGTGAATTACCTAAAGAGCGAGATACGGAGTTGCTTCGGTTGCTAAACCCAAAACCTTCGACAAAAAATCGAGCACAATCGCAAGGTGAGTTGCGGACCAAGTTGGCACATTGGGCTTACAAAATAGAACCTGGACCGGTCCAGTTATCTATTATTTATTATTCGGTACAAATCGGTCCAGTTAGCTATTACTTTAATTCGACAAAAAAATCTATTACTTTACTAAAAAGGAATTTCTATAGTTTTTTTTTCTTTGATAGATACGAGTAGGGCTGGCCGGAAAATTGAAAACCGAACCGAAACCGGCCGAACCGGTAATTTTTTTGCATTCTGGGCCGGTTCGGTTCATCCACGGTCCGGCCGGTTCAAAAATCCGGTTTATAATGGGTCTGGCCGGTCGGTTCCGGTTCAGTAGCAAAACCACCCGAACCGACCGAACCAGAGAAGTGTTGCTAAGTGTTTTAATTTGGGTCGGCCCAGGAACATGAAGGAACCCACGAATGCAGCATCAGCCAAGACCCATTTCAATCTCTCATTCTCTCCTCTTCAACCTGAGCAGAAACCCTAGCGTCGCTGCACCTCCATGAACCCACAAGCGCTGCGCCGATAGCATCGAAGCCTCCTCCGGAAATGAACTCTGTTCGACCCTCCCTCACTTGCCTAGCCCTTACCCTTACATAGAATCGCGCCGACGAAGCTTCAAGGTGTTGGTTTTGAATCGCGCCGTCATCGTTCAGCCCATCGAATGCTGTGTCGTTGAGCCACCATCCTCGCGAAGGCCGTGTCGTTGAGCCACCGTCGTCGCGAAGGCTGCCTCGTTCAGCCGCCGTCGTTCAGGAAAGGGTTAACAATCGCGACTGTCTCCAAACTTCAGTGGTGAGTCACTGTTGACACCTATTTTTGTCCGGGCCCAAATTTTGAATAAAAATAGAAAAAAGTAGAGAAAAAAACAAAAAAAATATGTTGTCTTCATCTTTGTTTTAGAAATGATAAAAAATCATAAAATACAAAAAAAACCAAAAAAATGAAAGAAAAGAAAAAAAAGAAGAAGAAGAAGAAAGAAGCCAAATAAAGCAGAAAAAGAAAAGAAAAGAAAAAAAGAGAAGAAAGAAGCCCAAAGAAGAAAGAAAAAAAAAAAAAAAAAAAAGAAAAGAAGAAGAGGAACGAAGCCAAAAAAAAAAAGGGAAAAGAAGAAAAAAAAAAAAGAAAACGGGCCAAGTGGCCCGTGCAAGAAGAAAAAGAAACAGAAACAAAAAAAGGGGGAAAAAGAAGCAGAAACAAAAAAAGAAGGAAGAAGCAGAAACAAAAAAGAGAGAGGGAAGACAAAAAGAAAGTGCAGAAAAACCCTAACCCTAATTTCTCCCCTATTTAACCCCTCCACCTCGAAAACCACAGAGAATTTTTCTGCCTCTACACACTATTCATTCCTCACTAACCTCTCAGCCCCCAACCCTAATTCCCCTCTCTCCCAACAACACAGCCGTCCTCTCCTCCCTCAGCAGCCGCCACCTTCCTCTCTCCCCTCTCCCTCTCGTTCCCTAAAGACAAAACCTAACTCCCTCTCCTCTCACACAGCCGCCGCCGTCCTTCTCCATTCCTCCTCCTTCCTTCTCCCGCCACCGTCCTTCCTTTCCCATCTCTCTCTGAAACCGCCACCAACACACGAGCAACCGCCGCCTACTTCCTCTCGATCCCTGCCTTCTCAGCGCCGCCGCCACCGCTCCTGTCCGCGCGCACTGCCGTCGTTCCTCCCCACTTTCATCCCGGCCGCCGCCGCTGCTGTTTCTTCTCCTCGGAGGGTTTCCGCCGCCGTCCTCCTCCTTCATCCCCACGACGCCGCCTCCAATACCGCCACCCGACGCCCTCGAAGACCCCGTTGCAGCATCCCTGGGTCTTTATTTCGCTGCTGTTTTCTGCTTCCTCTTCATCCTTTTGGTTGGTGTCCTTTGTCTTTCGTATGTCTGTTAGTCTCTGAATATTCTGTTTCTGAAATCTTGGTTATATTTTTGCTGAAGAACTGTTCTGTGTAGCTGGACATTATTATTATTTCATGATATCGTCTAGTAACTTGTATGGATTCGGCTCCTCCTTATGTTTGTTGTGTGTATGATTTTTTTTTCTGAGTGTGTTCTGTGTGGCTCTTTGTTCGGCAATTAAAAAATTGAACCTTGATGGTAGCTTGGTAAAGTTGGGTTATTGATGATAAAAATTAACTTTGGCTTCATGATAAAGTTTGATTTTTGATTGTAGAAAGTGAGTCCCAACTCTGTTTTGATGATAAAAATTGGTCTTTTTTAGGATAAAGTTTTGTTCTTGATAAGAAAAATTGAATCTTGTTCTCTCATTTGGTTCTGAATAATAAAAATCACTTCTTGGTTATAAGAAATGAGAAAGGTTGGTTCTTGATGGTACAAATGCTTCCTGATTGCTCTCTGAAAATCGAATCATGTTAGTTTCATGTTTAAAAATTAAATCTTGGTGATGGAGGTTGGCTATTTGTTGATAAGAAATGAGTCTTTGTCAAAAAAAATTGAACTTTAAAAAGGAATCTTTTTTGGTAAATAAAATGGCTACATGATGGTGCTGAAAGCAGTTTTTTTTTGGACAAATAAAGTAACTTGGTTATCATTGATAAAATGTTTCTTAAAAAAGGGGTGTTTCTTGATAGTAATGGTGATCCTTGATGATAAAAATGGTTCCTTGATTAATAAAAACAGCACCTTGATTATAAATTGGACCTTACCTCAAAAAAGGCATGTTGTCAAAAATAACTTTTGTTTTTTTCCATTTTTGGTTCACCGCTTTGTTTCGCTTCCTTTTGCTTGCCATATAAAAACTAAATAATCAAATCAAGAACCGCAAACGTGTTGCGACACAGCGACTGTCCACTAGTGGGATGTCGTTCCTCGTGCTGTTTTGCTCATTTTCATAAGAAAAGAGACTAAAAAGAAACTAAAAATAATTGCAAACGTGTTGCGACACAGCGACTGTTCACTTGTGGGATGTCGTTCCTCGTACCGTCTTGCTCATTTTATAAAAAAGAGATTAAAATTATTAAAATCTAGAACTACGTAGCCTTGATTTCTCTTTAGAGATACATAGGACCGGGTAACAATCCCGCCAGGCACCCCTTTTCTTAAACCATCCATTTTCTTAAATCACCCATTTTCTTAAACCATCCATTTTCTTAAATCACCCCTTTTCTTAAACCATCCATTTTCTTAAATCATCCCTTTTCTTAAACCATCCATTTTCTTAAATTAACCATTTTCTTAAATCATCTCTTTTCTTAAATCATCCCTTTTCTTAAATAGTCCATTTTCTTAAATCACCCATTTTCTTAAATCACCATTTTTCTTAAATCGTCTATTTTCTTAAATCATCCATTTTCTTAAATCACCCATTTTCTTAAATCATCCCTTTTCTTAAACCACCCATTTCTTAAATCATCCATTTCTTAAATCATCTCTTTCTTAAATCATCCCTTTCCTAAATCATCCATTTTCTTAAATCATTCATTTTCTTAAATCATTTTCTTAAATCATCCATTTTCTTAAATCGTCTATTTTCTTAAATCATCCCTTTTCTTAAATCATCCATTTTCTTAAATCACCAATTTTCTTAAATCATCCCTTTCCTAAGTCATCCCTTTCTTAAATCACTTCATTCACTCAAGAACTGCGTAAGCCTTGATCTTCCATTTTAGGGAAGTACGTAGGACTAGGTTCACACCTATCAGGCTATAAATAACAAAAATATTTTGTTTTCTTTTTCATTTTTCAAGAATAATTAGGAATTAAATAATAAAAAGGTAAAAAATAAATAAGGGTAAAATTAATAATCTAGAAAGCTAAGGAAATTACACAAACAATTTTAGGTACCGTTTAGACGGGCGCTGTGGGGTGCTAACACCTTCCCCACGCGTAATAGACTCCCGAACCTAGATTTTAGGTTTCGTAGGCTATTTATCAATTTTAGGTTTTTTCTAGTGTTTTCCTCAAATAAACATTAGTGGCGACTCTGTCTGTTTGACTTATTCTTTTTTTCGCCGTCCCGCCGCGACCCCGGTTGCGACAGTCACTGAGTCTGTTCCCTTCCTCTTTCTTCAGTTACCCCTTTTGTCACCCCATTTCTGAGTTAAATTGTTTTGGTTTTTTGTAACCCTTTTGGTTTCTTGTAACTCACAGTCAAAGGAAGATGGAGAGCCTTGCTTTTCTTTGCCATTTAAACTCTGTTTGCATTCGATTTTGGTAAATTCTCTCAATTGTGTCAGTTCTTGTAGTGTCATTGATGATAAAATAACATGCTGTATTAAAGAGTTTGGATGATCATATTTTGTTTTTGGCAATCTCAAACATTCAATGTCTTGATGCTAAGTGTTGCTGGTTTGTTTCTTTTAATCATAATCCTCTTGGGACTGCTGGAATTGTGTTTCTAAGTACAGACGCTGTTGCAATAATCGGTTTCAAGAATTGAATCTAAGTTCTGTTAGCCGCAGATTCATATCAAAGGCATCTGTTATGGTGTTTGATGCTGCTGCATTAGTGTTGGTGTCTAAGGATTATTGAAACCATGGCTGGTTAAAGATTCTGGTCTGCGCAGAATTAGGAGCATGGAGGGAGGAACTGTTCATTGTCTACAATGATCTTATTGCTTCTGTCAAGATCTGCATTCTAGGGGGATGATATGCTGCTTGTTTTTCTTTAATTTCTTGGTTATTTTGGCTATTCTGGTTCTTCATTGTTTTAATCTCCCTTGCTGTAATTTTATATGCACTTTCCCCCTTTACATCTTTTTCATATCTTGTCTTGTACTTTGGCATATAGGCGCAGGTTGTTCAAAATTGGGCTGTAAAAATTGAAGGTTATAAATATCAATTTTTGGGCTGTAAAAATTGGGTCCGAAACCGAATGAACCCACCCGCCAAAACCGCCACCCGCACAAACCGAAACTGACAATAACCGACCATGCTCGTGGTCGAAATCAGGTTAACTTTTTCACTAGTCGGTTTCGTTCGGTTTTATATATTTGGGACCGAAACCGACCGACGGACACCCCTAGATACGAGAATCTAACTTATCTACCACTAGGCCACCCATATACTGGTTGGTGGTGGTAATCTTAGAGGACCCCTCAAGACTCTACGGTGCCACCGTCGAGCTTCCTCTCGTTGTGGAGGTAAAGGGCAAGAAGGAAGAGCCACTGTAAGATGGAGGAGAGGATATATGGTATTTTAGTTGAGTAAACCTCCAAATTAGTCCCTGATAATGTTCACTTATGACTCGTTGGTCCCTGAACTTTCACCGTCGATCAGATTAGTCCCTTATAATGTTATCGTCGATCAGTTACATCCTTTATCACATTTTCCGTTGGTCCCTATTGACCCAAATGCCAAATAAGATAGAGGTTTGCCACGCAACCTGCCACGTCAGCTCCAACGGTTATAATTTAACTTTCTGAAATCAGTCAAATCAGTCCCTTCGTCATCTACCAGAAAATACTCAAATTGAAAACCCTAAATCCTCCCCACACCTATCAGCCTCCTCTGAAGCACACGGCGCCGCCGCCGCCAACAAATCGCACCACCACCACCACCACATCCCACCCATCAAAACCATGCCTAGAAGCAGAGCCAGCAGCACCAATCGGGGTTCAAGCTCTACGAGCGGAGAAACTCCCTCAAGAATCTCAAGCTCAACCCTCTTCTCACTGTCTTCTCATCTTCTCATCACTCCGCCGGATTCTCTCCTCAGAAGCCGGAGGTTCTGTCGCCCAGCATCCTCGACTTCCCCGCGCTTGTTCTCAGCCCCGCCACTCCCCTCTTGTCGGACCCCTTCCACCACGCCGGCGAAGGTTGATGAGGTGATGTGACGGCGGCGGAGTTGTTTGACTTGGACTGCGGCTAGGGCGAGGTTCTGGATTGACGTGGTGGCGGTGAGAAGCGGTGATTGACAACATAATGGGGAAGGTTAGCGACGGCCTGGTTCGACAGAGATCTGGGTCAATCTGAATTACTCTGATGAGAAACGAGGTCCGCGATCAGCGGCGATGCCTCCTCAAGCGCGGTGGTTCAGGGACCTTTGGTTGGCTCTATTTTCATTTATTGATTTCAGTTCCTTCTCCATATTTTCTTCTTTGATTATGGTGGTTTTGGCAAAGAAAAGGGGTGCTGTAATTTTTGAGTCGCAGATGGCTTGGTTGGGCAGCAAAGAGGCTTGGGATTTAGATGCGAATGGTGGTAGATTTGGAAGATTGGTGGTGGTTTCTGGTTTTCCAGAGGTGGCTCCGGCGCGATGGTGGGATGGAGATGATGATGGTTGTTGTGGCTTATGGTTGGTGGCTGGGGCGATGTTTAGATGAAGAGAGAAAGGGACGAGATACTCTGGCCTTGGAACAGTGAAAAAGGGTAGTTGGTTGCAGGGGTTGTTGTGATTTGAAGTGGTACTTAGTTATGGCTATGGAGGAATGAAGAAGAAGATGGAGGAAGAGCTTTCATGGAGGTTGAGGTTGTTATGGTGAAGATGAAAGAAGCTTGAGATGGTAATGGCGGTGGCAAAGGGAATTTTAGTGGTGATTGATTATGGCTGAGATGATTGTATGGAAGTTGGGGTTCAGGAAGAAAGAAGGTGGTGGTGGAAGCTAAGATTGAAGGTGATGGAGGTTTACGTTATGGTATTTGCTGGAGAGTGGGTTTTCCTGGTAGATGACGAAGGGATTGATTTGACTGGTTTAAGAAAGTTAAATTATAACCGTTGGAGCTGGCGTGGCAGGTTGCGTGGCAAACCTCTCTCTTATTTGGCTTTTGGGTCAACAGGGACCAACGGAAAATGTGATAAAGGATGTAACTGACCGACGATAACATTATAAGGGACTAATCTGATCAACGGTAAAAGTTCAGGGACTAACCAGTCATAAGTGAACATTATCAGGGACTAATTTGAAGGTTTACTCTATTTTAGTTAGTTTACTCTTTTAAGCTCAATCATCTAATATTTTATTATTATATCAATGGTGTGAAAACTGTAATACACAAATCATGATCTATTTGATCATCCATGCTAGCATGTACCCAAAATTTAATGTTAACTATAATAATTCAACTTTGATAACTCACTTTCTTTTCCACCATAATTTCATTTTTTTCTATCTTTTCATTCTTTTTTTTATCACATCACCGATCATAAACTTCCAAATATTTTCTTTAAAACAAAAGATTTAATAATTTTATGCACATAAAAATTAAGAGTGGTCAAGTTTATTTAATTTCATTACTAGAAAAACTTGATTAATTAAAAACATTTAAGAGAACTAAAATCACACATTTGATAATACAAATAAGGGTTATTATATATTCACACCAGGTTTTTCTTCCATCTCAATTACACTTATTATTTCTTCTTTTCTTATCACATCACATATCATATTACTCATTTTTATCTCTTATCTTCTTATCTATCTCTTAGTTGAAGTGAAATTTGAGTGTCAACATACTATTTTCCAACAAATTAAATTGTTCATGCCTGAGAATCAGTGACAACTCTTTCTCAAAATTGACGGCGGCGTCTAGTAGTAGAAGTCTTTGAGGTGATTGTGAGGTTGCTGGTTCCACGACGACGGATACTTGCAAAAGTGACATTCTAAAGCTCAAGTCAGTATACATGCCGAGAGAGAATCCTTGAGTCTCAGTAGAACTCAAGCCTCAGTGATAGAAATGAATAACATATTACGTAAATGAAGTAGTTGTCTCTGCAAGTATGCATGAACTCCATTAAGTGAGATTTCCAAGCATGAGATAACCTTTGACCGTCTCTTTTAAGCTGACTGTATTCTGATCATTTAATAGCAAATCAAATGCTTGTTGGGTCGGGATGCTCCTTTCCTTGTTATTAAGTCTGTCACGAGTGCTTAAGTGCATGCATTTTAATCGGCTGATATGCTTTCGGGTTTAACGGCTTTACCGTCACCGGAACATTGAAGATACCAAAAGTACAATTTTACTCCGCCTATCATAACATAGCCTAGTGATGCATCATCTCAATGGTGGTGGACACGTATGAACACAAAGCCGATTAAAAAACTTGGTCGGCGGTAAGCGAACTTCCTATTCTACCCTTATCCCAACTGTAACCAACCCAAAAGTCAAACCTGACAGCTCTATACATGCAAGGGCTTTTTCGTCCGAAGAAGGCATAAGAACCCCTCCAACACGTCAAAGGTCACGCGTCAGCCAAAATACACTGTCACGTGTCGGTGAAGCGAAGCCTCAACGCGTGCGGAACAAACGCCTCCCAAAGAATCCTATGGTGCGTAGAATCACACGTGTCCATCAACCCAAACAACTTTACCGGTAGCCGCCGGTACCTACCAAAACAACCACTCTTATACGGCGTTGCACAAGTTTTCGTCCACAATATCATTCATCCCAGTAGAAAGAAACCGCGAGAAAATTCCCAAGAAATCCCCAACAGAAAAGAATCAACGAAGGAAAACACAGAAGTTAAAAATCGAATCTTTTTGGAATTCAGAACGGCGTTCAGCTCTGTGAAACGTTGGATTGCAAAGGAAGAACAAGAAGCATAGAAATATGGTGGCTGAAGCAGACCTTGTGTGTCAACAGAACGTGGGTGTGTTAGATGTGAAGTATTTTCCGAATAAAGGAGGTAATTTTCACGAGATCGGAGATGCAGATGCCGTGTCACCTCCGAGTTTTGACCGAGTTCGTCCTTCTGAACCAGTCTCCGCTGAGTTGCTAACTTCACAAGATGTCAGTTTTCTCGGAACCCTTTCCATGATTTCGTGATTTTTTGTTTGTTGGGGGGGTGTAGACGGTGATAGGGTCTGATGGGTTTCTTTATATTCGCTTGTTTTGTGAAGAATTGTTTGATTCCCCTTTCTCAGATCGAGGTCCCTGTGATAATAGGAAGGATAAAAATGGAAACTTTTGGATCAGGAATCAGCTTATGTGTTTAGCTTTGGTGAAGATACCTGAATTCTGTTAATTTCGTGATTTTTGCCTTTACACATGTTTTCATATAGGAACGCATAGCTTATAGCTTATTTATGATGATCCCAAATTCCCAATTGTTTGTTGGTAGCAGTTAGTAGTGAACCTTTCTGTCTCTTTTCCAAATTGAGTTTCTTTGTTGAGTTAGATATGTGTGGGGGGGGGGGGGGGGTGGATTTTGTAGTGGTGATTGCCACTCGCCATCGTGTGTTGAGGATCAATCCCCCATGAACTTGGTAGTATTTTGCATTGGGTTTTCTAAATTATGATGGTGAATATGATTTTGCTTGATGCCTTATAGTTTGAGATTATGTGCAGTCAAAATTCCCTTCATTGTGACTGAAGAACATAAGGACAGTCATGTTTAAATGTGAATTGAATTGATGCACAAGTTACGCGAAGTAGTGCATCGAATTTTCAATTTCTGATGTGCATTTAATTACTCTGTGTAGGATGCTAAGACTGCAGACGCAATCTCAGATGCTGTACTTGAATCTGCGGTTCTGCAATTTGTTCCCTGTATCCGTTCTGGAAGTTTTGCTGACATTGGGCCACGGAGATACATGGAGGATGAACACATAAGGATTGATGATTTGTGTTCTCATCTGGGATCACTGTACAACTTTCCCAAACCAAGTGCCTTTTATGGGGTAATCATCTCTAGTTCTTTACTCCTTGATCTCTTCATTTCGTTGAATCTTCATCTAAACATAATTGAGCTTTGGCAAATTTCTCAGGTATTTGATGGTCATGGAGGACCTGAAGCAGCAGCTTATATCAGAAAAAATGTGATAAAGTTCTTCTTTGAGGATGTCAGTTTCCCTCAGACATCTGAAGTTGATAAGGTGTTTTTACAAGAGGTAGAGAATTCTCTCAGAAAGGCATTTCTTTTGGCTGACTCAGCTTTGGCCGACGATTGCAGTGTGAATACTTCATCAGGAACCACAGCCCTTACTGCTTTGATATTTGGAAGGTATATCCGTACTTACATTCCTTATTCTCCTTTATTTGCAACGTTGGTCGTAGCTTACTTGCTTATATTGATCCACTTTCCTAATAGAGGTATAGAAACATCAGCGAAAATTAAGTCAAATCATTAAGAAGGATATTGATTTAAGTGATCTTTTATTAGAAATGATTTACTATAAGATGCCATATATTGTTTGATCCATTTAGTCAACCTCACTTAAATGGAGAAAAAGCTGACTAACGGGCAATGCTCGATTTTCATTAAGCAAAGTCTCGGCTTCGAGTCTTTTGTAAATATAAAAACTACTCCCCCTAGGAGAGCTGTCGATGTTCTCATGTTCCTGGTTAGGATCCTCTCCCATGGAGGATACTTGTTGGTAGCTTGAGAGATAAGACCTGTCTTATGTACTTGCTTTTGCTGATTTCTACTATGATTCTTCCAGGCTCCTAATGGTGGCTAATGCTGGTGACTGCCGAGCAGTTCTCAGCCGCAAAGGAGAGGCCATTGACATGTCGGAAGATCACAGGCCTATTTATCCATCAGAGCGGAGGCGAGTTGAAGAATTGGGAGGCTACATAGAAGATGGATATCTCAATGGGGTTCTATCAGTTACTCGTGCACTAGGAGACTGGGACATGAAGCTACCAAAGGGTGCTCCTTCACCTTTGATTGCAGAACCCGAGTTCCGGCAAATGGTTCTAACAGATGATGATGAATTCCTCATCATAGGATGCGACGGCATCTGGGATGTGATGACAAGCCAGCATGCCGTTAGCCTTGTCCGTAAAGGCCTGAGGAGGCATGATGATCCAGAGAAGTGCGCGAGGGACCTGGTTATGGAGGCACTACGCCTGAACACATTTGACAATCTCACAGTAATCATTGTGTGCTTCTCTTCCCTTGACCACAGAGAAGCAGAGCCATCCCCACCTCAAAGGAAATTGAGATGCTGCAGTCTCTCTGCAGAGGCTCTTTGTAGCTTGAGAAGCTTGTTGGAAGGAGGTGCTAGCAACTGAGTGTATGTACAGTTACACGGAATAATGTGTCGTGGAGGATTCATGTGCTGTTTTTGACTGCTTCAGTTTAGACATTGGAAAAAGCAGCCATCATTTTTTTTCACGTGGTCGGTTGATGTACATAGCCCTTGTTAGAGGATGGTGGCGGTGTAGATATGTAATGTTCTTAGTTCTTACGTTATTATTTTGTATTATAGTCAATTTTTCTTTCTATTATGACCGCCATATTCATGTCACATTCTTGTGTGTCAATAAAATTTTCTTCAGGATAGTCTTAGTTTGTATTGTCTTATCGCAATCCATTGAAATTTTTCGTATAGACATGAGTCTGATCTTAGGACTCATGGGAGCTTCTCAGGTACGATCTTAAATGTGAAAAGTACATAAATTACTTAGGACTCAAATAATACTATGCTTCTAGAGTTGCTGATCCTCCGGATGAACCCAAAGCTACGCTACAAGGTTAGGATGCGAGTTTAAGAACAGATCTTCTGCATTTTCTGCAGCGTTGATTGTGTAGTAAGACCGTTTTTCCATCAGAGTTGTGAGGAATCAATACTTACAAATGGGATAACCATGATGATGGAAACAGGACTTGCATGATAACGGTACCCAAATTTTATAGAAATTCAATCAATGTTTTGGACATAACAATGTCGCCATGAAAAATAATCATGTGTACTAATTCTTAAGAATGTAGTCCCGTTCTAAAATTCAGGACAATCATGATAAAATCAGTGGATTTAGTAGGTCTTTGCGAACTTAGCAAATCTTTCCAAACCACGCTGAAGTAAACCTTCAAGAAAAGGTTGCAATGCCTGCAAATTATACTGGAAGTTAAAAAACGTCATAAAGGGTTCTAAAGCAAGGTTGCAATGCCTGCAAATCATATTGGAGGTTAAAAAACGTCATAAAGGGTTCTAAAGCTGTTGATCAAGGGTGAGAATAAATACACGTATAATAAAAACAAACAAACAAACTAGGAAAACATATTCCACACTTTCTCCAACCCCCTAATTCTTCTAGCAGTAAATGGAGATTGGAAACTCTGTTACAGTTTTTGCCAATTTAAGTTATAAAAAAATTCATATTTTTTTCAAGGTTAGATTACGTACCGATGCAACTGGAGCTAAAAGTTGAGGAACCTCATATGAGACTGTCAGCTGTAAAAACAAAAATGCAGTGATTAATTCTTGACAAGGGCCAACTGAGGAAAAAATGGAGAAAAAAACACTATCTGTTATCACTTTCAACTTTTTCTATTCCTTTGTGTCATCACTTTCAAATTTTCCTAATTCTTTGTTAAAAGTTAAAAACGTGGAAAATATGTTGAGGTGACTGATAGGAGAAGTTATTGCAAGTATGCATACATGTGGTGCCCCACCTAGCTGTTATGCACTGAACCAATATGTATGGCAATTAGAATTAGTTGAACCAATGGGGGTAATACAGCTAGTTTGACAAATACTGCATTGTGAAACTTACAGTTGATATTGGCTCACCCGAAACTATTTTCATAAATATGCAATCAAAGTATGTTGACAACAGTTGTGCAATAAAAGATTAAATTTTGTAAAAATAATATACTATTGGCAAAACATGCAAAAAATTGTAAAAACTGGCCTTACTTCTACTACGCATGATGAAGGACCTTTCGGATAGAATCGCACAGCACCTCTGCGCATGAGAAATCAAGCAATTAAATGTCTTAAAAGTACAGAATAGTGATCTATACAACAATATTATAAGTCATAAATAATGATTGTTTTAATGATAAAAGGAGATTAGACTAATGCTAGTGCTAAACAAGGTTATGCATTATGTGTTCTTCAGCTACTAGATGGCTTGAACAAGATACAACTAGGAATCCTTTAATCATGTTGAAAACATTGCATTACACAAACACTGTGAGTCAGCCAACTGACTGTTAGTTGAGGCTTAGGCGAAAGTGAAGTGACTATGCTATCATAGGTCATAAATTTATCTATTGTCAATGCAGAAACATAATATGCATGACACAGGTAAAGATAAATACTAACCTGACCTGATTACTAATTATGCATTTCATTGCCTGAAAATAACTAGACGTTAGGCATAAAAGCTGGATGTTGGCATTCCTTATCAGCAAATTATAACTATAAGTACTGTTAAGGGAAAGGTGTTAAATTCCTAGGATATAAATCGGAATAAGGCACTTCTAAGTGACCTTCATTGCCAAATTTCCCAGACAAATACTAAATCTTCAGCTGAATAACACTAGGGCACCAATGCGAGGAAGGATTCACCCTCCCTCCTCTTATTAGTACTCTTATATTAGTATACTGGCACAAATTTTACATCATAAAGTATATTCAGCCAATAAAGTAATACATTAGCAAGTGTTACTTAATAGTTACTATGTTTGGGAGGTGAAACAAAATAAAGGAGAGGCATGACAATAACGCTATAATGTATCACGTATGAATGTCTAAATTTATTATCAATTCTTCTTTTATTGGTTCTTTTAATTTTCGAAATCACTTCAGCATATCATAATGTATTTCAAGTTCACCTCTCATAGCTGGTCGAAATATTATGCCTATTCATTGCTAAGCCAAACTACAATAACACTTAGACAGTTCAATATAATATTGAGGACAGACAATAAAGAAAGGTGTATCTGAACTTTTCTTCCTAGTCCTATATACAAATGACCCCATAATGTCGAAGTGCTGAAATTTCGACAGAGGGCATGAAGAATATTATATTCACTTCTCAGAAAATTGTTCTTGTCACTTACCTGTTTGGAAGACCTTCCAGAGATCGCCAGTGGATTTTCTGATTGGGAGTGGGCTGCAAGAAGGTGATCTAACATGAATAAAAAATACCAATTGTAAAGAGCATTTATTGAAAATAAGTTATAGTATGAGGTAGGAGATCTTTTCCTGCATATTACGAGCAAGCCAAGAAAATTCAATATCACGGCCGAATGCCTTGTACTTCAAGGACCATCTTGAAAGGTCAGGTTTGTCGGGTAATATCTGTAAAACGGATCCAACATTAGGATGGAATCAATTTTTCTGTTTTTTATTTCACAGCAATAACAATAACCAAGACTTTACCCACTAAGTGAGGTCGACTACTTAAATCAAACGATGTCATAATCTTTGTCATGAATTAAATCCAAAGATAGATTGTTTTCTTCTAATCTCTCTTAATGGTTTTGCCAATAATGTTTTATGGTTTACCTCTACCTCAAGCTCTAGGACTATCATCCATTTGATCAACTCACCTAACCACTGTTTCTATGGGTCTTCACATGCCATATCAATCCTGGATAGCGACCCCAAAAATGTTGTAGTGGGATTGGGTATAGCAGGATTGCAGCTATTCTAATTTTTTTATACAGATTAAATTATCTATACTATATAAATATATGAATGCTCAAAGATGAAACAATTACTCAAAGTATTGAAAAAAAAGAACAAAATAAAAGAGAGAAGAGGATCAGGAGAGAACGAGATACACATGTGGAGGACATCAGTGAAAGGGAAAACAGAGTAATGACTTGTTAGAAAACATAATATTGTTCGAAAATTACAAGGCTGTGGTCGGAAAGTCGCCAGAGTAATAGCTTAATAGGTCACACGGTTGGAAAATGTAGGCAGAAAGACAAAGAGCAAGGGTTGAAAAGAAAACACTTGGTGATGGCAGGAAAACAACATATCGTGGCCGGTAAGTCACCGGAGAACAATGGTTCTTGACATATATTTCAGAATCATGGCCCAAAAGCATGCGATCTATTGTGATTTTTGCCACTTCAGCAGCCACAACAATCGGCAGAATGAATGAAACATAATGTGGTGGACTCAATTGTAGAGGTCCCCGGCTGTGACACCGTGCAGACGATGCAAAAGCGCCATTTTTGCGTGCTATTGTCAACCCTAGCCCAAACAACCTAAGATGGATCTACCATCTTTTCTACAGTAAGAGCTACTCCAATTTTTTATCTAACAATTGTATTTCTAATTCTACATTGTCTAGTGTATCAATTCATCCATCACAACATTCACATTTTTGCAACGCTGAGTTTATTTTCTACTTGACTCTACCACCCAACATTTAGTCTCAGACAACATTGCAAGTCTTATAGTTGTTCGATAAAATTTTCCTTTAAACTTGAGTGGTACTTTTCTGTTACATATTATACCCAAATCATTCCTCAATTTCATCCACCTTGCTTGGATCCTATGGACTATGGTTAAAATCAGCTTCTATCTTGGTATCATTTTGTATAATGGACTTAAGGGATTTAAAACATGAGACTGGCGGTACCATTTGTTCTCCAATTTTCACCTCGAAATTGGGATTAGTGCATCTCTTGCTAAGCTTGCATTCCATCTACTCTATTCTGCTTCTACTTAAGAAAAACTTGTGTTTCCAAGGCTTATCTCCATATCTCACTTTATATTTATTTCTTTTCTCGACTCTCCAATTTGCAATACATATGTCACCTCCTCTTGTACACGTTCAGTAAGAACATTTAAAACTAAGATGAAAGATAAAAGCTCAAAGTTGACCCTTGGTGCATACCTATAGTTATAAGGAAATCTTCCATGTTCCCACATTGCTTGCTCACATTATTCATCATTCTCTCACACATATCTTTGAGTCTTTTGATACAATCCAAACTCTTTTTTCTCAAGAGGCTTCCATAGAATCTCTTTTGGTACTCTAACAAATGCTTTCTCCAGATCAATGTAAACCATGTGCAAGTCTTTGCAATTTCTCCAATATCTCTCGATCAACCTATGCAGCAAGTATACAGCTGCCATCGTGTAAAGGAAAATTGATTTTCCATGACGTTGGTCTTTTGTCTTAGTCTCCGCTCGATTACTCTCTCCCTAAACCTCTTAGTATGACTCATGAGTTTAATACTTCTATAAGTTGAATAATTTGTATACAACCTTTATTATCAAGAAAATGGGACTCCTTCATTTATTTAGCATGCTCTTTTGACCTCAAAATCTTATTGAACAGCCTTTCTCTCCTAGACTCTTGCCTACCTCAATACGTATATTATATGTTTCAACTACCTTCCCAGTAGTCATCCTCTTTAACTCTTCTTTTACCTCATACTCTTGGATTCATTTATTGTAGAAGTAATTCTGATCCTCCACTTTAGTGTTAAGTCTATCAGAGTTCAGGGTATAATCATGCCCATCATTCGAAAGAGTATGGAAATAACTCCTCCACCTTCCTTGACATCTTGTTCATGCTATGATTATTTGAATGAAAATTACAGATTTCAATATTGCTGTAACATTTGGATCCAAAGCTAGAATACCATGATGCTGATCCTAATTATATTTCCTCTCTTCTTAGCAACATGGCTAAAACAAATAAGCTAAAATGTTTGATTTAGCAGATGAAATCAAGCAAACACAATATCTTCTCTTAGCCCTTTCACTTTATTAGGCTCCATAATGTACTGCAAGTTTTCATTTTAAGGAAAAACATGAGGACATGTTATACGCAACATACACAACTCAATATTGGCTAATTCGAATTGAGACATTCCTCATCAGTGCAGTTAATCTAGCCTGACAGTATAAGAGACAAGGATACACATGCCATGATTCAACAGGGTCGGGGGTTTTATTTCATTTCTTTCATAAAGACTCATTCTGAAAATTGATCCTTAGAATCAAGTATGAGAATGAAAATAAGCGCACCTTAACAGTTGAAATAAAGGGCATCCATTCCGGGATGGCTTCACGGTCAGAATAACAAGCATAGGCGACAGAGATGGGCACATCAACCTCCATCTTAACCCTGCAGTTGGCAAAAATATTCTTTTTTTTTCATTGAAAGTGCTAAAAACTGACACCAATTGAAAAATGTACAATGTTAATAACATGACATTATCGTCTAACACACAAAAATGTGCAAAATGACAACACCGCCAAACCTAACACCATCAAAATTGGAAATTTGATTGGGAAAATTAGAAAAAGAGCAATAAGCGATTGAGAAATGAAAAGAAAGGAGATACGTGCAATCCTGCCACTCCATGACGGGGGAAAAGCGCTTGAAAGTTGGGGTTCTCTTAGAAGACGAAAAAGAGGAAGAGGAGCGAGAGAGCTTGAAGAAGAGGTGATTGGAAGAAAGTGGAGTTGCGGCGGAGATGCTTCTGGAAGTAAAATTGGCGGCAAATATGGTTCTAGTTGGAGACGATGAGAGGGTGAAAGATGGGGTTGTTGAAGTTGAAATAGAGCTCATCATAGTTGCAGTTGAAGACATGGTCAATGCTCAAATGAATGTTTGAGACTTGCACACTTCTCTCTGGACTCTGCCTCTGGTTGCTGTATCTATGTGAGCGTGACAATCGATCCACGTGCTAGTGTTGCTGCGTGGAGGGTGGATGGCTGTTTTCATCATATTAATTTTCATCCACTTATAATAATGAGTTAATAACACACAATCGTTTTATTTTCAATGTGTTGCGTGCAAGCTAAATTTTTGTAAGGTTTACGCCACGAGATCGAATTCTGCGAAAATTATTTGTTAAAAGAGATTGTAATTATATTCCGAATATGTTAACACATATTAAGAAAATTAATTAATTTAAGAAATAAAAGATATAATAGGTAAATGAGATATGAAGATAAAGTAAGTGGAAATGAAATAAAACTTTGTAAGGGAAAATAAAGTGCGAATGAACTGAAAATTGTTGTTTGAAGAAAATTAACAACAATCTACATGTGTAAAGAAAACACTTTAGTTGATACTCATTTTCCACCAACAAGAAAGATAAGAGAGATATAGGGAGAGAAGAAGGAGAAATAAGAGATATAATAAATTATATGAGATAGTAAAGAATAGAAAGATAGAAAGACAAAGTTGGTGTAAATGAGATATATATGAGAGAAAGTTGAGTGTGAATAGACAAGACGCAAAAAATGGAACATAGAACACCCCAACTTAAACAATACGTTGTATGCATCACAATACCTAAAAAAAACCCAAAGCACCAAAAGGCCGTAAACGCAAACACCCTATACAATAGAGTACGTTTACTTTTAAAGTGAGATTTTACCGCGACAAAAGTTGTAGTTAGCACTTACAAGTTCCTTAAAATAGTATTTCACATTCGAGAATATCATAAAAATTAATTGTGTTTCGTATATGTACGACTATTTTAGAAATCGTAAACACTATATACAGCCAATAATGTTTCTTACACACCCCTCTACCTCTTAAAATATGAAGAGAAAATAGAGGAAAAAGTGATATGATATGATATGTGATGTGATAAGAATTACAGAAAAAAATAAGAAGAAAAAAGTATGAAAATGAGATAGAAGAGAAAATTGGGTGTAAGTATATCATAACCTACTCTACAATCGTAATATTTTTAAAAAATGCATTACTTTTTTAATTATTTACACTAGTTGTGTAAAAAAGTCAAAGAAAGACTACCCTCCTTTAGAAAAATGAATAACTAGTACTCTAGTAGTGTTTGTTGGGCTCCCTTACTTTTAAAGCTCTATTATGAGTGAGAAATAACGAAAAAAGTTAATTACATAATTACTGTGAGGACAGATACTTTGAAAGCTTATATAGTTCATAAATGTTTTAAGAACTAGCCACTAAATTACATTGATTAATGAGTCACAAAAACAAGTTAAGTGTGAGT
The DNA here is from genome assembly GCA_030819835.1 of Acmispon strigosus. Lineage (NCBI taxonomy): Eukaryota > Viridiplantae > Streptophyta > Magnoliopsida > Fabales > Fabaceae > Acmispon > Acmispon strigosus. Next base: position 65,494,483 of record JAUAMA010000003.1, on the reverse strand, counting down.
GTTAGTAAAGGAATGCTATGTAACCAAAAAAATAAATAGAAGTGACATCACAACAAAAATGTTAAAGGTGAAAAAAAAACAATGGTCATTAATTGCTAAGATATCTTCTATCCTTAAAAAAGTATAGATGCACGTAAAATTGGTTCTTCTAATAACTAAAATCGGATATTCTCAAGAAATCTCACAACCCCTTCTATATCTAGTAAATTAAGTAGAATCCTGTTTTCAAAGTCGAACCTGAAAGTTCAACAAGCTGACAGTCAAACTCCAAGGTCCAAACTACAAGTCTCCCATAAAATTTAGAAAACGTGCGCATCTTCCACTATAAGTGGATAACAAGAGCAACTTCCAGAGCTTTGTCTACTTCACCCTCTTTATGTGTCTAAGGTTGAAGTTAAGCAACAAGAGTCATGGCATTGGGGGTAGAGTGGTACGATTTGGTGTGTTTTGCAATTGTTGGTGTGTCCTTTCTAGGAGCCTTATGGGTGCTAAGGAACCACGAAGCGAGGTCGAGAAGGGAACTTGGTATCCTGGACGAGCGGCTTCTGCTAGAGAATGGAGTGGCCGAGTATGTGCTTCCTCGAGCCACAAGTCATGTGACCTCCAGCCAGCTATGGACTAGTTGTTGGCGAGGAGTGCACCCTCTCTTGCTCTTGGCTACCCGTTTCTCTACCTTAGTGATCATGGCCGTGTTATTATCATTGGATGTTCTTGCATATGGTCCAAGCATCTTTTTCTACTACACAGAGTATGTTCTTTCTTTCCATCCAATTTGGTCATTCTAATTGACCAACTTTTAATTGGAACTCCCTTCATGTATGCATGGATGCCTGAAATATATTCTTAGCAATCTAACAAAATATAAGATTTGGATGTCTAATATAGTAGAATAAAATTAAATGGAGCAGATAGAAAGTTATACGAGGTTAGTTAGGACGAGTTATCGGCTTAACGGGATAATTACTGTTATTTGATTTTCCTGTCACACGTTCAAACTCTAAAATCGCTCTTTTATAAAAGTGTAACGTAAGACGGCCGATATTAGATTCACAAAGTGGATTCGGCCATTTTCTAAACTCGCGCAAAACGGAAGTTTTATATCACCAATTCTAAAAAAACAGAAATTTAAGGCTATCAGAATTAAACTACTAACAAACTCAAATATTTAAAACAGAAATTTAAGAAAATTCCTTCTACTTTTATTTTTTTAATCCACACATCCACTTACTGGTGAAATGTATTTTTTTTTAGTAGGACAAAATCTTGCAATTGTTTTCAATTATAGGAAAAGTTACCTTCGGTCAACGGTTTATTTCAATCGTGAACTTTGTCTGATCTTCAACTTTTCCACCTCCACCAATCCAGATCCTTGACCTGTCTTGAGTAATCCCAAAGCCTTTGACTTGATTCACAAATGTCAGAAGGTGAAGAAGATGAAGGGTTTAGGTTCTGGTTTCGATGGCAAGTCCCTATCTGTGCTTTGATCCTCCTTGTTTCTGCCACAACAGCTTTGATGCACATTACTAAGACCAAAACAGATCCCTTGAGTTACAATCACCTTTGGATTCCAAGCTGGAGAAATCTCAATCCTCTGTGGCTTCTCGCATACAGAGCTTTCGCTTTCCTTTGCTTGCTTCGCATTCATTTTGATAGCATTGCCTTGGATGGAGCTTTTGCTTTCTATTTTTACACCCAGTAAGATGATTTATATTTGAGTTTAAGATGTTGCGTTTATGCAAGTGTTTGACAGAGTTTATGAAAATAGCCTATGGTATCATATTTTTAATAAGTAGTTCGTATTATCTTATGAATATCAATTTATCATTTTTTAAGTTTATTTCAATCAATTTCTCAAATTAGGTTAAGAATAAGTGTTTATGCAATAAATGTAAGTACTTAATTAAGCTGTTTATTCAACCACATCCTTATTCAATGTGCAATCCTGTTTCTTTATATGGCTAATGGAACTTAATAGCGCGCCAATTATGATCATCACTATGTAATTTTAAAGTTCAACTTATCTGTTTACCCTTTGCATGATTCTTGTTCCCATTTAATCTTACTGCATTTATTTGCAGGTGGACTTTCACTTTAATTATGATATATTTTGCGGTAAGTCATGCAAGTGTTCTAAGACATTGACCAGTGGAAGTACAAGATATATATGAATGCTCTTGTTTTATCTAATTAGCTTCTACTTAGCACTTGTTTTTTTTTTTTTTTTGAGAGCAGCTGGGTACAATAGTATCTGCATATGGATGTAGGCAGCTCTTGAAGAAGCCGCCGCTAGAAAATGGTGAAATGGCTGAGTTTCTGAGAAGGGGTTTGGAAGAGGGTACGTCTACAAGCTCTAATGGCTATAAAGAGAAAGAAACTAAAGGTTCAAACATGTTGCATAGCCGATATGTTGCAGAGGAGTTTAACCAAAGAGCAGGGTTCTGGGGTTACCTCATGCAAATCACCTATCAGGTGTGTCAAACCCACATTGATTAGATTATAAGTTTCCTCCAGAAAGTTATGATGAAAATTGCTATTTGATTATGTGTTGTTCTTGCTGGTACTAACTGATATCCACATTGATATATGCCAAGAGTAGTACCCGGATTTAGCACTCTAAAGTGAAAGGAAAAGTAAGCTGTTACAAACGTTGATTGAATAGTAATCATATAATCATATACTTGCACATGTATAATAAAATATGGTGTTCTTTAAACTCAAAAATTGATTTCTCAATTAACGGTGAGTTGAATCCGTAGTCACACAGGTTTATGCAGCTTTTTTGGGCCCAATATGCAAGCTACTGCAATACTGCTTTCAATTAGTCTATTTATGTTAGGATATATGTTTAATCATTTAGGTTTAGTTTATACAATGAATAAAGATTCACAAGAACCAAGTTTGAATTGAAGGATTTTTTTTTAACTTCTTCCATTCTTGGCTTGAGTATTTGCAATCTAATTTATGATCACCATTATTCCGGTTGAACTGATATTCTTTCCGTATTTGACAGACGAGTGCAGGGGCTGTGATCTTAACAGACATAGTGTTTTGGTGTGTTATTGTTCCATTCTTGTCGGATTCTCATTTCAAGCTAAACATGGTGAGTACAACTCTTTCATTAGTCTTTGTGTAGTTTGCCTATAGTGATGAACAATCGATGAATGATCGTTTGAAATTGGAAGTAATAATGATACTGTCATTGATTCTTGTTGGTGTGCACTTGGCAGTTGATGGGGTGCATGCATAGCTTCAATGCAGCTTTACTTCTTCTGGATACAGCATTGAACAATCTTGTAAGTAGCACACACACACATTGAAACAAAACTAAGCAAATATTTAATCATAATTAGGCACTTAATGGTTAGAAATGTCCAAACAGCTCATGATTTCAATTTGTTGCATACTTTTTCAGCCCTTTCCTTGGTTTAGATTCGCGTATTTTGTGCTCTGGAGCTGTGCCTATGTAATTTTCCAATGGGTACTTCACGCCTGTGGTTTTACTTGGTAAGACTTAACATTATTTTCATATTCTTAGCATTATCAGCTAAGCTAAAAGCTATGTTTAATTAGCATCCATTATAAGGATATCTTCTTCTTCTCTAACAGGTGGCCTTACCCATTTATGGAGCTGAATACCCCTTGGGCTCCACTCTGGTAATGTAACATTACCAAGTGTCCTGTCTTCTTCAACTTGCTTTCTAGTTCTAGTCTAAAAACTTATTTTAACAAATTCATATTTCTACAGGTATTTCTTGTTGGCAGTGATTCACTTTCCCTGCTACGGTTTGTACTCGTTGATCGTGAAAGCCAAGATTACGATTCTTCCGAGACTCTTCCCTCATGCATTCTTGAAGTCATATTAACTTGGTTGTCAATTGTCATCTGAAATAGCAGAAAACAACATTCACATCTCTTGGGAAACAAAATTTTGGGCTCTTACAGTTTAATTTTTCCTCTAAAAGGGTTCTTGCAAATGCAAATGCTTGATATCAGACCAGTAACATTGGAAAACTTTGAATTATTTGTATACTGGAGGAAATTTCAGATAAAATGACGTAGATTTGACAATGAAAACAAGAGGCTTGAGCAATTTGAAAAGATCCAACATAATTCAAACAGAGTAGTTTACTACTTATTTCACATTTCATTACAACATGAGAGTACACGTTTACACTTGAATTGATGAAGAGCATGATAATTGATCATACTCAAAGCTAAAAGAATGATTCCAAACAAAATTAAAAGTCAAAGAATGATTAAATCATTTTTTAACATAAAGCACAAACAAATGAAGAAGAAAATAAAATAAAGAGCATATCTTTGGATCAATGCACACACAGAATAGATTGGCTCGTGAATTTCAGCAGAAGATTGCAGCTTCAGTTAATTAATAACACGGCAACGCTTTCTAGTCTCACCTTGTGACCCAGTTAGCACATCTATGGAACCATATTCAGCATTGCTCAACACCATTTTCCTCGTTGAGATCCGAGGTCAACAAACCGCGATGGTTCTTCAACCCAGTGTAGTACTTGCTGTCCAAACGGTTAGGCGTGTAACCATAAAACACAACCGTTGGACCCGCAGCTGCGCTGTCACGAGGACACTCAGATTCCAACAATGCAGCAAAATTGGTATCCATAGAAGGATCTTGAGAGAATGTGGAATTGAAAGAGTATAAGCGATCAGAGAAAGAGGAACAATGTGAGACGCCAATCGAGTGAGCTCCAGAAAGTGTCACCATTTCATCCATTTTCGAGCAAAACTGGTAATGAGTTAGTCTGTTTTGAAGGTTGGTGATGGAAGATTCTGTGGCACTTGGTCCCTGATGGAGATGCTGCCATCTCTGCGTCCTGCTGCTACTGCATAGTTTTGGTGCTAGTTGCGAAAGGTAGAGGCATTGGGGGTCGGGGCGAGCACAGAGGTAGCGCCGGTTGTCTTCATGGCCCTCCTTCTAGCCCAATATCAAATCGCCATTCACGGTGAGTGGCCTCCATCGCCACTATGCACGGCGGAACTCAATGGACCGCAACCACCTCTTTTTCTGCCGTAAAGAGGAGGAGATGGCTGCGAGCAGAGAGAATAGAAACTCGGGCTGCTCCTCACATGAATGTTTGTTTGAAGCTATAACTGAAAAGAGAACGGACGGCGTCGCACCGCCATGGAAAGAAGAGGTTGAAGCCGCAAGGGCATGGATCGGAAGTGGCAGGGGAAAAACAAGCCCTGATTTCTAACGGAATAAGAGAGATGAGAGAAAGAAAGAGAAGGGATAATGAAAGGGATAGAAAAACAGCCAATTTTCTAATTCCTCTGATAATTCCTAGGATTTCGCAGCTATTTCGCAGCAAATTCCAAGCTAAATTGCTGCCAATTAGCTAGAATTAGACCCCCAGCTAATTTGACAGCTAATTCGCTTAGTCGAGGACACATTTTGGTAGCTAAATTTCGTAGCTAATTTCTCCGCAGCAATTTCGAAGCTAATTTCGTAGCTAACATTCCATAGCAATTTCCTAGCCAATTTCATAGCTAATTTCGTCGCTAAATTAGCAGCTAGTTTCTAGCTAATTTCAAAGCTACTTCGCAGCTAGTTGGCAGCTAAGTTGAAGCTAATTGACAGCTAATTTCGCAGCTAATTAACAGCAAATTTGGCTTGGAATTTTTATTCTTCTTCCTCTTCTTCGAGAATCGCCTCGCGTCGCCATCGCCCAGAACTTCGGCATCCTCGGCAACGGCCGCCTCCACGTCCTTGACCTCTCCCCGGACCCCCCATCTCGGAGCTCGCCTGGTCCGAGTCCCACGACTCCCTCCTCGTCGCCGCCATCAACACGAGCCACCCCCGCTGTTCCTCTAACTCAGAACATGATGGGTTCATTATGTCTTTGGGACAAACAGGACATTCGAATACAATAACAAATACTAGACTCCATTCTTTAACGAAATGATCCATATGCTCACTCAACAGATGACAACTGTTTTCAACCCCTTGATTCAAACTACAAACAATACTATCAGATGTTGTTAGGCAAATGGGGAGGATTGCGGATGTATTTGAAACACCACCATATGATCTGATACTGCAAAAAATATCTAATGTAGGCTTGGAATAAAATCAACCTCAAAATGACTAGTTCAAAACAAGCTCCAGGTGGAAAATGCTGACCTCCTAGTGTAAAGAATGAGTTATAACAATTTGAATTTTGAAGATCTCAATTCAATTATTTAAAAAATCCAACATAACTCAAACAGAGTAGTTCACTACTATTTTTCACATTTCATTACAAGAAATTACACATTTACACTTGAACTGATGAAGAGTATGATAATTGATCATACTCAAAGCTAAAAGAATGACTCCAAACAAAACTAAAAGTCAAAGAATGAACAAATCATTTTTCATTACAAATACAAATAAATGAAGAAGAAAAAAATGAGAGAGCATATCTTTGGATCAATGCACAGATGGAACAGATTGGCTCCTGGTTTTTTCAGCGGAAGATTGCAGCTTCAGATAGTATAGTTAATTAATTAACAACACCACAATGCTTCCTAATCTCACCTTGTGAGCCAGTTAGCACATCAATGGAACCCAGCTTAACCATTGCCTCGGCAAACTTCACAGCCCAACTCGAACCATGATTAGCATTGCTCAACACCATTGTCCTCGTTGAACGGTCACTCATCAACGTCTGATCCGAGATCAACAAACCGCGATGATTCTTCAGCCCCATGTAGTACTTGTTGTCCAAACGGTTAGGCGTGTAACCATCAAACACCACAGTTGGATCTGTTACTGCGCTATCACGACGAGGACACTCAGATTTCAACAATGCAGCAAAGTTGGGATCCATAGAGGGATCTTTTGAGAAAGTGGAATTGAAAGAGTATAAGCGATCAGAGAAAGAGGAACAATGTGAGACGCCAATCGAGTGAGCTCCAGAGAGTGTCACCATTTCATCCACTGACAACCCTTTTTCAGAAAAACTGGTGATGAGTTGGTCAGTTTTGAAGGTTGGTGATGGAAGATTCTGCGGCACTTCGTCACTGATGGAGATGCTGCCATCTCTGCGCCCTGCTTCTACCTCGTAGTTTATGCCTCCAACTTTCTTAGCACTGTCTCGTGCAGCGAAAGCAAGAATGTCTGCGCACGACACGGTTTCGGGACATTGGGCTTCTATTTGAGCCTTGGCTTCATCGATGACCTCGAAGCCGCGTAGGCTTGGATTGTTTGCAGGATGGTCTCTCTCAGATGGATTACCTGGTTTGGATGCTAATAGTACAGAACCATCACAGCCCTGAATACAACAAAGGACACACAACAATTTCAGAATTAGTAGAAATTTAATTGAATGAAATGAATCAGAATGAAGATATATGAACTTAAACTTACCCTGACAAAGCAATCATGAAAATGCATTCTGATAAGGCCAGCAGCAATGCCTGGGTTGAGTGAAACTGCTTTGTTAACAGCTCTTCTCACAATTGCTTCAGCGGGTGGACATGTTGTTTTATAGAAATCCACATTCAAAGATGATGATGCCAGTGATGAAATTGAGAGAATCAGAACCAAGCTAGAGAGCAATATTACATGCATGTATAAGTAAGTTCTACCCATGGTTGTGATTAATTTCTGAATATGTTTAATTAGTCTGCTACAGAATTATGGAAAGTATTGAAAGGAGAAGGAAGATGGTGTAATATGCAAGTATCAAGTATATATGTGTATGATGTTGGATACTGAGGTGAAAGTAGAGAGAACGTATTTATAGGTAAGGAAATATATTGTGAGTGTGAGGTGAGAGTAGGTCTTACCTTGGAACCAAAACGTGTTTATTTAGCTGTAGCCTTCAATATTAGATGGTAATTCAAACAATCAATCTTCCTTTGAATTTGAACACTTCAACTGTTTATACTGGCCACCTTTTTTTATTTTAATCTTGTAAGGTTAAAATATATCATTTGAATATTAGGGAAAGAGCGATGACTATTTGGCTGCTACAGCCACTTGAGAATAGGGATGAGAATTTTTCTATTAATTTTGAAGGCTGCATACGGCATATTTGATGAACTTGCAACATTCATATACAATGAATAGAGGACCTGGTAATTGCAAACTCAGCCACTATGATGCTTGCAAGAATTAGTTTATTTCTTATGGGAAGAAAAACGACATATTTTTTCAATAAAAACGTGGGAGATTTCTTCAACCATGAAAATGAAGGAAGCGATTTAACTGTAGCTAGCAAATATCAAATATGTGAAACATAAAAAATGTCTAATAGTAAAATATTATTTCATAGTCGGTATCATTGCCCGTCCGTCAGCATTGTCACCTCACTAATTGTGATTAGTTCCACCATTTACTCCGGTAATAAACACTGCGCAAGATTTGTAAATCAACCATAAACATCATTTAAACACTCCCCTCGTCATTAATGTAATTAAAGAGGCTCGGGTTACATAAAGAGGGCAATAGACATGTACATTACAAGGTTTTTAGAATATGGCAATGGTAATAACAATGGTAAGACATGCGACTAGCTAAGCTCCTTTTTTGAAGCCTTTATAATTTTTGTTGTGAAAATTAGTATTTAAAATAAAGATTACATTAATTAAGAACTTTAGACTAGTTCAAGATATCTACACTAGACCTTATATTCGATTCGATAGGAGGGTGTTGCGTTTCAAATACACATGCAAAAAGTAAGTACACTCATTTACAAAAGTAATATAGGGATGCGTCCCATGTTATGAGTCATAGCTCGGAGGCTTCGGACCCTATCTATAAATTGATCTGGACAGCACCTGCTCCATCAAATGTCGGAGCCTTTGTGTGGCGTTTGGTTCTAGATCGTCTTCAGACACGTTTGGTTCTAGATCATCTTCAGACAAAAAAGAATTTGCGGAAGAGACGGGTTCTCAATTCACCTGAAGCTGCTCTTTGCCCGTTTTGCATGCTGGTGGAAGAAACTAGTGAGCATCTCTTTTTTTCATAGCACACATCATGGAAATTTGGCAGGGGTGCTACGCATGGTTTGGAACCATTGCTTATGTGGGTAACCTTACATTATTTTCTAAAAAAATAAGCATGAAAATTCATGTGATGAAATGGCATCTATTTATTATATATCGTAATAATCTTATGTGTACTAAAGAAATCTTTAAACTCAATTTGTAAGTTTTACTACATATTTTTAATTTATCAATGAATTTTTTTGAAAATCAAATAAAAATTGTTACCTCTTGAATATATATCATAAAAAAGTAGATAAATAATTATATGTTAATTTTCAACAAAGTACAAAAAATTCTTCGAAATTTTAATAAGAATTTCTTATTGTGCTATTAGCCTATTACTGAAAAGAAAACGTCACAATTAATTAACAATTAAGGAGGGGGTAAAATTAGTAACATTTTTTAATAAGAATGAAGGAAATGGAAGACCTTAATTTCCTTTTCAATGATAAACAATTTAATATTTCCACACTAAAAAATGATAAAATATGTTAACTTAAATAATTTAATTTCACATTTTATACGTGTTAATGCCCACTATTCCTCATGATATAAATCTACATATATTATTTTCAACGTGGGTGGGGAAAAGCATGTCAAACATCAACAACTATTTTAACAAGTATGTAATGTTTATTACAATTTATAAAATTTTAAATCACTTATTTGAGCATATGTTCTTCTTACTTATTTCTTCTAGAAAAAATATCAACAAGAATGAACACACATTTCTTAGGAGTCTATTATGCATTTCACAAATACGAGACACTCTCAATATACATTGCAAAAAGAATTAAATTTATATAGATGAAACACGCAAACGGCGCTTAAATCACATCACATAGAAATATACACACCAAAGAGTGATACTGCAGTGTTATAAGATAAATCAATGCAAAAGATGACATCCTAGCCCAAATTCATATGAAACAATTAAAACATGGCAAAAGATCCTAAATTCCACCGATTATCCTTGTTGCTCGATTTTAAACCATTAAATTTTGAGCGGAGAATTTTTTCTTCCTCAATCGCCTAAGCCGATGTTGCAAACGATACAACTTTCGAAGTGGCCAACAATGGTAAAACATTTTGCCTCAACTACACTAAAGAGTGTTAAGCTGATGAAAGCAATGCCAATGATGGTGGTGGAAAAGGGATAGGTGGTGGTGGGAAGGGAAACGACTAAGGTGGAGGAGGGGAAATGAAGAGGTAGATGAAGGGGATGAAAAAGAGGTTGAGGCAAGAAAAAATAAAAGCAAAATGTAAGAACAAAAGAGAGTGAAAGCAAAGGCAAAAAACAAGAGGGGCAAAGGGTGAAAGTGAAATAAGGAGATGAGAGAGGAAGTGGTGGCGGGCTAAAGAATGACGGAGAGGATAGCAGTTTGGGAAAGGAAGAAAATCTCTAACCAATGAGAAAGAATGACCGACCTAGTGTGCGTAGAAAACCCTCATTTAGGGGAAGCGTTCCTTATGGGTGGCTGAAGGAGACCATGTGGAAAAGTCGCAGTTAGGGTTTTTTTTGCGATGAGAAGCAACACATGCTGCTAGGGACAGACATGGAACTCGGATCCCATCACCCCGCTATGACTCACCCGCACACTACCATCATTGATATGAAAAGGCATGATTCCCTATGTATGTTTCAATTATCATAATGCAACTTTGCTAAATTACTCATTGACTTAAGCGATAAAGTCCACCAATCCGCCAAAAGCATGGCAAGACAGTTGGCCTGCCTTTGATTTTTTTTTTACATTTTTCTACTAAGCTATAATTGCTTCTAAACCTTTCAAATTTAGCTCCAAAATTCATGGGAATTCCTAAAATTCAAGAAATGCACCAAATCAAGCACAAAATACATTATTTTTACATTAAATCCAAAGAAATTAATTTTGCACTCATCATTTTAGGTTTAAATTACAAGCCCTGTATATGTTACACGCCTTATGTATGTTGAGTTTGCCTAGTTGTATATAATTATCAACCAATATTGTGGCCTAATGAGGAAATGAAATTTATTCATATCTTAATATATATGAAGAGAGAAATAAACACAAAATTTAACATGATTATATCATGTGACCTAAGAGGATCCAAATCCAAACAAGGATATAATAATTGTACCTTTTTCCTCCACTTAAATGCAATAATTCAGTATCTTACACCTTACAGTTCCAGGATACTGGGAATCTGGGATGGTAAGCAGAGTCATGGCAGTTTCCTATGGGGCAACACCCAAGAACTCTGGAAACCAGATCTTCCAAATGGTTCGCTGGTATGCTCATAAATAAAATCAAGCATTATTGCTTAAGCACGGTTAATCAGAATACAATGATCGGTACAAGGTTAGAAGCATACAACACGTTTTTACCAGGTTTCTGATACAGGAAGTACTTCACAGTGTCAGTGCCGTATATATACAATAGTGTACAGATTTTTAACAGTTTATATATATTATGTAGAGCCAAAGGTCTTCTCGGTGCTATAGTACATGTAAAGAAATCCATCCTCATCTCTGAATGATCTATAAACAGAGTCCATCATACTAGCTGCAGATAACCACAAACACGGCATATTGAAGCACACTGCCAATTACAACAAGAAAATGAAGAAGAAAATAATAATGAAAGAGAGCATTGGCTTATTCGTTGTAGCACAAGTTTACCAGTTTGAGGTAAGGTGTTCTTCACAAACACAAAGAGAGCTTTTCCAGGGGGCAGACTGAGTCTGGAACTCAAAATATGAATGAAATGACCAACAGACAAGTCTCGCGGAACAAGGTATCTATCAGAAACACAAAATAGGAACATGTATTAGAGAATTGAAAAACTGAGTTATTTGATATAAATCATCGCGATAGATATTTCAAAGTCAGCCTATTAGCATGTTTGGATCAATTTCTCTTTCATCAAAATCAATTCTAAAACTCGGAAGCTACTCACAAAAGCTTCTCAACAAAATTTATTCTAACTTCACAATCAATTCTACAAGGGTTTTCAAACATGCACTCTACTCCCACTATGGACAAGATTTCGGTAATTATCAGTAATATAAGTTAAAGCACCATACCATCATGGGAGGGGACAGTTAAAATATAATACTTTTCAAAGGAGTGGACTAGCCAGGAAACATCTGGGGAATTTCAGGCCCTAGATTTTAATCTCCCTACCGCAATTGTAGATTTCAAGCCCAGCAAAAGTAGTTTCTTCTATTGCATAACAATCAAAAGGTACTAATTTCTGCAACATTAATGAGTGATTCTAGCACAACCCAGCATCTGCCTTCACAAATTGATGCACTTGTAGATACAATTTCATGTAATTGCTTACATGTCAATTATTTATACATGGTTTTATTATGCATTTATCAAACTTAATCATATAGGGCTACACTGTTACTGTTATATACTTTAAAATCCTTCCAATTATGCAGTAAAAGTAAAATAAATTCATTGCAAGGTGATCTTACTTTTTCTTTCCCAACTCAGGCAGATCGGATTTCGAATACCTTTCCACAATCACCTGAGGAAAATCAATCAATATTGATTAATAGAAGAGATTTGCATTTAATTAAGAAAATTAATAAGGAGAAGAGCGTGGTTAAGGGGAATTACGGGGACTCGATCGGGGTATTTGGCCACGATTTCCCGCGATTCTTCAAGCCTTTGTTCTGCGCGCGCGAAATCAAACCTCAGAAATTAACATCAACCCGTGATAATAATAAATTAATAATAAGATGAAGCGATTATTAAATTAGGTAACAGAAATTGGGAGAAAGGGTGAAGAATTGAGCGCACCGAAGGTAAATTCATCCTTGAAACTCGAACTTCCTCCCATGTTGAACCAAGCAACGAGAGAACAAGCTAAGGACAGATCGGGTAAAACAAAACCTTCTTCTAAGTTCTAATTCAACACGTCGCTGGCAATACCGAGGAATTAAGTAACTTTTTATGGATGATTATATCAAGTTGCGGGGATAGCTCAGTTGGGAGAGCGTCAGACTGAAGATCTGAAGGTCGCGTGTTCGATCCACGCTCACCGCATTTATTTTGTAATTTTGATTGTTTTGGGATTCAAACTACAGAAATTGATGGGCCTTAAATTTGTGACGGGTTTGCCCATTTTACTTTTCTTGGTCTTGGTCTTCATTGCACAACTGCAGCCTACATGCAACCAAATGTAATTTCGATCAAAAAAAAAAAAAACCAAACAAATGTAATCAAAACATTATGCTCCATTTGCGTGCGGATAAAAAATTAGATGGAAATAAATAAATATGCTACCCTGAGTTTTTTAAAGTTTGAAAGAATTTTTGAAGGGATCTAAGTCAGTACCTTACCTTGAAAGAATTTTAGTTTACAAGTATAACAGTGGTTTATTATTCAACAACAACAAAAATAAACCAAACCATTGCTATAATCTTTGCTTCTATGATCAAGTAAGAATATACCTAAAATTATTAAATCTTCATTTTCTTTTCAACTAGATAAGAATTTATGATGGATTTGAGATATGAAATAATTTTAAAAGTTAGAAAATTAGCGAAAACTTGGAAATTTTAAGGATGTTATAGGATATGAGGTTAATGTTAATTGAGGTTTTTTTTTTGGGGAATTTTTATATTTGGTTAAATTTTAATATTTTGGGTAGTGATCTTTGAGGGAAAGAAAGTTTATAACGATCAAATTGATTCAATTTATAAAGACTTTACTTTGAGAACAAAATTTTTGAGAGTTTTATGTACAATAAATGTGATGGGGGACTTGACTGCAACTATTAAAAAAAACTTATGGACTAACTTATTGGGATCAAAATCACACATCAACCATATTAGAGGGAAACCATATTAGAGGGACCAAAAGTGAAATTACACACTAGTTCACACATCTGTAATTTGTTTTAGCAAGTTGATTTCACAAGTCAGTTTAGCAAGTAAATTGTACTCGGCTCAAGTCGCCTAGTACTTGGATCTCGTCGCACCAAGACCTCATAGAAGCTCTGTAATTTGTTTTAGCAAGTTGATTTCATAAGTCAGTTTAGCAAGTAAATTGTACTCGGCTCAAGTCGCCTAGTACTTGGATCTCGGTTGGAGGCTTTGAAGGCCATTCACGCTCAGTGTACGTCCAAGACACCAAGGCTTGATATTCGACTCGTCTAAGGCTTTTTGAATTGGTGGTGCTTGGGTAGTCGTTTGAGACTTATAATTGGGTTAGTAGTTCAGCTGAACGTTAACGGAGGAAAGAGCCTCATTTCACGTTTAGAGCATTGAGATGCTGCATCTCACTTCCGAGGGTCCCCAACATCTGTTCAACAAGTCTTTCAAACACACACTCAATGTTTCCTCCTAAACTCTAAAATGTCCATGTGGACCAGCCAAAACTAAACATGCTATTAGCTTTTACATTCTCGATTAATATTTAATTAACATATAAATAACCTTGTCATTAATCAAAGACAAGGCTGAAGATTCCATACAAGTATAATAACTCTGAAATTACAAAGGATCCTACCAGAGTGTGTTTCAACTTTCATAAAGAGTTGCGTCCACATACATTGTACAAAGACAGTCCATTGAAGGATAACAAATATGTGTGTACTATGGCACAGTTTAGCCAAATACAGAGAACCGGTCCTACAGGGAATCTCGGTTATTCAGTCTATGAATACAACATCCTCATACAACAACACCTATCGAGTTTTATTAAAGGTGCAAGTTAATAAACCTTAACTTGTTCCGAAATCCAACGATTCCCAACTGAAGGGTCGGAACATGTAGAGAACTTCCGGTGAGCTTTTAAATAGAAGGGCCACACAGACACAAACTGCTGCTATTGCCACCATAGAGAGCATTGCAGGTTTGTATACCAAAGACCTACCTACTGCAGTTCTACAAGATAATTTAATATCACAGAGTTTACAGTGCTTTTGACCACGGGTTACCTCAGTTTTGGCAATGTCAAAGGTAGTGGACGACTCAATTTGCTTCTGGTTTGTGTTGCTTTCTGTTAGATTGCTGGGAATCTCAACCACCACATGAGGTGCTCCTTGTCTCTTGTTAATCTTTTTCTGCACTAAGTGAATGTAAGTATAATGGCCGCGTAAACGTGCATAATCCTCAGGTGTGGAACCTGTGCTGTCACGAGCATTTTTCCATGCCTCAATTCCCACCTGTATTAAAAAACCCATGTTACAAATGTAGCACGGACGTGAACACATGATTTCCAACAAGACAGGATAGGAAAATGATTTTGATGTATAACATATTAAAAGGAATTGGTAGGGTGATATAATTTAAGATAGCAGTTGGTAGGAATTTTACCATGCAAGGATCATTAGTTAAGGCATCCAGTACATCCTCAGATCCATCTTTCCCAGCTGCTATATGAAGAGGTGTCAAACCAGCAGGACCAGCAACATCAGGTCTAAACAAAAAGCTCTGATTCTCTCCAAAAACCAGTGCTTTGCCTTCCGGTTTTACTTCATTAGAAATATTTTCAGGAACATATCTCAAAAGCAGCTCCACTAACTGCTTGCTATTTCTCCTTACAGCTCTGTGAAGGAGACCCATCTCTGAAAGTGCAAGATTCAGGGATGGGTGATCTCCTGTACTCACAGTTCCCTCAAGCAGTAGGTTCAACAGTTTGTTTACAACTGCACACCAGTCACGGTCCATAGAAAACTCCATGAGCCACTTGAACCGTTTCAATGGGAAGAGATCTGCACTGGAGCCTAAGTGAACCATCCTAGATTTCAATTGGCTTCTGTGAAGGAGCCAACCTATTTCATGAATGAAATCCATAGCTTGACTTTTGGCTTTAATTTTTCCAGTCCCTTCAATATCTGGATCAGTTTCACTTAATTCTAGCAGAGACTCAAGCACACAGATTTCTGAGCAAACATCCTCCTCCGCAACAATGAAAGGAAAAAAGCTGCTACTTAAACCCTGGTCCTCAATCTAGCAATTAAAAGAAATGTAGAAAATATGAAGCTCAGACTCAGCATTAGTACAGGATTCTTTATCTTCAGTTAAAAGTACGGCACAAGGACAAACAGATGCATTCAAATGTCAAAAAGAATTGGATGGTAAAGCTCATGAGTTAGGACTTAGGACATCACTAATACTCAATAGTGATCAGTGTGCCTGAAGGCGAACCATAAAAGTAGGATAAGCAGAGGAATTTTCTTATCCCCTTCATTGAATTACAACTGAAGTGGATGAAAAAGCAGTGTACAAATTTCAGTGATCAGTGTACTATTTTCGTATCCCTGCCTACTTATTTCTGTAGATAATTTTTTAGAGTGATGAAAAAGCACCTCAATAAATCCTCTTCCGTTTGTCATAGGGACTGAGCATGAAAACTGGATGCACTGAAGTCCATCAAGCTCCTTGGAGTATTGATCTGTTGATTCATGAGCATATTCACAGTCCAGATATTTCCCTTCTAAAGCACACATTAACCTGAAACAGGTTTAAGGGTCATGTAACAGACTAGCCCAACAAAAGTACATATAGCTATATAAAATCATAAAACTTAAATCCAAGTCACCTTCAAACTTTTTGTTTAACTATCTACCTGCAAAGGATTGACAAGTCACAAAACAATGGAGATTACCTAGTGGCAGGGCGTATCATATTGACACCCTTGACGGAAAATTGAACTCTCTTTGATGCTGGGGCAGCAATAGGACTAACAGTCAAAATCTTGCTATAATTGTTACTTCTGAAAGGTAGTGAGGTATCGATGACAACTTGACCTGCAGCATATAAATTGCAGTAAGATAACTAGTCATATAAACAAATACAATTAGTCCCGAATGATGTAGTTATTTCATACACAAACTGTAGTACTATAGCAACGAAGATGATAATGCAGATTGTAGACAATGTTAGAAGCACAGTATTATAATTACATGAATCCTCAGTGAAGTCCACCAACCAAATTTATAAATGTGCTAGGACATAAATTAGACGTAGACGCAAGTTATTAACGTAGTCAACTTATCAAAGCAAGGATTTCAAATTTTTAAACAGTTAATGTACTTATTTGATGGAACTCAATTGATTTCTGAAAACTCTTGCGACCTAACTCCTAATAAGAAACAACAACAGAGACAAGGTAAGAGACCATTGAAAATGAATGCCATCTTATGCTGCACCCTGATGTGAACCCATCCCGTTCTCCAAAAAGTATCATCTGAGACATCAAGTAGCCTGCTCAAACTAGAAGTCAGATCGTAGCAAATCTGCAAAATAACAACCAAGTCATGCAAGGTCATGCTTGTCACATTTTAAGAGAAATAACCACCCAGGTCACGTGTCAATAGCATTAGAAGAAAAAACTTACCTCCTCCCACACAGCTTCATTCTGGCGGAGATAAACTGTCAAAACAATACAACCAGGTCGTATGTAGCTTTCAATATCAGTAGGGCTGTGTGATAACCAGTCAAGAATCTGCAATTGAAATCCTCAGTGTGATTAAATTTGAAAATAAAGAAATGAAAAGCAGTTACTCTCAGCTGCTTTAGAAAGCTTGAAGTACCTGTGCTCTAAGTATAAGAGGAAAATCACTTGGCTCTTTACCAAAGAGTTTGAAAACAATTCGATCTGTGCGACACTGAAAGGTGGAAAAAAAATTAACAGTTAAATGATGACAACTTCAATATATGACAAATTTAACATATGTGTTTCCATACAGTGCAATATAGCACAATAGAAGCAGCATAAAAACTTGAGACTTATCAGGTAAGAACTAGAATGATCAAATCAAAATACTCATATATTCATATTTAAAGTTTCTAACTTAAGCCAATAGCCATGAGCTTAGCAACACCTAGTTTCCTTTGGAGGCAAAATATGCTGGGATTAGTCCGTCCAAATATGCTAAGTCTCACTAGGTCTCAAAACCCCCCCTTCAAATAAATAAATAAAAAAACTCTGGACCCCCACCCCCCCCCCCCAAAAAAAAAGACCAAATTTCATTCTTCATATATTCCACAGAAATCATGCAGATGAACCAATCAAAGGTGATGGGAATGTTACTTCTTGGCTACTTTCTGAGCATGACCAAATGAAGTAGTTCACTTATAGCCATACGTCTAAAAACCAAGACCATAGACTTGTGGTAATTTCAGCAAAACATCCTCAATTTTCTAAAGAAAGTCACATAATCAAGGAGCCAAGTTGTTCACTCACATTTGAGTGCAAGGAAGGTATAGAAAACTGCAAGTAAAGCAGCCAATTCAAAATAATGAAGCCCAACAAACATACCTGAGCTTCTCCACTGGAACTAGAAGGGGAGTGGGCAGATCCAGAATCTGAATTTCTACTTGTCTGAGGTGGACTCGACTGATGAGAATCTTGTTGTGTCCATGGGTAATCAAGAGAGCTAGTGACAAGATTAGTAGTTCCAGGCAATCTTTCAAGATCTTCTATGCCATCATCTGAGTCAATATATATGTCATTCAAATCAAAATTATTCATCTTGATTTGTCCAGCAGTACTGTGTCTGGCTTCTGCGTAAGCTGGAGGACTGTTTGAAATGCTGGGCTTTATATAAGACATGAGGTGCTGATCAGCAGCCCTAGCATCATGTTCATGCACCAGTTCTTGTTGCATTCTAGTCATAGATACAGTTTGATGTTGTTTTGTAACAGTTGGAGAGCCTTGAGAACCATTGGAAGTCGGCACCATCTCTGACTCCCTAGAAGAACCCCCTTCTCTCAACAAATTCTCTGGTTCCCTTAAAATGTTAGACAGGTTATTGGCCCCTTGTTCACCATTCTGACTAGCAAGACTCCTTAGAAGATGTGTCAGTAGATCCTGATCTGTAGTCTGATCCGATCTGTCAGCTATAATTCATTAAACACGTCATTATCCATCCCAAAAAAAAACCTCAGTTATAGCAGAAATACCAACAGAGAATCAAATACAGGAATTTTTCTAAAATGACAATTTCACCAAATGCAGCAGTAATTTAAGTATCTCATTGTTATTAAAAAAAATGGTCTCCTAAGTTCATAACATCCCACAAGAAACACATTTATTGTCCAGTGGAGGAGAAAAAAATTAGTATCAGGCCTTGTATCTTTATCTTTTTCAATATAAATTCTGCTAATAGCCTAATATTGTAACGCCTAGATCCTCTTTTAGAGGCCAATCATTGATCTCTCAGGCCAACCTAATAAAGAGATGGGCACAATGTTAGTTTCTAGAAAAATCAAAGAAAAAGATGGATATACAAAGTACACTCAATTGCTTTGATGACATCAAAGTTCCTCATATATCTTATGCTTGACTGCCATATACATGGGCATTTTATATGTACTCACGGTCACGGAGTCCACCCTATCAATGAGACACAAATTATTTGACAAAACAACTCATTACCAATAGGAGAACTGAAAGTTAATCATACTTAACACCAGCAATTAAAGATGAAAAAATAATAATTAAAATTAATCTCCCTGTGCCCCTTGGCCCATCTTGTTTTTCATCTGACACACTATTTTCATAGAAGTTAAGTGAAAAGCCTAAACCAATTAGTCAACATGAAGTCAAATGGAAACTTGAGGAAGAAGCTAATTTCCTCCATGCATCTATCTCCTGTAGCAGTGTGTTGGCTTACTTAGAACTGATTCTGTTTGAAAAACCGGACCAGGACATACAGATTTACCTTCAGTAAGAAACCTCACTCTCAGAGAGTTAGAGTTACTGACAAAATACAGTATTAATAAACCATATTTGCAACTGACCAAACTACCCTCCACTACCAACAGCAGTTATGTATAGGAAGTATTAGTTTAAATTAATAATATGCCTTTTCTTGTTAGAAACAAGAGAAACAAGCATCAATCATTGCCACATAAAACAATTTATATGCAACAAGCTCCTCTAGGCTCCAGTAATAAAAATCATGATTAAGAGATACTCACAATTCATATTTGAAAGTATCTTCAACAAGCTTATCAACAGATAACTACTAGTTTGATCATCATTTAGAGGATTTCCATTAGGAACAGCATCATTATTTGTTTTCCTTCTTCGTTTATTATGGCCTGCCAAGCGTCTTCGACAGCTTCTCTTTCCTTCATCAAATTCTTGAAGCATGTGAAACCTGTTGATGGAGTAAAAGAATGTCATGAAATAGAGTGATTTAAACTTTCAATGCTTGCATCAAAGCATATAACAAATGATAGCATAAAGGACCTCCAAAAGAAATCTATGAAGATCTTCTGCTGTACTCAGATATAATTTTCCATTTTCATCAATCTGTTACATCTAGGTGTCAATATTCATAATTAATACCCTTTATTCCCTTTATACACATGAAAATATGTGAAACCAATTTCAAACTGATCAACTACAAGTCTACAACAAAAATTGAAAGCAATCAAGAAGGGGAACTCACCTGCTACATTGTTGACAGAACCTCTGCATTGCATTTCCCACAAGTGCCCTAGTGGCCTTAGAGTGCATCTCACAAACTTTATGACGCCTGTGATAATCCTTAGCCCTGCTCAGATCTGCGCCGCAGTCCTCCACCTGACAAACAGCGCGATTCGAAGCGCCCCCAGCCACTCTGCTCTTCTTCCCATTCATCCCAACCCAGCTTGAAATCTCCCTATCCGCGGCATGCCCACCAAGCTTCAAGCTAAGGGTACCTGCCTCCTCATTCAAACCATCCTCCTCCAGCACAATAACTCTCCTTTTCCTCTCCCCTTCCCTGTTCCCCGCGCGATCCCCAAGATCTACTTCCTCAGAACAGGAAGAAGAGCTGTTTGAGGCCGGGATCCCGGACACAAGAGGGAAAAGTTGTTGTCCAACCCCATCTTCCTGCACTGGATTCACCCTACTAGCTATGAACAGATCCCCATCCCATCTCCAATTATTCAAATCCCACTCTGAGGACCTCTTCCCCACACCCGAGGGGGCACCCACACCATAAAAATGATAAGCTTCTGTACCGAATCTAGCTTCCATTGTCACAACCAAGAGCACCCAATTACTCTTCAACACAAAAAGAACAAACCTGGTGCTATAAAACTCCCGCAACGCGAAGTCCAGAGAGGGGCCGGATCCACTTTGCAAGTACTCATCAACACAAACAAGTAAATACTGAACCTAAATTAAGTCACAATACGAAATTAACAGCACAGAATCTCAGTCAATTAGCCTCAATTGTTCCAAATAAGCCCAACCTACATAGCCAAGTAGTAGCAACTAACCACCAGGTCTTCCAATTTTGCAAGTCACCTACATAACAGAAACCTAACTGAGCTCAAGTATTAAGATTCAATGATTCATGCTCTTTCTTCCTATCTTTAAACAATTATTTAAAAAGAAAACACAAGAAGAAGAAAGAGAATAAGAAGAAAATTAAACTAAAATTCAACAACAAAATGATGTGATAGAGTGGAGGTAAACATCGTACTGGTACGTCAGAGGATAAGTGTTGGAAGGAAAGCAGATCGCGCTAACACGCAAAATGGCAACAGGTTCTGTGGACGGAAACGGTGTTGTTGTTGATGATGGTGGTGGTGGTGGTGATGTGAATGACAGTTTAAAATTTTTTTTTCTTTTTTTGCTTTTGGGAGAAAGAATGGTTCGATATATTCTATTGTGGTATGGTACACTACACAACACACACGACAAAAATAAAACAGAAAATAATAATAAGTCGTAGGTGGGGGAGAGATTGGGAACGGTACAGTGCACCGCACCGCCCTCTAAGTGGTGGGCCAGGTGCACACGCTGCGTGTCTCTCTTTTTACCTCATGGGATACCAATACCAAAAATTAAGGCTAAAAATTCATTTACCACATAGGATAGCGATGACTAATAAGGTACAGCAAAATTAGTAAATAGTTGTGTTCGTTAAATATTTAGCTGAGTTTGTTTTATGGGCGGGGTGGTGTGCATGGAAATGTATATCTACTTAATGTGATCTGAGAGTTTCAAAAATTAGTTTCATAAATATCTCTCATAAAATACCTTAAAAAACAAAAAAAAAACATATAGATATAGGAGGCTAATTAAAGAGTTCTTTTCAATTACGAGAATTAAGTAAGCCTTAACTTTCTTTTTTTTTATAGAAGAAGTGGTAAACTACTACGGTAACAAAATTTCATTTTTTTTTCCCTTGCGTCGCTCATTTATGATCACTGCATCTCCACTCCTCGGTTACTTCCCGCGTTTGGTTTCATTTCATTAAGTAGACGTCACTTTCTTTCACTTCCCTTCTCTCTATAACAGACTGTTTTTTCTCCCTTATCACCACATGACAATTGCCAACCCTGACCCAACCACGTGTGACCACTACACACACTTTTCTTTTACTCCTTATTAATGTTAATTAATTATTTGGTCAAGATTTATGGTCTGATTTTAGTCATAAAACTTGTATTACGTTATGTATATTATATATTAATATTATTCTTTTCATCGTAATATTACTTTGGAATTTATTTTTCTTTGTTGTCAGTTTCTTTCACATGTACTCCCCATCTACTTACATCAACGTTTATGTGGATTTGGTCTTTCATAAAGTGCTAATGTGTAATGGGTAGAAGAGGCGAAAAGTAACACAAACGGTAGATAGAAAACGAAATTAAAGTCTCATAAATAAAAGAACAAAAATCAAACATGGTACAACATAATCGGTGGAGAGCTCAATTCATTAGGTATTTAGTCCAGAGTTTGATTATTGAATAATGCATATGTAGAATGATTAGTTAGGAAAAACACACCAACTTAATATGATCTCACATTCTTGAAGGGATTTTTTCTTTTAAAAGGAACGATTTCTCAAATAAAGAAACAGACATTAAGACCAAAACATCAGCAGAGAGAATCAGTAACAAAGCAGCAGGAGCATCTTCCACCCAAACCGTATTAGTGTAAGAGGAAGCATGCTTCGCTAAAAAGTCTGCAACCGTGTTTCTAGTCTGACGAACAAACAAAATATCAACACAATCAAAATAAACAAAAAGAGAATGACAGTCATGGATTATGGAACAAAAATTAGAGGTTCTCATGGCAGTACGCTTCCACCGCTAGAAAAGGTGCAAGCAATTTGTCTCAAAGTAGACATGCCGGAAACCAAGTTGAATGGCAAGAACCATCGCCCAACGAAGAGCAAGAGCTTCGGCCAAACTCGAAGATCGAATCTGGACGGGGTATGAAGTCGTCGTAGCCAACACCTTGTCGTCCCTGTTTCTCGCCACAAAACCAAAACTTGCAACACCATCCGAGCCCAAGGACGCATCCAAGTTGACTTTGAACCAACCCGCAATCGGGCGCTTCCAGGACGCCAGCAGCGCACCCTCTGGCTACTGATCCGCCGCCACTGGCCAGGGAAGAGCACGAAGGGCCACTGCTCGACAAAGTATAGCATCACAGTTGAAAGAAATGGCATAAAAAACGTACCTGTTACGGGCCTCCCAAATAACATACAACACCATAAACAAGACCTTAACCGCCTTTGCACCAGCTGCTGATATAAATTGCAGCAGAAAATCAAAGAAGTTACACGGTGTATCAAGACGTAAACCAAGGTTGGAAGCAAACCAAACACACCTAACTGCAGGGAAAAAAAGAAGGATATGGGCCACTGATTCAGCTCCAACCCCACAAAGAGGACACTCCGGATCAACGTCAAGGCCCCCGCGACGGAGAAGAGACCGACCCGAAAGGTAATCCGAACAAGCTCACTAAACAAGGTCCTTATACCGGGAAAGATCCTGCGATTTCCAACATTTCCTCCACACCGCTGCTGGAAGAACATGACGTAAGGACGACAATGAAGCACCAGTCCTCAATTGAACACGGATGAATTGATAACCGAACTTGTAAGAGTTGCTCCCGTATGTGGAAAAAGGCCAGAAAAAAGAGTCCCCACACACATGCAGAGGAAATGGAACGCCAACAACCAACCTCGTCATGGTTGGGCAAAAAACCCACTCGACGAGAGAGACGTTCCAACCACCTCCATCAGGGAACAATAAGTCTGCCACCTTCACAAGTCGAAACTCATCAACAAGATCATGTCGAAAGTTAACCGGGGAACAATTGGGCAGCCACCGGCCTTTCCAAATATCAACAATTTTACCATTTCCAATCTACCAACAACCACCACGCTCAAACACCCAGCGAGAATTCAACAAGCTCGTCCAAGCATAGCTTGGCCTGTATCCTCTTTTAGCCCTAAAAAATCACAATTAGGAAAATAGACAACCTTATAAACTTGGCCTAACAAAGATTTCAGGG
This sequence comes from Acmispon strigosus, assembly GCA_030819835.1. Lineage (NCBI taxonomy): Eukaryota > Viridiplantae > Streptophyta > Magnoliopsida > Fabales > Fabaceae > Acmispon > Acmispon strigosus. The sequence continues at coordinate 65,470,206 of JAUAMA010000003.1, read as the reverse complement.
AATAAAAAATCCGCCACCAATTCTTATCAACAAAAGCAGTGTTAAAAGATTTAAAATCACAAGAGCCAATACCACATCTTCTTTTGCATCACCAAGCTTATCCCATTTAGCCCAATCTAATGGCTAAGGTATATGGTGATACCTTAGTGAAAAAAAAAACAGTTTTTGTGATTATTTTTTACATAAATAAGTATATGTTTAGACTTTATTAGATGATTAAAAATAGAATTTTATTCTTCTTTGAAGTTGCATCCAATATTATTAAATTGGGTCCTATCATCAACTTAGTCAAAACTCTGGATCAATATATCAGTGGTCGAATCAGTAAGTCACAAGTGGATCGATTAACCTGGTGTATTTTAAAAATAATCATAATACAAGCTAAAATTATTTAGTAAGTTCAAACTCTAAAATTAAAATCATTAATAAATTTATATAAGCTAGCATTAGTATTAGATTTTTTAATGTTACAATTACATTTTCATATAAAAAATTTATTAATTTTATTATTATTTTACCTAATTTTTTTCCAACTCACATTTGTTTATTGCTTTATTTTATGCAACAAGGCCATAACCCTTTACTTTTTTTCGTGACAGTCTCTTCAAACATGTAAGAGGCCCCGCTTTCTAAACAAAAACTTATTATACATGAGGTGAAGCTGTTGGGCCCATTAGCCCAAAAATAAAGCTAAAACACATAGAGGAAAACGATATCATAGATCATAGGGTGTTCGCGGTCCGGATTTGTCCGATTTTGAGGGGGAAAATCATCCGATCCAATCACTTCGATTTTGTCACTTCATCATTCAATCAGTTTTTTTCTTTTTTTAGATCTGAATCAACCCAATTCAATTTTTATCGATTCAGTTTGGATTGAATTTCAGTTTTTTAAAGACATTATAAATAAAATCAATGAAGAAATAAAAATTAATTTGAATCATATAACGTCATATTACAAGTTTAAACGATGAGAGTTTGGAATAAAACATAAAGACGAACAAAAAGTCTCAAACAAATTTTCACATTCACCATTTTTGGCTAAGTACCTCTAAAATAAGAAAGAAAGAAAAAGTTAATCCTGCATAGTAGATGACATAATTTTTAAATATGTTTTTACTTTGATGCATATTTTTCAAACTTGAAACTCTATTTACCCAAATACATCTTCATAAATAAGTATATGTCATATAATAATTATATAAACTTATAAGGACGGAAATATGTAAGTATAAATTATATGATATATTTACAAATAAAATTATATATACTTGCAAACATTCAGTTTGGATTGGATTGATTCAGTTTTGAAAAACAAATCCGACAAAAATATTCAGTTTTCTCAATTTTGGATCCGTTCGGTTTTCGGTTTAATTGGATTTCAGTTTTTGTATCGGTTTTTCAGTTTTTATTGGATTGGATCGGTTATAAACACCCCAAATATATCATTTAGTGTACACCATTCATATATGAGGCACCTGCAAATGTTAATTCTTGTATATCAGACGCTCTAAATATGCACTCTTCAATGTGAGAGAGTAGGTTGAGAAATCTCACACTAATTAGACATATGGCAAAAGTAGTTCTTATATATACTAAGACAATCCTCAAATTTTTACTAGCTTTTGGCTAGATGAAGGCTCCCAAATTCTAATAATGCGCGCGTTGGTGGAAACGTTCAATTGAATTCTACCTAGGAAATATTTTTTTTCTTTTAATTAAAATAAAAAATAATTATAACTATTTCTCCTACCTAGCATGCTTGCATATTTGAGTAAAATAAGTTTACTCTCTCGTAGCATATCATCAAAATCTCGGTGAAATGAGAGATGACGGATTATAGGGGTTAGAATTCTCACTCCCACTCCCACTACTTAAAATCACACCCTCCCATTTTTACATTGCAGGATTTAAATTCTAGAAATTTTGCTTCCGAGATTTTAAATCCCGGAAAATTGTGTTTCCAATCTGAAATGTGAAAGTGGTGCAAAAATGAATGCTTGATGTGAAAGTGCGTGACGGAGGCATGGACAAATCCATGAGTATATATATATATATATATATATATATATATTTATTGGATGTATCACATGAGAAAGATTTTTTTATATGAGAAAATGAGAATAAATCACGATCGTTAAATCAAATCATGAATGGTCAAGATTAAAACAACTTAGTAGTCACATGACTACTTCACGTTTTAATCTTAACCATTCATGATTAGATCTAACGATCGTGATTTATTCTCATTTTCTCATATAAAAATATTTTTCTCATATCATAAATATATATATAGGATTTTTGTTTGAAGCCCCTGAGCAGTGGGATAATACATACTAAGCGGTGGAATTTAGACCCTTTGGAAATGGCAGAGGATTGGAAACGCACAGCTCTTCTTGTCATCGACATGCAGGTACAATTTTTCCAACAGTTAGTTACTCTGTCTCTTCCCCATGTTGTTCTTCGTGTCCCTCATGATGTTCTTGTAGAAATTGAAGATTCTCTCTCTGGAATTGTGAGCTTGCAGAAAGATTTTATAAATGGAGGTCCTGTGCTAGTCAAAGGAGGGAAAGATATTGTCCCCAATGTGATTAAGGCTGTGCAAGTTGCTAGGCAGCGTGGAATTCTTATAGTTTGGGTAATAACTGTTCATTCACTTATCTCCTTTGCTGTTATGAGTTGTCTGTGGACTTCTCCTGAGTAAGTTCACATCAATATTAATGGTCCAGTGGTCATTGATTTCTGATTATAAAAGAGGGAAAGCTTTAAATTTTTTGTAAATATTGTGTTGGGGAAGGTGGGGATATTGATTCAAATGTAAATGATAATTCTTTGTTCCCCATGAAATAATGTATTGGCAACAATTGGCCTGCAATTGCTGCAATATGACAGCAACCACAATTTTACAACCTTGAATTTGAATTGCTTGTTTATAGGATAAGGACTTTTCTTTTTGGTAAGAAAAAATTTAGGGTGAGAAGATGATGCCCCGGTCCAAGCTGGGTAGGCTGCGGGCACAATAAGCAATTATAGGAGCCGGTAATCTGTCAGATGCTATACCCTGTCATCCTCCACTCGACCAACCCCTTTGGGTTTACCGGATAAGAACTTGATGCGTGATGAAGTTGCTGGATAAAAGTATTGTTGAATATCATGGGAAGAATATGGAAGTATATAAAATTAAGTTCATTTTAGTTTTCATTACTCCTTGGGCTCTCAATTTTATTTACACCTTCACCGATACTCAGCATTTTGGATTTGTTTTTGGTCTTTTTGAAGAGACTCATTTCCCTCTTTGTGTTTATCCTCTTGGCGACCTTATGGTATCATAGTGGTAGACTGGTAGCTATATTTTCTAGGCATAATTACTAGATATCTTGTGCTGTTGATATTCAAAAATAGTTCTGTAATTGTTAAATCGTGTCTCAAAATAATTGCAGGTTGTACGGGAACATGATCCCTTAGGAAGAGATGTTGAACTCTTCCGCCGTCATTTATATACACCGGATACAGTTGGTCCAACCTCTAAAGGAAGTGAAGGTGCAGAATTAGTTGATGGGCTGGTAATTAAAGAAGGGGATTATAAACTTGTGAAGACCAGGTTTAGTGCATTCTTTTCTACACACCTTCATTCAGTCCTTCAAGGAGCAGGAATTAATAGTCTGGTGGTCACTGGTGAGTAACAGTTTTAATGCTCTATATGAGGTTACAGTTTTATATTTATTTATAGACTATATATGGTTTATTTGTAGGTGTTCAAACTCCAAACTGTATCAGGCAAACTGTCTTTGATGCTGTAGCATTGGACTATAAACCTGTGACTGTTCTTGTTGATGCCACAGCAGCAGCCACACCTGATATTCATCTTGGTATGTAGTTGTCAATTTCTTAAAATCCTTGCAAATAGTAGGAACTTTATTTGGATAACAATCTAAGAAAGACCTTCTCTGCCATAGATATTAAAGGAAAAAGTGGTCTCAAAACTAGTGAGATCAGCTTTACGATGTCTTATATTAAATTTTTGTATTGTCACGTGAAGAGCATCTAGTAGTTCCAAATATACTATTCAATTATATGTCCAAGCCCAGGAATTTGAGCAGAGAGATATAGATCTCTGATCTTTATAAAGTTGTGCTGCAATTAACATATGATTGCTAGGGGTTGGCCATTTTATAAGTTAAACAAGTATTAGAAATTTAGAGATTAAAGAGTTATCTGACTTTGTAGATTTCTAATTTAGTTAGCAACACCCTTATAAGAGTGTATAGTTGTAAATCTGAAACCTATTCATCATGAGTGATTACATCAAATGTCTGTTCACAATTTTGTATGGGTGGAATGTAATATCATTCATTCATAAAAGTGGTGACATGTTTGACTTTGACGAGGTGAGGACAACACTGTTGTGATGATGAAATTTCTTGCTTTCTCCTTACTCTGGAATTAACATGGTTTCACAATGCAACTTGCACTGGTGATATATTTTTTATGCTATCATGCACCACCCTTCTTTAAACCCATTTCCTTTGTGGCTACATTCTCATATTCTAGATTCCCTCAAAGCAGGTAGATTTTTTGTTTTTTAAAAACAAGTTTGTGATTAAATTTTATTAGATGGTAATGAAGACTGACATTTGGGTGGTTTCAGCCAATGTGTTTGACATGAAAAATATTGGAGTTGCAACCCCAACATTACAAGAGTGGATCGAATCCAAAGCTTGATCTGTATGGGCCATCCCTGAGGTGTTCAATTCCAAGACTCAAAAGGTGTTGATGTGTTCTGGCAAGTTAAGCTGTAAAGTGAACTGAAACTCCTTATATTGCATTACTTGGTTCCTGCACTGTTAAATAATGACATAGCTATTTTTCGTTTGTTCTATCATTAATGGCACTTTTTCTGGGTATGGTATTAACGCATTTTTTCTCATCCACTGCGCTCCAATTTAGAAAATTCCAAGCTGCTAAAATCAGCTTAAATACATTATGTTGAGCATGATGAGCGGGGAAGGGGGTTAGCTCAGGGTTGCTTAGGCAAGTTAGTTTAGTTAGTTGGGAATTGGAGTTTGTCCATTGCAGCAGCTTTGTTAGAGCAGTTAGTTAGTTGCTCTCTTTTTGTTTTAGATCTTGCATCCATTCATTGTTGGCATTTACATTGGTGATCTTAAGGAAGATGTATACATGATGCTGCCACAAGGGGTTTCATCCTGTAAACCTAATGGAGTCTGCAAATTGCTCAAGTCCTCTATGAGTTTGAGCAAGCTAACAGAAAATGGGATTCTTTGGCTCCCTCTCCTCATCCCTTTCACAATTGCATCTCATCTCATCCCATAAGCAGCTAAGCCCTCGATCGATCGATGCATTCATTGGCTATGTCTGATGATGGTTAAATAGGTTGTTTTGGCATCGAAGTGCTGAAAAAATTTCACTTGTTATGTCCAAGCATCATACAAATATTTATGGGGAGGACGTTTTTGGCATGGTTGATCCAAATTGGGATTTATCAGCAAGGGCAAAAGAAAACTTGAAAATATATTGCATTTTACAGTATACGCAAACCTTTACAGGTTGCACCATTATTCTTTATGTTTTAATTGGTGTGACTCTTGCATACAATTGGTGTCATCTTTGAATTTTATATTTTTTATCCTTCTGGAAGCAAAAGGGATGCATTAATAGAAAACTAATTACAGTTTCTTTAATGCAAAAATTGGATCCAATTTTTTATTCGTTAGTTCATAAATTGGAAATTTTGCTGTAATACACAACCAATATAGTTTCTTTTGCCATTGATACTCTTTTTAATCATTTTATCTTTTGTAATCAATAATCAAATATAATAAAACTGTTGAAATTTACTTGAATCATGTCCTGCGCCGGGAGCTTCCAGGCGTGGTGGCCTAGAGAACCTTCCTCGTTTCCCCGGCGTCGCATGGTGCTTTAGCTGAAACCACTGCTGTTATAGTCCTTGGTCCTTCACCAACAACCCATATATCCGTTGATGACAGCTGGAACCCGGAGGCAAGTCGAATGGGATGCGCGACAAGCCGACAATACTGCGTGATTCTCTTGGCTCTTGGATTTCTGCAGTTTCAGTTAGCTATGAACTCGGGGATCCATTATTGTCTGAGATTTTTGCTTTGGAGTGTGGTCTTAATCATGCCTGAGAGCTTGGGTTTAGAGACATTATATGTGTAGATTGCACTAATGTTGTGGTGGCTTTACAGAATAATGGAAATGTGAATTCCTTTTGAGATACGATCATGAGGATTTGACCCTTGCTCTCTAGAGATCGGAAAACCTCGGTAGTTTATATTCCACGGGAGAATAATAATACAACATATTTTATGGCGTGTCATGCGTCTCGTAATGGCTCTCCTTACCGTGTTTGGAAATTTCCACCTCCCTTGGCTTTTGCGTCGTATTATCTTGACGTTATAGGGTAGTGTTTGATTTCTGTTTAGTTTTCCTCCGGTAACCAAAAAAAAAATTTAATACTTTATAAAAATATTTTACCAAACAACTTTTGACTTAAAAGTCACTTACAAACTAAATAAAATGAAATCTATCAAACAATTTCTACTTTTCTCTTAAAGCTCTTGTTCGAGCTTACTCAAAGTAGCTTTCAAGCTCTTGCGCCAACTTTTTCGTAATAGTAAAACTTTTTTTTGGGTTCCATGTGGAAAGAATTTTTTATTTGAGGTTTAGTAGTAAAGTTTATAAAGCATAAATTTTTTTTTTTTTACAATAGCAAAACCCAATATAAAGCATAAATATAATCATTTAAATATGAAAAATTAATTTAGTGATCGAGTTGAAAAAATATAAATATAATAACCAAATCAATTACAGTTCATTTGACTCGAGTTCAAAGTGACCCGATTCAACTAACCAAACCAATTCAAACTAATTAATTGGTCATTATTCGGTTATAAAAATGTTATAAAACATTAAAACTAATATAGTAATTTATAATACAAATTAAATGTGTTGCGGATATTATACTATAATTACTTCGATGACTAATATAAATAATAATAATTTCTAACACAATTGGCATTGACTTATACTGTCTTTAAAAAACTAATTAATAAAAAATATTATAAAGATGTAGAAATAAATATAAAACAGTGATTTAATTTTATTTTTTTTAATAAATAAATATAAATATATTATCATTTTTTTGAGGGGGGAGAAAAGTAGAAAACGCTTTCCCAACTGGAAGAAGGAGTAACGTTTGTTTTTACTCCGCCGCGTGTACGCGTCCCACAAGTCAATGCCGACTAAGCCTATGGTGAGTAAAAAAGCCTGAATTAATGGTATTTAAATAGTGGGTGAGATATTACATAATCATAGCTGTACTGCGCTCTAGACAAAAAAAATTCATTCTTCGCAACGCAATAATTCGCAACGCAATAATTCATTTTACTTTCTTCGATTCCAATTCAAAGCGAGTCAAGGAAGGACTATTACTTCGATCCCCCCCTTTATCCTACGCACTCCTCTCTGCTTATCCTGCACCACCGCACCGCACCACCGCACCCCCGCTCTTGACTGTCTACTCCACAATTTCGCTTTTTCGTTTCGTTTCAGGTACTCACCGATCTACCACACTCTTCATTCTCACTTTACTTTTGCTTTTTCTGTTTTTGCCATAACAAAATTCTAAATCCTATTTTCCTCTTCGTTATCGATCTTTTTTTCATTAATATTTTATATGGATGAGCATTTTTTTTTTTATATATTTTCCGGCAAATTTGATAACTGATTCTGCTTGAGAATGATATGTGACTGCTGGTTTGGATTTTAGCAGCGGATTGCTCTGATTGCCCGGAAACTGATTCGATCTGCTCTCGTTTAGCTTCACTCGATTGCATTTCTGAGTTTTGTAACTGAAGCGTTTAGTTTTTCTTTTGGTAGTTGAGAGAAACATTGATCTCATGCTGTGAAATTTTCGTGCATCACTTGTTGTTTGTTGCTCGACAGTGATGAGATTATGCAAATAATTTAGAATATCATTTCGTTTTTTTACTTAATTTAGGTAATTGCATAATTTAGTTAATATGAGAAGCATCGTGTCCATTCTAGTCTGAAAATCTTGTGAGTGAATAGTTAATACTAGTTCTTTTTTTATTGGTCAATTTTTATTTTATTTTATTTTTCCCGGGAAGGGTTTTTTGTCCTTTGCAAGATCGATCCCTGCACCACTTGAGCTATCATTTGGGGACACTTAATACTAGTAATTTATGTAATTGGACAGAAAACTCTCACATACATTCAGTGTTGTCAAATAGCCGATATAGCAGCACCATAGCCTAGCGCTATGAGGGCTAACAACTACTATCCACTATTTTCCGCTATGAGGGCTTATCATAGTGGATTTTTGGCTTTCTACTATTTTCCGCGATCCACGATTAACAGCACTGCATACACTATTTCTTTCCTTATTTCCTTCTATTTGAATTGTTGAAATTTGCAATATCACCAGGATGTTTTTTCTTTCTAGTAATGAGCATCTACTTTTTTTTGTTGGAATAATAGACTGTATATTCAACCTTAAAAGTGAACCATTAGTAGTATGAACTGACGGGCTTATGAATTATTTCTGTAGGAAAGAATCATGAGTTGTTTCAGCTGTTGCGAGGAGGATGACTTCCACAAGGCTGCTGAAAGTGGAGGACCATATGTTGTGAAAAATCCAGCAGGTAATTTGCCTCATATTAGCTAGAGGAGGGCATCAGGGATGCACTGTTGTCCAATAGCAGACATCGCGGTGCTGTAGCGCTATAGTGTAGCGCTCTGAGGGCTCACCTCACCGCTATTTGCCGCTATTCTCTGCTTTGAGGGCTTGAAATAGCGGATTTTTGGCTTTCCTTTATATTTCGCAATCCGTGATTAACAACACTGCAGGGATAGCAGTATAGTATGCAACTCTAAAGCATTGATGCATCGTTGGGTGATATTTCCATATTGATTGGATTGCGATTTAATCTGGAATATGTGATTGAGATGCTATATTTTGATACTTCGCCATGTTGATTATTTTGATTTTGATGTTATGTTACCCGAAATTGAATGTGTAAATTATTCTGATGTGCAGGGAATGATGGAAATCATCATGCTTCCGAAACAGCAAAGCAGGGTGCTCAGACTGTTAAAGCCCGGCCCATTGAAGTTCCTAATATATCTGAAGATGAGCTAAAAGAAGTTACGGATAACTTTGGGCAAGATTCTCTGATTGGAGAGGGATCCTATGGAAGAGTATATTATGGCATACTTAAAAATGGGCAGGCTGCAGCAATCAAGAAGTTAGATGCTAGTAAACAGCCTGATGAGGAATTCTTAGCCCAGGTATAAATGTCTTGCAACCTAGTCTTAATATTATCATTTTTGGGTCAGGTCATTAAATTGTCCAAATCACATACACCGCTTGGTTTTTGAACTTTCAGGTTTCAATGGTATCAAGGCTGAAGCATGACAACTTTGTTCAGTTGCTTGGATATTCAGTTGATGGAAACTCCCGTATTCTTGTTTATGAGTTCGCATCTAATGGGTCTCTTCATGATATTTTACATGGTATATGGTTTTGACTTTCAATTGGTTGATTTAGAAAACTATTATCATCTAGAAACACATACTGAAATATTTTTCTATGTTAGAAGAACTGAGAAGGTTATGGATATTGATCTTTTTTTCTTTTTTTTCCCCCTTTGGATGCCTTGACATGCAATGTCACCACTTGCGAATTGCGAGATATACTAGTTTAGTCTGTATTTTTATCACATATAAATGATTCCATCGTTGTCTTACTTGCAGGCAGAAAAGGTGTTAAAGGAGCACAGCCTGGTCCTGTTTTGACATGGGCGCAGAGAGTGAAAATTGCTGTCGGGGCTGCAAGAGGGCTTGAATACTTGCATGAGAAGGCTGATCCCCACATTATCCACCGGGACATCAAGTCAAGCAATGTGCTAATCTTTGATGATGATGTTGCTAAAATTGCAGACTTTGATTTATCAAATCAGGCTCCGGACATGGCTGCACGCCTTCATTCCACTCGTGTCCTTGGAACCTTTGGTTATCATGCACCCGAGTAAGATATGAATATCAAATGGTCAAAGTTACATATCAGATCACATGCATCATTTTATCTCTATTTCATATCATGGATGGTTCCTTTATGCAATTGCTGTAGAATTTATGGAAAAATCCATAGAAAATATCCTTTCAGCTACAGTTGACTAGACAATCATGACCAATTCCCACATATTTTGTTTCTTTATCTTAGTATAAATATGGACAAACCAGCTATAAGTATGCTTTCTTAGCCTTAATTGCTAAACAATGATCTGTCTAATCTTGTGGTTGCAGATATGCAATGACTGGACAATTGAATGCTAAGAGTGATGTGTACAGTTTTGGCGTTGTCCTTTTGGAACTCTTGACTGGAAGGAAACCTGTTGATCATACACTACCACGTGGACAGCAGAGTCTGGTTACTTGGGTACTAATTTAAGCTATATCTTTTTTCCCTTACTCCAACAGAAGAGAAAAAGAACCAGAATTCCAAACTCTTTATTGTGATATACTCTCGACTCAAGTCCTAACTGCTCACAATTGATATGTGTTTCAGGCTACACCGAAACTAAGTGAAGATAAAGTCAGGCAGTGTGTTGATACAAGACTTGGAGGAGAATACCCACCGAAAGCTGTTGCTAAGGTACTCACTATCTTTTAGTATATTTCTCTGCTCATTTTTATCTTTACCATTTTTCTTGCTAAGGTGGTATGAACTGTTTGTGGCGGTGTTTTATAGCTTATATTTTATTTGACTATATGGATGTGAATTGGAAAACTGTGTAAAAGAAGCTTTCCATAGAGATAGCCACATAATTCTTATATTTTGTTTAGGTAGTAAATAAATACTATGCTGGAGACCAGAATTTGAATATGAACCCTCTGTATAATCCTTTATGAGGAGTTAGTTTAGTTGAGCAATGGGAAGATGTTCTCTCCAAATTCTTGGGAGCTAGGCTGCGTGTGTCACTGAGTCTGACCCCCGGGAGTTTGGAGAAAACAGAAGATGATGTCTTTTTCTCCATAGTTTATATTCGAAGTTTTAGTGTAAGTTAAGAAGCCATTACAGGTACGCATTGTACTATAGGAAAATAAGCAAAATAATATAAACATTTTTGTAGGAACCATTATAGGAACCACAGGCACTCAGGATAACTGCCCTTAAAGATAAAATACTTCCTTTGAAGAATATTCATTTATAACAGCATGATCCTTGATTAATTACAGATGGCTGCTGTTGCTGCATTATGTGTGCAATATGAGGCTGATTTCAGACCAAACATGAGCATTGTAGTCAAAGCTCTTCAACCTTTGTTGACTGCACGACCTGGACCTGCTGGTGAAACAGCAAATTAATCTCTCTGTATCTCTTTCTCTCTATATCTCTATATCTCTATATCTGTGAGTATGTGCACAATTGTGCATGCAAAATATAAGAGACTGCTCTTCAGATGCTGCGAACAAGGCTTTTCTGCATTCATTTTGTTCATAATCCATGAGGTTCTTTAAGGTTTCCTTGCTTCGTCGATTCTTTTAAATGTTATTTGTTTTCTCTATTTTTTATCGCCATCTTCTAAGATTTGTGAAAAATTGCAAAGAGAAATGAGTATATTCTTAGGAAATAGCTAGTCATCGGACTACTTCTTTATTGGAGACAATTATAATGACAAAAGCCTCTTATTACTAGATTAATTCTTTTATTTTTTATTAAAATGTTTCTCAAATTGTATAACTTGTAATTTCAATTCCGATGTTCTGGAAATGAAAGAGTTCCTGTTTCACTGCTCTATGTTGAGGCTGTAGTTTCGTTTGTTCTATTTTTCTAGCCATATAGGTGGGCGACTTTTTCTGCTCGAATTATCGAATGTGATCAAGTTATGTTGCTCGAATCTTGATGAATGATATCGAATGGAGCACAAGCCTTTTCCTAAATTAACTTGATTTTAAAGTGTGCTAATCAGGGGATGATTTAATTTAGAATATATTATTAATTGTGAGTCCTCAATCTCAAACTTTAGCAACTCTTGAAAAAAAAAAGACTATTTCATAGGTTGACACGTGACAGTTACAAGAATGATTTAAAATTTTTTAAATTGATATAATTTCATTTTATATTTAAAAATGATTAATTCTTTATTTTTTTATACATATGGAAAGAATATCAACTTTTTATTAGTTATACCATTTATTTGTGGCAATCCACACTGTATTTACTAAAGTTGAGTCCTCAATTTCAAACCTCCGGCACTCTTGAAAAAAAAGACTGTCAAATCAAAATATTTTCAAAATCACTCTCAGCCTCTTGCTAAAATCACTCTTATCCTGCAATTCAAAATCTCTTCCCTTAATAGTCAAAATCACTATTAATCTTGCAATTCAAACCTCTGTCCTTAATTGTTGCAATTTCAAAGACAATTCAAAATTCCATCCCTAAATTGTTGCGATTTGATAGGGTTAAAATGTGTCAAGATAGAAAAGTGAAATAAGATCTTCATTGTATTGAGACTATTGCTACATAAGTATTTTATGAATGTTTTTCTATTTCTGTTATTAAAACTTAATTACATTGTTTGGTTTTGGTATGACATAAATTTTACATGAATAATTTTAATATTAGTCATTGCGTCTACTTTGGTTTTATCAATTGAGGGATTTATTTACTTCGATATATCATGTGATCTTACGAATATTTAAAAATGTTGACATATGTCATATATTTATTAGTTTTATAACATCAACGAAAAAAAATTGTTGCAAATTAAATATTAAAAATACACGTGCATTGCACAGACTACTTACTAGTGATTTACAAACCACTAAATAGTTCATACATCTCGGGACACCTTTTTACTTATAAATAGAAATTCAAAATATTTTTAGACACTTCTATATTATTCTATAGAGTCTAATTTTTTATATTCAACATTTTTTGAAAATTTATATTAATAAATTAAGTTTTTTACCATAATTGATATTTATTTAGTACAAGTAGTTAAGCTAATTTTATGATTTATTGTTAGTTATTTTTATTTAATCTTTTAATTATTATCAAATACTATTAATTTAACAAAATTAAAACATTACCCTTTCAAGTTGCTATTTTATTTCTTTGGTTAAAAAAATATCACAAGAGTTAAAACTTCAACCTCTTAAGTTATTCTTTTATTTTTTTTGGTCTTGACCAAGGTATCCCCACAGGCCACAGCCGATTGCTGTGAGACTAATCTTTCGCCCCACGGTCAGGCGGGTCAGCGCACGAAGCGGTAGGGGGCTGGCCAATGAGTTTTTTCCATTCACAAGAGTTGGGAAGTTATTCTTTTATTTAATTGCATTTAATATTTTAAAATAAATATCATTTAATTAAAAAAGTTATTATATTAATGTAAGTCCGCACAACGCGTATACCACATATATATAACATACTTCCATGTGCATTTCACAGGTATAATACTAGTATCCCATAAACTTTTATATTTGATAAACTTTTATATTTGATCGAACTAAATAGCGCGGTCTCACTTAGCGGGGATAATGTTTTTGTTGTTGTATAAGTTTAACTCATTAAAGTTTAATGATATGAAACTTTTAATGCTAAGATTTTTGTCATCCATAATTCAGTGTTGTGTTGTGTACTTGTGTAAGTAGCTGTGAAGACCCCATGAGTGACTCACCCTTATCATCCAATGGTAACACAAGCTATTATAGAACACCACAAATAATCGTGCGGTTTAGCTAGATCAAAGGACGACCTGGAAGAATATCTATGGACTAAAAAATGGTCTAAGATCACGAGGCTTCAACTATTCTTAGCCATCACAATGCAAGCCCCCAATTTCTACCACCAACTTAACACAAAAACTTTTCCCAAAAATGCTAATCTCGCTTATTATAGAAAGATTGTTTCTATTGTAGGCAATAAACTGATGGAGAAATAGCAATGTCCTAATTAATCCTTTCCTAAAATTCTGAAATCAACAACAATTCTGAACACTCATTCATGTTAAGGTTACCCTTCTATTCTATAAGATGGATGATAAAACTAAAGTTGAACTACCTATAAAAACCTCAATCCTTGTGGTAGCTGTGTCTATTACACATAAATTTATCATCACCCTCCCATCCCACACCAGAAACCAAAATAAAGGGGAGGAAATCTATATATACATCTCATCCTTCCTAACTGTTCTTTTCGTTTATTGGTGGAAGAACTAAAAAAAGAAAAAAGATCTGAAGAAGGAAAAAGGAAAAAAAGAAAAACCAAAACTATGAGCGGGAAAATAATTGCCTCTGGTGTATCCCTCATCCTGGTGGTTGGTGTTGCCATTGGGGTTGTTGTAATTGTTAACAAAAAGGACACCAGTGATCCTGCGATAGCAGCTCAACAAAAATCCGTGAAGGCAATGTGCGAGGGAACAGAAGACCCCAAGCTCTGTCACAGCACTCTCAGCACCGTGCAACCCACCAACAGCTCAGACCCGACCGCTTATCTTGCGGCGGTGGTGGAAGCGAGCGCCAAGAGCGTCATCCAAGCGCTGAACATGAGCGACAGGCTCACAGTGGAGCATGGCAGCAAGGACCCTGGTATGAAAATGGCCCTCGATGACTGCAAGGACCTAATGCAGTTCGCTATGGACAGCCTCGAGTCCGCCGGTAATTTGGTTCGTGACAACCACATACAAGCGGTTCATGACCAGACCCCTGACTTCAGAAATTGGCTAAGCGCTGTCTTGTCGTACCAGCAGTCGTGCATGGAAGGGTTCGACGACGGAAAAAAGGGCGAGGAAGAGGTTAAGGGGCAGTTGCAAGAGGAGAGCTTGGACCAGATGGGGAAGCTCACTGGGATAACTCTTGACATTATCAGTGACTTGTCTAGGGTTCTTCAGACCTTTGACTTGAAGCTGGACCTGAACCCGGCCTCTCGTCGTCTTCTAGAGGCCGGTCAGGAGGTCGACAGCGAAGGGCTCCCCACGTGGTTCTCCGCTGCGGATCGGAAGCTGTTGGGGAAGATGAAGAAGGGAGCTGCGGTAACACCGAATGCGGTGGTTGCTAAAGATGGGAGTGGTAAATTTAAAACCATTGCGGATGCTATTGCCTCGTACCCTAAGGGGTTTAATGGCAGATACATTATCTATGTCAAGGCTGGGGTCTATGACGAGTACATTACGATTCCTAAAAAGTCGGCGAACATTCTCATGTACGGAGATGGCCCTACAAGGACCATTGTCACTGGTCACAAAAACTTCGTAGATGGTGTGAAGACCATGCAAACTGCCACGTTCGGTAAGTATTCAATCCAAGGGCAAACTTTATAGGTTAACTTGAAAATTTCACGACACTTGGAGATTTCTGGTGGATTTTGACTACCACAGACGGGAAAGTCTTTTTACTCTGCAATTTGTGACGGTATAGTAAAACTTTTTATTTCCGTATTAAGTATGAGCGGATGCTATAATTACATCCAATTAAAAAGATAGATATATTACAGTAGCTGGGTAAAGACTTTAAGTAAATTATATATTTTTTCTAATAATAAAAGATAAATTTCATTAATAAAATTAGAGATGAGAACATGCCACACACCAAAACAAAGTAGAGACGAAAATCTCTCACCAGCCCCATTTAGTCCCTGAACTAAAAATATAGAGAAAGGCATATACACGCACACCACTTGAAGCCCAAACCAGGGAACACAATCAAAATAAGGGAACCCTTTTATCATTAACAAACAATATTCTCCAAAAGATGTATTATTCTCCACCAATAGCATTTACTTTAAGTACATGTTATTTTATATAAACACTTATTTAATAATTAAATGCTTATTCATAATAGTATTATAAACTTATTGAATTAATGTCAAAATAGCATATATGTATAATTACCTAATTTATAAGCTAATATGAGCATGTTGTGCAAGTAAACTGATCAAAAGAGTTTACAAGTAGGTTATGACTTATTTAACAAGTTTTGTCAAACACTTTTATAAATATTTATATTATAAGGTAAATTCAAATAAATTTTTCTAAATGTGGCCTAAAATGTGATATATAATAAAATCAAAGTTCACACTACAATAATTTTAAGATATAAAATCAATTGACATAGAGTGCCAAGCATATCAAGATCTTTTATCTATAAATGGTCCTGTCTCACCACCACTTGGAAATTTTTTACATAATGTGATTATATACATGCATGCAGCCAATACTGCACCCGGATTCATTGCCAAATCAATGGCATTCGAGAACACAGCTGGTGCTGCCAAACACCAAGCAGTCGCGTTCAGAAACCAAGGAGACATGTCAGCTATCTTCGATTGTGCCATGCACGGCTTCCAGGACACCTTGTACGTCCAAGCGAACCGCCAATTCTACCGCAACTGCGAAATCTCCGGTACCATCGACTTCATCTTTGGCGCCTCCGCAACCTTGATCCAAAATTCCAGAATCATCGTGCGGAAGCCAGGACCCGGCCAATTCAACACCGTGACCGCAGATGGCACAAAACAAAGGAACATGGCCACAGGTGTTAGAATATGAAAAATATATCTTATACTATCTTGATCATATCTTATATCTTAGAGTATCTTATCATATTCTGATCTTATTTTAACACCAGGGATCGTAATCCAAAACTGCGAGATAGTTCCGGAAAGGGCTCTGTTCCCTGAAAGGTTCAAGTTCAAATCGTACTTGGGAAGGCCGTGGAAGGCTTATTCTAAAACGGTGGTCATGGAGTCGAACTTGGGTGATTTTATTCCGCCTGAAGGGTGGACTGTTTGGCAAGGGACCCAGTTTCTTGACACTTTGTACTATGCTGAATATGCTAACATGGGACCCGGTGCTAATCTTAAAGGAAGGGTTAGGTGGAAGGGTTACCATCCCAACATTAATAGAAATGAGGCTGCGCAATTCACTGCTGGCCAGTTTCTTAGAGCTGGGCCTGCTGGTAGAGCTGAGGATTGGTTGAAGGCTACAGGCATTCCTTTCGCCGTCGGTTTCATCAAAGGTTGAAAGGTGTGGTTGAAAATCACATTCAGTACATTGGAATTCAAGAACACGCGTTACGAAGATGGTGCCTCTACGGGAAAACTTTTGGGGCTGGGGATTTATTTTTAGTTGTAGTTGTGTAAATTTATGTGCACAAATCTGCCTAATAATGTAGAACAAGCTAGCAGCTAGCTTCGTTTCAGTACAAACATGTAGATTCCACTTGGAAGCTTTTGCTTTGAAGCTCAGGTGCAATCATTAAGCATGAGAGAATTGTACTAATTTGATATTTAAGACTTCCAGAAATTGACTTCTTAAACACATCATGCATATTATTACCTTTTAAGAAACCGCTATAATTGATTAAATATTTATGTGGTTATTCACTTCAGGTTAATATATTTTGCACTTTGTCTTTTGTACATATGGCAAGAATAGGTGATGCATCGAAACATCGCTCATACCCTTAAAGATCAATGCTTTTCCTTCGAGAATAGTATAATACTGATTCATATATAACATAATTCTCACTAAGCTTAACTTTTTTAGAAGGGAGATTCTAAAATCAGATTCAACTATTTGTGCAACTTGCAAAGATGAGGTGGAAGATTCTTCTCGATCATTTGTTATTTGAGAGCATTGTGTTGTCTATGGACCATATTTCATAGGAGCATTTCATTCAACTCCATAGAATCCACTCCTGTTCGTCTCTTCTAGGTCTTTTCCAAAATTGGACAAAAGCAATTAACCGTGATTTTTCCTGCCACTGAAAACATCTCCTTGAAGTTCATAATGAAGTCTTCATCGTCCAAATTAACCATCAATAAATTTGTTTGCACCTCCTTTACATGCCAGGATAGAAGGCTTTAATGACTGATTATGAAAGTAAAAAGCTCTTTTTCTTTTTCGACTTCTGGTGGCTCCATCTCCCCTTATGCTTCTAGAATCGGCGATCTCCGTTCATTTCATCGCTTTTCATGGTTGCACTTACCAATATGTCCCATCTAGTTTTTGGTAATCTTGCTGGGGATTGTGATTTGTTAATATTAAATTAAGCTAGTAGGACGTTGGTTTGAGCATTGTAAATAGTGAACATATATATTCAATCTAGGTTACCTTCATGTCTTTTATTAAATAGTGAACATACTCAATCTAGGTTACCTTCATTTCTTTTATTGGTTCTCTGAGTTAGCTTCTTTATTTTTGTTTTCAATTTTTCTTTTTGATTCCTAACTCTTGATTCTCAAATGTTTTGCAAGGTTTTATTGATAAAATACTCTGTTTTGAGTTGTTAATAAAGAGTCTAATAAGTACTATAACATTGTTTGAAAGACAATCCAATTTTTACGTGATTTTCTTTTTTTTTAGAAAGAATAATTGTATTAATTAGAAAGGCTTGAGAACAAGCTCTCTCAAGTGAGCTAAAATAACCATACAAAGCTATTACTAAACTAGAAATAAAGCCTAATAGACTATAAATAAAAGGTCCATTTTCACTTTAGTATGTTGTAGTATACTTTCATGAGAGAACCAAATATATTGAACTTTGATTGTCACTTGGTTCGAAATATAATATGTTTCGGTTTCATTTACTTCCTATTGTTCTTTTGCTAAATTGGCAGATATCTTTACGAAACCATTAGCTCCATCAATGTTATCTTCTGCTATACATTCCAAGCTTCGTCTACCATTCATCCTCCAACTAGCCGCGGACTAATAAAGAAAACATGTGATCATCAAGAGTTAGTTACAGTTACTAGTTTGTTTTACTATTTTGGTTATTAAGATGTATAACTCCTCTAGGTAGTTATTCCGTTAGGATGTATAACTCCTCTAGTGTATATAAACCTTTCTATCATACTATTGAATTCATTTTCCTCTCATTCTATTCTAGCATTCAGAATCATGTTAACACTTTGCACAATACACGTTTATCATAATCAATTTTACCAAGATCAATTTTATTAAAACCAATTTTAAGCAACATTGATTCAATTATGTACATTAATAATCTCGGAAGAAGAAAAATTGCTGATAAACAAAATATGCATGATATGAGTTTTTTTTTTTTTTTGTTACAAGAGGAAACTTCATGATATGAGTTTTGATCCAACAGTGAGTTATATAAATATATATGTATATATATGTGTGTGTATATTATTAGTAATTAGTAATTTCATAGAGTGGAAATAATTGAGTGGTTGAAAGTTTGTGGCTTAAAGTGATGGATAACGAAGGCGCATAGATGGCCAATGAAGTTCCCTTCGTGACAAAGCCCAATGAGTGGTCATTGATTTAGAGTAGACCTCACAGAAGCCAAGAATCAAGTTTGAGAGAAATGGTCAATGCCCCTAAAAATCTTGGATACCATCAATAGGAGACCAAAGTTATAGAAATGGTTCAGCAACCATCACCAATATCGCTCACAACACCATCCCCACAAACACTAGGGAAGAAAAAATTGAAACCCATATTACACCGTCCCTTTCACATACAAAACACCATTTAAAGGGTAAGAAAAGAACTCACAAAACCAAATTAATTAGGAGTGTAAGATAAAATGGAAAAGAATGCAACAATCGCCTCCGCTGTTTCTCTAATTCTCGTAGTGGGCGTTGTTGTCGGTGTTGTTGCGCTCGTTCGCACGAACGACAACGACAACGCAGCCACGGGAAATGGCAATGACTTAAGCACACACAGCAAATCCGTTCAGGCCGTGTGCCAAAGCGCCGAAGACAAGAAGCTATGCACCGATACTCTCAAACCGGTTAGCTCCTCAGACGACCCAAAGGAGTACATCGCAACGGTGGTGAAAACCTCCATGGATAGCGTCATCAAAGGTATAAACACGTTTAACATGTTAGTTTTGTATACGAGTTAAAGAACTCCAAGTACAATCTTTTAATGCATTTTTCTCGGCTTATCAAAAAAATTCACAGGCTTTAACCTGAGCGACAAGCTTACGGTGGAGCACGGAAACAACAACAACACCATCAAGATGGCCCTCGAGGATTGCAAGGACTTGTTGCAATTTGCCATTGAGGAGCTACAGGCCTCGAATGTCCTTGTCACCGGTGACAAGGACATTAACCACGTGAACGAACGTGCCGCAGAGCTTAAAAACTGGCTAGGCGCGGTCCTCGCGTATCAGGAGTCGTGCCTTGACGGGTTCGACACGGATGCCGAGAAGAAGGTCCAGTCACAGCTGCAAACTGGGAGTTTGGATGACGTGGGGAAATTGACCGCGTTAGCGCTTGACATTGTTTCTGGGATCTCGAAAGTTCTGTCCGCCATGAATTTGACTTTGGACGTGAAACCTTCGTCTCGCCGCCTCCTTGAGGTGGATCAGGACGGGTTTCCGACTTGGGTGTCCGCTGCGGATCGGAAGCTCTTGGCGGAGATGAAAGGGGGAGGTGCAGTTCCGCCGAATGCGGTGGTTGCTAAGGATGGGAGTGGCCAATATAAGACTGTTTTGGATGCTATTAACTCCTACCCTAAGAAACATAAGGGTAGGTATGTTATATATGTTAAGGCTGGTGTCTATGATGAGTACATTCAGATTGACAAGAAAAAACCTAATATTTTGATGTACGGGGATGGCCCTACGAAGACTATTATCACCGGTAGTAAAAATTTCGTGGATGGGTTCAAGACAATAAGATCTGCTACGTTCTGTAAGTGCTTCTCAAATGATCATTTAACCATTTTATTTGATTTAGTTGTTTATTCTACATGCTAGAATTCCATCAGAAATACTAGAAAAAAATTCAAAAGAGATTTGCATTAGGGATAAAGAGTTTCAAATCCTATTACGCCATCATGAATGAAAAAAGAAAAACATCACAAGAGGACATATTATAACTTCATGCACAAAAATATAAGCACATTTGTCCTTAAGATTACTATCTCCTTATATTCTCTCTCCACCAATAAAATATTGATATGTTAATTAAAAATTTATTGTCCTACTTATTATTTTTAATTGATATGATGAGATTTTATTGGTGAAACATAAAACTAAGACACCATTTGAGAATAAAATATCTTGATAGAAGTAAAGCTACTACATTAATTTTTGTTAGGGGTTGGCTAAATGACCCCATGATTAATTGGGGTCATTCAACCCCATGTCTACATTGACCAATAAGATTGTGTTATTTATTTTATTTATTTTTATATTATTTTTTAACTTTAATTATGGGACAATCTTATTGGTCAATTTCAACATGGGGTTAAATGACCCCAATTAATCATGGGGTCATTTAGCTAACCCTGGAAATATAGTAATTGATTAATTGGTGAGAGGTGAAAATATGAGGTGGATAAGTGTGAGTGATATAATTATATACTAAATTGAGATGTTAAATGGGGTTATAAATATAAAAAGAATTAAATGTGTGTGTATGTCAGTGTAAATAAGTTTTATAAGTTATGCAATTGATTTCTGACACATCATAAAATATATCTTTATTTTAATTAAAATTTAAAATAAAAGATATTATTTCTCTTACGTGACATGCTATGATTGGTTGTCAATGTAAAATTGTTTTACACAGTGCATTTTTATTAAACTAAAAAAAAAATATATGAGAAAATTAGTTTTCAATTTCAAAAATAAATTTGGAAAAAATGTCAAACCTAAAAAAAAAAAAAAAAGAGGAGCTATTACATATTAAAACTTCTTGCTACTTTACATAAGTGAAACTAAATGCACTCTCATTCATCTACATTCATGGTTTATGTTTTTGGGTCACATGCCATTAGCAATCATAAAATTTATTATCATAGTTTAGCACATAAAACTGATTGTTTGATCAATGTGCAGCGACGGTTGCTCCAGACTTCATGGCCAAATCAATTGCATTCGAGAACACCGCTGGCGCCAATAAGCACCAAGCAGTGGCACTTCGCGTGCAAGGAGACCGCTCGGCTTTCTACGACTGCGCCATACACGGCTACCAGGACACCTTATATGCCCATGCCCACCGCCAATTCTACCGCAACTGTGAAATCTCCGGCACAATTGACTTCATATTCGGCTACGCAACACTCTTAATCCAGAACTCCAAGCTCATCGTGCGAAAACCTGATCCAAATCAACAAAACATAGTGGTAGCAGACGGCACCGCCCAGAAGAACATGCCCACAGGGGCGGTGATCCAGAACTGCGAGATCGTGCCCGAGCCGAGCCTCGCTGCAGATAAGTCCGTGAGGACTTACCTGGCAAGGCCCTGGAAGGCTTACTCCAGGGCCATCTTCATGGAGAACAACATTGGGGATTTGATCCAGCCGGATGGGTTTCTTCCTTGGCAAGGAACCCAGTTTCTTGACACGTGTTTCTTTGCGGAGTATCAGAACAGTGGATTAGGTGCCAATGTTCAGAAGAGAGTCAAGTGGGGAAAAGGGGTTCTTAACAAGAATGATGCTATTAAATACACTGCTGATCAATGGCTTGAAGCAAACACATGGTTACCAGCTACTGGCATACCCTATGATCCTGGTTTCACCAAAGCATGAGAAACATGTTTGTGTGTTAAATCATTGTGTTTTGATGTTTTAGAAGAACCACTACTAGCAAAAAAAATATGTAGGAATTTAGGTCACACTTGAAGCCTTTAAATGAAACACACAAAGTAGTTATTGAAAAACAAATATGTAGGATCTATAGAGATTCAAAGAATGTGGATATATAGTACATATGTTGAGGTACCATAAATAAGTGAAAGGCGTGAAATTTAGGTTGTGTAAAACCGAGCATGCCCCGCTGTATAGCATCCCTTTGACAGCTCGAGTTTATTGATCATTATATATATTCTCATTTTTCTCGATATCATTCCTTCAATCCTTCCTCTCGAATCACATTATCTATTGCATATTTTATTTTCCCTTTTTCTCTTCCTAATCTCATCTCATTTGCACCCATGAAGTATCTAAGAAGGTTTGATACAAATTTGGGAAAAAAGGGCAAATTAGTCCCTTATATAGTCTTGGTCATATTCGATCTATTTTCCGACTTTTAAGAGTTGTATTTAACTCTTTAAACTTTTTTAAAATGGGCAAAAGATCCCTCCATTTATAATTTTGTTATTAGCTTTTAACAGAATTTCTTAATTCCTCATACTACGTACTCTTATTAATTACTCATGATCCTCCTCTTTTCTTTTCTTTTTATTTTATTATTATCACACGTTATTTTATATTATATTAAAATATCAATCACTCTATTATTTAATAAACTATTATTCCAAAGTCGTTTAATTTTTATACACTCCTATTGTACATATCCAAAAAAAATTCTTTTATTGTTATTGTAATTAATTATTGAGTTAGTTTTTAACATTATAGTGTTTACAGTTTCAAAAAAAAAACATTATAGTGTTTACAGAAATAATTGAAAAATGTTTTCTCGACTATGACTATTAAGTATAACCAAGAATTGGATATAATTATATAAGAAATGAAATAATGAATGACTATTTAATTACTTACATAAAAAACGAAATTTTAATAATATTATAAAATAGAAAATATTTAATATTTTAAAAATATGATACTCATAGAGAATATCTATATATTATATAAAAGAAGGTTTATACTCACATACCCCCTATAATAAGGTATAAATCCTAACTATCCCCACTATGACCTACCCATTAAGACCTCACCCTAAATAATTAATATTTATAAAATTTATTACAAATATTAAATAAGGAACGAATCATGACTATATTTATAAAATTTATTACAAATGTTAAATAAGGAATGGATCAAATCCCGTCACGAGGAAATGGATCATGTCAACGTTATTATGTTTGAATTCTTCAATTCGTTTTAGTTTTGATTCATTCTAATGTTACAATAACTTTTTTGGTTCTCTTTTTATCTTAGTTGTAATATTTATCTTCTCCATATTTTTGTAGTAGGGTTTAGGAGATGAAGGCACAAGGAAAGGACTAATGTTAGAGGTAAGAAAGATATTATTGCTTTTTGATATTATCTTCTCCATATTTTTGTAGTAGAGTTTAGGAGATGAAGACACTCATCTTAGTTTTGATTTCTTCTGGCTTGCTATGCTTAACCTTATCGAATTGATTTTGTTTGATACTTTCTCATGTTATAAACTCTTCCCACTTGCTTCTCATAATTGTATCTTTGGGTTCTACTGGCCAGTTTCTATAGACATGCATCAATGATTTTGGAAGCGGAGCACCAAACAACAACAAGAAGAAGATGAAATTAGTAAGGGTCATTCTGTGAGAGCCGGTTCATTAAATATACGGAGGAAAATATTGAACTTGAAAACATATTTTTGGATGCTGAATTGATTTTCGAGCAAAACATGCATCATTCGAGCTATCTAGCATCACTCTAATGAATAATATATTATTGACACATGAATAATGAAAATTATTCAAATGAGAACTAATTTTTAATTTAAGTTAATTAATTTTTTTTTTTGAATGAGCAACAAGTGTATGTAGCAAATTACCATTGTTGACGCTAAGGTATGTGTGTATACCTTTGTAAATTATTTAATTCCTTTTAGAACGATTTTGTTCACTTTAGCGTCATAGGAAAACAGTTTTATTAGTGCCGTCTAACTTATTTTTCTGTAGATCGACACGATATTTTGAACCAATTTATATTAAAAAGTAACTATAAATGAAATTTGACAAAATCGTTTTTAACCACGTTATAAATTAAATTTGGATCTAAAGACATTATAACGTGATTAATATGGTCCCACCTAAATATTTACATAATAAAGGATTTGAAATCTTTATTTTGAAATCATATTTTCGTTTAAATTTGACAAAATCTTTTTGCTTTTACTGTTTGTTATGACAAATATTTAGAATTCCAAAAAAAATATTCATCTTTTAATTTTTAAAAGTTGGTGTCAAATAATAGTATTGATGCATCCTATTGTTATTCACAATTTAAAAAATATGATCTAAAACTGAATAGAAGATTTTTAGTTTAATATATTAATTAGTATTTCTGCGATTTGGGATCAAATAATCAAAGTATTTATACTTAGTAATTCAAAAGGAATATGTTAGCACCGACTTCAATGCAAGAAGTAAATGCACGTCTTCTATTGATTTAAAATTCATTCATATGAAGGGAGAGATAAACACAAAGCCTTAACATGACGTATTAGAGAAATTTCACTATAGTGCAAACATATTTATGTTAGCACTGACTTTAATGCAAGAAGTAAATGCACGTCTTTTATTGATTTAAGATACATTTATATGAAGAGAGAAATAAACACAAAAGTTTAACACGAAAATACATTAGAGAAATTTTACTATAGTGTAAACATCTGTTAGCACTGACTTCAATGCAAGAAGTAAATGCATGTCTTTTATTGATTTAATAAAATTCATTCACATGAAGAGATAGATAAACACAAACTTTACTCCCTCTAATCCTTAATAATTATCAATTTAATGTTTTGCACATGTATTAAAGAATTGTATTAATGTTCATGCTTCTATCAAAATTATTACCTATTTTTATAACATATTCTTTATCTCTCTTCTTAACGTTGATTCTTTAATTTCCTATCATCATTAATTTAAGGGTAGAGTTGGTAAAACATGATTAATGTTTTTTTGAAATTTTAAAAGTGACAAATAAATAAAAATAAAAACAAGATTAAAATAGTGACACATATATAGGAACAAATGGAGTAGCATGAAACCATATTCATGAAATTTCACTATAGTGCAAATTTACTTTAGCATTAACTTCAATGCAAGAAGTAAATCCACGCCTTTAATTGATTTAAATGCTCTCTTTACATTACGCTCAACTTATAACGCACCTGATCTCACAACTATCCTCTATCTCTGATCCCTACCATCCAAACTTTCTATTCAATAAATCAACGGCTCTTCCTCTAGAGGTACACAGGGTTTGCTGCACTTTTGTTGCCCGAAGAGAAGACGACGCACCCAAGGCTAAATATTCTTATACCAATAATCGAGGAATCAACATAACAAAATAACATCTAAATTTAGCACAAGATGTGGTTTGGTAGTTAGCTAACTTTATCCCTCGATCATGCAGAATGGGGTTTCGATCCTTGCCCATGTGAGTTAAGCGCAAATTGTCGCCAACCGTTTACTGCTAAGTAACTATTTCTCACGGCTACAGTATTGGTCACTATTGTTGACCTCACAACAACATGTATAAGAAATTATAAAAATATATCATTTCACACACAATAATTTTAGTTTATTCAAAGTTACATGTGCCTCGCACAGGTAAATCCAACTAGTTATGATATATTTTGAACTTCGAATGATATTATAAATATTATATTAAAGTAAAATTTTATTTTAGTCCCTAATTGATAAAAATTAATTTTAAAGTGTACATTTATTTTTTTCCTTGACAAGTGCTAACTTATTCGGGATAAAGTGGCGATCCCTTCCAACAAATGGCTTCTGGTGTTTGATCTTGCGACCTCGCTCTTGTAAGAATTTAGTTTACCTACAGCTAGACTAACACATTATTAGTAAAATATACAAATATTAAGAACCATTTATTTTATTTTAGTTTTAATATAATATAATACATACATTAATCACGTCTGCAAGCGGTGGACACACCTTGTTGGTAAAATATACATACATTAAAAACCATTTATTTTACTTTTAATTTAATACATGCATTAGTTTCAAAAAAAAATTAATACATACATTAATCACAGTGGTCTCGACCGGACACTTTGAGCCCAAAAACAAAAAGAGCTAGCTGATCTGCTCTCTCATCTTCACTATATACTAAATATTTTTATTTAATTTTAAAAGTACATAATATTGATATGACTTCAAAAAATACATACGAATGTACGAAGCACATACCTATAGTTTAACATAAAACGTGTTAGACACTCGTACTCTTATTATAAAAACAAAAGCTAAAAACCTCAATGCTGATAGAAAATTATTTCTATACGTTCCCTAATATTTTTATATTTAATTAATTATAAAAAGCTACCAAATGCATGTGGCCTAACAACCTAATTGATTTTGAGTTTAATTATAATCTTGCACGGTCAGTAGTGTAAAAGAACTTTACAAAGACAATTAACAATAATTTAAATTTTTATCATATCAAATAATTAATTTTAAAATTTATTCAATTAATTACAAAATTAGATAATAATGTGGTAAATTTAAGATTATGATTGGTTGTCTGTGTAAGAGAATTTTACATGTGCAATGCATAAATATTAAATTATTGATTTATTTATAAAAGTTACGTACCATTGTTTATAACTGAATTAATTAGTATTTATAGGAAATTTTTCAAATGTGTACGACACATTAATTCTAGTTATGAGTATTCCATTGAAAAGCTTTCAACTCACTCCCTCCGTTCCTAAATAACTGTCACTTTAAGGTTTTGCACATATATTAAGGAATTGTATTAATGTTCCTGTTTCTATCAAAATTACTATCTAATTTCCTAACATACCCTTTATCTTTCTTCTTAATTTGGACTTTTTAATTTCATATCACAATTAATTGAAGGGTAGAATTGGTAAAACATAATTAATACTCTCTTGAACTTTGTAAAGTGACAGATAATTAGAAAAAAAAAGGATAAAAATAGTGACACTTAAATAGGAACGGGGGGAGTAATATTTTCTTACCAATATTTATTGATTATTATTTAAATATATGTCACATAAAGGTTACAAAAAAGAGATTATTTAAGGCAGAATAATAAATGACTCCATGGATGACACATGTTTTAGTGTAACAAATTTATGCATGTCACCCAACAACTTCAAATTTCTTAGTTCATTACATAATTCTTCACATTTCTCATTCACAAACTCTACGCATTGATCACTTCTGCTTGCAACAATGCAAAAATCTTTCTCATTCTCAACTTGCTTGTAAATTGATGGGAACAACGCAAATTCTTCATCCTTGTGGGATAGAAATAATATAATGATTATACAATCATACATGGTTGAAATTTAAATGGTCAAATAATTTTTTAAAAACTTCATAATTTGTATTTTAATTTTTACCATTCATATATAATTAGATCAATTGTCATGATTAAACCAAAAAAAACAATTGTCATGATTTATCACTCGGTCTCATCTATTATAATAAATACTCATTTCAACTGATACGTTCCCTAATACTATTAATTGATTTATTTATAAAACTACCATTGTTTATAATCTAATTAAATTAGTATTACTATTTATAGGAAACTTTCCAAATGTGCATGACCCATTAATTATAGTTATGACTATTTATCGGTTTATCCATTGAAAAGCTTTCAAATATTGTCAGGTAATATTTTGTTAAAAGTATTTATTGATTATTTAAATATATGGAACATAAAAAGTTACAAAAAATATTAATGATATTATTTAAGGCAGAAAAATAAATGACAACAGCTTAATTACTTACATGTGTGTGTTTATAATCATAAAATTTGTGGTGAATAATTCGTCAATCCCATAAAAAACGGATTATGTATAAATAAAAATTACAAAACAAAAATGATTGATCCTCCGAGTCTTACTAATCAAAATTATGACTAATACAACTGTTGGAAGTAGGAAGCTATTGAATCGATCATTTCATCCCAAATATAGCAGAACAAACAAACGCCACAAAAAACAAAGCTTTCACAGAACCATTAAAACTATTTTAAGAAACTCGAATCATATATAAACCCCCCTCACCCTCTGCATTCTTCAACCATTGCCATCTCCTCAAAACAGTAGCAGTGGGAGGAAACGTACCCTAATTCGTATTCCTTCCCATTGAATAAAAAAAAAAGATTATATATACAAAAAAATACAAAAAAACATGGAAGGAAACAAAATAACCTTAATCGGTTGTTCTGTTTTTCTGGTGGTCGGTTGCGTCATTGGCACCGTGGTCTACACCAATCAGAGCTCTCAAGGCAGCACCGCCGCTGGCGATGGTGGATCAGGATTAAGCACCCACAACAAAGCCGTGAAGGAATTGTGTAACGGTGCTGATGACCAGAAACTTTGCCATGATGTCCTCACCCCTGTCAACTCCTCCGATCCCAAAGAGTACGTGGCTGCGGTGGTGAGAACCTCCATGGACAGCGTCATCAAGGCCTTCAACATGAGCGACAGGCTCACGGTGGAGCACGGAAACGGCACCCCCGGAGTCAAGATGGCGCTCGAGGATTGCAAGGATTTGCTACAATCCGCAACCCAAGAGCTCCAAGCCTCCGGGGTGCTGGTCCAAGAGAGCAGCTTCCAGGATGTTAACCAACGCTCCGCCGAGCTCAAGAACTGGCTAGGCGCAGTCGTTGCTTACCAACAATCCTGCCTTGACGGGTTCAACACCGACGGTGAGAAAGAGGTTCAGACCAAGCTTCAGTCCGGAAGCTTGGACGATGTCGGTAAACTCACTGGCTTAGCACTTGACATTGTTTCCGGAATCGCCAAGATTCTTGGAGCTGTCGATTTGAACCTGAACCTAAAACCCGCTCGTCGCCTTCTTGAGGTCGATAGTGAGGGTTACCCTACTTGGTTCTCTGCTTCTGATCGTAAGCTCCTCTCTAACGCCGGTAATCCTCTGCCCAACGCGATTGTGGCTAAGGATGGTAGTGGCCAATTTAAGACCGTTGCTGAGGCTATCAACTCTTACCCTAAGAAGCACCAGGGTAGATTCCTCATCTACGTTAAGGCTGGTGTCTATGATGAGTACATCACCGTTGACAAGAAAAAGCCCAACATTCTCTTGTACGGTGATGGCCCCACCAAGACCATCATCACCGGAAACAAAAACTACGCCGCAGGTGTTAAAACCATGAGAACTGCCACCTTCAGTAAGTTAATTAACCGTACTCATTATTACAATTTATTTGTTTGTTTGTCAGAATAACACTCAGTTTTGTTCTTATTTAAACTGTGCAGCCACAGTCGCTCCAAACTTTATTGCCAAGTCAATTGCATTCGAGAACACCGCCGGGCCACAGGGACACCAAGCAGTGGCACTCCGCGTGATGGGCGACCAATCTGCCTTCTTTGATGTTGCCATCCGCGGCTACCAAGACTCTTTGTACGCCCATGCTCACCGTCAGTTCTACCGCAACTGCGAGATCTCCGGAACCATCGACTTCATCTTCGGATATGCCACCACCTTGATCCAGAACTCCAGGATCCTCGTGAGGAAGCCCCTTCCCAATCAGCAGAACATCGTGGTCGCCGACGGAACCGGCCAGAAGAGCATGCCTACCGGAGTTGTCCTCCAGAACTGCCAGATCATGCCTGCACCTGAGCTCGCCGCCGACAGGCTGACCGTGAAGACCTACCTCGCCAGGCCATGGAAGGCGTTCTCCAGAGCCGTCTTCATCGAAAACACAATCGGTGATTTGATCCAGCCAGAAGGTTACATTCCATGGAACCCGGCCGAGCCCAACACCCAGTACGCTTACTTCGCTGAGTTTGGAAACTCCGGACCCGGTTCAGCTACTCAAGCTAGGGCTAAATTCGGAAAAGGACTCATTTCCAAGGCTGAGGCTACTAAGTTCACCGGCGAGCCGTGGCTCCAAGCTGGCTCGTGGCTTCCGGCTACCGGAATTCCTTTCGATTCTACCTTCACCAAGGCTTAATTGGTTTCAAAAACTCAAAAGCTTTGAGTAGTATATATAATCTTTTTTTAGCAGAGATATTACACATTGGGGGGGAAGAAAGTGATTGGAAGCGTTTGAGGTGGTGATGTTTTGTGAAGTATATATATGTTATACTCTCATGAAGCACTTCATTTTGTTTTTCTTTTGTGATTCTTTGTCTTCGGTGTATTTTTTACGCTGATGATGATACTGGGGAGATGCAATGAATTGTTTCTATTCTTCCTGAATTATGATGTAATCACGTTATATATCTCTTATAATAATGATGCAATGGTATTACTTTTTTTTTTGAATGGAATGATATTACATTAAATGAGTTATGTTTTTTAATATTTTAATTAATAGGTAGGAGACTACTTACAACAAAAGAGAAAAAAAAATTATCCGAAGAAGGGAAATTACTTAGACAGAGAAAAAAAGGTTAAAAGTTCCTTTATAAATATAATACAAGTTAAAAGTGATGAACTATTTTTGACAAATGCTAATTACTAATTAGTAATAAAAAATGGTTCATAAACATATAAATAGTGCTGACACTCATAAATATTTTTATTTTTTTTCTATCTCTATGAATCATAATTCATTAGTAATTTCATATTGATCTTTAATTTGCACACGAAATAAGATGATTATAATAGAATATAATTTTATTAATGAAAGTAGATATTCGTGAAAAGGTCTAATGTATTCGATAATATAAATTTTAAAAAATGATTTTTTTTAGTAAGTTTTTTCAAACAATTAGAAAACATCGCTTAATTAACAATATATTTATTTTCAATGACAACTAGGTAATTAACCCGTGTTTTACAGTTTACACTATGTGAATATTATATATTTTAAAATCATATTATGTCTTTGGTTCATATATATATATATATATATATATATATATATATATATATATATTTAACAAGTTTAATTTTATTTTTTTACCGTTGGTGGTTGGGACAAGCCCAAAGAAAAGGATAAAGCCCAATATATAACCGGTCAACAAGGCTACCAAAAACTAAAAAATCCTTGTGAGCAAGCCTGCGGGTTGCTATCTCATAAGCCCACAAAAAATTGAAAATAGACACGTGGCCTACTATAAGATTTGAACTTAACAGAAAAGCCCATGCTAGAAAATTAAAACAATAATTTGTACGTAGCATTATAGATTATTGAAAAAATAATTTGTACGTAGCATTATAGATTATTGAAAAAATACCCTGTTTTTTCTGCATAATTTTGTCTGATAGTCGCTCAGCGACCTCTTAGGGTCGCCCAGCGCCCCTGGACAATGAAGAAATGCCTCTCTGGAGGCAAAAAAAAACCAAACATATTATCATGGTTCATATAGGAACTGTGATAACAAAGGTAAAAAAAAAAAAAACCAAACATATTACCTTGGTTCAGACAGCAACCGTTGTAACAGAGGTAAAAAAATAAAAAACAAACATAATACCGCGGTTCAGATAGGAACCGTGGTAACAGAGGTAAAAAACCAAACATATTACCACGGTTCCTCTTGAACCATGGTAAAAGAGGCATGATACTAACGAGGTTCCGCCTTCAATCGTGATAATTGAT
Organism: Acmispon strigosus; assembly: GCA_030819835.1. Lineage (NCBI taxonomy): Eukaryota > Viridiplantae > Streptophyta > Magnoliopsida > Fabales > Fabaceae > Acmispon > Acmispon strigosus. The sequence continues at coordinate 65,437,910 of JAUAMA010000003.1, read as the reverse complement.
TTATTAGTATACCGAACAATATCACGATTTAACCGTGGTAATATACTGCTTGAAATTATAGTAAAATGACAATTTTGTAGTAGTGTCTCTAGTGTATAATAAACCTTTCTATCAAACTATTGAGTTCATTTTCCACTCATTCTATTCCAGCATTCAGAATCATGTTAACACTTTGCACAATACACATTTACCATAATCCATTTTACCAAAATCAATTTTATTAAAATTAATTTTAAACAACATTGATTCAAACATGTACATTAATAATATCGGATAAAGACATATTGCTGATAAACAAAAAATGCATGATATGAGTTTTGATCCAACAGTAAGTTATATATATATATATATATATATAAGCTTTTCTTATATGAGAATGGTGGGAATAAATCGTGACTGTTAGATCTAACAGTGAGTGGTCATGATTAAAAGAAATAAGTGGTCACATGACCACTTAAAAATGTCATGTGACTTTTTAAACAAGTCACGTGACTTATTTCTTTAATCATGACCACTCACTGTTAAATCTAACGGTCACGATTTATTCTCACAATTCTCATATAAGAAAAACTTTCTCACTAGATACATCCTCTCTATATATATATAATTAGTAATTTCATAAAGTGAAAATAATTGAGTGGTTGAAAGTTTGTGATGGCCAAACCTTGATTTATAGCCAACCTTGAATATTCAAGAAGCAATAACAGTTTGGAGAAGAAAGGCAAGAGTAAACACCCAAGAAATTAAGCTCCATGAACTAGCAATGAATTGTGTGTGTAATGTGGAAGCAAAGTGAAACAGAGGCTGTAAACAGTGACTTTGGGTGTTTTGTGTTCGTGTGTGAAGAAATAAGTGGGAGGAAGTGGAAGAAGAAATAAAAACTGGAATTAAAACTGCCCTGCCCGAAGGCCTACGCTTGGGCGTTGGGGTTGCCAACGCTTGAACGTTGGTAATTAAAAATTGAGTTTGGGGATTCTAGGGGCTCAACGCATGACCGTGCCCCTCCAACGCCTGAGCGTTGGAATAAATCAAAATCCAGGGTCTTTGGCAGGGGCTCAACGCATGAGCGTTGAGCCTCCAACGCTTAGGCGTTGGGTCCCTCCTGCATCAGAATCAATTTTTTTTCCTTTTTCAAATAAGCACTTAACAAGAAAATTAAAATACTGAATAAAATACTTCAAACCTGGACATGGGTTGTCTCCAAAGAAGCTTGATTTTATAGTCTTCGATAGACTTGATTCCCTCCAAAAATCCGACAATCAACCAGGGTCTATTGCGAATTGTCGTAGACCCTTCAAGTCGTGCAAATTGTGACAACTTGTAATCATCAGAATAATGCAAACTTGCTCAGCAGCAATCTCACCACTTTCCTGCATCCCGCATAAGATCACCTATGGACATATTAAAGGAATTTAGTTCTTTCTCTTTCGGTGTAGGAAGACAAACAGATTTTTCAATTATTAAGCAATCCCTTTTTTCAATTTTATTTTCCTCACTTTTGTCCACAGAATCACTTATCGGGTCAATGGGAGTTTGTTGATTTACTGGCTGCCTCCTCAGAATGCCTTGCATCTTCATTTGTAGCTCCTTCTTGGCCTTGCATTCTTGCTTAGGAACTGGCAAAAATCCGGCATTATGCTTGCATTCTAAATCAGAATAAAATTCGTCAACTAGAGTGAAAGCTTCCTGCTTCTTTTTCTCAAATTCTTTTTCAAGGTCTGCTTGGATTTTTGCCATCCTTTGCTCAAATGCTTCAGCCATAGCTAACATTTACAAAACTCAGCAAACAAATTAGCAATACCAGTTCTCAACACAACAAAAATTAAAAATAAAAAACTCTAAATAACTAATTAAAAATCAATGACCTAATCCCCGGCAACGGCACCAAAAACTTGATAGCCAAATCCGCAAGTGTACGGTGGTTATCGAAGTAGTATAAAAAATTATCGTCTCCACAGGGATTGGTTTGACTTAAAATCAGTTTCTTAGAGTTGGAAAAAGAAAATAGTTTTTAGGTTGATTTTGAGAGAATCAATGGTGTAAGCAATTCTGATAAAAATAGCACTTGGGTAATAGCTTCACTTAACCAAACTATGTTTTCCACAATCAGATAACTATATGAATTTAGAAATCAATTTCATGGTGATTTAGCCTAGAATTTCTACTTGTTAATGCCTTAATCAAATAGACTTTCAATTTCAATTACCAAAACTAATACCTTAGTATTTAGTTAATTTAATTGAAGCATTATAATTCTTATTTCCGGCCATCACAATTGATTCCCACCCTTATACCTAAGTGGCGGATTAACCGATTTATCTAATCTCATTTCCCTTAATTCCTATCAATTACCATTGTGCAGAAATAAGCAAAGTACTTGCGTCGACTTCGAGTAAAAGAAGCATGGGGAAAAGATACATGGAAAGATAACTTCATTCAAATAGTGCAACAGAAAGTTTAGAACATCACTTAGAAAAGATTCACATACAACCCAAATGCAAAAGAACTTAGTCAAACATGGCTAAGGAAAACATAAATAAAAATAAAATGCGAAGCCCGAATCAAGGGCTCCAAAAGGGCCTCTTACACTTCCAAGGGCTCCAAAAGGGCCTCTTACACTTCAGGAATCAAGCTAGAACAGAATACAAGACAATATGATGGGAAAAGATCTCCTTTACTCTAAGACAAAATTCCTATTTATAATAAAATCCTGGCTGCATCCCAACGCTCAAGCGTTGGCTTTCCAACGCCTTGGCGTTGGGAATAAAATGTTCCAGGCCCAAACAGAATGCCAACGCTTAAGCGTTGGCATCGTCTGCTGCTTCAATGCCTTGGCTGTTTTATTTTTCTTTCTTGATGAGGCTCCATGGCCTTCATGTGGCCTCTTTCTTGTCCCCTTAAACTCTGAAACCTCCCTTCTTCCATCATTTCTTCATTCATGATTTAATCCCCATGTGTTAAACAAGAAGAGTGCTTCATCTTCTGCCTTCAAATTTAGTCCTTCAACTCCTGTTAATTGCAGTTAGGTCCCCACAAGTGTGCTCCATTTAACCAGATTCCTAAAAAGACTAAAACCTAATAAAAACATCTAAAAAGAGACTAAAAAATGACTAAAAACACAAAATCACTACTCACCTATATGGAAATGCAAAAGTGAAGAAAATCCTAATAAAATGAAGAAAAATCTATATGAGACTCAATAAAAATATAATAAAATGAAGTAAAAAAACTCTAAAAACATCATATGAAATTCAGTCATCAATTAACGCCTACCCTAAGAATCATAAGGGTAGGTATGTTATATATGTTAAGGCTGGTGTCTATGATGAGTACATTCAGGTTGAAAAGAAAAAACCTAATATTTTGACGTACGGGGATGGCCCTACGAAGACTGTTATCACTGGTAGTAAAAATTTTGTGGATGGGTTCAAGACAATAAGAACGTTCTGTAAGTGCTTCTCAAATGATCATTTAAACATTTAATTTTATTTAGGTGTTTATTCTACATGCTTTAATTCCGTCAGAAATACTAGAAAAAAAATCTAAAGAGATTTGCATTAGGGATAAAGAGTTTCAAATCCTATTATGCCATCATGAAGGAAAACAAAAAACAACACAAGGGGACATATTATAACTTCAGCCACAAAAATCTAAGCACATTTGTCCTTAAGATTACTATCTCCTCATATTCTTTCTCTCCACCAATAAAATATTAATATGTTAATTAAAAAATTATTGTCGTACTTATTATTTTTAATTGATATGATAAGATTTTATTGGTGAAACATAAAATTAAGAAACCATTTGAGAATAAAAAATCTTGATAGAAGTAAAGCTACTACATTAATTTCTGATATTTTAATGTATAAGGTTATCCACAAACTGTAAGAACATTAACTTACCCAGTTTAAAAAACAAATTATGTTAAAGAGGGAAATATAGTAATTGATTAATTGGTGAGATGTGAAAATATGAGACGATAAGTGTGAGTGATATAATTATATACTAAATTGAGATGTTAAATGGGGTATAAATAGAAAAAGAATTAAATGTGTGTGCATGTTAGTGTAAATAAGTTTTATAAGTCATCCAATTGATTTTCGCCACATTATAAAATATATCTTTTTTAATTAAAATTTAAAACAAAAGATATTATTCCTAACATGCTATGATTAGTTGTCAATGTAAAACTATTTTATACCGTGCATATTTATTAAACTCATAGAAAAATATGAGAAAACTAGTTTTAAATTTCAAAAACAAGTTTGGAAAAAATGTCAAACCTAAAACAACAAAAATAAAATAAAAAAAGGAGCTATTACATATTAAAACTTCTTGCTACTTTACATAAGTGAAACTAAATGCACTCTCATTCATCTACATTCATGCTTTATGTTTTTGTGTCACGTGCCATTAGCAATCATAGAATTTATTCTCAAAGTTTAGCACATAAAACTGATTGTTTGATCAATGTGCAACGACCGTTGCTCCAGATTTCATGGCCAAATCAATCACATTCGAGAACACCGCCAGCGCCAGCTAGCACCAAGCAGTGGCGCTTCGCGTGCAAGAAGACCGCTCGGCTTTCTACGACTGCGCCATACGCGGCTACTAAGACACTTTATACGCTAACGCCCACTGCCAGTTCTACTGCAACTGCAAAATCTCCGGCATAGTTGACTTCATATTCCGCTACTCAACACTCCTAATCCAGAACTCCAAGCTCATCGTGCGAAAACCCGATCCAAATCAACAAAACATAGTGGTAGCATAATTCACAGCCTATAAGAACATGCCCACAGGGGCGGTGATCCAGAACTGCCAGATCGTGCCCGAGCCGAGCCTCGCTGCAGATAAGTTCGTGAGGACTTACTTGGCGAGGCCCTGGAAGGCTTACTTCAAGGCCTTCTTCATGGAGAACAACATCGTGGATTTGATCCAGCCAGATAGGTTTCTTTCTTGGCAAGGAACCCAGTTTCTTGACACATGTTTCTTTGCGGAGTATCAGAACAGTGGATCAGGTGCCAATGTTCAGAAGAGAGTCAAGTGTGGATATATAGTACATATGTTGAGGTGCCATAAATAAGTGAAAGGCGTGAAATTTAGGTTGTGTAAAACTGAGCATGCACCTCTGTATAGCATCCCTTTGACAGCTCGAGTTTATTCATCAGTGTATATTAATTAATGTTTTTAATTTACCACTTTTTTTTTGTGCATTCCATCCATACATGATACATTCATATATATATATATATATATATATATATATATATATATATATATATATATATATATATTCACATTTTGCTCAATATCATTTCTTCCATCCTTCCTCTCGAATCACATTATCTGTCACATATTTTAATACAAATTTGGGAAAAAAGGGGCAAATTAGTCCCTTACAGTTGGCCATGTGCGATCTAATCTCCGACCTTTAAAAAAGTGTATTTAACTTTTTAAACTTTTTTAAAATGTGTAAAATGATCCCTCCATTGATATTTTTGTTACTAGCTTTTAACAGAATTTCTTAATTCGTCATACTACTCTTATTAATTACTCATGATATCCTCCTCTTTTCTTTTATTTTTATTTTATTACACATTATTTTATATTATATTATATTAAAAAATCAATCACTTTATTATTTATTAAACTATTCTAAAGTCGTTTAATTTTTATACACTTCTATTGTACATATCCAAGGAATTTTTTTTTTGTCTTTTATTGTTATTGTATTTAATTATAGAGTTAGTATAGTGTTTTAACCAAGAATTGGATATAATTGTATAAGAAATGAAATATTGAATGACTATTTAATTACTTACATAAAAAAGGAAATTTTAATAATATTATAAAAGAGAAAATATTTAATATTTAAAAAATATGATACTCATAGCGAATATTATGATATATTTTAAACTTCAAATGATATTATAAATATTATATTGGAGTAAAATTCTATTTTAGTCCCTAGTTGATAAAAATTAATTTTAAATTGTAGGATACGTTTTTTTTTCTTTGACAAGTGTTAACCTATTCGAGATAGAGTGGCGGTCCCTCCCAACAAATGGCTTTTAGGGTATAATCTTACGACCTCGCCCTTATATGGATCTAATTTGCCTATTGCTACACCAACACATTATTAGTAAAATTTTATATTATTTTACTTTTAATATAATACATACATTAATCATGTCTGCATGCTGTGGACACACCTTGTTGGTAAAATATACATATATTAAGAACCATTTATTTTACTTTTAATTTAATACATAGATTAATCACGTCTACCTAGAGTGGACACTTTGAGCCCCCCAAAAAAAAGAGCTAGCTGATATGCTCTCTCATCTTTACTAAATACTTGATATTTTTATTAGATTTTTAAAGTACATAATATTGATATGACTTAAAAAAATACATACTGATGTACGAAACACACACCTATAGTTTAACATAAAACGTGTTAGACACTCGTACTTTTATTATAAAAAAAAGCTAAAAACCTCAATTGTGATAGAAAATTATTTTTATTGAAAATTGCTATTAACTTATATTATCAATAAAAGAATAAATTAACAAATAATTAATCTGAATGACATTTTTTTAAAGTAAAAATTTATTCATGAATCATGATATATTAAGATAAGAGTAAAAAAAGGCCAAAAACCAACCAACCCGCCCAAAAATCAAACAACAAAAAGCCCCAACACAGCCTACCTAAGCCACAAACCCACCCCAGCCTCCTTCATCACAAAGATTAGGGTGATTAACTCTAATTTTCTCCACTAACTCTTAATATAATGTTGTCACCGCCATTGTACTTTCACCACCCCATGTGTTTTCTAAAAAGCCACGTTCCACGGGTCATAATCATCACCCTAGATTCTCCTTCAATCGAATTGAAATGAAAATCGCTAGCCACCGAGTCCTTTAGCTTATTTTTGTTTCCTTTGGGACGACCCCTCCTCGAATCACTTTTTGACATCGCACCACCCCGCTTCTTCGGAGGCCGACCCCTCTTTGATTTAACTGGCTCTGAAAACGTCTCAACCTCAATATCATTCACGTTCTCATCCGGCACACCCTCCCTCATGAGAGACACAAACGACACGTCTTGATTACCACGAGACCCACCAGGAGAACACGTATCTTCCTGAATAACATAAAAAACAAAGCTTAATAGATTGCAAGATGGTCATTGATGGTGTCAATCAAAGGAAGCAAAATTTATCTTTTTTGGAAGTTGCTTTTCCGGAGAACAATGCTTTAGCTTTACTTTTTATGTGGATAGGGAAGCCAACTCTACCACCAATGAATTGTCTAAATTCTCTTTGTCACACTTAGATAATATTTGGCTTGGTAATCCTAACCTCTTGTACTCAACTTTGTATTTTGTCAGACATATGCCCTCTCCCTGATTAATGAAAACTCAAATTTCCTGTAAAAAAAATTAAAACTAATAATAATTAGTCATCATAATTTAGCGCTCTTATCTATTATAACAAACATTGTTTTCACATGTTCCCTTATGTTGTTATGTTCTATTAATTATAAAAAGCCTATCAAATGCATGTGGTGTAACAGCCTAGCTAATTGATTTATTTATAAAAACTACCATTGTTTATAATTTAACTAATAGATAGATCAATTGTCATAATTTATCTTAACCACTCATAGTAAATCAATTGTCATGGTTTAATGATGTCATCTATTATAATAAACACTATCACTTGATATATTCCCTAATATTTTTATATTTAATTAATTATAAAAAGCTACCAAATGCATGTGGCCTAACAACCTAATTGATTTTGAGTTTGATTATAATATTGCACGGTCAGTAGTGTAAAAGAACTTTACAAAGACAATTAATAATAATTCAAATTTTTATCATATCAAATAATTAATTTTAAAATTTATTCAATTAATTACAAAATTAGATAATAATGTGGCAAATTTAAGATTATGATTGGTTGTCTGTGTAAGAGAATTTTACACGAGCAATGCATGAATATTAAGTTATTGATTTATTTATAAAAGTTACGTACCATTGTTTATAACTGAATTAATTAGTATTTATAGGAAATTTTTCAAATGTGTACGACACATTAATTCTAGTTATGAGTATTCCATTGAAAAGCTTTCAACTCATGAAAGGTAATATTTTGTTACCAAAATTTATTGATTATTATTAAATATATGTCAAAAAAGAGATTATTTAAGGCGGAATAATAAATGACTCCATGGATGACACATGTTTTAGTGTGACAAATTTATGCATGTCACCCAACAACTTCAAATTTCTTAGTTCATTACATAATTCTCCACATTTCTCATTCACAAACTCTATGCATTGATCACTTCTGCTTGCAAAAATCTTTCTCATTCTCAACTTGCTTGTAAATTGATTGGAACAAAGCAAATTCTTCATCCTTGTGGGATAGAAATAATATAATGATTATACAATCATACATAGTTGAAATTAAAATGGTCAAATAATTTTTTAAAAACTTCATAATTTGTATTTTAATTTTTACCATTCATATATAATTAGATCAATTGTCATGATTAAACCAAAAAAAAAAAATTGTCATGATTTATCGCTCGATCTCATCTATTATAATAAATACTCATTTCAACTGATATGTTCCCTAATACTATTAAATGATTTATTTATAAAACTACCATTGTTTATAATCTAATTAAATTAGTATTACTATTTATAGGAAACTTTCCAAATGTGCATGACCCATTAATTATAGTTATGACTATTTATCGGTTTATCCATTGAAAAGCTTTCAAATATTGTCAGGTAATATTTTGTTAAAAGTATTTATTGATTATTTAAATATATGGAACATAAAAAGTTACAAAAAATATTAATGATATTATTTAAGGCAGAAAAATAAATGACAACAGCTTAATTACTTACATGTGTGTGTTTATAATCATAAAATTTGTGGTGAATAATTCGTCAATCCCATAAAAAACGGATTATGTATAAATAAAAATTACAAAACAAAAATGATTGATCCTCCGAGTCTTACTAATCAAAATTATGACTAATACAACTGTTGGAAGTAGGAAGCTATTGAATCGATCATTTCATCCCAAATATAGCAGAACAAACAAACGCCACAAAAAACAAAGCTTTCACAGAACCATTAAAACTATTTTAAGAAACTCGAATCATATATAAACCCCCCTCACCCTCTGCATTCTTCAACCATTGCCATCTCCTCAAAACAGTAGCAGTGGGAGGAAACGTACCCTAATTCGTATTCCTTCCCATTGAATAAAAAAAAAAGATTATATATACAAAAAAATACAAAAAAACATGGAAGGAAACAAAATAACCTTAATCGGTTGTTCTGTTTTTCTGGTGGTCGGTTGCGTCATTGGCACCGTGGTCTACACCAATCAGAGCTCTCAAGGCAGCACCGCCGCTGGCGATGGTGGATCAGGATTAAGCACCCACAACAAAGCCGTGAAGGAATTGTGTAACGGTGCTGATGACCAGAAACTTTGCCATGATGTCCTCACCCCTGTCAACTCCTCCGATCCCAAAGAGTACGTGGCTGCGGTGGTGAGAACCTCCATGGACAGCGTCATCAAGGCCTTCAACATGAGCGACAGGCTCACGGTGGAGCACGGAAACGGCACCCCCGGAGTCAAGATGGCGCTCGAGGATTGCAAGGATTTGCTACAATCCGCAACCCAAGAGCTCCAAGCCTCCGGGGTGCTGGTCCAAGAGAGCAGCTTCCAGGATGTTAACCAACGCTCCGCCGAGCTCAAGAACTGGCTAGGCGCAGTCGTTGCTTACCAACAATCCTGCCTTGACGGGTTCAACACCGACGGTGAGAAAGAGGTTCAGACCAAGCTTCAGTCCGGAAGCTTGGACGATGTCGGTAAACTCACTGGCTTAGCACTTGACATTGTTTCCGGAATCGCCAAGATTCTTGGAGCTGTCGATTTGAACCTGAACCTAAAACCCGCTCGTCGCCTTCTTGAGGTCGATAGTGAGGGTTACCCTACTTGGTTCTCTGCTTCTGATCGTAAGCTCCTCTCTAACGCCGGTAATCCTCTGCCCAACGCGATTGTGGCTAAGGATGGTAGTGGCCAATTTAAGACCGTTGCTGAGGCTATCAACTCTTACCCTAAGAAGCACCAGGGTAGATTCCTCATCTACGTTAAGGCTGGTGTCTATGATGAGTACATCACCGTTGACAAGAAAAAGCCCAACATTCTCTTGTACGGTGATGGCCCCACCAAGACCATCATCACCGGAAACAAAAACTACGCCGCAGGTGTTAAAACCATGAGAACTGCCACCTTCAGTAAGTTAATTAACCGTACTCATTATTACAATTTATTTGTTTGTTTGTCAGAATAACACTCAGTTTTGTTCTTATTTAAACTGTGCAGCCACAGTCGCTCCAAACTTTATTGCCAAGTCAATTGCATTCGAGAACACCGCCGGGCCACAGGGACACCAAGCAGTGGCACTCCGCGTGATGGGCGACCAATCTGCCTTCTTTGATGTTGCCATCCGCGGCTACCAAGACTCTTTGTACGCCCATGCTCACCGTCAGTTCTACCGCAACTGCGAGATCTCCGGAACCATCGACTTCATCTTCGGATATGCCACCACCTTGATCCAGAACTCCAGGATCCTCGTGAGGAAGCCCCTTCCCAATCAGCAGAACATCGTGGTCGCCGACGGAACCGGCCAGAAGAGCATGCCTACCGGAGTTGTCCTCCAGAACTGCCAGATCATGCCTGCACCTGAGCTCGCCGCCGACAGGCTGACCGTGAAGACCTACCTCGCCAGGCCATGGAAGGCGTTCTCCAGAGCCGTCTTCATCGAAAACACAATCGGTGATTTGATCCAGCCAGAAGGTTACATTCCATGGAACCCGGCCGAGCCCAACACCCAGTACGCTTACTTCGCTGAGTTTGGAAACTCCGGACCCGGTTCAGCTACTCAAGCTAGGGCTAAATTCGGAAAAGGACTCATTTCCAAGGCTGAGGCTACTAAGTTCACCGGCGAGCCGTGGCTCCAAGCTGGCTCGTGGCTTCCGGCTACCGGAATTCCTTTCGATTCTACCTTCACCAAGGCTTAATTGGTTTCAAAAACTCAAAAGCTTTGAGTAGTATATATAATCTTTTTTTAGCAGAGATATTACACATTGGGGGGGAAGAAAGTGATTGGAAGCGTTTGAGGTGGTGATGTTTTGTGAAGTATATATATGTTATACTCTCATGAAGCACTTCATTTTGTTTTTCTTTTGTGATTCTTTGTCTTCGATGTATTTTTTACGCTGATGATGATACTGGGGAGATGCAATGAATTGTTTCTATTCTTCCTGAATTATGATGTAATCACGTTATATATCTCTTATAATAATGATGCAATGGTATTACTTTTTTTTTTGAATGGAATGATATTACATTAAATGAGTTATGTTTTTTAATATTTTAATTAATAGGTAGGAGACTACTTACAACAAAAGAGAAAAAAAAATTGTCCGAAGAAGGGAAATTACTTAGACAGAGAAAAAAAGGTTAAAAGTTCCTTTATAAATATAATACAAGTTAAAAGTGATGAACTATTTTTGACAAATGCTAATTACTAATTAGTAATAAAAAATGGTTCATAAACATATAAATAGTGCTGACACTCATAAATATTTTTATTTTTTTTCTATCTCTATGAATCATAATTCATTAGTAATTTCATATTGATCTTTAATTTGCACACGAAATAAGATGATTATAATAGAATATAATTTTATTAATGAAAGTAGATATTCGTGAAAAGGTCTAATGTATTCGATAATATAAATTTTAAAAAATGATTTTTTTTAGTAAGTTTTTTCAAACAATTAGAAAACATCGCTTAATTAACAATATATTTATTTTCAATGACAACTAGGTAATTAACCCGTGTTTTACAGTTTACACTATGTGAATATTATATATTTTAAAATCATATTATGTCTTTGGTTCATATATATATATATATATATATATATATATATATATATATATATATATATATTTAACAAGTTTAATTTTATTTTTTTACCGTTGGTGGTTGGGACAAGCCCAAAGAAAAGGATAAAGCCCAATATATAACCGGTCAACAAGGCTACCAAAAACTAAAAAATCCTTGTGAGCAAGCCTGCGGGTTGCTATCTCATAAGCCCACAAAAAATTGAAAATAGACACGTGGCCTACTATAAGATTTGAACTTAACAGAAAAGCCCATGCTAGAAAATTAAAACAAGTCAAAACTAGCCCAAATAAAAGAAACAGGCCTAGTTGGACTTATAGTAGTGGTGGATAAACAAGCAAGTTTCACATATAGACTAAATATGTGGTCTAAGTTGACCTTATAAAGGAAGGGTAATTATCATCCTCTGAGCTGACTTTTAGGGTTAAGTCAGGCACATTGCCTAAATATACAAAAGGTGCTGAGCTCTAGTGCCACCATTAAGCACTTATGGATGAAAAAGTTTCCAAAGTACACCCCATGAATGGACTTACAATTGAATGAGAAATTATTGGTGTATCAAGTACAAGTAAAAAGTATTAGATCAGATGAAAACAAACATGTAAGCAACATATAAGAGTGGAAACTCAATAAAGACTTTATTATGGGTGATGTTAGGTTAAGCCGCTCAGATAGGATATGACTTAGTCTACATCAGAACTAGGCGATACTAAATTAATAAATAAACATGGTTAATCATCTTTTCAAAATCTTTTTAGTTAAAAATGGTAAGGTATGAGGTTGTGTTTAGTGCGATTTACTTCCATATTTACTAATTGCATTTTAAAGCTTGTAATCACAGTTTGAGTGTTTAGCATTTACATTTGGCTAAAAACACAAATGATTTGGACATCGTCTGCATACATATTGTCCAACTCTTATTTTTTCATCTAATATGAGACTTCTTTCATTCACACTTATTTCAACACGCTTCATTTTTCGCCCCTACACATTTAATTAATCCTATTCGGAGGGAGTTTATTGGAGTTGTTTCTAACCTCTCTTTTTTTCTTTGTTTTGCTCTATGTACCAAAAGTTGTTTGTCCTTTGTGGGTGAACCAAAAATTTCCAAAACAAAAGATCCAAACTAAAATCTTCTATGTTCTAGTTTACTTCCTTCTTGATTCCAATCTTGCCATTAATCAATCTCTAACCCTCGAAAGTGACCTCATTCAGGTTGGTGAGGCATCGAATCCTTTCGAATCTTTCAGAAAGATCAAGCACCGCTCAATCTTAACCACCAAATTCACCTAACCACCACGTAAAATATGTGGAAAGAAAAAGAAATCATGGATGGATATTTTGCGGACAATTTCTGGCCATTTTTCTTCCATGTTCCAATAAATATGCATATAATTTTCCACATGAAGCCGGCATTGTCACCACATGACATCAACTAGATGCTAATTCTTGCAAGAAATGGAAAGTGAGGTACTTCATTTTGTCTATTTTATATTATCCCTTTGCTGTTTTGCTCCAAAATAACCAATCTTTCACTGTCTTGAGTTTTATTTAGTCTCTTCTAGCCCTTCTAATGACAAAAAGATTAGATTATTTTGCAGGTCACTGCAGCTATTTGACTCCACCAAGCATCATAGAGGTGTGAGATTATGATCAAGAAAATACAACAATGAGGAATCAGCTGAGGTTCTAGTGAGATTCTCTAGCTATGAATCACCCTCTAAAAGTACCATAATGTAAATGAATTACTAGGATATCTTAAATTTTCTCCAAGAGTCAGAGTCCTCTCAAGACTAAGTCTGAAACGGCTTATTGAAATTTATTGGAGCTTATCTATTTAGAAAATGCACTAAATACGCTCCAATAAGTGCTATTTGGTTTACCTCCAGTGAGGTATTATGTCATCCCGAACGAGTGAGGCTTGTGAAATGGATGATTTTTCTGAGGGAAGATGTGAGTGGAGTTGGAAGGAGAACAAAGTGTTTGAGCTGGCTCTAGCAATGGTGGATGAGAACCACCCAGAAAGGTGGGAGGTGGTTGCAGCCATACTTGGAGGAGAAAAGAGTGCAGGGGAGGTTCAGAAGCATTATGTGATCCTTATGGAGGATTTAGAGCTTATAGAATCTGGAAAACTGGACCATCAACTGGGAGAGGCTAGGCCATGTGTCCTAGTTGAAGGTATAGAGTCCTTATCCTTGTCTGGTGATGATACCAGCATGTAACTTGTAAGTCACTTTTTCTTTATGGAATAAAATAATTTCTTATCTCTCTCCCTGTTTGAACTGCATTCTCTGTGCCTCACTAGCCTTTCATTGTCATTCAAGGCTTTGATTGGGTGTGAATGAATTAAAACCCTAAAACATTCCAATCTTTCATCTAATTGCAAAAACTGACTAGCTTGTTTGATATCTCACAGCTGGTAAGTATAAAGTGTAAAACTTTCTTACTTCAAGCATAGTCCCTTCAAATGTGTCAGATCACAACCCCTTTATTTTCTCTAATTTTCTCCCTTTTTTTGTATTCAACTTATAATGATCAAAATGTTAAAGAAAATGCCTGATTACAGTGTAGACTCTACTACAGAAATGTATGAGATAAGTATGGAAGGAAATAGAATAAATTATAGATGCAAGAAGAGAGACAAGTTCTCTCTGGTATGTTACAATGTTCAGGTTTTCAAGAGTCGGCCTCTCCCAACAAATGCATCCCCTTATTTAATAACTACTCCTACACATAACTGATATAAACTGCTGTAACTATTATTTGATAACTGATCCAAACTCATTAACTGCCTCTAACTATCCCTAACTGTCTGAGGTCTATTCTGGCTGCGCCGCTGGCTAAGACCACCGGCTGTCGCGCCACCCTTTTGCGGCTGTAAACATCGATAATTGTATTGCGATCTGGCCCGTAACCATCTTGCTGAGAGAACCTTGGTTGATCCAGAAACTAGACAGAATGCAAAGGATCTTGATGAATAATACCAGTTAATCTGGTTCTGAACTGCTTATTCAAGTGTGGCAAGTCCTCCATCATGTCCTGAACAGAATGCAAATATGACCATCCTTATGTTTGTAGAATGAGTTTCATATAGTAAAAACTATTCCGATGAAAAATAAATTGATCTAAACATAAACTATGCTGACTAGTTTGATAGGGTAGAATTAAATATGGAACTGATAAATAAAAAACTGTATCAATTAAATTGACTTACTGAAGAAATAGAGTACAGTCTTCATTAATCCTTAATTAAGTTGAAAAAATATTTAAATATATATGATAAATTGAATAAACTAACAGAAAAATAAGAGAAGGGGGACTAAGGAGAAATTGAGACATGGCCAGGGAAGAGGCAGTGCATGAGTAGAGCCACAACAGTCTTCTCCTCTCATTCTCAATTTATTTTGTTGATAGCTCCACCCATGCTCTGTCTCTTCCCTGCCATTGTCCCTGTCAACATCAGTAAAATAACATTAAGCAGATACTAAATTGCATAAAAAAACTCCCATCTAATAAGGTTTCCTCCACTCTTAGATTATGCACAAAATGCATTCTTGAATGAAGGTATGATTTAGTTTGATTCTATATGTAATCACATAAGGGTGAATGATTTGTACTTTGCAATTGCAGTACAGGCATGTACTGCGAACTTTTAGCTGTACTGCATTATACTACTATTGGTACTATTATTAGTTAGCTCAAACTCAAAGTCTAATTAAAAGAACAACTATTAGCTCGTACAGTGGCACTGTACCTTTCTTCTTGTACCTGAATTTTGTAATGTACATAACTGCAGTATCACCTCCTATAGGATTCACATATGGAATATTTTTAGTATTTGCAACAGTAAAAATTATATTTGGATGAAACAAACAAATAATTTTTTTTTTGTTACATGGAAAATAAAACAAACAAGTAATTTTATATTGCAGCTTGTGGAATATAATAAAATAAAGAGTTAATGGTTAAATTAGCCCCTGAATTTGTAAGGGAGTTTGATTTTAGTCTCTCGGCGGAAAAATAACGTTTAGTGGCAGCCAAAAATTGCCAGTAATTGTAAAAATGACCGCCACTAAACATCATTTTTTCCCCCGAGAGACTAAAACCAAACTCACTTACAAAATCAGGGACTAATTTGACCATTAACCCTAAAATAAATAAAAATTATTTTATATTAAGAAAAAATTAATTTAATGATAAGTTATATATGAATACTTCATTTTTCTTGTTGAGACTGCTAATAAAAAACAATCTTTTTCTCTAATCATAAAGTACATGTTTTATTTTCCTTAAGTATAATCTCATGTTCATTGGATAAAAATCCCATGGGATAAATTAAGATTGTCACATGGACGGGTGATTGAATAAAAAATGTTTCAAAAATGTTTTATGACGTTATAAAAGACTATTTTGAATCCAATAAAATTTTTCAAGCATCAAAACTTATGCGTTTTATAGGAACTGTTTTAAATTCAGATGTATTAGTCAAAGACAAAAAACATATTTTACTTATATATATATTAATGATATTGAGATTGATTGGTGCACGACCTACTTGAACCTGTAACCTCAATTACATGACAACAATAACTTACCGTTATTTTAAGACTTTCCCGCTATCTAAAGTATAATAACAAATTCTAAATCAGCATAAGTTTCAAAATGAGTGGCTTAAGTCAATTAAAGTAAGTAACATCATAGATAAAAAAATTTAATGCTCTGTTTGAATGTATGGATGAAAATGAGAGGAAGAAATATAAGATGAAAATGAGATGATTTTTAACTTGTTTGGATTGAGAAAAAAAATGAAAAATGAAATGAAAGTGAAAATGATGTTTACATAATTATACTATTATCCTTATTATATAAATCTCTTAAAAAATGGTTGATGGAATATAAAGAAGGGCATTAATGGAAATGGGATGTTTCAACATGTTACTGTTCATTTTCATGGCATTGGAGCCGTGATTTCTTAAATGTGACAGTATGATCACTTTTCCATTTTCTTGTATTTTCATTGCCTAACCAAACTATGTGCACAGTGTTTTCCTGTTCTTTTTCTCACTTCAGTTTTCCCGGCATTTTCCACCTTTCCAAAGAGTGGAGATTTCCAGCCAGTTTTCATTCACATTTCTGAATAGAGTGCCGACAAGAGATAGAAGTAGAAGAGATAAAGTAAGAAATGTGACGAGTGATATAATTGAAAGAGAAGATAGAAATAAATAGAATATGAAAATAGATAAATATATGAATGAGTGTAATTTATTGGGCTCATATTGCTCAACACTTATCATTCATACTTTTTTCCTTGGCATCCTATGACCGCAACAATGAGAATTTCATTATTGATACATGTCTCTAAGCTCAAGCACCCCTTACCTTGATCCAGAACCGTAGCTTTTGTGGACCCTTTGATCTCAAAAGTTCAGTGTAGGGTCAAATCTATCTCTTTCTCTCAACCTAATAAACCTGAGTCATCAAGCTAGTTTTTGGTTGTGTTACAATAACGTCAAAGCCACTCAGACTCCACTCAGCTACTTCATCTTTGTCACTAACAAATATCTCTGTACCAGAATCAATAGATGTCCACACTCTTTTGGCAGGAGGAGTGCCTGGGTCCTGCAACCATAAAAATTCAAAATTTTCAGACCCCATAAGCATGTGATGGATAACTCATGAGATTCCTAGAGTACAATAGTAAGTGCATAAACTCTTTTACAATCGATTCTGAACGATTCAGATCATAATCAATTCTAGGAAGAATTTCAGTGTTGTTTAGATACAAGGTGAAGAATTATGGTGATACCAAAATTATGTTACACAGTTTTAGAAGAAGCTAAGGGAAGTTCGTTTTGTCTGCTGTGATTTTGACTTTACCGTGGTTTCCCACCGTGTACCCCAAACATGCATTGAGAAGCTGATAAAAGAGAAAATAATAAAACATGCTATACTTCAATTATTGACCTGATAAAAGTAGAGCCTACTTGATAATCCTCCAACATCAAGTTCCCAAGTCCTTGCATCCCCAACCCAGCCATCACCTTTTTTGGTGGGATAGCCATACTCAGCCCAAATAGGATGAGGCAGCAACTGAACTATCTCTTGTGCCTGAGGATTGCTGTAAGGATCACAAGTGCTCACAGGTTTCTCCAAGTGTTGGGCATTGCCTGGAGCACAATAGAAGTGATATGCAGAGTAGGGGAAATTGGCTGTGTCATTTCTGTAGATTTTTCTGTTGTCTGGTGTGATATGAAATGGTGGGCAGTTCCCTAAACCTGTGGGGCTGCACCAAGCTGGGGTCTCAGGGTTGATGATCATCTCACTGTATCTTGTGACATCAGTGAGTACATCTCCATCACAAGCAGCACCATTGTTCTTCCAGCAGCTTCCAATGTCTAGAAGGTAGAACTGGCTCTTGGATCCTCCCCCCTTCTTGATATCTAAGCTCAACCTAACCTTGAAATTTGGTGACTCTGGAAGCTGAATCATGAACCCACATTGTCAAATTTGGCTAATCAAATCAAATCAGATACAATGGAGAAAAATTAAGTAGACTTTGTGTATGTTTGGAAACCCTTGTATGATTGATTAGGAACTCAATCAATTAGGAGAGAAACTTATATGAGTAGTTTCTGGATTTAAGAATTTTGGATTTAGAAATTCATTCTGATGAAATAGAAACTGATATCTTATGTACATTATATTGGTCATCTTGAACAAATTATCCCAAAAAGTTTAATTATCCAAGGAAAACACAAACAATTTTATACTATATTTCTATCAAGATTGTGGAAAATTGGAAAATCTTGAAATGTTGGATTTGGAAGGAGAAGTTGGACTTACAGTTTTTAGCATTCCCCTTGTTTCATAATGGTAACCTCCAGAGAATCCTTTGGTGGCATCAGCTCTAAGGTACAACATTAGCCAAGGGTATTTCTTTGAAGTCTTGAGCTTATGTTTGAAAACCCAGCTCCCAGCATTAACTTTCTTCTCCCAAACTACCTCATAGTAAGAGAGACCATCAAGTTCACCCCCACAATTAGAACCCAAATCATAACTACCACTGAATCCCCCTCTCATTGTGCCATCTTGCAGCTGTGTTTGTTGATGACACAAGATGGGTTGGTTCATACACCCTTGTCCAAAACATGGGAACCTCCCCGGAGCAAAAGGGGGAACCTTTTTCCCGTCCTGAGGACATAAACCAGACCTGGAGTCATAGTTGCCATTTTTCAGCATTACCATCCAAAATTGCCATGGCCTTGGTGTGTCTGGAACTTCACATAAAGAACCCAGATACAATTCTTTCTGAGCTGCATAAAGGTCTGTATTGTTGATACCTTCAGGTGTCAGACCAGGAAGTGAATCCCCCACCCCACGTTTGTCATCAGCTTCTGTGACCTTGTGAATCAAAGAAGAACCTGGCCATCACAACAAGTTAACACTTTCAACAAAAGAAAAAAACAGAGGAAAAACAGAGCAAACAGAGGAACCTGCATTATGTATTTTCATTCATGTGATTTGGCTAACCTGAAAGATCAAAACAATCAGCAGCTCTTGGGCTACCCATGTGAGGAGCTTCTTGACCAACTTCATTGCAGAAATTCCAAGCCTCAAACGCCACTCTCAGACCATCTCTCTGCATTCCTGGGTCTCCTAATGCTGAGAAATTGCTCTGTGTTGTGGACACAATAGAGGCATTGAACACGAGCAGATTCAGCAACAGAAACAACGTCTGCAACTTCTTCTCCATTGCCCTTGCCATGGGTACCTTACCCATAAGCTCAAAGGCAGAAGAGAGCATCTAATCTAATGTTAGGTGTCCTTTTACATTACCAGGTGCAGCTTTCTTTTTACCTTTAATAAAGTGTCATTAGCCTTTACCAAATTTGTTGTATTTTATTGGAGGAATGGCTAATTTCATTGATCGATGATTTTATGGGAGTTGGAACCGCGGGTGAATCACTGTCAGAAGTAGAATGAGGCTCCTTTTTTATTTTTCTCTAAATATGTTTTAGTTCCTCTTGATATACTTGAGTTTTGAATTTATTTATTTTTTCTCTAATTTCTAATCATGAAAATAACTTCTTGAAACTAAGTCTCTCCCAACAAATCCCCTCCCTACTCATTATTCATGAATCCATACATCTAGCTATTATGAATTTTCTTTGTTAAAGGTTTTTCTGTTGAATCCATAAATGATTCCAGTTGTGTGCTTTAACTCGGCGAATTAATCTCCAATATAATAGGTGCTGACTTGACTAATAGAGTGCAA
Source organism: Acmispon strigosus (assembly GCA_030819835.1). Lineage (NCBI taxonomy): Eukaryota > Viridiplantae > Streptophyta > Magnoliopsida > Fabales > Fabaceae > Acmispon > Acmispon strigosus. The sequence goes on along the minus strand of JAUAMA010000003.1, from coordinate 65,417,619 downwards.
TTGAGGTTTTTCATGTTACGAGTAAAAAACTAAAAATGATGACACACAAGTTGCTAACGTGGAGGAGCTCTTGGACCCTTACCCTCATCTTGACTCTTACAAATGCAATTTTTGGCCCTAGACAAGTAGACACCAAGAACTTAGCGAATGTTTGCATTCACTTGCAATGAATTCCAAAAGGTATCAACTAATTTGTGACGTTCACATTAGTAATAATATTAGTTTTTTTTTAATATCTAAAAACATTTAAATTTATCTTGCTACCCAACTCATATGCCATCAACTCTTACTACTCAGGGATAACAATATTAGTTAATTTATATTATTCATTATATTAATTACTAATTGAAGAATTTTTCAATTTCCCATATTTAAAATTAAATAATATTATTATTTAAATTGTAATTATTAATACATTTTGAGGAAAAAATTAAATAATAATAATAATTAAAATTGACTTGATTTTACATTAATAATAATATTAATTAGTTATTAAAGCTTTTACATTATTTACTTTCAACTTCTCAAATATTAAAATTAAGATTAATATTATTTTAATTATAATTATTAATCACAAGTTGAGGAATGATAGAATCAAACTAATTACTATTTTTAATATATAACAAAATTTAATTTATATCATCAAACATAACAATAAAAGAAAAAAAAACTATATCATCAACATCTGTTCTCTTGAGTTGAAGATTCCATCAAATTTGTCAAACTCAAACATTAATGATAAATCAGTTAGTTTTATATTGTAACTATTATTTACTATATTCATTTAATAGCATTAAATACTTATAATATTAATTTATGCATATATATAATACTATTAAATGTACACACATTTACTGTCATTAATTAAACCTATTCAAATTTACACTCTTGAACGAATACAACAAATATTAAAATTTGTAATATATTTAAAAATTTACTACCATATAATAAATGTGTGGAGTTGATGAAATTATTTTATCTAACTCATGTATCATTTACGTGAGACAATCTTGTTTGAGCCCTAAACATCTACATTATCATAAGGCTGGTTCTTTTAACGAGATTTTTCTCGTACAAAAGTCTATAAACATGCATAGTATTAGATGTGTATTAAATGTGTATTGGTTTAATCTCATCTACCCCACCATGTCTTACCTAATAAGACCCTACCCTAACTAATTATTTTTTATGTTGTAATTTTTTTCAATTTAATATTTCATATTTTTATAAAATTTTGCATTTAAACAAAAATAAAAAAGATTCAAATTTGAAGTTGATAGCACCGAAATTAAAATAAGAAATCTCAATAGGATAAACCTAATTAATTCTTAACTACGTGATATATTTATAAAATTTTATAAACATTTAGATCAGGAAAAAAATATTGCAATATTTTTAACTACGTAAAATATCCTTAACTACGTGACATATTTGTAAAATTTTGCATTTAAAAAAAAATAAAAAATTCAAATTTGAGGTTGATAGCACTGAAATTAAAATAAAAGAATCTCAATAGGATACATATATATTACCATGATAATCAACAAAAACTAATTATTTGGATATTTTTTGTCCCACTTATCTATCCTATTAATTATGAATTTTCACATTTAAAAAAAATCAAATTTGAAATGGGACGCAAATCATTGAACCATGATTAATGGAATTTGAAATCAAAAGTAATACAAATTATATTTGAATTTTTTATTATTGATTATAATATAGAAAAAAAAACGTAGAAGATTGGCGGACACAATTCAATATGACGTAGTCAGACTTGCACGACTATGGAGATATGTGTATACCTTTGAACCAAATATTATACTAATGTATTTTTAATAAAGAGAAGAAACTCATCAACTAAGTGATGATCCTGTGGTATAATTTGTGAAATTAAATCCATACAGAGGAATGTCAGGATTTCAATTGACTTCATAATGGTTATCAACTTAAAATATAACAGGGCAAGCAATTGAAGACTCGGAGATCGTGAATTCCCATCGAACAAGAACCTCTTTAGGCAAAAGTGCGCGCAATTGTTGCGGCTTTAGTTCCACACAACAATTCGCAATCGGACAATTCACGATGATAAAATTTTGCTGTACGTGAGGGATTTCACTTCCTACTCTACTCAACTGTGAAAAAAAAATCTACCAAAAAAATATACATTGTTGTCATTGGTTGTGAATCTAATGGATTTCATATTTTTTAAATTTTTTTAAAAATATTGTATTACTTAAAATAGTGTGTAAAAAACTTATATATTAGTTAAAATATCCTACGTGATATAATGTTTAAAAAAACAAATCAACATATTGTACATTACTTAAAATAATGTGTTAAATAAAAAAAACAAATCAACCTATTATATATTACTTAAAATAGTTTGTTAAATCAAAACTGTTATTTTAATATTTAATTAAAAAATATAGCTGGACAAATCAAAATTCTTCAAATTAGAAAATGGTTATAAAAATAATCAACCTTATTTTATATGATATATAGATAGATAACAAATATATTAAATATTAAAATTAAGTATATCTATATATATAAGTATTTCCTCTAGATGAGGATACCTGTCTTACACAAATAAAAATGACTTGAGTTTTACATTAATGAAAAGGTTGATTAGTTATTCATTATCATTTTCATTATTATTTCTATATTAATTATAAAACTTCGTAATACATATAACTAAAATATAAGAAGTTGTTAAAATATTAATTATCAAATTCAAGTTCAGAAAAAGAAATAATATAAAGTAATATATTTTATATGAATAAATATATTAAATATTAAAATTAATCAATTGTAAAACGTTTTTTGCAAATATATATTCTAGAAATTTTTTTTTGTGGTTACAAGAGGAAAAGAATTCTAGAAAATATTTTTAAAATATTAGATAATTATGTAAGTTGTTTAATATTAATTATAATGCTTCTCCGTAATATTTTAGAAAATAATTTTAAATACATTAATCAAATATATATATATATATATATATATGTATGTATGTATATGTATATAGAAGATGTATCTAGTGAGAAAACTCTTCTTATATGAGAATGGTGAGAATAACTTATTTACTAAAATATCTTGATACAATTAAAAATGATGTCATTATATTTAATAATGAAACTTTCCCTCCCTTTCGTGGAGGCTCTTTTTGTTGATGTATACCTTATTTTAATATATCATTTTTCTATAAAACAATTGTAATAATTTATACCTCTTTTAAAAAATTTATTGTTATAAAATATTATAAAAAAACTTGTGCATCACACATATTAGTAAATTTCACGCGTGCTTTGTTAATAAGAATAGTAATAAGTTATTATATTAAAAAAACAATTGCAATATGTTATTGATAGAGTTTAATACTCATGCACTGCACTGTCAGTATAATTTTTTTTACATAAATAACTAATAACAAATCAAATTTTTGTCACATCAATTAATTAATTTCAAAACTTATTCAATTAATTACAAAATTAAATTATGATATCGCAGATTTAGAAGTTATGATTGGTTATCTGTATAAATGGATTTTACAATAAGTATTAAACACTTATTGATAACTATTTTATGTTACTAATTGTATCAACTTTTAAGTTTTTTATAATTTATACCTCTTTTAAAAAATTTATTGTTATAAAATATTATAAAAAAACTTGTGCATCACACATATTAGTAAATTTCAGCGTGCTTTGTTAATAAGAATAGTAATAAGTTATTATATTAAAAAAACAATTGCAATATGTTATTGATAGAGTTTAATACTCATGCACTGCACTGTCAGTGTAATTTTTTTTACATAAATAACTAATAACAAATCAAATTTTTGTCACATCAATTAATTAATTTCAAAACTTATTCAATTAATTACAAAATTAAATTATGATATCGCAAATTTAGAAGTTATGATTGGTTATCTGTATAAATGGATTTTACAATAAGTATTAAACACTTATTGATAACTATTTTATGTTACTAATTGTATCAACTTTTAAGTTTTTTATACAAATATATAATTTATTAAGTATTAGTTAAAAATAGATTAATTTATTCAGTATTAATTCCTTATATCATATTCTCTTTTAGATCCATAGATTAATTCTCCCACTAGAGTCAATTAGCCTATTACTAATATAATTAATTACATCATATAGAATTAAGCATGAAAATGGAATACATCATAAAAATATATATTAAAAATGCAAACGTATATTAAAAATGCAAACGTATATAAATATCAAGGTATGAAAATGGAATACATCATATAAATATATATTAAAAATGCAAACATATATAAATATCAAGGCTCAAATCATCTCATAATAATACAATCTGAAATCACACAATTTCTAGTAGCTCATATCTTAGAGAAGCAAAGAAAAGGCAAGTCTTCAATGACTCTGTCATCTCCCTCTTCTTCACAAAAGCTCTATGTCTTTGTTCACCTGATACCCTCAAAAGCATGATGCCCCTTTTGCCTCCAAACCCTCAATTAATAGAAACAATTAACCTAGCTAATTGTTTCTATTAACTAGCTGGATTTCTCTTGATTTTGTAGACCCACTTATTACCAATGAACTTAACTCCATTAAGGCAATCGACTTATATTTAACTTTCAGTTGAAAACCATATTTAGTACATTGAAATTTAAAAGGGCATATTACGAAACATTGAATGTGAAAGAAACTCAAGCTCTCTGTTGAGTGAAATGACTTTTACATTTAACCTAACTAAAATACAAACATTACAAGAAAAACAGTATTTTGCCGCAGGCAGTCAGCGGCGGTTTTGACAAAACTGCTGCAAAGTTTCACTTTGAGGCGGTTTTCAACAGATTCAAGCCACTTGCATTTTCAACAGATTTTCCATAAGAAAACTGCATTTTTGTGTGCTTGACAAGTGTGAAGAATGAAGACAAATGGGAATTCAACTGAGTCCTAGATGTCACCACAAAACATGTCATTTTCCATGTTAAATTTAGGTTCGGATAGTGGTATTCAAACGTTTTTTAATTAGTTTTGGCTTTGCAGCCATAGTAGCACTTCGGGCATCAGAAAATTTTCATTATTGTTTTTGTCTGTGAGTTTTGTATATAGGCCATGGACAAATTGCAAGCTATCCCAACTAAACTGGAATTAATTGGAATACTTTTCTCCGTGGTATGTGTTGTGAAAACAGTTGATATATTGTGAAAACTCACAAGGAATATTAAAAACTATTGAAGTATCTACAATTATGCTTTGCTTATTTGTATTGTAGTGAATGTATTCTATTCAACAAGTTGGTTCAGGCATCCCTCTCTGCTCATCAGGGCCCTTTCGTCTCAGCACTGCTTGTGGGTCTGGTCTTCTATTCTATGCCATTTTTAGTATCACTTTCTTATGCTGCTACGTCCTTTATTTATGTTTCTATTCATGCCACTCTTCTCTTTATTCTGCTTTGAGTCCTTGTAAGCTTCCAATTACGTAACACGTGACTCTCCCTCACTTATCTGTTATGCTTCTCTTTTGAGAAACTATATTCACTATTCAAACAAATTTCTGATTCTCTAAAATACTTCTTTTCAGATGCCTCCATGGTCTCAATGGCACCACTATGATGATTAGTTTTCAGATGGTTTTGTTGCTGGTTTCGATTTCATTTGCAATATAGTTATTAAAGTTCTGTAGTTAGTATTTTTACTAGTTTTGGTTAAGCCTAAATGTTCCCAACAAAATTGAAATAGTTCTCTTTACTTTTCTATAAATTTGTCCAAATAGAATTTTGCCTTGCATATTGTCCTAGTTTTATTTGGAGCCCATTGGGCCTGCTGGGGTTCAACTACCAGGGAGTTCGAAAACATAAACTGTTGTCCAAAGAAAAACAAAAAAATCTCATTTTCACTCTCAACTGTTTAAATTTTATGAATACTATGCGAATAACGTCATGACACAGAAGAATTCAAGATGTTTCAATCTCCTTTACAATGAGTTAAGAAACTTGCTCATCACACTACACTAGTAGTCAGATAATTTATTAGTATTCCATACCCTCAGTCTTGTATTTCCAATGTATATACTTGAAATATATATTATATTTGTATTACTTTAAGTAAGCTTACGTAATTAACTTGTGCAAGTAAGTCTAACTAACATGTCACGGGGTTTGGCTAGCTTTGCAATAAATTCACCGTGATTTTAGAAGGAAAAATTATCACTTTAACTTGTTTTATATATTTTCCCGTGATCTCTCTATTCATCCTTTCATTTTGATGTATTTTTGTTTGACTTCAAACCAAATCAAGTGGAAGTGATGCATCATCGGTCACTCATTTTATGCATCCATTTGGTTGGGTTTTGTTTAAAATTTTAGAATGATAATTTGAACAAAAATTAGATAAATAACGTCAATTTTTATTTAAAGTTTGATGCAAGATTTTAATAAAAATTTGAAGACACGAATAATCGTGCAAAATGTTTCCCATAAACTAGCAAAAGGCGACTTTTACAATTTATTTGTCTTAGGATAAAAAGGGAGAAAAGGGAAGATTTATAAGGGGAACAAGAAGAAATATACGTTGGATATTTGATAGATTAGCATTAATTAATTAATCAAATTCGGTAATTATTTTTGATACATTCGGTAATATTTGAATTATTAACGTATAAATTAATAAAAATTAATATTAATTATAGCACTTAACCATTTAATGAATGTCGTAACTCGTAATTAGGCTTTTCTTATATAAATGATTTATGATAGATTGAGTCCCACACTTATAGCTCCTTAGGAGGTTCATGTTTTTATTTGATCAGCTATAAAAATGTTAGCTCATTAGATACTTGATTACACTTATTAGAAAGGTGTGTAATTACTTTTGCACTAGATTTCTCTCATACTTTTTGTATAAGATCATTGTTTATGATTGCTATTCAAAATTGATAGAGTGTCATTCTTATCGTTTATGGGAAGGTATACACACTTTTTATTTACAATATCCTTTATTACTCATATGGGTCATATTATAATCTGTCTCAACATGATCAGTATTGTTCTTTTGAGTTTATATAAATTCAGCAATATAATGTCAGATAACACCAAATTTAAAATAGCCGGCCGAGTATTGCTTAACCTTAAGTTGGAATGAATAAGAAAACCGAAATTAGGTGAGTGAGAACAAAGAATACCGCAATGTTTATAGTATATGTTAGTTAGACTAAGATGCAAACTAACAAAGAGGTGTGGACATGTTTGCTTTTGTCACAATCCTCCTCCAAATTGCATTTACATTACACGCACTTATCTAACATGTACATCCTTAATTAAATTTACCGACACACAATTATTGTAATTTCTATAAATTTTTAATGGTAACAGCTGCTTCTTACTAAATACTTAATGTGTGGATGAGCAGGCTAGAAAGGATCCAAACCAAACTCGCCCCATGCCACGTCGGGAGAGTAATCACTTGACAAACTAAATTATCACTCGTCTAAATACATCTCTTTATTAATTTAACTAATTCTTTGTTTCTCTCCACACTTCATGTAACTTAGTCTACTTAATTAACCACTCGAGGCTCACCAACTATATGTAATAGAAGTCCATTGTGTATAAATTACGTTCACTCTTTTACTCAATAAACTTCTAAGGCTTTATCACTCACTCCATTTTAGCTTTATGTTAGTATTTTATATGGTATTTAAACTTCATTATGTCACATCACTTCCCTCTTAAAATTACCAACTTTAAAAGAGTAAGAGGGGTTTAATACTGAATCGTGACACAAGCACGAATGGACGAGAAGATGATAGTGATAGCTTATCTTCTAAATTTCATGACTCTTATCGGTGGTGAATGAAATTTATGACTTTTTGCATCTGCATTTAATGATATTGTTTAATTGTTTCCCATAGCCGCATGTATTGCATGCATTTTAATTTAGACAGTATTTGATTATTACTTGGCAGAGAATTAATTAATGGAAAGGGAAGGTTGTCCATACTGTTCATGAGGCCAATTCCGTGGCAGATTACCAAGCCAGAAGGGTCATTTCTCAGTCTGATGATGATTATTATTAGGAATTCACATCCTGAGGTTGATATGAGTATCATGAGTTAGGTTTAGTTTTGTTCTATCGTTCACACTTATCTTCTTCTACAATTAATATTCATTTAATTTTTCTTTCCTTTTCTCTATTATTTTTACGGCATCACCTATCATATTACTCGATTTTCTTTTTTAGTTTCATATCTCTTATAGAGTACGAATGTGAAGGGAAGGAGATGGACACTGATAGGCCTCGGGATGATGGCTATCAAGAACAAGTTAGGAAATTATAGAGAGTTAAAGAGAATAGTCAATTAGTAGAGCAATGCTCAATTTTCTAATGTATTCAATGAAAGGAAAGTACAATTTATAGAAATATGAAAGCAACAACTAATCCTAGAAGATAACGGAAAGTAACAAACTAGTAACAAAATGCTGAAACTGAATCTAGAAAGCAACGGAATCTAGAAAGCAACTGAATCTAGCAACAAACTAAATCAATAAACAAAATAACCAAAAGTATTATATCATAATTAATTAAAATTAATTAGATATAATCTTTCAAAAATTTGGGTTTAGTACTACTCCTTTTGGGTCTATCAGACACATTGGCTAGAGATATGGTCAATCAAGTATTTATAAGAGTAGAACAAACATCAACTCTTAAGCTAACTTTTGTGGTTGAGTTAAGTAGTAGGATAAATTTGGTCTCTCTCCGGTACTCCTAACCAAAAGTTAATTTCTTGGTTTAGTAATATTTTTTGGGTACTCTATATACTCTAAAAATTAAAGAGATTATTCCCATTAAATCGAAAGCAGCTTAATTATGGTGTCCCAATACGTGGGCGACAAGTCTTTTTCGATTTTGTTCAGTTTTCTACAAAGAGAAGCACCCTTTTGAATCAAAAGTCAAAACCACAATAAAAGAGCACCGTTAGGACTTAGGTGATAATTTGTGACTTTTAACACTTTACAAGCTCTCCATTTAAAAATTAGTATTTAGGTTAGTGTGATGTAAAGAAAAAGTAAAAGTTAAATATTATTTTTATTATATTTTAGTTTTTAATGTAAAATACAATGTATTTTATCAATATATCTTAATTTCGTTAACAATTTCATTAATATTATTTACACATGCAATTTAATTGATTTGTTCATAAGTAATTATGTTTTTATTTTAATTAAAATCTAAAAAGAATATAACGGTTAAAGCTGCATGGCATAATTTTTTTTTTTTAATATTGACCAAGGTATCCCACAGTTGAGATTCGAACCTCCAACCACTTGCTTAAGGGACAAAGTGCTGAACCACGCCAACCACTTGCTTAAGGGACGAAGTGCTGAACCACTACGCCAACTCACTTGGTTCTACATGGCATAATATAATTGTGCGTCAGTGTAAAAAAATTTAAACTTGTCATGCATAAAAATTAAACTCCAGGAGATATGTTTTTATTATGTAAACTATATTTTGGATATTAATTTTTTTTAGGTAAACATTATTTTCTCACTTGACTTAATATGTAAAGTTTTGTTTCCCCTTCAACATACATATCTATCTCTTTAATTTAAATATTAATATATTTTCACATAAAATTTCTATGTTATAAGGCGTGCGTAATTTATTTTTATATAGGCGTGTGTATATGTTCTATGTAAAATTTTCATTTCTATGCAAAACAAATACGTAGTTTTCTGATTTATTTTAGTTGAAATTTTATTATGAAAATAATTGTATTAATTAAATAAGATTTAATGTCATTTAAATTAAATTTTCCATATTTCCCAAAAACACTGATGTAATTTTCTAATGGATGGCATACTTGAGAGCCATTTATTTTAAAGTTGAGTAAAATGCTTTTTTCATGTAATTAATTTAAAAATAATACATTTATATAGAATTATTTGTACCGAGTGGGATATATTGCTGCTAATTATTAATCCAAAAGGTTGTATTAATATCTCTTATTTGTGTAAGAAAACAAAAAAGAAAGAAAGGAAGGTCCAATTCTTAGTGAATAAGAATTGTGTAACCTGAGAGAATCCACCTCGAAGTTGCCTTGGTTGTTTTTTTATGTGAAATTTTCCTCTCATTAGCATAAAAGAATTGCAGTGGCACTGATCAAGAAGATATGTATGTCGATATTAAAATTATTTTTAATTACATATTACATAAAAATTTGCGGTATGGTTGACAATAAAAATTGCCCCGATTACTTTGACCGAAATTTCAAACTTCAAACCCAAACACGAGACTCCACACACATAACCGTACCTGCATTAGATAAATAAATTCTTCAATAAATCATTACATCTATTAATTACAATAATTTCCGAGGCGCTCTTTTAATTATATTTTTTATTATTGATTTATTTTTTAAAATATTATAATACTAACTAATTTTTAAAAAAAATTATACATCGGAACAATAAAAAGCTTTTATTTTAACTAAATAAGCTATTTTTAATAATGAACATTATATATCATAATATAGTTTTAATATTTACCATTTTAATAATATAAAATATTTGAATTTATGGTTTTTCAAACTTTGATTAATCTCTCGTATAGTCAAAGCTTAGTAATATATATAGATTCAAATCACTCCACATTCATTTCTCAGTTTAATAGTATTTCTTGATATCATTTTCCAAATCAAGTAAGAATTTCTCAATAAAAATATAATAGAACTCCAGACAAACCCATCACGAATGAAGTCACAAAGATGCTTTTCTCCATGTCAATAATAATTAATTAATGGGTTTAGTAGGCTCCCACCACGGAAGAAGTTGCTTGTGCTAGAAGCAATAATTACTTGGTGTGTTGTATATAATCAATCAAATATCTAACCCATAAGTCGAAGAATCTGCTAAAACAGCAGTATCAGATTTCATTTTCAGCCCCTGAAAGTCAGAGATCCCACAAATTGGTGGTTCCAGCCTCACACTTTTGGGTACCCCTTTTTCCACTCTTTCCCACCCCCAATAGCAATTTCTTTTTTTGTTACTAGTTTCATACTTTTTGCTTCAATGCTGATTAATGGACCATGAAAAGGTGCCAAAACACTAATTTTGTGATGATTTTAAATTAGCACAAATTGAAAAAAATTAAAAAAATATGTTTTGTGGCGGTCTAAAACCGTCACAAATACGCGGTGTTTAAATGTTCATGCATTTTCACATGGTTCACTAAATATTTTTTTAAAAAATTCATAACAGTTCATTATAATCTAAATAATGAAGTACTGAACTCTCTCATTTTCAATTGTAGTGAGGCCATCCCCTAAATATATACAAATATATATAGGTGTTATGTATGAGTATGTATGCATATGAATATAATTCTATAGTTTCACACTTCCACTTGTTTCCATTTTTGGGTTGATCAAATTAAATCTTCCTGAACACCTCTCCCTCTGATTTCTCTCAGGCTTGTACTTTCCTTCTGTGTCCATTACACAGGTTTGTTCATATTGATGATGGTCAATCATGATCATTTTGTACTAATTTTTAATCTGCCAGTGATGGGTACGACAAAGTTGGTAGCTTTTTTTGTCATTTTTCTTTTGTCAAACATCTTGAACCTTTGACTTTAACAAGTTCAACTTTTTCTTCCCTTCTGGGTTATTAAGATTGAGCCAATTTTGTTTCTTTCTCTCTGCGGAGTGAAATGAGTTTGCGGTCCTTCCTTTCATGTATAGAACTGGTAATTAAAGAGCACATTTCCAAAATTAGTATATTCAGGTGTCAAGTTTTACATGAGTGATCTAAAACACTTGTTTGTTTAGTTTGATGCTCTTTTTGGGATAAATAAAGGATTCCAAGCTCAAAGGATGGTTGTCTTTTGATGTGAACGAATCTTACTCGGAAAGCACTAGGAAACAACACGTTGCTGTTGATCAAATTCGCTTTTTGTTGCTTCACGTTTGCTAGTGTTTTGAAGTTTCACATTAGATTAACGCGTTTGGTGAATCTGCTAAATACCAACTTGGCCCTGCAACTTGATTAGCTTAAAAACAACTCATACCAATTCTCCTTTTCGATTCTTATTTAGTTTTATGACTTCTATCTAAGAAAGAAAAGAAAAAAACTTGGTTGTGTTCTGTTTTGCTCTGTTTCAACCTTGATTCTGTCATAGTTTCTGACCCTTTGAGATTGTTTTGCATAGTTGGAGCATTGAAGGCATTGATCTAACATGGGTGTGGAGAGTGACGAAGGGAACATACATGATGAGACAACAAACCCATCAAAGAATCCTTCAGAAACCAGCACAAATGGGGAAAAGGAAGGAAAGAGCAAACAGAAAGAGAAACAAGAGACAGTTCCATTTCACAGATTGTTCTCATTTGCAGACTCCACCGACATTCTGTTGATGGCGGTTGGAACCATTGGCGCGGTTGGAAATGGTTTGGGTTTGCCTCTCATGACATTGCTCTTCGGTCAATTGATTAATAGCTTTGGAAGTAACCAGAGTAACCCTGATGTAGTGAAAGAAGTTTCCAAGGTATGGACTAGTCTTAGTTACTAATAGCATTTTTGGTTTTGCAGTAAAATGCTCTAGAATCACTTCTGATTAGAAGCTACACGTCTTAGCTTCTGCGTAAACATGCCTATGAATATGATTATGTGCAAATTGTGAAACGAAACATACTATGAATGAATTTTGTCTTTATTTTACTGATGAAATTAAGTAACATGATAAATTTGCAGGTCTGTCTGAAATTTGTATACTTGGCAATAGGATCTGGGGTGGCAGCATTCCTCCGTAAGTGTGTTTTGTAATTAAAGATCACTGTGGTTTTTTCATTTTTCATGAAGAACTTTGATTAATCACTGCAGTTTTTGAGATCTGAAGAGTTAAGAAAGTTAACATTAGAGAACCATTTCAATTTTCAGAGGTGTCTAGCTGGATGGTAACAGGAGAAAGACAAGCTGCAAGAATAAGGGGATTGTATTTGAAAACTATACTGAGACAAGATGTTGCTTTCTTTGATAAAGAAACAAACACAGGAGAGGTGATAGGGAGAATGTCTGGTGACACAGTTCTCATACAAGATGCCATGGGTGAGAAGGTATTGTAATATGCTATGAGAGTTAAATTGTAGACTTGAATGGAAATTATGAGCAAACAAGGTGTTTTGATTTTACTGAACCTTTGCTATTATTGAAAACAGGTTGGGAAATTTCTGCAGTTAATAGCAACATTCATCGGGGGCTTTGTGATTGCCTTCACCAGAGGGTGGCTTCTTACTGTTGTCATGTTGTCCACTCTTCCACTTCTTGTTGTGTCAGGTGCTACCATGGCCATCACCATAGGCAAAATGGCTTCTAGAGGTCAAACAGCTTATGCAAAAGCTGGACATGTAGTTGAACAAACAATTGGCTCAATAAGAACGGTACCTTGCTGTTAAACCAAAGAAGATATTGGGAGATTGAGACATTCTATAATTTCTGACTTGAATGTATATGTTTTGCTGCTGTGTATATTTTCAGGTTGCCTCCTTTACTGGGGAAAAGCAAGCAGTATCTGATTATAGCAAATTTCTTGTAGAGGCTTACAAAGCAGGAGTTTATGAAGGTTCCATAGCTGGAGTAGGCCTAGGCCTTGTTATGTTGGTCATTTTTTGTGGCTATTCTTTGGCTGTGTGGTTTGGCGCGAAGATGATCATGGAAAAAGGATATAATGGGGGCACTGTGATTAATGTCATTATTGCTGTGTTAACTGCTTCCATGTAAGTAGCTTCTCATTTCTATGTATTTCCTCTACTAAGGAAGCTTGAAAGATCTTGTATCTTCATTGAAACCTCAACTAGTATACACAATTTTTTTCATACGGATATGTATTTCAGGTCTCTTGGCCAGGCATCTCCTAGCATGAGTGCTTTTGCTGCGGGTCAGGCTGCAGCTTACAAAATGTTTGAGACAATTGAAAGGAAGCCAGAGATAGATGCATATGATCCTAATGGAAAAATATTAGAGGATATTCGAGGCGAAGTAGATTTAAGGGAAGTTTATTTCAGTTATCCAGCGAGACCAGAGGAGCTGATATTCAATGGATTCTCACTCCATATACCGAGCGGTACGACTGCAGCATTAGTTGGGCAGAGTGGAAGTGGAAAGTCCACGGTTATCAGTTTGATAGAAAGATTCTATGATCCACAGGCAGGTGAAGTTCTTATTGATGGCATCAACCTGAAAGAATTTCAACTTAGGTGGATCAGAGGAAAAATTGGCCTTGTTAGTCAGGAGCCTGTGTTGTTTGCATCTAGCATTAAGGACAACATTGCATATGGAAAAGAGGGAGCAACAATTGAAGAGATAAGACGTGCATCTGAACTTGCAAATGCTGCCAAATTCATTGATAAATTGCCCCAGGTTAGGTTCTAGCCAGAGTACTTTAATTTCAAAGCTATTTCTAGAATTGTAATCTTGAAACTTGTTAAGTAGCCTTGAACTTTTGAATTTCCATCTAGGGATTGGACACAATGGTTGGTGAGCATGGAACTCAGCTATCTGGTGGACAAAAGCAGCGCATTGCCATCGCAAGAGCGATCCTGAAAGATCCGAGAATTCTACTTCTAGATGAAGCTACAAGTGCGCTTGATGCGGAGTCTGAAAGGGTAGTACAAGAGGCTCTAGACAGGATCATGGGCAACAGAACTACAGTGGTTGTGGCACATCGCTTGAGCACAGTGAGGAATGCTGATATGATTGCTGTAATTCATAGAGGCAAGATGGTTGAAAAAGGTACCACACAACACAAATTTAGTGATAACATGGCTTCTTTTCATTGTTTGTATACATATATCTTACTATTACTTTGCTTATATGAATCAGGGACACACTCAAGATTACTCGAGGATCCTGAGGGAGCATACTCTCAACTAATACGCCTACAAGAAGTAAACAAAGTATCAGAAGAAACTTCAGACCATCACAACAAGAATGAACTTTCGGTAGAATCATTTAGACAATCAAGTCAAAGGAGATCACTTCAAAGATCTAATAGTAGAGGATCATCTTTAGGGAACAGTAGCCGCCATTCATTTTCAGTTTCTTTTGGTTTACCTACCGGGGTTAACGCTCCTGATCCTGAGCATGAAAACTTGCAACCCAAGGAAGAAGCACTAGAGGTTCCACTACGCCGCCTTGCTTCCCTCAACAAGCCAGAGATTCCCGTTCTGCTCATAGGATGTTTAGCTGCAATAGGAAATGGGGTTATATTTCCGATATTTGGCGTATTGATTTCCAGCGTCATCAAAACATTCTATGAACCATTTGATGAGATGAAGAAGGATTCCAAGTTTTGGGCAATAATGTTTATGATCCTTGGTATTGCCTCATTTTTGGTGATTCCAGCACGATCTTACTTTTTCTCTGTGGCTGGATGCAAGTTAATCCAACGTATCAGGTTAATATGTTTTGAGAAGGTGGTTAACATGGAGGTTGGTTGGTTTGATGAGCCTGAGAACTCAAGCGGTGCTGTTGGTGCAAGGCTCTCAGCAGATGCTGCTTCTGTTCGTGCCCTTGTTGGTGATGCTCTGGGACTAATAATTCAAAATATAGCAACTTTATTGGCTGGTTTGATTATTGCCTTCGTTGCAAGCTGGGAGCTGGCGTTAATTATTCTTGTCTTGATCCCCCTAATTGGAGTAAATGGCTATGTTCAAATGAAATTCATGAAGGGATTCAGTGCTGATGCAAAGGTAAGTTCCATTCTCCATTGTTATTATGCATGGTTTAAATAATGTATGAGTCAAATTCTCAATATGAATATGTTAATGGGAATTGGTGCAGATGATGTATGAGGAAGCTAGCCAAGTTGCTAATGATGCAGTTGGGAGCATAAGAACTGTAGCTTCTTTTTGTGCTGAGGATAAAGTTATGGAACTATACAAGAAGAAATGTGAGGGCCCAATGAAAACTGGGATAAGGCAGGGTGTGATAAGTGGATCAGGATTTGGGGTTTCATTTTTCCTACTATTTTGTGTCTATGCAACCAGTTTCTATGCAGGAGCTAGACTTGTGGATGCTGGGAAGGCAAAATTCTCAGATGTTTTCCGGGTACTGACTCTTTCATACTTATCATACTTATATCAACTTTTCACTTGGTTTCTCCCTTTGAAAATGTATATATATATTTTCATGTATTGCAGGTTTTCTTTGCTTTAACAATGGCAGCTATTGGCATTTCCCAATCAAGCTCATTTGCTCCGGACTCTAGCAAAGCCAAGTCAGCTACTGCATCTATTTTTGGAATGATTGACAAGAAGTCAGAGATAGATCCTAGTGATGAGTCTGGCACTACTCTTGACAATGTTAAGGGGGAAATTGAGCTTCGTCATGTGAGTTTCACGTATCCATCTAGGCCTGATATACAGATTTTCCGAGACCTCAACTTGGCTATCCATTCTGGCAAGGTAAAACTAAGTGAGCTTTTTTATCTTTAAATTCTTGTTTTCCATTGCTCATTGCAACTACTGATGACTATCAAAATTGCTATTACCCCAGACGGTTGCTCTTGTTGGTGAAAGTGGAAGTGGGAAGTCCACAGTGATTGCCTTGTTGCAGAGATTTTATGATCCTGATTCAGGTGAAATCACACTTGATGGGATTGAAATCAGGAAGTTACAGCTCAAGTGGTTAAGGCAGCAAATGGGGCTTGTAAGCCAAGAGCCAGTGTTATTCAATGACACTATCCGTGCCAACATTGCCTATGGAAAAGGAGGCAATGCCTCTGAAGCAGAAATCACTTCTGCAGCAGAACTTGCCAATGCACACAGGTTCATTAGTGGGTTACAACAGGTAAAAATGAAATAATAACCCTGCCAAACTTCTTTTTTCCAATATTTAGTCGCATTTTGAACAGCTTATTCTGAGCTTATATGAACATGTCTCTAGCTTATGAACAGAAGCTTATGCAATAAGTTCTTAACATCATCGTGAGCATTTAATTAAGTTGTTTAGCCATCGCGACATTCATAAGCGGACATGATGTTGTTTTTAATGGGTGGAACTGTTGACATTGGAAATTGTGGTTGACTTGTCAGGGTTATGAAACCATAGTGGGAGAAAGGGGAACCCAATTATCTGGTGGGCAGAAGCAAAGGGTGGCCATTGCACGTGCCATCATAAAAAGTCCAAAGATATTGCTGCTAGATGAGGCCACAAGTGCATTAGACGCGGAGTCAGAAAGAGTTGTTCAAGATGCATTGGACAGAGTCATGGTTAATAGGACCACAGTGGTGGTGGCACATCGTTTATCCACTATAAAAAATGCAGATGTGATTGCTGTTGTGAAGAATGGAGTAATAGTGGAGAAGGGTAGGCATGAAACGTTGATCAATGTCAAGGATGGGTTTTATGCTTCCTTGGTTCAACTTCATACAAGTGCTTCAACTGTATGACTTTTGTCACCTTTCCCTGTACCACTCTTTTCTTTATTCTTTGTTTTTTTTTTTTTACTAAATTTTGAGAAGCTCAACGGAAGATCAATACCTAATCTTTTTTTTTTTCATTTCATGTAAGATAATAGATTCAGGTTATCATCAATGTAATCCCCAGGATGACTCAGACTACTGAAATATAGATTTTTTAGCACTATATGTCAGTTGCTTCCTTTTTAAGATTAAAATATTAAATCATGGAATTTTTTAAATTTTTGTTGGAACAGGAAGAAAAAAAAAATGGCACACTTTGCCTAAATTTACGGGCTCAACAAAATATTTAATGACACACTTTGCCTAATTACTCAACTGCATTTTTTTACAGGAATAAAATTGTAAATTCTCTCTATGCAATTTAATGACATAATTAACAAATTTTCACGGTGACACACAACTACTTAGAAACAATGCACCCAAAGAATTCAAACAAATATTTAACTCTTTATTTTTTTTCTTTTTAGACAACTCGACGTGAAACTTTGATAAGTCTTTTTTCGCTACTTATCAGACTACGTGAAACTTTGATAATAGGTCGCAATATTTGAACATACACGTGCGTTCAACCATCGAATGACACATGTTTAGAGGCACTTTTTAAATGCCGCATTATAACCCACGCAAAATAAATATGTAATTTTGTGGCGATGCTTGCAGCGTTTTTAAATCGTCAAGAATTTTTTTCAAATAAAACAAACAGTTAGCAGGGGTTCAAAACCCTCTACAATACGTAACTTTGTGGCGGTGGTAATCTAACCACAAAAAAATGATTTTCATTTTTTACAAAGTATGCTGCCACAAACTGCGTGTGTCGGAAGGTGGTCGATACGAAGGTGCGTCCACAACTAACATTTTCCTTTTGATAATCCACTTTAACACAATAATTAAATGAGCATCAAATCAAATCATTCATATAATAATGTCTTCCAAGTATTCACACATAAAAAGATAATTTCAAATAAGAAACATCTAATAATAATATACCTAAAATCTTGCTTGGTCTCAACTCTCAATGATGTCTTCCCGTGATCACGATAAAGAACGACAATTCAAGTTGGAAACGTCATCCATGACGAACCTGAAATATTATTATTATAACTCAAAAGATGGAAATTAAGCCACCAAACCCAGATGTCGTGTGCTGCTAGGTAACTACGTACTCAAGCATGCCGCTTACTGAACATGTTCATTGAGAGAATTGAAATTAATTATATGACAAACTCAGTTGAACGGCACGTAATATAATAACAATAATTAGAAATTCTAGAAGATAACGACACCATTAGCTATATGCTTTAATAAACTAGTGACTTAATATCAGTGGGAAAACAAAAGGGTTGTGCAATCTTAGCTTTCAAGTTCATTATTATTATTAAGCCAGAAGTTTGATGTATGTCAAAATGAAAAAAGATAGCAGAAGATCAAACAAAGCAAAAGCATGTGGACAATTAGTAATAGCCCCACGTGGTATCTCTTGAGACGCAAATACTGGAAAGCAAATGAATCAATCGTATTGTACTTTCTTTTTTTACGCCAAATCGCATTGATTGTTAATAAGCTTTAGTCAATTAATATATAGTTGACTTACTTTATCTGTTCAAAATTAATTAAATATCTTTTGGCTAGAGTTTCTTTTCATTAATGATTTTAAAATTGCAATATGTTATTTAATTTTACTGTTTATTTTCAAAGGACTATCACTTATTTTATTGTTTGTATGTGAAATGTTTAAAAAACAAAGTACTAATTCATAATTATTAATATAAAATAGAAAGATATATATACTCTTTTACCAATCATATTGGTTCTACTCAACTTAAGCAAATAAAAAAAAGGTATACCTTCACTATAATAAATTTAACTATTAGTTAGAACAAAATTTTATAGTAATCTTAGTTATGATAGTGTTCCTACAAGGATTTCGTGCAACTAAAGTGTTATCATGCCACACTTCACCTTTTAGGTTTAGTGCCTTGAGGGCTTGTTTTCCTACATCAAGATGGTCGGCCTCTCAAAAGGCTCGTTGGCCAGCTGATTGCGCTATAATAAAGGAAACGCAATAAACAATAAATACATTGGATACAATTGCTCCATGAATTTGGTGGATATTATAGCGACCACAATAAGGTAATTGGAAAAGGAATACTTGAATATATGCCTTATTGTGTATTTAATGTCTCATATTATAAAGAGGCATAAGACTAATGAAATGGGCATGCTTATCTTTGGACCAGAAGGTTGAGTTAGATTTTTCTATTTAAGCTCGGCCTCTCAGTTTCACTGTTTAAAAACAAGGAAACTCTTGCCACTACTGACAAGCTTCGTCTAGGTCACCCCAACATCTAAGCAACAACTAATGCAGATGGGCATGACCGACGTGTTCTTAGTCATTGGAGACCTCAACCTAGTGTTGTTGGATGAAGGTGATCAAGTGCTGCAACGAGCTCAATGTCGGGTACACTGTTGACGCATTGTGCCTCGATGTGGAGGTATGCATGGTTACATTCACCGTACATACGCTGAGCAAGATCAACGCTATAGCAGGGGCTTACAATGAGAACCTGCTCCTGATTAGCATTGTTGGGGATCCCAACTCGAATGACTCTGACACCAACAAGATCCTCTGCGGAGCCTGCTCCTAATTTTCATCGTTTGGGGTACCAACTCGAACAACTTCAACACCAACAATCTCCTCCACCACACCATTGGCTTGCGATATTTCATTGAAGAACATTGTTTTGTGAATGTTCAAACACTGAAATCAGGAGACCAAGCTAGAACTGAATAATCTAACCCAACCTTCTAATCCAAATATAAGCATACCAATCTCATTATAGCCATATCTCTTTATATTGTGATACATTAATCACACAATGAACCAGGTTTACAATTATTCATTTTTCAATTCCCTAATTATGGTCGCCATAATATCCCTATGATCTATGAAGCAATTGTCTCAAACATGCATCACCATTAATATGTATTTATTACTTTTAACGTTTCTTCCATTAGAGCGTGAACAGTCGGCTAACGAGTCCTTTAAGAGGTCAGTCATCTAGATGTAGAAACACAAGCCCCTAATACACCAAACCTAAAAGGTGAACTGTGGCTTAAGAGAGATTTCATTTGAACTTTGATCACGTGCGTGTTCAATTTGCTTGACTCGCACAATTCAGTCACCAGAAATACCAGTAGGAACACAAACTCTTAAGACACGACACCAAGCTTTAAAGGAAAGTGAAGCATGCCTTATGAAGCTTTAACACGTTGGGCACTTTAAACTTGGTGCCTCGTAATCTCGGTATTTTACACAAACACGGTTTCCTGTAAATCAACCAAATCAATGTTGTTCGATCCGCCCCAACTCATAAGTGGATGGTGAGGATAGAAAACTGATGGGTGCAAAAAAATAACGTCAAGGTGTTCTATCTTTTGGTTCTCTTTTGGGCATTCTATTCACCAGTGACAAAAAAAGAGCAAACATGACCCATTTTGGAGAAAGGGATTATTGAAGTAAGGAAAGCAGAATTTGACCCAAAAGAGGAAGCTAGGAAAGCAGGAGCAACTAAAGCAATATTGCACTATCGACCAAAAAAAAAAGGCAATGTTGCACTGTACGGCAATGCTCAAATTATTACTCCTTTCCGGCCCAAAATGGGAGTGGCGCAGAATAAAATTTACAAATAGAATGTTTTCTTTAGATCTATTCCTGCCTTAATTTAGGGTTCTGCACTTTCCCTTTCAACTTTGGGTACTTAGCTTCTTTAGTGCTGATGTCTAGCTTCGAATCCTTGACCCTGGACTGGTCTTTCTTTGTCTTATTTGCTAGCTTGTATTTGGGCCTTCGGCCTGTTTGGAATGAAACACTTCACCCCTTTGACCCAACTTTTTTTTTCTTTCGGTTCATGCATAATAATGGACTGTCTATTATTTTACCTTCATGCATTGGAAGGTGTAAACTCCCGAAACTACATTTTTAAGTACATGGAGTGTATTCTATTATGGGAAAATGAATGATAAATAAATACAACAGCAGTCTAGCAGCACACTACAGTATTGAGTTGGATCATTTAAGTTTACACATAGCTATAAATACTGCCAATACTCATTTCTGAACTCCCTAAGTTCATCAGTGAACAAATATGGCTACAAGTACATCTACGTTAGAGACTTGGACCTGCTTAAAAAATAATCATCCAGTTTTGGTTTTCAGCAGCCAAGGCTGCTGGATTCAAAGATATGCTTTTGTCCCAGACGCCAAGAAGAACATCTGAACATACAAAGCAGTTGCCGAAGATTGGGTGGCAGGTAACAATGGTAAGAATGAAACAGTTGGATCCAATTAAAAGAACTGAAGAATGCTTATGTATTCATTCTTTTCACATATATTGCTTAAAAGTTAGAACAAAGCTCACAGAATTAAACAAAATCTGCAGCTCAGTCATGGCACCAGTAGGTGCAAGTGCTGAAAAACTACCTACATAAGGATCTCATACGTCGAAGATGGCAAATAGATAATTGGACCAAATCATCAAAATTGTGCTAGATACCTTACCCCTAACAGTGCACGGGAGTCTATAACGAATATTGAAAAACTACACATGACATGGATGTTACAAAAGAAGAAATTCATAAAGACAACGAGGGAATATTACAACAAGGGAGGATATGGAATCCCTCTAAACCAAAAACATAACTGAAAACAATCAAGAAATAGAGAAATTGAATGTAGTAGAAGTGCCAATTCTCTGAAATATTTAGTGAAACTCCAAATAAAAAGGCTATGTGCTTTACACCAAATAGATGCCAAAAGCTTAATTAATATTAGCCTAAATCAAGCGTAGTGTAAATAACACCTTAAAAATATCCGCTCCAAGTCTCCAACCAAAAGCATCACAGTATCACATGTAGTAATGAAGCTGTAGCTTAATTTTGGAGGTTCAGACTTGAAGCATGAAATAAATTCAATACAAAAACCAATCACACTTGGCACATTGTGACAATTCAATATCATTGAGAGTATTACTTTGTTAGATCGCCATACAACTAAGAGTAGAAATGCTTCTTCAATTTTTAAGGATTCCGAAATTCTGACTACACTTATTGTATTTTACAAAATCTAGAAGATGCAGAACAACAACAATATGGGCACACTCATAAAACGTGCCCTTGAAGCTAAATCTAATTCAAAATCAAAAGCAGGCCAGGGGTGAGGGAAAGCTATACCTCATTTTCTTTCTCTCTTTTCTCTATCACTCCTGAGGAAGGTCACTGCAAATTGTTCTATCCTCCAAAAGCTGATTAATCGCATTCTTAAGCCTTTGATAATCGTCATCCTTGTTATAAACTTGATACGATATCCGAACATATCCAGTTATAAGCCCATCCTTGTCCCTGGGATCCCTGTCAGCGTCTCTGAAAGCCTGATAGTAAATGGGAACTTCAATAGAATGATAGACCCTGAGGTACGACCTTAACCTCAATGCATCATCATCACTCAACACACAGAGCCTAGAAGGCAAACCCACCATAATCATGCTGGCACACATTTCAGGAGGTGACCCCAGATTCGTTCCCCAAGACTCTGCCAACATAGTCCCCATCTTAACAACACCATCATGGTTCCTCCTCATAATCCCCTCAATTCCACTGTCAAATCGATTCACGAACTCCAAAATCGACGGCACCACAAGCTGGGGGCTATAGTCCCGCATCCCCACCCACGCACTCTCCACCGGTAACCCCTTCCCATACTCATGCGAAACCACGGGCTGGTGCACATCACTCAATTTCTCTTTACTGTAAAGAAAAGCCACCGCAGGTGGAGAGAAGAACCACTTGTACAAATTGCTCACGTAAAAATCAGCCCCAATTTCCTTCACATCAACGGGCAAGCTTCCAATGGCGTGAGCTCCGTCGACGAAAACCTGGTCCACACCTTGCTCCCTGCAAACCCTAATCAACTCCCGAACAGGGAGAACAACGGATGGCATCGAAGTTATATGATCGATTATCGCTAACCTAACCCTACCGCCATTGATTTTACCTCTTTCGAGCCCCTTCTTGAACTCGGCGATTATTTCTTCGTCGGAGCGAACCGGAAATGGTAGCTGGACCTCGACAACGGAGCCGCCGGCGGGAATGACGTAGGCTTCGATGGATTTCTTGACTGCTAGATAGGCGCAGTGGAACATAATGACGGTGTCATTCTTCACGAAGGTGCCGCGTGCAAAGAGGCGGCCGACGCGCTGGAGGACGATGGCTGCGGCGGTGGTGGCGTTGTCGACGAGGGAAACTTCATTGACGTCGTCGGCGTTGATGAGATCCTTGACAACGGCGCGTGAGGCGAGGATCCCGTTGCGGAGGGTGTTGAAGTAGAAGTCGTCAGGTTGCTGGAGGAAGCGGAGCTGCCAGGCGTTCTGGGCGGCGAGGACGGAGCGGGGGCAGCTGCCGAAGCTGCCGTTGTTGATCCGCGCGACGCCGGGATGGTGGTGCGAGAACTCCTCACGGATCTCGGTTTCGGAGATGGGCCGGGTCAGCCGTGGTTTCTTCGGTGTGCGGTGGTTGGGCTCGGTGTCATCGGCGGCACCGTTTCGAGGGTCGTCGTTGTCCATGGTTGGTTGGATTAGGGTTTTGGGGGAGTGTGAGCGTGAGCCATGGATAGGGTGGAATGTCAGTGAGTGGCAATAGCAGCAGTGAGCAACGGGAACAAAAAGAGTTCTTTCAACTTTTGGATTTTAGGTACAGAATCTTCATTTGTAAAGAACGAACGATAGAAAAAGAAAAATGAAAAACTCTGATTTGTGGTATGAACCAGATATTTTATATATTTTTAATTATATGAATATTTATAAATAATTATTATTAAAACACACATAAAAAATTATAAATTATAAGAATTAAAAAGTTGAAAAAAAATCAACATATTATTATAAATAAATTATTAAAAACAATTTAAGAAATATAAAAGGAATAGTTGCATGCAATATAAAATTACTAAAATAATAATAAATGTCTTTTTTATTTTAATAATTAAAAACTCAAGGATTGCAATGGTTGTAGCTGGGAGCATTCTGCGCCTTATGGTGCTCGATCTCGTAATAGTTTATGCATCAAGCAACGATTGATTCTTGATGATTCTCTGATCACCTCAATAAGGGCGCAATGTGATAGCTTTCGAGTAGCATGTTCTTGCAAGCAAGGAAATAATCAGGTTTGGTACTTGTCTTGGACCGCCCTACAGGCAACATCAATAACAGTTAATAGCGATAGCAGCTATGGTGGGACTCCTACTAGTTCTGGTTGGCGGTTGCTAACGAGATAGTAATGGGATTGGTTGATGGGTTTCACATGATTTGGAGGAGTTCATGTGATTCTCCACGTGGAAATTCTTGCTATTTGGCTTGGGCTGAAGTTGGCCTAGTAACTTGGCATTGCAAGGTGATTTGTTTCTTTGATTCTCTTCACGTTGTGGAGTTGGTCTTGAGGCCCGTCAGATTATCATGAGTGCTTTGTTTTGATTTGAAATATTAGATATGTGTTTGGCCGAAACTGCGAGGTGCGTTTAGTTCATACTCTCTAAGAAGGCCTTGCATGTGAGGGTTTTTTTTGCTGAAGCGACTGTCTGGCAAACTTTGGATTTTCTCCTTGTTAAGGATCCTCCGCCTGAGCTTGTGCCTCTCCTTCTTGTTGTGCCTCTCCTGCTTGCAAATGCTATTTGAACTGGTTTTACTATAACTTAGTTTCCTCGTCTCGATTTTTCTTCCTCTTTCGTTGTTCCTTTTTTCTTCTATGCCTGTACCAAAAAAATGTAAAGTGCTCATTCTGAACTTTGTATAAAAATTCATTCTCATCCATTATGTTCATCAAATTACATGTAAATACTTTTTCATTCCCTATCCGGGTGAAGAATGATATCACTGTTAAGCAATTATTTTTAAAAATGTATTTAATGATCAAATTAGTAAAACAACTATATAAAAATTACATATAAATTTATATTTTATTGAAGCAATTTAAATTTTAAAACACTTATAAAATATTTAGTCTCGTGATATATTTTTAGTATATAAGTTTAAATTGATCATGTTATATATAGTTATCAATATATTTTTTATATCTGTGACATATTTTCACTCTTCAATTTGTTTTTAAAAAAGTTACCATTGAAGGTACTGAATTTTATTAGCAAAAAATGTACTTTAAGAAATTAAAAAATTAGTAAAGTCATTAATATACTGCTGGGTTATTGAAATTATTCAAAAATAATTTAATAATCCTAAAAATAATAATTTAATGGTAATACTATAAAAATATTAAAATTACATGAAAGCGTGTTTCTAAAAATAATTAAAATCAGAATATTCTTAAAAATGTTAATTCTCGTGCATTTATTTATATTTTTTATATTAGTCAGATAACATGCATTATTTTTTAAAATATATTTACTCATGAAATTACCAAAACAACTATCTTAATGGGCATTGCTATTGTTGTCATCCCGATAGTTATTCATGTCATCCAAAAAATGCGAAAAATATATGAATACCTCTCGCTAAAGCTTTTTTTTCACCCGCAGTTTCAAACTACAGATGGGTATTGAAGTTCGTAGTTACAGACTGCATAGTTGCGTAGTTTGTAACTACATTTATGACGCAGTTTAAACTACGGTCACCTGCTAGACTTGTAATAATTCATTCATTGTTCCTAATTTTCCTTGCCTAATTATCATAAATATAAGTTCCATAACATAAAAAGTAATTATCCTTACACTTATCCATAGAATAATAACATTGTCATTGAACATAAGATAAAAACCATGTCCATACAGTAATCCACTCCTCAAGCATCCCCCGCATTCTGTCTTCTTCTCCTCCTCATCTCCTCATCATCATCCCGATGCAGAGCGTGTTGTAACAGTGAGTGCATGTTCTGCAATGCAACCCAGACTTTTGTACCCTCCTCCGGTGCTCTTATGTTATCCGCGTCCACTCCAACAACAACCTATTTTTGCAACTAAGCAAGACACTCATAAACAAATGACAAATAGTCAAGATTAGCCAGTTATGAATTACTACAAATTACAAAATATATAATGCATTTTAAAATCTATAAAAACTAACCGTTAAAGTACCAACATCGTCGTCTCTGCTATCCGGAGGCACCACGTGAGGGTGTGGTACGAATCTATACCATGCCCCATACTCATCACATGCCTCAGAAGGGAATGCTACATGGCGCACCTCAATTATATGAGTAGGGTATACTGCAAACATGTGGTCAGTCTCCTCACAACTAGCTTTCTAAGGCGGAGGTGAAGGATGAATGGTCTGCAAACCACCAAACTGCCTCAAGGTTCGCTCTGCAGGTAAGGGTACACCATGGATGAATGACATATGAGGCCACTATAGAGAGTCACTGCCTCAAAAGGCTTATACTGTCTATGTGAACCATGTGGCATCCATGTCCCAGAGCCTGCATGAACGTCGTCCAGCACAATCCTCTTTTGATTCATTAACGTATTATGCTTAGGAGTTAGCCACCGCTTAGCCCTAGGCATGTCCTTCGTGTAATGAGGGTTCCGCTTTCTCTTAAACATTGATGTGGCAAAGTGCTCAAATATCCATGCCTATACTCAAACGTTCATGTCAAACAATATATGTTAGACTAAACAAACTACAGAATTCATATCAACTATCTATGGGAAAAAGAGACAAAGTAAATATCAACAAACAAAGTCACTAACCTGAAACAACGTCAGGCACCCTGCTAAGCTGGTCACGTGCTTCCTGCTGGCATCCCTCAACTGGTCGTATAAATAGGCTAATGCAGCTGCACCCCAAGCATACCTACTAACACCATTGAGGTCCCGGAACAACTGCAAGTACCCTACATCAATCTTGTCATTACTCTTACTATTGAATAGTGTCATGCCCACAAGCCATAGCAAGAATGCTCTAGCAACGCCTGCATGTTCCCTGTTGCTACTTGTTCTTGCACTATCTCAAGTAGCCAATTAAACCTCACTTGACCCTTAGCAAACTTGAGTTCATCAGCCGCCACACGACGGGACACACCAATCAACTCAACCAACACTTGTGTAGCTTCCTCTCGACTCAGTTTGACAAGTGTGTAGAAAATCCCCGTGAGTGGGATGTGTAGCAAGGAAGCCACATCGTCTAGTGTGATGGTCATCTCACCGAATGGCAAATGAAAAGATGCGGTTTCTGACTGTCATCTCTCTATAAATGCGGACAACATGGCCCTGTCCACTGAACCAACACAACATGTCAGAAGAGGCTAAAGACCAGACCTACAGACCCAATCCTCTATGCCAGCATGGTAGTACACGAGTGCCTTATTGAACAACCTTCCATGGTGGTACAACTAAAATGCTCCTCGGGCCTCAGAGCTTGTCTCACAAGCTTCCCAAATAGCAGGTGCAACGTGCGTCTCAAAGGAACACAAAGGGCTCAAATCATAAGGGCCCTTAAAGTAAACAGGCTGCTCAACTTCTTCCTCACCCATCACAGTGTCCTAACCATCATCCTCTTGGCCCTCATCCTCACCATCATCCTCATTAGAATCCTCTTGACCCTCTTCCTCCTCAGAATCCTCATCATCAGAACCCTCCTCACCAAAACCCTCCTCACCATCATCAGAACCTTCATCACCATCACCCTCCTCCTTCTCATCACCCTCCTCAACATGCAAATATGGGGGAGGCACATGTTGTGGTTCATGTATCTTCACACCCGCTTACGTTCAGCTTCAGTCACAGGCTGACTTGTTGTCACAGGAGGTGAACTTTTTCTTTTTGGTATTGCCGTAGCTGAAGGTAGACGAACTGTTCCTTTTGTCATTGCGATATCTGCACCAAAATATCAAGCAAACGCATGAATGTAACTAATAAGGACCAATAACTCAACAATGCAGAATATTCACAGTTTAAATTGCGTAACATCCGCAATTTAAACTGCGTCGAAATCCAAGATCCAGAAAAAACATAAACAGATCGGCACTTTAAAATTGCGGAAAAATCAGAACAAAAATGGGGGAACTTACCGTCACAGAACGATTGAGGAGCACGGCGAGGCAGAGCAAGCGACAACGACGGAGCAAGCGACAGTGACGGGTAGCGGCGGAGGCAGCGAGAGAGCAAAACCACGCGAAGAAGGGAAACTATATGGTTATTTACATTTCAGGTTTTTAAATCCTAGAACATATTTTACTTTGCTTCCGAGATTATAAAACCTGGTACGTTAAATACATACCGAGTTTTAAAATCCCAAAATTAAACATCTTTTAACTTACAGGATTGCAATCCCGAAAGTGAATTCAATTCACGTTCCGATAAATGATATCCTGGAATATATATTTAACACTCCGTGATTTAAAACTCAGAATTGTAATTTTTTTAAACTTCCGGTTTTAAAATCTCGGAATTGTATTCTTAATTTAGGATTTTTTTAACATATCAGGTTTTTCAGTTCAAAAAAAACATATCAGGTTTTAAAACTCGATATGTATTTTGTTTTGTGTTATTGAACAAATAATTTTAATAATCCATGTGGGACTTCACAAACCAGTTCTGCAAGCTAGAATTGCCTGCAAGCGGGTTTAAGATAACACCCCAAGTGATTAACATCCCAAGCAAAAGGTTTGTACGAAGGGTGTTAGAGATCAGAGGGTTTGTGTAGGGATGGCAAAAAAACCATACCCGTGGGTACCCGACTCGACCCAAATTTACGGGTAAAACCCGTTCTGTTTGGGTTCGGGTTTTACCGGATTCTGAAAGTACTATTCGGGTTCGGGTTTGGTATGGTGAAACCCTACCCGAAACCCGATCTCTATATATTAAATTACTAAAATATCTTTATATATATATATATATATATATATATATATATATATATATATATATATATATTAGTACTTTAGTAGTGATTACTAGGATTTCATTGTTTCAACTTTCAAGTTTTTGAATATATATCTTTATATATATATTCATGATTTTGAATATGAAATTTTGATTTGGCTTCTAGAGTCATTTTTTAAATCATTATAAAGATGTTTTTGCTACTGCATTAGTAATCGGGTTCGGGTATGGGTCGGGTTTTCGGTTTTTTTATGGTTTCCCTTTGTTTATCGCGGGTATGATTTCGGGTATGGGGAACCCAAAACCCAACGGGTTCGGGTATGGTTTTTATACTCGAACAGGGTTTGGGTTTGGGTTCGGGTTCGGGTATGGTTAAACATGCACCCGACCCTACCCGTTGCCATCCCTAGGTTTGTGGTTTGTGCGTGGTGCTGCAGGGAGTATTGCAGAGAAAAAGGAAAATGGTTAAAGTGCGTGGTGCTGCAAGAGAGGGAAATGAATGAATTGGGAAAAGAATGGGCAGGGTGTACTGTATTATCCAAAATATGAATATTTTGGAGATATTTCAAAAATGGGTAGTGTTTAAAATTTTTAGACCTAAAAATTTAAAATATTTTATTTGGGTGTTAATTCTAACACCCTAAACTTAATGATAAAGACCTAAAACAAAATCAAATTTAGAGGTAACAATTTTTTTTACAATGACTAAAATAAAAAATAGGTATATTATAGGGATTGAAAGCTTATTGAAGCCTTAAAAATAAACACAATTTAATTTTGTACTAGCTCCGGTCCTATTTATAAAATTAAAGAAATTAATTCAAACAGTTTAAAAAATTTAATTTTTTTTAAAGTAATTAAATACATTAAATTTATTCTCGAAGTAGTAATTAGACTAATTTATTCAGCACCCCGGGACTTCTTATCTTATCTCCCGTCCTGTCGTCGCTGCTATTATCCATCACCCACACACACTCCGACGCAGCACAACTCCGTTGGCTCTGCGAGTTACTGTTCCTACTAACTAAACTAACCTCATGAAACACACATGCGGCTTCCCATTTCCCCATCGAATCCATAATAATCTCGCTCTAATATAAACAATTTCTTCAAATTCACTTCCCAATTCTAAACTAAGCATTCATGGCATCCTCATCACTCTGTTCCTCCTTTACCTCCACAACTTGGAACCCCCACACTCATCATCACCGCCACAAAACCCTAACCGCACCTGCTTCCAATTTTCTTCCCCGAGACCTCCCTCCGCCGTCGGTTTCCCAACCACGGCGTAGCCGGAGCCGCCGCTCCGGCGCTGTAGCCTCGCTCGGAGGTTTGTTAGGCAGCATCTTCAAAGGCAACGATACTGGAGAAGCCACGAGGCAGCAGTATGCTACCACCGTTAACCTCATCAATCGCTTGGAGCCGGAGATTTCTGCATTGTCCGATTCGGAACTGAGGGATAAGACTTTTGCGCTGCGAGAACGCGCGCAGAAGGGCGAGACTTTGGATTCTCTCTTGCCTGTGAGCCTGAATTTTTATGAATTTGTTCTTATGAAGTTTGTATTGTAAAAAATGATTCAAGTGAAGTTGCTCTTGATTGTGTATTGCAGGAGGCGTTTGCTATTGTGAGAGAAGCTTCCAAGAGGGTTCTGGGCCTTCGTCCCTTTGACGTCCAGCTCATAGGTAAGTTTTTCATGCTATTTTTGATGGAATTGTCTGTCGTAGCTCTAGTTCTTTCGTTTTTGTGTAACTGTGTAATTGTATGATGTAAGGATAATTTATCGATTTTCTTAGTTCGGGTTTTGCAGGGGGCATGGTTCTTCACAAGGGAGAAATAGCTGAAATGAGGACTGGAGAAGGGAAGACCCTGGTTGCCGTTTTGCCAGCTTATTTGAATGCATTGAGTGGGAAGGGAGTGCATGTTGTTACTGTCAATGATTATCTGGCTCGGCGGGATTGTGAATGGGTTGGTCAAGTTCCTCGCTTTCTTGGATTGAAGGTTGGCCTCATCCAGCGTATGTCTCTATCATGCTTCATCCATTCCTTCCCTCTCCCCTTTGTTTTTGGATTCTGTTTCTATATCTTTTTCAAATCTGTATTCGTCCATTGTTAGCCAGTTGGAGGCTGATTGTTTTTAAAGCTTCTGTCTTGCTTCTTTGCCATCTGCCTCTATATTCATTTTCCGGTCCATGTCATCTAGTGGGAAAAATCTTTGTTGTTGTTGTTGGTGCCGTTTTTCTTCTTGTTATTAACTTAGCTTCTTTAATATGCATCACGTTTTACGCCTACTCCTTTGTTGCAATCTAATTAATAATGCATGTGTTGGCAGAGAATATGACAAGTGAGCAAAGAAGGGAAAATTACTTATGTGACATAACATATGTCACTAATAGTGAGCTTGGTTTTGATTACTTGAGAGACAATCTTGCCACGGAAAGTAATTCTTCCTTTACATATTTCTTGCATTTAATATATGCTTTTTAAATAGTTAACTTTATTCTTTAATATCATACTGAACTCCAAACTGCGGAATGTACAGAGTGTCGAGGAGCTTGTCATAAGGGGTTTCAATTATTGTGTCATTGATGAGGTTGATTCAATCCTTGTCGATGAAGCTAGAACCCCACTCATTATATCAGGACCCGCAGAGAAACCTAGTGATCGATATTGCAAGGCTGCAAAGATAGCAGAAGCGTTTGAACGAGAGATACATTACACAGTAAGTCTGCTAAGCTATGTTTACATTCTGAAAGAAAAAGAGGAATCTTTATGTAGAATGGAAGGCTTATGTGGTTCTAACATTAAATTTGATGTATAATTTAGTTAAGCGCCATGCTTGCAAATGGTATTGAACTTCTGTTATTCACTTGTGACTAATAGATGGGTGGTTTTCTGGGGACTTTACATATGGATAGATTATAGATATGATACCAGAAACTTAAAACCAAAAAGTATATGTTAATTATAAAAACATATTTATAAAAGTTTTGTTTCCATGCACTGTGAATGGTCAATGGTTTTTAAATTTTCATGATGTTTAAAACTTGTTTTATATCAGCCGACAGGAGTAGATCCATACTTTATTTTCAATCCTAGTCTTCTTACTACTATTGTCATGGCAGGTGGATGAAAAGCAAAAAACAGTTCTACTTTCTGAACAGGGTTATGAAGATGCTGAAGATATTTTAGCTGTCAAAGATTTATATGATCCACGAGAACAGTGGGCTTCATATATCCTAAATGCAATTAAAGCGAAAGAACTATTTCTTCGAGATGTAAACTACATAATTCGTGGAAAAGAGGTTCTAATTGTCGATGAGTTTACTGGTCGAGTTATGCAGGTATTTAGAGAATCTTCTTGACCAGTTGACCTTATGGCAATAAACAATTTAAATGAAAAAGCAAATGAGAATAAGTATGGTATCATCTATAGCAGTTGCTTGGGCAGAATTGGATTTAATTCTTTTAATAATTATATTCTCTGCCTTTTGCGTGTCCTCCTTTTGACTGTCGGGAAATTTATTCACATTATGGTAAAGCTTTCAGATTATGGCTGGATATAGGTTTAAATTATAATTCAATGCATGATCTTCTACTGGCTAACTTGTGTCAGTTCTTCAAAAATTTAATCATTATTATTTAATTATTGATACTGCAAGAACGATTATAATTGAAGGTCACTAGATTTGGGTTGAACCTTGAACAAACAAACTATTTATATTAGTTTACAGTACACAACTGGAAAATAGTTTACCTTTCACCCCCAAAAAAGGTGTTAATAAAGATAGTAAGATACTAACCCAAAATTTTGAGCTGTTAGGTGAAAACATATGAATGGTTCTATATCTAACACGTCCCCTCATGCTATAGTCCTTTGGAGTTGATGTGTGGACAATGCAAGAGCTTCCCAACTTTGTGCTGAAGCTTAACTTTTTTTTTAGAAGAATGGAGGTGATGAGAGTCTATACCACTAGGTCATAGAGGCATTGGTTACATGCCATGAACCAACTATCCTAGAAGGGTAAGCTAGTATTCGGTGAAAGCACATGAATGGTTGTATATCTAACACTGCCCTTATCTTTAAATAGCACATGGGAAGCAAGCATATATATGGATTCTTTTTACATCATCTTGCATGTGAGTACAATACCAAAACCTTGGCGCTTACATTTCTATCTAGTTGTAGTGCCTGTCTAGCCAATATCAAAATCTTATTTATTACTGGCACTTGCCTCCACTTCTACCTACAGAACAATAAAATGAAACTTACATTTAGAGGATGTCATATCTCCTAATTTCTGAGAAGGAAATTCTGTTGATATCTCATGGCACAAGTAATTTTTATCTACTCTTTTTCTACTGATAGGGGAGAAGGTGGAGTGATGGACTTCACCAAGCTGTTGAAGCAAAGGAAGGGTTGCCCATTCAAAATGAAACTGTGACACTGGCTTCTATTAGTTACCAGAATTTCTTTCTGCAGGTTGGAAATGTTATATCTGAGCTGACTGAGTGTAACATCATTTCAGAATTTCATTTGCTTTTGAAGTTACCTTGATGCTTTTATATATGCACTTTCACAGTTCCCAAAACTTTGTGGTATGACTGGCACTGCAGCAACAGAAAGCACAGAGTTTGAGAGCATTTACAAGCTTAAAGTTACAATTGTGCCTACAAACAAACCTATGATAAGAAAGGTTTCTTCTTCCTTGTCATTCATATGCAACACTATAGTGAACTGATGATTGCTTTGCTAAGTGAAATCTATATTCCGATTCCTTAATGGGAAGAATGATTGATATATTTACTATGTCTATATGTGCGAAGGCAATGGATTAGGTAAATTATTATAGTTCGACAAGAGGTAGTGCTGGTAGATTATTTCCATTCAAAACAAAGTTTGGAAGCCTAACTGTTCATCTTAGTAGATTTATTTAGTACATGATAAAACATTTTTTCATAAATTATGTGATGTTTGTCTAGTTCCTTATTGTGTCTTTAATTTCTTTTACCAGGATGAATCTGACGTAGTTTTCAGGGCAACTACTGGGAAATGGCGTTCAGTTGTAGTGGAAATCTCAAGAATGCACAAAACTGGTCGCCCGGTGCTTGTTGGCACCACCAGTGTTGAGCAAAGTGATTCTTTGTCAGCACAATTGAAAGAAGCTGGAATTCCGCATGAGGTAAAGTCTCTCTTGTCCTAATGAAAACAGAAATATGAAAGCACAACATTTTCTTAATGATAACTGTTTCAAATATTTTTGTTCTTTAAAAAGGATAGTATATTCTTAACCTAGATCATGTGCTACTAAAATTGACCAACTGCTCTTCTATTTGAAAGGAGGAGAATAAATCTTAATCTAATACTTTTTTTTGTTTAATTTGTTTTTTGAGTATAAATATAATGAAATGTGTATTGTTTGAAGGTTCTTAATGCAAAACCCGAAAATGTTGAGAGAGAGGCAGAGATTGTAACACAGAGTGGTCGTCTTGGGGCTGTGACAATTGCTACCAATATGGCTGGTCGTGGGACGGATATAATCCTAGGTGGTAATGCTGAATTTATGGCACGGTTGAAGCTTCGTGAGATACTGATGCCAAGGTATTATGGAGCTTTAATTGGCAAGTTTTTTCCACCGAAACTTTTTCCTTCCAAGAATGTTTTGCCTTTTATGTATTATTTAAAATGGCCTTTTATCTACCTTCCTTTAGAGGAATGGTTAGATGATTATGCTTAAATAGAGATACTGACATGGGTGGGTTTTTAATGAGGTATGCTCCTTGCACATTAAAGAATATTGCTTCAATGAGAGTGTCCTGTGTGTAGGCCCATCGTGTATAAGTTAGTGAGAGAATTTATTTGTCCGAAGGGAACAGTTATAGTGGAGCAGGCTTCAGTGTCCCACATTGACTAGAGATATGACTAAATAAGAGCTTTTAAAGGGTAGAGCAATCCTCACCTATGAGCTAACTTTGGGGTAGAGTTAGGCCTAGCCTGATTTCTAATATTGCATTAGAACTTATCCTAGATTTTTTTATTAGACCACCCATAAATGGACCCCCTGCAGATGTCCAGTCCTGCAAACTTCACGCTCTAGGTATTCAACCCTGGGTGTGAGGGGGTGTGTTAAGATCTCCCATTGACTAGACATATGGCTAAATAAGTCCTTATAAAGAGTAGAACAATCCTCACTTCTGAGCTAGCTTTGAGGTAGAGTTAGACCTAGCCCTAATTCCAGATGTCCAGTCCTGCAAACTTCACGCTCCAGGTATTCAACCCTGGGTGTGAGGGGGTGTGTTAAGATCTCCCATTGACTAGACATATGGCTAAATAAGTCCTTATAAAGAGTAGAACAATCCTCACTTCTGAGCTAGCTTCGAGGTAGAGTTAGACCTAGCCCTAATTCCTTATAATAGAAGAATAATAAATTGCATTTTGGAGCCTTGGTCACATGGTTTATTTCCATTGATGCTTCATGAAAAATAGGTATATGGTAGAATGAATTATGAATCATAAATAGAGGAAATTCAGATTAGAGGGAGAACTGATAGTTTGAGAGTGAAAAGAGAAATCCTTTGTAAGGGGGATGGAGAATTCATTCTTCATTTTATTGTTCAAATTTCAACAATACATTTCCATTATTTTAATTCTTTCTATCAATCTTTCATATTTCTTCTCTGGGTTCCTAACAGTCCCAAAGATAAGAGCTGAAGCTCCCAACAATGGAGGAAACCCCTAACCTAAGGCACAGCAGGCCATAAGTTTGGAAAGTGGCATAATTTCTTACTTGAATCCCCTAGCCACTTTTACATTCATTTTCCCTTCTCTCTCTCTCTCTCTCTCTCTCTCTCTCTCTTGTAAGTACTCCTCCATTTAGATCTAGTTTCTCTCTCCTTAACTACATTGCCCTCTTCTTACATTTGCACCCACTTCTCTTGCTGACTAAGCCTAGAGGGATAGGCTTGCTGGATTTTGGGCTTGGATTTGGGTGACCCAGCAGTATACAACTATGATGCATGTACAAAAAGATAATTCTCTCTTCCTCAAGGGTACAGGATCCACTGCTAATGGTATTAAAATGATTTAATATCTACCATTGTTTCTTTACCATTATAGGCATATAATAAAATTAATATCTTAAATTGGTTATCCCTTTTGTCCACCAACAAAAATATCAGCTCTTCTTTAGGGCAATTGCAGATAGCAAAACATGATGCAGATGATTGGCATTTAATTGAAATCACCAAATGAATAAATAGTCTTATTCCTTAAGCTACCATCTTTTCTGTTTACAGATTACAATAAGTTCATATACACAGTATTTAATTTAGTACATCAGAATTTCCATGTTTATATCCTAGGTCTGATCTTTCTTTCTGCTATTATGTGTGTGGGAGTTGGCTTTATTTAGAAGGTAGGACCTATTGCAAAATTGTAATATTATATGCTTGTTGCTTGCTTGCACAATCTTCCTGTCTCCAGGATTCATTTGTCACTATACAACATTGACGGAGAAACATCTTCTAGTTAATTCCTATTTTTAGACCCTGTCTTGTATTAGAACTGAAAATTCCAACATAGACACTTGCTAGTTGTTGAAGCCATCATATCAAACACGCATTACATTCTTTTTGGGAACATATGATTGCAGAGTTGTTAAACCAGCTGAAGGAGATTTTGTATCAGTAAAGAAACCTCCTCCCAGTAAGACTTGGAAGGTATGGTGTTTTTCTTATTATTATATTGCTTCATGTAAACAAAGTTGTGTTGTGTGTGTGAGTGTGGATTGGGAACATCCCCCACCATATTTCATATAAGTAGGATATTATCTGTACCTCCTTTTAGAACAGATATCATATTTGCTGTCTCTAAAAAGGAATAAGTAATTAATCCTCTTTATGTCTTTCTCTTCCTACTTTTCTCAATTCTTTAAATATGCTGTAATTGGGAGCGAAGGATTCCACTTATGGGAAAGAATTAAAATTTAAGAAGACATTTGCAGTTTTCAAAGGCCCTATTTATTATTTCTAAAAAAGCAAGAGTAGTTAAAGATATCCGACATTTTACTTAGATAATTCTTAATTTAGATTCATTAATTACTTGCATCTTTTTCTCATTCTTTATCTTTCTCTTCCTACATTTTGTCAATTCTTTAAATATGCTATAATTCAGAGGGAAGGATTCTGCTTATGGAAAAACATTAAAAATACATAGGTTTGCAGTTCTTGAAATTACAGTCGTCCATCTTTATTAGAATGAACCGATAGTTAATAAAATTGCATCATTTGGAAGTGCTGTACATCAATTAATCTACACCATTAAACCCAACTAGTACTCTTACATCCTCCCAACATTATCAGTTTATATTTATAATACTGAAAAGTATGCATAGGAATTTTTTTCCGCTTGTATCCAGGCTTCTGCTTGAACAAAGTGAGAAAATCTGGGACCAATCATGAATGAGGGAAGAATATGGGTTCACATTATATATAGAATTAAGTTGTGAAGGATGAATCTTTCTGCCAATAGAGAAAGGACGGTGAAGAGGGAGAGAGGTCTGGACGTCTAATGGAAAAAGGAAGTTGTATTCTAGAATTTATTTTAAATATTATATTACCAAAGTACCTACAAATATGTGTTGCTTTAAAAAATGCTTTTTAGCTCTGGAAATTGTGTTTGAAACATGCTTCTTACAATTACTGTTTTGAAACTGCACATATATCGTTATCCAGGTGAATGAGAAGTTGTTTCCATGCCAACTATCAAAGATAAATGCTGAATTGGCTGAGAAGGCTGTAGAATTAGCTGTTAAAACTTGGGGCAAGAGATCATTAACTGAGCTTGAAGCGGAGGAGCGTCTATCTTATTCCTGTGAAAAGGTTACAATCTGTTGATGCAGAATTTTTTAATGTATTTAATGCTTGAAGTTAGTGTGATTATTTTACATAAAAACCTTAACTAGGTGAATCTTATCTTTTTAATACACCTCTTTCTCAATTTTGATCCTGTATTATCAAATTGTCATTATGGATTTATGTGTAGGGCCCTGCCCAAGATGAAGTCATTGCTGAGCTGAGAAATGCATTTCTAGAAATTAGCAAGGAATATAAAGTCTTCACTGAAGAAGAGAGGAAGAAGGTTAGTTTGTTTCTTGGCCACTACTTTCCTTGGTCTATTTCTGTTGATACATTTTTTATAATAATTATGGCTGCAGGTCGTGGCAGCTGGTGGACTACATGTTGTGGGTACAGAGCGTCATGAATCTAGGCGAATTGATAATCAGGTTTTCTTTTCTTCTCTCCATTGCCTTTCTGGGTTGAAAGGAGGAGGAGCAGGAGGGTGGAATAGTTTGTGGCCTTACGCACTCACATATTCCCTACCCTCTATTATTCTTACAGCTATCATATCCCCTTTCTACCATTCCTTCTTCCCTTCTGAAAAAACACTATTGTCAAATAAGCATTTAAACTCGAAACCTCAATTCTTTTCCATGCAGCTGCGTGGTCGAAGTGGCAGGCAAGGGGATCCCGGAAGCTCACGCTTTTTTTTAAGCCTTGAAGATAATATTTTTCGGATTTTTGGTGGAGACCGAATTCAGGTAATGTGTATACTGTGTTGCTGCTGCCCCTGGAATTTTATTTGCCAAAACATGGTTAATATTTTTTTATGTGTAGGGCTTAATGCGAGCTTTCAGAGTGGAAGACCTACCTATTGAGTCCAAGATGTTGACCAAAGCATTGGATGAAGCCCAAAGGAAAGTAGAGAACTATTTCTTTGACATTCGGAAGCAACTATTTGAGTATGATGAAGTACTTAACAGCCAAAGAGACCGTGTTTATACAGAGAGAAGACGGGCACTCGAATCTGACAATCTTCAGTCTCTTCTTATTGAATATGCTGAATTGACGATGGATGACATTTTAGAGGTAAGTCTTATTAAAATTATGCTTCTTTTTGTACATTGCTTTGCCTTGTAATTTAGAAGTGCATTCTTGTGCTGAATTAGGCAAACATTGGTTCTGGTGCTGCGAAAGACAGCTGGGATCTCGAAAAACTGATTGCCAAAATTCAGCAGTAAGTGAAATCTTTTGATCCTGTGCTTGATGCCTTGTTCTGTTTAGTTGTATGCGGAACTTTGATATTGTTCCTATTGTGCATTCATGCTTGATCACTATATTCTCATAGACACTTTCAAAACCTGGACCAGCCAGTCTCTTCAATTATGAACCAGTCACTTTTTTCAGTCTCCTTGATGTCTCACCAAATAGGACTTATCACGAACCAACTATTCTAAAAACATAAACTGTTGGGTAAATGACACATGAATAGTTTTATATAGTATTTCTTTCTAACATGCTCCCCCACACAAGCTCATTAGCCTTGAACTGTGGACATTTACGCATAAGGGAGAATGTTTTTGGTCAAGGAAGATAAAGTTTTTACGCAAGCAATCTGAAGAATCCTCCCTTAACATCATCTTGTTGCATTTAGGGGAGTTAAAACAACAACAAATGTTTTATCTCATTAAGTGAGGTTGGCTATATGGATTACACGGCGCTATTGCACTCGATCAAAAATATTTTTGTGTGGAATATTATTGACAATGAGATCGTTTTTAACAATCTTCCAATGACCCTTTTGGCCTCCCTCTAACCCCTCTCTTGACAGGATTAAGAACCAATTTATCAACCTTTCTCACCTGTGCCTCCAAAAGTATTTTCTTAAATGCTGCCCAAAGTCCAAACAGGGTTTCAAATTAAGAAGCATACGTATTTAAACACTAGGGCAATCTCTTTGGATATTTGATCTGGATTTTTACATGACTGATGATGGGGTTGTCGATTATTATTGATGTGGTTTCCCTTTTTGTAGTTGATATAAACCAGTGCATTTTGTCATTTAAACAATTTGGTTGACAGAAGATATTTGTTTTTTCTTCAGATATTGCTACTTGTTGAATGATCTGACCCCTGATTTGCTGAGGAACAAGTGTTCAGATTATGAGGAATTGCAGAACTATCTCCGGCTTCGTGGTAAAGAAGCCTACCAGCAAAAAAGGGTCAGTAAGACTGTCAAAGATCAACCTTTTATGGAAATAATAAATATACTATAATCTAGTGCTTGAGTTTTGCTTTAGGCAGTGTGGGCATGTATGGAGAGTACTCGAAAAAGTCCTGTTGAGGAGGATAGATAATAGATGAAATGAAGGATAGTCCAATTATCTAATGAAATAGTTTGCCATTAGATATGGTGAATGATTCAATATTATTTCATCTTATTATTCTTGTAGCCAACTTCACTTGGTGAGAAAGAGTCTTTGTTGTTGCAATCTAATGCTTGGCCTTATAGCATCTTGTGTGTCATTAAAAAACTCATACACACAGTACTGTCCACCTTGAATATGTTCCAAGGGTGTGACTTTTCTTTTCTATTTATAACTTTTTTATTTTCTTACATGACTATAAATGCTGCCATAGGATATTGTGGAGCAACAAGCACCAGGATTGATGAAAGAAGCAGAGCGGTTCCTGGTCTTGAGCAATATCGATCGCCTCTGGAAAGAACATCTACAAGCACTAAAATTTGTTCAACAAGCTGTGGGTTTACGAGGATATGCACAGCGGGATCCACTCATTGAATATAAGCTTGAGGGCTACAACCTTTTCTTGGAAATGATGGCACAAATAAGAAGAAACGTCATATATTCTATATATCAGGTTTGTAGTAATTTAGATTTAGGCTCCTTATCCTTTTTTATTATTTTTGTGGCTTCATAGTTCTTGCATCCTCCCGTGCATACTTAACCCCTTTTATAACCTTTGAACTTTTGGCAGTTTCAACCTGTGATGGTGAAGCAGGATCAGGATAAAACGGAGAATCAGAAATCAGGAAAACGTAATGCACGCAGTCGAGCCAATGCCAACACAGATCCAGTTGGTACTGTTGAGCCTTCAAGTATATAACCGGAATTCCAACTTATCGAGCGAGAAAGAACAGCTCGAAAGGCTTAACTTGATCAGATCCTCCATGCATGTAATAATTTAATGTAAAATATAATTATGATGCTCAAAGTGTAAAAGAAATGTAGCAGGTAGCAGGCTGTAAAAGAAGTACACCATTTTTTTCCCCTCATCCGAAGAAGAAAAAAGAAAAGGTATAAAATTTGTTAATCACCTAGTTGTTTCCAGTGGTTAGTTTCCTTAACTAACTTTACACGCAAGTTACTTACCCTAGCCAGCTACTTGTATAATAAGAAATAAGCAGTAGCAGAGAGCATGGCTCAATGTATAGCTCTGTATACATTCGGTTTCAATCAATCAGAATAGTCCAATAAAGTTCCCTTCGTTTGTTCTTTCTAATTTGATGGTATCAGAGCTCCAAGATGAGCTTTGCTGGGCGCCTCTATCTCATGGCTTGAGATCCCACTAATAAGTCAGACTCTAATGCTAAAATCATCAATGGATGTTGAAGGATTTGAAGTAAGATTCTCTCAAGGAGATTTAGCTCGAGTAGTTAAATTACATTACTCTTATTTGCTTTCAAGAGATTCTCTTTTTCTATTACAAACTATTTTACTGAACTTGAGATGCTTTGGGGGAAGGTTTGTACTTATGTGTTAAAATTGGCCACACCATTGAAGTATGCTATAAAAATAGACAGTTCAAAGTGTTTTTTTTTTTGTATGAACTGGTGTTATTGAAGAATAAAGTTTGTCGAAAATTGAGCATCCAGGCATAGAAACAAAGAACCAGTAGGTCCCTACTTTCACTCAAGTTAGTATAAAACTCTCTTAGCACTCTTACACCAGTCACATGCCCAGAAGAACTGTAATGGGAATCAAAATTCACACACACTAAATGAAATATGCACTGCCATTAGGTCTGATCAAGGGCAGACCTCAAAGGGAGGTAATTGTTGTTTTTTAGTTCTCTAAGTTTGAGTGACGGTTTCAAGAGCTAAGTTCACATTTGTTGTTCACTGGAGCTGTTTTCTTCATATAAAACAACTTACTTGATTCCTGTAGTTAGTTTCCTTATTCTGTTAACTTATTTGTCTTAGCTAACTTTGCATGTTAGTTACTATTGCAAGTCAGTCACTTGTAATCGGAAGTAAGAAACAGTAGCAGAGAACATGACTCTATACAAAGCTATATATCTCAATTCAGTTGTAGACAATCAGAATAATCACAACACTTTCTCCTCAGTTGTTCTTTCCATTGAAAAATAAAGAATTACACCATTTCATTTTTTATGTCAGGGTTCTGAATTTGGTCCCATCAGGTCGAAGTTCAAATTCATCAGCATGAATAATATCCTCAA
This sequence comes from Acmispon strigosus, assembly GCA_030819835.1. NCBI lineage: Eukaryota > Viridiplantae > Streptophyta > Magnoliopsida > Fabales > Fabaceae > Acmispon > Acmispon strigosus. The sequence continues at coordinate 65,374,935 of JAUAMA010000003.1, read as the reverse complement.
CAACTTTATTAATGGCGCTTCCTTTAACCTGCATTCATTGAAAGATTATGAATGGTCAAATAACATGGACTCCTTGTCTGTTTCCAACAAGGCAACAAGTTCTCTTACTATTCATTATAGCATTATAAACGTTTGAAATGGTGTAAAATGTTCTTAAGTGTGATTGATTGTCTTACAATAAGGAATTTCCATTGTAAGATTGAGTAACAAGGGAGATGATTGTAATATTGAAATTTTGGAGAAATCTGATCGATGCAGGCCATTGTAGTTACCCCAAATGATTTACATCATGTTTAACAGAAACGTTTAATTTTCCTAAAAAGAACTGAACCACACGTAATAAAAATTATAAACCTATTGCAGACTGGGACCTCACCTTTATTCCAATAGCAATGGCAGTTTTCAATTTAACAAGTTCACCTAATCTCAAAGAACCTTCTTTATTATCTCTAACAAATATCAGGGGTACATTCCTTGATGAAGCCAAAATTTGCAGATGCTTTGTTAGCAATCGTGGGTTACAGTCAGAAGCAACAAGCACAGCCTGCATAACATAAAATGTAAATAATGTATCTCTTGGAATATATAAAACAAGGCACAAGCTAACACTAAAAGGAGCCATATACTACTTCTACGGTTCTACCAAGTAATAACAAAACTTGTCTATTTATTACAAAGGGAACATATCGTGTTTGAGCAATGTGAGAGAAAACAATAAGGCCGCCATATGCACTGTCAACTACTATTATTTGCAGGGATCAGCAAGAACAACAAAGCCTAACTACAAGTATTTGGCTATTTGCAGCATCCTATAAAGGTTAAAGTATCCGACAAATAGCAAGTTGAAGATTTACTTTTGTTTTGTAGAGCAAAGTTGGAAGATTCACATAAAAGCTCAAAACTAATAACAGCAGGTGCAGCAGGTAATAAATAAACTACTAACCAGAGATTTACATATTCTACATAGAAGAATAGAGGAAATCAACCTGGAGTTTTACTGAAGGTGTTTTATGATTGCTTCTGGTTAAAGGGATGAGTTCTTTTGAACTTTCCAACTCAGCACACGGTTTCATACGCTCAAGGACACGAGTTACATCGTTGACTCCAATAGAAAATTGTTGCTGCAACGAGCCAGAGAAAGGTCATATGAGTATGTAAGCTTTCAAAGTAAATTCATCAATACAGATCCCTAAACCAAGTTGAAGTTAAACCTTTAACCATATCTTTTCTGGCAAGGAACTTCCATCTAAACGTCTCTCCAATTCGATCTCCCTAATCATCAGAATAACCATTTGTAAGATAGGGGGAGAAATTGCACTATTATTGATTACTTCCACAAGTAAACACAACTATTAGAAACATGACTTGAGAGCGAATGAACCAGTAAGATGAAGGGGAAAATTAACCATCATTCATCATTAAAGTTTTCAGATACAAAGCCACAATTTATACGTATTGTGCACTAACAGAATACTAATAACTCTAACAAACCTGTATAACTAACAGTTTTTTATAACAAGGCAGTTCAGTAGTTCACTCTAAACTATTAAATCTTCACTCAGGCCCTCCCCTCAGTTTCATTAAACAACATTATAGAGCAAATCATGTTGGAAGATTAATTTAAGGGATTTAATTTAATGCACCAACAGTATAACGAATTTTAGACTAGACATCCAATCATATTTTTCCATATTTCATTTTTGGTGGTTTCTTATTTTAATTTATTGATGTTGTGGCTAAATAGTGAATCCTGATTGGATGTTTGTGTAAAACTATTTTACAACTCTGATTATAAAACCAATCAACACACATGAAAAATATGTATATTACCCCTTCCAATTTATCAAAATATATGTATATTACCTGAGGATTGATTGGAGCAGATTGGTTAGACGTTCCCCTTCATAGCAACTGCAGATAAGTAACAAGGGTCAAACCATAGAGTTCACTTTACTCCAAGCAAATAAGTGATGATAATAAGATAAGAAAGCAACAGCATTAATAGCAGAACAATGAATAAAAGCCAGAAACCATGTACAAAGAAAAAAAGCGCAAAAGTTAAATAAAAAGGGAGTATTGTTGCATACTTATTATCTACAGAGGCAGTTCCTGTGTTTGTGTTTGAGTTGTTTCCATGCTTCTTTGGAGCTTTAGCACTAGTTCTACTTGGCATCCTCTACTCTCAGAGTTTCCACCTTCAACAACGGTTATCTTACCCTAAATTGCTGCGCACGACTCAAATCAACAAGGAGTGAAAAAGGGGGAAAAGCGAGAGAGAAGTGAAAAGAAATACTAGTACTAACAGAACCGAGATTGCAATTTTGATAACTTCGACGTTCGGTTCAGAATTCATACGTTCTTTGAGCGGCTCATTTAAAATCTTTGAACCGGATTTAGATTGAGAACTGGATTGAAGAATCAAAACTGGTTCAGTTAAAAAATTTGAACCATATGAATGGTTTTAAAGTGGATATAGTACCATAAACACCCCAGGCCCATATATCATTGGGCCCTGATATTAAAAGGAAAGTTTGATCTCTTCTTAAAAAAAAACATAAAGCAACAAAAAACAAAGAGATATAGTATATAATTGATTAGATTTTTTTTATTTTTTAAACATAAATTAAAAAAAAATGAACATGGCATTCCTTCCATTTGTTTCTCAAGCTTTCTTTACTTAGGCTCCATTTTTGGGTGATTTTTAGTTTTAGGTTTTAAAATTTTAAAAACCTAGTTTCATCTTGTGTGGTTTTCATTTTTAAAAAGTTGTTCCCCATTTTTGTAATTCAAGGTCGCTACTATTTGGAGCCTTCTATTGTCATTATATTGCTGTTTTTCTTGCTATATATTGCTGATATTAGCTACCTAGCTAGAGTGTAAAGATTAGCCCTACATCGAAAGGAAGAAATTTTTTCTCAGACACCCTTATTAATCATTGTGTAACTTTTCTCTTGGGCCTATTCCTGAAGTGGAAGATCTTGACTCAACTTAGATCAATCTTCAAATAAGAAAAAAATTGTATTAGGTAGGTAGAGGTATAACACATACTGCACCATGCAAAACGGACATTCTGTTTTTAGCAATCTATAGAACCCCTTAAAAAAAATCTTTAGAACAATCCTCTTTCCGTCCCTTATTCTAAATTACTTTTTCCGAGTTTTTTTTTTCTATAAAATAGTGATTATGATTTTCATGTTTACCTTATATTTAATACTACTCATCACCGGTGGCGGAGCCGGGGGTGACTAGCATGGACCCTGACACCACCCAAAATTTTGTAATTTTCTTATACAAGTATCATTATCAAGGACTTAGTTGATAGTGGGAAACTTAGTCTTTTTATTTCCAGTCCCCCTGAGATTAAAGTGCTGCCTCCACCGCTGCCCATCACCAAAAGAATTTTCCTGTATTCCAAAATTTTACTTTATTTCCAAGGTCATTATCATGTAGAGATTATGGAACATTAGTATGTAGAGGAGAAAATTTTAGGGGGTGTTTGTTAAAAGTTTTTGAATAATATTTGTTGGAATGATATTTGAAATCTCATTACATGGTAAAAAATATGTTTGGTTTATATATATTATTCTCATGAATGTTTTTAAAATTATTTTGTAAAAAAATATAAAATATGAAGTTAGTGGCAAGTACCGTTCATTCCCATCAGAATGTAAGATTCCTCCTCTTTGACATGAGAATAGATTTGTAAAAATCATGAGTAAGCTACATGCCTGGAAATCCATCATACCCGACAATAATTTTTAAAATTTGTACCAAATATGAGAATATTGGATCTGTTCGGTTTGCCAACTTCTTATTTTCATTTTCAAAGAAAATAGAAAATGAATGTGAAAATATGTTGTTTAGTTGATATTTGGAAAATGTTTTCTAAAATATCATCAAAACAGAAAACAAAAAAGTCATTTTCATTACCACCATCGTCGCCACCGCCACCACCACTGTCACTGTCACCACCACCGTCGTCATTGCCATCACCACCTCTGTCACCACTGTTGTTGTTGCCACCACTAACTAGTGAGATGAAACGCGGTAATGGTGGCGACGGTGGTGACAACGACAGTGATGGCGGTGGCAGTGGCGGCGGCAGAGGCGATGCTGGTGGTGGTGGCGACAGCGAAGGTGAGGGTGGTAGCGACGATGATGGTGGCAGTGGCAGTGGTAGCGGCGGTGGCGACGACGACAACAATGTTAAAAATGAAAGAAAAAAAAAGTGTCAAAACAAATATGTTTTCTAAATTTGGAAATGAAAAAGAAAATGAAAAACAAGAATGTTTTCTCAAACCAAATAGACCCTTACATTCCTAACTCACATTCTTGGGAATATTTTTGAAATACATTTGTAACAAACATCCCCTCAAGGGAATATAGAATAAGTTAATTAAAGTAGAGAGAAAAATTAATTAAATTAGTAAACTATTAAATAAGAGAAATTTAGAAAAGATATTAAGAAAAATTATAAACTCATTGTTACTAACTAATTTTAACTACTTTTTTAAACTTAAATAATTAGATAAAAATGACTCATGTTAAGGACCGAGAAAACATAGTGATACAGAGTCATCTACTCGTTGAAATGCACATGAATAGCAAGTAGTGATTCATTTTATTTTATCCTAATTCTTTTTATATTATAGACAGAACCGCCTGTGAAAATGGTCAAAATACTCAAGATGTCTAAATTTATTATCACTCAAATTATTTTTGCCACCTCATTTCCAGCAAAATTTAATATACAAAAAAGAAAGGAAAGAGAATTATAAGACATAATAAGTGATGTCAAATAAAAAGAAATAAGAAGAAAAAATATATGAAACTAAGAATGAAAAGAAAGTGGTTGAAAAAAATAGTATTTTTAATGAAAAAAATGTTTTAATTTTTAAACCCTATGCCATGAGAGAGATATTTCCTCAAGAGGAGAAGCAAGTTATTACAATTTGGGAGGTTTAATACAATAAAAACACTAGTTTGAGAGTTAAGGGGGCGTTTGTTTCACAGTTTGGAATAAGATTCCCGGGAATGATTGAGTTGAAATACACATTTCATGGTTTGGTAGAAGGTTTAGAAAAGATATTCCGGTGTATCTTTCATTCCCAGATAAGTAATATTCTCATCTAAAAACTTTTCTCATTCCCAAGCTAAAGGTGTGAGAAAGATTATTCCTAAAGACCAGAGAATGAGATTTTTTTTGTGACAACCCATAAATGCCACTATCCACATCACTTCCTGGAACCTGCGAAGTCATGAACTGCCAAAATAATAATTTTTGTCACAAACTAATTTATGCATCTAGTTTAATATTTTTTAATCGAAGTCAATTTTTTGTTTTGTTTTTAGTAGTATTTGAAACTTTTAATATTTAACTCTATATTTTCTGAATCTTACCTTTTCAGTAATTCCATCAATATAATGTTAGTGTAATATTAACTAATGTGGTTTTAGAAAATATAATTTTTACATAAATAATTTCTATAAAAAATATTTATTTCATAGTATAAAATAGTAGTCAATTAAATTTTTCATTCCATTTTTAATAGTTACATTGAAAAATATTTTAATAGTAAATAACATAAGAGAATTTTAAGAATTTCATTGTATATACTCGAGAATATACATTTTTAATCAAATGCATGTTATAATTATTCCGAGGAATATTGAAAAAGATTCCCAGAAATCGATTACGTTAACCAAACACATTTTTAAAAGATGTAATGGAATAACATTCCCAATCAAATATTCTCGGAAATAAGATTCATGGGCATCTTTCTCCAAAACTTGAAACAAACACCCCTTAAGGTTTTTCTTCCCATATATAAGAGTTATATTGACAATATTTCTAGTCAATGCGAGACTTTTCAACACACTCATTCACACCTAGGGCTGGACATCTAGAGCTTGAAATTTGCAGGAATTAACATATGCGGTTGGCCTATACACGGGTTGGCCTATACACGGGTGAGTCTCCACTTAAATGAATTTAGGATATGCTCCGATATCCTATTAAAATTTGGGAGAGCTAACTCAGCAACAAAATCTAGCTTGAGGGTTGATGATTTTCTTCTCATATAAAAAGGTTATATTGGTTATATCTCTAGTTAATGTGAGACTTATTAACACAAGTATTGCCTTAATTAACTTGTGAAACTGTGGCGTAGGTCCACTAAGCTAGCAATGAACTTGAGACTTAAAAAATGATGAATACAAAAATTAAATGGGGATTGTTATTGATGCAACCCACACACACCTAGTTATGTCATTCCAAAATGGAGGAAAATACGAAAATACTCTTGATGAAAAAAATCCCCACCCAACTTCACCACTTTGCAACTTATTACTTCCTCTCAGTCGCTCCCTCGTACCTTATCCTTTGACCTCGATTGCTCTTGCTCTCGCGCTCTCGCATCAACGTAGATCTTTGCTCTCAGCCTCGAAGGTAACCTCTTCAACATTTTCCGTTATTTTCATTTTGCAATTTATCGCACTTTAAAGTGCGTAGCGTAGTGTACACACTTTAAAGTGCGTTAAGTTCGTGAAACAGAATATCACAAGGAGGCAGAATCGAAAAATGAAATATACTATCTTTTATTATTAATCAAGGAAATCACAATTACAAGCCCAACATGGTACAATTACATAACAATGGAAAATAGTAAAAATTTATTCTCATTCTTCGTACATTGAAGATTTTTCATATCGCAAGACATTCTTCTTGCTATTGAGATAGTTGATCTTGATAAGTTTAGGATCCAGAAGAAAAAATGGAAGGAAGATGATGACGTTGTTGAAGTAAAAATATTTGACTTGAACCTATCAGTAACTCGTCAAGTACAAAGATATCTAGCTTGTTTGATAAACCCAAATAAGAAAAGACTATTATCACCTACGCTAGCTTGTTTGAAAACCTGAATTTGAACATTCATCAACATCAGGTTTATCAAACAAACTAGAGTTGAGGATGAAACCCAATAAATTGCAAACGTTGTCCATACAAAACCTGATTTTACACAACAACAGTAGGAACAATCAGAAGCAATAACACTACCATAAGCATGTCAGAGACATGGATTTTCGTCCATATATATACACGCAAAGAAGGAAGCCTAAGAAATAATGGTCTTCCACCATGAATATTTGCAAGTTTCAATATTTGTAAGTTTCGAAGCCGCACTTACCGCACTTTAAAATGCACCACTACCGCACTTTAAAGTGTGGAGTACCCTGAAACCAAACCTGCCGACCAACTACCGCATTTAAAATTGCAGGCGGAAAACTAAAGGACAAAAAAAATAAGCCAAATAAAGAAGCCTAGGAATCAACGGTCTTCCCTCATTAATACAAATTCGCAAGTTTCATAATCTGGTCAGTTTGAAAGATTGTGAGTTACTAAAAGTAGTAACTACAGTCAAAGTTGTAAGTTTCAAAATATAAAATACCGCGCTTTAATGTGCAGTAGTTCCGCACTTTAAAATGTGGTATTATGTTGTTTGCCACACTTTGTAAGGGCGGACGAAAATATAATTAGAATCAATTTTAGAAAATGATTTTTGGGATATCATAACTAGATGTGCGAGTGACATCAATAAGAATGCCCAAATTAAATATAGAGGAGGACAAAAGGCTTTGGATCTAGCTGAGTATTCTAAATAGTGCTCTTCTTGGGTTATGCATTATCTTGTTAATTACTCGTTGGGATCCCTGATCAATAGTACTTGATCTTCGTTTTTTATATTTAATCATAATAATAATGTCCTAATGGAGTGCAATATGTCACGCTGAAATGTTTCTGTTCCCCTTTATTCATGCTTAGCGACCAGAGACTTTTGTTTAATTAAAACCTAATACATTGTCTTAAGTACACAGAACAGAAAAAAAAAAAAAACTTACTACAATTGTTCCTCCTGTCCTCCATGACCATCAATAGCTACATTCGCAGTCAAGTAAGCTAGTCATTATTATCACCATAACTTATTTATGTATTTAATTTTTTGGTGAAAATTCATACAATTTATTACCTTAAAAACTGTCTTCGTAAACTTCAACTTTATTTTCCGATTCAATTTTTTTTTTCATTTCTTAACAAAAAAAAATTATTTTCATTCCAGTTGTTATCAAAATGATCCTTTTATTAACTTAATCTGGCTAAATCCTAACATTATTTTTTAAGAAATACAAATCAATGGCTTAAATTTTATAATGATGAAAAATTGAAATTCATTAATTTCTCATTAGTGAATTAAGTTTATGTTAGCAAAATCAACTGTTAAAATAATAGTTGATGTTTACACATTATATTATAACTACGAGAAATTTAAGTTAAAATGCTTATTTGCAAAGAAGCTAAAATTTAAGATATTCATATAGATTTTTTCCTTACATTTTTTAACATTTATAAGATCTCTAATATATTACATCTAAATAAATCATTCACCTATATATAAGTAGGGTTTCAACTTTCAACAAAAAAACTAGGGTCTGGTTGCTTAAATAATTTAATTAAATGCTTATAACAATAATCACTTATCCTATAAGCAGAAGCGTATTCAGAATTTTCTCATTGCAGGGGCTGAAAAAAAAATCAATGAACATTATATATATTTTAAATAATAAAAAAAATTATTTAAATACAACTCTTCATTCTTTCAAAGTATCAAATTTATCTATTATTGTATTCATAATGATCAATTCTAACAATCAAGCTTTTTGAAAAAAAAAAGAATAGATGATTTTGGGTTTCATATACCAGAAAATCAAAACTCAAATAAGAAAAATTTATTTTTATTGAATCAATACTATTTTAAAAAATTCATTTATTAAGTTAATTTAATCGACTTTAAACTAGCTTAAAATTTTACTAATGTTTATAAATAAAAATAGAAAGGAAAAAGAGAGTTGTGCTACCTGATAGAAACATATAGTATGAATATGGAGTTTTTGTTTTGATTGAGAACAAAAGCTAGATGATATTTTGATTCAAAAGTTTGTGGAGGTTAGCAATAGGAAAAGTTATACAAAGTGATAAAGAGTAATATTAATTTTATAATTTATGCAATACTCTATTTTAAGAGAAAGTACATAAATTTAAGTTTAAATTTAAATCAATAAAGATTTAATAAAAAATGAAATATTATTTTCCCAAAATATTATCTCTTATTTAATCAAGTTTTTATCTCATTTAATTTATCTTATCTCTTTTTTCTATTCCAAATTAGAGATAAATTTTAAGATTATTTTGTTATATAGAAATATTTTATCGTCTTTTTATCATTTGACTCTTGAAATGATAAATTAAAATTTTAATCTAGAGATTTATCATTTGACTTTTTATCAAATTTTGAATTCATTTGCTTTTTCAAACAATGAAGCTTTGTGATAATTGAAGAACCATAGTAAAATTATAGAAAAGTATTTGAGGGGTGGATAAACAGTTGTAATGAAAAATCTATAAAATCTTTTAGGGGCGGATTAAGAATAAAATAATCTTATATAAAAATACAAATTGTCGGTAATAAATTTAAAGTTCTTGGGGGGGGGGGGTACCTGCCCCCCGCTGGATACGTCCGTGCATATAAGCGTCGCGCAAGAGCTAATTTGATAATTAACCTTATTGAAATAAGGTTTAAATAGCTTATAAGTAGGTATAAACGCTTATTCGTAAATTAATTTGAGTAGCTTATGAAAGTAATTAAGATCAAAAGAGAACTTGTAGATAAGTCATAGCCTTTAATAGCCAACGACTCATAGGTCGTCACAAAAGTTCGCTATTACCGACGGTCTAGCAGCCGGTAACAATATTTCATTTTCAAAAATTAAAAAACTGTCAATGAAATCTATAGTTTACACGTTTGGGTAGGGACATTTACCTTTTTACCAACATAAGTCATGGTGGTTTTCGGCTGAAGAGGTCAGTATGGTTTATTGAAATGTCTCTCATTGACTAGAGATATGGTTAAGATAGCTCTTATATATGAAAAAACAATTATCAACTCTAGAGATAGCTTTTGGATTGAGTAAGGTTTTTCAAATTTTAATATGATATCAAAGCCTATTCTAGATCCATGTCTAGCTTGGGAGTAAGAGAGTGTGTTGAGAAGTCCTACATTGACTAGAGATATGACCAAGATAACTCTTGAGCTAGCTTTTGGGTTGAGTTCTGCCTCCCAAATTCTAAATATGATATCATAGTCTATCCTAGATTCTTTAAGTGGAAAACACTCGTATATAGGTCACCCACATATGTTCATTCTTGCATATCTCACGTTCCAGATGTTCAGCTTTGAGCGTGAGGGGGTTTGTTGAGAAGTCTCACATTAATTAGAGATATGACTAAGATAACTTTTACATATGGAAAAACAACCATCTCTAGAGCTAGCTTTTGAATTAAGTTAAACTTCTTAATTTGTAGTCGGTTGGTGATACTTGGTGGTGTAAAGGGGAAGATTTATGAGTTGCAAAAGATCATTCATAATAATTTTTTCCGCAACTTTATTAAAACATGCTTAGATGTAAGCCACATCACACACTTGATGTTTAATTTTGGACGAGATCTTGAGAGAAAGACTATTCCTGCAATGTCTCATAAACGATAAGGACTCAATGTGCTCATTTAGAAGAATGAGAATCCAATTCGCACAATCGGTGCAAAAGTCAAAGATTAAATTGTAACTATTTTTTGATGTGTATTAAGTTGTTTTTGCAATTTCAATCTGAGTTTATTAAAGGCTAATATCTTTTAAAGAGTGTAGTTTTTATGAATCAAATTTTCGACCTAAAGATTTATGCAATCACATTTAGTTACTGCGACTGTCAGTTATTAAGTAAATTGTAAATTAACTAATTATGCTAATATACAAGGTTGTATAAATATTTACAAAAATTATACTAATCAGGAAAGTGGAATCATATATGCTATGTTATACCCATAAGGAGTAGTTTAGTTGGTAAAGCACTATGAGTGTGTGAGAAAAGTTCTCAAGTTCAGCCCCTGCACAATACACTTGTGGAGAGAGATAAAAAGCCTTAATTGTGACTAAATTACGAATATGAATAGCCGACATCTAAAAAGTGGCCAAATAACGGATGATTTGTACCAAAATATATCCTTTGATATGTTAAATGAGTTCTAATTTATCTACATTATTTCTATTGCATCTCAATTTCACTCATTTTATCTCCCTATCTCTTTTTCTTTTCTTTCCATCTCTCGTTAAATCACTGAGTGTTGGTAGTTGTTGAGTGTGAATAAAAGTTGATTGTATGTTAAACCAAGAAACAAAATTAAATAATTATGATCACTTTAGTGAGACTTTTTCTTTTTTAGGTCTGGGTATCAACGACCGACATCGGTGATAAATGTCTTCATTGTAGGTGTATAGACAATAAATGGCTAACCATGAAATGCGCTCTATTTTCTTGAGCAAAGATAGAATCCTTTACCTCATGGGTTAAAGACGAAGTGAGCTAACTACTACGCTAAACCTTACTTACGTGACTAATACTTTTTGAGTCTTCATTTTCTTTCTCTAAATCAATCATCAAATATATTCTAGTGACACTGAACTTTTTTTTTGAGAGTGGGGGTTAAACTTGTTCCTAATATCTTGATATCAATGAAGCAGAAAGCTGTAACAGTTACAGGAAGCTAGTGAGAGGGGTCCTCATGAGTCATGATTCATTAAGTACGGACTACTGAAGATTCATTTATTATCATCATCTTGGAATGGGGACACCGGTTCGGATATAAACGACGAACCTCATTTCTTCTTATTTCCAGGGGCCTAATAAATAACCGATCTTATTTCGGTCCAATCCAAATACTCTGCAGTTCATAATAAACTTGATAAACAATTAAGTTTTTATTATTTAAACAATAGTTTTGTTTGAATTTAACACTATATAATGGTGATACTCAATTAAGAAAATTAAGATTAGTTTAAAAAGAAACGTTGAAGAACTACGTTTCCTGAGGGGCTCCCTTCCTTCCCTTGACATTGACAAGGGCATGCTCACTAGTCACAACTCAACCACAAATTGGTTTTGGTTGTTTTGGCCAATGTGTCCCTTATTCCCTTCTTCCTCCCACCCCTATGCCTCTTATCGTTTCTGTTTGGGTTAAAAATGGCATATATTCACATATCAAAGTAATCTTAAAAAAAACTTAGGTTTCTGTTTACTCGACTTTCTCGAGAGGTCCTTCGTAGAGTTTTGCACAAGTTTTGATTTGTGAGTTTCTAAGCAGGAATGGAGAGTATGTGTCGGAGAGGAGCGTTTATGTTATGTGTCCACACGTCGCTCGAATAAGGTCTTTGGTTGTCAAGCCTTAAGTCAGATGGGACATGGTCACATGGGTGTCTTAGACGTTCCATCTTCGAGCGTTGCAGCTCATTTCAAATTACTTTGAGTGCAGAAACTTATGCATGGTCGATCAATGGTGTTGTTTATGGAGTGTTGAGATGATGTATCAGATTAGTCTTCTCTCGTTCGTTGTGTTGTGACCATGAAGCTTATGGTTGGAGGACACTATATATGTCTCGTTTATAGGTTGGATGGTCGTGCACTAAGTATTGGTTAAGACTGTAGGTTGGACGATTCCACTATGTCTCATTCGCACTGGTCGAGTGACAGATGCTACATCTTGGTTGTGAGACCAGAGGTTGGAAGACATACACTATGCCTCGGTTGTGAGATTATAGATCAGGTGATTCATACTATGTCTCGGTCGTAGTAGACCGTAAGTCGAATGGCACAACTATCTCTTGACCATGATTATGTAGGTTAGTGGAAACTTATATTTTGAAATGCATTGTGTGTTGGGTTAAGCTTTTTCCAATAATCATTAGTTAATAATAATATTCTTTTAAATTAAAATCAAAAGCTATTTTAAATAGTTTTATTAAATATACATAAAATAAATAGCTTTATTGAAATAATCTCTATAGTATAAGATAGAAAATTAATACTTTAATTATTTTTATTTTGAGCTTAAACAAAACCTTTTTTTGAAAGAAGCTCAAACAAAATTAATTACCAACATATTAAGTTATTTAAATTTATTTTTAATAAATTTCTTACTTATTGGCATAATTGTTTAATTACAGGGTTTAGGTAAGAGTTTGTTTGTTTTTCCATTAGGGTACCCCAGAATCAATTCTCAGTATATAGTTAATTTAATTATGGCTGAAAAATTGATGTTTGTGAATTATTTGAAGAATTGATTATAGACAAAAAAAAATCAAATTTGGTAAAAGCTAGTTAGAATAGTTTTTGAGTCGAATATAATCAGGTGTGAGATTTTACAATTAAATTTCATAGTATTACCGATAAAAACTTATTTTTTTATAAATTTATCCAAACACAAACCACTTCTCTTTCATCTCACTTTTTCTGTAATCATTCTACCAAAATCCTACACCTAAAATGTATATAGGAATTGGTTATTTTAGGATGGAAATAGTAGGTTGTCCTGAGAAACACAGAAACAAGAAAGACAGCAGAAGTGGTGCGCCATGCAAGCCTAAATTCGGTGAAAAACTCCTTTACCTTACCTTAAAAGATTAAACATTCTCAAACTGTCATTTTCTGTGTCTCTCTCTGTCTTTCACTCATTCCATGTGTTATTTGAAGTCAGCGTCATTGCTTCACCAACGGAATCAATCGTCGCCAAACACCAAATCAGACACGGTGATCAGCTTCTTCACAATCACAGTGAGAGCTCTGTTCTGTTTTCAAAATCATTGCTTTTGGCTTTCTTCTTCAAACTCGCTTTCTGGGTAGCTCTGCTTCCCACGATGGTGTAAAGAGAAAGAGAGAAAGAGAGAGAATTTGGAAGCAGAGAAAGACAAACTGAGAAGGAGAGAGGGTCCTACTGCTTAATTTTTGAGGGGCATATACAGTCTCTCTCAATCATTTTGATTTTTACTTCACTCTCTCTCTCTCTCTCTCTCTCTTCTCCCTTTCTCAACGACCCCTCCAATCAGTACCTTCTTCTCATTGCTGTGAATTTTGATCAATAAATCAAAACTCCCCTTCTTCACCCCTTTTCTCTTTCTATTGTCTCTGGGCATTTTTCATTCACCACAAGGAGCATTTCGAATTTGTCATTGATCAGAAGCTCTGCCTCTCTCTGCTCTGGTTCTTGGGCCAAGGGGGAAGGAAAACCGGATCTCCTTCATATGAAGAGACTTTCAATTTCAACTGTGAGTTTGTGTTTCATTAAATGGTACTCACTATCTTGTTTCCACTTTCAAGGTTAGTAATTGGTGGTGTAAGATCTAAAATCAAAAGATTTTACACAGATCAAGAAAAGCACTGATTTTGATTGGATCCTTCCCTGTCTACCTTACTGTAATTTAACTTGTGTTACTTGTTAACCCTCATGCTTAGCCTTAAAGAGGAAGTAAAATTAGAACTGATTGTTCATTGATTTTTTATGATTTTTGTTTGTTCCTTTGTTTACTCTTGCTGATTTTACTGTCTGGTGAAATGTAGTTCATGTGAGCACATTTTTAACTCATTAGTTTGACCTATTTTATTCTGTAATTTCATAGTTCTGATGCTATTTAAGTTGGTAAATGTCTCTGTGTGTTCCTTAAGATCCTGCTCTTGTTGCAGTTGAAGAAGCAAATGAACTGCTGTTCATGGCTTTTAAATATTGGTACATTCCTCGTTGCTTCTAACTGATGTTGAGATATTTTTCATGCAGCTGCTGGATGTGTTTCTGGTACTTGCATTATTCAGTTGTAGCACATGGACAGTGTGGAGCAGCAGCTCAAGCTGCAATCAGATAAACTTGAAGGACGTTCGGCCACACAGTGTTAGTATTACAGAATTTGGAGCAGTTGGCGATGGGATCACTCTTAATACCAAGGCATTTCAGAATGCCATCTTCTACTTAAATTCATTTTCAGACAAAGGTGGAGCCAAGCTTTTTGTCCCGGCTGGCCGGTGGTTAACTGGAAGTTTTGATCTCATCAGCCATCTAACTTTGTGGTTGGACAAGGATGCAGTAATTCTTGGATCAACGGTAAGCTACAATTTGTAAATAATTTGGTTAAATTCCAGGAATAGAAAATTTAATATAGCTGCTAAATGTGGTTGTTTCCCCGGTTTGTCAGTAATTTAGTGCATTTTTGGATACATGGTACATTTTCACGTTGGAAAGAGAATTGATTCTGGAGAAGCTACTCCTACTAACTTTTGAGGGAGTAGAAATGATTCTGGAAGATTTAAACGTGAATATAAACACGCTATTAGTTATTACATATTAGAGTGTCACTTTCAGCATGGATATAATATTCCTAGGATATGTTTGTTATGCATATTAGTCAATAAAGCTGTGTATTACAGTTAACTAGAAATTAATGTGTGCAGACTTTCTGAGCAATATGTGTCAACTTACCATGCAAGGATTATTTTTGAGTTTTCACTATCTAATTTTGACCTTAAGTAATGGATATAACTTATGTTTGTATTTGTTCACTGGCTAAATTCCAACAACTTGGTAGTTTAATCTGTTCAGACCCTGTGGTCTCTCAATTATGATCTGTAGTGTGTGAAACATAAACCACACTGTGCTTGTTACAGAACTCTGATGATTGGCCAGTCGTGGATCCTCTACCATCATATGGTCGTGGAAGGGAGTTGCCGGGTGGAAGGCATAGAAGCCTCATTTACGGACGCAATTTGACTGATGTCATTATAACAGGTTTGTGATATCCTATCAAGAATAACCTTCTATGCGTGTATATCAATTTATTGATGCTATCGGTGTCCCAATGCAGGGAATAATGGAACTATAGATGGTCAAGGGAGTATCTGGTGGAGCAAATTTGAGAATAAAACATTGGATTATACACGTCCTCACTTGGTTGAGTTGATGAATTCAACTGAGGTTCTCATTTCAAACTTAACCTTCTTGAATTCACCATTTTGGACTATTCATCCTGTATATTGCAGGTTTGTTCCCTTCAGAAGGATTGGGAGTTTTTATTTTTCTTCTTTATTTGCTAAACTTCATGCACTTTCATTACCATTTTAAAACTGTGCAATAGTGAAGCTTTCATGATTAGGGGGAGATTTGAGACTGTTTTTCTGGATGAACAGCCATGTTACAGTTCAGAATGTCACCATCCTTGCTCCTCTTAGTTCACCAAATACTGATGGGATTGATCCAGGTGAGTTTTCTCCCTTAGTATTGAAAATCATACCCTGCGCATATGACAATACACAAATATTCTAGATTAATTTTCAAGAACCCAGTGTCCAACCAGATTTTGGTGCGGTATCAAGTTCTTGTCATAAATTGTTTGAAAGTTAGTTTCTTATGGACCAAAACACGATAGAATTTCAACATATGGGGAGCAATGTATTCCACGTCTAGTTAAAAGCAAAGTATCTCCTAAAGTTGTTAGATTTTTCTGGTTCAGGTTTTTTCTGCCCTCTAGTTTGCACTTAAAGCTGTGCCATTATCGTTGCAAATTTTCTTTAAAAGACTCATCACTCATCAGTTTTTCATATATACCTTTCAATTATGTCCAGATTCTTCAGACGATGTATGCATTGAAGATTGTTATATAAGCACTGGTGATGATCTGATTTCCATCAAAAGTGGATGGGATGAATATGGCATTTCATTTGGTCGACCTAGTACAAACATCGTCATCCGCAGGCTCATTGGGAAAACAACAAGTGCAGGAATCGCTATCGGGAGTGAGATGTCTGGAGGTGTGTCAGAAGTTCATGCAGAAGATATTTACATATTTGATTCGCGTAGCGCAATCAGAATTAAGACCTCTCCTGGAAGGGGTGGTTATGTTAGAAATGTCTACATCTCTAACATGACCTTGGTTAATATAGATATTGCTATCAGGTTCAGTGGTTTATATGGAGAACATCCAGATGAAACTTATGACCCGGACGCTCTACCTCTAGTTGAAAGGATTACTATCAAGGATGTGATAGGGGAAAATGTCAAACGCGCGGGCCTTATACAGGGTATAAAAGGTGATGACTTTGTCAATATCTGTCTATACAACATCACCCTTAATGTGAGCAAAAAACTTCCATGGAACTGCTCTTACGTTAAAGGATACTCTGAGTTGGTTTCACCACAAGCTTGTGAACCTCTCAAAGAGAGAATATTCCCTGAGCATTGGTCAGATTGTTACAAGTTGCCAAACCAGATAACGAGTTCAAGTGATCGAAGCAGGGGTGCTTGGTTGCAGTCTTGGTAAATCATGACACTATGCTACCAAAGTTCACTTATAGCTGAAATTGGATTCGTGAGTTTTTTCGGAGGAAAAGTTTTACCTGAAATGAGAAGTAGAATGATGTTGCTGATCTGTTGTCCGTCCGCAGAATGATACCGAGAGATGATTGTTTCTTGTAACTCGTGTGCAATAGTGAATAATTGAGTGATTTATTTGAAATGTGAATGTAATGATTTCATCTCTTGCTTTTCTAGCTACATATGGTTTTGGAAAAGAAAAATGACAATGTTTGTTCAAAAGCAATACAAGGGAAAGAATGTTTTTGGCTGTTGATAGAGCTAAGAAGATATGGTTACTCTAGTATTTTCCCTTTATGTTTCTGTCCTCACACAGCAGAGGGCATTCAGAATAAGATGAATACAAAAACCCTTGTTTAAAATAACTTTGCCTTTATAACACTGGGAAAATGATTGCATTGCCTTTATATGAAAATTAACAGATCGAATGAGCCACATTGGCTGGAACAACCCCATGTATAAAAGGAATAACTGGAAAAGTAAACTGAATACAGAAAAACCTTGTTTCAAATTACTTTCACATTGTTTAAAATAACACTGGGAAGATGATAACAGTTATATTGGATAGCTGGAAAGGTAACATGATTGGATTGCCTTCACATGAAAATTAACAGAACGAATGAGCCACTTTGGCTGGAACAACCCCATGTTTAAATTAAACAGAAAACCATGTTACACTTATAGATTAACCATCCCATGTATAAAATTATAAGGAGTCAATGTTACACAGAAAATGAACATGAAGAATGGACATATAAACAAATCTTTCTCTAAGGTTGAGAACCTCAACTTCTTTTAAAATACAATGCCTATCTTGGGGATGGTTCACTTCCATCTTTGCTTATAACTGAACAAAGGACCTGCCTTGAAATATGTGTTTCAAGCTCCCTGGATACACCTGTTAACTTCAAGTCAAAACTGCTTCTATATTTGTGTTGTGGAGACACCATCATGCTGCTAGAGAACACATTTGGTGAGCCAGCAGAAAATCTCCTCCTTGGGCTTGAAAAACTTACTGGCGATACAGAAAGTCTCCCTTTTGCTATAAATGATGTTGAGCCATGACCCTCATTGCCCATGTTTTTATCTGCATTCATCAAAGGACCAAATTTTGTCTCGAGTGGAAGAGGTCTTAATGAATTATCTTCCCCAGTCTGCTTTTCTTTCAGGAGCCTATCCCTGGCTTTCTCAGCTGCCATTAGGGCTTTATCTCTGGTAAACTTCAAGAGTTTCCATGGGTTAATACTGACATGAAACTTCTTTGTCTTGATGGATTCGGTTTCGTCGTCAATCCTGATAGAAAACCTAGGTGAGCTCTGAAACTCAAAACAAAATGCTCTGTGAGGTTTGAGTTAGAATTAAGGCGTAACATAATGCAGTCTATCTAATTCTTACCTGATTTTCCCTCTGTCCTTTGCATAGAAACCTTGACATCAGTGTTGGCTTCTCAGGTGAGTCAAAATCAATGCTCTCATCTGATGAGAAATCAGAATCATCAATTGATTCCAATTCCATGGATTCATTCACTTCTCTCATCGCCAGGATATAGTCATAGGTCCTCATCCCCTACAACAACAACAACAAAAGTCTTATTCCACTAGGTAGTACTAACCCCCTACATTAATAATAAACACAGTATGATTTAATAGCAACAAACATTCTCCTTAATATGACTCTGTCTTAATATTGAAGCACAATAGTATATGATAGTTGATATTTCCAAAGCAAGAAAGAAAGCTACCTTTCGTATCAGGACCACATGAAAGAAGAAAAGCTGCCCCAGTGCAGCTGAACCATAAGCTGTAAATAAGAGAAGTAATATCTGTAGCAATCCAGGAAGTTCAAAGTAATCAGATATGATGTGTAAATCAGAAATGGTGTCAAATCCTAACATTCCAATCTAGCCCAGAATACAGAAATGTCCAAAAACAGTTCAGATAACTATTACACATATGGTGGCAAGAACTTCTCTTGGAAACTCCACAAAAAGTTTTCTCTGAAGCTCCTTTTCTATTCCTCTTTTATCCGCAAAGCACCTGACAAATATAGCAATTGCAGCTCCCCCTTCGATGATAAGCTGTGCATGTAACAAACAATATTGGAAATGATTCAGTTCAGCTAAAATATTTGAAACTTTCTTGTTTAGGTCTGAATTTGAAGAGTCTATCAACACCATTGAGTACTGACCATTAAAAGGACAAAAATCATCAGAAGAAAGAATGTTGTGTAGTTCCTTTTCCCCACACAGTTATTCAGCCACTGGAAAACAAGCAAAAACAATTATACCTCAATAATCACTAGAGCAGAAAGAATTTACAAATTCCAGAACAAAAAAGAATAACTTATAAACACTAACCCTGCAATGGTGATCAAACCCTTCGACACAGCGATTGCAGGTCCTGCAGTGCTTACTGCGCTTTTTCACCTGATTCACAGGAGAGCACAAGAGTTTGATTTTACTACATGCTATAACACATAGTTTCAGCTTGAATTAACTTGCAGAATATGGCAACTTCACAACTAAGATAAGCATTCGGTTTTTAACTAACAAAAATAGTTTGAGATACAGAAAACTCATGTGGGAAGTTATTACTCATAGTTCATTTGAACTTTTCTTTTGCAAGTACTGATTACTCAAAATAAACTGAAATATGAGAAGCTCTCAAGGTAATCAATTGAAGAACCTCAAAATCACAAAGCGCGCAAAATGAGATGTCATCCTCATTGAGATTGGGAGCAACAGCATCATCATCATCTTTCATGACAAAGGGGAAAGGGAGCAAAGGCTCCATCTGGGAACTCGTCTTCAACGGATCAAGGTACTTCCTCTTAATAAACGTCCTAAGCAGCTTCCTTTCCACCCTCCTGAAAAACCTCACCACAATCTGACCCAAAATAAACCCATAGTTCAGCTTCAGAATCGCATTATTTTCTCCTCTTTTCTTCTTCTTCTTCTTCCTGAAGCTAGTTCTGTCTGTAGGGTCAATCGCCGTACACCTCACGAAGAGAAACATAACAGAGATCGCCTGTGCAGAATATTGAACACAAATCAACAAAGCTACGATTTTTTTAAACCAAAAACAAAAAAAGATCGAAACTTGATTTGCAAGTTGGATATGTAGATTACTACCACGAAGGAAAATATGACAGTGAGTGTTATCTCGGCGGTTCGGTTTCCGAGGAAAAGTCCGAGGAAAGTGTAGAAACACACCACCAGAAAAGTGTAGATTGCGATGCCCACATACTGCAAAATTAACATTGATGATGTGAAGCATTCAAAATTGAATTTTTTAGAAAGGGGTTAGGTTAGTATGTACCTGTAAAGGGTGAAGAGGACGTTGCCATCCATGGCGTCTCATAGTCTGTGAAATGAAACTTGGTTCAGTTCTTGTGTTGTGTTGTGTGAGTATTTTTGTTGTTGTTGTTGTTGTTGTTTCTTCTTCTCAACGGTCGATTCACTCCACAGTGTGGTGGAGTGGAGTCTATGTTTGTTTTCAAAATTGAACTGAACGCGCTCCTCAATGCTTGTTAGATCAAGGGTTTAGATCTGTTTTCTTTCATCATCCAACGGTTGTCAGAAATTCTGACTTTGTCTCGTGAAATGAAGACAAAGTTTGTGGGACCTTTCAGATTCAACTGAGGATCAGGCCTTGTCTTTATGGGCTGGACTCTATATTTTATTTTATGTTAAATCTGCTGGGCTTTCATTCTTTCCAAGATATGAATATCTATCTAACTTGAAGTGATGCACATCCATATTTGATGTTTGTTTGCGGTGCGTGGACAAAGTCAAGTCTCCACCCATATACTTTTAAAACATCAAATGCATATCTTATTTGGTGGGGACTATCTTGGCCTTGGAGGTTTGGAGCAATTACAATAAGTAAGCATGTTTTGAAAGAGTAAACGACAGCTGCACGACTCGGATTGCCATTGTGTTTTCATTTTTAATCTTTGGAAAACGATTTTTGAACTTTGGTACAAGTTCAATATTTAATCGATATATGCTAGTTCCGGTGGTAAAAAATCGCTAGAAATACTCGGAAATTAAAATTTAAAATGTATTTTTTCACAAATATTATTTTTATCCGTTAACGCATTATAGTTTTTCACCGTCAGAATCTATATATACAATTGAGTGTTGTTCTCACATATGACCAAATAACAAAACCGTTAAGTTTTTTTTGAGAGAATTTTCACTGCACAGGAAGTTCGTTTGAATGTTTGAACCACCGTGAGTCAAAATTATGATAGACAAAAACAACTCTATTTAATTTTTAATTGTCCACTAATTTTGTTAAAAACATGATTTTTTTGCCTTGTATCCAAAGATGCACACGAGCAGCCCACTAACTTCAAATTATGGACTATTACTTGGTGGCTGATGTCAACATTCCAATCTAAATATCTAATACATGCTTCTTCATCAAATAACCAGAATTTGTGTACTATCAATTAATTTATGTCATTTCCATATCTCAAGTATCACAAAAGATGCATTAGTGTGTAGGATAGCAATAAATCCTTTGACCTTTGACCCTTCACACCTCCATGGACTTTTTCCAATATGCCAAATTCAATTTGCTGCACAAAGCGTGTTCAGACATTTCCCACTTCAGATGGTGCCTATAAAACCCATCATAATCCCAAGACAAAACCAATTCTTAACCTTTTAGCAAATGGCATTCTCTAGTTTCTTATTTTGCTTCACAATCCTGCTTCACTCTGCATCATTTGGAGCTGAAGCACGCTACTCGCCCATTACACCCATTTCTTCTCTCATCACCAAAAACCTTTTTGATTCCATTTTCCTTCACAAAGATGACACTGCATGCCCAGCCAAAAACTTCTACACCTACGAGTCCTTCATTCAAGCTTCCAAATGTTTCCCTGGATTTGGTGCTACAGGTAGTTTAACCACACGCAAGCGTGAGATTGCAGCTTTTCTTGCCCAAATTTCTCATGAAACCACAGGTGGGTGGGCAACTGCACCTGATGGACCTTATGCTTGGGGATTATGCTTCAAAGAAGAAGTTTCTCCTCAAAGTGATTATTGTGATTCCACCAACAAAGAATGGCCTTGTTCTCCAGGAAAAACTTACAAAGGCAGAGGACCAATTCAACTTTCCTGGTATACCCATATCATTATTACTGTGAAAATGATGGGCTTAAATACATTTTCAGTCCCTATAAATATAGGAAATATTAATTTTAATCCCTAAAAAATATTTCTTAATTTTTAATCGCTAGAAATATACATTGTTTTCTCTTTTAACCATTATGATCAACTTTTACTTATATATCATACAAAATGGTGACTCGCATGATTTTCTTAATTTTATTTAAACTTTACGTGATGCACAATACAATTTGACGCCAATTTTATGTCCAATAATATGATTTGAAGTTCTGTCAAAATTAATGTAATTCTCACATGTATATTAGTGAGTGGGTCTCATAATGCCAAATCACATGAAATATTTCAAGTAGGAATGACGAGTCATCATTTTCTAAGCCGCATGAACAAAACTTAACGACATAGATGGAAAAAGATAAAAATAGAAATGTATATTTCCAACTGTTGAAAACTAAAAAATATTTTTTCTAAGAGCTAAAACCAACATATTATATCATAGGGACTAAAACTATATTTAAGTCAATGAGATGCATCCAAGGTGTTTGTGTTATTGATTGACTGAATTTGAAATCAATTTTTTTGGTGCAGGAACTACAACTATGGGCCAGCAGGGAAGGCTTTGGGATTTGATGGATTGAGAAACCCGGAGATTGTGACGAACAGTTCATTGATTGCGTTTAAAACTGGTCTGTGGTTTTGGATGACAGAGCGTAAGCCAAAACCTTCTTGCCACAATGTGATGATTGGGAGATATGTGCCAACTGAAGCTGACGTTGCTGCTAATCGAACTGCTGGGTTTGGCCTGGTGACGAACATCATCAATGGTGGACTTGAGTGTGGAATTGCTGATGATGGAAGGGTGAATGATAGGATTGGATACTTTCAAAGATATGCTGGGTTGTTTAATGTGGATACAGGGCCTAATTTGGATTGTGCATTTCAGAAATCCTTCTAAAACTCTTGTTTGTTAGTGCATGCTTTATTTACTTTGCTACTAGCAAAGTTACACCAATGCACCGGAAGCAAATACATACTTCGTGTCATTTTCCATTTTTAGATTTATTTTGATGAATTAAAGTTGGGGTGGGTTCGGCTCCGGTCACCACCACATATCAAAGCATGCTTTCAGAGTCGCTTATAGAGGTATATATAGATTGTCTCAAATATACAACTTTTTAAGAAAAAGTGCTATACTTAACAAGTGAGCAACATGTGTTGGTTCCATTTTTAGTTTATCATTAGCAGTTTATTAGAAGCAATACAAGGTTTTATGATATGCTCCTGACATGCTAGAGATAAGAGATGTGTTAAAGAAATTGATGAATAAAAATTGATTTAAATATGTTTTTAGTGCCTTGGAGTATTGTGATTTAAATACTTTTGGTCCACTCAAACTATTTTATTGGATCAGCTATACATTCATGAAAGAATTTTCACATAAAATCTTAAAGTTTACCTGTTTGGACTTAAAGAAACCTAGTATGCAGCCCATGAGCATTAAAGTCACCCGCACTAACGAGTGCATTTTTACTTGATGCACTTATTCTTTCCATTTTAAAATAATTGTTCATTTAGAGAAAAAAAATTGTTTCATAATAACTGTTCACTTAGAATTTCAAGGGAACATTAATTGCTATTTTTTCATACAACGCCTCTATGAGAACAATAAGTAGGGAAAGATAAAATACATTTAAAAGTTTAAAATAGAAAATAAAATGATATATTTTAAAAAATTATCAATATTAATTGCATTCCTTATTATGCGCGTTCCTCATCTTTCTAGACAGTTATTTTGAAAATGAGGGAATATGTTTTAGTTGTCAAATAATTCCTCTCCATCGGACTCGTAAAGGGAAAATGTGTAATTAACCATAGACGTCTGAGGGAGATAATAATTCATCTATATAAAGATCCTTATTGATTTGAGCTAATGTGCTTGTGGGCCGGATGGACTATGTACAATATATGATACTCCTCGTCCAAGAGTGAGAGGAAGAACCTTGATGCTCCAACAGGTTGAACCGTGTGGTCACGTGTAAAAGTGACTTTGACACTTAAGTTGATAGAGTTTCGATTTATGGAAAGTGTAAATTACCTAAATTATGAGGGGAGCCCCTTTATTTGTATTTGGTGATGTCTAGACAGTTGCATGTGAAAGAACAATATTTGTTACGATTGTTATCAAGAAGACATTATTTTATTTGGTGAAGACAAGATATAAAGAAATAAATCGTTGAGGGAGTTGGGATTTGACTCAATGCCTTATCTTATAGAGACTTGAATATTCGAACCACGTTATAAGGTCTCTTGTCATATAGACTGAAATCTATGCCCCTTGGGCCTAATGTTGGGCCCTAGAGTTTGGTCTAAAACATTTATAATACAAGACAATCATGTCCTATGGAGATCGAAGATTGATAAACCTAAGTGTTATTCGAATCTTGTAATGCATCTATTATGTTCCTTTTCTTTCTAACTAGTGTTTCTTGATGGGAGAAGCTAATTATTTATAATCTCTAAGTGTGTGTTTGCTTAAAAGTTAAAACAAGTAAAATCACATTTCTTTATTTAGTCCATCCATTTGATTCCATTTGCACTTTGCAATGAAATGATGCAAAATGTGCTTTTAGCAAGAAACTAACATAAACCAAACACTCTCTTAATCTTACCTAATTATTCCAAGTCGGGTGCCACCAGTAAAGTTCCTCCTGGTGGAGGATGTTCATGTACTCATGACTCATCCCACAACTCTTTCTTTAGGACTTTTTAAAAAAAAAAAAAAACTTTCTTTTGGATTAGGAGATGTTGGTTATCGTCCTCCTCAAGTTTATGATGAATATACAGTTATGGATACATATTTTACAATAGTTTCCATAACATCATTTCATATTGGAAAGTTGTCAAACTTATCTCACAACATTATAATCTCATGTTATGAAGACCAATAAACTCACTTATTTTAAACATCATTAATCCACTTATGATAATTTGTCATATTTAATGATGATCGTATAACTTATCTCATGAGATTATAACCTCATGTAAGATCATTTATATAATATGATTATTTTAAAAAAAATTCAAGTAAAAATGTGAAATTCTTAACTAACTTGTCTTAAACACTACTGCCTCCGATCCTATTTATAAGAATCACATGAGAGATTTGCCTTGATCTTTTTATAAGAATTAATTCAGAGTTTTTAGTGCATTAATGACTTTTTGACAAGAAACTCTTATTTAATTGAACTTATTCTCTTTTTTCACTCTCCTAAGCATTAGTGATGCATAAAAATTAAAAAAATTGAGTTAAGAACAATTTTAAAAGTTGAATATTAATTAAAAACAAATTTAATACATTTAACTACTTCAACTAAATTTATTAAATTATTTGAATTAGTGTTTTAATTCTTTTAAATAGCACCAGAGATAGGTAGTATCAATCAACCTAGAAGGAGGTTAAATCATCCCACATCCTAGGTTAAACAGCCCTATATAACACAAGTCTAACATGTATTCTGATAAAATTCATTCTTCAATTGGACTTGTATAACATGGATTTGTATTAAGTTGCGACCATGAAATTTCAAAATTGAACGTTTATGTAATACAAATTTAAAAATATAGAAAAAGTGTATGTTACATTACTTAATTGTGCTCGACATTCTATGTATGGCTGACCCTTTTTTGGCTTCAAAGTCCTCGTACACCACCTGTTTCAAGTTTCAACCTTATTTTTCCGTTGGACAAAAAAAAAACCCCTTGTTTCCCTAGTCCTTATTTATTTTTGTGCGATTTTCCTCAATTTTCATTGTAGAATGCAGAGGAACTGGAGTCTGAACAAATGAAGAAATTATGTCGGCAATAAAAGAAGCTGAAAGTTGACATCTAGAAACTAGAAAGAAAATTAGTGGTAATTCTTATATGACCCTTCAAAAGTCAAAACTCTTCTTTGTTTATTTTTATTTCAAAACTAGCCTAAACGGATTTGAAAAATAATATAATAATGTACAAATTAAGGGGCCAAAATCATTATTTAACCCCTATTTTCTTCCCTTTCCACCTGTTCTGGTTTTCTTGCCTCATTGATTGTGCTGTTGCCTTGTTGACCTCACTCCTTCCTTGCCATTGCCAATATCCAAACACAGTACTCTATGTTATCACTTGGTGATCAGTGGTCATTAATATTGAGTCTCACTCAATAGGACTAAATTTGAAATCACAGGAAAATGCTTCTAATGCCTTCAACACCCAAATGTGTCAACCCTGGTGATCTTCAACCTCTTTACAGCTGATAAGAAAATTCTACATGACCAAAAGAGCAAGCACATTAATGCTAAATAATAGATGAGAATGTTAATTAATAGCTCATTACGAAAATAAACGCTTATCACATACACAGGTTTTATTCATAAGTTAATTTGATCAGAAACTTGTTGAAATAAGCTTAAAATAACTAGATATAAACAGTCATTTATAAGCTAGTCTGAACAACTTATAAAAATAAACTCAAAATAATTTGTAGGTAGGTTGTAAACTAATTACTAAACTTTCCTAGACACTTCATAAGCGCTTATGCTATAGAATAAGCTAAGTAAGCTCTACCAATTAAAGAGTGCAATGTATGTTGGTGTGAGAAAGCCAGATTTAACTTACTCCCAAGGAACATCCCCAACCATAATCAAGTCTCCTTCTCCATCTTCATAAGTCAGCACATGGCACCTCTCTGATTGCACTCCATCCATCTCATTCCCCCCTGTTCAGAACACACCACATTAATCCCAAAGTTAATTTTCTACCAACCAGGAAAAAAAATGCTACGCAAAGCATAGATAGCTAAACATTACAGAGAATGGTAGTGTCAAACATTTGCTCAAGAGTCTTTACTAACTCTTGGTATCCATCATGGGCTAATAAATTGAGTTTTCTTCCAATTGGAATGCCTTCCATGTAGACCTTCACGAAGAAGCTGTTATGATCACTGGAATCAAAATTTACTTCAGCAGCTTGTGAATTTCTTGGATGTGATTGGATTGGTTGCCAATAATGCTGCCCCCTAATATGAGAATGACACAAACATTTAACATAAGAACTAGCTAACAATTAACCCATTGTGACATGAAAACAGTAATTTTATGATCATGACTAATAGTATGTTTCGAATTAATTCTCACATCCAGAAGCTACTCAGGAAAATTTCTCTATATTGATTTTGATTTTAGAATCAATTGTAAAAGCGTTTTCAAACATGCAATAAAATTATGGGTTGGAAGGTATAATTCATGTTTTGGATACATATACAAACCTTGAAGTAGAAGAGCCAACATGTTGAGTGGTGGAAATGCCTAGCCCAAGCCTAAGATCTGTATGAATTCGTTCAGTATTTTGATGTGTGACAGAGGAAGCAGAGGAGAAAACAGGGTTTCTGCTCCTTCTGCTGCTGCTAGTAGATGAGGAGGAAGAAGGAGAAGAGGGTTTGCCCATTGTGGAACTAGCTAGTTACGTTACATACCAACCAAGCCGCCACCTTATGGTCTTTAAATAAAGAAAAAGAAAGAAAGAAAATCAGTACTATGAAGATGACTTTTTCAGCTCCAACCATTGGCTTCCTTAACCTCTTTTTCTTCCATGTCATTTGTAGACCTATGATGTTCTCATGATACCCGACAACTATACGTGTCAATATATAAAAGACTGAGCGTAATAAACATTTATTGCATTTTAGTTGATAGTATTTGACTTTTTTAGTATTTTTTATTATCGGCTATCGATAAACATGAGACTAGTATATTTGAGATTTGAAAATCATATCAAATGAAATCTCTCCCAATAAATTATTTTCTTCCATACACATCGTTCAGTGATCAGACCCTCAACTAAATATTTAAATAACTAAATTATTTACTAATTGTATTAACTCTGTTGGTAACTTCGTATTTGTGCTAAAAGTATTTTTTACTTTTAACATCCATTTACTGATTAATCCCGATAGATACCCAAACATGAATTTGTATTTAGACTGATCTGCAACCATTAATTGTAAAAATCAATGGTTATGAGGGTGTATGTGAGAGCTATAAAGGATCTCTGCCGCATAGGTTTAGTTTATATTTTTGAATAATAATTACTATGTCTTTTTTATTAAGTAACATCTTTTTTATATTTTATTAATGAGTGTGCTAATTAGAATACTCTTGTTAGCATTCTTATAAGTAAAAAGATTCGACTTGATACACATATATGCACTATCTTAACATGTTTTTTAATTCATCAAGATGAAATGAAATCATATATACAAGGATACAATAAAGGAATTAATTAATTATTGCAATGCTAATCTAAATTACATAAAAATATACTCCAAACATGGAATAGTAGAAATTTGAAGAAAGTGATGGCATTTATACTAGAGACAATAGGTAGACAAAGCTAGTGGTGAGTAATATGCGGACTAGGTAGTTTGTTTTGAGGGTGATGGAATGAACCTGAATTGTAGACAATTTAATGGGCAAAGTTCAGGGACAAGAGGACAATATTGATTTCTGAAACCATGTCTATATACACAGGCAATATCTATGTAATCAATGTTCAATGGATATAATCATCGTGTTGCTCGTGAGGTACCTTGGCTGCAGAGACGGCATTGGTACTAGTGAGTAGTGAGGCTTCAAATGCTGCTACGTAGTACCAAGGAAAAAACATGTTGACGTGTATTTCCTTGAGACTATAATATTTACAAATGTTCTCTAACTCCTTTTCAAGAATTAACTACACTAGACATAGTTCTTCACCATGTTCTTTCATTTTGAAGAAGTTGTCGTGTGCATTTATTGCTCTTTATTTTGAGTGGTTTAATTTTAGTTGTGTTGTTCATGTGTAGTTTTCAGGGTTACAAACATCTAATCCAATTTTACAATGACTTATGATAAATAAACCACTTAGCATTGTGAAACGACTCAAGATACCAGATCAAATTAATAGAATGTGGGTGAGTGGAGTTACTTTTTCAAGATAGATGATTACTTGTCAAAATGGGAAAAATGTGTTAATATGGTGTTTTTACTATGAAGTGGTCTACATATTATTTTCATTTTACAATAATAAAGAAATTATTTCACATCGTGGACAATGCAACAAGAGTGAATCTTTTCGAGCATTTTTTAATTTTCAGTTTTTAGGATAAAATGATGGCACGTGTGATAGGCTATGCTTGAATATCAGTTAGCACTAGTTCAAATATATCTTAGCTTAGCATGCATTCTAAGGGAAAAAAGTGAATGGAATTTTTAGATTGAGACAAAATTTTGTTCATGTTATTTTCAATTGGTATCCAAACACACGCATAGTATTTTGAGACGAGAAAGTTTACAGTACTAGCTAAATGTAGCTAGGTATAGCTTCCCAATCAACACAATGACTCTTATTCATGCATGAAAGTCATGCATGCATTAGCGTCGACTGATGCCCCAAAAGCTTACGCAAATGAGCAATAAGTGCTAGCTTTACGTCAAAGTCGGGACCGACTTCATCTTGTTCGAAGCTTAAGTAATTAATTAGCATATGTTGATGGATGTTGCAAAGTTAGCATCAATTAGACGTCAACGCTAATGCGACGCAACACAATTGTCACTCGAGGGCGATGCTAACTTTCATGTCGGTGAAGCCGACGCTAAATAAACAAAGACTGTCGCAACTTAGTGTTGGTGCAGCTAACGCTAACCGGCATATTCAACGCAAAACATACTGATGCAAATGAAGATTTATTTGACAATCCTATTTTAATTGATGAGTTAGTTCCGTTGATCCATTGGTCGTTCCTTGAGGGTTTCTGGGTTAGATCCTTTGGTCGCAAATGAATGTCAAGGCTAGGCTCTACAAGCCTCATACCCACCAACTTGAACACCTTCAAGCAATGATCAAATGTTCTAACTCATCATCTAATGTAGGGTTATCAAATAAACCTAATTGTGGTTGCAGTTCCTAATAATATCAAGTAGCTCATTCCTAATTCAAAATTGGGTTCTGTACTAAGGCATGGAAAGCATCCAATTTCATAAAGTATTTATTCAAAACAAGTTCTAATATGTGAATCACAAGTTAGGGGGACACTTAATCGACATACGGGTTCGTAGCGATTTTTTACCACCATAAAACTTGAAATTTAAAAAAAAAAGTGTGTTGTGGTTGTCAAACCGCCATAAAATCTGACATTTAAAAAATATATAACAAGTTGTGTCTTTGTTTTTCTCTAAGACTTTCAAGTTTTGTAGCGGTTAAAAAATGCAACAAATCCATTTGTCCATTGAGTAGCTCCAAACGTGGGTTCAACAATCTTTTTCCTTATACAAAACTTAAATTTATTGAGAAGGCAATTGAAGCTATGACATGTTAGTGTTAATGAGAAGGTAAATATAGTTAGATAAATATATTTTTCTTGAAATTTGAGATATTCAGTGACTTTAATTTCTTAATACTTAATAATAATAATAATAATAATAATAATAATAATAATAATAATAATATTATTATGTAGAATGCATATTTGTTTTAATTAACGTAACAAAGATTTTATTGGTGTGACAATAAGTTAAAACGTTGTCCGGAGAAAGAAAATACACTACCAATACATAACAAGTTCTCCGTTTCTTCATTAGTTTCATGATTTAAGATCTCACTTCTCGCATGTGTAACTCAATTTTCTTGACCTTGGTCACGTGTTAAATTTGCCCTCATGTTCATTAACTTAGAGGGAACAAGAACATAATTACTTGGATCTAAAGATATGGCGAATGCTAGCTAAAGAGGAATATTTGACAAAAAAATTCAAACGAGGGAGAAAGAAAAACAAAGTATATAAAATGTTCCCCACCATCCCTACCGTAAGGTTGCTTGGATTAGTCATGAATGTGTCATTTGGTCTCCCAGTACGCTAATTTAGTGTAACATACATCCGCTTTTTCTTAAACAGCCCCAGTAGACGTGTCTTGCGGTGTTAAGACCAAATCGTCCGATTTCTCCATCTTGTTCTATAACCTTGTTTTTCATTGCTTGGCTTCGCCGCCACCATTGTTCATACCTTTGAATCTATCAAGTTTCATCATTGGTCAAACATTCTAGACATAGCTTTCGAAATCTCCCATGTAAATATGTCCCCATGCTAGCTCGACTAGTCAAACATTACTATTGGGGCTTTACATCATTAATATTTGCCTCAAGAATCCAATTACCCTAAGTTGCGTGCGAAAATTCTTGTTTGCTCACATCAATTATGTACAGACATCCTTACCCTTCCTTCGTATTCGAATTTCAAAGGGGCAGTTTCCATTTAAGAGTCATTGACATTTCGTGTGTATTTAGTTATCTATTATCTATTTGTAAACAAGTGTTAACACCTACTAAAGGACAATATATTAACATAACTCTTATAAATTAAATTGAACGTTGCACTCATTTAGTATTCAAAGACCCAATTTATGCAAGCAGCTTCATTGAATGAGCTTCATCTAATAAACTATCACTTGTATAACTAATAACCATGACATGAACTCCACATTCAACCAGAAGCCACTTTGTGTGTCTATTTTAATTCAAGTATTGTATCATCATGCTGTTTGGTTACGGGAAAAAACACTTATTAGAGCTTATCTACTAGAAAAAAACATTGGATAAACTCCAGTAAATGTTCTTTGATCCGCATCCAAACAAGCTCGTATAAAGGGAAACCATCTAAGGTCAGTCGTAAAAAACTACTAACCCAACAAAATATACATATTTGAAGACACAAGCCTTGTTATCGTGTCACTCATACAACTATTTCAAAACACGGCCTGAATTTACATAATATATAATAACAGGTCAAAATCTACTAAGCCGGGAAAATGGGGTGACAAAGTGATAGCTACCTCGTTAAATACAGGATGTGAAGTAGATAATGAATAAAACATGGAGGATTTGCGTTATTGTAGCAGGAGCCACCAAGAACCTGAGGTAACGAATTTGAGGAACTTTGTCAGTTTGTCACTGTAATTCAATGGAATACGAGGCCGGAGGCTCCCGCCCATTTCATGAAAACAAATATTGCCACTATTTGTACGCTCTCTGAGAGAGAAAATTATTTACTTCAGCAGCTATCTCATAGGATCCCTCAACACACCGTCCTAACGCAACACCAGTCACATAGTTGCCCCCAAGGAACAGCCCCTCGAACCCGGTATTTTTTAGAGAAGCTTTAGCAGCATCTAGGAGATCAAGGTGTCCAATTAAGAACTGTGGAATAGCTTGAGGCCACGTTCTCACTCCCAATGCAAGTGGATCCCGAGCATTTGGCTTTATAAGGATTTTTCTCAAATCTCGATCAACTGCTTCCACAAGTTCACTATCCGTCTGCACCATTTAACAAAAGGCTTTAGGAGGAGCTAGAAAAAGAAAGGAAACAAATCTCTAATAATACACACAGAAATGAAACTTGTCTCAATATAAAAAATTATTAATGCAGATATGTAAAATATATGATAGTTATGGATCCAAGCATTTGAGGTCAAATAACAGACATGATGCCTAAAACCCAGAGCCAACAGTCACCAAGACATATTTTCAAGTTATACATACATACTATTTGCACGTATATGTATAACTGGGTTCACTGTTCACACATACTATGAGCATTATAAGTATATTTTTTTGGTGCTACCCCAGGGCAAAGTGCACCAGTGACTAGATTATTAAACCTACCATAATCCTCTAGAGCATAATACTCCTTTGGTTAGGTTTTAAATACTCTCTTAAAGAAACAAAACAACTTAATGCTTCATTATTTATGCAGAAAAGTTTAAAATTTGAAACAAGATCATCAGGTCACAGTTGTTTCAAACAGCCAAAAAACTCGGTGGTGACAATGATGAATGGTTCTTTATACAATCCTTTTAATTTTCAGAAAAAATCTACTTCACGTTCACCCACTTTGACACTATATAACAGCTCAAACAATTGCATCTATGTTGAATGTTCATGTTTTGTATAAATGTCACCTTTGTTAAAATTCCAGGATTAGTAGCCCCTCCAATGTAATTCAAGAGTAGAACCCTTCCAGGTGGTGCTCTGTTAGGGAAAAGTGATGAGCTGTATATAGTTCCTGTTAAACCCACAAGTATGGTATCATTTGATTTGAAATGATTAAAAAGAACGTAGAAAAGTAAAGTGAAATGATTAAAAAGAACGTAGCAAAGTAAAGTGCTTAAGCCTCCACTTTTGCTTTATAAAATAAAATGCTTACCTAATGTTTCCACTCCTTGGCTACGAGGATGCAATTGACCAAATCCCTTCAACTCACCATCTATCAAGCATTCTGATCTAATAGCTTCTTTAGGATAGGATACGGAAACTGCGGCAACTGGAGGGTAATGAAACTTTGAAAGTGCATCTGCAGCAGCAGGCTGCAAGAGATATAAAAATGTTGTCAGGAACAACTGCCCTGAATACCTTGGGGACTAGACTATCATGGCATAAATTGAGCATCATCAAACAATTTATTTGTTGACAAGCAATCTGGGTATTAGACTCAAGCCAGCAAAAGCTTGTTGCACAAGGGATAGGATGTCCTCAAAGCCCCGGCTTAAAAATAGACCACCGGTATATCATAACCCAAAAAATTTACAAGGTTTTCTAAATTACATACCACTATCACACCATAAATTGGCCATCATCAAACAACTTATTTGTTGGCAAGCAATCTTGATATTAGACTCAAGCCAACAAAGCCTGTTTCACAAGGGATAGGATGTCCTCAAAACCCTGGCTTAAAAATAGACCACCAGCCTAAAAAAGTTACAAGGTTTTCTAAATTACTCATTAAGTAGTAATTTCACAGTCAGGCACAAATAAACAAAGATTTGATATGAGGATACAGGCTTATTCAGCCTTACATACAGCAATAGATATCCCGGCTGTGCACGTATGCAGTACCACAGTATGTAGTATGTACACCTGTGTTCTGCTCTAACTTTGATTCTGAAAAAATGTATACACTCTAGTTTGATTTTGAAAAATGTGTCTATGGGCCAAAGGTAAATTTCTAATTAATGAAGAAAGCACAAAATTATACATATATTCATACATTTCCAATGGTAATACAAGTTTTTGTAAATATGACGACTCTTCTGCAGTGAAAACCAAAGCCTGGAAAAAAAATATGGGATCAATCGTGTATTTCTTTCCCTTATAAGAGTGTGTGTAGGTCGCATAGTAAACCAATTATATTTCTATAAAAATCACAGGATGATAAATGGAGACATAAGCGATATAGATGAAAGAGCATATGCGCATGCATGTATACACACAACACACACTCAAACATGCAAAGAGCCAAAGACATGCAGGCAAAGAAAACTAAAGACGTGCGATTAGGTACCAAAATATGCATATGAAAACAATTTAAATAAGCCCCATGGCCTAAGTCCAGAGATCCCATTGAGAAAACAGCCATCACATAAATAATTGAAACAATCCCCTTATGAGAAAGAAACTTACAGACACGGGACGTAGCAATGTACTAGCAACATGGGAAGGAATGGTCATGACAACAGATTTGCTCTGCAAAGAAACTACTCCTTCTGGTGTTTCATATGTCAAACTGTACCCTCCACTGTCCAGTTTACTAATACTTAAAAGCTTCCAAGATAATTTCACCTTGTTACCTAACCTGTCAATAGGAACACAAGTCACTAGGATCATCAATCACATTAATAGTGGCAAATCAACTAGAGCATTGGCATATGGCAACGGACTACCTTGCAGAAATTGCATTTGGTAACATGGTAAGTCCCTTACGGAAAGATCCAACAGTTTGACCCTTCGGTTTTGGCAGACGCCTACATGATTATTGAAATTGGTGAAACAAGGCATAATTATGTCAAAAATCCAGAAACTCCACAGCAAATATATTATTACGGATCTCGGGGTGGTTTTGGAGATTGTTTTGACTCTTGTAATGCTTTGAAAGTGCCCCCAATAATGCTACCACCATTTTGTTCCAGCCTCCAAACTTTCCCAAATGCTGCTTTCATACTTAACTTTGAAGGATCACCTGCATAGACACCTGCATATAACAAAATTCAGGTCAGCAGCACGATTTCCAATGAAAAAACTACTTAACACAAACATTAGAAAATTCATAATGGGAGATAAAAGTTAGACGATGTAAGCCCATCACTAATTCAGCAAAAGAGAAAATATAAGATGCACTCAAGAGTCTTTTATAGGACCTTATAGTTTTCAGTAAGAACTTGTCTAATTGTTGATTATTGATATATATCAATAGTTCAATGACATTTATAAAAGGAAAAAGAGGTAGAAAGAAAAAATGGTTATTCATTCTGTTAATGCTGTAAATCAAGTTTAAGTGTTCAAGTATGTCAAAACTACCACAAGCCATGCATTATGACGAATCAAGTAGACAATAGTGGACTTGCCCCCCAACAAACTCACAAACAGGAAAATCATGTCTTCCGTTCAATCTTACATGGTGGATAAAAGGATCACTACATAATAATGAGACAGATTATGAACAGCCCCAATAATTATGGCCATTTATATTTCAAGTGCCATATCAACATAGAAATATAGCCATGGATTAAGAAAAACGTTTCCCAAAATAAATTTTTCAACTATGCAATTTTTCTATCTCAAAGTTTTCAAAAGATGGGTTAGAAAATGGATTTGAAAATATTCTTTTGGGAGTCTATGAAACTTGTAATTCTATTAAGTCAAAAACCAGTTATCATGATGGATTACATATCAATAATAATAATAGGAGGTTGATTAGAAAGTTGGCAAAGGATAACAAAAACAGAGAGCAGAAACCACGTCAATGGTAAAGATCACTGGCTCTCACCGGAACAAAAAGGCTCAATCAAGCGTTCGAAAACCTCATCGCCAAGGTTGCGACGCACGAACTCTTCTACTGATTCCTCACGACCCTGTCACCTTCGTCAACATTATATTATATGAGAAAATCAAATTAAGAACACTTGCTTTATACATGCATATTTTCCAGAACATTGCATTTGACACAGAAAGCAATTACACGAAACAGAAAGAAAGGATAGAAAGAGGACACACTGGAGGAGGAGGCCGAATTCCAAGTGCACCAAAGCCAGCTCTGATCTTGCCACCAATGCTCATCAAGTCAAAAAAAGGCAAATCAGTTGGTTTTCCAGGAACAGGCCTCAATTTCCCATTCCACAGCACGAACCGCGGCGCATTGGGATCACCAAGAACGAGTTCATCCTTCAAACCACTATCAACCTGCAAATTTCGACAACCAAAAACCACATTGTTCAGAAGTTCGGCTGAAAAGAGAAGGGGACAGACATTACTACATACCACCATGGTGAGCATGGGATCAGAGGGCTGGAAACTGTTGGGACCCTCCTCCCAGAGGTAACCGTCCCTCTCGACGGTGATGATGTTGCCGCCGACTCGGTCTCGGGCCTCGGTGACGACGACGTTGGGGGTGGAACTGGAAAGGGTCTGGGCGATGCAGAGGCCGCTGATGCCGGCGCCGACAACGACGCAGTCGACGGGGGAGGGGTCGCCGCCGGGTTGTGCCGTGGGTTTTGGCGGGGGTGCCTCCTTGGCGATGGAGCAGCGGAGGGTAGGGTTGCGAGGGGATTTCCGATTACGTGAGGAGATGGAGAAGGTGCGGAAGAAAGAGGATGGAGAATGGTGGATGGAGGGGTAGAGAAGGGTTTGGGTCGGTGGGAATGCGATTTCGTTGAAGACGGTGACCATGGTGGTGGCGAACGGGAACGGAGAGAGGGATGAGGAGGGAGAAACGGTTCAGTCAGTGTGTTATCTTCAACAGAATCCACGCTTGGCGTGTTGCTTGCTGGGAGCGGATATGGAGAATCCCCGTGCTTTCTTGCAATTGGTACTTTCACACACTGCACAGGTCAGGTCAGGTCAGGGGGTTTCATTTGGAAAATATTTTTTATTTTATTGTTGTTTACACGATATTATATTTGTTTGAGTTGGAACGTACACAACACGATAAAGAAAAGGATTTTTTTTTTCACACACAAGACTCAGCACAGCACTGAGAATTTTGAGAATCAAACCTATACTACTTCAATTAATATTCGTTTGTAGAAAAATATTTTTTATTGGCCATTATAGTTTATATAAAAGCATTATATTATTTTTAGTTACACCCAACATGTGCGTAAGAGGTGATGGTTAATCCAACTTAATTAATGCGTTCCAAAACTCAATAGTTTTTCAGGTTGGGAGTTGGATTTCCATTACAAAATTTTGTACCTCCTTTTATGTTTAGGGTTTTAAATCTTAGAAGGAAAATTTTCAAGATTTTAAAACTCAAAAGACAAATTTTTTTAAGTGGGAATATAAAATGCTGGTGTAAAATTCCCTTTCATGTTTTGGAGAAACTATTATGAGTGGTTTTTGTGAAGAGAAGTAATTATCAAAAGGTTTAAACGATATCAAGTTCAACACTCAACTCCCAAATTCAATCCTTAATAGTCTTCAAAACTTAGAGGCAAATGTTTTAAGACTCGAACCGAATTCATCACAAAAGACTTCTCCATACTCCATAGTGCTTAGTTGTGGTAGAAATGAACTTTAGTTTTAATGTCATGAAAATCTCATAGTTGTTATTGGTGATTTTATTTAACTTTAAGTTTAGTTGGATTCTTCTCCATAGTATTGGAGACGGATCCAAAAATTATGAGTCGTGGGACAATATGTACATTATAAACATTATCAAATTTGTACGGCTTTATATATTTTTTCCTCAAGCAAAATTTATATAAAAGTTATTTTATTTAGGGGTTGTTTAAATCACCTTAGTATAATTATAGAATAGTTTATAAAAAGCAAAAAATTGAATAATAAAACTCATAATTAATTACTTATCTTAAATATCATTGATCCAATTCGAATGACGTGAAATTGCCCTCATAGGTAATTTAGAGTACTCTTTTATTAAATACGAGTCAATTTAATCAAAAAGGAAAATTATAAATTTGTGTAGTGTGGTCTTTTTTATTTCAGGTTATATTATACTATTACACACATACATTAGCAAAGAGCATGCGCGTGAGAAAATGAACAGGTTGAGAGTAGATGAAAATTAGATGGACACTTATCATGAACAATAAAAGTTACGCTGTTTACTCTTCGTTCCTTAATAACTGTTATTTTAAGGGTTTGCACATATATTAAAGAACTATATTAATGTTCTTATTTCTATCATTAATTACTATCTAACTTCCTAATATACCATTTATCTTTTTTCTTAATTTTGACTATTTAATTTCCTACGACTATTTATTTAAGGGTAAAATTGGTAAAATATAATTAATGTTCTCTTAAATTTTGTGTGATAGATAATTAGGGAAAAAAAGAAGAAGGATAAAAGTAGTATTGGTTATATAGGAAGGGAGGAATGAAAAGAGTATATAATAGAGATATAATATACATGAGAAGGTAAAATCTTGAAGTGCCCTAGCAAAGAAGCTCTTATCTATGCCTAACTTAGCCAATATATATTACACACCTAGACATAAAATAAAAAGTGAGAATGGGTCATAACAATCAAAATTTACCGAAGTGTGTGGGGGCACTCATTACTTTGTGAGGACAAAATATCGCTATACTTATTATAATACAACAACATATTAGTGGTATGTTATTTCGAAATTTTGTGGGGGCAACTGCCCCTCTACTGTAACTCCGCCCCTGTCCATAGTGCTTAGTTGTGGTAGAAATTAACTTTAGTAAACTTTAGGTTTAATGTCATGAAAATCTTATAGTTTTTCTTTTGAGAGGAAACAACTTAATACATTCACTCAAGCTGAAACAACATCGGATGGCAGAATTGCCTCCAAACTGAGGGGCATTCCTCAATTCAAACAAAACAAAAACGAGAGAGAGCATAGTTTTAACTTATAGTTGCTATTGGTGATTTTATTTAACTTTTAAGTTTAGTTTTAAGCTACTTGGCTACAACACGACCGAAACACATCTTTCTTTTATGAGAAGCTAAGAAAAGCTTCTCATAGGAAATGCTCTATTTGTTTTTGCTTGCACGTTTTATTGTATATATTAATATAAATAATACCATCATTCTACCTTTCTACTATTTTTTTAGATAGCAAACTGAGTGTCTGTTTGCTTAATTATGTATTTTCTTCTGCTTATAAAAAATTATTAGTTATATATTGATTGATTTGCAAATGTATTGTTTGTGAAAAATGTATTAGTTTTTCTTATTAGTCATAGAACACGTTTGGATACGCAGTAGAAAACTACGGTAAGTTAAAATAATGTGGATAAAAGTATATTCTTTTAATTTTTGCTTATATCTACTATGATTTTTCCTTCACTATATTTTTCTACTATATATCTTAACATGCACATAATGTGAATAAAAGCAATTTCACAGTGTTTTCCTTAGGCGTGGATTAGCTTGGTCATACGATGTGTGTCATATGTTTCATTTCCTGTTATGATTGATGAAATCCTAGATAACCTTATTCACCAAAAAGGGGTCTCACACAAGGTGACTCGTTGTCTCCTTACTTGTTTATTTTGTGTGTAAAAGTCTTCTTTGCTATAATACAACAAGCACTAATGGCAATGACATCTGCATTACACCTTAAGCACCAATGATATCACACATTTTTATTCGTGGGTGATTGCATTATTTTTGCCAATGCAACTATCCAAGTGGCTAAAATCCTTTAAACTTATGAAACAATTTATTGCCAACAGATTAATCTGGATAAATCTGAAATTTTATGGAGCCGATGTATTCCTAGTACTCGTGTTGATGAACTTAAACATTTGTTGGAAATGAAGGCAATGGATAGTCACCTTAAGTATTTAGGTTATGGGGGTGGGGACATCGAGATCCCAACCTTTTCTCTTTTGTCGGGGATAGAGTTTGGAAGAAATTAAATGGGCGAAAGGAGCTTACCTTTTCTAAAGCGGGCAGAAAGATATTGGTGAAATATGTTGCTCAAGCAATCCCAAACCTATGTCATGAGATATTTTTCTTTCCCAACACTCTCTGTGATCATATAGAAAAGCTTATCAACCACTTTTAGTAAAGGTAGATGCTGATAAAAATAAGCTCTATTGGCTTGGCTAGAGAAAATTACTTAGAAAAATCCCAAGGTGGTCTCGGCGATAGAAGCTCCTAATCTTTTAATAAAACTTTATTGACTAAGAAATGATGTTAATTCAGTACATCAGTTCCTAATAAACTCACATAACTTTAGGGAGGAAAACAAACGCACTCTTGATTTGATTGGATGGTCATGGAGCATTTGAGGGGTATGAGTTTGGATGATCAACAATTTGTGAGCATGAAGTTTTCAGGGGTTTCACTTTACTCACCCTTAATTTCTTACTTTAAATTATATGGACCTAAATCCTCTTAGTTTTTCAGTATCTCATATGATACTGCAAGCGGTTTTGGGCTTTCTTGTTATTGGAAGGGTTGTTGGCCAACTAGGTGTTGTGTTTTTGAAGATCATTTAAGGATAAAATTTATGGGATATTTTGCAAGATTGAGTTGTTTAAGTGTTGGACAGCAAGGTTTTTTTTTTTTCTGAGGTTTTCTCAGAAAGGTTTGGAGTAGGTGATTGGTGGCTTAAGTTGTGTGTTGGAGTGGTTTTTGGAGCTTGGGTCACACGTGGCATGGTGTGAAGAGGTGGTGCTGCAGGTGTGTTTGGAGTTATTTGAGAGGTTTTGACATAGGCTTATCTCTTTTACATTGTATATATTTTGATGGGTTTTGTGCCTCGCTTTTTTTTCCTGGCAAAATATGTTTAGAATTAAAGTCTAAAACTTATCAAACCACACTTACAACATGCGACACTAAATCTCATGAAATGCTACCACAATGCACAAAACGTAAGAAAATGAAGATCAACTATGCATAGTCAATTGACACAATCAACATAGAACATGAAGTAAAGCCCCATAAATTATACAAAAGTCCTTAAAATTTGGCCTATGAAAAGCCACATGCCAGATTTATACCACAAAATTAGAATGAAGGTCAGGCTTGGCCCTCAGAGCCTGACATTCTACCTATAAATTTCCATTGCAAATCTCTAATTTTTACCTCGTTTTTCTTTTTCTGTGGATGATGTTGTTTGAATTGAGGAAAGTCCTCAAAAACTCATTTCTGTACTCAATCTTGATGTAATGACTTCTATGCCTTCTTATTAATGAATTTACTACTACTTAAAAAAATAATTTATGGTGTTGATAAAATACAGATTGAGTACTCTTCAATCCGTTGGCTTTTGCTTCCCCCATCGAAATCCAAATTAGGAGTTTCATTCACTTTCAATGTTCTAGGCATTTTCTTTCAAAAAAAATGTTCTAGGCATTTAAATCCAGGGGTACAGTGGTCCACGCAAATGACAAGTCACGCGCAATGCGCATCATCATGTTAACACTATAAACGCCAAATCGTTTGGTCTATAACCCCTCACACGGTCTCATTCTAACCTCTCCTTCCCGCCCTTTTTCCCATCGTTTCAGATTGCAAGCAAACCAAATTCATTCAAATTTTCAACCCAGCTCTCTCTCTCGCGCACTGAGGTTTCGGAAACGGAGCTCTACGACTACGACTACGACTACGACTACGACTACGACTACGACTACGACGAACAGAGCAGAGTAACTCTGTAAGTGTTAAACCAAATCGCTCCTTCAATTTACGTGTTTTTGATTCAGAGTACGATCAAACTTAGATCATCGCTTCGCACTCGTTTGAATCGTTCATTTCATAACTGATTCTTCTGAACTCTTCGATCCCTCTTTCTCCGTGATTTCTTTCAGGTGATCGATCCGTGAGTTCCAATTCCTTTGGGGGACGCCCTTCAGGTTCCTTTCGTTTTCACTTTCCATGTTCGCATCTCTTAGTTCCATGAATTTTCTTTCTTAGAGACCTTGCTCACGAAACTAACGGTTTCTTTCCATAACGAAACCCCTACTGGGTGAAGCGATCGCGTTATGCTAAAGAGGAACGAGTTTCTCCCACAATTCCATAACCATTATGTGCGTTTTGTTCTTTGTACAGTGTA
The DNA here is from genome assembly GCA_030819835.1 of Acmispon strigosus. NCBI lineage: Eukaryota > Viridiplantae > Streptophyta > Magnoliopsida > Fabales > Fabaceae > Acmispon > Acmispon strigosus. Next base: position 65,332,388 of record JAUAMA010000003.1, on the reverse strand, counting down.
TTTACTTTTTAAAATTTGATTATCAAATTTTCAGGTCAATTAATTACGCCCTGAAATTAGCAACTAACAATGGGTACTGAAGCGCGTCAGATTTTGCATGATGTAAGTAGTAGCAGTAACCTCGATCTCGCGACTTTTCTGAACTGAGTTTTTAGTTCGGTCACTGTTATTGTGATTTTAATCTTTTACTCATGGCAATCTGAAAATTGGTAGTTCGTTAGGTTAGGTTTTTTGTATTGATCCCTTTGAATTTCTCCGTTGAATCTTGTTTGGCTGATGTTTAGTTTGCTCTTATGCAAAATTGCAAATGCAAGTAAGCATTCATGATAATTGAAGACTGTCTATGTCTATCATTTTCCAGTGCCCTTCTCTCTGACATTACGGATTACAATCAATAATGGTTTTAGTTGCAATTTGTTTTTATCATTCAGTGAAAAAAACTATTGAGATATTTTGGGTTTGATCCGAACTATATATTCAGGAACGAACAAGTGATTGTCGGAGTTTCGGCAGCAATGTTCATCACTGCAGCCAGTCAAGGAAAGTTTCTATTGGAATTATGGCAGATTCAAACGCCAGAACAAGATGTGGACCCATGAAAGGGGACGGGGCTGTCGTGTCGAATCCAGAAAGGGTAACCTCTAATGTGGAGAATTTCATTGGAGAAAAAAGCAAAGTTGAAGGGGTGACAGCTTCTGTTAATATAAAGGAAAATGGAGGTGCAAAAGGGGTGGAGCGTTCTTGGGTATCTAAATCCTTTTACCCAAAGGCACCTACTTCTGAGACCATTCTTCAAGCCAATGAAACTTCTAATTTGCTATTCTCTCATGGGGGGAGGGACAAGCCTGATGGAATAAAATGTGCAGCTGAGAAACGATCGGTTCAGTTTTTCTCGTATCAGACTTCAAATTTCCCTTCTAATAACTACAAGAAGTTTGATGGGGAGAGCAGCAGAAGGAAAGGAAGGAAGGATGAGACTCCTGAAGAAAAGGTTGAGGAATTTACATTTACCACTGCACCGGGAGTCGTCGAATCTGATAAAACCAAGGCAGGAGACAAAGTCAACAGAACAGAAAGCAGCACTGAAAATTTGAGAATGAAGCTTTGCCAAATACTGGGGACTACTTCCCCTAAGACTCAGGACTCAGGTTCTCACACTCGTAACATGGACGAGGAAAGTTCTCCAATCAAGCAGAAAGTGAACCAGAAGGAAAACAAATTTGCTAAGACTATACAAAATTCGGATACCATAGAAACTGATTCAGAAAATCCTGGTCATACTCGTGAAAGACCAGTAACTCGTTCTTGGACCAGAAAGAAAGCGTCTTCCCAAAAGCCACCGGGAAAAGGTAAAACTGGGTCATCTTCTAGAGGCGCAGAGAAGCGTCGAGACAAAAATATATTCTCTTTTGAAGATAAATGGACTGTTGGCCAAGATGCTTTTCCCAATGATGGTTCCTCATTGTCTTTGAAGAAGAAGAGTAATGGAAAGAATTCCAGAATTGGGCGAAAAAAGATCTGCTTCAATGAAAATAATACCGCAGATAAACTTCATCAAGACACTTCGAAGAGTGATCTACCAATGGATGATGAGACACCGGTTTCACTTGGGAAAAAAGTGGGAGGATTTACTAGTTGCTTATCTGATTATCAGCCAAAATCCTCTCAGACACAGAAAATAAACCAAGAAAAAGAATTTTGCGAGCCACCAACGGTAAACAATACAGATCAGCATGGAGAGCTAGAGGTTTCAGAAAATGAAAACCAGCAAGAGTGTAGAAGTAGTCCAATTGAACAAAATGTTGCTAAGTCACAAGATGATTTTCAAAGTCCTACATTTCAATTTAAGACACCTGTTTTAAGTTCTTCTCCTAGCTCAACACCAAAAACAAACAAAAAGGTAAATGATGTCAGTAGTCCAGCATCGACTGAAAGAAGATTCTCTCTGGGAAGCATTCGTAATTTAAGGACTTTCCAGGCTTTGGAGCCAGACTTCAACGGGCTAAGGGAACCAAAGCTATCTTCTGTATCCTTATCAATATATTCTGAGAGTCTCGAGTTGATAATTTCATGTCTTCAAGCCTTGAACTAGACATATGTGCTTCTTTAGTTTGCTATTCCTTATTAAACTTCAGGATATGGAGGAGCTCAAGAATTCTAGTCCCAAAGAAGAAAAATATTTTGAAAAAGAGGAAAAAGAGCAGGATGGCTTGTCTGATTCATCATCTGAAGAAAGGAACTTCAAAGGATCTCATCAAGGTTTGGCTTTCATCAAATAAGGATATATATGTATTTTCTTGTAGACTCTTGATTAAATTTGCTGCAGATGTACCTCACATAATCTGTTGAGGACGATTTTGATTTAAATTGCATTTTTAAAACTAGCCAAAATTGTTTAAGCACACATGAGCTACAGAAGCTAATACTCATTAGAAGCATTCATTAGAAGTGATGAGCGTGTCTTTCATAGGGATGGATTATCTCCTTTTTTCTGCTCCACGTCAATCTTATACGTTCTTCAAAATTCTGAATTATTCAATTTACCAGTAAATACGGTTTCATATGAAATGTTCCAAAGAATAGAAGATTCTAAGGTCTCACTTATTCTCAAATTGTTCTCAAGATGGAAATAGAGATTCAGGTTTCTTGCTTCTTTCTGTAATGCTTGCTTGGAAATTACTCACTTGGTTGATAATTATGTTATTTCTGTACCTGCCACAAAGGTCTTTACTGTATTTTGCATGTAGCTAGTGTAAGTTGTGCTCCGACTAGTTACTGGTGCTTATAAAGTAACCTGCCACGTCTACTGGTTGTTTGAGGTTCTAAAACATGTACAGTTATTTTGAGAGGATGATCTTCCAACCAAACTGAAACCGGAAAAAGAAAAAGAAACAAACACGCTGTTACAATTTATTTGTTGTGTGGCTCCTCCAGTTGCTGGCTGACGGTTGTGATGAATGAAACATACACAATTGATCCTGATAGGCCAAGAATAATTAAAAGTCATCATGCATAATGTTAGCAGAAATGTGGCATAGCATGCTCTTCCAAATTACTGTTTTAGTTATTTAATGCATTTGCTGCTTTTACTTTAGCTGCACTATCTTTGTTATCAGATGTTCTGTATTTTTCCTCCCTTATACCATTGTGTCTTTTCAAGTGAGAAACATTATTTTAGTTTTATCTAAATTGTCTAAGTGTAGGTTCAAGAGTGAGACAAACTACTGAGAGGAAGAGTTTTACGCTTCATCCAATCAAACGGCTGCGCAAACATGAAGGCATTAAATTTAACGATGCCAGTCCAGCTTCAGCTTCTTCAAAAGGCACAACATCACTTGTACATGATATTTAATAATCATCTAAATATGTTATTCTGATGTCTTTAATCTTTATACTGTAATTCTCTTTTTTACACAAATGGTTAGGTACAGGAGAAAGTGATTGGGTCGATGAAGTTTCTGAACAGAATCAAGATGGATTTGTCAGGTGTTTTCTCCATTTCTCCTTTTCTACTATGATTTGTCAGGTTTTTTCTCCTTTTCTACTTTGAATTGGGCGGTGAGTCCCCAAAAATACAAAATACTTCTCATATTTAATAATGTTGAATTGTATGATTCTCGACAATTTGTTAGGGCTGTAGAACTGTTTGCCTTGGAATTGGGCAAACTGAAGAGCAAACTTAAGTCGATGACTAGTCAGAAGTCCTCAGAAATTTTGAAGTCTGCTGCTGAAGAAATACATCTACAGCTGCAGGATGTTCATTCCCAGATTCAAACAGACATGTAGGTGTATTAGACTGATGAGTTCTTAAGCTTCTGATATATCATGCTTTAATGTGTTTCTGAAAAATTGTTTCAGAGGAAAGCTTACTAATCACAGCAAATCAAAGAGAAAACGGCTAGAAACAAGATTTGAAGGTAGTGTGATTTCTAGTTCAATTTTTACTTGGAAATATTTATGTTTTTATTTAATTTGTGTAGTTATTGTATATATCTTTCTCCTCGTATTTCCCTTTTAAATTCAACTTTCTGTCCATGTGGAGAGAATAGATTTCATAAGCCAATGTGCAACTTATATTCTTGAGAAAATTCTACAACCTCTTAATGACTCAAAACACCTCCTAATTACCTGAAGAAGAAATGCTTTTTTATTTTATCAATATATTACATGTTCCCATATTTTCGTTTAATACTTCTACTTTAAGTAATTAGGATTAATTAGGAGGATGGTAGGCTGATAGTTTTCGAGGGTTTAGCATTACTCATTCTTTTCAACTTGTTTTGCTTTGGTGTTTGAAAGTGCCCATGTGCACAAACTAGTCTCAGAAGGCGTCAACTTTTAACTTTTTTATAAATCCATCATTCCATTTCACAAAGTTTATGTTTCTGTTAACTACTGTTTAAGACTTGTAACGGAATAGCTTACATAAGTTGACTACCCGTGTAACATTAAATTGCTATATAAGTTACTTGTACGGATTCCTACATAAGTCCCAACTCCCAAGTGCTGCCTACTTGACATAATAATGGGTATTGAGAATTTGACACACTCGAGAAGTAATGTATGCTCTGGGATATTTCCAAAGATGAAAGCAACACAACTTGACCCTTTAAGAGACCAAATTATATGTCAACACTATTATCTTTGGTTTTATTGTAAAATATTAGGATGGAAAAATTAATGGATGCAAAATGATCAGGTTTATATTCAAACTTTAGGGTTCATACTATTTTGATATCCACAATTTAGATGTTGGTGGAATATAAAAGCTTCTACTCAAGTTCGAGACAAATTCAAATAATTCACGTCTGTCTTGGAAGAAATACTAAGTTTCAGTAAAACATGGTAGTTGGTACCCTTATCCTAAAGCAATAACAACAACCAATATGTGTGTTTGGATTTACATTTAATTCAATGTTGATCCATGTTGAGCTTAACGTTAACGCTATAAAATATTGTTTCTCCATTTATGCATTAGGATATGTGAAATCACGTTTAAGTTGGTGTAAACGGAGGAATAAACATGCAATATAAGTCCAAAAGAAAGTTAGATTTGACAAGCAGATATATTTTGAAGAATATACTAGGACAATAGCACACTCGCACTGAATTTTGTATCCAATATTTTCTTTTCTTAATGGCAATTTTGTGGTATGATTATATCTCTGCATGACTTTCACAAGAGGTTTTGTCTTCTTGCTCTCTTTCGTAACTTTTCTAACCTTCTCTTCCTCTAACTAAAATGTAGACCAACAGAAACAGTTGAGGTCAATATACGACAGATTCAAGAAAGAGGTTACTCTTCATCTACAGGATTGCAGAAGCACTGTTGAAGATCTCGAGGCAGATCAGATAGAGATTAAGGGAACCCTGGAAAAGCAAAGTATGAAAGCTTACTAGTTTAATTTATGTTTAAAATAACTTACTAATATCTTTATTCAGAGTGTTTTTTTTGTCTAAAGGCTTTTCACTACAAATTAAAATTAATCTCATCCAAACATGCAAAATACGCCCTTTTTAGATATGTATTTGTTTTTTAGGGACAGAATATCTTTAATATAATCTAAGGCTTAGTGTCCAGTTTAGTATTCTTTGAAAGAACAAACTTATGCTAAAACTGTCGGAATACTAAACTTTTGAAAATATTTTTTGAATCCCTTTATGAATTAGTAGTTAAGACAATCCTGAATAACCTGTACGTGCTTGTGTTTGTTAGCTCTATAGTTTCATTTTGGCTTAAGTGGGATCATGGTGCAAACACTATTTGGGTGGATGCCCATGATTATTGAGTAGGTGCTGCTTATGGTTAACGCCATTGCTGTCTCATCTCATGCTACAACAGGATGTGAGACAGAATCACTCATCAGTATTCCATATAAGCTATTAATCTTTTTTTTTTGTCAACTATGTTTGTTATGTTTATGACTATATCAGAGATGGAGATAGTACTGGTTTGAGGGGCTGGGGACAGAGCTGGAGAGGAAGTAGTGCAACTCTTGTTTTTATTCCCCCCTTTTATGAGAAAATAAAGATATACACTTTCAAATCTATGAGAGTCCACACAATTTGCGCATATTTCTGTCATCTTCTGTATCATTTCTGCTAATGATTATGTTTTGCAATTTTAAGTATGTTAAGACAGTTTCGGTTTATCTGCTTTGTAATTTATAGTGCAACAAAAATGGTTGACAAAATTCATCTATGATGTTTTGGAAAGAAAATCCAAGCATTTTTCGTTGTAATATCTTGATCAGCAACCGCGTAATCCTTAGCTCAGATATGGGATTAGTGTTCGGTAGAGTTCTTTGTTTTAATCTCTTGTTAGGAAAGTAAAAGTACCATTTGCATCATTAGTACGTGTTATGTAATTTGTGGCCACATTTTGAATTTATCTTGTATTATAGGAGTGGCACACAAGAAGCTTTTATCGAAAGTTGAAGAAGCAGTGGATATCCAACTCAACGATGCTCAAAGGAAAATCACAGCCACACAGGAGGTAAGTATTTGTTATGTGTACTAGCGCTATGTTTTCAATGCTTTTTCATGATTTTTTCTGATTGAGTTGGTGGTTAGACATCAACACATCAATCAGACGGTCGATTCTTGGATTATTAGTGCGCTGATGATACATTGTACCAAACTATTGAGTTAAATTATACCTGAAATCATTGGCCGTAGGACTAGTGTTACTGAAGCCTGCACAATGCAGGATAGCCATTTATTTGGATTTACCTTCTAAGGCGTTACAAAGACAACATAAAATTCCCATGTCAAGTTTAAACATTTGGTACTAATAATTAATAAAGTGAATAACTCATTTCAGGGAGAAATTGGAGGCATATCAACAGTTGATAAAAAATTAAAAGAAATTCATAAACTCATAATTTATTATACATGTAATATAAATGGAGGCAGAAGGCATTGTGTATCTTGTAGGACTGATATTATCCTCCTAATTGACTGCAGATGGCGAGGGGAAAACTGCTACAACTGAAGCAAGTTATTACTATGTGCTTGAAAGAGGGTATTATAAATTGAAGTTGTTTCAGCTGTTGCGTCGCAAGTTAGGAAATTAGCTATGGAGTAACGCACCTTGAGATTTCAGTAGATACTTAGTACTGGTATCATTAGAGATTTCTGTTTACTTAATATTATCCTGTCCCCTAGACCTCGCTCTTTTCAGTGTTGCTAACTACAGAGGAACTTCTTAGTGTGATAGAACATATAATCTGGCCCAGTTCAAGTAACATCACTTGAATTTTCTTTTATCAAACTCGAATACTGGGTTTATTATGCGTGATTTGTGGGGCAAAGCAGATCCCCATGTTTCCTTAGGATTATTCTTTTTCCTTTACAATTTGTTTGTTTTAATTTTTCAACTACCTCTTTGGCAGGTCCACTTTCCTGTTTTTTTCCACCCGGGCACGTTTCGAAATTCGAATGCATACTCTTTGAATTTCAAGCATTTACTGACAATAGCTAAAACAAGGATATGTCTAAGGTTGCCTGGAAATGGATATGGAGGGGGAAAAAAGTAAAGTAAAAGCCATCTCAGAAACTTAGGTTATTACTGTTAGGAGTTAGGACTAGGTTTATAACATCAGCAATAATACAAAAAATAGAAAAAAATGCGTTAGTTTTCTTTTTCAGGATGAGGAAGCGGTGGTTGATTGTTTACTTCGAAATTATTTTGGAAGAGGTAGTTGAAAGTATATAGATAATGGTGGTATATCCTCACACCACAAAAACTAAGAATTCTGATACTACAACTTTGATAGTTTACATTCACTATTTCATAATACTTTCACTTGCTATATATTCATATTTCTATCTTCTTTTTCACATCGCTTATTATACTTCACTTGTCTCTTCAGTTTCAATCTTTTTTTTGCTGATTGTGGGTCTTGAAATGAGCGTGAAAGAAAATTTTCCTTGGATCATAATGTGCGGTCATCTATAAAATTAAAATTCAAAGGACTGAAGACGAGCATGAATATCGAAAGTACAGACAAGAAGATGCATCGGAGCGTGGACGCAATGTGAACATCACGTGATGGTTGAGTGACCACTAAACATTTATCCTAAGATTGAAACTGAAAGATATCCCACACCGCACAAGGCAACGCAGAGGTATGGCCTCGTACCATGAATCACCCACTTTATAATTTATAAATCTAGACAGCACTGTTAGTCAACATTGGCGATAGGGTGCCCTAGTGAAGCATCAAAATCAAACACCTCATTATGGGACTATCGGTCTATTCACTCATGTTACATTTAATATAGAGCTCCGTAAACCACCAAATAAAGATGACCACTTCCACATCCCATTTTTTTCCTGTTTTTGACGGTTACATAGTAATAAAAAAAGAATTGACAGTTAAAAATTACCATAAAAATGGATTTATAGATAGGAAAGTACTATTTGGTGTTCTAGTTATCTTTTTTGTTGTTGTATAAAGCACCATGTTTTATTACTTTTCTTGTTTTGTAAAATTTTGTAAAAAAATTACCAATTATTTATTGTAAAATCTTTTAGAAACAAGGAATGAAATATATATTGTTTTTGATGATTATTAATAAAATAAAAATTTTTATTCTAAAATCAAATTAATCTTTCATCTTTTAACACAATATATTTTTATACTCTTTTTTTTTGTCAAATGCCCAGATTAAGACAAATCGAGCAAAATGACACTTACAAATCAGAGGTAATCAAACGCTAAAGAGAGAAATACAACTCAAGCACCACGAATACAAAATACAATACAAGCTTAACTCTTCTGATCCCCTTAAAACAATGTAAACTCAAGTGGAAAAAAAAGAGAAATCATTCACTTCCATCAACAATAAAATGAAATTCAAATTACAAATGGCAAATCGTTCCTCCAAGTCTCCAGCTTGTTAATTCAATTTTCAGCTCTTTTTGCCCTAATTGAGTTATTCTAGTGTGCTCATGTTAGTTGTGCTAACACGCTTCATTGAAGCTATCATTTGAACTTGTTATTTCATTATGAACTTCACATAACCATTGGTCTAGACTCAATAGTGAGTGATAGTGATAAGAGGGAAATAAAGAGGGCGGGAAGGAGATGAGGTCGATGGCGGCCGCAGATGGTGTGGTGGCAGGGGAAGGTGGATATAAAGAAAGAGTTGCAAAAACAAGGGAAAAATAGAAAAGTTCTACCTACATGACATAAGACTCTCACAAAAGAAATATGAAAATGCTCCTAGAGAGAGTGGAGATGCCCTCTTGGGGAGGAAGCAACCTTGGGGGGATCGGAGGAAGAGACCGGTTTGGAGGCGCTAGGGTTTGGAGGCATTGTGCTCTCAGTTTCTCTTACTTGCGTCTCTTCAATTCTTACATTTCTCTATTGAGTGAAGAGATCAATTCGGGGACACTGGGGTTTTGGAGGCGTTGTGCTAATAATATTGAAAACTCAATTTCTCTTACTTCTGTATCTCTTCTATTTTTACATTGCTTGATTAAGTGTGGGTTGAATGAGTGTCAACAAATTGTTTAACATACCTCTTATCTAAATTACTTCTTGACAACACCAAGTCAGGAAATAATTGTGTGGAATGAATTTTGTCTTCTTTTTGACGCTGGTCCACCTCATCTATTGGTACCTAACTAGCTAGTATCCTATTTGACAGATAAGATGCAAGAATTATGTGGACACAATGCGACAATACCTGAATTTTCCATGGCACCAAGAGGGGGACCACAAGGTTAATTTAAAGACTTTTAAAACATTCACATTTTATTTTTTCTTTCATCTCATTTTCTCTTCTTTTTTTTTCTATCACTTTTCACATTTACTATCACCATCATTCATTATATCACCCATTTTTTTCTATGCTCTTCACATTTGATCAAGGTAGAAGTGTATTTAAAGTGCCAACATACAATTTTCCTATTATAAATCTGGATAACTCATCTTATTGATCATCCTTTCCTTTAGCACATAATATGTATTTTGTTTACGTATAAGTGACCACCTCCATACATCGATCCTCTCTCTCCATTTGAAGTACTCCCAGTACTTGTATTTAAGTTGACACCTCATTTTAGCTTCCCTATTTCAAGGCCTTATTCATTTTTCTTAAACTCACTCCCAAAGGGAAATAGAACAACACTACCCACAAACAACAATACAGATTTAGCAAGAGTGGAGGCCATTCAAGCTAGCTAGCATGGCTGAAAAGGCTAAAACCATTGATCATTCCTTAGTGATTGACTCATCTAAAGGAAATCGATCATCACATGGTTTCAAAACACTACAAGGACTAAAGCCATTGGTTTCTTATGCACCAAGAATTCAGCAAACACCTCCTGACGCACACTCAGAAGCTGTTGGTCATCAATGTTGTAACAAAACCTCAAGCTTAGCCAGACTAAAAGCAAAGGGAAAGGCTCATTCTAACTATTATCATGAACCATTGCTAGAGTCCTCTTCCTTTGGAGACTCAAATAACACAAATCTTAAAAGGAAACATGATGAGACTACATGTGTAAGTGATGATGTAAGTGTAAACCCATCTTTCACCTTCTTCCACCCTTTTTGGTTAGCATGATTCTCAGGAACCTGAATTAAATTTGCAGAATGATGAGGAACCAGAATATGCAGTGAAGGAGAAGCTAGCTCGGAAGGACACCAAAGTCAAGAGAAGCAGGAATGCAGGGATTCATAGTTTACAAGAAAGGGTCAGGGAACTATCATGTTATAAAAAAGTTGAAGAGCTTGGAGACTAATTAATGACATGTAACTAAGTGGTTTTGGGTGTTTGCAGAAGCGAAGAGATAAGATCAACAAGAAGATGCGTATATTGAAAGGGCTCATACCCAATTGCAATAAGGTGAAACATGTATAAACTTTTTCCCCTTAACTTCTCTGAAAATTACCTACTTGCACTTGTTTAATTTAATTCTATGTATACTTGTGTTGTATATGTCTCTTAGATGGATAAAGTTTCATTGCTTGACCATGCCATCCAATATCTTAAGACCCTCAAGCTTCAGTTACAGGAAAGTTTAAAATTTTCAGTTCATCAAATTGCTTTCTAGTTCTAGGCCTTGTGTTATATTTGATGACTTGAACTTAGTGTTATATATGATGCAGATTATCTCAATGGGTGGTGGGGTTTGTATGCCCCTTATGATGTTATCTGCTGCAACTCATCAAATGATCAACACACTTCATTTGCCTCAGTTTATGGGAGCTCGAATGGGCTTCAGGCCTCAGTTCCCTATTGCACCTTTGCCTGGTGTTATTGACAATGGAGTTGGGATGTTTGGTTTCCCTAACCAAGTGCCACACATGCCGAATTCTCATGAACCTTTCATTCCTATGGTTGGAAATCCTCAAACAGAACCACTTGTGGCAACTAGCACAGCGGCCAAATCGGCTAAAAACTTCTGCCCAGTCTCCAAGAACCCATATCTTCATGTACAGGCTGAACATGCAACAAAGCAAGCGCTGAATCACGTTTCCTTCACCGCTAGCTATCCTTTTATTTCCCACCGAAAAGAAGGAAGCAAGGTAATATAGGAAAGCTTATAACATGTTAAAGATAGGGTTTTGACTTATTCATACTTAACTTTCTCTTCTATTCAATTTCCTTCCACTTTCTTTTCTCTTCTCTTATTTTTATATCACATAACATATCATATCTCACATTTCTCTTTCTCTGAATCAGATCTCTTACTAGGTCGGGTGGAAATAGGGTGTAAAACAATCATTTTCCTTAAATATAATTGCTAGAAAAGTTGATATACATGTACTCATAGTTGGATGCTTAAGTGCTTAAAGCAAAAAGCTAGATCAATACTTCTGTTCCACCCACACCCATGAGAGATAGAAATAGAAGAGATAAAATATGATAACTGATGTAATAAAAAAATAAGAGAATGATAGAAAGAGAAAGTAGGTAAAAATGTTATGAAAGAGAAAGTGTAATGTGAATGGATCAAAGCACTACAAGAAAATGCGTCATTAGCGACGATCAAAAGTCGTTGACAAGGGGAAAAAAACCATTGGTAACTTCCCTTTTCTCATGGATTACTGATTGCCTCTATCGCATTGGTGATAGCCTCGACGATAACTTTTACCAACAATTTTTCTATAAAATCGCATATATATTATCGACGGACAACGCCGTCGATAAGGTAGACGGTCTACTCACCTGCAAGCACAAATGTTAGTTACGTACTAACGTTCAATTTTGTTGGTACAACGAGAATATACCATGCAGAAGTAAATACACATCATCCTCACCATCATCCACATAGTTTCATTCATAAGTACGATACGGGGAATCAAAACCATCAACAACAACAAATACAGAAGTAGAATGAGCAGTAGGAGGTGGAGTAGGATGAAGAGCGACAACAACATTAGCATCACTGAGATGCGTGACGCGCAACATCCCAAGTTGTTGTGACAAGTTGTTGAACTATGAAGTCACCTCCTGCAGCTACGCATCGTGCTAAGCCTTAATCTCCTAGGTTTTCATTGTTCTCTGGGCCTTATCATACTCTATATGCTGTCAGAGTACATCATTCTCCCTCTATACCCTCAACAACATGTCCCGAAACTCATGGGTCAGCCGTGAACTCTAAACGATTGTGAGGGTCGTGACTGCTGAGTTGGGGACTGGATATTGTCACGGGGTCCGTAACGTGTAATCATATCCCTGACGCCATATTTCCAACCTTTTTGTCAACCTTTGTTGACCCCCGTTTTAGGAAGCATATGAGAATTGAGGCATATGCGACGGTTGAACTCTCTCCTCAAACTTATTATGAACAAATAAAACCTCATTATCAGAAAAGCCTCGAAAGTCAAAGAGTTGTTAACCATGTTATCGCTTCCATGATTTCTAATTGTTGTTTTATGGATATTTAATTTAGTGTTTTTTGTGTCTGTTTCGATTTATATGACTATGTACTATTTTGCAGGAACAAATTGAAAAAAATTCAGACAAGTGTTAATTTGGTGGATCGGATAGGTTAGGCATTGGCGGCATTTGGCGCATGAACTTGCCAATATGTATGAATCAAATAAGGATCACACGGCGGTACCCATCCTTACTCAAAGAATCTGATCTACCACAGTACCAATATTATTAACTATCAGTTCTTTGACAAAGATCCGTAATATGAAAAGGTTTAGGAGGCAACTGTTTTGAAGTCTATTAGAATTAGTATTAGTTAATTTAATTTTATGATGGAAGAATGTTTGGTAAAATGAATAACTGAATGAATGTTCCTCGATTTTTAATTTTTTAAGCCACAACTGTTAGTTTTCAGATGAAATATGGATGAAACTCCAAAACTGCAAACAGCAGTAAATGTGGGGACTAAAATTGAGATTTCCAAAGTTTAGAAACCTCATTTACATAAGTCTGTTAAGTGGGGACTAAAAGTGCAATTAAATCTAATTTCTTTTATTCAAAATTTTGTTGAATATAATATAATATATTAAACATGAGAGTGCGGTTAGTTTATATATTTGGATTTGCAATTGGTGCATCATTAATCGAGAGGACCCCAGCTCAGTGCTATGGAGATTTGTTTTCTGATAATATCTTCTTTTATGACAACTTCAACATGAATCACTCAATATACACACAATATTAAAAATGAGTTATGATTCATAAACAGTGCAGACACTCATAAATACTTACATTTTTCACTCTATCTCTCTTCTTATCACATCAATTATATATCATATTCACTACTTATCTCTTTTCTCTTCCTTTCACTCTCTAGTTGTCTACACCTAAAAAATATCCAGCAATCTTAACTCAAACCTCATACTGGTCAGCATACAATCTTTCACTTTTCATCACCAACAATAAGCTATCCAGAGTCTCTTCAATCTTTGCAAATGCAGGATGAAAGGTACTCATAGAATGGAAAGCATAAATGTGGTGTCCTACCTGAATCCAACTACTTCCTGGTTTTTTCTCCAACCCTTTATCCTTCATTATGCTTCTTACCTTTGACATGTCTTCCCATCGTTTCCCAGAGGCATATAAATTTGATAGAAGAACATAGTGGCCTGGATCTTCATGATTTAATTCGAAAATAAACTCTGCGAGAAGCTCAGCCAGTTCCACTTTGTTGTGAAGTCGACAAGCGCCTAGTAAGCTTCCCAGTACATTGGCATCTGGTATCACAGGAATACTTGTGATGAACTTGTATGCACCATCAAGATCTCCTCCTCTACCAATGAGATCCACCATACATGAGTAGTGCTCCATATCTGGCTTAATACCATGATCACTAATCATAGAATTATACAATTGCCAACCTCGGTCAACTAGACCTGTATGACTACAAGCAGATAACAGTGAAATAAAAGTGACTTTATTTGGTTTAATTCCTGCCATTTTCATTTGCTCATAGAATGCTAAACCACATTCTCCTAATCCATGAGCTCCACAAGCAGAGATCATAGTGTTATATGTTATGTCACTCTTTACCATCATCTGGTTAAATACCTTCACTCCAAGCTCTAGAAATCCACATTTGCTGTACATATCTATTAGAGAATTTCCAACAGAAGCATTTAATCCAATACCACTTTTGGTTGCATAACCATGGATTTCCTTTCCCTGTCTAATAGCTCCCAGTTGGGTGCATATAGGAAGAACACTTACTAAAGTAATGGAATTTGGCCTATGTTCAGTTATCCATATTCTTCTAAAGGTAGAAAATGCTGACTGAAAATCACCAGTTAAATTATGCCCTGCAATTAGTGAATTCCATACCATAATATCCTTATCTAACATGCACTCAAATATTGACTCTGCTTCCCTGATTGACCCACAATTACCATACATGTCAATCAATGCACTTCCAACAACTACATCAGATACAAGTCCTTCTTTAAGAACAAAGCTGTGCATCTCCTTCCCCTGCTTCAACAACTTGAGCTTTCCCAAAGCAGGAAGAACACTTGTGGCAACAATCCCATTTGTTGTTAAACCCACATTTACCATTCTAACATACAATTCACAACTCTGACGGTAAAGGCGATTTTGTGCGTAGCCAGCAATCAAGGTACTCCAAGAAACCGTATCCCTGTAACCCATGTGACTGAATACATGATGAGCCTCAAGTGGATCACCACATTTACAGTACATGTCTATTATAGCATTGGAGACATACAAATCACTATCAAAGCCACTCCTCACAGAACAACCTTGCAGCGCCATACCCAACTTCAAATCCTCCAATCTGCCACACGTGGGTAAGACTGATGCTACAATCACTGAATCAGACTTCAGACCTTCCAATCTCATCTTTCTGAAGAGTAAAAGCGCTTCAAGCCACTCACCATCCCAAACAGTTCCGCATATAATGGCAGTCCATGAAGCCAAGTCTCTTACGGGCATTTCATCAAACACCCTACGCGCATCTTCCAAGCTGCCACACTTGACAAACATGTCAATCACGGCACACTGAACAAAAAGATTGGGCTTTCTCTCACGGGACGCGATGTTACGATGAACCCACCTTCCAAGTTCAAGTGCACGCAAGGAAGAACAAGCCTTGAGGACAACTGGGTAAGTGTAGTTATCAGGGGTGACCCCTTTACGGAGCATGGAGTGATAGAACTGAATGGCGCGGGTGAAGTGGCCAGCACCAACGAAAGCTCGGAGTATGGCATTCGAAGCGAGGTTGGGCTTGTGGGGCAGTTGATTGAAGACGAGAAACGCGTAACGAAGGCAACCCAAGTTGACGTAGACATTGACAAGCTGTGAAGAGAGGGAAATGTGATGAGAAGAGGGGTGAAAGAAACCGAGGACTAGAAGAAGAGCGTGCAATCTTCTGGTTTCGAGAAGATTGGGTGGAGAGTGAAGGTGATGGAACAAGGAGGTAATGATGGAGGTGTTGAGAATGGGAAGAGAGTGTTGTTGACGTGAGAGTGTGAAAGTGATAGCCTTGGTTGGAATTGGAAGAAGTCTAGTCCCAAAGGCAAAGAGCATAGTAACAACGTGTAACATCAACACTCAAGATAATGCTATGATGAATGAATTCAGAAGCCAACAAATTCAAATGACCCCCCATATGAGAATTCAATCCAATAATTCAGAAAGTTGGGGTTTTTATTTTGTTTTTTTTATTTTCTTGAGCATTAAGCTACAAATAACGTTCAATGAATGATGAAGATTTGCACACAGTTGACGTGAGATTTTGTGCATTTTTCTTTTTTATTTTATCTTATATAGGTCATGTTGATTGTTCCAACGGTTGAATTGGGTTGCCCGCGTATACTTGACGCATCAGAATCCGCCACTCTGCTGACCTGGGGAACCCCCAAAACAACAGAGGTGACCCTCTCCCGAGAAACTGATAGGATATCGCCAAATCAGGTTTCAATTCTAACCTCATGCCACCCACTTCGTCGATACCAGAGTTAGGGGATTATTACTCCAGCTGTTAAGACTCGTTGCCCGCATACACTTGGCACCCCGGGCATATTGGCTCGAGCCTCCCCACAAAGCTCGGAGGACCACTCGGCGGACGCCGCTCAGAGGCTCAACGACTGAAAACTCCTTCGTACTCGACCAATCGGTTTAGAGTCGAAACTTGCATCCGCACGAGTTTACAACGCTTCAAAGCCTCCGCACCCACAAACCAATGTCATTTCATCACAACAGAGCGCGGTCACCGGGCTACTACAGCTCGGGCCTCCCCCCCCCCTCTTACATCCCGCAATGCTACATTCAAGAAAGTCGAACTCATATGTAAACTAACCCTAGGCCGCGCGATGAAGCAACGGTCAGAGCAATCCAACGACACTCCTCAATTAGTGTAACCCCCCACTTCGTTAGAGCAACGCCCCAACCTCGTACTCCGCTACATAGGAAATCACAAACCCTCGCCAGTATAAGGACACAAGCCAAGGTTCTTCCTGTACGATCTATCTAATATTCTCACTTATGACCCACTTATTGACTTGGACGTTGGTGTGTTTTCTTACAGAATCCCTCGACTCAGCCCGACGGCGAATAACCAAGCACAGTGACCTCCTCTTTTGCCCCATCACTCACCGAAGCTGCTCTCATCACCGCTAGCCGCCGCTCTTTCCCCTATCGCTTCCTATCACAAAACACCTAGTTGGTTGATTTGGTTGGGTAATTGATTCATTCACACCTCACTTTCTCTTTCAATTCATTTACTCCCTTTTTTCTTTCTACCTCTTTTTGTATTTCCTATCACATCACCTATCATATCAGTCATCATTTTTTTTCCTTCCTATAACAAAGTGTAATGGTAATAGAAGTGTCAAAGAAGTATATTATTCATTTGGTTGGATTCATCCTTCCGATCATGGTACAAGAACAAGAATGTGGTGGCGCGGGTTTCTGAGTACAATTAAAACCTGGCTGGGCAAAAAATTTCTGTAGTTTTCGTGAGGAAGTCAACAAATTTTAATTTTTTGCTCTTGTATTGTAGAGGGACAAACAGAAATCGTTGGAGCAAAATGATAAAAGTAAAAGAGTAGAAACAAATATAAAAATAATATATTAGCAAAATGATAAAAGCACCAGAGTAGCCATTATCTTTCCTTTCTCAGTACAGCGTCTCTCTCGATAACATTTTGAGTTTTAAGTTAAGGGACTTCAATCTCAACCTATAAGTGCATGTTATCGATACTAGTTGAGTATAGCACATATTTTCATCTCAATTTATAAAAGATAGTGTTTTTAAGTTGTTGATTCACAAATAGATTTGGTCGATTAGAAAACAGATTCGATCGATTTGAAAGTCGTGTGGTCGATTGGAAAACCAACTATGATTCTCTAATCAAGCGATTGCTCGAGGACGGGACTCTGTTCCTCAATATGGATCCCTAAGATACTCTAAAAAGCTCTTGGTGCCTCGCTATTGAAGGATGTTGAAATAAGACTTTAGCTATGAACTAAGGTCTACTCCTAAGGAATGTAAAGGGCTAAAAAGCGATAAAGAAAATAAAGACTAAAAGTTGTAAATCAACTGAAAGATAAATTGCAGAAAGCGATAAAGAATTTAAATGGATGAAAAGTAAAGTGCTGAAAAGTAAAATAAAGATAAAATGTGGAAAATTTGTAGATTTTGATTGATTAATTGTGTGTCTTTGTACAAATGACCATTCCCCTCTTTATAGAGGCAAATGGGCTAACTACTTGGCAGTTGGAAGGAAAATGCGACACCCCACGTTCTCCGATCATTACAAGTGCTTACAAAATCATGGGGCATCATCGTTTCCTCTTTCCTAGTCTGCCTAGAGGCTTTGTTTCAGTCGTTCCTCATTGCATCGGCTAGCTTGCAACCACTTTCTCTTATTTTTGCGGGAATGAGCCCACTAACTATTTTTGCACGTGGAAGGATTCTATAAACCCGATGACTCATCCTTCTTGAAGCCTAAGTTTCTGCATCTTCCCTAAATCTTGTCCTTGTACACTCGATTCACTTTGGCCGATTGCTTGTGATACCAATCGGCTAAACCCACTCGAATCGGTTGATGTCGTTCGACCATGCTATCCAATCGACTCGGGTGACCCTTCGGCTCCTTACTTTCCGTTGCAATTTTTAGGTGCCACCACATTGCCCCCCTGCATTCTCGATTTATCCGTTAGAGATGAATTAGAATGCAATGATGAGTTTTATGACTTTCGAGGCAGAAACTGTTCTCATTCAAACTCCTTATAAAAAAAATTTCGAATTCCCTTGATAATTCGTTACCCTCATCACTTCATTCCTTCTTTATCACACTTCTTCCTAAAATTTTGACTTCGCCATACACCATGTCTTCCGCTAGTGATTCGCAGAACCATTCTCCCTCTCAGGGAGATACCTCCTCCTCCTCCTCGTTTGATTCGAGACCACCTTTCCGAATTGACATTTTGATCCCGCATGCAACTGGTCCACCACCATTGACCCGGGCACGTCGAGTGACTCCCCGCTTGTCAGCGATCACGACCTTGATTCCTCTAGACGACCCAAAGAAATTTCTTCTCGGACCCGCTGCTAGAGAGCTCGAGAATGACAAAGATCCTCTAGATAATTACCTTGCTCGCAACCAACATCGACTTCCCATTAACGAGCCCTGGTTTTCCTTGGGGAGATTTTCAAGCACTTGGCGCGGCTGGCCTGATGTTTCCATAGAGTATCCCCAATGGGCCAAGCAGATTGCTTAGGTTAAGAAGCCAGATTGGGAGGCTTGGGGAATTTACAACATGATCATTCTTTCTACTCATGAAGTCCCCTATCGCCCCGATCTTCTGTTCGGCTTTGCTAGCTTCTGGTCCACTGCCATCAATGGGTTCATCTTCCCAACAGCCATGTTGAGCCCTACCCTTTTGGATGTGGTCAATATTCTTGGCCTTCCTTCCACCGGGAAAGATTTTTTCCTCTCAGCACACGACTACTCAGGCGAACCGAGGGACCTCGGTATCTGTTTTGATAGAAAGCTTAGTCAATTCTCTGCTTTCTTGCAACGACATACACGAAACCGAGGGGAGGCCACTGAAGAGGATCATAGTGCCTTTTGTAAGTATAGATAGCAACCTGAGAGGGGGGTGAATCAGGTTCTTCCAATTTTTGCCTTTACAAAACTTGTTACTTCCAAGATACTAGTAATCACAATTGATGATGGTGAATGCAGCGGAATAAAGCGTTGCTTGAAAGTAAAAGATGAAGGAAGAGAGAATCACACATGGAATTTATCCTGGTTCACCTTCTATCCACCGAAAGCTACGACCAGTCCCTCAAGAAACCCCTTGAGGGTTTTTCCACTATGATCAAGATTTCTTACAAACACTTACACCAAGGACCTTAAGAACTCTTGTCAAACCTTAGATGACAAACCACCAACCGATGACGCCGAACCCTACGGCGGACTTTAAATCAAACCTGATTCAAAGAACCTTTTCCACTATCACCGAACCTTACGACAGACTTTGAATCAAACCCGATTCGAAGGACCTTTTCCACAATCATCGAACACTACGATGGACCTTTTTACAACCACCGAAAAACCACGGTGAATGAATCAAACTGATTCAAAGATGAAGAAGAAGAATCATTTACAATGGCTGATACAATCCTTTAGACAAGTTGGATTGATCTTAGTTTGTATGCTCCAGGTAATTACAATGAAGGCTCTTTTATTCTGAGTTTCTCTAAAGTTGAACAGCATGAGTGTTCTTATGAAAAAGAGAGAACAGAAACTCAAAATGATGACTTAAATGATTGTGAAAGTTGTAGACCAAGTCATTGCTGTTTCTGAGCGTCTATGGACTTTATATAGGCACTAGAGGTCATCCATGAACCATCACAAGGCTTCCCAAACGTTTTGAAACACATTGGTTCATGAAACAACACATATGTCGACCTGGTAATCGATTACAACAACTTGGTAATCGATTACACTAGCCGTTGCAGTTTAAATTCAAAATTCAAACTGAGTAATCGATTACATGGATGTGGTAATCGATTACTGCCTTCCTGTAATCAGTTACATACAACCTGTAATCGATTGCAGATAGTCCAGAACTCAGTTTTTGACAGTTCAAGACCTAATTGAGTGTTCCTACCAAGTTTTACTTGTGAGAACATATTATACTCAATTAGTTGATCTTTTATGAGCCTTCAAATGCAATATTAACTTTAATAAAGCATAGCACACTAAGTTAACAAGACTTACTAATAGGAAGAACCTTGATGATTGATCTTGACGTTCTGAGCCAGTTGTGAGGATGAAGCTAAATGGATCTCATTTTTTGTGTGTCACTGTGCCAACTCGTCAGAAGAAAATTTTCATCTTGATGCAACCTCTTCCTAGTGGTGGGATTAGTTATGGAAGGGGTAATTTAGGGAGAGAAAATGTCATGTGCGTATCAAGTGTCAAACTCTATTAAAATTTAACAGAAAAGTTAAAAGAAGGGTAATTTCGCACGCTTTAAAAGGTTTAAGGTTATAAATACACCTTTAAAATATGAGGGGCTAAGTTGCACGTAAGCTAAACCTCAAGATAGAAATTCGCATTTTCCCTTTTTTTTTTTAATTTATGCTCAATCTAAGAATAAAATGGCAGGGTTATATATGTAATTAAACTTACAGTCCAATTATGCTCAATTTATTTTTGTTTTGGAGTTACCAACACAATAACATAACATTTGTTTTGTTCTGTTAAGTTCTATTCCATCCCGTTCTGTTATGTTCTATTACCAAATGCTACCTATGAGTATATGTTCTCATTCTCATAACTAAGTGAGGAAAATTTTACTAAATTACATCCAAAAAGCAAACAAAATTAGAAAATATAAAGAGCACTTTTCATTGAATCTTGTAAATCCAATTATTACATGTGGAATGAACCTTCAACAAACCCAACTTTATTATTGTAAAAACTTATAGTAAGAACTATGAATATTCAAGCCTTTTCAGTGTTATGAGGGCAACATCCCCAGTAGCCGGGGGCGCAACAAGGTACTGTTCGATCAGAATTTGAGAATCGATGTCCATGTGGCTTTCCGATCCCTTGTGCATTTCCTATCTCATACGCACTGCTAGTCTCTTGTGTTTTTTCTATCCCTTGTGCACTTTCCACTACATTAGTACTCACAATCGCAACAAGTAACACAATCAACTTCAACACCATCTTTAAGGAACTCTCCATTGTATTTCAACTTGTTTTGCTTATAAAACTAAGGGGATGGGCTTTTGATGAGTTAAAAGGATCCATACATATTTATATGCATAAAAAGTGTTGGATAATGACAATTCAATCAATATTTTATTGTTTCCTTCCTTGATTCAAGCACGTGAATCATCTCACATTTATAGCCAGATTCACATTACCTTTCCTACACAATGGCAATAATTACTTGCAAATCAAACCTTTTAACTTTGAAATGCATGTAATATTATCAATCATATTACTACTTCATTAGTTTTATATTAATTTATTCATATTTATTAAATACAAGATACAAAACATAATAAGAAATATAAGTTATATCATATATGCCTAATTTTTTTATATTAAGATGCATATAATATTTCAAGTTATTTTACTGCTATAGTTATTTATTAAACATTATTTATTTGATTTTGTATTTTTGTATGGATATATAAGGTATTTACTATTTATTAACTAAAATTTATGTGTGTATTACTTAAAAAAGTTTTTTTAAATATATTTTTTATCTATTATATATTAGCAAAAATGAATTGAGCAAGCAAAACAGATGAAAATTATTATGACCAATGTTGAATAAATTTAAATTTATTAAATAATGTTTTACACTATAAGAATTTTTTTGTTAATAAAAACTGTGTTATTAAGAATTTAAGATACTTGAGAGCAACCCGCTCAAAAAAATTAAAACATCCAACACCTCAGAAAGAAAAATCTCCAAAACCCAACTAGCACGTAACTACTTGAAATATTTTTTCAACAACACATTTGTTCAACAAAAATATTATAGTTTTAAAAGGTAAATTAATTTATCGTTGATAAAAAGCATAAAAATTTGCTCTTATAACTTATTTATACTTTTTATTTAAAATTAAAATATTAAAAATTACTTCATTGCTAACTATTAAATATCAATTATTAAATTTAAGTAATATTAATTATTTATACAAGGAGAACTCTAATATTATTAATTGAAATGTTTTAACACAACTATTTTTTATTTTACTATATTTTATAAGTAAAAACTATTTTAATATTTATTATTTAAACTAAAATAATGTTTACATACGGATGAAAAATATTGTAAATATACCCGTGCAACGCACGAGTATTATATCTAGTAATTTAAGAATAGTTCTATTTGTTTTTTATCTTGAAATGAATGTTAATATCAGTTTGCACTAATCTCAACCAAGATCCTAATATTAGCTTTATACAGTAATTGTCAAAGTTGTAGGGCAACTATTTTTACACCAGCTACGAGCCCATGACACTATTTTCCATTGGGGGTGTACCAGACCTCTACATCACACTTCACCACCACTTTCAACACTTTATTTAACCAACTTCATCCTATCCTATCATCTCTCGTAAATTGACTTCTTGTTGCCAGCGAGTTTTCACCATCACAATGCTTCGAAGAATTTTTTATTATTAGCTTGGTGGTAGAGAATGGCTTTGGAATAAGGCGAGAAGACAACGTGGAATGATTGTGTGCTTCTCTTTCAAAAGCCGAGAAAGAACGACGAAGGATTGTCAAATCTTTCCCACAAACGACGCCAAATGTTCATGCGTTAATCTTAGACGGTAGCGGAGCAGTGGCGGAGCTCAAACTTGCTCTAACATGGTTTTAGTGGAGCCTTCGTCTTGCTGTGTGTCGGCGGAGGGCTGCAAAAGACACTGTGACACACAATTTAGTGTTGGAGCTTTGAGAGCATACAAGAGCTCAACTAAAACATGTAAGAATGCATAGCAAACTTGTAATATAAGTAATGAGTGAAAAGTATCCCAATGGGAACAACAGAGCCTGTATTTATGGCGTCGAAGGTATTGCAAGTGATGAAGGGAAGCTCTTAAGTGAGACTTCCGAGCGGGAGTGGCTGTGAGTCGAGCGGCTGCGTAGCACTTCCCTCGACATTTGTGTGGGCCGGTCAGAGAAAGGGCCACTAAGCCAGCAGTACTTGTCCCTAGCCCAGGTCGTGCAGGCTGCCTCTTAGGTGTATGCTTAAGAGCATTCCTAGTGGGCAACTGCAACGCCATCAGGTCATATGGCTGAAGAGTTGACCAAAACAAAATCGACCACCTCATTCACAATCAAAATGCAATTCGCTATCTGCCTCCCTTTTGGGAAAGCAAACTTATTCTAAAAACTATTACACAGATAAATACCCCGAATTTACATTTGAAACTTTTTATTTATATAAAATTATTAAAAAATGAATAAAAAATATCTTAAAAAATTCATGAGTTGAATAATTAATTATTGAAAAAAATGTGAATTATTACCACTGACGTTTAGCTTACGTGCGACTTAGCCCTTCATTTTTAAAATGTGTATTTATAACCTTAAAGTTTTTAAAGTGTGCAAAACTACCCTTCTGTTAACACTTCAGTTAAAAAATTTGACTAAGTTTGTCACATGACATTTTCTCTCCCTAAATTACCCTTTGTAAATGAATAATTGTTGTCTGTTGATGAAAAAATGCTTGATTGTTTTCCACCATTTTTTATTATAGCTATATCTAGTACTTTGTTAGTTACTACTTTTTTTCCAGTAGCTTTCGTCTACTGATGTAGTTTCAGCAAGTTTGACTTTCACTTTTTTTTTTTATAAAAAGATACAAATAACTACACATTTAATGTTAGCATAATATTTTTGGCATAAATTAAATTACTTTAATATCGAGAAGATTCAATCGATAGGACTTAATTGCATGGGAACATACACGGTCCTTGAGAGAACACCTTGTGCCAGAATTCTATGCAAAGAGCAAAGAGCATTTTAACCATGGAAGCTTAATCATAATAATTTCCTTTCCATGGATTGATTCTTGGACCTTTCCCTCCCCAACCCATATGTCCCCAGCTCTTACCACTTAAGCTAGTGAGCAAAGTGTTGTGAATTAGAATTGTAACCACAACACCTATTAGACCTGCAAATATGCCTCTTGGACTAGAAAAACGATGTTGGGGTTAGATTGAAGGTGAGAATGAGGCTAAATGGATCTCATTCTTTGTGTGTCACCGTGCCAACTCGTCGGAGGAAATTTTTTATCATGATGAAACCTCTTCCTAGTGGTGGAACTGGTTATGGAAGGGGTAATTTAGGGATAGAAAATGTCATGTGCGTGACAAACTCTATTAAAATTTAAAAGAAAAGTTATAAGAAGGGTAATTTCACACGCTTTAAAAGGTTTAAGGTTAAAAATACACCTTTAAAATTTGAGGGCTAAGTTGCATGTAAGCTAAACCTCATGATAGTAATTCACATTTTCCCTTAATTTTTTTCTAATATATGCTCAATCTAATATTAAAATGATGAAGTTATTTATCTAATTAAACTTACAGTCTAGTTATAATAAATTCTATTTGTTATGGAGTTACCGACACAATAACATAACATTTGTTTTGTTCTGTTAAGTTCTATTCCATCTTGTTCTGTTATGTTATATTGGCAAATGCTAGCTATGAGTATATGTTCTCATTCTCATAGCTAAGTGAGGAAAATTTTACTAAATTACATCTAAAAAGCAAACAACATTAAAAAATATAAAGAGAACTTTTCATTGAATCTTATAAATCCAATTATTACGTATGGAATGAACCTTCGACAAACCCAACTTTATTATTGTAAAAACTTATAATAAGAGCTATGAATATTCAAGCCTTTGCAGTGTTATGAGGGCAACATTCCCAGTAGCCGGGGCCGCAACAAGGTATTGTTTGATCAGGATTTGAGAATCGATGTCCTTGTGGATTTCCTGTCCCTTCTACATTTCCTATCTCATACGCACTGCTAGGCTCTTGTGTTTTTTCTATCTCTCGTGCACTTTCCACTACATTAGTACTCACAATCGCAACAAGTAACACAATCAACTTCAACACCATCTTTAAAGAACTCTCCATCGTATTTCACCTTGTTTTGCTTATAAAACTAAAAGGGATGGGCTTTTGGGGAGTTAAAAGAATCCATACATATTTATATGCATGAAGAGTGTTGGATAATGGCAATCTAATCAATATTTTATTGTTTCCTTCCTTAATTCGAGCATCTGAATCACCTCACATTCATAGCCAGATTCACATTACCTTTCCTACACAATGGCAATAATTACTTGCAAATCAAACATTTTGATTTTGAAATGCATATAATATTATCAATCATATTACTACTTAATTAGTTTGATATTAAATTATTCATTTGACGATGCACATTTATAACAAAAAAAGAAGTTAATGTAGTATTTTAATCTAAAATTACTTAAGAATTTTATTGTGATTCTAAACATGCAAAGTTTGTGTGGTCCTATTGTAAAATTCGGTTGAGGAAAATTAATAAATCTATATATTCAATAAAAAATTGAGATTAAATGAATAATAGTTTGGTCAAACATAAAATACAATATGATATGAGAATATTTATTAAATATTTCTAAACTATTTTATTACCATCACTAAAATTCAATGTCAAATATTTATTAAAGCTTAATTAATCTAAATTTTAATAAAAATAATAATAAACATTGTATGCGTGAAACACAATATATAAATTACCGTGAAAAATATTTTAGAATTGCATCAATATATAAGATTACTAGTGTTATTAAATTTATATTTGTTAAATATAAGATAAAAAACTTAATAAGAAATATTTCTTATATCATATATGCCTAAATTTTTTATATTAAAAGTCATATAATATTTCAAGTTATTTTACTGCTATAGTTATTTTATTAAACATTATTTATTTGATATTGTATTTTTGTATGAATATATAAGGTATTTACTGATAATTATAATGTAATGTTTGTGTGTATT
Source organism: Acmispon strigosus (assembly GCA_030819835.1). NCBI lineage: Eukaryota > Viridiplantae > Streptophyta > Magnoliopsida > Fabales > Fabaceae > Acmispon > Acmispon strigosus. The sequence goes on along the minus strand of JAUAMA010000003.1, from coordinate 65,305,869 downwards.
ATTTAATAAAATGTTTTCTATCTATTATATATTAGTAAAAGTGACTTGAACAAGAAAAATAGATGAAAATAATTATGACCAAAGTTGAATAAGTTTAAATTTATTAACTAATATTTTATGCTACAAGAATTATAACTTTTGACAATAAAAGCTATATTATTACGAATTTAAGATACTTGAGAGTAACCCTCTCAAAAGAATAAAAACATTCAACATACACTTCAGAAAGAAATAAACTCCAAAATCCAACTAGCACATAACTACTAGAAAGATTTTTCAACCACACATTTGTTCAATAGCAAAATTGTAATTCTTTTTTTTTTAGAAAGAAAAATGATATATTAATATGGAATATACAACCACAAAAGTGACCGCCACAAAAAAGATGGGGAGTTGCCCGCCCGCCTCAAAAACAGGCCTCCAAAACAGCAAAATTGTAATTCTAAAAGGTAAATGAATATGTCGTTGATAAAAAGCATAAAAATATGCTCTTATTACTTATTTATAATTTATATTTAAAATTAAAATATCAATTATTAAAATATTAAAAATTACTTCAATGCTAACTATTAAATGACAATTATTAAATTTATGTAATATTAATTATTTATACAAGGATAACTCTAATAATATTAATTGAAATGTCTTAACCAAATTAATTTTTATTTTATTATATTTTATAAGTAAAAACTATTTTAATATTTATTCATTTAGTTAAACTACAATAATGTTTACATACAGATAAAATATATTGTAAATAAACTCGTGCAACGCACAAGTATTATATATAGTAATTTAAGAATAGTTCCATTTATTTTTTTATCTTGAAATGAATGTTAATATTAGTTTGCACTAATTTCAACCAATATCCTAATATTAGATTTATATAATAATTGACAAAGTTGTAGGGGCCGCTATTTTTACATTAGCCATGAGCCCATGACACAATTTTCCATTGAGGGTGTACCGGACCTCTATATCATACTTTGCCACCACTTTCAACACTGTATTTAACCAACTTCATCATATCCTATGAATCTTGCAGAAAACTCACACAATACTTAAATGGGATATCTAATCAGTGTTGCCATAGTGAAAAATAACGACTCTCTTTTGGAGTCTTCTTGGAGAGTTTCCACCCGTTGCGAATATTGCACTCATAACCTTAACATGCTGGAGTCTTTGCAACAATGCTCAGAATTTTGGGATCAAAAGAAAAAGGAAGCTCAACCAAAAACTTCTCCCAAAAACTTCTTCATCTCCTATCACAAACTATTAAAGCATTTTATTTTTATAAAGTAACTAAAAGTGATAAAAAAAATGATTGAGATAATATCACTTGAATGCCATTAATCCTACAGCCATGGTGAAAAACAATTATTCTTTCCTGTAGGCCTTATGCCTTGACATGGTGAAAAACAATGATTCTCTTTTGGAATCTCTTCTTGGAGATATCCTCCCGCTGCGAAGGTTTTCTCTGGATTGGAGTTCGTTGTGGTGGTGATGGAACTCTATGAGAATTGTTCTCTGAACTATCATTCCTCGCGACTTGGCTTCTTGTTATCTGCGTGTTTGCACCATCACGATGCTTTGAAAAATTGTTGATCGCTAGCTTGGTGGTAGAAAATGGCTTTGGAATAAGGCGAGAAGACAACGTGGTGCACCTCTAATCAAATAATGGCTCATCACATTGCTCCTATGGAGATGATCTACTTGGTTTGGTGATGATACAGAAAAAGCAAATTCTGGTCCTTAGCTTAAGATGAACGAGATCATGGAAGAATGTAAGAACTTTTTCTTCACCGGTCATGAAACCACTTCAAACTTGCTCACTTGGGCTGTCCTCTTGTTGAGTTTACACAAGGAATGGCAAGAGAAGCTTAGAGAAGAAGTCTGGAGAACTGTGGCATGGAAATTCCTGATGCAAACATGCTATCAAGGTTAAAAGTGGTATGATTCTAGAACCTTGATGAATCCATTTCGGATTAAGATATTGTATCTCTAAATGGTGTCTTAATTTTTTTACTAATGCAATCTTGTATATTAATTAAAAAAGCATGAGCTAAGTTGTTATAAACTTGGAAAATGGTTTTTGAACTCCCGCATAATGTCAACATTCAATCTATATATGCGGGATCTAGCCGTAAAAAACCGTCAGTAATGTGTAAAGTTACAAAATAGCTTTCGTGTACTAAAACTTGAAATATATTTTTGAAAATACTTGTGGGAGGTAAAATCCGAAATGTTTTTTCGAAAGTTAAATTCCAGGTATTAGTTTCCGAGATGTAATTTTAAGAAATACATTGTAGATTTTAGTTACCATTAGCTATTTTTGGGGCAATGCACAATGCTAGCCGTCCAAAACCGTTAGAAAACTCGTATGTTCTTTGTATGTCGCTTCCTTTATATGACAAATAGTAGGACGGTATAAATTTACATTATAATTTTTAATTAATATGTCAAAGTTTTATTAGCAGGATTGAGAATGAGACATGTTGTTTCAATCTATTCATTCCACCCTTGAATTACAAAGTTACTAACTTGATGGGACATTTTCTAAGGTGAACATGGTATTGCTGGAAGCGTTAAGGTTGTATTGCCCTGTGTGATGGCACTATATAGAGTGGCTTCAGAAGACATGAAATTGGGGAACTTATTGATCCCAAAAGAAACATCTCTTGCAATCCCAATTACAATGATTCACAGGAGCAAAGAACACTGGGGTGAAGATGCAAACGAGTTCAATCCAATGAGATTCATAAATGGAGTTGCCAAGGCTGCAAAGCACCCATATGCTCTGCTTGCATTTTCTGTGGGTCCAAGAAATTGCATTGGTCAGAATTTTGCCATGCTGGAAGCAAAGACAGTAATGGGCTAATGGCTTTAATTCTTCAAAGATTTTCTTGGTCCCTTTCCCCTGATTATGAGCATGCACCTGTGAACAACCTCACTTTGCAACCACAACATGGCCTTCCCATCATTCTAAAACCTATGCAGTTGTAATTCTTAGCTTCTTTTCCTCATGCTGCTTCTTGTTCATTCCACTGTTATTTGTTTCTACATTCTAGATTGGCTACTAAATATTGAGAATTTGAGATAAATGCACTTTGAGCCAAAAAAGTGGAAGGAAGTGTTGTGCTCCTTTTTTGTGAAAGTACTTTTACTTGTATAGTTCTAAATCCTTTAAGTGGAGCTGAGCTGATGCAAGTTATTGGATTGTAACTGCAAAGAACAACCCTTTAATTATGCGACTTTAGTATGTATGGTCTAATTGGTATTCCTAACCTAATTTTCTTTTATCTCACACCATAAATTGGTTGCCAACTTACTATAATCTGTCACAAGAACATACTATAATCCTTTTGTAGTTTCAGTACTTTTTTTTGTATGCTGTAGTTTCAGTACTCTTTTCTACTAACAATAATGTAGTTTTTCCTTAAAAGGGTTTTTTCTTTTTGATCTGATTCCTTAAAGGGTTATCATGTAATTTGGGTGTGTTTACTTAATCAAACAAGGTTTTTTTATGTCAACTCAATCAATAAGGCTGAATAATGGGTTATGGTCTATAGTTGGCTTGGCCCGATCCATGGGTGGGTGGTACTCGATTAGAGGTGGAGCTAGATTCCAACTTCCAAGCTCATGAGTCCGCGCGGCTCAACCCACTTGAGTTGAGTTGAAAAATTAGAGGCCCATGTATAGCTGAGCTTTGGAAGTGAGTTAACTTGTTTTTGTTTTTATTTAAATTATCGGCTTAAATATGTTTTTAGTCTATTTAAAATAAAAGTGAATTGGATTTGGTCAGTCTAAAAAATTTCATAGTTTTTAGTCTCCAACATTTGTGAAATATGTGAAGTAAGTCATTGTCGTTCATTTTGTGGTGGTTTAAACCGCAGTTAACTCGTTTTATGGCAGTTTTTAACTGTTGCTAATGTAAAAAAGAAGGCTAATAACTCATTTTGTGGCTCTCTAGCCGACGCTAATGAAAGAAACTGCTACAAAATGAACAAGGTGGACTAACTTCACATATTTCATATATGTTAAGGATTTAAAACTATAAAAAAAAATTGAAGGGACTAAAATCAATTCACATTTATTTTACAAGGATTAAGAACATATTTAAGCTTAAATTATTTTATAGTCAATAATTTTTCACACATTTTGAGTTGAAAGAAGTCAATATTAATATATATGTAAACTATTTAGAAACCTTGGCCATGATTAATTGTTAGGTTGTCATTTGTGTGATTTTTATCGTGCATCGTTTTTGCCTTTTACTAATAAAGAAGACTTTTGGGGCGTTTCCCTGCCCTTGAGGATTTTTTTTCTACTTCAACTTTTTTTTTACCTTACCTCATATGATTTGAGTAATATGTAGTTTGTTCTTGAGACTAGTTCCTCTGATATAATTTTGTTTCAGAGGCCCTCTAATAATATAGCTACAACTAAGAATATTGTCAATGTGGTTACGAGGTACTTCTAGATATTTTCTCAACTTCCAATCCTCAAAATATCTTGAAACAACCTCGTTAATGAAGGAAAAGATTCACCGTGTACTCCGATGAATCACATTTAATAAAGATGTTAAAAAGATTCTACATGAATATATGACAACAACTGTGTACTCTAATGTTAGTAAGGCTATTAGAGGTAAATTAAGGTATCATACTTTAGTGTCATCAAAACATTAACGATCCTACCAGTAATACACGACCTGATAATTATATGATTAGTTGTTAATTTATTAGTTCTTTATCTGTACGAAGACATTGGAATGAAATTAAACATGTACTTCATTATTTTAAAAGCACAATGGATTTAAGTTTGTTTTTTCCCAATATACCAAAGCTCGACCTAATTGGTTGTGCAGATGCTAGATATTTATCAGACTCACATAACAAGCGATCACAAATAAGTTATTTGTTTACATGTGGTGGCACTACCATTTCATGGCGATCAATGAAAAAAACTATAACAACCACATCAATTAGCCCAGCAGAATATTAACATTACATGAGACAAGTCAAGCATGCGTTTGGCTAAGATCCATGATTTAATGCATGTTTGATACTTGTGGTTTTCCTTTGAAAAAATGTTGGCAACAACTATATATAAAGATAGTACCGCAATGTACTTAAGCAAATGAATGATACATTAAGAGAGATAGAACAAAGAACATATCATCAAAATTATTTTTCACTCACGATTTACAAAAGAATGGTGACATAGACATCCAACAAATTCATTCAAGTGATAATATGGCTGATTTATTTACTAAATACCTTCTAACTACAACATTTGAAAATCTTGTACAAAATATATCAAAGTTCGTTGACTTAAAGATCTCTAACTCATATGCATTGTACTCTCTTTTCTTTATCCTTATTTCTTCTCCATTGGGTTTTCTTGGTTAGATTTTAATGAGGTAGTGTTTACTAGACGATATTATGTTGTACTCTTTTTCCTTCTATAGATTTCTATCCCACAAGATTTTTCTTAGTAAGGTTTTAAAGAGACACATATTTTTTATGAGATGGTCATAAAAAAAAAGTAATTTATATGTATATCAATATTGTAAAATCGATAAATAATAGTGAACTCCTCTCTTTACTTGTATTTTTACTCCTATTCATAACAATTTCCATCTTGTACTCATTTTGTTTACTTTAAATTCGTCAAACACAATTCAAAATCAAAACTGTGTATCTTTTGTTTAAGTTATAGTATCAACTGAATCCTCGTGAGATTTGGCTCTTCAAAAATGAATGAACTTACTTTAAAAGTAAAGTAAATCATCATATTATATAATCTAAAAAATCAATAAAAATAACTTAATTGATGGTCTGATAACTTACTTCACCTCCAAAATTTGTGTACTCATTTTAGAAGAATTCTAACTCATCCTTGTGAAATACGGCGAAAAACGACAACTAGACATATACTTTACAATAGAGAACTTTAGTTTTTATATTAGGGCTCGTTTTATATGTCGTATTAGGCATGATAATATAAGATTATACAATATATTATGAGTTTATCCATAGTTTGGTGCTAGTATTGTATTGTATAATAGACTTACTGAGCAATCCACTCTTATTTACTAATATGATAGATTATTTACACCAACCTATAGATAAAGGATAATGCATGATAAAATTGTCATGTATAAACTACATGAAAATATTTCAGCTCATATTTTTAGTTTTAATAACATGTCACACCGCCGCCACCGCCAGCCACTGCCACCACCACCACCAGCCACTGCTAGTGTCGTCACCAACGACACCATCACCTCTCCTCCATCACTACTGTCACCGCCACCATCACCACCACCATCCACCATCGCAGCGACTACTGCCATCGCCGCCACCACCACCACCATACTGCCACCACACCACTTCTGCCACCACCACTGCTGCCGCCACCACCACAACCGCCACCACCACCACTACAACCACTTTCATCACCATCACCCTATTGTTGAAAGGATTTTTATCACTCTACTATTGATTCCCGCAAGACTCAATCGTAGTAGAGAAAAGGGTTTTTATCATCTATGGAGAATTGGAAATACAACGCGGTTCTTTAGCGAAATTACTTAAGAAATGGATTCAAGTTTTTTTAAAATTGTTCTAATTCGTAATCAATAGCACAAGAAAAAGTAAAACAAGCGAGAGTAAAATGGTTTTGTAACAAGCGGAGACAACAGTTGGAATCAGAGTTGGCCAATTAACTCTTCAGTATCCTTATGATTCCACATATAAATCATTTCCTATGCTAGATTTCATAACATCATTTCTTATCATTTTCACAGCTCCCTCATAAAAAGGATCATCAACTCACTTTCTAATTATCAATCCCTTTAATAATTAAGAAAACAAGTTGCTTTAAGCTTAGATGTTGCTCGACTAATGAAACTAATCCTATTCCTATAACTTAGATCCACTAGATGATCCTATTTATTTCAGATTTAAATAACTAGTTTCCACCAATTTATCAAATCCAATATGAAATTCTAGTTGACCAATCTAAAACTAGCATTAAGAACAAGATAGGTCATTGAAATCATCATATAGAAACATGAATTTATACATGAAAATCAAGATGCATACATTCAAATTAAGAGACTACATCCAATCCCAACAAAGAAAAGCTTAGTTATCCATAGACATGGATGCTAAATATCTTACAAGAAGAAACAAGAAGATGATGACGATTCCGTGCCGATGTCGGTGTAGCTTCCGCTCAAAGGAAGGCCACCCAGCCTTCAAGTTCCTTTTCTTTCTCCTCTAGGTTGAGTTTTCTCTCTAAGAAGTAGGTTAGTTTTGTCCAGATCTAAAAGGCAAGCTTTTATAGTGAATTAAGTGGCGTCTGGTCGCTGGGTGGCCTCTGATGACCGCTGGGCGGCCTGCTCCCTCTTCAAACCTCCAATTTTCATCAAAACAAGCTTTTTTCATCAAATCTCCAATCCTACAACATAGTTTGAGATTATAATCAAACTTTAAACACATACTTCAACCTATTAACAGGTTCTGCTCAAAATTAGGGTAAATTGATAAAGATTTCTCATGAATTTCCAAGATAAGTGCCTTACTTGCTCATTCAAGCTATGAAAATCTGACACTTATCGCCTAACACCACCACCCCCGCCATCACCATCGCCACCACAACCACCCTACCGCCGCAACCACCACCACTGTTACCACCACCGCTACTATCACTGCAAATTCCACTGTCATTGCCATCACCACCCTCTACCACTGTCACTGCTATCACCACCACCCTTCAACAGCACCATCGCCGCCACCAACACCCTACTACCGCAACCAACACCACTGCTGCCACCATCGCTACCATCACTGCAACTTCCACTACCGCTGCCATCACTACCCTCTACCACTGCCACTATTGTCACCTCCACCCTTCAACAACACCAACGTCACAACCACCACCACCACTACTACACCCTCTGGCATCATCACCGTCACCACCATCACCATCCTACCGCCACCACCACCACTATGGCCATCACTACCACTACCACGACAACTTTCACCCTCCACCACCACCACCATCATCATCACCACCACTACCACCAATACTGCTAACACTACAACCACAACCACAACCACCACCCTTCACCTTCATCACCGCCACTGCCAATGTCCCCACAACCATTATCGTAACTTCCGCATCAACCACCACTACAAACACCTCCATATTTGATTTTATACTATCTATGATTGTTCAATACTTCAACAAACATAAGATTGCATTAATTAAAACGACCTAGTAAGTTATACAATGTATGATCAAACGCTGGATAACATAAAAAATTCACTATGCCTATCTTATCAGGTCTAATACCATTAGGTCTTATACCATCGAACTTTATACTATACAACATACAACATAAAAGCAAGTAAATTTCTAAACAAGTAAATATCAACTATTAATTAATTTTGTAATTTATTTTACCTTTTGAAATAAGTTTCACCTTTCACTTTTTTAATTCATCCATTTCCCACAGGATGACAACTAACTGACAAGATACATCAACCATCACCATCGGATCATGGCATATTAATTAGACATTGGGCTAAGTAATTATTATTCCTAATAATTGATGAATTCCGATTATCATCAATTTTAATTTAATTTTTCATATTAATTATGATGATATATTATTACATTAGTAGTATTAATGGTTAAATTTAATTTTGACCGTATCTATTTTCCATAGAAGATAAAAGTGACAGGAGGTATGAAGAATAATTTATTAAGAAATATCAACTTATTCAATGTGATTTCTGAATCTCAAAGTGATTAGTTTCACGTTTACAGACAGTGAGAATATAGGAAAACCAAAAAACATAAAACTATTTGAGTTGAGATTTTAATATTCCCCATCCGTTCCTTATTAACTGTTCACTTAGAGAAAAAAAAAACTTATTCCAATATATTTGTCTATTTAGAATTTTAAAAAAGTATTGATTGATGTTTTCCAAGTAATATCCTTATGAGAACAATAAATGAAAATAGATAAAATACATTTTAAAGAAAAAATTAGGAAAACAAATAATACTATTTTATAAATCAACAAAATTAATTGCACTTCTTAATATGTGTATTTATTTTATTCTTGAACAATTAATAAGGAATAAAAGAGTATAATTTGTGTGTATTGAAATTAAACCATAATTAATTTATGTTGTTGCCTTATTGAATATTTTACATCGCCTAGGCTGCTACGTGCCCTCTAGTATATGAATTCCTTGATGTTATCGTCGAAAAGATCAACATCCCTAAAGCCCCACCTTTAATTCAAGGAGGCACACCATGTTCCTCGAGTACTAATAAACTATATATGCCACTTAGAAGAGTCTAATCGAGAAGACCCCTAATGTAACCCACTTAATGAAGGCCATTAACATTAAAGGCAACACTAGCACATGCATGTACCACCGATATGCAATGCTTATATTAGAAGACATGGTTGGCATTAATTATTAATTAGCAAAAAAAACCAGGTCTTATATATACTCCTCTATTCATTGCATCTAATCTGAATCTGATTGATTGAATATTGATTATCCATAAGCTAAACTCAATTGATACAGTTTTTTTTTTGTTACAAAGGAAAATAGATACAGTCTATACTATACTGTTGGAAATTCGGGATATATGAATATTCTTACCTTTTATAAATCCCATATTGATATAATGTTTATTTTATTATACCAGGTGTTAGAGAAATGGCAACTGCTCAAATTTAAGGAGAAACTATAAATTAATACACGCACACACATATTGCATTTTTTTTAATAGGAAGAGAGCACACATATTGCATTTTTTAGTACACTGTAAAGCAATTAAATATCCTACGAGGATACACATATTGCATTTTGATTTCATACATGTCATATCTAATTCTCTAATTAAAACTGATATATAAGATCATTATCACTATTTAATTGAAATCTACCATATATCCTATAGTTTTTGTAGTATTTAATATCCCCTCAAAATTATTTAATATACAATTAAAAAAATTTATAAAATTAAAATAATGTTTTTATAAAAAAAAATAAAGATAAGGATAGCTTAATTGTTTAAAATTTTACAAGATTTGATGTAAATAATTAGAATGTCCACCATAATTTTAGTGTCACCAATAATTTTTCATCGTGTATTTAAATATGCACATAAATACCAAGCATTATAATACTGGTTGGATATATTTTCATTTTCAACGAATATGGAAAATAAAGATGACAACATGTTTGATTGGTTGTTAGGAAATGTTTTCTTTAATAATATTTTCTAAAATTTAATCAAAATATCACTAAAAATGATTGAAAGGAGAAGTGATGGTGGTGGAGGTTGGTGGCGTCGGCGTCGGTGGCTGTGGTTGTGGTGGCGTTGGTGGTGGCGGCGGGGTGGTGGTGGTGGCAGCAATTATAGTGGTAGTGACGGCAACGACAGGGATAAAAGTGAAAATAAAAAGTTAAATTAAGCATATTTGGTAAAATTTAAAAATGAAAAATGAAAAAATAAAAAAATAAAAATAGAAAAATGTTTTCTCAAACTAAACAACTTCAAATGTGATACATGCTCTTTCCCTTAATGTTTTAGATGAATGATCTTACACACCGCCAAAAATTTTAAGGCAATGAGGCCTTCACACTTATATTGTCCTTAATTGATCCATTATCCTCCGATTAAAAAAATTCGTTATCAATATCTATATATAATTAAATTGTTAGAATTTGCTCATTTCATAAGACTTTAGAACGTGTTGATGTGAATAAAGTATAGTGTTTTCCTCTTTTTCTTTTTTCAGGTATTAACTTTTTTAAAATACGGTGACAATCCCTTCCACAAATAATTTTTATAAGATTTGATTTTATGACTTTACCCGATAAAAATCTAGCTTTTGTTACCATTAGACCAATATACCATCTTGTTGGTGTAATATTGTTTTCCTTATTAATCATATCTCCCCTTGCTTTTTTTTTGTTTTTTTTTTGTCAAAGCTTTTTTTGTGTGTTAAATATCTCACCTTGCCTCTGACTAATGTCGGCCGCTGGGCCCATAAAACAAAATACCAGTGTGTCTTCTAACTTCTATTTTCTTCTTACCTGATTGGAAACTGGTGACGAAAAAATAAAAATAAAAACTGATGACAAAAATAACTGATGTAAAAATGTATTTTCCTCTTTTTTAACAAAAGTTCGGGTGAGTGGTTACCACCATGAGTTCGTACCTCCAGAATTTTTCGTCATTTACGTGTACTTACAGATAGCCCACCAATACGATTTTTATATCAACACCAAAAATCAAACACATAATTTTATGTGGGAAAATCATTCATCCTTGACCACTGAACCCAACAAGTATTGGTCCTCCTTTTCTTTTTCCAAGAACATAAACGAGGCAGCTTAAAATCACTCATATATATTAAATTTGAAAAGTCATTCTTATATAATGATAATATTTCATAGATCTTAAGACACATGTACTTTTATGTTATAGACTTTGTAAAATGAATAGAATTTAATTTCTAATCAATTCCCTATTAAATCATTTATAATTTTATTTCCATAATTTCTTTCATTAATATCTAAATTTATGCATTAAAATTAAATATAATAATACTTATAAATAATAATTAATTATTGAGTATTTTTAGTAAATGTAATGTTAAATTTTAAGTTACTTTTAAGATGATTAAAATAATTTTTATAAATTAAATTAACTTTTTAATTTTTTTTGGCGCAGTTGTATTTTATTTATGAGAAATTGTTGCTGACGCGCCTAGTTAAAAAGTTAGCTGAAAACTTATAAGCTGGCTAAAACCTGAAAGCTAAAAAGCTATCTGATTAAAAAAGAGTGTTTAGTAAAATTAACTGTTAAACAAGCTGAAATTGTAAAATGACATTAAAAGACACACTTGTATAATTCATTTTATATTTAACATGATTTTTTTACACATCACTACCTATGTGATATTGATATTAAAAGTATATTATCAATTTTTAAATATTTTAATAATTCAAATAATTTATCATCTTAAAAGTATAATATTATTTTTAATTTTTTTTTCGTTTTTATATTTTTATTAATTAAATTAAATAGAATGAGACAAATAACTCCAATATTTTAATTTAATAAAATAAGCTTATATTTGTATAAATTAAAAAAATTATAATTTTATATTAAAAATTGAATAGTAATTATTTCAAAATAAAAATAATTAAAAGGTAGTCTAGGTTTAGTGTTTTTATAAATATAAAATGGGTAATGATGAAATCTTGGTAAAATGATTAGGATAAAAAAGGAATAAATTCAGCAGGCTTTAAGCTAGAAGCTTTAATCTACCTCAGGTAGCTTATTAAAAAAGTTTTAAGCTACTAAAATAAGCTTATTTACCAAATACTTTTAAAAGAGTTTTTAAGCTAGTTAAATAAGCTTTAAGATAGTCAAATAAGTTTTAAATTAGCTGAAATGTCATGCCAAACATAACATAATATTCTAAACACATTTTTCAATACATTTCCTGTAATTACTCTACTTTTTTACAAAATTAATATACATTTTCCAAAAATAATCAATTTATAAAATAAATGTGTTGACTTTTTTTTTAAAAAATTATATGGAGTCAATGAAAGAGTATATCTGGTTTTGGAAGATGCTTGAGGGACAATATTGGAAATTGGTTGTAGCTTTCATGGCTTTGTTGTTGTTTCAGATATTTTACATATGGAACTGCTAGCCAATTTTCATGGACTTGTTTTAGCTTGGAATAAGGGGTATATTACATACAAATATTTGGAATATTAGGGAACTGCTTGACAGATGGTGGAATGTTAAGATTAAGCATATTTTAAGGGATTGTCATGTGCGGATTTTCTTGGAAAGCTTTGAGTGCAGTACATGCTCAAGAGTTTGTTAATCTACATGATTCGTCTAGTGAGTTGGTTGCCACTCTTGCAACGAATGCTTTGTGTTTCGATTTCACTTCAGTTAGCTCTAACCAACTTTGCACACATTGCAAAGCACAAAAAACATAATGTGTCACTAGCTTTCTCTTATGTTGTATTAGAGATGTCAAATTGGCTCATGGTCCCAGACCAGTCCACTAAACCCTTATTTTGGCTCTAATTTTTTCAGCCTACCAAGCACTGGAGCTTTTACCCTTGGGGTTTTGTAGCCCACTAAAGTTGTGAGCTAGGACAGAGTCAGTCCCGGGACCAGCCCATACCCTATTAATTTAATAGTTGACCAAAATATTGACAAGAAAATAGTTGACAAAAAAATATTTAGCTATTATTATTTTGATGGTAAACTCAAAAATTGGTCTAAAACTAAAAAATTAGGTCTGAAACCAAAAAATTGTCCTGAAACGCAAAAATCTGCCTTCAAACCCTAAATTGACCTGAAACTAAAAAATTAACCCATAACCCTAAAATCGACCCTAAACCCTAAAATCGGTCCCGAAACTCTAAAATTGACGCTAAACACTAAAATCGGCTCGAAACCCTAAAATCGACGCTAAGCACTAAAATCGGTCTGGAACTCAAAAATTGCACCAAAACCCTAGAATCAACCCACAAAACCCTAAAATCGACTCTTAAACCCTAAAATCCGCCCCAAAACCTAAACACTGAAATCGACCTTAAACCCTAAAATTGTCCCGTAAACACTAAAATCGGCCTAAAAATCCTAGGATCGATGCTAAACACTAAAATTGACCACAAACTCTAAAATTGACACTAAAATCGACCATAGTTGTATTATCACTATATGAGAAGGGGAAACATTAATTATCACTTCCAAAGGTTCTTCGTGTCATTTCCTATATAGCCTTAAATGGAATTTGGTGAGTAAATGCTTTCCTTCTGTGAACATGAAGAAATATAAGGAGTCCTTTCCTCACTTCAACAAACCCCACATACCTAATTTACAAGGATGTTTCCCTGAATTGATAAAACAGTCGAAGCATATATAAACCAATAACAGTCATGGTCATCAACTTTATAGATTGGCGGCAATTAATTAAACCGTTTTGCACGTTTTAGTATAGTCTTACTGTTGGATTGAGCATTGTAAGTTGTAACAGCAAGATATAATGTTAAGAAACGCAAATCCATCAATAATATTCTTCACTATAGAGAAATTATTATTCTTTCTTTAGTACTATCTCACTCTTACATCAGCTTATCATTAACAACCAATAAATAAACCAGTAACAAATGGGTTAAAGAGGGATTTGCCGACAATCCCTGTATACTGACATTGTGGCAAAGCAGATTAACCTCATATTCACACGATTATATCACATCAACTAAGCAATAATCACATCCAGTAATTAACTTTGACTTTGTTATAGAATATATTGCAATATTCTACTACCTTATTAGATTCTCACTATTCTATAAGATATTATTGAAAAGGGCTTCAAAACTGAAAAAAGTGTGACCAAGATAAATCATGTGGATATTGCTCATGAACAATGACAATATGATGTGTAACAGGGTATTGTTGGAAATAAGCTTAATACATTGCACGGTGATGATGGATTTCCACACTTGGATTTCTTTATACATTTAGTTAATAGTTCAACTCATGAGTCATATGTATGAAAAATAATTTATTAAGAAAAATCAACTCATTTAATATGAGCTCAAAGTCTTAAAGAAATTAGTCTTATATCTACCTATGGCGGAATACTGATGGAAAAAAAAATGATGGGTATTCTATAATTAGTTGTACGGTCCAATCCAAGTATGCATCGATCACATCGGTTCTTACTCATTGAAGAGGGTCCCATGCATGGACAGGAAGATGAAATGGCCCCATTGTTGAGAGGTTTCTTATGATTGTGTGTATTTTACTGCATTGGGTCCTCCCTCCTGTGTGACCTATGAGCCATGATCCATGATCCAGTGCCTGTCCCTTTCTTTCTCCTTCCCTAGCTACTTCCAGGATCCAATAATTCAATCCAAACCCATTCGTTTTCTACATTATGGCTCAGCTGCAACTTATCATTTCTTTTCCCAACACAAGTATCTTATATGTTAGACTCTTGCGTGAGTGAACTCTGTTAATTTATATACGTCCAACTGATACCATCCACTTCTGATGGGTTAATTCTCATAGCATAAGAATTTTCTTAACCTGAAATTTTACTAAAGTAGAATCAATTAAATAACACTTGAACCAAACATGTAGAAAGGATTTATATCCTCGTGTGACTAGTTTTTTCTTTTCATACACTGACTTGACTCAAGACCTTATTTATTAAAATTAAACATGTATCACGTGAATCATTATTGCAACTTAAATCATCTTTTGAAAATGGAAGGTATGGCCTTGCACATGTGTGTACTCGACCTGAAGATCGTGACATTACCTTGGATTTCCTGTCTTGGCCACTCTCTCTCGTGACCACATTTAACACTTTTTATTCGAAAAGGATATTATAACTGAATTTACAAATCAAGAGTGATACTATAGTCGCACAATTGAGGATAGTCTTTCTTTTCTTTTGAAAGAAAAAAACGTGAGTTTTAATTTTCCCCTAAGTGATGGAATCAAATTGTATTAATTCTTGATTTCATTAAAAGCTTTTTTGGGAATTGGTACCCAAAAAGTGGTCTTATTTTTACAAACTTTTTTAACAATAACTTATTATTAAAATTTATATAAATATTGATTTTTCTCTCTTGTTTAATTTTATGCCCCAAAGAGTTGAGAGGACGTATTATACTCAGCGAGACTTTTCAATCACATTAAACTCCTCTAAATTTGAGAAAGAAAATGAGCAAAAGGTCTAATACAATTTCTTAAAGATCAAGGCAGTCAATTGAAGTCCGAGGACCATGCATGTCTACAAGGTATGCCCCATTCCGTTTTTTTCTTATATTTATTGTCCTAAATTTATGCATGTTATGAAAATATGGCACATGATATTAAAGTTTTATAACATTATGGGGTACGGGTAGTCAAAATGAGAAAAATATACAAAATTTAACATCATAATCGCTCTGTTATTTTTTATAAAACTTTCTGGAGTCATCAGTGTCCTTTAATATAAGATCCTCACTAGATTTTAGGAATTATACCTCTTAAATTTATTTAACTTTTGTAATTCCTAAGTTTTGACTATATCATTAATAATTAATTCTCTTTCACATAAATAGGAAATTGTATAAAATTTTAATTAATTTTAATAATCGTAATTGTCTTAAAAGAATTTTATAAATAGGAATAGAGGAGTATCTTTGATGTTTTAAGACAATAAATATGTGTCGTTTCATTTATATTTTCATCACTCGTACCAAAATTTATAATAAGAAGTCCTATTTCTTAGTTAATTATGAAAGGTTTAAGAGAAATAATGAGGCAATTGTTTCTCAATTTCTTTCATTAATTAATAATAAATGGTTTTGCTTTTAAAGAAAAGGTTAAATATGTTTTTAGTCATTGTAAAATAGAGGTGAATTGAACTTGGTTTTTCTAAACAATTTTATAGCTTTTAGCCATCAATATTATTGAAATATGTGAAATTAGTTTCGATCGTGCATTGTATGACGGTTTTTACATATAACAACGATATTTAACCGCCACAATTTTTTTATAGTGGCGGTTGAAATCGCAACAAAATGAATCGAGATACTGATTTCATAAGTGTTAGGGAGTAAAGCCAATGACATATTTTTTGAGATACCAAATCCAATTCACTCTATTTAAAAGAAACGAGGCAATTGAACAAACTATGTATAAAATAGGCTATTTAAATCACATATATATAAAGTACCAAAGAATAGACAACCCCATTCAAAAGAAACGAGGCAATTGTACAAACTATGTATAAAATCACATTGTTGAATACTTATTTTCAGGTATTCAACTTCTTCATCACCAGTTACTTCTTCTATATGTGTCAAAGAGTACGCCTTCCGTTTTTGGTGTTATGGATGTTAGGTACAGATAAAGTTTTAAATTGTGATTAAGACTTATAACTACAGTCTACAGTACTTTGCTACAAAATTATGAATAAATATAATTAATGCAGTCACCGTTACAAGCACTATACAATTAAAAACCTTCAAATCTTGATATCGCAGTTATAGTCCATAAGAGGATATCATATGAAAAATATAACCGGTCGTTTCCTTTGCTTGGGTTATCCATGAGTTGCTACAATCATAAGGGAGTTAAATTTAGGACCTCACCACTCAATTTCCAACCCCACTTTAAAGTGGTTAAAGTTTATAATACTTTTCCTCATATGATTTTTTGAGAATTAAAATCCTGGAGCACAACTGACATTTAGATTTCGGGTTCTAAATCCTGGAACACAATACAAATACTTTTATTCCGAGTTCTTAAACACGGAATGGTTTTTGGTAAGTTGAAGTTCCGGTGTTTAGTATTCTCGAAATATATTTTTTGCGTTCCGGGATATTAACTCTCGGAACGCAAATCTTTTAACTACCTTTCGAGTATAGTAATTCCCAAATTACAAATGAATAACATTTCAAGAATTGCAGAACACATATACTTGTAGTTGCATTCCAGGAATTAGATCCTGGAACAATTTTTTTGCAAATTTTTATTTTGAGTTTTAAATCTCAATAAGAATCAGAAAAACAGCAAAAACGAGATGTTTATACATACGAACATAAGACCTACTGAAAGCAAACATGATATGAAATTTGCACATCATATTGAACATTAAGGGTAACATCAAATTGTTAATATATGACGTTTGCACTACGATACAACTCAACTAAGGCATTTAAATAACAATGTTCAATCTTTGGTGATTGTACATATTAACGGGTCATAGTGAGACTCTTTAGTAATTCAGCCTGAAAAACTTGAAGACGGTCGAAATATGGGTACTCCCAGTATTTGGCGTGTGCTCTAGAAAACCAGCGCCATTTCAATGCAATTGAGGGCATTGGATGTCCGTCCTTCAAAATAAGCTACAAATGACAAATCACATAAAACAACTATTATTAACATGAACTTCTTAGTACAACACAGAGCTACGTAATTGATATAACGTGTACCTGCACATAGTGATTCCTATTGACATTGACCAACAACTATAGTCAAGTGTTTAAAGGTGGAATGCCTCTAAGTGGCAAGAAAGTTGAACATCCGTCATTTGACACCTGTATGAAAACCACTTGAAACCTTGAAGCAACAAGGTACCCCATATCTGGTAGAGTCAACCACTTATCATCAGTGGAAAAATGTCCATTGGTGAGTATAAGAGCATCATGTATGGTTCTGAACCTTGTGATGGTCGCATAGAGTTATTGATACAATTGATATTCTCTAGAAGTTCGTTTAGCAACTCTTCCCCGAATACCCCCATTGGTGCTCATGTTTGCCTAGTTGTGTAGCAATAGCTCTATAGCTAGACCTAGTGATTACAACAACAAGTCCATTTTGCTTCCTCACATTTCGAGCCCAATCGCAAAGATCATCATGAGTTGTGAATATCTGTCACACAATGAAGTGTCAAATTACCAACAATTTTTTTTTTGAAATAGTTTACAACAATGACACGACAAATCTACTTGATCGGTTGTAAATAAATCTATGCAATCCACACTGATACATCGAATCCCACCACTAGGATGAGTGTGTTCAACATCTGGTTGTGTGTGCTCTACTTTTGAAAACATGTTAGATTTGATTATTTTATGGGAACCTTAATTAGTTTTGGACAAAACTAATTGCATAACATATATATCTATCTTTTTAGTGTTAATTTTTATATATGTTTTCATTAATTCTATGTTCACGAGGGTGTTAAACATAAATTGGGTAAAGGAAAGCTTCATATATATGTATATGGCATATAGGGCAACGTGTCCTTAATTCACAGGGGAGAGACAAAGGTCAAAAAAAGAATACCAGAATATCTAAATTAGGAATTGATAGGAACCAATCATAAACGCACTCGTGTGACAGATTTAATTAATTTAAGCAAATGCTTGTGTGCATTATTGAAAGCTTTTTGCAGCCACATCCATATACGTACGTCGCCTCAATTCATCTTCATGTTGGTAGGCCATGGCATTGTCTTCCTACTTTCCTAGCCTCCTTCCAGAGGCCACAGCTGTTATATACATAAAATATAAATTTAATTATCTCAACACCTTTCCATGTATCTAAGTTTTAAGTGTTAGAAGTATTAGAAATAATTATAAAATAATCCTTATATATGAGAGGACAATCATCACATTTTAAAGTAGAGTTAGACTTTCGAAATTCAAATAGTATACCTACTATATTTTCCTTTATGATAGCTTTCCCTATGTTTAAGCGTTTTTTTTTCTAGAAAAAAAAACTTTTTTCCTTAATTTTATTTTCCAATGAAAGTAAATAAGAAATATACAGAGAATCCTCTTCTCTGAATACCCCTTTATTAGGTTTAATTATTATTCCAGTTTGATTGTAATTTCTTTATTTAAAATTTTGATATATTTTGTTTTCACAATGTATCAGTATATAGAAATTCTCATTATTTATAAGTTATTGCAACATCATAAGGCGAGTTCTTGAATTTGGATTGATTGTCTTTCTATCTCTAGTGGTTGTGCATTTTGGAAGGTTCTTTCGGTACGTTAGAACTGTGTTAACATGGTGGAGAGAAGTACCTGCAAGGTACTCCGATGCTTATGTTAGTGAGAGCTATAGAGAGAATCTCAAAGTTGTAGAAGAACAATAAATTAGTAAAATAAGTAGCACTTGTGTCATGAACAACTTAACATGTATTTATAGGCATGATGTGCGTTCTATTTGTGACTTTGGGCCTCTATGAAAGTGAACAACTTCCCAGTTGATGACTATCTTTGAATACATTGTGAATTGTAATGCATGTCTCATTAATCAAGTAGGTTGTGTTCACTCGCCTGGTCTCTCGACTAAACAAATTTATTTTTTTGTTACTGTGAGGTTTTTTTGTCTTTGACGAATATCGCCATCCGTTCGGGAAACGATTATATGTCCCTTTCGACAGTCTTTCTTGAAGTTCAAACTTGTATTCTCGTCCTTACGAGATCTAATTTACTTACCACTAGACGAACACGGTGATGTGTAATTTAGTGTTGTAATTTAAGTTAGTTTGTTAATTTCTGTTAGAGTTAGTTTCAATTTTGCTAACAGATTCAATGTGAATCAATTGTATCCCATAGTGTATATATACCGATTAACTCAATACAATGAAGATATTTTCTCAAATTATCTACAACTAATGCCCATGACACTAATCTTCTAACACTCTGAAAATGTTTTAATGATATCGATATATAAACGGGATAGACCATATAGTTGACTATAGGAAACAGATCATGTGCACGACTGTGATAGCTGTCAAGAGGATATATTTGTTTAATATATTAACATGATGAGCGGGGAGAGATCGGTTAATTAATTAGTAGTATCTTTTCCCCTTTTTTAAAGGATTATATTAATGTTAATTGATTAATCTATGATTCAATAATATTGTATATTAATAGTACGTTGGTAAGGCAAAGAGGAAGCCCCAAATAGAGTTGCATGCAGACAATTATGATAGAATTATTATTATTATAGGAAGTAAAACTCCATTCATATTTTAGTGGCACTGCATATATCTTATTAATTAAGCTCGAATAAAAGTATTATGGTTAAGCTTAATGAAATAAATAAGACCAGGATTCCTTGGATTGTCTGTTTTGTAAGCATGCACATACGAAGTGTTCTTATCTTACATCACCATTTCTTATTATTATAAGTTAAGCTTATAAAATAGGAGAATCTCGTGAATTTTTTTTTGAAAGCATCTCATGAATGTAAACTGATAAATGAATGACTTCTATATATGCCGTCGCATTGCACACCATCTTGCGGCGGAAGGTGGAATATATATAATTTGAAGTTTAATTAAAATAATCTGGGGTAAATATTGATTATTATATATAATATTAAAATACATTATTGCTATAAAAACTTATTCTCAGTAATTCGTATACACCTAAATAGTACAGACACATTTCAACACCTTTTTTTTTCTTCTTTCTATTTTTTTCTTCAATTACATCACATCATATATCACACTTATCACTTATCTCTTCCCTCTCCTTATCTCTCTAGTGGTCTACACTCTTTAGATGTCTACTAATCTTTATCCTACTAAATATCTATATTTGGGAAATGGTTTTTATAGTTCATGCGGGCCACAGGCTCGACAGCTAATGATATGCAATTATTCACGGACTGATTAATTAGGATCCTTGAGGATATCAATTGAAATTGAAGCATTGTGTTTATATATTTTTTTCATAAATTTGTAGAAAAAATTATCTATTTAATAGATAAGAAGAGAGAAATAGATATATAATTTTAATTTTTTTTTGTTATAATATAATTTTAATTTGAGTGAGTTTACAATTAAGAGCATTACGATCCTTGAATTTTTTCTTTCCGGATTAGGTTAATGTTCTTTCCCTGTCTTTTTTCTTTCCTTGAGTTTATAATTCTGAATTCTGATGGTGTTACATGTCCGGTTGCAGAGAATATTCTTTCCATTTTTATATGTAGAAGGTAACTTAAATTAATTAATTCTTTTCTTGTCTGGGTTTCTTAGAAAAGGTAATGGAAAAGGTGCATAAAACAACAATAAGGAGGTATTGACTATTAATGGCTAACGGAAAAACAAAACAAATAATAGAGAGGGTGAAGCAAAGAGCTGAATTTCCATATGTATATATAAATAGTACTCCATATACACATAAACACTACTACTTTTGTAACAAAAAAAAAAAAAGCATTGCTGCTTTTCCACCTTTTAATTTTTTATCATTCAAATTTAGACTACCATATATATTTTTTAAGCATGAACGAAAATTGCTATAAATTACTTATACATATTATATTGAATATTAGATAATTTATATATTTGTAGTGATTATATATTTTTTTTGCAAGTAAAAAAAATTACTTTTAAATTTTTTTACTGGCATCAAACATGCCCTAACTTAATAGTGAAAATCAATAAAGTTTGGTACATTTAGCCCACACTTATAAATATATAGAAAAAGAGAGGTGGGGGAATACAGAGATATGATGAGTGATGTTTCTTTTTATATAAGTTAAGAAAATTGCAATAAAAGAGAGTACAAGACTTACTCTAAACCAAAACTAAAACTAATATTTTAAACAAAGATGATGTCTATAGACTCTATATCAATGCATAAAAGAAAAACTACTTAACTCTTTCTAAAATAGATGAAATACATAAATTGTTATTCTTAAAAATAGTATCCAACAAATGCTCTGAACAACTATGAACCAAACAGCAATAAAGACCATTTTAAAGAGCTCAATATATTGTGAGAAGCGAGCCCAACAATCAGCATGAAAATTTGAACCCTGGACATGAGGATTTGAGTTTCAACAAGTACCATCATTTTCCTTATAGATATAACCTTTACAAATAT
Source organism: Acmispon strigosus (assembly GCA_030819835.1). Lineage (NCBI taxonomy): Eukaryota > Viridiplantae > Streptophyta > Magnoliopsida > Fabales > Fabaceae > Acmispon > Acmispon strigosus. The sequence goes on along the minus strand of JAUAMA010000003.1, from coordinate 65,283,364 downwards.
TATTTATTTAAAGTATAGATTTATCGAAAACTTTTTTCGTACAAAATCATCTGGCATGGACATTTCGGTAGACAATTAATATTAGAAAGGTTTTTCTACAAAGACTTTGTTATTAAATTAGTACCAATATTATAATTTCTTATTTAATTGTTACACAAGCACATTGTAATTTCTGGTAGGAAATGACAATACAAAATCCAATTAATCATGGAATATTTCCCACCATATGGGCAAATCAACATAAGTTGCTTATTATATTGGACGAAAGAAACCTTGGTCAATATATAGCAATTAGACAATTATGCTAAACTTGTTAATTAACCGACAAAATAGAGCCACTCCATACATCATATCATAATCAAGAAAAAAGGCGTTTATTTAAAAGTTCGAATAAGTTTCTGTATAATTAATTAATTAAAGAAGAAATAAAAGCAATAAAAAAACTTTAATTTCATTTGCTTAAATAAAATAAAAAAAAACTATTGCACATGTGATGACCACACATGCCGGTGGGATGGTTGTGGAGTAAATGAAGTTTTAATAAAACCATTATCAAATTAATAAAATTAAGTGAAGCGCCCAATAGTTAGTTGTCAGTAATAAAAAATTTGCTTAAAATAAAAGTGGTAGGTTAATTATTGAAAAAAAAGATGCTTTGTGAAATACAGATATAACCCTATAGACTATAGTGTTCAACACTGTTATAGCAAAAGGGATACTTAGAATATTTTCCAAATTTTGCAGCTATAACCTATTATTTATGCGTTTACGTGATGAACATGGCTATATATAACTAATTTCACTAGTTTTGTTCTCAATATTCAAAATGAATGCAGACAAAAGGAGAACTGAGAAAATTAGACCCTTGAAAATGGAAACTATGATCTTAAGAGTAATTTGCAGTAGCACTAGGTGGATTTCAAGTTTTCAACCGACAAAAATAACATGTATTATTTCAGATAAGGAAATATTAAAAAAAACATTGTTCTTTCAACGTAATGATGGAACTTTTCAAAGAAATCATGACATGGAAGAATTGCTCATAAAGCTCAAAGAGTAAAGAACGGATAGAACTCTAGTGTATTTTAAATTATGAGACACAAGTTTTCTAGCACACTATAAAAAGGGTATTAGCATTTCGCTTTTCACAGACATATATGAGCATAAACAGTAGCCTGTGACAAGGAAATTTGCTCAGGCTGCTTTTAATTAATTCTTGTATTATATTTTATATCTACACCTATATATTAGGATTGCTTTCTTTTTCATCAGGAGATTATAAGACAATAAATTGAGTTTTTTTGAACAACTAGAGGCCTGAAGTTACTGAGAAAATTGGTTGGAAACTTCTCAAGCAGAGTCAATGATTTCTTCCATTCCTCTATGTCTTTTTTTGGCTTGAGTGTACATAAACGTCATAAACGTCGTGGGGAGGTGATTCTGTTCGAGTCGGAAACATTCACATCCTGGTAGGGAAATCAAACATGTACCGCTACCTACAAAATATTTGCTTCTGGATTGATTTTGTCTTGTAGAAGGAAAAACTTTGAGGCAACTTCTGTGGCAATTTCTTGAACAGGGTGAATAATTTGTACCATATCTGAACATGTGTGTTCCTGCTGTAACTCAAGTATGAATTTTACATGCTTAATTTACAAGTTTTTTAATTTCATTTTTCACCCTATATAATGTCTTCACTTGATCATGATGTCAGATTTATGCCCCACCATTCCTGCAAGAGACATCAATGCTCACACCTTCGAAAAGACATGCTATCCTGTTTATCAACCCCATTTTCTCACCTTGCCAAAATGAACCTTCCCTTTTTCCAACTCCAGCCTATACACAACAACAAGTCCTGTTTCACATAGTCTAATCTTTATCAAATAGATCAACTCATATATACATTACAGAAAGAAAGAAAAAAGAAAATACAAGGAGCCTTATTGACTATGACTTCTCTCTCATATCATAGGGTCATCCTCACTCTTATATTAATTCAACTCCTCTCATCTACAAGTTCATTTTCCTTCCTTCATATCTCTCAAATTCTCTCTATCACAGCCCCTCCTACAAGACATTTCTCATAGGAATAAACAAACTGTGTCTATTAAAAAGGAAAAAGTACTAATGGGAAGGCACTCATGCTGTTACAAGCAGAAGCTTAGGAAGGGTCTCTGGTCACCTGAGGAGGATGAGAAGCTTCTGAGGCATATTACAAAGTATGGTCATGGATGTTGGAGTTCTGTGCCTAAGCAAGCAGGTAAATTAATTAATCCTATTCTGCTTCAATTTATCTAATCAAATTACTTTCATTGTTATTGATCTCCCTTTTCATTGTTTTTGTATTGTAAGGTTTGCAGAGGTGTGGTAAGAGCTGCAGGCTTAGGTGGATCAATTACTTAAGGCCTGATTTAAAAAGAGGAACATTCTCACAAGAAGAAGAAAATCTCATCATTGAACTCCATGCAGTACTAGGGAACAGGTATTGAATAATTGAATTAATGAATTCTTCCCTCTCTTTTTTTTTCCTTTTCTACTGTGATTTAGCTTGTTTTCCTTGACATGGATATCAATTTGTGTCTCAGATGGTCTCAAATTGCGGCGCAATTGCCGGGGAGGACAGACAATGAAATTAAGAATCTGTGGAACTCTTGCTTGAAGAAGAAACTGAGGCAACAAGGTATAGACCCTGTCACACACAAACCATTGTCACAAGGTGAGAATGGAGAGGAAAATCAAAATGTTATGAGCCAAGAGAAAGCACCACCACTATCCAATGAATTGAATTTGAATCTCTTGAAATCAGAGAGCTCAAAGTCAGATGCAGGTTCCTATGAGCAGAGAACATCTTCTTCAATTTCCCCAAAGGCCTATGCACCTGAGAATATGGAAGGTTCTTGCAGCAAAGACTTGTTCCTAGACAGGTTCATGAGTACCACCACTGATTTGGTGGGGAATTTTCCTCTTCAGATGAGTTATGCAAACACTGATTGTCTCCAAACTGATTCAAATTCTACTCATTGGTTCAACCAAAACCAAAGTGGAAGGTCTTTTGACATGAACTCTGGTTTTCCTCTGAATGCAACTTCTCTTCTTACACCTACAACAAGCTTGTTTCTTCCTAGTTCTTTATGCTACAAGCCTTCACTTGCTGTTCCCTCTGACAATATTTCTGGATCCCATTACTGGGAAGCCAGTGCCTCCAATAATAGTAACAGCAGCAATAGAAGTAACAGCAGCACAGAATTGAGAAACACAAGCCACTTAAACTTTCATAATAGTACCATTCTTTCTTCTTGGGGATTAGCAGATTGTGGTGCTTCTACTAAACAGGCTCAGATTCATATGATGGAAAACTCAAACCACTCAGGAGAAGCTAATAAGTGGGATGATGAGTACCTTCATAACCCAATGTTAATGATGCAAAATGAAGCTCCTGAATCTTTCTGCAATGAGATGAAGCCTCCCATGCATTTGGTGCCTGATACTTTAGGTTCCATTTTGCAGCAGCAAGAACAGTCTCAAACTTCTAATATCTTTTCCAAGGATATTCAGAAGCTCAGAGAAGCCTTTGGACACATGTAGTAGCATGATTTGAGGAAAGCAAGGAAGATTTTAGAGGGATTGCTATTCTTAGTACAGGTGTGTGAATCCACAGAATTTTTTTCACTTGTGTATAGGCCAGAGTCTGATATAAAACATTTGTTTTTCACTCTTTCCTCTTTGTTGATTTTTGTGAGCCAAACCAATTTGTTTTTACCTTCTTCTTTTTCTTATTGGGTGTGGAGCAGAATTGCAGAATAAGGATTGCTCTGCTGTCTTCTTTCTACTCTTTCTTTTCTTTGCTATACTGTAACCTCAATGGTGCATTTCTATATCCAAGCCATCACAATTGTTTATTTGTTCATAGGAAGTTTCATTTTCCTCTCAATTCCACGGTCAAACTTAGCATGGACCAACTTATTTTTCTCAAGAATCAAAATTCAGACACTCAGAAGCTACTCACATAAGCTTCTTCCCAAAATTGTTTTTGTATTTAAAACTAATTGTAGAAGAATTTCCAAACATGCGGTTATATATTTGTAAGTTATGAATGTTTTGACGTTTTGGAAGAAAAGTGGTTTTGAAAGAAGCTACTAGAAGTAGCTTTTGTGGGGGAAAAGTGATTTCCTATGGATGAAAAGTGAATCCAACCATGCTATGAGTTTCTTTCAGCATTTTCGGATTAATTGTTCTTTTATCATAACCTACTGTGAAACTCAAAAGCTACTCACAGAAGTTTCTCCTCAAAATTGTTTTAAATTATGGCTACAACGTGTTGCGGAATTGCACATAAATGAGGGTTGATACAATCATGATACCAATATAGTGACTCCAAAACCCGTTACTTTGCGGCCGCAATTGCGAATATCTTCCAATATGATCTTCTCTTCACATTAACTTTGATGCCACTGAAAATGACACTAAACTTGTATAAGGTGCACTTTTACCAATCCAAGGTTACAATGACTGTCCATCATTTTCTCGACAGTAGAATAATATCTTAACTTCCATAATAGCCTTGACAGTTACCAGTCTAGGAAAGCATTACTTTTTCACTTGCAAGATGAGATCGTTAGTCTTGTTGTACCCTCCAATACAACAAGTGAATAATTTATCTTCTGCCACCAAAGAAAAGGACATGACCAAAGTAAATATTAATTTAAAGAACACACGAAAGAGAGGGACCATTTCCCCTTCCCCTGCATATTCTTTGACATTTTGGAACACCTCGTGTACTTTGATTTTTTCTACTTAGACTTAGACCTCTCTCACTCTCACACATTGAAAGTGTTTTATTTACTGTACGTGCAATGAGAAAATGACTTGCAAGCTAACAAGGGCCATGTAATTATGTATGTCCATGTCCTCTAGTTCCTTTAGGACACTTGAAAGGCGAAACGTTATCCTAAACAACGCATTTCAAGCAAGAAACCTCCCATTTCAAGAGAAAGAGCCATTAAACTCCTTGATTCTTTCATGCTCGTGCGGGTAGATTCTACAGTACACCATGAAACGTATGGCATAAGTTTTGGGAGCTGAGAGCGCCACAACCCTTTTTTAAACCGTCACAAATTCATGTCATACTCTGGTGTACCTTTTATTTTGAGTAGTAATGTCCATTCAATTACTAACTTAGATTTACTTAATATTGACACCAATTATTTTTCAAATTTAGACCTTCATTTTTTAGTAGCTACTAAGGGTCATACCTTTCTATTTACATGATTATCCTTCTATTTAGTTCTCCAACAAAGACCGGGTGCGGTGACCGTTTAATCTACAAGGGCTTTTCTATATGGATGATGTATTTTTTATGAAATTTTATTAAATTAGTATAACTTTTTTTTTAATTACAAAGTTAGTATAAAATGCCACTTAGTGGCGATACCTTTTTTTTATTTTAGAAAATCGTCACCGCTAGTGGCGACACCCTACTTTTTATTTACTTTCATTGTTAGTGATGGAAAGAAGTCCGTCACAAAATCCTAGTATATAATATAGAAGAAATTAGTGACGGAATATTGGGAGAAAAGTTCTTCGTCGCAAAGTATTTAACGACGGAATATTCTTGCGACAAAGTTCAGTCCATCACAAAAATCATAGTGAATAATGGAAAATAAATTAGCGATGGACTTTTGAGAGGGAATATTTCTGTTGCAAATTTGTTAGCGATGGAATATTTTTGGTGACGGAAAACTTCTCTCTACATTCCGTCACTAATTCCCTTTATTTCATATTCTAGAACTTTGTGACGGATTTGTTTTCGTCACTAACATAGAAAATCTAAAACAAAAGTTAGGGTGTCATCACCAGAAGTGACGATTTTATAAAAAAGAAAATTTAAAAATAAGGTATCTATACTAATTTTGTAATTAAAAAATTCACTAATATAATAAAAATACACTAGTCATGTAAAAAAACCGCCGCAGCATAATTTTCCTCTTCTCTGACCTCCTCTGTCGCTTCATCTACTCTGCCTCTAATTTCGGCCACAACTTCCTTGTGTAGACTTTTTTATACAAATGAGTTCATAGTTATTAAACTTGTATAAAATGAAAAAATGATTGGCGGCATATTGGGTCTGTTTAATTACAGCTTTTGAAAACTATTTTCTATTTTTTATTGCAGTTTTGGTTTTCTATATTTAAAAAGTGATTTTAGAAATTGTATTTGAAAACTATTTTTGAATAAAAAACTAATTTAAAAACTAAAAACATAAATAGAAAACATCTTTTAGTTTTAAAAACTGAAAATGAGAACTGTTTTCAAAAACAGGTTTTTAATTTTGCAGTTTTTAAGAGTATAAAACAGTTTTCAAAAAGTGTAATCAAGCATGCCCTTAAAAACTTGTTTGTTTTCAAAAACTGTTTTTGACTCATTTTCAGTTTTTAAAACTAAAAAATCAGAACAGCTAAATATTTTATGTTTTTAGTTTTCAAACTAGAGCTTTTTTAATGTTGAAAAACACCTCATTAAAACAGTTTTTTTTTCTTCTTTTCTCTTGAAAAACAATTTTTGAAAAACAGTTTCTAAAAACAGAAAATTAAAACTGCAATCAAACATGTCCAATTTTTAGCCAGACACCCTTTGGACATACGAAGGTTAAGAACCACGATTAAATTTTACATAAGTTAAAAATCTCCACTAAATTATATGTTCGAATGCTATCTATTATTTGGTAAAATGTGTATGTCTATATATAATCACTCTACATAAAATTTGTTTTACTAAGATTTAAGTCCAGAAAGCTTATGATTAAAAAAAAGATTATTGTAATCTGTGGCATATAAAAGGCTAAACAAAAGCATGTGCAGTCCTGAGGATGGACGAAAAGCATAACTATTTTTTATTCATTTTTTTAATGAAACCTTGAATATAAATGAATGGAGCGTAAAACATGAAGGTGACTGCAATCAGTGGCGACATTGAGTATTCAAGTCCGGACCTACAATAAATTACAAACTTCAGTTACACTTACAGGAGAAATATTAGCTCATAATTTTCAAATCAACCTATTCACACGTGCAAATGTTTTCCTTTTTTTGAGATCATAAGTACCATTCATCCTAAACAATCATGTTTAAGCATGAAACATCTAATTTCTTTTAATGAGTTCTGTATACACATAGTTAAGGAGATTTAAATATGTACACTACTTGAACGTCTTCACCTAATTATGTAATTATTAGATTGAGAAAAAAAAAATAGATATATACATACTCCTTCCATTCCACAAAGATAGTTGTTTTAGTCTATTTTAAACTTTTTTAAAAACCAATATATATTTTCTATTTATACCCTCATATAATGAATTTAATCTTACTTATCACATTATTCTCTTTCCAAAATAGAACTTAGGCGACCGCTTGGGTGCTGTCCCAAATGAGACAATTTTAAAACAGTATCAAATTTAACCAATAAAATCATAACATGTGTTATTCAATTTTTAACACTAATATTTTATTAAATTAAATTTAATCCTGATTAATCTATATTATTATACTTTGTTCTAAAAATATAATAAATTATAATTTGACCCATTAACATTTAATAAATTACATTTTTAATCTTCACCAAAACCAACGATGAATTCTTCGGTGAATGAAGTACCACGTCTGTCTCTCTCACTCTCACCCTCCTTTTAGTTTGGTAGATGATTTCAGTTTGATTTAGGGTTTATTGCGTTTTTTCTTTTTGGAACAATTTCAGTTTGATATTATGGTTTTGTTTAAAATCCGCATAAATTAATTATGATTAAAATTTAATTTAGGAAAATATTAAGGTTGAAATATTGAATAATATGTGTCATTATTTTATTGATTGAATTTGAGACTATTTTGAAATTGTCTCATTTAAAATAGTACCCAAAAATTCATCTATAATTTAATGGATGAACATGGTACAAGTAAAACTAATTAAAAATATTTTAGTAAAATTGTACTATTAATAATTATCATTTTAGTCTTTAGGCTACAATTTTAATTTTTAAACAATAATTTTTTTGGAACAGAGGAAGGATCATCAAGTTACTTATTACTCCAACGAGATAGTTCAAGTCGTGTTTATTATATGTTCAATATACGTGATCTATTTTACTGGAGAGGATTACTTTTTCTATACACCTATTTTTTACTATCCATACAACTTTTTTTCTTTGGTCTCATTTTTAGTTTAAAATTTAAAAAAGAATGAGCTTGTAAATAGTTGAAAATGTGTGCAAAAAGCACTTTCCTTTACTGGACCGGTTGGTTGGTTAAAGCCCTCAATCCATATTTTCTGGTTCTGAGCCATGTTGAGGGGCCACAAAAAGAACGTTTACTGTTGATTATGGGCCAAAATAAAAGCCTGCTACTGGTCATGGACTATAAAGAAGCCTACTACTCATCTATCTCACTTAAACTATGATTTCTCAGTCTCTTTTTTGTTATCACACAAATTAAATTCTCTTTCTAGCTTGCAAACTTCAAAATTAGTATAAGGATGGCTCTTAGAATTTAAGCTATGTTTTCTGATTGGAAGATGTTATGTACACACTAATTTCACCTCCACCTATTAGAGATAGAAAAAAAAAAGAATAGAGACAAGTGAGAGATGTATATAATGAGTGATGTAATGAAATTTTTTTAGAGAGATTTCAAAAAAAAATATGAGTGAAAATCTCGAGTTTTGATATATGTGAATAGTAGTATATTAAAGTTGTTTTGATTTTTTTTTGACACAGACAATATCTCGAGTTTCTTTCATCAGCACAATAGCTCAAGTGAGCATGTTGTGTTATATTTTGACTTATTGTGTAGTTATAGAGACTCTGATATTATGTTAAATAATCAATTATCCCACAAGTTTAAACTATTGAGTAAATGTCACATAAACAATTTTATATTATAATTTTGTAAAGTGACTTTGATCCTAATTTATATTTTAAAAGTTTCAATGTATTTAACTAACCTTCTTTTAAAAAAGAGTAATTTTAGGGAATCCTTGTTCGTCCCTCAATTTCAAAAGCAACTTGTTATTAATTATTTCAGAAACGAGAGTCCCTTACTTACCTTGACTTTTGAATTACAGGATTGTATCTAGCCATTTAAATCACAAGTTGACACCATATATTCCAACTCTGAGATCTTCCATAGCTTCACTTGTCGGCCAAATGAGTTACAAGAGCTAGAAAATGTGCCTTTTGAAGAACAAGGATTGTGAATCCGTGATAACCTATTCATAGTGCAAGAAATTTCCTAATTCGGACATCAACATCAACTAAGCATATATTTATACATTAGAGTTATTCACGATAAAGCGGTAAGAATAAAGTAAGTAGGTCAAACACACAGTTATGCCTTTGAATTTCCCAGCAAATTAACATGGAGAAATCTCTTATGTAGTTGAGGTATGCTTCGATCAATCTTATAATCGTGAAAGTAATTGGGGTATATATAAGGAAAAAGAAAAGATTTGTGGATCTTATCAATTACATTAATCAAGAGGGGAATTTATGCCATCACACTTAATGATATTTACTAGTGTTCCGGGAGGATGAGCTTGGACATTTTTTTGCCCAAGGAAGGCTGAGGTTGATGAGTGTTTGGTCGTCTACCTTAAAACTCGGCAAGATATATGCGACCTAGTTGGTCAACTTAACGGTCTAGGAGTCATGCATGCATTTCATAATTTTTGTAATTTCAGTTTAATTCATTATTAGCAAAATTGATTCTCCTCAAACTTTTATGGTATGTTTGGTTGTAAAAGAAAAGAAAGAAGAAAGAAAATGAAAATAAAGAAAGAATAAAAAATGAGATAATTTTTTAGGTTGTTTAGTATGAAAGAAAGTACAGAAAAAAGTGAAAGTAAAGGAAAGAGTATATTTGTGAAATAATAAAAATATATTTTAGTAAAATTGAAAATATCAAATGAGGGGCATTTTCGTCAAACAATATAGTAAAATACTACTATTTCTCACCCATTTTCTCTCCATATTGGAGGATACTATTTCTCACCCATTTTTTAATATGAAACAAATGCACCTTTAGTCCTGCATTTTAAGAAATCAAAATAGTGTATTATTTTTATTCAATACTACTTTTGAAATTTCAGTTTCTTCCGTAGAAAAAGCTAAAGAAATTTTAATTTCTTGCTTATTTTTTTCAATGTTAATCAAATTATTCACAATTAATAATTGTGAGACTAATCTCATACCTCATTATTAACAAATTAAACGGTGTGAAGCGGATTAAAATGCTACTCAGTAAATATTTCACGCTGAGGGTGAGTAAACCTGTTCTGCAAGCTTCTATGCGCATCTAACTCCAATAATTATTATGGCACTACATATCATACACGTGATATGTTTAGCCATGATAGCCAACCAATGACTAATTAATTAGAAATGCTCTCTCAACCAATATGAATTATTATGGGTTTGGAATAATCAAACAAAAAAAGAAATAAAATGCATGCATCATTGATTCAAGGTTAGGCATAAATAAGGTACTAGACTACTAGTTGATGGTGTCTATGTACCTTCCCTACTCTTGTTCTTAACCTTATCATGAAATGAGAAACGTATGATTCACAATACCCAACAACACAATCACAAACGTCTCTCCATTACACTTGCCTCTTAATTTCCCTTCTTCTCTCACACACTACCATAACACAAACCCTTCCACACTCACTCTGTTATCACATACTATACCTTTGCTTTCTTCACTTCACTTTTTTCTCTTGGCAAAAATACAATTACTATGAATGACCCCATGACCTTTCAGCTTCAGTTTCACACTTCTATGCAAGATGGAGACTTTGAAAATGAAATTGATGATCATGATCATGATCGTAATCTACATCCCCACAACTTGTCCAGGCTTTCTGTTTGTACCAGAAGCACCGTGTGTGGTGCTGATGATGATAATGACAAAGACAATGGTGGTGTTGATGATGATGATGATGCTTTGGCCATGTACATGTCAGGTTTGTCCATTGAGAGTTTGGAAGGGGAAGGTGATGATGCTGATGGGGAATTTTCTTCTGATGGCTCTGACTCTGACTCTGAAAACGAGTTGAGTAGCCTCAGTTATCCTTTGAATCAGACTGTGATGAAGGACTCTCCCAGTGACAATGAGAAAAAGAAAAACAGCCCAAGAAGGAGGAGAATCAGAAAGGACACATGGGTGTGGAACAGTTCAGAGAAAAATAGGAGCAGCAAGATTGATGAGAATGAGGTTAAGGGGATCATGAGTGGTGAGAGTGATAAAAATGGGAGCACATGGGTGATAACTAGGCCTAAAGGTGGGAGGAGATCACTGTGCATGGATTTGGAGGAAGTGAAGGCTTGTAGAGATCTTGGATTTGATTTGGAAGTGCCTTCTCGTCTTTCAGTTTCCCTCTCCAATTCCACACTTGACACCAGCAGTGGTGGTACTTCACCCATCTCCAATTGGCGCATCTCTAGCCCTGGTAACGTTTCTACACTTTTCAGTTAATGGTGATGTTTAGATTCACATTTTTTCATTCTAGAAATGGTTCCAGGTTTGAGAGTGTATGTTTGGAAACTCTTCGAATTCTAATTCTGAGAAGAAACTTTTGTGCATAGCTTCTGAGATTCACAATTGATTCAATTGAAGTAGAAATTCTAAGCTCAATATGTGTCTACTTGTGTATCTACCATTGTTCCAAGCACACAACTGTAACTAAACTACAAACTAGAGTCACTAGGCTAGACTAGATTCTATATGCCAAGTCTTCCACTAATATATGCCACACATTGACATTACTTATTCCTAAAAAAAATTCATAGGGTGATCAATTCATGATTTATCTGAATTAAGCAACAAGAATTATGAATTATCTGATCTTTCTAATCATGTTTTCTCTTTTTCTTTTTTCCCAAACTTTGTAATTCAGGTGATGATCCAAAAGATGTGAAGGCTCGGCTCAAAATGTGGGCACATGTGGTTGCAGCATCTGCATCCAAATACTGCACTTGACCTGAGTGCTAATTTCCGCTTAACTCATACTAATCCATTTCTTTTCCATGGAGGCTGTAAATACATAATGGTAATTATGTGATTTTCTTGTGGGAATTTTCGGCCGTATTACTAGCTTTCTTTTCTAATTATTGTTGCTTAGGAAGTAGCCTGTGATGACATTAACATTAGAATCATCCAGAGTATATTCCAATTAGGCAAAATAAAAAAGAATTTGTAGCTATCCACATTAATTTATCAGCTTCATATACTAAATTAGATGGTAGATGATCGATTACATCCTCAGCCAAGCATGGTCTTCCCATAACAATTAATGAATGCCAAATGCACAAATTACAAGGATGAAATTGTGAACGTCACATTTTACCATATCAGGAGGCAACAACATTTGACTCACTTAAAGACCAGATTATGGCAATTGTTGCCACAGGGGTAAGCACAGTCAATAGCTTTGATGACTTCTCGATCGAAATACCAGTCTCCAACAGCAATTGCAATTGGCTGCATGATGAAAGATTTTATTTTCTGAGAGCAATAATCAGAAAGCAGAAAAGGCACTATGCTTTAACTTGGGTAGTGAATATTAACCAAGGCATTCATGTCATTCATGTAGGACTAATCAATTCTGGGGAGAAACTTATGTGAGTAGCTTCTTTGTGTTAGAACAAATTTTAAGGATCCACATAATTTCTTAAATCCAACTGCACCGTCTTAAGAAAACAGAAATCTAAATTGAGCATACCTTGTCCCCTATAAGGGGAGAGTCATCAGCAAACCATGTCTCCTGTCTCTCAGACTGGCAATGAGCAAAACAAGAATTTATGAAAAGTCCAGTTTGAGATGAATTTGAGAAGCTTTTCACGTCATCTAGCATTTGATTTCTGAAGTCTGCTTCAAAGAAGAGACATTACAAGTCACAAGGAAATCAGGTAATAATGAATACACATAATTTGTTGTGTATGGTTCACATTAGTTGATATATCATTGATGACAAGAAAATCAGAAAATTTTCATATATGTACATAAATTTCTGCATAATTCATAATAGTAGAGGTTGATAAACACCTTGAAGGAACTCAATTTGAGACGAGTTACAATTTGCATGGTTTGATCTGCAGTCACTCCAATAGCCAAGTGGATCAGCTGATGGTGGGGCTAAACTGGCTAGGACCTGATGGAAACATGGTCCACATCATACAAAAATAAAGGTAACAAGGTTGAAACACCTCTTAGAACTAATATGTCATAAAGGGGTCAACATCAATGTTCATAGTAATTATTGTTCCTGGTTTGACTGTTGGGCCCAGGTCTTTTAATTGGGGGTGTGTAAAAGTCCTGGGCAAAAAAAAAGAGGGAAAAAGAAAGACCAGGGGAAGCATTTGAGGAAAGGAAAATGGTTTGTAGATATCCGGATAGTGCAGACATCCAACAGACATTCAAAGTGAAAAGAGAGAGAAGTAATTGATATGATATACTTTATCCATTCCAAAATATAAGTTGTTTTAACATTTGTGCTAGGTTCCAAAATATAAGTTATTTTACGAATCCAAAGCATTTTTTCTCACTTTCTTCTTTTTGTACACTCGTTTAATATTATATCTCTCACCTACCACATTCAACTTTCACATATCACAACTATCATTATTTACTTAACCAATAATCATCTTTCTCTTTTCTTAATATAACTCAACTTTAAATAGAGGTATTTCAGTTAAAATATATTATCAAATGATGAGTTCTTAATACTCGTGCATAACCTTAAACAACTTATATTTTAGAACGGAGAGAGTAAGTAAGAAGAGAAATACAGAGAAAATTGAGGTGTCTGTTAGGTGTCTACACTATTTGTATGTTCAAGTATCACTGCTCTTGAGAAAAAAGGCAATCTCAGACAAAACATTAGTCAAGGTAGAACTAAAGGTGTCCATGTGATAGAACTTAGGAGGAAAATCTAAGATAGTTTGCATATAATCAAGCACCAGCACCTCATTAACATAATACAGGAAACAGTGTATTAACTCATTTTACCTGCCACGCATCATAAGCAGCATTAAGTAGAAACAATGGGGTCTCAAGATGTTGGACCATGTTCTGAGGGAAGAAGCACTGAAGAAAAAAAGACAGCATATTTAAAATCTAAATGTACAGTAATTTCAAATTATGAATAGCAGTATAAGGATTACCGAAGTTGGGTCCTGTTTGTTGAGACAACTTTTTGGTAGATTTTTTTGTACTTCCTGCAATTTCAAAACAGCCACATGACAGCTTTGTACTGGTTTTCTTAACCTTAGATCAAAGAAGGAAAACAATTTATTGCTAAGGTTGAGTTAGAGACACAAAATGTTCATGTGCCTTCACTTGGTTTTTAGGATGATTAATCTTTGACATAGTATCAAAGCTTAATATGACTAAGTGGTTAATAGTTTGTTCCTTGCTAATCTCATCATTGATAATTTAATTGAATTTTATCAGAAGATAAGAATAACGATACAAATCTACTATTGCTTTATTCTACTCAAGTTTTTTCACCATGTAACTACATTAAATGCTACCTGTAACTGAACTACACCTTCAAACAGATTCCTCAGTGTGCGTCCACCAGATACATCAATTCTACATGATTGAACAGATCATCAATTATATTTAAGTTTCTAGTCAAGGGAACAGGCTAGAAGAAGTGAAATGAAGAATAATAAAAAACTCACGCATCAATAAAAAACCCTGCATCACTCAAACATTTTACTTTGGAAGAATTTGGAAACAAGCTCTGGAACTCATCACAGTGTATTATGGATGCCAAACCACCCGCTGAGCATCCAGAGAGAAGGGCCTGATATATACATTTATTTTTTATTAGCATGATAGCATCCATGCATTGTAAATATTAATAATATAAAGAGGCATGGAAACCTGGTTGGCTTCCTGCATTCCTTTGGACATTAGTTCCTCAATTGCAGCCAACCATATTTTTTGTCCTCGAAATTGAAGTTGCGCTGACTGAGAAAAGAACAAAAATCACATAACAATGCAATCATAAATTCCAAAATAATTAGTCTTTCTATCTCTATTAACTCACCAGCACAAGAGAAATTTGTTCATTAGAAGATAAAAAACATGTCTTACAGTAGAGATTCACAAAAACAAATAGATTTGTTGAGTTCTAAATAGTTTTATGGGAGGTTTATGTTGCAATTTGAAAAATTATGTAGCCTCTATTGTAAGCATCCTATCTATCACTCTTGAGATGGAGTGATGCTAGTGCTTTTTTTTTTTTGTGTCCATAAAGTTTGTGTTACTAGCTTTTCTATTAAAAACTATAGTGATTTTATCATGTTGCTGCATTGTTGGATGTATCATGTATCAGCAATAACTCAGCTTTCCCAAAGAAATGTGAATGGCTGCTAATAAAAAAGAAACATGTACATGTGCTCTGGCTCTCTCACTGACCTCATTTTCACTATCTCCACTGAAAGATGCTCCATCACAGTACCTTAATTTGACTCTGTTCCAGTTATAGAAATCTGTACATGGAAGATTATGTGCAGAAAAATGACGAAACACATACATGAGCCTACATAAGTTGCAGCCTCCAATAGAGCAGAATTTAGTTGGACTAGGAGAACAAAATGCATGCATGTGTAAGGTAAAGGGAAAGACCAGGGTTTTCTTCAGCTTTATTGCTCAATATTCCTGTGAATTGTATTTGATTTTCCATGTATTTTGAGGAACCACGACGAGTCCTTTTTCTATAAACACAGTTTCTGACTGAATCACACCATCCTCCTCCCTGAAGGTACTCAAAAATCATCAATAATAGCATGACTAAAAGTTAAATAAATACTTCAAATATTAATTTTTTTTCTATAGCATACTTAATTTAGCCAAATGAGGCTAGAACAATGGGCAACTTTTGGAAACTATTAAACTTTAGGCATGATTGACAATGGACATACCTCCAAATGAATAAGCCAACTATTTTCACCAGATCCAAATCCAGTGTCCAAATGGTAACCAGGCAATGTTCCATCCAAACAAACTGGCATTATAGGACAAAAACACAGAACTTAATTGACAGATTTGACATCAACTAATAAAATTATGCATTTGATAAAATCTTTACCTCAAAATAGGTTCTATCCATTATGAACAAGTACAACTCAAACAAGCATTCACATAATGATTTCCATCCTTCAAGTATTATGTTATTCAAAAAGCATACATATATAGTTCCACATACATGAAGCATTTTCAGATAGTAACCAGTAAAAGCAATATCCATTGCAAGAGAGACAAACAAGGGATATTGATCCCCCACTATGGTATCCCAATTTCTAACCAAACAATTCATGTGTGAAAATTTCATTGGTGGGATAGGAGAAAGAGACAGAGAAGGGGACAGAAAATTTTCATCCCCCACAAATTAGAATTGTGAATAGGAAGCAGTAACTAAAGATAAAAGAATTAGTAGGAGACAAGCAAAGCAATTAATTGTAGCAAATAATAAGGCAAACTAGTAAGAAAGGTTAAAGGATCAAACTCTCAATTTTTGTTTAACTGAGAAACAACAAATGGGTTAGCTAGAAAATACAGCATTTCATGTAATAGCTCAAAGGGCATATTGTGCATGGTTCATATCCTCAATATTTTGTCTACAATTGAAAGAATGTATGTAATGTAATGTCAAGTACTGGGTATCAATCACAAAATGTAGCAACATGAAGCCAGTGACAAAGTTATTTAAGAGGGAGAGAGAGACCTGCTCCTTTAGAATCAGCTCCGTCAACAAGAGTGAGGTTAACCATAAGAGGTTGAGGTGAGGAGAAAGGATTTCCAGAGACGGCATCGTTTTCTAGGAGAGAAAGCACAGATCTTGAGGAGACAATCCCAGAAACTAAGCATGTAAATACAAATGCAACCAAAATCAGCTTCATTGTCATGTTTGTGCCACTCTCCACTCCACAGATACAACAAGTCAACAACTAGTGGGAGTGTCTCTGTTGCCTTGTCTTTGCTTTAATTAAGGATCATTGGTCGGAAACGAAGGCTACCTTGTTGTTGTAGCTGCTAAAAGCATAAGCCGAGAATCAGAGGCAGACATAGGAATAGGATAGAGGAGACCCTTGTCGACATTTGTTGTTTCTTCTCTTTTCCCATTATAATCTTCTTTTTTTCCTTTCCCTTTTTCTTAAGTTATGATTTATGAAGGAGTGGAGTGCAGATACCTCAAAGACATCTCATTTTTCTCTCTATCTCTTTTCTCCACACATCACATAACATATTTACATTTATCTCTGTTCTTTTCTTATTTTTCACATCTCTTCCTATTTTTCACCAATGGTCTACACTCAAATAGTGTACACGAATCTTTATTATTTTTTCTTTCATACAATCACGACTTTACGTAGTCGTGTAAACTACGCAAGAAAGATGTTCATTATGAACTCCATTGATTCTTAGTGCTTTCTTTTCTTTTGTCAACTTTCACATGTATTAAACAGCTAATTAAGCGCCCACAGCAATAAATATTAAATAGTTATACATTAGTATTTATTTATAATCTTACTTGAGAAATTTAATAAAATAAAGTAGGTTTAAAATAACTTGAAAATAGGTAAAAATATTACTCCTTTTGAGATAGAAAAGAACTTTGAGTATGAATTAATGAATCAAAAACTAATAGTCCCATACAACACAAATCATATATGCTTCTTATTACTATACCAAATTACCAATAGCCTGTTGCTTGTTCCCATCATTGAGACTTTCCTCAAAGCTACTTTAATGATTGCCAAATTTGCCATGGCTAATTGGAGCCAATCACGTTGAATTCTAGCTTCTAAAATTATCAAAACTTTGCTCTGCTCTTCACCACCTATCTACATGGCTAAGATATGAAATAGTTTAATATCCTCTTCATAAAATATCTTTATAATCTATATAAATGAGAAAAATGAACAATTTTTCAGCTTTTGCTGTATCAAATAATTTAAAACTATCAGATGGACGTTATTTGAATTTATAAAGCAGACTACAACTCACATCATTGTAATTATGCAACTATGAAGAGTAAATAATTACAAGCTTAAGTAACGTGCTAACTAAGTAGCATTAATTTTTTAGTCTGCTTAGTGGCCCGGGAAAAAAGCAGTCTTACAATTTTACTGTGTCCACTTATTGCGGGAATTTATTCTTTGTAAAAGTTTCATTGAATTCTTCCATAAAGTCCAAAAGCTCTATTTTAGTTGGCTTAACAGAAATTTTTTTTTTACATAAAAATTTAAGAGATGATGTCTCCGTCGACGGAGAGAAATTTGTCAGGTTCAAAGAATTACATTTACCACACTTTAACTATCATGTCCCACTGAACCAACCACTTACAGTTTTGCATAGATTCTTGGTCGTTTAATAATCTTGCTTCCTAAAAATAATGCCATTGCAGTAATGGTGATGCTGAGTTACCTCCAAAAAAAATTATAAACAATGAGGATAAACATCAAAATACATTATTTTACAGAATCAATCACCTTTCAAAGAATCAATCTGGGAAATACTCCACAGTTAAAGCTACAAATGGGGAGGGGGGAAATTGTCCCCATAATAGACTCCATTTATGGAGAAAATTGAAATATTATTGTTAAGGAGCTTGGACGCTAACCAGCATCCACCATATTATCATAATTGGTAAAAATTAAAGGGCAAAATTTTACTAGCCTATGTAGACACCGAGCTACTAGATAATATCTCATCTACATCACCAAACTTATGATGCTCATACACTTGAAGCAATAAGTCCCTACAAGGGACAACAGCCCCAATCTTAATGCATGCCAAGAAAGCACCGGAAAGCTTTCTGTGTAGACTGTAGGCTTCATCAGGTGGAGGAGTGAGTCTGTGCTTCAGCATTGTCGCTCCGAGGTGACTAAGGCTTTGAGTAATGTTGTTTGATCGGAAGTCAAATCCACCGGGTCTTGAGAATGGCAAACCCACAATGAAACCGGCTTGCACGTGGGCATCAAGCATCACATCTGATTCCATTCCTGTGATAAACCCAAGTCTCTTGGACATCTCAATGACTCCATCACTATCCTTATTTGCACATGCCAGAACCTAATATATTATTACATGCAAAAATTAAAAATAGTAAGGTTCAAGGATTTTGCAGCTCATCTCATCTTAAGAAAAGGGTAAAATGCCAAGCACCGCAAACCCCCCTTCCCGGGTTGAAGCAGAAAGCACAAGCAGTCAAATGCTAATAAGTCATAACATAGACTAATTCATGCATGAGCAAGAACCTATTGGGTACAACCAATTAAAAACTTAGGATGATATTAAAATAATTCCATTATAAGTCTTAATGCCTTTTTATTGTTATTTTAATGTATCTTGAGCTTTTAAGTGGTTGTCTAATGGACATGGTGCCCGAGCAAGAATTGCTCCATGACAAGAGAACATACCAGAAAACTTTGAATTAATAAAAAAAAGGTACTGGCATCGAGTCTGTTTACAATATTAATTAAAACTGAATGATCACTTTAGTTATCACCACCACATGACTAATTAGGGACAATTTAATACTCCTTTCGTGTATTTCTTTAAAATTTAGATATGTCCATACAGAACCACAACATAATCTTTAACCATGTTCTGCTTCTATATTTACTAACTTCAGATAAACCAACAATATACCTACCAAAACAATTTACAAACAAGAATCTGGCTACATTGTGTCAGAATATAGTCAGCTTATTGTGAATTTTATTCCAGTATAAGAAAACATTTCAAGGGGAAAAATTAAACAATAATGAGATCTTTCACTATCTATCTTGAATATCCAAATCTCAGCAACAAAAAATTTAAATAGAGAAAACAATAAACCAAATCAAGAATTCAAACCTCAGCTTACTTATTGATATGAAAAGATTAGAAAGGAAGGGAACCAACCATTCTTAAATAATCATCAACAAATGTTTTTGAATAATCCCGTGCTGCTCCAAAATCAATAAGATTGATTGTCTTTGTAGCTTCATTATATAAGAAATTACCCCAATTAGGATCAGTCTGCATTAAAGAACACCTCCTAGGTTAGAAAAGAGCACAAAATCAGAGTGGACAGTGTGTGGTTTGAAGGAAACATCATGTTATCATTGAAGAACATGAAGCAGCAAAACGCAACAGAAAGTGAAAAATCATGAACATGAAGTATATAGCTATTGGAATAACTATGACCTCATGGTATATCCATTTAGAAACTCAGTAATAGTGGAAAAATGATAATATATGAATTTAATAGTTTACATAAAGAAAGTACAGCTACCAAGGCCGGAAGTTGACTCTACCATAATGCCTTGTCAACTGTCCTTGCAAAATGGTATAACTTAAGTTATAATATTATCGGGATTGGTAACTCTCCAACAGTTCTAGTTAATTCAGCATAACACATCAACCTTGCTCGTTATAGTGTCTCACTCAAACCTAATCTTTTGCTTCATTTCATCAAGTCTTTCAACAGTAATATGTCTTAAACAATGTGAAATAGATAACTAAACTAAAATATCATTCAAAAACCAGCAGGTGCACATCAAAATTTCTTTGCTTGGACTTGAATGCTCTGATTAATGATGCTTTAATCAGTGTATCAACAATGACATTTAATAGTTTACATGTGGGTGGACATACATAAACCGAGCGTGCAATAACATGCCTGCATAAATTGGAATACGAATAGCTCCGATAGTGTGAGTTCTAATAACTTTTTCCCAATATAGTTACGAGTTTCCTGGTCCAGCAATGCCACTTTGTCAATTGGAATTCCTGTAGCGAGAGAAGACCACCCCATGTTAAAAAACAAGCTAAAACTGAACCGATTAGAATTTGTCAATAGAATGTCATTTTGTTTATTTAATCTAAATAACGAAAAATATATTCTTTACTGAATTGAATAAACAATCCTCAGAGTTATTTTCTACATATTCTTTTTTCCCCTACTGAGTGATAAAAATTTATAACAGAAAGCATCTCTTGAACAGAACAAATTAACATCATTCTCACCAAGAGATGTATAAAAAAGATTGCATAAGAAGAACTGGTGAAATTTATTAAAATTACCATGAACAAGTTCAGAAGTTAATACTCTTATGCTCGAAATGTCATCCACAACTACCGGAACATAAAATCCTTCTACACCGGCAACAAGATCTCGGAATCGCTTCTGATTTGCTGCCTCCAATTTGTAATCACACTCGCGAGATAATTCTTCTTTGGCAACCTAGGTAAAATACAGGGAAAATGTTATGACACTTGACACATATTGTAACATATGGACAGATCTATTTGTCAAATTATGGGAAAAAAAATGTCTTTTTATATGATAGGTAAGAGACTATGGAGCAATATCCTGCATAGGTAAATATCATCCTGCAAAATCCAAGTAATAACAGAGTGCATGGAATACTAGATGGATGGTTTAATAGGTGCAGGGAAAATAGAAAGAAGTGGTAATGAAAGAGTTGCTGATAGGATAAAAGGGTAGATTATGGGGAAGTCAAAGTAGCTATGAGACCCTTGGAGAACATTTTCTCTTTTTTTTTTGTTCTTTTCATTCAATCAATAAAAATCATCTTTACTTTTACGTAATTCTTTTTGAGGTTCGTATTAGTTGCACAATTCTAAATGCTGATAAAATTATTGTTGAGAACTCCCACATTGACTAGAGATATGGTCAAATAAATTCTTATATAGGGTAGAACAATATCACCCCTAAGCTAGCTTTTGAGGTAGAGTTAGGCCTAACCCGAATTCTAAGAAATTTTATAAATTGAATATGGCTTTAGGACCTAACTGATAACTTAGAAGGCAAATCAGTGAAAGGAAGGAAGAGATGGGAAAGAGACAGAAATTTTGCAGGATTAAAGACTATGAAATGAGAATATTGATAAAACAGCATGAAAGTGTATATGAATTCTATAAATAAATATGCACCTTTATAGCTCTGTCAAGATAAAGTCCTTCAGGAATTAGATTTGTGTAGTCTAAAAGAAGCTTCACATTCTCAATGTCACTCTCAATGCTATCTGCAACACCAGGGTATTGAATTTTCATCGCAACTTGCATGCCATCCTTCATGACAGCTCGGTGCACCTAAATTTCAGATGAGGAACCTAGTTAGGAAATAATATTATAATAAGCACAAGTTCCCTGACATAAGTTGGATGATATTGCTGTTGGGACAATGTAAACTGTCTTGCTTGGGATTATATGGGACTTAATATCAGATGCATAAGAAAAAGATGGTAAAGTTTGGCATTCTTATAACAATGAATTTTGTTTTGATATGAAAACAAAGTGAATTAGATTGTTCAAAAGTGACCTAAGTCTGGCTTTGTGGAAAAGTGTAGAAAGCAAGATTTTGAGATTTCATATGTTTATCTGTGACTGATGGAAGAGTGATTACTAGAGATCGAAGATTATAGATATTCAATATACGAAATCAATTGTAATATCAAGGACCTAGCCTGATGATGTAAGGTAAAGGCTCATGAATTAATTTTATATATCCCTAATATGCATGCACAATATTTTGGCCATTTGGGTCTACATGGACAAACACAAATCTACCGATCTAGTGCTGAAATTTAACATTTAATTAAAAGAATGAGGATACTGATGATCAAACTTATAACCACTTATCACAGAGGCTCTAATATCGCATAGGACTAACTCTACTAAAATCTTAAGTTGTCAAATGAAGACTCATGAATGGCTTTTTTTATGCACATCTATAGCAAGTTAAAAGTAAAACTATATTTGATTTAAGTCATGATAAACATTTAATGTTTTTTTAGCGAAAAAAAATTATGCACCAAAAGCACAAGGGTTAAGGAATTTAAAAAATAAGCTTAAAATAAAAAAAAATGACTCTTTGACATCCAAAAGTAAAGTAACAAAGGGAGGCCGGGAGCAGATGGAACTTTAGAAATTACTCATAAAATAACTAAAGCCAAATGGAAAGATGAAATGATGGAAAATGGTGACAACTACAGAACTTTAGCGCTCAAAACCAGGAAATGATAGATTTGAAGCAACAAGCAAACTAGCATACATACCTGGCCAATACTTGCAGCAGCTAAAGGTTCATAATCAAAACTAATCAATTTAGATGACCAGTCAGGACCTAACTCAGCATTCAAGACTTGATTTAGCTGGCTCTTTGGCATCACATCTGCACCTTGACGGACAATTTCTAATGCAGCCAGTATCTACAGATAAAGGATTGAGAGTTTAGATTTAAAGTCATTTAAAATATAAACGAAACTCATTCATTGACTATTTCATGGATCTGATGACCCTTTGATTAGAGCAAAGGAATATCTATCAGTTAGATTATCATACTAATTTGGCTTCCCAGAATTTGAGAGAGAGTAGCAAAAATGACAATCATAACCACGTTTTTTAAAGAGTCTCACTAAAGAAATATAGAAATGTAATCAATTTACAACCTAATTTAGCGAGTCAGTTGAAAGCATCTCTGAAATGTCACACTTGATCACGATAAAATAAAGTATAAGAGGATATTTATCCAATAAGAAACCTTAGTTATTTTTGTTTTAATAATCTGCACTTTTGAGAGTTTGTCCAACCTCAACAATTTGAGAGAAGGATGAATGT
Organism: Acmispon strigosus; assembly: GCA_030819835.1. Classification (NCBI taxonomy): domain Eukaryota; kingdom Viridiplantae; phylum Streptophyta; class Magnoliopsida; order Fabales; family Fabaceae; genus Acmispon; species Acmispon strigosus. Next base: position 65,259,671 of record JAUAMA010000003.1, on the reverse strand, counting down.
CTTATAGCAGATGAACATTTAATATAGGTTTATTACTTTAAATACAATTAAACTATACTGAAAAAAGACTTAGAGCTTATTTATTTATTTAAATGTCAATTGAGTGAATGATTCAGTGGTGATTGTTTACTATATGTAAAAAAAGTTGAAGGATAAAAGAAAAAAGAACTACAAAATTAAGAACATGAGAGATCACTAAAACAGTATTCAGCAGCATCTCTTTGCTTACTTACTTGTACAATTGAAAGAAAGTAATATTCTTTAATACCCTTGATTATATATAACCAGTAATTATTTCCTTTCATATTCAGTGTGTTTTACCAAAAAATAAATAAATCATCTTCTAATTTCCGCTACAAATTCAGTGTTTTTTTTTTTTTCAATTTAAGTAAACATACCATAGTATCAGCTTCAGCAAAAATTGTACATCATCAGCTAACAATCCTACTTACTATCATGCCTCTTCTTAAACAACTTACATGTTCACAATAAATACATGTACATCATAGCAATTGGGAAAAGGCTACCCTAAATTGAACTTCTCTAAGAAGTGAGTAAGTAACCGTGTATATCCACTTCATTTAATTTAAAGTCTGATTATAATTTAACTCTCTAAAATTCAAGGGTAAATATACTCTGTTCCCCTATCACTATAGATACAATTTCACTTTAGAGAAGCTTTTTGGTTTTTAATATATCAATAAGCATGAAAGAAAGGTGACAGTACCGGGGCAGGAACGAGAGATTCATCCTGTATGCTCAACATCTGGCCGATCTTAAGTGCTGCTCCACGCATTCTGCAAAGTGCAAGAGCCAAACGTTCGGCATTTTTTTCAGATAGAAACGGGGAAAGTGCAGATTGGTTGCCTTGAGAAGTAGGTGTACCAAAGGCAAGCCTCTTGACAGATTCCTGAACTGTTCCCCACGCAAGACCAGCTCCTAGCCCAGCAAACCTACAATTCAACATAACACATACTATGTATTCATTACATTACACTTCAATTAAGCACAGCAAAGCAAACATCACAAGTTCACAACTCAGTTCATCATAATAATCAAATTACAGAACACTAACTAACCCAAGAGCCCTAGAAAACGGAGTTGCAGGAACCTTCCTCTCCCGGGGCTTCCGTTTCTTCAGCGGCGGCGTTCCAGAAGTGCTCACAGCTTCACTTTCCTTCGCCTCCACAGCAGAAACACTAGCATTAGAAGTTTCCGGTTGGTTTGCTTCAGGGGAAGAATTGGCAACATCGGCATTGTTTGTTACTGTTGTTGTTGTTGTTGGTGGTGGTGGTGGTGGCGGTGTTGAATCAGAAGGGCGGTCGGAGAAATAAACAACGGAATCAGTGGAAGGAGACGCGTGTGCGGTGTTAGAGGAGGGTTCAGGGTGGGAGAATTGGCGAACCTTGCCTTTTGTGGCGGAGAGAAGAGCGCGCTTGATTAGGGTTTCAACGTCTCCGGTTGTGGCGGGTAAAGAGCGCTTGGCGAATTCGTTGGCGACTAAGGAGAGGCCATTGAAGAGCCTGGTGAGATCCTTCAATGATGCCATTTACTATGCGAATTGAAAAAAAAAATTGTGGAAATTGATCGCAGCGGGTTTAGTCAAGATTCAGAAACCATCTTCTTCTTCTTCTATTTGTGTTTTTGTTACCAGCAATGTTGAGGTGTAATTTTGGTGGTTGGTTTGGTATTCATGTGTCTGAAAACAAATACTTACGTGGCCTGTGTCCCTTCCATCAAACTAGGAACACCAGGAAAAGGAACTAAGCAAAATAATTTCATTGATTACTATTAATCCTTAATTAGAATTGGTGTTGCACGAGGTGCAATACCTCTTAAGTTTTGCACCATGCAATGGCCAATAGGGTCTCACCACCTGTTGATGAGATGAATTTGTAGGTTTAGGGATAAAGAAGATGATGATGAAGATCTAATGAATTAGGGATTTAGTTTTAATTTGAGATTTTTTAATTTAGGGATTGGGGGTTAAATTCTAATTAGTTATAATTGGGAGTTCTAATTAGATTATTTTCTGACATGTAATTGATTTTTTTTTATTTAAAAAATTCACATAGGCTTCATTAAACGCATCAGCAAGCCACATCGGCATTCGCCTATGCTCCGGGCTCCGACGAGAACCAATTTCAGACAGTATGCAAATAGAGGGACCTTTTGCTAAGAATTTTCCAAGGAGGGACTTACCTTAGACAGCGACCCAAACACATGACTCAGTTTGTTGATAATTCCTTAAATTTAGATATTAGTATGTCTTAAATACATGAGGGAGAAGATTTCCAAAGACAATGAATTCAAAACTAACTTTGCGAACTTTGGATCCCATGAAAAAAGAAGTTTCAGAGAGTTACACAAGAAAACTATTTAGGAAATTTGAGGATGTGTTGCTTGGCTCTCAAATGTTTATAGTTGATAAAGTTGGATTTTCCCCTGAAGAGCCCACATACAAAGTCCATAAGTTTATAAAGAGAAGCCTAACTATTATGTGACTTTTCATGTCATTTCAAAAGAAGCAAATTGCAGTTGTCATATGTTTGAATTTATGGGTATCATTTTGCTTTTGCTTTAGCACAAACGAATTACTTGGTTTGCTCATCCTTACTAGCCACCTCCTGTTTAATATCTTAAGCTCATGACACCTCTTGATTTAAAACAACACCAACTTCTCATGCTTCTTTACATTTTAGATTAATATTGTATGCAGGATAGGTGCATAAATTATAATGAGTTTTTATATATGATGCAGAAAGGAAATCGTCCTCTGGTTGGTAAGAAGGGCCTAGAAAACAACTTCAACATACTTGGTGCTTAATGGTATAATTTAACAGCACGCAACAATTGTGCAGCACCACTTTTCTGACTGATGTCACCTTGGATTTTACGTATTCCTCTAAGTAATGGTTGTGCAGCCCCTTGTGTAATCATTCTAGTCCACTTGGCTCAATACTAATAATGCACAGGCATCAATACAAATGCACATGCATCAATGAGATGACAATCAAGGTGAAGATAAACATTTGGTGATGACCAAACTTATATTGTTTGAACAGAGGCTACAATGAGTCAAATTCACATCAAGAGAAACATTTGGTAATAACCAACACTGATGGCTCATCCTTTATATGATTTTCTAGTCCACTTGGCTCAATAAATGCTTGAAATTATTTGCCTTTGCAATTTGTATAACATTTTGATCAGAGTAAGAAAGATTCTCCAATAGCCTTGTTGCATCTTTGGCGGCTTGATTGTCATCTCCACCAGACATAGTCACCAATAGCAGTATGCAACCTTGAACTTTTCCAATAGTTTTAGATTGTGGTGCCGTGATCTCTTAAGCTTCAGTTTCAGCATTCTCAAAAATAATAAAATCATTTTAAAAATAAAAACCCTAAATTAACCCCTAATCCCCCTAAATCAATTCTGAATTCAAACTTAGAAACCCCCAAATCACAAAAACAAGTCAAATCCCTAACTCCTAAATTTGTTGTTCTCGTCGTCGTTCTTCTTCTGCTTCTTCTATTCTTCTTCTTCATCGTTCTTCTCCGTCCTCTTTTGCCACTAAACCTTTCCAATAATGTGCTTGTGGGAGAAATACCAATGGAACTTCATAGGCTAGAGAAATTGCAGGATTTGCAAATTTCTAGTAATCATTTGAGTGGTTTTATACCTTCTTGGGTGGGTAATTTCACAAACCTGAGAGTTTTTAGTTTTTACTGCTTATGAGAATCGTATAGATGGCAGGATTCCGGATAATCTAGGCTTGATTCCTGGCCTTCAAATACTTAACCTGCATTCTAACCAGCTTGAAGGGCCAATACCAGCTAGCATTTTTGCTTCAGGGAAGCTAGAAGTTCTGATTCTCACCCAGAATAATTTTAGTGGTGACCTTCCCAAGGAAATTGGGAATTGCCATGCCCTTGCCAACGGTGGCATTGGAAACAACCATTTAGTAGGCACTATTCCTAAGACCATTGGAAATCATAGTAGCCTAACATACTTAGTTGCGGTCGGAAGTGGTAAAAGAGGATGGAAAAAAATGATGAAGAAGAAGAATAGAAGAAGCAGAAGAATAACGACTACAAAAACAGCAAATTTAGGAATTAGGGATTTGAATCTGTTTTCATGATTTGGGGGTTTCTAAGTTAGAATTCAGAATTAATTTAGGGGAATTAGGGGTTATTGGGGTTAATTTGGGGTTTTTCTTTTTTTTAAGTTAAATTGGGGTTTTTATTTTTAAAAGAATTTTATTACATGACATCCCTAAAAAAATAAAAAAAATTCACATTAGCATCATTAATATAGTCAACGCGTCACGTATGCTCTCACCGAGAGCCAATCTCCGACAGGGACTAAACACAAACTTGGTGCAAACTGAGGAACCTATTGCAAACTTTTTTCCGACGAGGTACTTATCACAAACACGGGTACAAATTCAGGAACTTGTCAAACCATTAACCCCAATTTTAAATATTATAAAAATATTTTTTGCACGACTTAAAATACAAGTTCAACCGGAAGTTCATCCGGCGGATGCTCCGGCTAATATCCAAAACACAATTATCACGGGATACAAAAAACACAATCATGTCATAAGAATCATGATAAGCGATATAGCATATTTTTAGGCCTAAGTTCTATTCCTTCAATAATGAGACTGGCCTCACTATGGCGATTTATCTCTACAACCCTCATATGCAATTCTTCATTTTCCAAGCCTGAATTGAAGAACTGACCAATCTCAATCTCCAACCAACCACCATCGCTTCTCAAACTCGGAATTCGGAATGGCCGTTGCAATCGTCTCCTAAGTGCTGCCCGCCCCTCATCTTCCGAATAGTCTGATTTCAAAGAGACATGGTTGGAAATGTCAAGGCCACCCTTTCCTACAATGCCGACACCTGACTCCATAGGAATATTATAAAATCCATCGTCATTGATAATCTTGAAAACAAGAAAAGCTCCATACGGAGTATTTGGGGACAAGGAAAGGGTGTTTATCATCCCACGAATTTTAAGCGGACACCACAGAGGTCCAAGCTCAGCAACTACAGGAAACCTGTCCAAAAGTCGTGCACAAGTTGCAAATATAAAGGTGCAGATAACATGGAAAAAAAAATTGAGAGTGATTCATTGATTCCTAGAACAAGTGTTTGTAAAGGTGCAGATACTCTAAGCGTGGTCTAGGATATTGTTAGCTAAAATTGGCTCATTAAATAAAAATTGGAATCTGTATCACTAACTAAATCAAAAAAATGTGGAGGCCTGAGCGTGATCCATTGATTCACACATGACCTATTGACATATCAATGTAAACTAACATGTTAACTCATCAACTAAAACCTGGAATCACAAATAACTGACATTTCCGTTAATTCATTATTATTGGCCAGTCATATGTAATAGTAGTAGTAATATATAACAATGAGTTTACCTTTGATGCACTGATATTTACATATGCAATTTTAATTATGACATGACAAATTAATGGATTCTGATTGGATCTATGTGTAAAACTTATTTATACTGTCAGTGCATCAATATTAAAATCTATAACAATTACAATGTTACCCACTACCCAAAAAACTCAAATAAAGCAAAACATATACAAGATTAAATGGTTAACCTTGACTCTGGGAGGGAGCGTTGTTGGAGGGTCCAGCCCCTATCACCCATAGCTGTAATGGAGAGAGCACCGACACCAAGAATGTAAGACTTCTTCCCACTCTTTTTGTCCAATTGAAAGCTCTGAATTTCACATAACAGAACGCCCAAAGCTTAATACTCTGAAAACCCCTATTTTGAGAACTAATCAGATGAGATTGATGAGAGTACATAGGTACCTTTTTACCATCGTCGATGATGACAGGGTGATCAGCAAGAGCACGGTAGAGGGCTTTCTTTGAAGGAGCGTGAGCAATAAGGGAAGGAGACCGGGAAACGATGGAATGAGAATTAGAAGGGAGAAAATGATCCCATACAACATCAGAATCAGCAGCGGAACAAAAGCTCTTAGAAACGAGGGAGAGCCTGCAGGCATCCTCTGGAGTGGTATGTGACAGTATGGCAGCAATGCATCCTTCTGGCAACTCCATTATTTAATTGTTCAGATATAGAATCTATGAATCTGAATGCTTGACTCTAAAAAGGCTTCTTCTGTTTCACGATGATAGTGGTCTCCCCAATACGTTCTAATCTTCCTAAATTAGTGTCCTGTGGTGGGGACCGGAGTGGTGCATGTAAGACACTCTCAAGAAACTTTATGATACATAGAATAGGGTTGTTATAAATCTGGAAGAGGGGTGCTTTTTTGAACCAAATAACAATGCACGATTTGAACAAAATCATGAAAGCATGTTGTTATATTTTTTTACAATCAAACCAAAAACAAATCTTAACATTTTTTACGGTAACACATCTTATCCTTTTATGATACCTATTTATTCCGCTTTTGAAAAACAAAAGCTAAAAAACAAATCAAAGCAAATTCTAAACATAAATCGCCTTTGTTAGAGAAGTGATATTGTAAGTGTTAGCATGTTTTAGTTAGTCACTTAACTAGAGTTAATTGACACTAGTACCGAGTTAGCTAAAGTAGGTGACTTTCAGAGAGCTAAGTGAGAATTCAATCTGCGTCTCCTTCATTTTGTATATAAACCAAATTACAACAATGAAACGGTTGAGAATTGAGATTCAATTTTATTAATTTCACGTGGTATCAGATGAAGTCTTCCGCAATTTCTTTCTGACCTTTTCTTCCCTCTCTCTTTTTACCTATTACGAATCCATAAAGCCAATTTCAGTGTCTCTTCCAAATGGTAATACTGCCACTGCTTTTTATTCTGGAACAGTGTACCTAAATGATTCTCTTGTTCTCACTGATGTGTTATGCGTTTCTGGTATTTCTCTCAACCTTGTTTCTGTCACTAAATTGACCAAAACACTTCATTGTGAAGTGTGTTTTAATGATGTTTCTACAAGATGTTTCTTCCCAGAAGATGATTGTCAAAGCTAAGGTGCATAATAGGCTCTATTCCATGATGGTACAACCTTTACATTCCATAAAACCATTGTCTAGTATCTTTTCTGTTAATAGTTTTTCACATACATCCACTGTATCTACTTCCATTGATCTTGGCATTATAGGTTAGGCCACACATCACCACACTGTTATCACAATGTAAAAACTCATTTTTTTTTCTTTTTTACCTCATATCAATAACAATGCTTGTGATGTTTGTCATTTCTCCAAAAAAAAAAAGTTGATTTTTCCTTCTGGCAATAGTCACTTTTTCTCCTTTTGATTAAGTTCACATTAACATATGGGGACCATATTCAACTCCATCCTTACAAGGTGTCAGATATTTTCTCACTATAGTAGATGACATGTCTAGATATACTTGGATCAAATTGATGAAAACAAAATCAGAGGTAAAGCATCATCTAAAGTCTTTTGTTGCTCTTTGTTGAAACACAATTTCACGAAGTTATTAAGTCATCCGTTCTGATAATGGCCTGGAATTTACACTGCTAGATTTTTATGCATCCAAAGGGACTATTCATCAGCTTACTTGTCCTGAAACCCCACGGCAGAATGGTGTAGTGGAACGCAAACACCAACATATTCTAAATGTTGCTAGAGCTCTTTTATTTCAGTCCCAGCTTCCCATTAGTTTTTGGTCATATGCTATCCCTCAAGCTGTTCATATCATTAATTTTTTACCATCCAAGGGCACAAAAATGTATTTTCCTAGGTTTAAAAGATGGTGTCAAAGGTTTTATCATATTTGATCTCAAAACTAGAGAAGTTTTTCTATCTAGGCAAGTTATCTTCTATGAAAACATTTTTTCATTTATTAATTCACATACCACAACAACTTCTTAAAAATTTTTGTCTCCCTACCAGTCCCTCATGAGGATCTAACCCCTGATACCCAGAATACCCCTGGGGTTCAATCTGCGTTACCCACACAAACTGTTCTACTTCTTCACCTTTTCCAGTGCACACATCCCTTCCTACTTCACCTCCTAATTCTTCCTCTTCTACCTTGCCCATAGCCAATCAACCAACAATACCCACAAGAGTCTCTACTAGGCAGAAGCATCCCCCCCCCCCATTATCTTAGGGACTACCATTGTAATGTAGTCCATACTGCATCTGGTTTGGCAGAATCTTCAAGTACATCCTTCCCTATTTCCAATTTTCTTTCATTTGATAAATTGGCCACCAATTATAAATCCTTTGTTTGTTCTTTGCCACCAAGTACATCCTTCCCTTTGTTTGTTCTTTGTTTGTTCTTTGTCTCAAAAGCTGAGCAGTACGAGTGTTGGAAGCAAGCCATGGATGCTGAAATTCCAGCTCTCCAAGCAAATAATACTTGGATCCTCGCTGCCTTACCCCCCCCTCCCAAATAAGCACCCAATCGGCTGCAAATGGGTGTACAAAATCAAGAGAAAAGCTGATGGAACTGTTATAAGGTATAAGGTTTGTTTGGTAGCAAAGGGGTACACACAAATGCATGGCTTGGATTATTTCGAGACCTTTTCTCCTGTGGTTAAGATGACCATTGTCAGACTTTTTCTTGCCATTACAGCAGCAAAAAGTTGGCATCTAGAACAATTAGATGTCAACAATGCCTTTTTGCATGGGGACCTAGATGAAGAGGTCTACATGAGCATACCCCCAAGTTTTTCTTCTCCTACATCTAATATGGTTTGCAAATTGCAAAAATCATTATATGGCCTCAAGCAAGCTAGTAGGCAATGGAACTTCAAGTTAACTACAGCTCTTCTTTCTATGGTATCATCAACCTAAATCAGATTATTCTCTTTTTGTTAAGATAATAGACTCTAACATCACTATACTCTTGGTATATGTAGATGATATTGTCTTAACAAGGAATGACATTCAAGAAATTACTTCAGTCAAGTCCTCCTTGGATAGCTTGTTTCAGATCAAGGATCTTGGTCCACTTCGGTTTTTTCTTGGCCTTGAGGTTACAACAGGACTCATAATCAAAGCAAAGGAAGTCAACTTTGGAACTCATAGATGACGCTGGTTTTATAGGTTGTAAACCAGTCTTGACTCCAATATTGTCTGCCACAAAGCTCTCCAAGGATTAAGGCCAACCATATTCAGATCCAACAGTTTATAGGGGGCTCATTGATCGACTGATTTATGTCACAAACACACAGCCAGATCTGGTTTATGCACTCAATACATTGAGTCAGTTTTTAGCAAAACCAATGACAGAACACTATGAGGCTGCCATCCGTATCCTGAGGTATATCAAGTGATCTCCGGACAGGGGCTATTTTATTCAGCCAATTGTGTTCTCAAACTCACTGCTTATAGTGATTCTGACTGGGAAGCATGTGTTAATTCTCGAAAATCTGTTACAGGATATGCTGTTTTTCTTGGTTACTCTGTAATTTTATGGAAATCCAAGAAACAGAACACCATCTCTAAATCTTCCTCAGAGGCAGAACATAGGGCCTTAGTTACAACAGCCTGTGAATTACAGTGGCTGTCCTTTGCTGTGTGATTTACATCTTCCTTGCCAAGAGCCTATTTCATTATATTGCAATAATCGCTCTGCTATCCAGATTGCCCAGAATCCAACCTTCCACAACAGGACCAAACATATTGAGATCAATTGTCATCTCATTCGGAACAATATTGCGGTTCTCAGCAATCCTCTTTTCTCTACTCTTCTCTCCAAGCTTGGCATACTTGATGTATGCTTCAGCTTGCGGGGGGTGTTAGAGAAGTGATATTGTAATTGTTAGCATGTGTCAGTTAGTCACACTAGAGTTAATTGACACTAGTACTGAGTTTGCTTAAGTCAGTGACTTTCAGAGAGCTAAGTGAGAATGCAATCTGGGTCTCCTTCATTTTGTATATAAACCAAATTACATCAATGAAACAGTTATATTAATTTCAAAGCCTTAGTATACTTTTCCACAACCATTACATTTTGCCCTATCAATTCCAACTTCTACTAGTTCTAGCTTGGTGAAACGTTTCAAAGAGTCAGACCTAAGTGTTTTAGGTAATTTCATACTAGATTCAGCAGCAGTTTGGTCTTATTCAAGATCAACATCAACATCCTCCTCAATATCCACATAATCATTTTCCCCACAAAAAGTTATTGGAAAATTTAGTTCTTCCATTTCACAATACCTACAAAATATGCATGGCTTGAAATTGAACAGAAGACTATTCAGTTTTTCAGAAATTCAACACACAACAAATTGAGAGAGATATTCAAACATGGCAGAAGTGACACATATGAAATTCAGAACTAGCAGGAGGTAAATTCTTGTGTGAACAAAAATATACATATGAAATAAGAAGCATATGAAGGAAAACTGAGAAGTGATATACATCAAACATGAATCTATCCAAGTTCGAACCCATTACCCAGCGAAAATGAGAGAATGGAGAGGAGATGACACTCACTCACCGCAGTACTTGGCTTCAGGTTAGGGTTTTTACTTTTTTGTGTGAACTGTCAAGTGAGAATGTGTCAAACAAAACAAAACAAAACAAAAATCAGCCCATTCCTTTCACATGAATTAAGAGAAAAAAAACCTCGCGGGCTGGCCCGCCTACAATGCGATCCTAATAAATTTGTTACAGAATTGTTATTTAATATTTGACCAAAAAACCAATGGTTATTATTTTTAATGTCAATGTCATCCCACTGGTTTTTCCACTATCCTCATTAATGATGCAATTACTAAATTACTCTTAAAATGAAATTTAATTACTTATATATCCTTTATCAGCATCTTCACCATCTTATACCTTCATTCCTCATTACCATTCTTACCACCATTAATTAAAAATCGCACTTATAAGTGCGATTTCCAGGAAAATTTCGTACTTATAGGTGCGACACACATGGATATATTAAAAAAATAGTAGTATCGCACATATATGTGTGATTTGCAGGTAAATTTTGCACTTATAAGTGCGATACGCATGGATATATTAAAGAAAATTTACTAGTGTCGCACCGGTAAGTGCGATTTTCAGGAAAAATTCACACTTAGAGGTGCGATATACAACAATTTAATTTTAAAAAAAAAATCAAAGAACTAATGTCGCGCTTGTAAGTGCGATTTTGATGCAAAATTCGCACTTACAAGTGTAATTTTTTAGCAGATCGAGAAACGAAGCAAATTTTTAAGATGTGGAAATTAGATGTTCAACTAATACAGTTGAGGAAGGAGAAGGAGTGTGGGTCGCAGGTTCGGTTTGAGGGAGGAGAAAGGGATGTATGCAAGTTGGGTTTGAGGGAGGAGAATGGGAGAATTGGACTAGAGAGGGTGATGAGTTGAAGGGATTGGTGGGTGGGGTTATCGGGGAAAAAGGGTTTTATGTTTACTTTTTTGGGGGTATTTTGGGGATTAGGAAAATAAGGGGATGGTGACAAAATCGGTGGGGATACATTAAAAATAACACTCGAAACCAAAAACTGCTATTTAATACGAATAAAGAAAGTGAGAAACGCAAGAAAAGATTATGGTATGTTCAATGTGGTTGCAAGTTTTCAAATGTAATTTTGAAACAAAACATGTTTGGCGAAAATGGTGTTGAAATGGTTTTTACTCAATTCAAAACGGTTTTAGCCTAATTTTTAAAGCCACAAAATATGATTTTGTGATTATGGTTTTTTGTTTCAGTAACATGTAATATCACCACCGTCTCCACCACCCTCACCACTTCATTGCCACAACCACTGCCATTCACCGCCATCGCCACCTCCACCATCGCTGCCACCTCCACCATCGCCATTGCCACCACCACCACTATCACTGTCACCACCACACCAACATCTCCACCTCGCTACCACCACCATCGTTGCCACCTCCACTGCCACCACCTTCTCCATTACCGTCACCCTCCACTTCCCCATCCACTGCGACCACCACCACCACTGATGCTACCTCCACATCCACTGTTATCCTCCAACACCACCACTTCCATCACCGCCATCACCACTACTATTGCCACCTCTACCACTGTCGTTATTAGGTAACATCGACCTCTGCCACCACTGCTACCCAACCCCTCCATTATCATGTTGCTGCCATCATCACGTGTCGTGAATTTACAAAATTGTATTTGTGGTGACCATTGTGGACTTATAAAGTTGATAACAAACTTTTAAGTTTAATAAGCTTACATGAAATTTATTAACCATTTCCATTAAAATTAAATAGGTTTATTAAATTTGTTTTTCTAATTTTCACTTTTAATTAATCTCTCTCCCATCTAACCCTAATTTACCCATTTTCCCTCAAATTAAACCATCTAATCTTCTCTTTATTTCGACATTGAAGAGGAAGAAGGAACATAATCAGTTATGCTGAGGAAGAGGAACGAAATTAGGTTTATTGTTCTTATCATCTTCCCCTAAATTCTTCATCGAATCTGCCTCCTCCCCAAAATTCTTCATTGAATCTTCCATCTCTGCTTGATTTTGCCATCTTTGTCTTCATCTAGAATCGCAATTTGGTCTTGTTTGCCAGCATGAGAAAATATTCTTCTTCTTCCCGTTTCTCTGCGGTGTACATGCCCAGAGATGGAATGTGTGCATGTGGAGAAATGATACTCCTGAAGACATCCAACAACATGAGGAACCCAGGAAGAATGTACTGGAGATGCAAATATGGAAGGGTAAGTGAACCTTCATCTGCTTCTAGACATGAAGAGAGTGCAGTCTACATGCCCAATTTGATTGTTTTCATTGTGAACCTTCATCTGCTTCATTCTGTTATGTTGTTTTTGCAGACACCAACAGATTGTGGCTTCTTTGTGTGGGATGATGAAGTCAAATTCGATAGTGCACAAGGAGAAGCACAAATTGATGTCATCAGAATACTGCACGAATTGGAGGATAGAAAGAAGAAGAAGGCGGATGGCAGGAGGAAGGTTGCAAAACTACAATTGACTATGAAATTTTGAAGTAGAATGTGGCCAAGAACCAAAACATACACCATCTAAGATTACCCAACATACGCCAACTATTTCAAATGTGATGAAATTTCCAAGACACTCTTCCTCTAAATATGAGGGACACTTTAATATGGTGATAAGGAGAAGATAGATATTCACATCATTGAGTTGTTGGCATTGGAGCTCAAAGGGGGAGAAAAAAAAATCCGTAAGAAACTAAGTTGCATAATAGAAGTCCATTTCATTACACCAACGTTATCCTCCACCTCGATCGTCCTCGTCCTCCAGCTTGTTCGCTCACAGCTGTAATGTTGTCCAGAATACCTCTGCTCCCTGCCATAGCAATATACATCCCGGGCCACCACATCTATGATAATTCTAAAGCCATGTTTAATGTATCGGTTTCTAGAATCTGGAAACAATATTTAACGTACCATGTTCTACAATCTATAAAACAAAATTCATAATTATAACAAACTACCATAAATGAAAATACGGAACATAGAAATAAATTACAAAAAATTAAATTTCGATAAATGTGGATTCGACTCACCTTGGGTACATTCGACATTGCCGTCGCAGAATTAATGGTGAAGAAAAATGGTGGGAAGCAATGGTAAGGGAAAATGGAGGTGAGAGATGGTGAGGAAAAATGGTGAGCGGGAAGTGGCGGAGAGAACTATGAGTTTGGTGGTGTTAACATAGACCAACAGAATTTTTTTTATAAAAAAATTATAGAGTGAGTGAAACCAACAACTAATTTTATACTATCATTTTCAAAGAAATTATAAATAATAGGGTGACTATGGCATAGACATGTCTCCCACTCCCTCCACCACTGAGCGGGAGTGATTGTGAGGGTGAAGAGAATGAAGGGATGGTGATGGTGAATAGAATGAAGAGTATTTTTGGGGTTTTTGAAAAATGTGTGGTGTGATTTCGGGTGGGGTGGTGCTTTTAACAAACCCTTTGAGAAATGTTTGTGATGTTGTCCAATTAAAAAAACTCAGTGTTGTTTAGGGTGAATTACCATTTAAGTAATGCACCATGCACTGCCATCTGTTCAATGAGATCGCACTAAGTGTTCAGGTGAGAAATTGGAAACTGGTTCAACAGGTTATTTAATTTTTATAATTTATTACAATTTTAATTTGTTCATTACCATAAAGCCCCCTTTTAATGTATTTCTCTCATTTTCTCATACTTTTTTTAGTGAAAGAAGGGGTAAAAATGGTATTGACTAATTATTATTATTTTCAATTTTTTTAAAAATCAGGTAAATAAACTTATTGTAACAGGTCGAGAGTGGTGCGCGGAGCACCATTTAGGGTGTAAGTGCACCATAGAAGCCACCTAAAAAGTCACATATCATGTTGTAATTGAACAACAATAAAAACCACACATGTGAAACTGTATTTAAATTTTGTCCATCATATTTTAACGGCATCTTCTTCAAACTCGCCTCCAAGCCCATTCTGCTCTTAACAGGGATGGGAATGAAGAGAGCAAAACTCGCCCTGTTGCCATGCTGTATAATCACCAGCCATAGTGATGATGATTCGGCTTCTACTAGTGGTGGCATCTGATTTGGACGCAAAAGACATTAAATAACAAGCATTTCTTATTGCATGCACTTTAGTATAATTATAGATAATAGATACTAACAATGATGCGATATGGTTATATTATATTCCATCGTTGTTAAAGAATAAACCTCATCTTCACCGTCCAATGTCTAGAATATGCTTCCCTTTTTCTTGGTCCATTCATTTCACCCAATTTATATGGATGCATGGAGGATAGGATTTTCCCCCACCAACACTGCAACCATGCATTGTAGCACGGACGAACTTTTAACTTTAGTTAGTGCACTGCCAACGTGCATTGTAGCATCAAGTTATGATTAAATAGTACTAATTACAAACCAAATGGTTAAGCAGTTAGTCCCTTAAATAAGGGGTTGAAAGTTCAATTTTCAACTATTGTGAATGGAAAATATCATTGGTCACCCTCCTACAGCTCAATGCGCTGACAGTGAGGTGGGATATTAGTGTTAGGACTATTAGCTGTAAATACCTTAATTAAGACCCAAAAAATACATCTAATTATAAATGCCAAATCCTAATTGTTTACCAAAAACCCAAATTCCCAAAATCTTAATTAGTGGATTGTACCTAATATCATATAAAAAATAGAGCTATTAGGGTACAGAAAACGACTGAGAATTCTAACAATTGAAAAGTAACGATTCTCACCGGTCACCACCTAAGAAATTTTGCGTCACTTGGCACATTTGGTTTAGTGGTGGGTCCTCCTTCAACTTCTTGTACACGTATAAATATTAGACCTTGTGATGCACAACACAAGTCTTTCGTGCTTCAGAGGTGTTACAATTAAACACCCTAAGGTCTTGTTATAACTCTTTCATTTTAAGTAAGTTTATGTTTATACTTTACATGGTCCAAATTGGTAGGCATGTTTCATGCTTTGAATTTGTCATAAACCCATAAAATGACCGATACTGACTTATCTTGTCGTTTTGATTCAGGTAGATTTTTAGTTGAGATTTGGTCTCTATGCATGTGCTCCCTTGATCTAATTGATTGGTGAATTCCGTGATCATCAGGTATGTTTTTCTTCTAGCCAAAGTTGGTGTGTTAATATCTTGATTGAACTCTGGTATTCTTGCTGAAACTAGTTTGTCAAGTGTGCTTCAGCTGTTTTTTCTGTTTCTGACATATTGGTTGGTCATATTCCTATAATCATCTAATTGTAAATCTGATGCCAATTAAGTTACTACTAGTAATCTTGCAACCAAGGTTTCAATACATGCCTTAGAGAGTGGAAGAGGAAATTTATATTCCTGAAATTTTTATTGCAGGTTTCAAGTTTAAGATGGATGCTCACAGGATTGATGGAGTCAAGTTCGAGTGCTTGCTTTTTGGTATGATTGCTCTAATCCAAGTAGTGAACTCTTATATGCTTCACAAGAGTGTATTATTACCTTTCTGCCTTCTGGTTTAATTTAAACCTCTCCTTCCACTCATCGTTTCTCTCAGATATGGATGATACTCTCTACCCATTGAGCTTAGGTCTTAATTTGGCATGTCGGAAGAACATACAAGGTATAAGTACTAAAGCTAGAACATGTAATATTCTACTGTTCAGATTATCTCATGTTAGAATATATAAGTACTAAAGTTAACCAATCTTGTTTACAGACTACATGTTGGAACACTTGCATATTGATGAAAGTGAAGTACCAAAGATGTGCCTGGATTTGTATATTGAACATGGGACAACTATGGCAGGATTGAAGGTATAAAGATTTTGTATTACCCTCAGTTTTCTCTTGTTGATACTTTCTTCTGAAACACTGATTCACTATCACTGATGTAATATTGATGAGTTTTTATTAAGTTTTGATCTTGATTTCTATCAGGCCCTTGGTTATGAATTTGACAATGATGAGTTTCATGCTTATGTGCATGGAAGATTACCATATGAGAAACTGAAGCCAGATTTAGTGTTGAGGAACCTTCTGCATTCCATGCCTCAGCGTAAAATAGTATGTCAGAAAGAAGAAGAAAAAACTTCTGATACTAGTTTGTTTAGTGAAGAGCATTCCATAATAATCAAAGGCTTGAAAATATTCTTTGCAGATATTCACCAACTCAGATCACGCACATGCAGTTAAAGTTCTCAACAGATTGGGCTTGGAAGATTGTTTCGAAGGCATTATATGCTTTGAAACTCTTAATCCTCCCAAACAGATTAATCATGTAACAGAAAATAGAGGTTTCAACTCCTACAAGCAAATCCTCTGCAAACCTTCTGTGGAAGCCTTTGAAGCAGCAATTCGGATTGCCGACGTGGATCCAAAGAAAACAGTAAGATTAATTACTTACCTGCAAAGTGACACGGGAATGGGAAGATTACTTCCTTAATTTGGCTAGTTAGTTTTGAAAATCTGTGAATCAATTCATAATAGTTCTCTTCTATCTTCTGCAGATTTTCTTTGATGATAGTACTCGAAATATTGCGAGTGCAAAAGTAGCTGGACTTCACAATGTTATGGTAAGCTATAATTTACTGTATATGCATCTTATGGGGAGATCCAAGCAATTTAATAACTCCACAATCTGTGTTTGCATGTAATGCATGTTAACAATTAACAACATGCTGAATGCCAGGTGGGTCGTTCCGATTTGGTCCCTGGTGCTAACCATGCCCTGAACAGCATTCATAATATCAGAGAAGCATTACCTGAAATATGGGAAGTTGAAGAAGACAACCAACAGCAAATGATCCAAACCCTAGCAGTTGAAGCCATAGTCCTTGCATAGGTTTTGCTTGGATAAAATATTTTAGTAAGCCTATCAAGCAAATTAAGAGTTTCTACCTCAGCAGAGTCTTTCCAAGTTTACAATAATTTTGCAATTGCCTCTACAACATGATGATGCTTGAATGTATGAAGTTCGCATAAATGGATGTGGAAACTAGTATATGCAAATTGCAGAAGCATGAATTTATAAAAGAAAAAGACATGTACTGTGTTTATTAAGGATTTGGTACGAGTCTAGGAATACAAAATATGGGTGTCGTATCCCTCCTAATTATAATTCACTAAGCGCACATTTAGTGACATCCGATTTTTCCTTAAGCGGAGAAAAATGACAATTCAAACTCATAAAATGGCATGGATCAACGCCCCTCCTTCCCTAACACTCTCAACTGAATTGTAATTGCCACTCAGAAAAATGGAATACACTTCCAATGTTAAGATCAACCATCTAAAGGCAGTTCTCCAGAATTAGCAATTTTGCATGACTTCCTATCTTTCCTGCTTGACTCCTGTGCTTCAAGTGCCTTCACAACATCCATTCCATCAATGACATGTCCAAACACAACATGGCGATTGTCTAACCATGGAGTCTGCATCATGAAGTTGTATCATTTACTTAGTATCAAAGATAATATCTAAATAAACTTCAAAATAACGAGTGCATATGCTGGTTGAAATGCTAAATATTCAGATCATTTGGTTAAATAATTGATTAATAAAGTGTGTGATTCAACATTGCTGGTATTTTCCAAATGAGCTAAGTCAATAGAAGCCACATCCATGTCAGCAAAAGATGTCAAGGCTAGAAAGATGTCAACTTAACATTGTAGCAATGAGATTGACCAAAATTCAATTTGTAAGGCTAGGAAGATCTAAAGTGTAATTAAGGCTTTTATCAGTGGGTTAAGACCATTTAGAGGATGTCATCTAGAATTGTCTTGCCAATTGTTCAAACTTAGATGATGAGGCCTTTGAACCAATTCTAAAATCCATAAAAAGAGGTATATAGAGTTTTAGTTAGGCTAGATTGAAGTTTTAAATTATAGACTGAATGCATTATATAGATGATTTCATCAAATAAGTGATATGGTCTTTTTCTATCTGTTTTCACTATTTCCAGTTATGCTTTTAAGTAATGTTACTTCTGAGAATTCCTTGTTTGTAAAGAGAGGGAGGTTGGAAAGTTATTCAGTTAACAAGCGCATAAAACATTGTTGGAGCATAAGTCCCATAGAGAAAAAAAGTAATATGACACCTAGAATTTAACATGGTTCGGCAATCTGCCTATGTCCACGGCTGAAAAGCAGGGAGAGGAATTTCACTATGATAAAAGAGAATTACAAGTTCACACCAAAGCTCAATTACACTCTTACTCAAGTCTCTCAAACACTCAAATCCTTTTTCTCACTATTAGAACATTCTCTCACTTTAGAATAAGAAGAGAGAACAAGAACTCAGTTTGGAGTGTGCTCATGAAGAATTAGACATGGCTATTTATAGCCAAATACCATGGCCAACATGTGGCCTTAAATCACCAAAAATTCCAGCCATATATTTTTGGCTTCATCTTAGACATTCCTTTTTGCCATAGGTTTGGTGTAAAAATCTTTTTCAACGTTAAAAATGAAACCGTAAGAGACTTGTGGACCAATTAATCGCTAGATAATAGGTAACAATATAACACCAAATCAAAGTAATTATTACTTTAAAATAAATATAACACTACCGGTGTAACTGAAATGTAGATGTTGAAATTTTCATCTAAGCTTATTTTTGCTGGTGAATCAAATTCCACTGCTATAATAGGTATTAATCATGGCAGCGAGAGCACATAACATGTTAGATCATACCTAGCGGTGAAGATCACTCACTAGGTATGTCTTTACACTGTGCGGTTGTACTATTAGTTGGAAAGCAACTCTACAATCAATTGTTGCTTTGACTACAACTGAAACAGAGTACATTGCAGCAACAGAAGTTGTAAAGGAAGCTATTTGGGAGAAAGGTCTAATTGAAGAGTTGGGTATACAACTGGAAGAAACAACCAACTACTGCAATAGTCAAAGTATTATACACCTGACAAAGAATCCGATGTATCTTGAAAGAACTAAGCATATTCATGTTAGAATGCACTTTATCGTGGAAAGAGGAATTGTTAGAGTTGAGAAGATACCCACAGCAAATAACCCAACAGACATGATGACGAAACCAGTTCCGGCTACCAAGTTCAGCCATTGTCTGGACTTGATTAGAGTTCAGAAAATCTAGTGGACATGAAGGGAGAGCGGGAGAAGAAAAGCTATGATAGTCTTTTAGCCAAGGTGGAGATTTATTAAACATATATGCCTTATCTGATTCTTAAACTGATAGAAGGCCAAAGCATGTCTCTCACCTGTACAGTGCAAATGAAAAATTGACTACCATTGGTATTAGGACCAGCATTTGCCATGCTCAAAACTCCAGGACCAACATGTTTCACTGCAAGGAATTTTAGTTCAGATATGTTAGCAATCAGTTTTCCACTGAAAGTCCAACCTGAAGAAGATTAACTCGACCAAAGCAAAATTTTGAAAGCAATTCCTATCAAAAGTTTAAAACTCAAAATTACTGCCCAAGCACCAACAGAGTATAGAGACATACAAGAAAAATTCTCATCTTCAAATTTAGCACCATAGATACTGGCTCCACCAGTTCCCTGCAGCCAATTAAAACATATTTTGAAGTCAAAGAAACATTAACGCCACGCTGCATTTACATGGCGGTGAGCAACTGCATGCACACATAAAAATTATGTTTAAGCATGCTAACAAAATATAGCAGTACTCACATCTCCTTCTGTGAAGTCCCCTCCCTGAATCATGAAATCTTTGATTATACGATGGAAGTAGCTTCCTTTGAAACCATATCCTTTTTCTCCTGCAAAGAGATTATTCACTTGTTGTTTAACATGCGGTGACACACAACCCACTTCACCATGATAATCACACAACTACAACAAGAACAATGCTGTAGGAAATTTTGATTGCTTGCCTGTGGACAAAGCTCGGAAATTCTCTGCTGTTTTTGGAACAACCTCTCCAAATAGGCCCAAAACAATCCTGCCAGCAGGTTCACCACCAATTTCTACATCAAAGAAAACTTTGCTTGTCACTTTGGCTTGCAGCTCCAGAACCTAAAAGTAATAGAACCATGTAAGATAATGAACCAATATCACAAACCAAGTTACAAAGGCAGAATTGGCAATCCAGGATTGCCAAGAATTTTTCTGATTAAAGCGATATGATTTAAACATGGAGATGGAACAATCCAAACACTTCATTTTAAATGATTCTATGATCAAAAGTGCCCCATATTTCAGGAGTTACTGCTAATCCTTATTCTAATACTCATGAGGGCAGAAATAAGCCCAAAGTGAAAAAAGTTAGTCAAGAGGGTACTCCTCCACTATCTCAATTGGCCTAGAATTTTCTGCAAAATAAATTCCAAACCAAGAAAATTAAATGTTACACTTACATTT
Organism: Acmispon strigosus; assembly: GCA_030819835.1. Taxonomy (NCBI): domain Eukaryota; kingdom Viridiplantae; phylum Streptophyta; class Magnoliopsida; order Fabales; family Fabaceae; genus Acmispon; species Acmispon strigosus. Next base: position 65,238,830 of record JAUAMA010000003.1, on the reverse strand, counting down.
TCCTTAGCATTGCATGTCATTCTCCTATATATGGTTGATTTTCCTTCAGATTGTTGAGTGACAGGAAACTTTGCAGCATAGTGAGATCTTGATGCCAATGCTTTACTGTAACCAAGCTGAGATCGGATACTGCTACAGACCACGTGTGGCCTTCGAACCTTTGATACATCTTGGCTAAAATTACCCTGGAAAAAATGGAACAGAAAACAAAAATTTCACATTTTAGTCACACATTATCTTGTTGGCTGATATTAAAGAGATAGAACTTAGAAGTACCCACTTCACACTAAGCTAAGATGAAAATCATGCTATGACATATTTTGGGATTTTAGTTTCAAATTTGAAAATAAGAACTGTCTTTAATAACAATTTTTTAAAACAAACCCTATATGACTGAAGGACATACATTGCAAAGTATAGATGGATATGAAAAAAGGAATTGCTTCAAGAACAGAAGATGTACCTAGGAACAACTTACATAACAATGAATTCATTTAGATTGCTTAAAATGAAATATGCAATATCACTACTTCACATGTTGTAGCCATCAATTTTGATTTCCACTTGAGCATGAGCATGAGCATGAGCATGAGCATGATTAATACTAGGAACTACTGACCTGGATGTGATGAAAACGGGGAAGTAGGTTCTGACTTTGCACCAATTGCGTTGAGAATGAAGAAGCCATGAGAACAAGTCAATTGAAATTGAAAGACGATATTTTTGGTGGCAAAAGTGACCGAATGCTTTCAAGGTCTATCTCGTCGTACGCTCTTTCACACTCAAGTTTAGCGTCTCAACTGAAGGCACACAGCCACACAGAGGTACCCCAAAGGATAAAGGGTTTTAACTTTTTTGTTTCTATTCTCTCTCAAATAATTATTAATTTAAAATGGTTTTGAGTTGCCTATTGGAATTAAAACTAGATTTTTTTTGGTCTTGACAAAGGTATCCCCATTGCCGATTGCTGTGAGACTAATCATTTGCCCCACGGTCAGCGCACGAAGCGGTAGGGGGCTGACCAATGAGTTTTTTCCATTCACAAGAGTTGAGATTCGAACCCCCAACTAGATTTAATTACATTTTTCCCTCTATTGTAATTTTTTTAATAAATTTAGTTTCTCAATTTTAAAAACTGTTACAATTAAATCTCACGATTAATTTTTTTACCAAAAAATTATAATTTACTAAATGAAATCTTCTCAAATTTTGATTAAATCATGATAAATTTTATTCCAACTAAAATACTAAATTTAACCTAAAATAAAAAAATAGCAAAATTTCCTCTCTTTAAACCCTAATCTCATACTTATAAAACACTTCCAATGTTATTAAGTTTTCACTAATTTTTTTATTATGTTTAGAGTCTTGAATTTATATTACATTCTTCACCTACAAACGAGGTCCAACATCATTGAATTTTTTTATTATAGTTAGACTTTTTGAATATTTAGTTGAGGGTTCGATCCTCATTCGATATGTATAGAGAAAGATTTGTTAAAAAATGTCTATCTACTTAATGTGATTTCCAAATATAGAGGTGATTAGTTTTACGATTGACTATGAGGTACATTAGTAAAAAAAAAAAATCATCCTTTACTAAAATATTTGAATAGAAAATATACATTTAAGGATGTTTCATATATTAAAATTGGCAAAGGATCAAATTTGGTTTTTTATTAAAGTATTGAGAGTTTGATAACTTTGAGGTGGCCGTTTTTTGGGTGTTGGCCGCTTCTCTCGGGTGTATATTCCTCTTTGATATATATATATTTAATCTTTCGAAAAAAAACTTTATAAAAATATAGACACCAATATTACACGAAGTTCGACATAGAGGGAACCAAAATACAATTGAGCCTTAAAACTAATTATACTCGTACGTGAGTAAAATGAAGAGTAAGTCTAGCGGTGTGAATAGGTAGGGTTAAGGTACACTTTGCTTAAATAAGTTTGACTTATTTTAGAATTTTAATAAGCTCGACCGATTATTTGTCACAAGTTTTTTTTCGGGCTTAGTCTGACCTGTCTGAAAGCCCGGTCTGACTTGGTAGCTTATTTAAAGACTTGTTTCATAATAAGATTTTTACGGTTGCTAACAAATTTATATCTAAAAAGGTGAAATTTTATAAGTTTCCGGGTTAACTTATACTAAAAGAAATTTTTCTATAAACAAACTAACAATATTATAAGCTACTAGGTATAGATGAAAGTAATGTAAGTTATGTTGTTTTCTGGTCTTAGAGTCTATTTAAAATCATACTTCATATTAAAATATTTAAATAGGTCATAAATCTTTTTTTTTACTCATCAGAAAACAAAATAGGTCATAAATCCATTTCTAAATAGATATATATCTTTGAATCATTATATAAGTCAGCATGCTTAAATATATAAAAATTTAAATAAGTATGTAATACTAAGATATAGTAATAAATTTCTAACGTAACAATAATAGCAATGATAAAACATATTTATATTTATCACATTTATTTAAATAGGTTAGCATATTAGGCTTACAAGACTTTTTAATTTGCATGAGCCTAGCCTTTTTAACAAAGTAGGTTTTAAAAATGTCTAAGTCTTGTCTATTTATAAATTTCGTCTGATCTGGTCTGGGTCTGATGTAGGCTAAGCCATAAGACCCTACAAACAATCTAGCCTATTGTCACCCTAAAAGTAAATTATCATTTTGATATTTGATATTTGATATTGACTCTATTACATTACTCTCCAAAATGAACCTCAAAAGTTGAAAAACTCATCAATTTAATCATTTTATAGCTAAATTAGTGTTATAAAAGATTCATTTTTCAATGATGAAAAAGCTAATTTTAATCTTTCTATGACTACAAATATTTTAGGTATTAACACTAAATGAGTTTTAATTTATTCACACCATATTTTCTTTTTTCATATAATTTTCACATATTTTTTCTTTATATATTTTTTTTAATCACATTATCTATTATATCTCACATTTCTCTCACTTTTGTTCATATCTCTCTTGAGATATATGGGTGGAATGAGTGTTTGGATCAATATTAAAACTATATAGGTTGAAGATGACAAAAAAATCATATACACTCACTTTCTCTTTGACTTCATTTTGACCCACTTCCTATTCATATCTTCCTCATATTTCTCTATCTCATTTGCTCCTCTAATGTGAGAGTCGGTTTAGAGTGTAAAGTAAGTTACTACAACTATCGATTGAGAAATCAACTGTTGTTATTTAAAACAACACCATAATTATCCTACATGTATAAACATATAATCACAATCACAATCGTTGGTTTGCTAATCAATACTTGATATGACGTACTTTCATCTCTAAAATAACTCGTTATATTTATCGTTTCTCTCTCAATCTTCCGATCTTTCCTTAGGTATCATAATTCTCTCATGTGAATTTTTTTTAATGTTTTATCATCTTAATTTTTTTTGTCTATACCTCTTTTCATTAACCTTTAAAAGGTCATATCCATACTTATTTAATGCACAGTGATACACAGTAGGAAATTTGAGTGAGTTTACATAGGATCTTAATCCAGCATTTCCCAAGTGAAATCTGATTTTTGGGCGATTAAAGCTAGACCTCAGATGAGAGGTTACCTTGTATTGTTGGCAACAATTTCAACTTGTGGTTTTGGTTGTAAAGAGCTTGTTGTTATAGAAGAGAACACAAGTCAACACAAGCCAACACAAAACAATGCGCGCCTATCCAGCTTCCTCAGAGTCACACTGTGCATTCCTACTCTCTTCTTGCTCCAATTCCATTCCCATAACCCACTCTTCCCTCTCGTTCCTGCACCCTCTTCATTTCAAAACCCACCATGCCCTCTGCACCCCACCTTCTCCTCCCAAACCACTCTCCCTCAACTTCAGACCTTTCTTGCATCGTGCTTCCAATTTCGACCCGACCACTTTGGATGATGATGATGATGGGAACTTGTTGGTGGCAGAGGAAGAGGGGTTTCAAGAGTCAGCAGCAACGTTGGCTGAGGATGGGGTGTGCATAGAGGTCACCAAGCTGGAGAAGAACACGCGCAGAATCGAATCCAGGATTTCCATTGATGCTTCGCTTCATGCCATTTGGACCATCTTGACCGATTATGAGAGGTTGGCTGATTTCATTCCTGGCCTTGCTGTTAGCCAATTGCTCCAAAAGGGTCACAATTTTGCTCGTCTTTTGCAGGTTTAATCTTCTCTCTATCTCTCGTCTTTTGCTCTAAATGGGGATCTTCAATATTTTTGTGTGTGTGAAATTAGTTGCATCTTTTTTGCCATGTCTCAGTGCATTCTATTAACTTTCAAATATGTTTGGTCTATTTTGGGCATTCTATAATCAAATTCAAAAGGAAGAAGATTAAAATGATTCCTAGGTTGGATTGCCAATGTCTGTATTAGACAGCGACTTGTGCAATTAGGTAAAAAAGTTTACTTGCAATTTTTTTTGTCATTGCTATGTAGTAGGGGCCTTCCTGTACTTGATAGTTGATTGGTTTGCTTCACTCTAATGGACCTAAGTCTCACATGGGAAGAACAAGAAGTTTTGAGCAGTTTATAAATGAGAGGACCCATACACCCAATGTCTTAATGTTTTGGTGAAAGATGCAAATGTTTCAAGGCTTATCCTACAGGGTTTTATGCCTCTTGCGGTCAACAGGACCTTGTGGCCTTGCCGCTGAAAATTGCAATGTAAAACAAAAGTCACGTTATTTGAGAGACTTTCAAAGCTCGAGATTTGTAATTCAGTATATTTTAGCAGATATCATAAGGTTTCTTCTTGCTTTTGTTGTTATTTCCTCCAATACAGTTAATCCTTTATACTCGTTCTAATTGCTCAAATGTGACTTGCATTGCTGATTAGTGATTACCATCACAGACATGCACAAACACCTCATAATTGATTGATTAAGCAAAAAGAAAGAAAGAAAAAAGATCTGCATGATTATGTTGGAGAGCAGTAACTCTATGCAAGTGGTGGAAAACATTTGCTCTCTGCATTTCATGTATCATGAAGCTGATTGATCATGTAGCATGTTTGATTAGAGCTGTTTGAGTACCTCAGATGACTTGGAAATAATGTAGGCATCGATGTGGGTGATGCTGAGGCTCATATATATGCATCTGCAGATTCTGCACCTTCGAAGTATGGGAAAACTGATTTTGTGGATGATATGTCCACAGCTAGTTGGTGTAGCATTTTACTTTCGAAATGAGAGTCAACGTGAATGTGTGATGCTATGCTTATAATACGGAGTTTTAGTTTCTGTGACAAATAGAGAATAAATGATTTTGAGTATCCATGTTAATACCAAACTTTATATGGGATTACACTATAGTAGGGCCAAGCATGTTTTTGCCTAATTTACTTAAGTTACAGCCTTGCGAAATTCAATGCCACACTACGATTTATTTTCTCATGACCTGAACCATTATAACCTGATGTCTTTTGGAGATTTTTCCTTGTTCATGAATTTGGCTTGATTTATATTTATTGCTATTACATTATCTAAGCAGATTGGAGAGCAGAACTTGGCATTTGGGATAAAATTTAATGCTAAAGGAGTTGTAGATTGTTATGAGAAAGAATTGGAGACTCTACCCTCTGGGATGAAACGTGATATTGAATTCAAGATGGTTGAAGGAGATTTTCAACTCTTTGAAGGAAAATGGTCTATTTTGCAGGTAGGACTTTTCTTTTTTCCCCCTATTGTTAGAACTCTTCTGGATCCATCATAGTAAATCATATACACTTGCACAAATCAGGGTTTGGCACTTTTCCAATTATTTTTCAAATCTTGAACTTCTAGTTTCTAAAATTGAAATTGTAAACTCCATGGATCACGGCTAGTGTTTGTTACTTGAAGTGGAGTACATTATATCTTGGAAACTCAAATTTTGAAATTATGTTTGCTATTGACCATGTTGGGACTAACATGACAGCTATATTGTTGACAAAAGGGATCTTTGTTTGCTTTTCCAATCTTCTTCAGTTTTCAATATATTTATTGGTTTTTGATGCTGAAGTTTATAAGATTCTGAGCCGTTTATTCAACGAGATTGACGTATAAATACAATGCTATAACTTCTTAAACAATGATGGGTTTGCAGCTTTTCAATAGCAGAAGTTGTGAGGAGTCTCAAGTCCTAGAAGTTAATACGACTCTCTCTTACATTGTTGATGTTAAGCCCAAGCTGTGGTTGCCCGTGCGTCTCATAGAGGGTAGACTTTGCGATGAGATAAAAAAGAACCTTGTATCCATAAGGGGTGAAGCTCAAAAAGCTACTGACAGAAGTGTGCGTGCACTTTAATTTCTAGCATCTTTGGATTTACGTTCAAATATTTCCAAATCAATTTTGCTCATTCAAAAGCTACTAGGAGTAAATTCTCCGAGAATCAGTTCTCCTTCTAATGTGAAAATTTACAGTGTTATGTGTATCCACATGATGTTAGAAGTCCCACATTAACTAGTAATGATGTGACCAATAAATGTTTATAAGGGTCTCTTAAGCTAGCTTTTGTGGTTGAGTTAGGCATTTTAATTTCTGATATTGTGTAATTAACGATATTATGACTCATAGAAAAAATGAATAGAAGTATAGTCACACATCAGTTTTTCACTCTCTTTTTATTGGTTGAAATTCATGTGAGCTTATTAAATTATTATATGGATATCACTTTCAATTTAGTTGAACATACATGTTTTTCGTCTTATAAAAAAGTGTTTGAAATAGAGTGTTAAAGTAAGTGCCGATAATATTAGCCCCGCTTTATAAAGCACTTTAAACCTCACTAGAGTCCTACACTATTCAAATAACAAATTTCCATAGTGATGCAAAATTAAAAGAAATTGCAAGCATGGGGTTAAGTCATATGTTAGGAAAATGAAACCATGAAGACCTATTATTCTACCCAACAGATATAAGAAAGTCATGCTTCACACTCTAGACTTGCTTTTTTTTCTTACAAAACAGGAAGGTACCAATTTCATTGTTGATTTTCATCACAAAATATCAAGTGGTGTCCTACCATGTGGTTCTCGTCGCTTTTTTGTGGGTAGATTCCATCGAGGTTGTTTAAGAATGAAAGTGGAAAGAAAAAACATTAGAAAAATATAAATCTCCTGCTCTATGATTTTTTTAGCAAGTCCTGTTCTATGAATGAAAGTTCCTTTGTATCGGTTGAATCCAGAAGCATAACATTGAGAGCAACAGCTGAACTAAAGCAGTGGGTGACCAATCTATAGGGCCCAATCCATTTCCCATGGTTGCTCAGATTTGGTATTTGATGCCATTCTTCAAAGTAAATTTCACTTGTTACTGACTCATATATAATATAAATATACACATATATAATAAAATTGAAAAAACGTTTAAATCATTTTATATTAGTAATTTGATAATTTAATTGTACTCATGGTAAATTAAGTTTTTTTTAAGACAAGTATCATCCACGAGAGACAATTTTGTTTAAGTCGGAAACATCCACATCTTGGTAGGTCTAGCTTTTTTAGAAAGGGTTTGTTTCATTCACGAGACTCGAACCTGAGATATTATTTAAGGCGAGTTAAATATGTACCACTTAAACTAACCATCGTTAGTAAATTAAGTTTTTAAAACAATGGTGATAATTTAAAAAATGATATTAATCAATAAAAAATTAAAACATCTTTTGGCTGAATAATAGAAAAAGAAAAGAATAAAGAGGCCAAGTCGAGTTAATTAATATGCATGGATTCAAGCCAGGATCTGCTTATCTCACTTTACATCTCTCACCAAACCCCTCTTCATTTGGACAGACAAATGCTTGATTTCTATTCGCATGAATATTATTTTTTTCTTGTAAAGACTTACATCTTTAAATAAATTCTGTTAAATACTTTTCACTCGATTGCTTTGAATTTAAGTTGAAGGACTTCAAACTTATATGCTTTAAAATCACATCAGTTTCATCTACTCTGACTATAACCATTTTACCTGTTTACAAATGATCGATGCATATATAAACACCAACTCAGCCACATTTCTCACCACCCAAACTCAAACCATTTCCTCTCTTCTCTCTAACTATACAATAAACTTCTCTGTTCTGTTTCCATTCACCATTCCATCACTTAATTTACTCTAGCAGTTGTTAGTTGTTACAGTTATTTTCCAAACCATGTCACCAACAAACACTTGGGCAATTTTGGTCATCTTCTGCTGTACCATCTCCTTTGTCTTTGCTTCTGACCCTGACACACTTCAAGACCTTTGTGTAGCTCTTCCCTCTTCAGGTAATGTAAATTACAGTTTAACAATTTGATTTCTCTGCTCTTGTATGACTACAAGTGTTTAGAAAAAGTATGGTTATAGAAAAAAAAAAAATCTATAACCATACTTTTTCTAAACACACAACACATTTTTACTTAAAAAATATTTTTCCGTGAAATGGTAAAGTAACGGCTAAACAAACCAGCTCTAAATAAAATAGAAATGATATATTTTTTTATCGGTCAAATTTCCACTATGGACCTTCTCCTCCCTAACTCATATGTCTCTCAGCTCTTTTCAGTTGAACTATCATTCGGGGATAGGAATTGTACTTGAACATAAAAATAGTGCAGAACATACACATTATTTTTCTCCTTATCACTCTTCATACATATATCACATCAAATGCATGCTTGTGTCTCTTCTCTTCCTTTCTCAGTTGGATTGCTGAACTATGAAAATTGTACCAAAGTTGTGCTTAGGAAACCATAAAAGTGTGATGTGCAGGTGTGAAGGTGAATGGATTTGCCTGCAAGCCAGAAGCAAATGTGACAGCAGCCGATTTCTTCTTTGCTGGTCTAGCCAAGCCTGGAGTCATCAACAACACAGTAGGATCAGTGGTCACTGCAGGCAATGTGGAGAAAATTCCAGGGCTCAACACATTGGGTGTATCTTACTCAAGAATAGACTACAAAGCAGGAGGACTTAACCCTCCACACACACACCCTCGTGCCACTGAGGTTGTGTTTGTTTTGGAAGGTGAATTAGATGTTGGTTTCATCACCACAGCCAACAAGCTCATCTCAAAGTCCATTAAGAAAGGTGAAATCTTTGTGTTCCCAAAAGGTTTGGTGCACTATCAGAAGAACAATGGGGATAAACCTGCTTCTGTGCTTTCTGCATTCAGCAGTCAATTACCTGGTACCTTGTCTATAGCTTCTGCTCTGTTTGGATCAACACCAACTGTGCCTGATGTTGTGCTTGCCCAGGCTTTTCAGATTGATGCTAAACAGGTTGATACAATCAAGGCCAAGCTTGCTCCAAAGAAGAGTTAATTAAGTAAAAGCTAGATGATATTCAAGTTATAACCAAACTTAATTTCCCTATATTTTTGCCAATAATTCTTCAAGGGTTATGATTAAATTGTATTGTTTTATGGTGTTACATTTTGCTCCATGATATGGAATTATGAGTGTAAAATAATTGTATCGAAGATTTGTGTTAAAGATATAATGCAAATTCTATGAAGTAGAAGCTGTGTCATCTTTTATGGGTGTGGTTTCTTTTCTTGTTTTTGGGCCCACTGGTTTTGTAAACACTTAACTTTCTCTTTCAATATGTTGGTTGGTAGTTATATCAGTAAGGTAAGATGCAGACATTGGACTATTGATTAAGGCTCCCAAATTATTACTTGGTAGAATTGGATTTCAAGGCCACTATAAATAAATACAGTTATTATTTAATTAATCATATAAACTCACATATTAAACTCTTCAACTGGCTACTTGAGGTGAGAGTGCAGAAAGGTTTAACCAAAGAATTACCCATACTAATTTTGTATAGAGGAAATGTGTTCTTTAATTGACTTTTTTTTGGGTTGAAGAAGTTGGAGTAAAAGTATTTTGAGGTTTCTCTAAGTTTGAGTTGAAGTAGGGATAAATTTTTCATGACGTTATGTTATATCTTTTTGTTGTAAAATTCTAAGGATTTATTTACACTGGTATCAAAATAAAACACAAATTCTAATATGATTTTAATTGAGGAGAATTCAACTTTTTAGTATTTGGTCTTTTGAATTAAGTGTTGATTATTCTGTATTCAATCCTACCTTTGAATAAATTATTATTTTATTATTGTTATTATCATCAAATAATCCAATAATGTGAGGATATATCTTATGAGAAATGTATTTTTTGTTTTTAAAATGATAGGAATAAATCGTGACTGTTAAATCTAATATTGAAGAGTCAAGATTAAAATATTGATGATATTTTTAAATGGTCATGTGATCATTAGTTTTTTTTTTTTATCGGCCAAATTTTCCTTTCTAGGGATTAATATCTGGAACTTCCTCTCTCCAACCCATATGTCTTTCAGCTCTTACCACATGAGCTATCCTTCAGGGACTGTGATCATTAGTTAACTTTTAAACATGACTTTTTATGATTAGATCCAACAATAATGATTTATTCATACTATTCTCATGTAAAAACACTCATATGCTGTGTTTGGCACGCCTAGCTGATAAGCTAGTTAAAATCTGAAAAACTAGCTAAAAGCTGAACAACTACTTGATTTTGACAAAAAAATATTTAGTAAAATTAGTTGTCGAACAAGCTGAAATTCTGAGATGACATAAAAGGAAAAAACTTTAATAACCTTTTTTATATTTAACATTACTTTATTTACACATCAAAAATATATATATATATATATATATATATATAAATATGTGATATCAATATTAAAATAATTACCACTTTAGATATTTTAAGTTGTTCAAATTAATTTATTCAAATTTATCATCTAAGTTTTTCGATGTACCAAAAGAAAATTATTTTTCATCTCAAACATATAATATTAATTTTTTAAATTATTTTCTTTTCATTTTTTATTAAATTAAATAAAATAAAAAAATAAATTTATATTTTATTTTAATAAAGTAAGCTTATATTTTTTTTGGTACATAAGCTTATATTTGTTTAAATTAATTAACAAAGTATTTCATGGAATTTTATGTTATAAATTGAATAGTAATTATTTCTTAATAATAATAATTAGGGTTGTGTTTTTATAAATATAAAAAATGTAATAATGGAATTTTATTAAAATGTTAAGGATAAAAACCTCGTAAAAAAATGAAAATAAATTCGAAAAGTTTAAACTTTAAGCTATTAATAAAAGCTTAAGATAATGAAATAAAGTAATATATGAGTTTGTATTTGTAATATTGAAGTTTACGCTTTAACCTCCACATGATCGCATCGCATGAGGCATGAGCAAATGATGAGTTACCGCTAAGAAGAGGAACCATGGAAGATTCGAAACAACAACAACGAAAGAAGAACTACAGAAAGAGAAGTGCTCCACTCGAACAAGATCAACCCCCACAATCTCAACATAACAATGAATCCGACGACGAACGAGAAAGAAGGTTTCTCTTTTCCCTTTCATCTCAGGACCACAAAAAGTTTAATGATTTGGGGATTTTATGTTAGGGTTTCATTTTACTGATCCAATTACACTGGTCATGATTGGCGTAACAGAATGGCTTTGGAAGAGATCAAGCTCCTCCAGAAGCAGAGGGAAAGGAAATCGGGAATTGCAGCAAACCCTAGTTTGCAATCTCAGGCTGTAGTCACCGGCGCCGCAGCTTCTAAACCCGCTGAAAAGAATGACGGTGATGGCGGCGACAAGGATGACCTTGTTCTTCAGGACACCTTCGCTCAAGAGACCGCTGTTATGGATGAAGACCCCAATATGTATATTATGTTGTGTTTGCCTTAACCTTAAGGTTATTTAATTTGAAGTTGAAGGTAGTTTTCTGATCTTGGTGTGGTGCAACTTAACTCGAACAGGGTTAAGTATGTTGAGCAGGAATTAGCAAAGAAAAGGGGTAGGAAGATAGATGAAGCTGATCAAATTGAGAGTGAGTTGAAACGTGCTGAAGATGAACTTTATAAAATCCCTGAGCATCTTAAGGTGATTAGTTGCTTTACTTGCCCAATTGCCACTGTTTATTGTTCTTTCTTTACTTTCTATAGTGGAACCAAAAATTAAGTTGAACATGAGAATATAACTTTCCCAATGATTAAGTATATCTACTACCTAGGAATTTCGTATTTTGATGATTCAGACTTATATATTTCAAAAATCTCATTGTGGCCCAAGGTAGTCAATCGCGGATCGTCGCGGCCGACCCCCAAAATTGGAATCCCATACAAGTGAGGCCGCGAATCGCGCCGCTACAGCCGCGAATCGAGGGATTTCGCACCCTGAATCCCATCGCGGCAGGGGTCCGCTACGCGACGGCGCTATCGCGTGCGATTAACTACTATGTTGTGGCCTCAATCCAAAATCACATTTTCCTCCTAATCATCTTCCCTATTTCTCTCTTTCACTCCTCAACCACGTCAATGTTCCGTCCGATTAAGTTTCCGCTGAGGATGAACGATTCTTTCTCCAGAATAGGGTTTTGGTATTTTTCTATCACTCTATCTTCATTGTTCTATGTTGTGATGTTTTATTGGATTTAATATTACCTTTTTCTCATTCCGCTAATATTGTCTTTCTCTATCCTCATTCCGCTAAGGATACAGTATTGACCTTGTGTCCTTACTCTTGGATTTAATATTGTCTTTTCTCTCTCTCAATCCACTCACTGTTTGGGTTGCATTCTTTACGCTTTTTACAAGGGTACATTCTTGAAATTCCATATGGAATTTCCATCCCAGCATGATCGAAAATTTCTACAAGAAGTTCTGAATCCCCATGTGGTTCGACTTGTTTGAATGAGAAAAAATCACCGTAGCTGATATCCAGTAAGCATGCTTCGTACAATCATCTCCCGAGACCACTATGTCATGTCGTCTTTGTCATCTCACCTACGCTCATTTGGCATAACAAGGGCTAGTGTTTTCGAGATCACGACTCCATATTCCCATGTAAATTCGCTTGGGAGCCTCTGCGGCAAATTCAAGAAATCAATAAAACATCACAACACATATAACAAAGAGATAGAGAAATACCAAAACCCTATTCTGGAGAAAGAACTCATCCATCTTCAGCAGGAACTTAATCGGATGAGACATTTTTGTGGTTGAGGAGTGAGAGAGAGAGAAGATGATTAGAGAGAAAAATGTGATTTGGTGTTGAGGCTACAGTGAGGTATTTTGAAATAACAGGAAGCAAATTTGTTTTTTCATCAAAATATGAATTAGATAGAGAATGTAGCATTCTCATAAGTGGTACAATTTTTTAAAATAAAATTCCTAGGTAGTAGGTATACTTAATTATTGGGAAAGTTATATTCTCATGTTTCTCATCTTAAGGTGATTAGTAGCTAAGCTAGCACTGCAGTACTGCACCATTGTGGATATGAATGGTGTGTCTTCCCGTTAGTATCTGGGTACTGTGGCTTTGTCCTTTTGTTGTGATATATATTGCCCTTAATTTTTCTTATGTTAAAAATGTATGGTGTCCTGTCAGGTAAAAAAGCGAAATTCAGAAGAAAGCTCTACTCAATGGACTACTGGTATAGCTGAGATTCAGCTCCCAATCGAGTATGTTTTCTCATATCCTTTGTGATGGGATGTATTTGTAGAAGCATTTAATACTCTATCAATGTTTTTTTGCGCTTTTCCTTCAAGTTAAGCGATAGCATGTTTGATTCATAGGTGTGATAAATTGATCTGTATGAGTACACATGGTGCATGTAGTTGGAAACAAACAATGATATTTTAAGGACTGAAAGTTCTTCTCTAAATGATTTTAAATTGATCTGAATGAGTACTCGGTGCCTATATTAAAATGATTCATCTTCCTTTTGTTATTTTCTTTTGAAGTGTACTGGTTTCTCTTTTTCTTGTATGTTGCTAGTTCTTGATGGTGCTTGTTTAATGTTCAGTATTTCTTATGAATCTATTTGTTGAGGAAGAACAATGGGTGATGTGTCTTAATGTGTTGGCTTTAATGGTCGCAGATATAAATTAAAAAATATTGAAGAAACAGAGGCTGCCAAAAAACTTCTACAGGAAAAGAGGCTTATGGGTCGGACGAAATCAGAAGTGAGCATTCCATCAAGTTATAGCGCTGATTATTTCCAGCGTGGCAGGGATTATGCTGAAAAACTTAGAAGAGGTGGAATTTCCTTGGTTCTTTCATTTTAGAGTACAGATGTATATTGGTTGTTTTTATTAAGTTGTTGCGTCTCTGTCAGTCTTGACTTACTTATCAATGAATTCATCTTGCTCATTTGCCGTCTATGGATAGAGACGTCTTCTGATTTCTTTTACTCTTGTTTTAAATCATTTTTATTACTGACAAAAAAAGTGACTAATTTGCAGAACATCCAGAGTTGTACAAGGACAGAAGTCTACAGGATGATAGTTCTGGATCCAAACAAAATGATTCCAGCACTGATGCTGCTGGAGCAGTTCAGAGGCAGGCTGCCACAGATCAATTCATGTTAGAGCGCTTCCGGAAACGAGAACGTCACCGTGTAATGCGGAGATAACATGAATGTAGTATCCCTTTTTTTGCTCAAAGCATATGAATGTAATATTAGTGGTTTATTTTATTTTACGACAATGCATCTAGGATTGGCAGAAGCACAAGTCTTGTTGAATGCCATTAATTTCCTTGTTCAAATAGCAGCCTAATATGTACAGCTGCTTCTGCTCTATTTTTGTTGGTTCTCTCTCTAAGGAAAACTGTGAAGAAGTAAGAGGAATGTATTAATTTAGCCCTAGCGTATGTCTACTTTACACTTTACAGTGGCCTATGCTGAGGCAACAAAAGAATTGTGATATTTGGCCCATTTGGCCATTAATAACTTGCTGTTACCCTGAAGATATGGTATGAAGTATGAACTAGTTGCAGTGGCTAGAATGGTAACAGTGCTAAATTAGTTAGGTGCCTTATTAATATTGCCACCTGCATGTGTTATGCTCATAGTCAAATTATGTGTTATGCTCATATTCAAATTATTTAGAGAAAAAGGTTTGATGCATTGTCAGTGTAATTTTTTTTACACGTGCACGCAATTGATTTCTGCAAGATCAATAATTATGTTTTTATTTTAATTAAAATTAAAAAGGAATGTAACTACTGGTACTATGTGGCATAGTATGATTGGTTGTTAATATAAAATATTTTTACACTGAGCGCGTGCATAGAAATTAAACTCTTGGAACTTTACATTTTAGGACTCTCTTGGGTCGCTCAAATTGGCTCTGTTTTGTTCTACATGAACCATTGGTCCGTTTGTATACCAATCAAACACACTCCTTGTTATTAAACCCTGTTTTCTGTTTTATTGATTGGTACACAAAGGACCTCTCAATGTTAACTTTAGTGGTCATGATCCTCGTAGCAAAGACTAGAAAAGATTGATGTTTGTTTCATAGAGATAGTTTTACTGGTGTATCTTAACTTCCATCTGGATATTTTTTCTGGTGCATCTGAACTTAGCCTCTTAAAGGTGTTTAAACTGAATAAGTAGCCTTTCATGGATTAAAAGATGAGACAAATAAAATACTACAAGGTACATAGATCATTTCACATTTTAGGAGGTACATAAATCATAGCTAGCTTCAAATATTTAACTAGCTTCACTTGGGGGGCACACATATTTGCCCAATTTGACAGATAAAAAAAAAACAGAGTTGGTGGGCTTCATTGCAAAATGCTAAAATTGCTGAGCCACAACCTGCTGAAAGACAAATACAAATATGACACATCCCTTTAACAAACAAATCAGTAAATGACTAACTGGATATGGATACATTTATAAAAGGGTGAAGTGGAAGAGTATACTGAATTATTTGCACACATTCTTCTCTTCAGAACTGAACCTTGCTGCTGAAAGACTGGCCAAATTTCCAACTGGAGGGTGCCACATTGTAAGCTGTGCGAGTCTTTCCATTGCTGAGTTGGACTCTGAAGGACAAGCTCTGACCATTGAGATAGCTTAAGCTTTGCCAGTTAACTCCCCAATTCCTTGACATGGATTCCCAGTTATTCATTTTGGACCCTTTGATCCAAACCATGGAGATCTCTCCTACTCCACCTACATTGCTTATAAGCACTAGCTCAAAATAGTCTTTCCCATTTATGGTAAATCTCATGCCTCCAGTTTTCTTGCACCCAACTCTGCATAGATGCAACACAAAATCAGTTAGTTAATTGTATTCTAGCATGTTTGTATTATCTTATTTTTTCTTAAAATCAATTATGACACCATTGAACACCCAGAATGAGGATATAACATACACATACCTTCTGTAAAAGATTGGAACAATTCCAGCCTTGTACTTAGCAATCATCTCAAACGCGGGTTGAGACATGTCAAAGTGTGGTCTAGGAGGATTACACCAACCACCATTGTCATTAGGGAGTGCCAAGTTTGGAGGACAGAAATTCGTGGCAGTAATTGTGATGGAAGTGCCCTTGAGGCACCACTGGGGTACTTGGTTTGCATCACAAACCATCTGATAGCAACCACCGCATGATTTGCCATCATTGAACAAAGCAGTGCTCAATGCAGCAGTTTTTATTCCATAACCATCCGTGTAGAGATTTCCATAGCCACATGCACCCCCTACAAGAAGAACAGAGAAATGAATGTTACTCATTTCACATCATATACACTTATTCAGTACTTAAAAATTTCAGGGTGCTTTTTATTAGTTCAGAAATGATGAGAATATTAAACAAAAGACAAAATGTAGGTGGATTTTACCCATAGTTCCTGAGGCATCACTTCCACCATAGAAAGTTGCATGAGCTTGCAACCAAGTTGCGGATGCTACTCTAAGTTCTGAGATGAATAACCCCACAAGCACTATTAGACCACTGAAAATTAGCTTTTCCATCCCCTTAATCTCTTAACTTTCTCTGAGTGTAAACAAGGACTTTCTTAATTTGCTGAGTTGCTGCTTAAGATAACAGTTCTATGGGGGTATTTATAACTGCTGTCAGGGACGTTTAGCCCATAGAAATTGTTAACTGGAAATGCAAATTGTCTAATAAATAAGGTGGTGTTGACCAAAGTTAATCTCTTTAGTATATTATGTGATACAATCATTATGAAAATACGCAAGGTAGTAGTTAGGTATGTGTGAATAAGACTCTACTTATCTAAATTAATAACGAAACATGTAGTTGGTTCAAATAGTACATGTTTAATTTCATTTAATTAAGGTTATGAATTCGAATACGATGAATGGAAAAAATACACCCCACTTAGAGATATGAATGTTCCTGGCGCAAGTAAGATTGAGTCCGTTGCTCTCACAGGAGGATTCTTGTAAAAAAAAGCTGTCTGAATTGATATAACCACAACGTCTTATCAGATACATACATGCTGCAAATGTTTCAATGAGTCTGATTGTACAGTTAAAGAACATGCTTTGTCGGTTATAGGATCCGTGGTACGTAAGTGGTATCATCATCAAACGCAATTGTGACAGCCTGCCCCTCTCATGAACATGCATGATATAGTGGTAAATTCATAAAATATTGAGTTTTGTCAGAATAATATAGTTCTTTCAATGATTTTTTGGTAATACACCGTTGCTAACAATAAGTTATACTCTCGTTACGAATGCGATACTCGCATTAAGCCGTATATGACTAGTTATTAAATATGACTCATTCGTGATTCAATTGAATTCCTGATCTCAACAGTTAAAAAATGAGAAGAGCAACTATCACGGCATACAAAAACGTTTAGTCTTTAATGATAGACTAATTAGAAAATATATAGGAGATTCTTCTCATTATTTATCGTCAAAAGTCAGCAATTTCAGATAATATTTTTAAAACTGGAACGAACTAACCAGTTGAACTAATTAAAACATGAACTGGGTTCTATGATATTTGAATATTATCTGCTTCAACCACGATTTAGCTGTTTGAGAAATTTTAACAATAGCATGAAAGTTTTTCCGGTTGAAACTTTCTTTTACCTTTTAACACACTAATTCTGAAAACTCAAAACTATAACATGTTTTCTCATGCAAAAACTGAGTTTCAGATCAAACTCGTAAACACGTAGGCTATAGAAGTTCTATTGTTAAAAAGGTTAAAGCCATTTTTTATTACTCTTGTACTTTTATATAATATATATACATAAGTCAATCCGTACACGGAAGAAAATTGAAGAAAACATGTGCATAAGCTTTAATGGTAGTAGTAGTTAGTAACATGCAATACCTTAGTGAAGTCCAATGGCCTTACCTTATTTATCAAGACATTGAAATTTTTATATTAGCAACTATCAAAGAAGAGTATTGACAAACATGAAAAGTCATATATATCCATAAAATGCTCATTGATATATGCCATATATTATGCCATATCTCATGGAACCTCCACCCATATGGCACATGGCTGATGGCATTCCCTGCATCATACATGAGGGCCTCATTGGTCAATGTTGAATGTGGAATTATGCCTTCTTTTACATGGAACTTACTTCTATAAATCACTTCATTTTCAACTAACTTTTACCATAATTAATTTTACTAAAATCAATTCTATTGAAAATTAGTTATGACAACGCTAATCGAAATACACACTAAGCCATACAACGAGAGACCTTACCTCTATTACCCTAGTCTAGAAGCAAATCAACTTCAGTGAAATGAGTGATTCAAATTGGCATTGGTCCACTGTAAGGGTTATGACTATATGAAATGAAGAAAATCACAACTAATACTGCAATGATCCAAATGAAGCCACACAGAAACTGTATTTGAGTTTTTGCAGAAAGCACTTGTACTAAGTGGTCTCTGTCCTCTAGCAGGGTATCAATGTGGAGATGATGTGATTGTATGACATATTCAAATATTTCATCCATAAGCTTTCTATATTGAGGTGCAACACTGACCAATTTGAGTAGGTTTAGCATTTCTAAGAAAAATCACTGCAATCTCAGCCTCCACCCTAGTGAACTTGGAACTATCCAAAAACTGTAAGCGGAACTAACAGATCACTGACACAATTATATGGTACAAAGGTGTTTCATCAGATGGAAGCAAGCAAAGGTCACTTTTGATGCATCGTCAGTGTAGTTTTATATACACATGCATCCAAATGGATTTCCGTCGTACCAATGATTATGTTTTTTAATTAAAATTAAAAAGAAATGTAATCGTTGGTCTTATGTGATATACATGATTGTGTGTTAATGTGCATAGAATTTAAACTCTTAATAAATTACTCTAATTTAGAAGATCCCATCTAAAAATTTGTTCAAGGCTTAGATGTAAGGGACAAGCTCCGAGTAAAAAAGTTTTGAAGTGTTCAAATTCAACTGGATCTTATGTTCGTGAGGTGAAACCTTAAAACCAGTATTATCATAATCGAACTGGTCGGTCTGACCGATATAACTGGGAAAGGACCCTAGGCCGGTTCGATCTTCTCTTGTAATCGAGCATGTAAAAAACCGGTGAAAAACTAGTTGAACCGGTTGAAAACCGGTGAAACCGAGCAAATCGGTAGAAAACAGTTTGAACCGGTTTAGAGTTTTTTTTCTAGTGCGAATCTGGGATCACCAACTTGCTGGACCATATCATTTATTCTTTGTAGAACCTCATGGTTAAAAGGCACATTTTTTAATAACAAAAAAACAACGTTTAGCACTATTAGAGAGACATTTAACTTTTACTACACTTGTATCGAAATTGCAAGAGCAATTTTTCACTTTTGCACACTATCATTCACAGTTCACTCTTCCTCACCTTTCAAATTCAAAGGAGTGATTAAGAACATTTAAAGCTTGTTGCTTGCAATATTAAAGGCTTTATTCTAACAGGTGAAAGCAATTACTTTTTTTCTTTTGTTGACAAATAGTGAAAGCAATTATATTACATACGAGATAGAAGAGAAAATTAAAAATGAGGCTTGGAATAAATTTTAAATATTCATAATACTTATCAAATCAGTTCTTATTTTTTTAGGATTACTAAACTAATTATCAGATTTTAATTACAACAGTTTGACTCCGATTTGACCGCAATCCCACCAACAAACCTTGAACCGGTGCTTCGGCTGATTCAATAATCGGTTCAATTCTGATAATATTGTTAAAAACTCGAGTTTAAATTTCACTTATGTTAATTTAAATATACATAGATAATATCAATATTTTAAATGTGTTTATGATTTTATTCAACCTAGAATCACAAATAAGGATCTATTCACCCAAAAATCTCATATGACGAAAGTTAGACCAATAAAGTAAAAGTATGATCTAAGCTCATTAGTCGGTGTGCGAATATATTTTACTATCTATATTAGAAGTTTTTTTCGTCTTTGACCAAATGTCTCCGGTCTCCACTCATTTGAGAAACTAGTTTTTCATCCTAACAAACAACTTACTTTCGTGAACTTTGTTCACCTCAATGAATATGAAAGTGTCACATATTAATATTGTAATGATTTAAAAAACCCGATCATTACAAGTTTAATACAAATTATTCCTTTCCTGTACTGTGTCTGCATTTACCTTTTCATTTTGATTCTTGTTCTCTGTTGCTCTTGCTCGCATGCATTTTAATTCTATGGTCTGTTGCATTCACAAACATAAACGATTCTATCAAATAAATGTCCACATCCTAAATTTCAATGACCGAAGATTCATACCTAGCAGCACATCTTCAATTATTAAGAGAAACCCGTGAAGTATGAGTGTATGAAGAATCAGTGATATAAACGTCTACCTAGTGCAGTTCTAATACAATGGAAGCAATAACCATGAAACGTTCAAGTTTTCTCTTTCACTTGCCACCAACAAAGGAGCACTAAATTTGAAAATTTGAAAATCTTTCTTGAATAATTCTATTTTATGATTACTATTATAAGAGAATATTGTGAACAGCACAAAGGGTAAGGCATATCATAAACATTGTGAATATTCACTTCATAAGCAGAAGATGGAAAAACCTGCATATAGACATCTAAATATCAACTCTTTTAACAATGTTAGTCTTTAGTAAAACTCAAATCATCAACAGAAAATTGGTCATGGCAAGTGGAATTCAAGCAAAGGCAAGTTTAAAGGAGAGAAAAAGGCTTGACTGACACATCTTTTTACCATACAGCATTTGCAACATCCAAGAAACACTCTGTTCATGAATTGCCACCCCTCAAACTGAGATGCTACAGATTTATCTGACTGAAGTCACTATTATTTAAAACATCTATACTACGCTCCAACCAGATTAACCAATTCTTATGAGTAGTTGAGTACATATTTCACATAAAGGTTAATAAAATGATAACCACAGTCCAATATAAATAAATGAATCTACTCCCAAAATAGAACATTCACACTCTTCCTATCAAGCTATGCCTATTTCCTATTCGATGTTTGGGGGCTGAGCTATTATGTTAACTAATGTGCATAAACATTAGACAATCACCTTTTCACTAATCATTGCGAGTGAGCTGAAGTAGATATCGAGCATTATGCAGAAGAGCATTGGCTTCCTCATTGGAGGCATCAAGTGCACGCAATTCCTTGATTTCTTCCTGCCATTTCTCAACTTTCTCTTTATGAATCCTGCATATCAGATTAGAAAATTAAAAGGACCATACCGTAAAAAGTCAAATGAGTAACATTATTAAAGTATTCTCAGTTCTGAAAATTAAAGTATTCTCACATAATCAGTTTCTCTTCAAAATCATTGCTTAGCTCCTTAAACATTGTTTTCCCTGATTCCAGAAGCTCAGATACCTATCCACCATTCAACATGTCAAAGAGTTAACTTTTTATTAGAGTATGATCTCAAGCTTAACATAGTGTCTGATTATAAATGGCTACCCTCTGAGTAAAATTGTCAATCTTCTCAACAATAAGAGAGATATTGAGTTCCATTTCTTCAGATCCAGTAATGTTGTTCTCAAATTCTTCCTTCTGTACAACAGCATGTGATTCTGCCTCATCTCCTGCCTTTTCTTCCACCTGCTCATTTTGAAAAGAAAAAAATAGGAATCAAAAAAGAAAATGAAAGGTAAAATCACAACAGAGAAAAAAGGTTGAATGACAAAAACAAATACCTCAGGTTTCATGCGTTTCCTACTAGTTCCGCTCTCCGTGCTCTCCTTTTGAGTTGACATTGATTAATCCTACAGGTACAAAGTTAACCAGATCTGATGTTAGCGTTCTGAATCTAAAAGCAATTTCAAGCATATACCCAAAAAAGAAAAGGAAAAAATCGTCTAAAATTCCAAAAAACGAAAACAATCGATTCAGGATATTCCAAAATCCAAACTACCGAGTAAATTATAAATTAGCAAGTGAATCTGAATATTCCATTCTGCACAGGTAAAATCATTCAGGATAGAACAGCAAGAAATAACTCCCGATTCAAAAACCGATTCGAATCATCGAAGACATTACCAACGAGAGGAAATTGTTGCTCGCTTAGATGATTGACAGAGTATCAAGCATCGATTAATTGGAAAAAATTCATAGGAAAAAAGGAAGATCGACGAAATGGATTTTCCGATGGATTTGCGTTTGTAAGAGCGAAGAAGGTGAAAATCAGTTGAAAGTTGAAATGATTTTACCGTTCAAGTTCAGCGGTTGATTGTACCTGAACGTGAAGTTGCGAGAGAAGGATTGGATGATCACTGAGGAAGAACGATTTTGAAGAACTTTTTCCGATCAGAATTAGAATGTGTTATTTCAACTTGAGAATATGAACATCTTCTTCTGTTCCAGAATTTGAAATGCGCGCGTTTAATTTCCCGCAACAGAGTGCGTGGTGGTAAAAGATGATACCCGAGATTGGGCTCTGAGTGATTGGGCCTCAAAAGATTGGTCCCAATTGTGAGACCACAGGAGTGGATAAAAATTAATAAGAGAATTGTTTTAATTAACAAACAAACAAAAAGAAATGACTTTTTATTTTAAAAAATTAAGGATAAATGAATGATGCCTTTATACAAGAGATCATTGACCTAAAGTTAGGAATGACGAATATTGACAAAGGTCTATGACCTAACGTACATCAGATCTAAGTCAGACTATGACGAGTTAATAAATAGACAAGGTTAAAACTTTTTTAAAAGTTTATTTAGTTAAAAAGACTAGCTTAGACCATTTAAAAAATATTTCAAGTTTATTAGGCTATTCTACTTAAATAAATATAATTATATAAACTCATTTATTATTATTATTAAATTATATTTTTATTATAATATCTTGAAGTTACGTACTTGTTGACTTATTTATAGATTTAAACATGTTGACCTATATAATTATTTAAACTTATAAATCTATATAGAAATAAAGTTATAACATATTTAAATACCTCATAATGAGATATCATTTTAAATGAGTTTTCAGGTCTTAACAAGTTCAACACAACATCACTTATTCTCACGTTATCTATTAACCTATATTTTTTGAACATATTTTATTTCATTAGCTAATAAGCTTGTTAGCTTATTTACACATAAATTTGGTCTACTTTATTTCTTTATTATCAAATAAACTTTTAAATAGACTAATATGTCAGACTAAATTTTAAAGTTGGTTGTACTAAACTAAAAAAAGAGCCTATAACATATGACATGTTAGAATTTTTTATTTTTTTTTGAAAACTATGACATGTTAGAATCAAACCTTAAAATTTTGAAATAATTCAATCTATTTATGCAAACATCAATACATCCTATTTCGACCCCTTCCTACACCTTACTCCCTAAAACATGCCAAAACATGCTACTTATGGAGTTTGAGCGTGATAATAAGGTATGCCTATATCTACAATACTTCAAAATCTATATCATTATTATTAATGAGTTATCTTTCTCAATTTTAATGAAGCAATTTCACCATTCTTAATTCTCGTGATTATGAATATGAAGTAATGTCATTTCTGAAAAGAAAAAAATCAAAACATAAATGAAGAAAAAATAAAAAATAATAATTTCTTTCAAATTTTAAAAACTGAAGATAATCTTATCTCAAATAGATAATTTCTTATCTTTTTTTTTTAAGGGAATTTTTTTTCTTATCTTAATTTGAGTTCACACACTATAGAATCAGGTAATAATAAATTCAATAATAAGAAATAAATAAATCTGTAAAATTAAAAATATTTCTTCCGCTTAAATAGGGTTTTTTAGGACAAGATTAGGTAAAAAAAATAAAAAGAATAAATACCCTTGCAAGGAACAAGACTACTTACTACTAATTATACTTAGAGTCTTTGGAATCTAATAATGGGTTTCGATGTTTTGAAAAAAAACAAAATAAAAAAGTGATAGAAAGAGTGGCGTATGAAATTTGAAGAGGAGATTTAGGTAAAAGATTTGTATAAGCTATTACCAGCAGTTTGTTGAAATAAACTAAAAAACAAAGCTTATAAGTTATTTTAATATGCTTTTTTCAATAGATGAGTTCCATAGTTTGTTCTCGATCGAGCTTCAGTGTTTCATTTTCAAGTTAAACGACACAAACTAAACGAAGGAGGGGAGGGGTCCATTAAAAGTTTTTATTGGTTGTCTCCAATTGAAATTCAGAAATTGTATACGTCTGGGACACCTGCATGGCGTAAACCATATTTGTTCATCGTTTTGTTTGCTTTTGTGCAGTTTGGTAGTCATCGATGTCTATCTATATAAATATAAGAGAAATGTTAGCAATTATGTCACTCTCTTTTTAACTTTTTTTTTTTAATTGGTTAAAATTCATATAAGGCCTACTAAATTATATGAATTTATTCTCAATTTGATGGGACCTACATGCATTTTTAACTAATTAAAGAAAAAGTGTTAGAAAAAAAGTGTCAAACATCACTCCTCTAAATAAAAATCCCATGAGATTTTTTTTAAGAGTTAGTATAAAGAAGTTTTATGCATGCGTTCAATTGAATTTGAAATCATTTTAAATAAATAATAGAGACGTGATTGGATGCATGTATAAAAAAGTTATTTACACAGTCAGTACATCAAAATTCTTTTCTTAATTTTGACTCAATTTTTTAACATATCTTTCATCTTTTATTCTGTAGATTTTGGATGATTATTTATTATTTTAATTTTAGTTAAAGTCAAACTAAAAGTAATTTTAAATATTAAGTAGTGGTCGTCAATTAAATTGGTTAGTAAATTAGCATTAATGGTAGGTTTGAACGTCAAACAAAAACTGACCTAATTAATTGAATATTGAAAGCTATTAATAAGGTTTCAATCTATAACTAATGCATATTAATACACTAATTGTAATTAACTACAGTCCATAAATTAATTAATTGATGAATGTTAATTTTGATTTATTTACATTAATACTAATAACGTGTTAGTTTAGTGGTAGATAAGCTAGATTCATGTAACAATAGAGTTACAAGATCGAACCTTGAAAAAATTATTTATTAAGAGGGATCATCAGACAAACGGCTGTGAAGGAAAAAAAAAATGAAAATAAATCTCATGCGTGCCCATGAGTTTTGTAGAATGTTTTTATATATAATTAGTAATTAGTAATTAGTAAAATAGCACATTCGAACTCAAAAGATTGTTCCTTGTTTCCCTATTATTTTGGCTTTATAAATTGTGAGTGAGTTACACTTGGGATATTGTGTTTCATGAACCACATAGCCTATGGGGTTCTATAATTTGGTTTTCAGAGCTTTTATAGTGGCTTTGGCATTTGCTCAAAAAGGCAATTGCAAGGTTACTGGTCACCACCATGATCATGACTCACCAAGCAAAAAGGTTGGGTATGGTGTTACTAGTAATTTCATTCAACGAAATGGCACCCATTTTGTTCTGAATGGGAAGCCACACTACTTGAACGGGTTCAATGCCTTCTGGTTTTTGTACATGGCATCTGACCCATCTACAAAATCCAAGGTCACTTCAACTTTCCATCAAGCTTCCCAACATGGTCTGAATTTGGCAAGAACTAGTGCCTTCAACGATGGAGATTATAGAGCCCTTCAGATTTCCCCAGGAGTTTATGATGAAACTGTCTTTAGGGTAATGCATCTTAATTCCCTCTTAATTAGGCTTCAATTGAGGCAATTTTACTATTCACCTGTGAACCATATTTTTACAACATTTTGTATATATTATTTACGATATACTTCTTATACGTTAAAATTAATTTGGAAAAAAATCTTTTTAATCTGTGAATCAAAATTTTCTTTAACTTACCATTTAAGGTCTTTTATGTGTTTTTTTATTGAATTGCATGCTTAGGCACTGGACTTTGTGATATCAGAAGCAAGAAAGTATAGGGTGAAACTGATACTGTGCTTGGTGAATAATTGGGAAAATTATGGAGGCAAACCTCAATATGTGCAATGGGCTAGAGAACGCGGCCAGAATGTGAAAAGTGATGATGACTTCTTTACGCACAATATTGTTAAGCAATATTACAAAAATCATATAAAGGTAGCATATAATGACTCAAAGTCACTTATATATCCTAATGATTTAAGTACTAAATACTAAGTTGTTGGTTAATTTGATCCTTGACAAAAATTATTGAAGATTCATTAACATTATGTATTTGCAGGTTGTGCTAACAAGAAATAACACCATAACTGGGTTGGTATATAAGGATGACCCAACCATTTTCGCGTGGGAGCTCATGAATGAACCCCGTTCCAACTCTTCTACAGGAAAAACAATGCAAAAAAATATTCAGGTCCATTTCTTTCCTACTTGTTTTGCTCTACTTCCTTGCATGTCCATGGCATTTCTTTGCTTAGTGGATGTTTGATGTTTGATGTTTGTGAGGGTTAGAATTGATTCTTTATAAACTGAATTATTTTTTAGATGTTTGAATGGTTCGTTTCATAATTGATTCTAGTTTCAAAATCAATTTTGAGATAAAGTCACATATCTAATTTCTGCGATGGACATAATCGTGAGATTCCACCACTAGATTTCACATTCCACACTACGTACGCAATATAAATTTTTCTTATAAATGTAACATATTAAACATAAATAAACTACTTCACATTCAACTTATTTTTACTATAATTCATCTATTATGATAATGCGGATCGAAACACGCAAATTATAAAGTGTATTATTCACGTATCTCTCACCTCATAGAAATGCAATTCTGATGAGTCATAACATTCATTAACTATCATAGGACTGGATTAGTGAGATGGCGGCCTACGTCAAATCCATTGACAAGAATCATTTGCTAGAAATTGGTCTTGAAGGGTTCTATGGCGAACAAAGGAAGCATATCAATCCCGGAGGATACCTAGCTGGAACTGATTTTATCTCCAACAACCAAGTTCCTCAAATCGATTTTGCCACCATTCATTTATACCCTGAACAATGGTAAAACTCCATATAAGTTCATCATAGCTCTTTTCATTTATTAACCATATTCATTTTTTTTTTCAATTGGGATTATGGATTCAGGTTACAAGGCTCAGATGAGGCAACACAAGAAGCATTTGTTGAGAGTTGGGTCCAAGCTCATATCAAGGACTCAAATGATATTTTAAAAAAGCCCATTCTTCTAGCTGAGTTTGGAAAGTCATCAAAGTTATCTGGATACACTTTAAAGAAAAGAAATAGCTACTTTCAGAAACTATACAATGTCATTTATGGTAATGCTAGAAGTGGAGGCCCATGTGCAGGTGGGCTTTTTTGGCAGCTTGAGTCCCCAGGAATGGAGAACTTTAGTGATGGCTATGAAGTCATTTTGGAGGAAAGTCCTTCAACTGCACATATCATCAAACAACAATCCAGGAAAATTTCTAGAACAGTCAATTTTTCTTATCCATCACAAAAATCATGTAAATTCACATCAGAATAAAAATGTTAAAATAATGATATGACTTTTGGTTATGCCATAATTTCGCTATGCATACTGTTGGATAGATGACCAAGCTCAGGTCTTGCATCCATCCATTCAGCAAATTCCATATCGGAAGGACTACAATAATTTAACTGTATGGATTAAAATCAATTTCTGTTTTTGAGAGGTGTAATTGCACCAATTCTAGCACCATTTTTTATTAATCCCCACCACGAGGGAGTGATTCATTCTCCACATAACTTTTAGGGACTCAAAATAAAAGGAAGAAAATAAGGGCCACGTTGATCGGTGTTGTGTCAAAGGTTGTGGCGGAGCTCCAGGTGCCACGTCAGGGTACTTGCAAAAGTCAGTTAAAGTAAATTTAGGCGAGTATCCCCGAGACTTAGATAGAAAACAAGTCTAAAATGCTAAGAATGAAAAACATTTAAGTAAATGAGCGAAGGAACACATATTTATAGGCCCGACGATCATGGCGAAAGTCTCTGAGCGAGGCTCCCGAACGGCCAAGAAGCTCTGGGTTGTTTCGTCTTGGTCCTCTGAGTCTCGGTCCTTGATGGCCACGTGGACACTACCGAGCGGGTTGTCATATCTTGAAACATTCAGCTCGGCGCTACGGCGAATGCTGAAGAGTGTGCCTTCTGGCTCGGCTGAGATGTCCTCAAGGCGGATGGCTGAGAAGCCGACTGAAACAATTTCATATTTAAACTACTCCATTTGTCCCTAATTATAAGGTTCTTTTTAGACAATTACACTCTAATAAAAAAAACATGTAATAATATCAATTAATGTATTAGTTTTTAAAAAGTTTATACATTCTTTCACATTTATTCCTAATCAGTGTATTGAGTATTGTGGAAAATCATTAATTATTAGTGGTAATCAAAACTTTGAGCACAAGACCTACCCCTTGCAAACTGTCACATATCCACTGCACTAATAGTTATTTGATGTAGAATGTCGGATTCGTGGCGCTTTACAGCCTTGCTTCCCATTGTAGCACATAGGGGTGTACAAGGGACGAGTTAAGACAGGTTTTAATTGTCCCTCACCCGGCCCTAAATATCGATCGGGTCAATTTATAGACTCTAACCCGTCCCTAAACCCATAGCAACCTAATAATGTTAGGGCCTAACTAGAACCAGACCAATTTAAGATGGGACCGGGTTGGCCCGAAGGGTACTGAGAAGCTTAAGAAAAAAAATTCCAACCGATATTAAACTTGAAATTTGAAACAATTCATTTGATTAGAATAATTAAATGTTAATTTTATGCTACTAATGCCTCATTGCGTGAAAAAAGAATGTATAAAAATTAGTATTGTATCCCAGAATGGTATTAAAGCTTAAAGTTAATTCAAGAATTCATCATCTGACCATCTATATACAAGAAAGAACAAGACAATGAAACCAAAACAGTACATAGAAATATAGAAGGGAAGAATATTATATACATCTTCATGCAAATTACATAAAGTAAAACTATAGAATATTAGTGGGACAGGTTGGGACGGGTTGTGTTTGACTTTCACTCAACCCTAAATATTAACCGGGCCAGGATTTTAAACTTGAAGCATCTCTATACCTGAACAAACCCGATGAAATGTGAATTTGAGAGACATAGGTCAAGACAGGTTGATGGGCCGGGTCGGGGCTTATACACCCTTAGTAGCACTACTAGCACATGTGTGGCCCAGCCCATAAGAGCCACGCAGACTTGACGTCATCCCCACTTTCCTTCCTCCGGTGAAGATGTCAAAGTCCAAAGTATTGAAATAACACAGGATAACATGCAATCTTTTTAACAACCGGGAATGTTCAATATCTTTTAATATATGGCAATTTTTAATAGCAAAGAGATATTGCATTTTAATGCACATTATTACTTTTTAATGCAAATAAAATGCATTATATTATTTTAATAATGTATTTCAAATTATATATATAATAACTTTTGATACATTATAATAAAATGCAACTCCTTGTGATTGCATTGAAATGTTAACATTTTATTATAATTAACATTTTAATAATGTCGGTATACATTAAATTATTTATAATAACATTATTATAAAGTAGTCATTATGTAATATAGATATTGATTGAAATATATTATTATAGCGGAAAATTAATATATATTTATATATTAATACATTGAGTCAATTGCTTTAGTGAATGACTCATTGACCTGACCACTGATCTATTGACATGGTACTTTGACTGAGTCGAACATCGCGCCAATTTTTACAACAGTGCTATAAAACTTTAAAATTACAAGGATATAATAAATACAAGGAATATATAAGAAAAAATAATAAATATTTCTAATATCTAGTAAAGGGTGGATGGCCTGAAACTTGACATGTCTGGGGACTAGCTATTTTGGAGATTACATCTCTTATATCTCATTTTCATATAGTGTCGTTTGCCCATATTCCTTATGACGCTAACAAAGTGGCTCTTTTCTTAACCAAACTTTCATTATCGCATGTTGATTAAGTCTGATTTGATATCTTGTTTGTATCCAATCTTAATCTCATATATTCTTCCTAATATCTTCTAATGCATATGAAGTTTATGGTCAAAAAATAATAATATGAAGGGCATTAAATATGTCTTTAAAAAGATCTTATAATTATGGACGGAAAAAGTAATAAAAAATATTTTAATATAATTTATATATTTATTTATATTATTTTAATATTTTTATGAGTAAGTATATATAAAAATATAATAATATTTTAGTGAAAATATGTCATGCAGGAATTAGATTTTTTTTTTTTTAATAATTTTAAGAATACGTATAAGTGTTATAATTTGATAGTAAAAATGTGTCATGTGAAAAATTAAAAACAATATTATTTATGTCTACTTTTATTTTACATAATAAAAATTTACCATGATGGTACATAAAAATACTTTCATATATAAAGGAATAGAATAATATATTCAACACTTTTCAAAACATGGTAAGAAGTTATCTGCTAAATTTTATGAAATGAAATTACAGGGTATAATGTATATTTTAGTCTCATCGATGATACGGTGAGTCATTACATCTTTTATTTTTCGTGATTTCGTTTAGTTGCATTCTTCATTTACTAAATGCTTGATTGTGTAGGATACTATATATGTGTTTGTTTTTACTTTTTATCCTTAGGATACTATGTGTTAAACTGGAGTGTTTATCCAATGAGCTACATTTGGAAGCAAAAAGCTGCAATGATATATGTAACTTTTATATTGCTAATCAGGTAGGATTTGACCTAGTTTTTTTTAACTTAAAAGTTATTTTTAAATTAAAACTCACAATAAGATCTTAAAAAAAGGGGGCAAAAATTGTTTGCAAGTTTCCATTTTTTGTAACTTAAAAATTGTTTGGTAAAATATTTCTGAATTTTTTTTTTTGCAAGAGTGCTGTCGAAGAAGACGACCGGAGCGGCAGTGGTGGTGGCCGGAGGCGGTGGTGGTCGGAGGCAGTGGTGGTGGTCAGAGGCGGTGGTGGTGGCCAGAGGTGGTGGTGGTCGGAGGCGGTGGTGGTGGTGGTCGGGGCGGTGGGAAGTGAAAAAAGTAACTTATTAAAAAAAATTCTCTCAATTAACTTTTTACTTAAAAGTTACTTTTCAACATTTTCTATGTAAAAAAAAAAGTAACTTATTTTGTAAGAGCTTATAAAAATTTGTGTTTAACCCAACTTATATTAAAAACAACTTAAAAGTCAAAAAAAAGTTAGGCCAAACATTTTCTCTTAATTTTGCAGTGTCCTTATGCCGTCAATTGTAAATACTCTTCTTGGATATTGGAGTATTATGGGAAAAAACAATTGTACATTTAAGTTGCAGTTTTGGATAATTGTGTAGAGTAATTAAGAAGAGTTTTTACTGAAGGGTAAAATTGGTAAAATAAAAACTTGTCCTCTTGAACAAATAAAGATAAAGATAATACGTGGCCTGAGTTTTGTAGAATTTTTTTCTTATACTCCCTCTGTTCCTTTTTACATTAAATTTGTTCTAAAGTGCTATTGAATTTCCAAAATTATCCTTTAACATAGAAAATATATTTCCATATTTCTAATAATTTTTATTTAATTATTTATTTTTGAATAACCCAACAATATTTATTGTATTGATAATTAACTTTAAAAAAGAGAGTGGGGGATCATTGAGAATTAAACAAAATTTACTACATTCCCATTTAAAGAGGCAAAATACAAGTAAATATGTTAGAAAATTGATTGTCTCAATAGATGAAAAAATATTGTTCAGTTTTTTTGATAAACATAATTCATATACCTAGTGAATGAAGAAGCAAAATAAGAATTTTAATTATAATAATTAATGTGTAGAGTAGCAAGTCTTTGGAAAATGAAAAAAAATGTCATAATTAATGTAATACAATTATTATCCAGAATTGAACAGCCGTAGAACGGTGAAAAATTAATTAATTTAGTACAAAGTTTCCTTTAGTTCTTATAAAAATGAACGACCAACACACCTCATTTATCTCTTATGAACGGAGGGAGTATATATTTGATAAAATAGCACATTTGATCTCATTGTTTTCTCATTAATTCTTGGTTTTTGTGTTTCATGAGGGACTGAGCCATGGGGTTCTATAATTTGGTTTTCAGAGCTTTTATAGTGGCTTTGGCATTTGCTCAAAATGGCAATTGCAAGGTTACTGGTCACCACCATCATCATCATCATCACTCACCAAGCAAAAAGGTTGGGTATGGTGTTACTAGTAATTTCATTCAACGAAATGGCACCCATTTTGTTCTGAATGGGAAGCCACACTACTTGAACGGGTTCAATGCCTTTTGGTTTTTGTACATGGCATCTGATCCATCTACAAAATCCAAGGTCACTTCAACTTTTTACCAAGCTTCCCTACATGGTTTAAATGTGGCAAGAGCTAATGCCTTCAGCGATGGAGGTTATAGAGCCCTTCAAATTTCTCCAGGAGTTTATGATGAAAATGTCTTTATGGTACTGTATCCACGTCCACTTGTGAACAATATTTTTACAACATTTCCTGTATATTATTTATAATATGTTGCTTATATGTTAAAATTAATTTATAAAGAAGTATTTTTAACTCGTGCTTATATTTATTGTTAACTAATCAATTAAGATTTTTTTGGTGACGATTTTTGTATTGAATTGCATGTTTAGGGATTGGATTTTGTGATATCAGAAGCAAGAGAGTATGGGGTGAAACTGATACTGAGTTTGGTGAATAACTGGAATAATTTTGGAGGCAGAACTCAATATGTGCAATGGGCAAGAGAACGCCGCAAGAATGTCAAAATTATCGATGACTTCTATACACACCATGTTGTTAAGCAATATTACAAGAACCATATTAAGGTAACATATATAACATAATGACTCAAAGCAACTTATATGATTGGAGTAATAAGTTGTTGGTTAATTTGACCCCTAACAAAGATTATTGATGGATTTATTAACATGATGTGTGCTCAATGAATTAAATAAAAAAAATTGGTAAAATATTTTTGATGGATTTGCAGGCTGTGTTGACGAGAAAGAATACCATAACTGGGTTGGTATATAAGGATGACCCAACCATTTTCGCATGGGAGCTTATGAATGAACCCCGTTCTAATTCCCCAGCAAAATTAATTCAGGTAATTTAGGTCATTTCTTTCCTACTTGTTTGCTCTACTTCTAGAAACAGATATTGCATGTCCAAGATACATCATGTGTTGCCCTAAAGTGACAAATTTTTAATAAGTTGGTGTTTTTTCTTTTGTAATTTATTCCAATTCAAAATTAATTTTGGGATTAAGTTATAAATTCTAATTTTTGCGTTGGACATAATCATTTGAGATTGCATAACTAAATTTCACTATATTGTCATACATAAATTACTTTTTCTCATAAATGTATCCAAATATAATTCATTTCACTTTTAACTCACTTTTAACGTAAGCAATTTTACTCAAAAACATTCTATCAACAATCAATTATGACTACACCGATCAAAACACTCACCAACACATAATTATAAAGTGTCATATTTATACATCTCTCACCACTCATAGAAATTCATGAATTTATTATAGGACTGGGTTAGTGAGATGGCAGCCTATGTCAAATCTATTGACAGCACTCATTTGCTAGAAATTGGTCTTGAAGGGTTTTACGGTGAACAAAGGAAGCAGATCAATCCTGGAGGATACGTAGTTGGAACTGATTTTATCTCCAACAACCAAGTTCCTCAAATCGATTTTGCCACCATTCATTTATACCCTGAACTATGGTAAAACTCCACAAGTCCATATTATTTCATAGCTACTTTCATTATTAACCATATGCACTCTTTTTTTCAACTGGGACTATGGATGCAGGTCACCAGGCTCAGATGAGGCAGCCCAACAAGCATTTGTTGATAGTTGGGTCCAAGCACATATCCAGGACTCAAATGATGTTTTAAAAATGCCCATTCTTCTAGCTGAGTTTGGAAAGTCATCAAAGTCACCTGGATACACTATAGAGAAAAGAAATAGTTACTTTCAGAAACTATACAATGCTATATATAGTAGTGCTAGGAGTGGGGGCTCATTTGCTGGTGGGCTTTTCTGGCAGCTTGAGTCTCCAGGAATGGAGAACTTTAGTGATGGCTTTGATGTCATTTTGGAGGAAAGTCCTTCAACCGCCAATGTCATCAAACAACAATCCAGGATAATATCAACTCTCAAGTAGCCTGATGTCAAAAATATTCTCAAAAATCCATTTTTATTATCCATTAGAAATGTGTGTGAAATAAGTTATTTTTATAACTTCTTATACTTGTTGTGTCAGGTCGACAATAGTGACCAATTCGTTAGAGTAGTTTGGTACACTTCTAGTTGGATTAACCCGTGCAAGGCACGGGTAACTTTGGATAAACTAAAGTTTATGTGTCGAATGGTTTATTTTTATAACTTCTTATACATGTTGTTGTCAGGTCGACAACAATGACCAATTCGTTAGGGTAGTTTGGTACATTTCTAGCTGGAATAGCCCGTGAAGGCACGGGTAACTTTGGATAAACTAAAGTTAATGTGTGTGGAATGATTTATTTTTATAACTTCTCATACCTGTTGTTGTCAGGTCGACAACAGTGACCAATACTCTCGTCCGTAGCAGTTGCAAAAGACTTTGACTTCTCACCGATAGTCCTTCCAGTTGAACCTGGAGTACCGGAACATGATGAATCAAGCTTGCTTTGTTTGGGTGATTATGTTTCCTGGTTATTCAAATTAAGATGATTAACATTTGAAAGACATTAGTATAATATTTGGTTCAAAAAGCTAAAACAAATGGTTTAAAAAATTATGCTATGGTTACCTTGATTGTGCTATGTGTGGAGATTTTCTGATAACTTATCAGAAGAACCGCTATAAAGTGGGCCCGGTAAAGATAACAATAATAGTGATATTATGCCATGGTTTTTCTCATAAATATTTTAATATAATTTATATACTTATTTATTTGTTTTTTTAATAATTTTAAGAATATATATAAGTGTTATAATTTGATAGTGAAAATGTGTCATGTGGAGGATTAAAAACATTATTATTTATGTCTACTTTTATTTTGCATAATAAAAACTCACCGCGGTAGTAAACGTTTTACATAAAAATACTTCCATATATAAGTGAATAGAATAATATATTTAACACTTTCATATTGGTTGAAAGTATTAACATTTCAAAACATGGTCAAAAGTTATTTGCTAAATTTTATGAAATGTGTTTCGGTAAAGGAACCAGGGGAGGAAAGGGATAACCAATGGAAATGGAAAAAGAGTAATCACTTTATTTAGTCAGACAAAAATGAGGAAGAGAGAGAGAGAGAGAGGGAAAGCCTTTGTTCATGAGCCCCCTTAGGTTATTTATAGAGAGGGGGAGCCTTAAACAACATTTAAGAGTCATAACCAGCATTAAAACCTTATAATTCAAACTACGGGCCACTGGGCCTCAAACATTTAGCCCAACAGCCTCGGCCTTTTGCCCCTTAACTCGCTTAGCTCGCCTCTCGCTGGTCCTTGCTCGAGTCGCCTGGTCGCCCTCTACTGGGTGAAGCACTCGCCCAGTCCACAAGCCAATGAGACACCAAGCTTGAAGTATGAAAGCAAAGCGTGTCTCCATAAGTCTTCATAGCTCGCCACCAAGGGAAAGTGCTCGCCTGTTCCACAAGTCCACAGGACACCATGCCTGAGGCACGAAGACGAAGTGTGTCTCCATAGAGTTCTCGCCATGGAATCCTAACCAACGCTTCATTTGGTCGGTCATCTCTACAAGACGTGCCTCGTTAAAACCTTCCTACAAAAAACCTTGTGGGATAAAAACCTAGTGAAGGAAAAATAGTACAGCATCTTATAGAAAAATGAATCACCTAAGGCATGGGTGTGGAGCTCATCAAATTGTACAGCGGCTTGCCGGAAAGAAATCATTTTCCCCCGAGAGTTCCAAGAAGTCCTAGAGTCCGGGAAGCCCGCATGTATCGAACATGTCACCATCCCTCAAAGTGACCGCCAATTTGGAGAGTCTGGGCTTGGCGGAGGATCCTTCGCCACAGTATCAGTCGCCTAGCGGCGCCTTGCTTCATGTTACCTGTCTTGAATTCCTCCAAAGTAAACACAACTATTAGTTCTCAAAATATTTGAATTTTTACCAGTACCAGTTAAATGCTCTCCTTGGCGTTTCGGATCGCTCGTCGTATGCCTATTGCTTATTGGCCCACTTGTTGGAGATGTGCTCTTATGATCTTTCAATATACCATGATGTCATAAGTATTTTAACAGCCTCTCATGGGCATCCCATTGGTGCCAGCTTGTCTTGTTTGTTCTGATTCCGTCTTTCTCGCGACTGCTCAACTTGTTGTTCAGTGTTCCCGCCCTTAATCCTTGTTTGAAGGCGTTCGCACATGTTTCTTGGGGAGGATCCTCGATCCACACAAGAGTGGCGCTGAACCTCGCCATATACTGCTTTATTATCTCTGATGGGCCTTGCCAAATGTTAAACGGAGCAGTTGTGGTAACCTTTTGCGCCATGCTCGCCGAAAAATGCGTAAGGAACTTACGCGAGAAATCTATGAAGCTTGTTATTGAGTGCAAAAGTAGTGTGGAAAACCATGCTTGCGTTGTTCCCTTCAATGTTGAAGGGAATAGGCGACACTTCAACGCGTCGGACGCCTAGCTGATCACCATCTTCATCACGAAATACTGTAAGTGTTCTTTCAGGTCGGAGTCACCTGAATACGTATCGAGGGTCAACGTTTTCAGCGCGTCTGGCATTGGGACCGGCGCTACAGTCGCCGAAAAAGGCTGAAACTCGACGGCAGCTTTGGCCTCTCGGTAGCTCGCCATGTTATGATCCTTTTGTTGACGGAAGTTCTCTAATTGGGCTTGGAGGTGTTGATTTTGTTGTTGAATGGCATTGATGGTGCCACGCCCCCGGTCCCATTCTTCTGGGAGATGGTAATCCTAGCCGGTTGGCCGGCGCCCGTTGATGCTTGCGCAGCCTAGTTATGTGTTGTTGTTGCCGCGTTGGGGTCTGTGTGTGGTGCCGGATTAGGTGATGGAGGAGGAGACGGTGGCTGCTCCGCCCTCGCCACTCGCCTACCACCACGTCCATGACCACGCCCTCTCGTCTGAATGCCTGATATAGCTTCGCTCCTTCGAGTCGCAGGGGTTAGTTTA
This sequence comes from Acmispon strigosus, assembly GCA_030819835.1. Classification (NCBI taxonomy): domain Eukaryota; kingdom Viridiplantae; phylum Streptophyta; class Magnoliopsida; order Fabales; family Fabaceae; genus Acmispon; species Acmispon strigosus. Next base: position 65,201,327 of record JAUAMA010000003.1, on the reverse strand, counting down.
CCTTTCCCCACAAACGGCGCCAAAATGTTCCGATAAAGGAACCAGGGGGAGGAAAGGGATAACCAATGGAAATGAGAAAAGAGTAATCACTTTATTTAGTTAGACAAAAATGAGAGAGAGAGAGAGAGAGAGAGAGAGAGAGAGAGAGAGAGGGAGAGGGAGTGAGAGAGCCCTTGTTCATGAGCCCCCTCAGGCTATTTATAGAGAGAGAGAGCCTTAAACAACATTTATGAGTCATAACTAGCATTAAAACCTTATAATACAAACTACAGGCCACTGAGCCTCAAACATTTGGCCCAACAGCCTCGACCTTTCGCTCTTTAACTCGTCTAGCTCGCCTCTCGCTGATCCTTGCTCGAATCGCCTGATCGCCCTCTACTGGGTGAAGTACTCGCCCAGTCCAAAATGAAATTAGAGGATATAATGTATATTTTAGTCTCATCGGTGATACAGTGAGTCATAACATCTTTTATTTTTCGTGATTTCGTTTAGTTGCATTCTTCATTTACTAAATGCTTAATTGTGTAGGATACTATATATGTGTTTTTTTTTAATCCTTAGGATACTATGTGTTAAACTGGAGTGTTTATCCAATGAGCTACATTTGGAAGCAAAAAGCTGCAATGATATATGTAACTTTTATATTGCGTACTTAAACAAAAAGCATTTTAAATATAGCATTTTTGTAAGCAATATAAAAGTGAATATTTTATATCATATATGTAGAGATACTGCTTGTATTATGATGATTTAAATTGATCTTTAATTGGAAAATTAAATAACCAGCAATAAAATTTGATATATAGTTTCAATTTCAATAACTTTGCTGTGATTAATTTAACATTTACGCAAGATACAAATAAAGTTTATATGAACAAACGTTTATAATTTATTTTTACGGAAGAATTCTTAATACATAAAATTGTAAGTAATTGGATCATGATACTCTCAATTATAAACCGTCTAAGTTTCCTCAAGATAAAATTAGATGTTTGTCTCTATTTTTAGATATTTTAAATAGGCGGATCTTTTGACATTATTAAGAAAGAGATTAACATAATGTTTCAATTGAAATTTTCAATTCATTTGAGAGAATCTTATTTTGTTGTTAACTACGTACATTAATTTCCTAAAACAATATAGTAATAAAAATAAAATGAAATTATGAATTAATATAGGAAATTAGGATTTATTCTTTAAAATAAAAATAAAAATAAAGATAATACGTGGCCTGAGTTTTGTAGAATTTTTTTATATATATATTTGGTAAAATAGCACATTTGATCTCATTGTTTTCTCATCAACTCTTGGTTTTTGTGTTTCATGAGGGACTGAGCCATGGGGTTCTATAATTTGGTATTCACAGCTTTCATAGTGGCTTTGGTATTTGCTCAACATGGAAATTGCAGGGTTACTCACTCAGCCAGCAAAAGAGTTGGCTATGGTGTTACTAGCAATAATTTCGTTCAACGAAATGGCACACATTTTATTCTGAATGGGAAGCCACACTACTTGAACGGGTTCAATGCCTTTTGGTTTTTGTACATGGCATCTGATCCATCAACAAAATCCAAGGTCACTTCAACTTTTTACCAAGCTTCCCTACATGGCTTAAATGTGGCAAGAGCTAGTGCCTTCAGCGATGGAGGTTATAGAGCCCTTCAAATTTCTCCAGGAGTTTATGATGAAAATGTCTTTATGGTACTGCATCGACTTCCACTTGTGAACAATATTTTTACAACATTTCCTATATATTATTTATAATATGTTCCTTATATGTTAAAATTAATTTGTAAAGAAGTATTTTTAACTCGTGCTTATATTTATTGTTAACTAATCAATTAAGATTTTTTTTATGACGATTTTTGTATTGAATTGCATGTTTAGGGATTGGACTTTGTGATATCAGAAGCAAGAACGTATGGGGTGAAACTGATACTGAGTTTGGTGAATAACTGGAAAGATTATGGAGGTAGACCTAAATATGTGCAATGGGCAAGAGAACGCCGCGAGAATGTTAAAAATGACGATGACTTCTATACACACCCTGTTGTTAAGCAATATTACAAGAACCATGTTAAGGTAACATATATAACATAATGACTCAAAGCCACTTATATGATTTGAGTAATATGTTGTTGGTTAATTTGACCCTTAACAAAGATTATTGATGGATTTATTAACATGATGTGTGCTCAATGAATTAAATAAAAAAAAATTGGTAAAATTCTTTTGATGGATTTGCAGGCTGTGCTGACGAGAAATAATACCATAACTGGGTTGGTATATAAGGATGACCCAACCATTTTCGCATGGGAGCTTATGAATGAACCCCGTTCCAATTCTCCAGCAAAATTAATTCAGGTAATTTAAGTCATTTCTTTCCTACTTGTTTACTCTACTTCCAAAAACAAATATTGCATGTCCAAGATACATCATGTGTTGCCCTAAATTGTATTTACTTGCTTAGCCTTAAAGCTTGTTTGGTAACACGTCTGCCGGTGACAAATTTTTAATTAGTTGGTGTTTTATATTTTCTTTTATAATTTATTCCAATTCAAACTTAAATTTTGGGATTAAGTTAGAAATTCTAATTTTTGCGTTAGACATAATCATTTGAGATTTCATAGCTAAATTTCACTACATTGTCATATATAAATTACATTTTCTCATAAATGTATCCAAATATAATTCATTTACTTTTAACTCACTTTTAACATAAGCAATTTTACTCAAAAACAATCTATCAACAATCAATTATAATTACACTGATCCAAACACTCACCAACACATAATTATAAAGCGCCACATTTATACATCTCTCACCACTCATAGATATGCAAACATTCATGAATTTATTATAGGATTGGGTTAGTGAGATGGCAGCCTATGTCAAATCCATTGACAAGAATCATTTGCTAGAAATTGGTCTTGAAGGGTTCTACGGTGAACAAAAAAAGCAGATCAATCCCCGAGGATACCAAGGTGGAGCTGATTTCATCTCCAACAACCAAGTTCCTCAAATCGATTTTGCCACCATTCATTTATACACTGAACCTTGGTAAAACTCCATATAAATTTATCATAGCTCTTTTCATTTATTAACCATATTCACTTTTTTTTTCAATTGGGATTATGGATGCAGGTTAAAGGGCTCAGATGAGGCAACACAACAAGAATTTGTTGATAGTTGGGTCCAAGCACATATCCAGGACTCAAATGATGTTTTAAAAATGCCCATTCTTCTAGCTGAGTTTGGAAAGTCATCAAAGTTACCTGGATACACCGTAGAGAAAAGAAATAGTTACTTTCAGAAACTATACAATGCTATATATAGTAGTGCTAGCAGTGGGGGCTCATGTGCTGGTGGGCTTTTCTGGCAGCTTGAGTCTCCAGGAATGGAGAACTTTAGTGATGGCTATGATATCATTTTGGAGGAAAGTCCTTCAACTGCCAATGTCATCAAACAACAATCCAGGATAATATCAACTCTCAAGTAGCCTGATGCCAAAAAAAATCTCAAACAATCCATTTTTATTATCCATCAGAAATCATGTAAATTCACGTCAATGTAAAAATGTTTAAATAATGACGACTTTTAATTATAGCATAATTTCGCTATGCATCCTGTTTTTCTTTTGTGGTTAATTTTTCTCTATGCGTCAATAAGCAGACTAATGTCAATTTTAAATTCTAATAAAAGTTAGTGTTATTTATTACCAGCCCTTGACAGTAAGAAACTCACGAATAGCTCTGTTGTCTCTCTAGCTAACAATTAAAAAGGTAACACGGCTTAAGGAGAAATTGCCGGAAATTATGCCATCATAGCATTCTTGCGTTTCGACTAGCTCTTTCTCGTACTGAAAGCATAAATAAGTGCACGAGGGAATAGGTGCCACAATACCTACTAGTTACTACTATTAACAGGAAAAAATTCATTAACTAAATACATGGGAATGATGGGTATAGGTGCAGCTAGTTTTTACCCGTAAGTGCAGGTAATTTTACCACCCCTAGTAATATCCAAGTTGATCGGCAGAATCATAACCTAAAACAGTTCCATTGTTCTACATATGAATGGATTTGAAGCAAGTAATCGAAGACAGGGGGACCTCGTAATTAATCTAATGAACGACACCTACAGATCATATAATCAAATCTCCCGGAAATAGGAATACAGATACAATAAAGATATATAAAGCCTCATGATAATGTGACCTAACGCCTAATGGATCCAGTGAACACTGTCTTCTTGTTCAGGGACTTCAACTTAGCAATCAGGTGTTGCTCCTTCAATAGCTATGTACCATTTTGTACCCAATGTCAGAGCTAGCTTCTTGCAATATGCAGGGTAGAAAGAAAGATGAGGACACCGTTTCTTTGCCTAAGAACCAGCACTTTGCTAACTACTAAGAGTCTGCTATACTTTAGGGCATTGCCCGATAGGGGGAGGGGGAAGGACATGATGTAGGTTACAAACTGTAACAGCAAGTGCCAACTGTACATTGACATAATTATAAGCATTGCCACTTTATTTATCAATTCTAAGATTGTTGCATAGATGACCAAGCTCGGGTCTTGCATCCATCCATTCAGCGAATTCCATATCGGAAGGTGAGGTACAGTAAAGATAAGATCTGAATGTGATAAGGAAAAAATACCGCCTGCAGATGAGGGGAAAATCATAAATAGCTACACACAAAAATAACGTGTCCAACATTCACAAGACTCAGAGACAATATAAATATAAATATACATAGGGTTGAAAGTTTTATAAAATGAAATAGAAAATCCACATCAAAAGTTTGAGTCAAGCTCATTTTGCTCAAAAACTTCACATTTATCCAACATTTTCTATTATTGGCATGCTCAATTGCTCATCATGTTCAAACACTTCATTAATACAAAATTGTTTGCTTCTATTATTATAATAATTTTTTGTGTTGAAATTAACGAACATATATATGATAAGAACCTTGGGAGAACCACACCACAAAAGCTAGCTATTGTAGTTGGAGAGCCCAAGGCCTTATAAACCCCACATTAGAATCTCATACTTCCAATGTGGGACTTAAGTCCCATACCTTGCAATTGGGTCCGAACAATATACTTCACCTAGAAAATAAATAGTAGCCGTTTCATAATATACTTGTTCTTGCTTAAATTTTAAAATTTGGTTTGCAAGAACTATAATAATTCAACAGTGTACGGATTAAAATCAATTTCTATGTTATTGAAAGGTGTAATTGTATCAATTCTAGCACCCTTTTTTATTAACCCGCACCGCGAGGGAGTGATTCATTCTCCACATAACTTTTAGGGACTCAAAATGAAAAGGAAGAATACAACTGGATAACAAGAGAGAACTTCAGTTGGTAGGAAGTTGAGGCCGTAAGTTTACCTCAAAGCCTTAATACCCATGTCCATAAGATACGCACGTTCCTCGTCATCACCATCAGTAAACTTCTCAAATTCTTTACTATAATAAATGATATCATCTCGTAGATGCCCTGCGCCTGCACATCTATGGAACAAAGATAACTTCAGTACAACTAATAAAACTCATTATCACGAAAGTGGAAAAAATTCCAAAGATAAAGATTAGGTCAGTAAGGCTCCTTTCAGCCCAAGGGAATAGACATGTCAACAATATACATTTCTACAGGAGAACACATTACGGTATCCACTTTGATAATCAACATTGTTTAAAGGTAATAACAAATATTTAGCTAAGCTTATGATCAAATTTAAGTTAATAACCTTTCAATAACACTGTCCACATCTGCTTTGCTTTGGGGACCTTGTATGAGTACTCTTGTAAGGCTCAGAATGTCACGATAGTCACCCATCTTCAGTGCTTCTTCACTAGAAGCTCGGGAGGGCAAGTTCTCTTCAGTTGCTGCACCATGGTGAGGACCAAACAGTGGCTGCGAGACTTTGGATGTGAAGTTGGCTTCTGCACTGAGTCTAATACAGATGATGGCCATTGCATATGCAACTCCCCCAAAACCTGTGTGTGAAACAAAAAGGTAACTCTCTGCAGAGCTACAAAAAGCAAGAGTTTAGAAGTATATTACTTCAAAAGATTAACATATTAAATATGAAGGGGAGACTTGGTGTAACAGTTGGAGCTTATACCATTTCAAGAACCAACTATGCCAAAATCTTAAGCTACTGGGTGAAGATACATAAATAATGATTTTACCGAGTAGGAATACTTACTCATCTTTACAGTACTGTATTGCATCAATATCAGAGGCCAGAGCATCTCTCTCCCTCGTTAAAGGTATCCTCCGATAGACAATATCATATCCCTCATATTTCAAAGCTGAATAAACTTCTGCTGGTGTTTTCACATCATCTGCAATAATGTTTTCCCAATATCCAACCACATTAGACTGATTTGTGGAAGGATTGTATTCTTCACGGTGAAACAGCATCAGACCACTAGACTGTCTAATCTCAGCTAGTATATCTTCTTTCAACCGTTCTTCCATGTGTTCCACCTGCATTGCAGTTACCATGAGTTGTACAATACATTGCATTTTGTGATATATTCCAATAGACACAATTATTGTATAAGATGACGCACCATGGGACCAGTGATTCCGACATGCTTGAGTGTATCAACAGGCTTGTTTAACTCCCTTAGAACAAAGGGAGTACCTTTGATATAGACAACTGCTTCCTCTCTAAGATCAGTCAATACTACTTTTCGAGCAGCTGAGGTTTTCGCTTTAGGCTTCGCACCCAAGTATACTAACATCTCCTTGGCACCAGAGATGGTTGGGGTTGCCATGCTATACACAGAGTACTCATCAATCTTGAAAAAAAAAATGAAAAAAAGGTTTTAGGCATAAAGATATCTCCCAAAGCCACCTACCAGAAAAAGTAAGAACCACGCGCACACAGAATAAAATAATTGGAATTATGAGTCTTTTTTTAAATTAAAAAAAATCACCGAAACCTCAAGGCTACCTATTGTAAGCATATGATTATATTTTATAATTTGGCTTCCTTACTGGTTATCAAATGTCAGTAGTCACTTTTTTAAATGTTGTGTGTTAAAATTAGTCATATTACAATATTGAAAAACTAAAAGAAGAATAGTAGGTAAACTTCTGTGATGAGGATGTAAGGAAGAATTGTAGGGGATCAAAGCCCAGGGAGGCAAGAGAATTGGCATGACTGGGGGGTTTACATATAATAGTTTGTCTTAATTTGTTTTAAAGCTTATAAATATTTGAATTAAAAGAAGAAACATTTGATAAATATTATGGATTTGAATACATGATTATAAAAATAAATTTAAAACTGTATTTTGATAACTCCAATCCAGTTTTTACCAATTCTTTATTGTTCCCAGTCTCCTGAGGCAAATTACTGATAACCGTATAGTTCACCATTCAATAGATCAATCTGGCAAGTTTCAATTCTTAAAACAATGAAACCAGCTTTTGGACGCAAATCCCTTATCCATTGCACTTCTTAACCCATCTTTTTTGTTGCACCATGGTACACACATGTTGATAAAATACATTAGACATATGGAGAAATCATTTACAAGCTTATATGCCAATATAACAACTTTCAAATTTAATATAACAAAAAGACTTGCAACTATATAACCAGATAGAATACTCAATACCAAATTACCAATAACCAAAACATCATTTGGTCTGACCAGAAAAAGAATTACAGTGGAATATGATATCCAATAAAACGATAACAAAAACAGAATAAAATCTGCATTGAGTTGTGAAAAAACACTCCCCTAAATATGCCTAGACCATAAAACACAATAAAGATGTTAATTCTACCTAAAATTGGATGATCCTGTAGGTCTCCACTGAAGAGTAGCCTTACCCGCTGGACCACAAATTTGATGATTGTTAGTTTCTATAGCAGTACTTGCATATGTAAGCTTACCTTGTAAACATGTGGTGCACCAGGAATTTGTATCTGGCTGGAAGTTCTTTGACCAGGAAAGAAATACATTTTCAGTATGGAGCCTTTTCCCAGAACTGAACCACTCCGGGCCTTGACAACAGCCTCCATCACCGCATCTCCATGCTGAGACTCTTGTGGAGCTCTCAGCTCTTCCTACAATTCAAATTGACAATGGCCTTAATATTTTTCCAGCCCTGTTTTTTTTTCTTTGGGGGGGGGGGGATAATCCTTTAAACAGATAAGAGACTTACAGGGACAGTGAAAAATCGCCCTGGTCTCAATCTTATGCTCCATTTCATAGCCTGCACCTCTGGCCTCTGATGCAACCAATTCTTAAATGTCATTCTGGATTCTCCTCCACAAAACCCATCAAATGCTTCACTTCCAAGATATGCTGCAAAAGCAATAAGACGGAAGTATCGTTCCAGATACTCAGCACCACGATTTAATGCCACCCTTCTTACCCTTGGCTCAACATGCTGTTGATTGAATACTTTTCTATATTCAAGAACAGCTTGGCGAATGTTTTGAAGTGCAGAACATCTATCAATGATAGCATCTAAGGCCTCCCGACACTCCACCCCATTATCAAAATAAGCTGTTATCTTCCATAACAAGAGGATGTCATTTATACCAAAAACATGATTTTGTTTGTCATCTTTTATTAGCGGAGTTAATGCAGTAACATAACCCCCAACTTCATCTCCACTTGAGGAACCTCCATCCAATTCTTCTCGGGTCACATCATCTCCCAGTATTTTAATGGGCCTCCCAGAATCGATTCGGAGTTTCACAAGGCAAGCTATGACAGTGCCTGTGGTTGTTCTACCCCTACCCATCTGAAATATGAATTAGACATTAGCAGTAAGAGATGAAAAGGGAAATTAGAGGCAAGAAAAGAATCAATAAACAAACACAGAATGTAGATGTCCACAAAGAATACAACAGAAGAGATAAAGGATTAAAAAACTACCTGACAATTGAAAACAAAAGCAGTGCCCTTTGAAGCAGAAGCAATATTTAATGTCATTGTATCAATATCAGAACTTTTAGGAGCTTTTCCATCAGTGATTGGAACACGTGCATACTTAATGGGAAATCCATCAGCCTCCAGGCTTTTAAAAACTTCAAGTGGAGTTTGAATCACATCAGAGGTGACATGCTCCCATGCATCATATATATGCCCATCATCTGTTTCATGAATAACCATTATGGCACTACCATACCGTTCAGCTTCCCGTAGGATATCTTCTTTCAATCGAGCTTCCATTTTTTCAACCCTTTCACGACCAATACCCTGCAAACCAAAGTACAGTATCCAGTTCACATAATCTGGGACAAATTTTCGAAACTTCCACAAAATTCAAAGAGACATGAGATGGCATATTAATTTCTACATATTAGATATGCCTCGTGCTATATCTGCTTCAGCTATGTATAAGTATATTTTTTTGACGCTTCCCCCAACCTGTAGAGTTTGGCACAACAGATTTGGCCTGATTTTATAGGATTGAAATTGTATCCACCAATATTTTATGTTTGCGCACGCACACACAATAATTTATTCCAGCAACTGACACTGCGTTACAGAGTTCATGTTTCAATCTTTGGGTATTGCCCAAACCACATATCAAAATCATAGATTGAGTTTTACAGCTTAACCTCACATAATATTATCTCTAAATGAATTGTCCTGTTTTCACTATATGGAACAGAGCCCTAGAAGGTAGTATTAACGACATAATCACATCTTTGGAGGAAACAATAAAAAGGAAACACACTTTACCTCTGTGCCAGTGAAATTCTAGACAAGGATTACACTCAAAGCCTAACAATATCCACAAAACTACACCACTTATCTTTCTTTTTGATGTATATTACACCACTTATCTTTTTTTCCGATGGATATTACACCACTTATCTAAATACATTATTTAGTACCTTCTTTTGGAGGATGATTCCCCAAGTTCTAACAGTTCAACTATAACAGCTGTGACCTCCTATTAACATACTAGAAGAAAAATTGGGAAGGCCAATTGATGGTATATGAAGTATGAACTAGTGGATTCCAAACCAGTTGAAAAGCCAACTTTTCCAAATAAATATGTAGTTTGTAATACCCCTTTCTTAACCTAAAAGTTTGAGAGATATGTCAGAGTCAAAGTAATTTTTACCGTGTATTCCAACATATTTTTGTATGGTCTTTCAACTTCACGAAGAACAAATGGTTTCCCATTAATGTAAATAACAGGTTCTTCTCTCATATTATGCCAAAGTACTGGGCGTCCACCTTTAGAGCTACCAATCCTACGAAGCACGGATCGAATACCATCGATAGTTGGATTTGCCACTCCATAAACTGGAAACCCAGGAACTTCTCTGAAATTAGGTGCCCCCTCCACTCTCTCAGGTAATCTTGGATTTTGACATCCCGGACAATGATCACTTTTTAGAACAGTTTGACTGCCAAGAACCTCACCATTTCTCAAGGCAGCAACTGTGCCCATCTCAGAAGGGCGGCCATCAGTAGACTCCGCAATCTTCTTTAGTGATGGTTTCAAACTGGAATATCCAAGTGCACCCATTGGATCTCTCCTCAGCAACCTGCAATGCAAATAAGAAGCACTTGAATAAATGATGCATGTCAATTGTTGACAATTATAAGATGATGGGTAAATACTAGACAAGCAAAAGACCATAACGCAAACACACTATATCCAGCAGTTTTCAGCAAGCATTAATTAAGAAAATCTCCAAACTGTAAGCTAGTGTGTCTCAGGATGTCAAGTCCCTCTTGCCTCTTTCCAGATAATTAGTGTCAAGCCGCACTAAGCAGGAAAAATTAACCCATCTTTCTTAGGGCAAAAGGGCATGATGAAGTCAGCATATAGTCCCGACAGATAAAAATTCCGGCCCAGTGCCTTCTTTTTTGCCAACTTAACATTGGAATCTTCAAAGGATGTCTTCGAGCCAATTAATAAGTTTTTCAACTTATCCATGCATCATCACAATTCAACAGACCATCACTATCAAAAGTTAATTGCAAACCAAGAATTACACTAGCACATATAGACTCAATTGATTAATTAAACTTCTATGCTTAAAAGAAATATTGTCATCAAGGCTTTATTTAAAGCCAGTACCAAGGTGCAAGGGCAACCTGGACCTGAGCCTAACAAATTATGATGCCTCAAAGTCGAAGCAATCTCAGTTGCATTAATGCAATTCAATTTTTTAATACTAGGTATACTTGGCTGGAAACAATTCACTGGTCACAACCAGTTTCACTCAATATGGGTCCATACACCTCATGAAAGGAAATTAGCAAAACTTAGACTTCACTCGATTATTGGGAGAAAAAGCAACCTGCGAATAATGCTATAGAGCTCTGGCCTAGCTCTCATCCAGACAGCAAAACTACTATGGCCACCCGAACTTGAACGGTGAGCAGCCATTTCTGAATGTAAGTATACAGCAAAGCATATTAAAAAGTAGTATCTCTCCAAGTACTCCACAAAAAAAGAAAGTGATGCCTCCCTTTTCATCTCATCTGGTTGCCGCAAAATGCTATTGCGGTAGGTGGCAATTGCTTCACGTAAGTTCTGAAACAAAGCAAAGATTAAATGAGGAAGGAAAAGAAATTTGCAACATCTAAAGAGAAGTATAAACAACCAAGTAAGGAGTTTTTTTTTTGGGGTTCTTACGAGGTTTCCCCACACCCTTTGGGTGTGAGACTAATCCTCGCTCGGGGTACTAAGGCTGCCCCTCCATAAAAGTGATTTCTTGAGGGCTTGAAACAGATACCTGCATCGCGGCACACTTGTCAATGACTTTGTCCACTTGTCTTTTCCCCTCAACACCGCCCTGAAAGCAAGTTTAGTTTAGTTTAGTACAATTAAATATTTATTTCATCCTTGAAAAGAAATAATAAAGTAGATACCAATACCTCTAACACCCGAATCAGGCTTCTTATGACTGCATATTCTCCCCTTCGAATTGCCTCCTCTGAGTTAGGCATATAGTCAGCAACATTAGTCAAACATTGAGAAACTCTACCAACGGAATTGCTTCTTGGAATCCCTGTCATGTATTTAGTTGCATTCAACATTTCGTTAATGGCAATTCAATTGATAATCCTATGATATAAACTAAACGCCAAAGGAGTAAGTATAAATTTATTGAAGTTATAACAGAAATTCAATAACATTGAACATAAGTTCAATTATCCTTCCAAGTGAAGAAGGGTTATTTAGTATATAACCAAGTAACCCTATATTCTTGGAACTAATTCCATATGTAAGTGTGGGTGTATGGGACTTAATTATATTCTGACAAGAAGGATTGAATGTCTAAAGAAACAAACTAGGGATGTATCAACTGTCTAATAAAATTGTCAAAGTGTAAATATGATGCATAGACCTGACAAGAAACTTTCTAGGATAAGGGAACTCTGACCCAATAAATGACTGCAACTTTGGGAAAGAAATGCTCTTAAGGCGATCTTAGGCCTGGAGAAAGGAGACTTCTGATGACCTTAGATGAGACATGAATCCCATGACACCAAGGTACCTTGAGTAAAAAAGATGCGCCCAACCACCCAAGCTTCTCCGATTCATTAAATAACTTACAACAATTCCTCTCTACCATGAAGCCTCACCTTAGAATGTCTTTAAATAGCCAACACAATCTTGCCCTGCAACCTTAATATTTCAGAAACCTACAATCCCAAAGCCCAATGACAATGGAAGTCAACTTACTCAACTATTGGCAAGGTGAAGAAACCCAGTAATAGAAAAACTAGAAAGCCCAAATCTCATATCTGAAGGGGTCATGGATTTCCCCAACTCATCTCAAAATGGGACTATGAAAGCTCTATCCATTCATTGCTAAAGCTGCAAAGACTGAAGGTTTCCTATTCCGCCACACTCACACACCACACAGGATTAAAAATACTTAATCTCAATTCTCTCATCTAGTTTCTCAAATCTGACCCAAAACGATTGGTAAGGATCATAAACAAATAGTCCTGACCTACTATTCTAGTTCATCCCATCAATTCCCTTAATCCAATGGGTGTATTAAGCTTTTTCTTGCATTTATAATAGCTAAGAGTTCACTGGTGTTATGTTAGACCCATTCATACTTCATAAATATATACTGGCACATGACAACCTTGTGGTCATTAACTAGACACAAATCCACAAACCAGAAATAATGTGGAGAATAGATACACCCTTTAAAAGAGACCTAAAAACTAAAAAGCTGTATTTATATAATTATTTTTTTCCTTTTACAAGAAGCTAGTGAAATAATCAGCTGATCTTCCATCCACTAAATTCAGATCACAACCACGTATGGAAAGGATGCAGTGGCTGCCTAATGTTGCCTTAATAACAAAATTGCCACAACAAACCAAAAAATATATTGACATTTAATTTTAACCAATTACCGGAATCCTTATTCATATGCAATTGTATTGGTGTATCAAAGCTGTGCATCTTAAAAGATTAAAAAACATTCTTCATTAAACAGCACATTAAAAAAAAAATAGCATCACGAGTTGAAATTGCAAGAAATCACTTGCTTGAGTTCAAATTCATGGGATGCACAATAAGTCGATGACATAAATGAAATAAGATGAACAAAAAAATCAAGGATGTTGATGTTAGAAAACTTCAAAATAACATAAAAAAAGTACCAGAAGATCCAATTCGATTGAGGTAAACCAAAGTAGCAATGACCATTCCAGTTGTAGTCCGTCCACGCCCCATTTGACAATTAAAAATTATCTCTGTATTTACATCAGCTTGTGCAATTTTATGAACCTAAAATCAAAATGAGGAGTATCTAAGATACATGTCAGGAAACTGAATGATCTTTCTGAGTTCATAACTACTGTAATTGAAAAACAAAAACAGCAACAACAACAATAAATTTTCAGATAGTGGCATTAAAACCAGTAGATGATAACAAAGATTAAGCATAATTGTCTAGCAAACAGAGCTCATTCAGAGGCATTTATTATAAGAGATACTTCACTTGCAAGAACTGACCAAAATATCGAAATCCAGTTCCTTTGGGGATTTTTCATCAGTTATAGGAACACGTTCATAGTCAACAAGGTATCCTTCCCCTTGCAATTCCTGGTACACCTACAGCCAACAAAACAACTCTGATGCATTTTGTTCTAAAACCTAAATGAGTAGTGGCGCACTCTCACCGCAATTAAGTTTCATCCATACCTCAAGTGGTGTCTTCACAGAATTACATGACACTGATTCCCATTGGTCCACCATCTGACCATCTGGCAGTTCATCAGTCACAAGGATCTTATTTCCATATCTGATATGAAATTTTAAAAATAAGATCCGTTATCATGCAACGCGGTATTAGATAAAAGTAAAGATATCCATAAATTTCACAGGACGGATTAGGGATAAAATACAGAAGCGAACAACAAACATACCTGGCGGCTTCCGTCAAAATATCTTCTTTCAAACGATCTTCCATTTGTTCAACTCTTTCCCTATTAATTCCCTGATTACACGCAAAATTCCAAAAACCGCAAAAACCCAAACAAATTTCAGTTGAAACACTAATGAGCTCAATGCAACTCATCCCGAGGCACCAAGGGTCATCACATTAAATCGACGACCAGCTCAGGACCACGACAAACCTCAAAACCACTAACCCCAAAGTGGAAAGAACATAAAAAATTAAAGCAACAAGAATTTCACCAGAACGTACTGTATACTCAAGGTTGGAGAACGGCCTCTCCACGTCACGCAAAACGAATGGCCGCCCATTAATGTACACAAGCTAATTTCAAAAAAAGGAAGAGAACTCAGAAGACATGCTTTAAAGAATCTTATCAGACCATCAATAATCAAATTCAGAACTAAAAATAAGGTTCAATTCAAAATTAAAATGCCATCTGCAGTAAGACTTGACCACCAAACAAACATATTCATGATTACAGTGCAAGTATCAATCCATTCAATATAGCATATATATACTTAAAACCGAAGATTTATAGCTGAAAAGCACAGAATGGCATTGGCATGGGAATAACATACAGGTAAATAGGAAATGAAGGAATACAGTACCGGTTCCTCACGAAGGCTAATCCAAAGAACTTGAACTCCCTTCCTTTTGGTTTGAGCACCGATGTGCTGAAGAACGTTTCGGATTCCATCAGTGGTAGGGATCGCAACACCGTGAACATGTAACGACTCAGCCTAGCGAGCGAGAAATTGAAAAATTAGAGTTGAGTGTAATGAATGCAAGGTTAGAAATTAGAATTGGAAAGAGTAGGGTATGTACCTGGCGATAATTGGGAGCACCATCGATGTGAGGATACAAGCGCTTGTTCTGGCAACCAGGGAAATGGTCGCTCTTGAGAATGGTCTTCTTCCCCAACACCGATCCTCCTCGCAGCTTCATGACCTGCTCTGGCTCTTTCGGTATCGACATCTTCTTCTTCTTCTTCTTCTTCTTCTGCAACTGAACGAGTGTCACTGGAGATTCTGTTATGGAAATTTCTCACTGCTCCCCCTCACTTCATTCCAACAATTTTTCCTTTCTCTTTTTCTCCGTCGCTCCTATTTCTTCCTCTTCCGAAACTTGCACACACGCTGGTAGTATTATTCTTTTTCCTTTTCCGTTTCCGTTGATTCGCACATTCCTCCTCACTCGTCCACAATGCCAAGAGTTTTATTGACGCACGTTATAGGAAACAAGTACAAACATCACAATGTAATTATTATTATTATTATTTTTTGTTTTTTCTTTTATTCTGTCTCGTATTCGATATGGAAAGCGAAGAACGACAGCGCACACAAACGCAGTTCTGAGGCGAATCGGATAGGCTTCTTGGTGAATGGTGATTCTCCTTTGTTGGTTGGTGTCTGTGACCTGATGAGTAAAATTATTTTTTAATTAATTATATATAATCAAAACTTCATTTCTATTTTTTATTTTATTTATTACGTAGCAAGGGTTTCGGCCGTGTTTGGGAGATGGACAATCATCGTTTTGGAAATCTTACTGGCTTGAAACTGGGAGTTTGTGTCACTGTGTCCCTTATGTACATATATCGGATACGGAGCTTAAGGTGTTTGATCTTTGGATGCATGGTATGTCTGGTGTGTGGATGCCTCTACCATCGGAGTTAGTTAATGAAATTGTTCAGGTTAGTATACTGCTGAGCTCTGATGAGGAGGACAGGATTCTGTGGTCAGGAACCAGCTCAGGAGTTTACACGACAGCGTCCGCGTAAAACATGCTTCAGCGTAATGACCAGCCGAGCTCACGTGACTGGAAGGTGATCTGGACACATTAGGCACCGGAGATGGTTCATTTTTTCCTTTGGCTAGTGGGTCGCAACGCCCTTCCGACGAACTTAAAGCAGCGCCAATGCCATCTGATTTAGACCACGATTTGTCCTCGATGTGGTGAGCAGGATGAGGATGTTGAACACCTCTTGCGATATTGTCGTGACTCGCGATTGGTATGGAGCCACTTTCATAGTTTGCTACCAACCCCCCTTGCGGCGTATTCCTTCCAGGACTGGTTTCGATACTTCCTCCAGGGACATCATCAGGCGTTCGCGATTGTCACTCTCTGGCGTATATGGCGTTGGCGGAATAGCGTGGTATTCAATCCTCAACCTCACGTGGCTTATTCAAGTGGTTTGGCGGCAAATTTTGATAACGGCAAATGAGTTTGTGAGATGGGGGAAGATAATGCCAAACCCTCGAGAATCCATGTTTGTGAAGGGTACTAATTTGATCCACCTTCATACGGATGGTAGCTGGTTGGCGGGGTCAAATCAGATGGGTGGTGGCAGTGTAGTGAGGGACTCCACGAACTGATGGCTTTCGGGCTTTGCTTGTTCTTTTGGGACTGGTTGTGCTTTCCCGGTGGAGCTTCTGGCACTTTGATCCGGTTTGAAGCTGGTATGAGACTTGGGTTTCCGTGAAATAGTTTGCTGCATGGATTGTAAGGATATTGTGGAGCTTCTGAGCCAGAACAGGGACAACCGAACCTTTTGGCAACGAGAGACTATTGCTTCTATTCGAGCTATGTTGGTTGGGGATTGGAAGGTTCAATTCTCCTATGTTTCGCGTGATAAAAATGCGGTGGCGGATGCGGTGGCGAGACAAGCTTCTCACATAGGGTGTCCGATGCGTATTTGGAAGGAGCATTCGTCCTCTGTGATTCCACTCTTGTGCAAAGATGCGGTAGCTTAGTTGCTTTCTTTGTTTGCTTGTTTTTCTTTCCTTATGTAACAAAAAAAAACTATACAAAAAAAAAAACCTTGAGAGAGCCGTACTTTTGGGGAGCTTTGGCTTTCACCATACCCAGTCAAAATTGCAAGAGCAGTTTAATACACTAGAATAAAACTATAAAAAAACATTTGAAATATGACAAAATCATGTTTGATGCTACAAACAATAGTTAAAAAATAAATTTAATTAATATTGTTTGAACTTGAGATTCTAGTATGAATCTTTTGGTGTGAAGTAGATGATGAGGACGTAGACGATGAGGCAGTAGACGATGGGGTAGTGGACGATGGTAAAATAGACGATGGGGACGTAGGCGATGAGGCAGAGGACGATGGCGAAGTAGACGATGGGAGAGGAAGACGATGGAAGAAGTAGATGATGGGCAGTGGACGATGGGGACGTAGACGAGGGGGATATTGCAATTTTTCACTTTAAGCTTGGGTTCTTCATGAATTTCTTCCCTGCATAAAAAATCCAAGTTAAACACATGAAATAACTAATATTTACACTATTTATAGGCTAAAATTAAGTATTTACTAAATTAATTACTTTGAGGGATTAAATGATTAATAATTATAGCATATAAGTCAAATAAGTGTCTAAAATGATATCCAAATATACGTAAAAATGACACGCCAAACATGCGACTCTGTGGACCGTTTCAAGGTATTCCTACAACAGGCAACAATGAGACTAATCTTCTCAAGACTCAGAGATCACATTAAGTAGGCAGGTCTTTCCCAACAAATCTTTCTCCTTACACGTCATCCAGGGATTAAACTTTGAACTAAATGCTTAAATAGTTCAACTATCTACCAAGTGTTAATAACATTTATGTTTATTTTCTATCATTTAAAATTATTAGTACCGATTACTTTTTAAATATCAATGACAATCAACACTTCAATTTATTGCATTTATTAGCATTATATAAATTAAATTATTTAACCAACAAGGTGTAGTACAACTAGTAGATAGTTTAGCTCATTAGATATCTAGTCAAATGTTCGATCCCTGAGCAATATGTATCGAGAAACATTTGTTGGAAGAGACCTACCAAAACTTTATTTATCATAATTCAATTTCTATGTCTAAAATTTAAAGTATTTGTGTATTGCATGAAATACTTACTAGTTGAAATTTACATACTTATATTAATGATTGTCGGCTAACAAGGTGTAACACAACTAAGAGATAATTTGTCTCCTTAAGTATCTAGCCCAATGTTTAATTCCTGAAAGGTGCGTAATTGCGCATGGAGAAACATTTGTCCGGAGAGGTCTACCCACTTAACGTGACCTCAGAGTCTCGATCGGAAGATTAGTCTCATGATTACTAGTTGTAGGATACTTTAGAAAATAAAAAAATATTAATAACTGCCTAGCTAAATATAACTATTATCATTATTATTCAACTATCCATTATTATTTTCAAAATATTTTTAAATATAATTCATTCAAACACTTTTTAACTAAATTTAAATTTTGTAAAAAAAAAACTAAATTTAAATTTATAAAATTCAGTAATTCAAAATAAAGTTTACATACTCTAGTAATGACATTTTTTTACTTTTATCATCATATTTAAAAATTCAACTATCTACCAATTATTCATCAAAATTATATTGATGTCATGACATGCATTTTATAAGGTGAGATAACTATATCAATAAAGTTCAGCATAGTGAGCACTTGGATGCAACCAAAAAAAAAAAAAGTGAGCACTTGGATAGTTAGGGTGGTGAGAATAATTTGATTCTTTATTGTATAATGTGTTCTATATCTTTTTTCTTTTTTTGTTACAACTCTATATCTTATTTTAATGTAATATTAGTTTCTAATACGATAAGAGGTTTTCATATAATATGACTAACCCACACAATTTCCCTCCGGTTAGTCAAGACAACGTGAAAATCGTGTGGCGTGCGATCAGATGTGAATGTGATTGTTTATTTATTTATTTATTAATTAATATAAACTACTACCATCACCCAAAACAATTGTTGTTGTTCTTTCCTGTTGTTTAAAGCTATTCACACGGTTTAAGGATTTATCAATTAGTGCATAATTTGACCAAAACATATTTATTTAATGTTAAGTTATATATTAAAAATAAAAAGTTAAATGATCAGTATTGGTTAAGTAATTGATGATAGTTGTAACGGATGAAAATATATGTGGTAGATAAAAATATATAATATTAATGAATGTATTGATAGAAGGAAATGTAATAAATAGTATTTGAACTTCTAAAACAACAAAAGTTGTAAAAAATACGTGAAAAGCTAAAACAAAAAATGATTTTGGATGAAGAGAGTGGCAAAGCGCACTTATACTATAAATTTAGTTCAATTTGTTTAAGATAAGTAAGTTCAGAATTTTATAAATCTTTATTTGGCTTTTATAAAAAAATCCGGCTTTTATAAAAAAATCCTATTGGTTCACTCGAATGAGATTAAACAATACCAATGGAGTAATATAGACAACCCAAAATTTAAAGAATATAAATTGAAACAAAATATTTAAATAAAATTTATAAAACATATTCATCTAGGACGAAAGATAGACATGGCAACAATCGGGGCGAGGGTGTGTTTCATCCCCCTCCCCCCTCAAGAGCGAGGCGATTCGAGTGCTGATTAAAAGAAGACACGACAAAAATATGATACACAATTTTTTTTCATTTGGTTCCGGGCGATCCACAAGTAACTCATATCTACCTTATTTTATAATATTGTTTCCATAATCTTATTTATTCGTATATTTAAATATGCTCTGTAACAAAACATTTAGTTCAAAAAAGCATCAATAGTCTTAACAAAATAAACTTAAGTATTAAATTATTTTTTTAGAAAAATATATGATTTTAATTTTGTTAATTAGTATTTATCTTTTATTTTAACTAAAATTACTTAATTATTGTATCGAGACATTTATTTGTACCCATGAACTCGCTCCCACTCCTTTAGACTCTGGCTTGAAGTCAATTGTCCTTTAAACCTAGTGAAAGAAAGTTTTCTCAAGAGTCAAGTGAGTACCCACAAATTTGAATATTAATGTTATGTTTAGTGAAGATGAAGTCCTTAATCCCACAAGTTAGGGGTGGCCATTGGTTCAGATTGACTTGATGAGCTCGATGATCCAAACCAATTTTAAACAATTTGTTCGGATTTCATTGATTAATCAGTTCACTTTACTGTAAACCAAAACCAAACTCATTGTAATCGATTCGACTTTTAACTTTTTTCAACCTCATCACCCAATTAAAAAATTTCTCATATTTAATTTTTGTCTTTATACTTTTTTAACTTTAATATTTATTACTTTTTTTAATTTTTTTCTTTTTTAAAATTATTCTGGCTTTGTCTTTTTAGTTATTAAGTGTCTTTAACATATATAATATTAAAAATATATTATATATGCAAATATAAATATAAAATTAAATGTTTAAATTTATATATAAACTCAATGACGTGAACCAAACCAATCCAATTTTAACCGGATCAAATTCGTATTTGTCGGAAAAAATTATAAAATCAAACTAAATCAATTAAATTAATCAATCAATCCAAATTCTATTTGACCTCAAACTCGAACTGGTCACAGCTATTGCCTCATTTTTATTTGTTTTTCATTAACAAAGGGGAAATTGATTGCACGTGAAACACATGTTATTGAGCAATGGGGAGTACAGCAGAAACGCGGGATATCAACATCAGAATCATTCTAGATCTTTTTCTAGCTTTTCTAGGTCAAAAGAATAATATTACAAATAAAATATTTTCAATTGATTAAAATAAAAAACACTTTAAAATGAATAAACAAAAAAATAACCAATAGGTGGTTGGTTCAAGTGGTGCATATTTGATTATCGATAATGAAAGTCTCAGTTTAGGTTTTGTGGATAGAAAAAAATCCTTTGGGAGAGTTAGCCTAACCAATAGGTGGTTGGTTCAAGTGGTGCATATTTGATTATCGATAATGAAAGTCTCAGTTTAGGTTTTGTGGATAGAAAAAAATCCTTTGGGAGAGTTAGCCTCACCATAGTGTGAATGATACCTGTAAGCACAAAAAAAAAAAGATTAACATTCGCTAAGGTCATAAGCGAACTCCACAGCTTCACCCTGAACAGATCGGAGCACCACACCTTCACAAGCCCCTCTCCATTACTGCAACCTCACCCAAATTCCTCATACATCCCCGACTCCACTAAGATCGCGCCCTCCTGATGTCGAAACCCGCAAGGCAATGCCATTGCGCTCATCGGGTGCCAATCTCATTCCCCACCAAGCCAAGCACCCCTCAGATCTTCTCCTTCATCGACAAGTAGCCTTCCACCGACAAGAACCACACGAACTACCTATCCCGTGGATCCCTTTGAAACTCAAACCCCTTTCCCACAATAGACCCAACATGCAAACTAAGCCATCAAACCAAAACCCAAACACAACTGATGAACTAGAAGAAGATCGTGACCACACAACCCATTAACCCAAATTGCGACCACCCATTGTTAAAACATCACGTTGCTTTACCTCACAAAGAAAAAAAGTCACTAATGATGAACCCCCTTGTCTTACCCCACACTTCCATCACCCTTCTTCAAATGACTATTGCAGCTTAACCCTCACCATGGCTACAAACCAAACCTTCACAAACCCCACCACCTCCATAAAACCTTGCTTCAATGACCAAATCTCCCCTCTTCCAAAACTATCCCCAATCGAGCAACCTCTTTCACTGTCACCAACCAAACCCAGAGACTGTGTTGCATCTTCACTGCGGCTTGTAATCGTTGCACAAAAATCGGAACATCGCACCAAGCTCTGCTGCTGAAGAGCTCGACGTCTCCACCCCCAGTTGCGATTCAAACAACTAGAATGGAGGTTGTGCTCAGGAGAGGTGGTTGGGTTGTGGGTCGTAATTTAGGTGGTTAGATGGAAGGTTGTGCTTAGGAGAGGGAGGAGAAGGTGAGTTTGGTGGAAGGATGTTTTGGGTGAAGGTGATCATACACGGAAGAAGAGGAAGATGTGAGTTCAATGGAGGAAGGTTTTGGATGATGGGTGGTCGGCGGTGGAGGACAGGTGGCAGTAGGTGGCGGTGGTGGTGGCATTTCCCCTCCCGCTACATTCAACCGCAATTCCGGATAAGAAACAACACCCTCTTCTTGCGAGAATGGGGATGAACAAGTGGTTGGCAATGAAGAAAAAATGGTTGTAGCCCGTAGGCTGATCGCTCAGAGTTTTGACTTTCAAGTTCATGGTTGCGATTGGCAAAAGTGGGGGACTAAGGGTCTAGCGTTGGGCCATTGCCATTGACCGAGGTGGTGGAGTTGCCTGTGTCGTCGAGGGAGGTGAGGATATTTGTGTAATTTAGTGTCATAATCTCAATTTTCAATGGTCCGAAGACAAAACCGTAGAGTTGAGTATGTACTGTGCAGGCAAAACAGCCCGGCCCGGCCCGGCCCAAAAACAAAAAATGATCCTCACTTGGCGCCACTGTCAGAATTATCGTGCTATTTGTTTCCTATGGCTTGAGACCGGTAACAAGCCGAACGCACACAACACAAGGTACCAGAGGCTAGGTATCAGTCCATGGCTTTGCATAGCAGATGCACAATCTCAGCAATATCTCGCGCTTTATCTTTCACCTCCTCCAACTCTAACCTTCACACTCCACCCTTCTTCCGCACTCTCCTCCAATGCACATTTTCCACTTCACTGTCACCTCCTTCATCCACACCCATTTCCGCAATCCCTCCTAAACCCCTCAAAGCTTCCAACTTTATCAGCATTCAACGGCATTTCATCTCCACCAAAAAGGGTATCGACACCAAGGTCAATTTCTCCCTCTCCGATTCCGACTCCGACGACGAAAATGGCAGCGCCGCACCTGAACCGAAGAGCAGGAAGCTTCCACCCCCTTATGATCCCTTCAGCAAGAAGCCAGCGGTAGAAGAACCCGAAGACCCCAAGGACTTGCAAGAGATTTTCCACAAAATGAGGAGCGGTGACGGGTTGTTCAACCATGCAGTCAAGATGTTCGACTTTTTGTCCAAACAGGGTCTGACCCACGAAGCGCTGGAGCTTTTCGGTCAGATCAAGGACAAGGGTCAGATGCCCGACGTGGTGGCCCATACCGCCGTGCTTGAGGCCTACGCTGCCGCGGGGCAGCCGAAGGAGGCTCTCAAGGTTTTCATGCGCATGCTTGCTTCCGGGGTGGCTCCGAACGCCTACACGTACGCTGTTCTCATCAGGGGACTCGCTGGAAATGCAAAGTTCTTGAGGGATGCTAAGAAGTACGTTTTGGAGATGATGGATAAAGGGCTGAGACCTAATGCTGAGACGTACGCCGCCGTGTTTGAGGGGCTGGTCAGGGAGGAGAAGCTGGATGAGGCTGCGCAGTTGCTGGGGCAGATGAAGGCCAAAGGGTTTGTTCCTGATGAGAAGGCTGTTGGGGAGGTTCTGGCCAATCAAAGGGGCCCTGTTTTCAGAAATGTTATGAACATCCTCTTTGGCAAGTAGTGTGGAAGATTTGGAACATGTAATTTTGGGGTGACCTGTCATAATGAAGTTTCTGTTTACTAGTTCACTAATCTTCAACCAACTTTCATGTTGATAGAACATTGAAACACCTGTTCAAGTTTAACACATTTGAGCTCCTCTCTGAAATCCAAACATACCAGAAATACCAAACATACCATCTAGTTTGTGTCTTGGTTTTGTGTGTATATATATATCGGTTTTATTGGTTATGCGTTTCCCTTGCATAATGCTGAGGCTGGTATTCACTAGGTGTGTTTGGATCTGCTTTTTTGCAGAACTGATGATTATGACACAATTGATTCAGGCATATAGTTGAATATTGTAAACATGAGTTAAAGGGTGTGTTTGGTTGTAGATTTTAAACATGAATCTGAACCTCTCAAGTATGGATCAGAGCCTCAGACGTGAATATCCATGCCTCAAAAGATGTTTTGGAGCACTGGATCTGATTTTTTGTTTGGGAGTAAAATCGGATTTGGGTGATGCTAGCCTAGACAACTTTTGGATCGAAAATGTGGATATAGGTAAATGACTAAATGTTAACTAAAATTCAGTAAATCACGTCACTTAAATTCACGGTTAACAGACTCAATTTTGGCAGATCCAATTCTAGTCAGATTCAATTCAGCTAACGCTAATCCAAACACACACAAAGTAATATGATCTAGAATAATATTATCTTCACCAATTAAATCCACCTCATGAATGAAAATGAGACAGAAGAGAAAGTGAAGTATAAATGAATTACTGTTCTATAATTTATGTTTGAATAACATTTCAGAAAAATAATTTTTTGAAAGCAAATTTTGTTAAGAGAAGTTAGTTTGGATAACTTTGATTAGAATTGTTTTTGCATGTAATGACCAAAATAAAATATACACATGCTTACACCATGAATTGATTACTCAGCTCATAAACTACCACAGGGGGTGTGTTCTCTATAATTGATTTTGAGCCCAGAATTGATTATGATAGAAAATATCAAAAAATGTGAATCAATTCTACACCTTGTTTAGTGCTTCAAAATCATTTATGAGGTTGTCCACCGCACTCCCATAAATGCACTATGACCAACCACAAACATTAATATTAGATTGAAATTTTAGAGAAAGAAAACCATATTGAATTACCAACTTGTACGATATTTATATTAAGCAATTGGAAACATGTTTTGCATATAAAGCTATTCCTGCCTTTTTCTGAAACATAAAAAGGTTCAAGTGGATCATAGACATGGTTAAGCAGACAAAACAGCACTATACAAAAACTGGTCTTACAAAACAAGGCAAATGATAAATAAATTTTACATAAGAGTAAAGAAAAGAAAAACCTAGGACCAAAGCTATGGAGATTACTAAACACAAGAAAAGTAAACAGCATTGATTCTGTAATTCAATCCGGGAAGCATCTTTTAATTTCCTAAATCCATTAGGCCATCACCAGCAGCAGCTTGGACAATTTGGCGCAAAATTAAAGATGGTGTAAACTAAAATGAGTTCCGTTTTTTGGGACAGTCTGATGCAAAATGCCCAGTTTGTCCACAATTAAAACAGGCACCTCCACTGCTGCCTCTGCAATGCACATTCAGATGTCATGAGTTATAAATACACCAGAACATTACACAAAAGGATTCTTACTATACTTGTATAAGAAGAAAATTACTAATAATGTGCAAAACAGTTCCTAAAACTTGTATACTATAATAACCTGTTTGATGATGAAGACCTGCTTGATCGTCCACCTCCAATTAGCCAGTCATCCCCGCTGCTTCTTCTTCCCATTCCAGATCTGCTGTTACCGGAGCTATAACTTCTACCACCTCTACCACCTCTCCCACCTCTCCCATATGCATTGCCAAACTCATCATCAGAGTCCCGATCCCCACCCCATCCCCGTGAGGTTTTAAAACCTCCCCGATCCCTAGAACCCCCCCTTCGGTTGCTTTGACCTCTGTCAGAAAACCTTCCATAGTAATCACTTGCAGGTTCATCATCTTGCAAAGTAGGCAACTGCCAATACAAAGTAACATGTGAATGACTTTTATCAAATTAGTAATCCTGTAATCTGATCGGAAAATATATTGTTTTGGTTGGGAGAAAACAGGCTTAGACACTCCATATAGAGAGCTTATAAAACAAAAATATTAACCAAATATTGTGATTTACCTTGGTGATCACGGAAATAGTGTTTCCAGGGGGTATTTCCTTATTGAGTAACTCCTTGGCAACATCCTCCGGAAGATCAAAAACAGCTCCTTGAACCTGATGTGGGCATCAAGTACTTTCAATTAAATTTAAGACTGGTGATTAATAGGACCAAAGTCCCTAATGTGAAAACTACACAAAAGAGTTAAACAATACTATTCAGATACATAGATATAAAAGTTACAAACCCCATCTGCAATTAAATATATTTTTCCAACTTCATCAGCAGCTGGAGAATAAACATCAGAAAGAAACCCAGTGACTGATCTTGCAGAAAGATATTTTCCATGAAGAGCATCTAGATCTCGAGTCAGTTGTAATGTAATCCGTCCCTGCACACAAGCATTTTAATGAGCAAACCAGACTAAAGGTGAGCAAAAACAGCATTTCTATGTGAGCTCAAATATGAACAGATACAAAATCTTTAATACAAACTAACTTCTGTCACATATTTTGTAGAATAATTTCAACTTAGAAACAAATCAAATAAGAGCTAGTCTTTTCAAAATCTCAACTAGCGGACATAAAATATTAATACCAAAGTTATCTGGTAGCAAACACCTAAATTCCTCATAAACATATAATATAGGAAATATATGTTTCTCCAATACCTGCTCATGATTGATAAGAGACCGGGATGACGGAGGTCGAGAGAACCCACTCAGTTGTGCTAGTGCAGCTGCAAGGACACTTGTTCCTTGTTCCTCAACTAATTTTTGTGCAGTTGCGGTGAAAAATTCAATAGACTCAGGATGAACTCTACTAAGTGCAGCAACAACTTGCTGGGCAGATGATTCCAAAATCTCGTGCATAGATGGTGGGCTAATAAATTCAAACTTGCAGCCTACATCACGCTCAAGGGATTTAACAGTTCTTCTCTGGTTACTGGTATACATCAGAACGGCTGTACCCTCTTTTCCTGCACGTCCAGTACGACCAGAGCGATGTACAAAAGTCTCAGGATCATTGGGAAGTTCATAATGTATAACCTGAAAACAACAATGTAACAAGAAGTTTTACAATATGTTGAGAACAGACAGCAATTGATAAAAACTTTCAATTCAAATATATATCTCTCAAACTTCTTTGGATGTAAACAGAATTGAAAAGAATTAATCAAGGTACTGTTTACACAAAGACTTTGCAAAACATAAAGTTCTACTTGCCAATTCAGATTAAATAGTGCATAGAGATAAAGATGAAATAATAAGGTCAGTTGAGTAGAAATATCAAATATCTCTCAAAACAGAAAATCCAAATTATGACCCAAACTCAACTTGAGAATCCTAAGCCAGAATAGGCAAGAAAATGCTTATCTAACCTATAGATAGATATCTCAAAACCAAAGTTTTAGACAGTAAATTTCCAACAATTGAGTAAAAACCTAAATCTTCAATTAGAAACCCTGATTTCCAAATCACAATAATCCAAGTGGCAGAGTTTATTGGTTCATCTTCAGTTGGCGTTGAATATAAAATACATAATAATAAAAATTTAAAAACTGCTCAAATGTGAGAAGATTCTAATAGAACCAAGACTGGAGATAAGATGAATGAACCAAAAGCACAATTATGTACTTACCAAATCAACATTAGGAATATCAAGTCCACGTGCAGCAACATCAGTGGCAACAAGCACTGTGAATTTTCCTTGCCGGAAACCATTCAACGTTCTCTCTCTCTGATGTTGAGAGATATCACCATGCAGTGCTTCAGAAGCTATACTACTTGTTAATGACAATGATACTTCATCAGCATCTTTTTTTGTCCGCGTGAAAACAATAGTCTTCCCACCCTTTGCATAGACCTAAAGGACATAGTAACATTCACTGAAATTATTGAACTTCCTTCTCTTATCATCAAGAGCAACTTAAAGTCAGTTTGGAAAATTTTTAAAATTTGTAACAGAAAAATGAGTCTTGGAAAATACACAGCCATGAGTTCGTGTCAAGATATTCAACATGAATAACATCCTAACATGATAATGGAGATAAAAATTTGCTTGCTTAATATGCATGACTATCAAACCAGAGCTTTCTTTAAACATTTGGTCGTGCGTCCTTCAACCATCTCAGAAACTTGCAGAACAAGTTTTTATTCTATTATTATTTTAAATGATATTTTGTCTCCTCATCTTATAATAACAGTAATATGATATTATTACTCAACATAACTATTAAAAACACCCACAGAAAAGCAAACTGCATGAATTACTAACAACAAGCTGAGATGGTAAAAACTTACAGTTATAAGATCGGAAAGCATCGTCCGCTTTGAATTTGCAGTGGCTGATACAGCATAAAGCTTGATCCCTTCCGCAAGCTTCTCTTCTTCCTCACCAACCTTGTTAAACAGGAAAGTGGAAAGAATCATAAGTTCATAACTATTTCATAGGGATTTAAAAGCATCATAATTACAATAACTGAAACATTAGTGAGCACAATTCCGCCGGTTGACTGAGCATTAGAGGAAAATATGAAATAGATTCAGTTCTAGTCCAAATTCATCGATGGTTTCCCTTTTTCTCTCCAAATTCACTATACCAAACACAGCGTAAAATGCTTCCAAGAAGTTGAAAACAGGATTACAATGAGGAATGGCATCACTGCAATTAACTACATTATTCAGAACAGGGGGTGCAGCCTTGCAATGACCAAGTTATGATTGGCTGTATACCCACACAAAAAATGCTAGTAATAAGTTAGCAGACATGCTAAGGATTATGCTAGAACAGGCAGTCAACACAAAAGCCTCTCTCTCAAGCATTTACTGCCATTCTGGAGAGTTTTACATCAATAAGCCACAAATACTTGAGGTCGGCTACATGCGTACACTTATCTGACTCTATAGCCTATAGTCAATACATAATGGGAATTCAATTTGTAAAATTAAATAAATGAGATGAGACATCTGACTGGGAATCCAATGCACCTATTCTCTCTGAACAATATTATTTTGACTCTTTGTAATGTATCCTCACATGTTCACTGCCAAGGCTGAAGCTGTAATGCTGTATACAGCCATACTTCTTTCAGCCACAATCCAACATATCACACAATCTGTTTCACACCATGGTACCACCTCTCGCTAATGTGAAATATAAGAGGACCATGTTACTCACTAAATATGTCACATGTCAAATAAAGAGAATATTGCCAATGCAATTATATGCGGTCATATAAGTTGCACAAAAAATTGACAAATATTTAGTCCACTATACTTTATGCATATTTACATAAAAGAGTAGTAAAAAAGTAACAAAAATTTACCAAATCAATTGTCAATGGTCTGTTCAAATATTTTCTTGACAATTTATTCACCCAGCCCGGCATGGTTGCAGAAAAAAGCATGGTCTGCCGCTTAGATGGGACCTTTTGCAAAATTGTTTCGACATCCTCCTCGAACCCAACAGCAAGCATCTGATCAGCTTCATCAAGGACCAAATACTGAACCTCACTCAGTCTAAGGCTGTTCCCAGTTACTAGGTCAATTATTCTGCCAGGTGTTCCAACCACAACATCAACACCACGCAAAAGTGCATTTTGCTGTGTTGCATAAGAAACACCGCCATAAACACAAACTGTGGCCAGGTAAGGTGCAGATTCTTGTATCTCCTTCTCTACTTGCTTCGCTAACTCCCTAGTTGGTGCAAGCACCAACGCTTTAGGAAGACGACCAGACCGTCTGTGATAAGGAAACCAACAAATGAATCAACAATATATCAATCAAACCTAAAGGTATACACATATGTGCTCTAAATTTTGGGTTATGAGCGGTTAAATCCCGACTCTTCAAAAAGGTATCTTTAGTTCTCCAACATTTTTTGAAATGTACAAAATAGTAATAACCCTTTGCACAGCTAATCCCCGAAGTATCATTTTGCACATTTTGAAAATCTCAGGGAGCAAATGCTACCTGTTCTTAAAGGTTAGAAACTATATAGCACATGAACCGAAAATCAAAGTACTAATTTGTGTTTATTTTTCATTATATTTATGCATGAATGATTTCAACCTCAGAGGACTTTGTGCATCATCAGTGACACCTTTGATAATTGGAATTCCAAATGCTAAGGTCTTCCCAGTTCCAGTCTTTGCCCGAGCAATAATATCTTTACCTTCCAGTGCAGGCATCAACACAGCTCTCTAATCACCAAAAAAAGAAAAAAGAAAAAGTTTGCTTTAAGACAGAAGAACAATGCTAGGTATCTTATCTTCTTACATTATCTACACTTGTTGAAAATGAAAGAAAAAAAAACAAAAATTTATAATCATGGAGACCTGAATGGGGAAAAGGCTAGTGATTCCACGCTTGAGGAGCGAGCGGACGAGCTCCGAAGGCAAACCCAGCTTAGAAATGTCGAGCTCGTCGTCGCTGACAGTGAGAGGAACATGGCCATAGCCGTCGGTGTTAACATCGTCCAGAGCAAGACCCTTGAAGGCTTCTTCGGCGGTGAGGACGGAAGAGTTAGGGGTGGCGACGGCGGCCGAAGGAACAAGACGGAGGCGGGCCTTGTTGAGGTTGGCAGTTCGGAGAAGAACGGTGCTGAAGCGGGACCTGTTGCTGTCCAACGAAATGAAGGCCGTTGCGGTGGTTGGTCGTTTGAGCAGTTCCAGAAAAGGAGTTTGGTATGTGGAAGAAGCCATTTTTGTGTTGTTGAGAGTGAGGGAGGTGAAAGAAGAAAGAAGCGGCGAGGAGATAAGGCCACGCAACTCTTCCTCTGGGACTCTATGCCCCTTTTAAACCTCACTTCACTACCACTTGAGTTTTTTTTTTTTTTAGTTAACATTGGATTGTTTTTGGTTTTTTTAAATAATATATAAATTGCGTTAAATACTTGGTAGAGAGAGTTTTGCCGCTCATAGTGCTCGAAATTGAGAGAACAATTCAACAAATAAAAAAAATTAATATATAAATAATCTATTTTTTTAAAGTAGTTTAAAAGTTTTGTAGAGAAATATATTGTTTGTGAAGGAAAATAAACCCGTCACAAAATTCTTGTCAGCATGTTTGTGACAGAAAGAAAATCTATCACGATGGTTTGCAACGGAAAACAAATCTGTCACAAAGTCCTTGTTAGTGAGTTTGCGACAAAAATTAAATCTGTCAATACAATTTGCGACGGGGAGTAAATTTGTCACAAAGTCCATGTCAACGAGTTTGCGACGAAAGTTAAATCTGTCACGAGTGTTACGACGGAGCCGTCACAAAATCCTTGTAAGCGTGTTTGAGACGGAAAGTAAATCGGTCACAAAATCTTTGTAAGCGAGTTGAATTTGGTGACGAATTTTTAGAGAGATTTATTCTGTCGCAAATTCCATCATTTATTCTGTGGCGAAATTTCCCTCTCCAATATTATGTCGCTAATTTCACATCAAAACAAGGGTTTTGTGACGGAAAAACAACTCATATTAGTAAATTATTTTTTTAGGGAAAGCTTGTTAGACTATATGTTTATTGGTAAATTGTTTTATTTTTTGCTTAATTACACTTTCGTCTAAAATTCTTTTTGCGCAAAAGTGGTCCCTAAAATTTCGTAATTACATGTTGTCTCTCCGATGTTAACTTCCGTCAGCACTTTTGATCCCCGGGTGTTTTTTCATCAAAAAACTAACCGATTTGAGAACCAATATGTAATATAACAGAAAAACATAATTGAAAAATAAAAATCAAATAGAAACCCAGGAAATTCAATCATCTTCACCTTCTTCTTCCGTCATTTTCATCATCTACTCCATAATCACGCACACACATAACAGTTGAAATCCAAATCACACACATGTAACACCTCCACTGGAATCTCAGGTTCATGTCTAAGCACTCATATACACACACCCGAGGTTGAGGATGCATCGGCTCTATCTATATATTTGATAATCAAATCAGGTCAAACAAAATCCTCAACATAGAGCCATAGACCATGACCTCGACAACAGTGAAGATGGAACAATGACGACGAGTGATGATGATGATAAAAGCTCCCTCTTTCCTTAGCGACGACGACGGCGACACTTCCACTCGGATCTCATATCTTCACGATTTCTAGCGCCAATGACTCTTATGACTCTCATTATTTCTTGTGCAATTGCACACCTATGGCAAGAAAGAAGGCGAAACATGCTCATGACTCTTATGAGTCGACACTAAAAGCAACTTTCAGAAGATTGAAGAAAGAACTGATAGAAGAGGCGAAAGTGCATTGTGTTCTTTATGGTGAGTGTGTCTCAATCATACTTTGCAACCCGATCAAATCTGGGAAAGTGTTTATGATCTCCATGGTTGTCAGAAACCCGATTCTACGCTTCCACAGGTCCTTCCGTCTTGAATCGGTTGTAGAATCGGAATCTGGGTGGAGTCGAGTGGAATCGCCGTCGAATGGGTAGAATCGTGGAATCGCCGTCACGTCTTCGATTCTACCAGATGCGAAAAAAACCCTAGAATTTCAAATAAAAAACACGTTTTTCTGTTTTCCCTTCATTCCCAGCCATACACAACCTTCAGTTCTAGATGAGGCTGAGTCACGCAGCCCTTCGTCGTCACCGTCGCGCTCCTCCACCCGTGGTTCGTCATTCGCCGTAATGGGGCCAATTGGTTTGTCTCTCTAGGCAGAATTGTCAGGCCACAATAGTTATCCCATATGAAATAATGAAAATGAACCTTGTTCCTAACATGATTTTGCTTCAAATTTTCTTAAATCAAAACATATCTTCATTCAAACGAACCAAAATCTTTTGGTATATTGAGATGTAAAGTTTTTTTTGGGTACATTGAGATGTAAGCTTTCTTATGGTACATTGGGAATGTAATGGCTTCATTAGGTACATTAGTAAAGCCTTTTTTTGGTACATTGAGATGTAATGCTTTCTAATAATACATTTTGGTACTGGAGTACTTTATTATTGACAATGACAATATTATAGATTATGCAAGTCTATTGAAGTGTTTGTTATTATGAATTTATATGCATATAATATATTTATATACATTAGTAGAATCGTAACGTCCGTGTTACGTTTATACGATTCTACGAGTCTGCACCCCTACTCCGTTTCTGCATAGAATCTCGAGTCTGACAACCTTGATGATCTCTGTAGATCCAGAAGGGAATGTGCAGGAAACTGTGAGAAATTGGAAACCTGAAGATTGAGGATATGAAAGATTTTAAAAGATTGGTGCGAAGAAATAAAAGGAGATTAAAAATAAAAAAACATATAATGATTTAATTTTATGCAGTTTTTCATTGTTCTTGGTGATCTTTAATGTTTTTTACATCATAATTGTGTTTTGTACTTTGAGGAAAGACTCTTGTCTTTTATCCTTTGTCAATCTGATGCTTAGAGGCCAGACCTCTTTCTTTACATTGTCATTTTGTTGAGTGTTGTGAGGCATGCCTTAGGTTTTATTAATTTTAAAACCATTATATAAGGGGTGATGTTGTGTGGGTAGCTGCAAAATTGATTTTGTGTGCACTTTCTATGGAGATCGTTAAAGATTTAAAGATTTGAAATGTTGTTGCACAATCTGCTGAAACACAGGATTGTCTCACAAGGACTGAGTGACTAGTTAATCAATTTTAGAGTGACCAAGACGAAAAACAAAGCAATAATAATAAAAAAAAAAAAGTAATTTCAGGGGGTTTTATGGTTGATTGTAGAAAAATGAGAAACATAAAACTTATAATAAAATAAATCAATACAAGGAAGCCTCTATCCCTATGAATCAATCACGGGTGCACATGAACCGGGTGGATTCGATCAGCTCGCCCAACCCAACCGGATCAAGTAGTAAAAGTGTGTATTGAATTTGGCAAACAGGTCTAATCAGATGTATTTACATACAATCCGACCAAGTTCGATTCGGATATCAGGTTCGCAAATGCACTCACCCGAGCCAACCCAATATCAGATATCTAATAATCTATTATTTAATAAGTTTTATGTTCCCAATAGTAAAATACACTAATTGTTACTATTTCATGGTATTTGGTACAATTTTTGTGTGTTATTTTCATGCTATCCGTGACATATAACATACTTACCAATTTTTGCAGTTTATTTTGATTTTTCCTTTATTTGTTATTATTTTAATAGTGATTCGATCAACCAGTGCGATTCAACCCGAACATCGTTGGCTTGGTTCGGTTCGGGTTCAAATGTAAAAACACTTGAATTCAAACTAACCCGAGCAGTTTTGATTGGTACAAATCATGTTTAGGTTAAAAATTCATCCAATCCAATCTATGTGCAACCCTAGAATCAACCATTTAATTCAAGCATACTTTTCACAACCACACAATATATATATATATATATATATATATATATATATATATATATATATTCGACTTATGAATATAATCTTCGGTTTGAATCCCGACCACAATCGTGAATTTGAAGTTGTGATTCTCTACGAGACAATCACCCATAATGTACCCGGTTCAAGAGAAATGAGGAGAAATTGCCCTTCAATTCTCAAGAACAATATAGATCCGTAATTCTATAAACCTAACAACCAATTGGTGCTACAAATTGAGATTTTGGTAAATGAAATCCGCAATTCCTTCATTCGTTTAATCAGATTGCGAATCCTTTCACTGATTTAAAATATTTGAAATTAGTGTTTAAAGTAGAATTTGGATTCAACCCCAACCTATCATATAAGTTATAAAACACATTTACAACATGAAGTGAAGATAATCCTCAACGAAGGTACATTATTCAATTTATTTAAAAATGATATGTTGTTAGTTCATTATAGTTAGTTAGGACAAATATTCTTTAAAGTAAAAATGCTTAAAATGGTACTTAATGGTTTACCCTTTGTTAGAGCTGTTAATATGGGTTCTAACTCGCGGGTTGGCCTGGCCCAACCCGGTCCGAGGACGGGTTCGGTTGATTAAATCACAACCCGTTTAGAATACGAGTTAGAGTAACCCGGCTTGTTTAACCCGCGGGTAAACGGGTCAGCCTGCGGGTCAAGCGAGCCAGCCTGCGAGTTGGGCAATAAAAGATAAACTTTTTTTTGGCTGATTTTCTTATATATTGGGTTGGGCCACAAAGTGTCATGTGAAGATAGTAAAGTAAGTTTGCAAATAGAGTGATTTTCTTACATCTTGGGTTTTTTAATATGATTTTTTATTATTTTTTCAACATTTTTTAATTGAATTTCTCAATTTCAGATTTTTTCTTTTCTACTGCCAAAACGGGCCAGCCTGCGAGCCTGGTTGGGTTCATATTTTCCTGCCTCGTTTAGAAACGGGTTGCTCTAACCCAACCCATATTGAACCGAACTCGTGACAGGTTAGCCCATATGGGCCGGGCTGGCCCGTATTGACAGCTCTACCCTTTGTGACACACCTATAATACACGTAGACGCACACCTACAACAGTACATGCATATACGCGCGCACAAATGTACTCATATTCACAAAAAACCACACAAAAAATAAAATATAAAGTACTTATATGGAAACTATGTGATTCCATTTAATGTATGTAAAATTAAATTTTGATATTTATGATACTATTTTTTTAATTCAAATGAAATTTTAATGCATGTAAAACCTGCACTCAACAATCCAAAGGAACCAACCATATTTCTAATTTAGTTTGGGGTTAAGAATTGATGTTAATTTAGGGTTAATTTAGTGTTATGTTAGTTTTTTTTAAAGGTAGTGTTAAGTTAGTTAGTAAAACTGAGATGCAATTGATAGAAATTAAATAAAAACAAATTTAAAAATTCCACATGAATTTAAGTTGACATAGGGAAACGTCACATAAAATCATCGATGACACTTGATAAAGTAGTCAAAGCTCAGCCTCGATGAGGAGTAAAAATTAACTATTTCCTTAACATTTGGAAAATTTTAAAAACTTTACTACAATCAAAGACTAAAATTAAACTTTGCCTACTTTACTAGATAAAAACATAGGAGCCCTCCTATTCACTATGAAGGCGAAACACAATAATGCAAAAGAAGTAGTACCGCTGGGGTATGTAATTTTTTCATCACAACTTAAAACTGCGGTTTGTATTTTCTCACAACTCACAACTCAAGTTGCGGTATGTATTTACAAGGTGGTGTTTAATTTTTTATTTTTACTTACGCGTGTGATAATAGTATCACCCTTAAATATATTTTTGGATTAGTTCAAAAAAAAAAAAATATATTTTTGGATTGCTGAATACTCCTCAAACGTGAAACACAACACACCCTTAAATATCACATCCTCTAAAAAAAGAAAAAAAGAAAAAAAAAAGAAACCAGACATATAATAAATCATCGTAGTAAGAAAAAAAAAATAGATATAATGCCGATAAATCAAAATTCTTGATTAATTTGTAAGTTGGGACGAAACTTAGAGAGGCAAGAAAGAATTCGCGTGTTGTCGCCACTCTGCTCCTTTCCATTTCCATTTCCATTCACAGCCGCCATTATTCGGTGGCAGAGTGCCACTAACAGCGTCGTTTTGCAGTTCTCACCCAACAACTTCACAGATCGACTCTCGTTGCTCCGATTTCAAACACCCAATCTCCGATCGTGGCTAGGGTTCACACTCTCTTCCTTCTCATGAGGCCACTGTCCTCGTTTCCGAGCAACTTCGACAATAGGCACTTCTAAATTTGCCCGCAGAGATGGGGGAACATCTTCCAATCTACTTGTACATCGTCGCGTTCTTCTGCACGATTGGTGCTATTGCCTTGGCTCTGCTACACATTTATAAGCACCTTGTCAATTACACCGAGCCCACTTATCAGCGTTTCATTGTTCGGATCGTTTTTATGGTCCCGGTGAGTGGTTTAGTCACTACAATCCCTCTTTCTTATTTTGATCAGTTATCCATTTTTTAACTGCGAATAAAGCACAACTTCACTCTTTTTCTTCTAGATTCTGTTTTGTTGTATTGGCTGAATTTGGTGTCTTTCTGCATTTTGTTAATTGCATCTTTAGTAGCTAAAGAGATCCAACAACACCGACCTTATATATATCGAAGTTGAAAAATCAATGTAGCAAGTTGCTTTTGGGGAAACAGTTTAATTAAACGCTTGTAGCTATAAATGCTTATTCATTAGCTAATTTGTTAAACTTTTTGAAGTATAAGATCTTATTCATAAGCTAAGCCTATAGGCAGGCCATAAGCTTTTTACATAAACTCTCCCAAATACTTGCATAAGTGCTTTTGATATAAGATAAACTCAAATAAGTTCTTCCAAATGGAGCCTAAATTGCATCGACATCAGAAAAGAATTGTTAAAATGCGGTATTCATGTGAATGGGAAGAGGGGAAGTGGGAATCATGTGGAGGGATTCCATTACCATCGATTTTCATGGTCTAGGAAGTGGAATGTTCAGTAATTCTTTTCAGCTTCTTGTTTGGTTGCTGATTCAACTATTCTATTTGGTTTGGGAGCAAACCTGTTTACTAGCTGTGGCTGATGATAGAATGTATTTTTCTTATTCCTTACAATTACTTTCGCATATCGCATCTGTGTCTTTTGTAACAATTTTTTTTTAAACTACTTTAATTTCCTCTGTATTTTCATATATCAGAGCTCTTGATATTTCACTATTGAAACTGGAAAATATTAGTTGTATTGCGTATTATGTCTCTATGATTTGATTTAATCATTTGAGATGTAATTTTCTGACAGGTTTATGCGTTAATGTCATTCTCTTCCCTTGTTCTACCTGCGAGTTCAATCTATTTTAATTCCATCAGAGAAGTGTAAGATATTCCTCTCTTTCCGCATTTATTTTGTTTGTTGTTGATGTTAAGTTTGAAAACTTTTGTGTATGTTTTTTCTTTTCTTTCATTTGTGATTTATGGTTCACATGGCACTTCTCTGTTTATTTGTATTATTTTGGAGATTGATTTGCCTATGGCTTCATCGTATGGGTATAAATTATAATGAACATATACGATTGTTCTGCTTAGGTCTTGAGCTAGTGAACAGTCAGAAGTAGTTGTTGTGGTCATTTTGTCCTGAAACCGCTTGAAGTTGCTGTGTAGAACTTGTTTGATATCCTGCTCTGGAAAAAATCCAATTCCAAGGATAACTTTATTTTTGTCCTTTAAAAATATGGATTTACCTTTTTGAGCATGTATGAAGATATGCAATGAGGTTATGTAGTTTTTCACCTAGTTAGCTGATAATTCACCTAGTAATAACCACTAAACAATGCTTGAGAATAACATTATTCATCTCATCTTGTGTTGATTATGTGACTGACACGGTGAAATAGAGTGTTGCTGCAGCAACTGTCCTTATATATGGAGTCATAAGAATGATTAGCAATTCCAGCTTTTCCCCTTAGTATAGTATGACTTGAGTTGATTTCACTAGCTTTTATGTGTTCTAGTGTCTGCAAATTTTTAGTTCTCCAATCTGTCTTGCTTGTTTTAAAAATATAAATGCATTTTATGACTTATGTTTGTTAACTAGGAGCAGTGTATTTATTGCATTCTCCTATCTTCTTTTTCAGTTATGAAGCTTGGGTCATTTATACTTTCCTATCACTGTGTCTTGCATGGGTTGGTGGTCCTGGAGCAGTGGTCCTCAGTTTAAGTGGTCGGGTTCTGAAGCCGTCATGGTTTCTCATGACTTGTTGCTTTCCCCCTATACCGCTAGATGGGTGAGTATAAATCTGATTCATATTTTTGTAGATTAAAGCCTTTGTGCCTGGAAATGTTTATATTCCTTGAAAAATTATCCCTAGAATTTTCCATGGACTTTTTGATTAATTATATAACTATTGTAGTGGTTAGGATTATCTAAGTTGTGCAATATGAAAAACCTTTGAGAAACAAGAATTCTAGCACAAACTTATAACATGGCAGCATAGTGATTATTTCATAGTTGAGGATCTTCTCTCACTCCCGAACTTTTACTTCAGGCGTTTTATACGAAAATGCAAGCAAGGTTGTTTGCAATTTGTGATTTTGAAGCCCATTTTAGTTGCTGTTACACTTATACTTTATGAGAGGGGGAAATATAAGGATGGCAATTTCAGTCCACAGCAATCATACCTGTATCTTACAATCATATACACATTCTCATACACAATGGCGCTCTATGCTCTTGCTTTGTTTTATGTGGCATGCAAGGATCTGCTTCATCCATTCAATCCAGTACCAAAGTTTATCATAATAAAGTCTGTTGTGTTCCTGACTTATTGGCAGGTAACTTTCTTTTTATGGTCTATTTGTTCATTGTAGGATGAACTCTATTTGTGGCTCGTTGTATTGTAATGCAGGAACATAAAATGGCATGATTTTGCAACTATAAGAAAAGATGAGGGATGTTATGTAAGAATACTGAGGATGATTTATTTGGTCTTTAGATGATTAAAAGTAATTTGTTAGTAGCAATTTTTTTATATGTTCTTCTCTCCAAATATGAAAGGAGAATAAACATTTTGCACCTCCCATTCTAGAATAGTCTGTGTATGAAAGAGACACCGAATAAATCCTGGAATCAAGTGTCATGTTTTGTGATTGTGATATAGGGAGCAAGGATTTTATATTAGTTGTAATATATGCCGTAAGTTGGACTTGGTGCTTTTGTTTTCTTCTCAGTTACCTATAATTTTGAACTTTGCTTATTTGTCTCTATTTTTTATAGGTTTATTTCCTTTCCCATTTTTACTCAAGTGTGAATTGTTTAAAATGATTTTAAGTTCTTACTGCTCCGCCTCCACCTCCGCCTCCGCCTCTGCCACCCCCCCACCCCCAAAAAAAAAACATAACAAAATAAAAACACTCTGACACCTGTTTATGCGTGTTCAGATGTCAGTTTGCGTTATTGCCATTATTATTTTGGGGTTGCTTTATCTTGCATTACATTATTACTTTTGTTGAATACCACGAGGTTGTTGTCTGTGGGATCTAATTCATGCTCTGAAGTCGAGTCACTTTTAATTGTTGTTGTTTCTACTAGACCTTTGAAGCGAGCCACTTTTTTGTTTCTGATGTCTCAGGGTGTCTTAGTCTTCCTCGCTGCAAAGTCAAAATTCATTAAGGATGCAAATGAAGCTGCTGTACTTCAAGATTTTATCATTTGTGTTGAGATGCTTGTTGCTGCTGTGGGCCACTTTTATGCATTTCCATACAAAGAATACTCCGGTGCTAACATAGGTGTATCTCGTGGTTTCACAGCTAGCCTTGGTCATGCTTTGATGCTAAATGACCTTTACCATGATACAGTCCACCAGGTGAGTCTCACTTTCTATATTCAGCTCATGGATTTACATTTGTCGCATAATTCTGTGCATCAGGGTTAATCTTGACTATACAACCATCATACTGGAATTCTAGTTCCATAGATTCTTTATGATTCTGGCTCTCCTTTTGCTTGTTTGGTCTGTACACTGATAGTCTGATATTACTCAAACATCTGGCAGTTCGCACCAACATATCATGATTATGTTCTCTACAACCACGGTGAAGGTGAAGAAGGAACCAGGAAGCATAGGTCACGAACTTTTGTTCCGCTTGGCCCTGAGATGGACACAGTGAGAAGAAATAAGCATATGTTTGGAAACAAGGTGGACGACGTACAGCTCTCACGTTTCTCCTCTTCTAATAGTAGCACTCCCTCAAATTCAAATCCCATCTCTGATGTCTCACATCCTGATGCTATGAAATCTTCCCTACTCGTGGATGTGTCGAATTCTGTATCTGTGCCGTACGATCTTACACTCGTTGACTTAGATATATCCGATCACCCTGCAAAGGTTCCAGCGGCTGATAAAGCTGGTACTAGGTGACTATGAGGAACATTCAGAGCTAAGCTAATGGGTAAAGGAGAGTAATCATGAGCCAAGGTTTGATTTGTTTTATACTAGGAAAGCATTTTATGCGGATATGGTGCTCGTGTTTGTGTCAATATAGCTTGAAAGACCGAATCGCTCCCAAGCAACTAGTCCATGGTGATTGGTCTTCAATCTCCATACTGAAAATGTCTCCATTGATTGTATTACTGTTTGCACATTGTTGATAGAGATTCGGTGACATACTT
Source organism: Acmispon strigosus (assembly GCA_030819835.1). Classification (NCBI taxonomy): domain Eukaryota; kingdom Viridiplantae; phylum Streptophyta; class Magnoliopsida; order Fabales; family Fabaceae; genus Acmispon; species Acmispon strigosus. The sequence goes on along the minus strand of JAUAMA010000003.1, from coordinate 65,160,322 downwards.
AAAACATGACAGGTTCTGAGTGAATAGAAATTAGAACTAAATCAACTTATTGATTGATTTGTCAATTCGTCATCGTCTTCATCAGCTCACATTTTCAATTCACACAACCATTTATTGTTGTTTTTAATGTGTAGCGTTTATCACTTTATTTTGTTGCCATATATTTGTTTGCTGCTGCCACCTATGCACGACAATTGGAGGTGATTGTAGTACTATTGGCATCAAGCATTTTATTACACACATCATGTTCAAGTTTCGGTTTGGACCAGGACAAACATAAGCAAAGCTTTCGGTCCCAACTTCCAAACCAACCAAAACATCAGTGGAACCCCCAAGAGGAGGAGGAGAAGGATGAAAAGCTATTCAATGTTGTCTCGACTCATATGACAGATTCATATGGATAATGGGGAATGAGGTCATGACCTTATGGGAGTTTGTCTTAAAGGAGAAATAAAGTAATAAAAAAAAAGTCAAACAAGTAATGGAAGGGAGAAAGAGAACACAAAAGGCACGTGACCGTCCATCTAAAAGATTGAAAGTTATCCCGCTGTCCACGTGTTAAAGTGTCTAAAATAAAAAAAAATTGAAGTTAGGCACTTTAAAATTCTTATAGTATATTTGTTGTGATATCATCTTAGAATTTGGGTAGTTTACTAACGAGTGGTTAGTTGAAGTAGTACATGTTTGATTTTTGGATGAAAAGAAACATTATTGAGATTTTCCCGATTTAAATAAGAGAATTCGTATGGTTTATCGTTTTAGAATTCCTATTATTTGTAACTATAGCGAAGAGTTAATTCATAAATAAGAATTGTTTTATCAATTATAATGACCTTGGTCATCTCTACTTACCTCAACAATAATAAATCTCATTCTTTCACATCTCTCAGCTCCTGTTTTTCTATTTCTATGCCTTGGTAAGAATTATTTTCTCATAAATAATGTGATAGGAGAGACACTCAAATTCTATAATAGAGAACAACAAAGAGAAAACACAATCTTGAGTGAGTTGGTGTTTAAGACTTTAGCGGCTGTGGTGGCGCCTCGCTCGGAACGCCGTGTAAACAAAGAAGAGCAAAATCAGGTTCGTTGAATTTCTAAAGTGAATATATAAAGTTCACACCCCCTAGCCTCTTCTTTCTTTTTCTCTTTCACATGAAGAAACATTCTTATATTTTCTGTTAACATCTTTCATCTCTTCTTCTTTTTCTTCTTCTTCAGGCACCACCCTCTAATCTTAGTGAGAGTCTGAGAGAGAATCAAGAGATTATATATGGGTAGTGTGAATGTGAACCCATCATTGTTTCGGAGCGAATCGTTAGGATACTACTACGACTACAACTACTACCCTGATCAGAACTACACCATGATGGAGAAGAGGCAATTATTCCTGAGGAGCTACCAATTCTGTCAAAAGAAGAGTCTCACAGAGAGAATCAAAGGGTCTCTGATCCGTGCTAAGAAAGTTTTATGGCTAAGGCTATGGTCTGCTTCTGCTTCTGCTCCTGGACTTAGGAGGCTGGTCTTTTTCCCCAGGTTCAGATGCGCCTTCTACTACCGTCGGAGACGCTTTTCCCGGCTCTTAAACCGCCACAACAACCGCAGCAGCAAAACAGATTCTTCCTCCTGTTTCTGGTAAATTAAGTGATCACCATCATCACAGTGAGAGACACCGCTATTCTTCATTCCTTTTTGTTTTGTTATTAACAAGTTACAATCTCTCAATATGTATTTTGCAATCACAATTTGGAACTAGTATAGATATTGTTCGTTCATCACTCTCATGAGTATGGCTTTTGTTTTGCTTCTTCTCTTTACCTTTTTCCTTGTTTATCTTTTTAATTGCCACCACCACCGAACGTGTAGATCAACGACACTTAGTTGTTCTAGCTTAAAGTTCGAGTCTCTCTGAATGCCTTAAATTCTTTATAGACAAAACTTTATAACCCATAATATGGTCCAATTCAACTCGAAATTGCGAGCCTGTGTTGAGAAGCGGGGTTTGTTATGCGCAGAAAATACAAAAAATGGTCAATTTGGAAGCAGGATTTCATGCGTGTTATTAGAATTAGAAACTTTAGAATCCCAAGATAATAATAATATACACTAATGTTTAATATAGTATATACTCTAATCAATAATAACACCATGCATGTTCTGTGGGATGTACTGCAAAATGCGTGGTCCTATTTGGCCCAGCAATGCTGCAAGGGTTGAGGGTTGGGGTGGGGGACCAATTTGGATACTCTCACGTGAAATTTCTCTCATGTGCTGTGAGAGTTTTGTGTCTATCTCTCTGTAGTGGGACCCTGTGATGTTTAAGAAGAGAGATAGATACAAAACTGATGACATATAAGAGAAATTTCACATGAGAGAATACAAATTCGTAAGGAGACTTTTTGTTTGTTAGAGTGAAAAGTGGGAATTGGAATGTGATTTCAATTTTTGAAGTTGCAAGTCCAAAGTTTTGAGTTCTCAAGGATGGGACGAAGCCCAAAAAAGTCAAAATTCCAAACTTCCAGGTTTGAATAGTTAATTGGTAAGAACTACTAAGAATAGAGGCTGTTTTGTATTTTCTACATTCCCAGCTGTGTAGTTGTGACATGCATTTGCCATTAAAATGGTTGGTACCCTTTCTTTTACTTCGGTACTGATTTTATTACTATGAATAGTGGGAGTTACCATTTGAGCATTTGTACCTTCCTGACTCCAATTGAAGCTGTTTTGGGACCATGTTCTTGATCCTACCTGTATGTGATTCAAATTGAATAAGAGTCACGGGTAGCTAGCTCTATCTGTATTTGGTGGTTGCTTCTGGTAGCCCCTCACCATCAAAATTATTTATGAAGAAGGTGAGGGATAAAATGATAAAAGTAAAAAAAGGAGAAGCACTCAACTATCAACTTTGAGAAATAACTACTATTGTGATGCCATGCCAAGTTAATTAAGTTTTCTGTATATACATTTTAAGCCTACTTTTAAATTGATAAATACTAAATAAAAATTAGAAAAACATTAGCATGTCAAGAAGTAAGATTAGTTTCTTTTTTATCTATGAATATATGTTTTCATATTTAATTTTAGCCAATGTTTTATTTTTAAAATTTTTAATTCTAAAATTTACACAATATTGTTTCTTATACATGAACATTTATTTAAACTAGTTTATTAAATGGCAATGCATCAAACAGTTATTAATGTGCTAGAATAATTATGAGAAGAACATTTGATCTACTTGATTAGTTGGTGAGATAACATAAAAAAGTATATGATCTAAACTTTATTTTGTTAGAATAATATTTAATTCTCATGGAAATTTGCTTTTCATAATCCTTTTCATAGTCGTGAACAGAGGATGGTGTAATGAAGCAAATAAATTGGGAATACCTGCTCGAAATAAACAACTATTAAAGGTGAAATTGACGTCTCCATGTTGTAGCAATTTTTGTATGATCAAACCATTCAGCATCATGCTGTTATAATTGGGAATAAATAATATTCATTTACCCTTTGGCCTTTGGCTTAAATTTCTAGTTATTATATTATATAATAACATGCACTGCTCCTTCAGAAAACCAGGTGACTATGTTCTAGTGGTCGAATTGAATCTCAGCTACGTCATTCGATTGATAAATTGTAGTATATAAATATAATCTAATTAATTTGACCTTATAAGCAGATCCATCCAATCCAGGACATTAAAATACATAGGAACTCAAGAAATATACTAATATTATTTTGTTACAGCTAGCAAATGGATGTGAATCATGCATTTTCTTCTTTTTCAGTCCGGAAAAGCATCAAGCATGCTTCTCGTAGAAGAAAGTGAACGCTTCTGAAGAATTTTGCTTAAGGAAACAAAATAACCATGTGGAATATATATTTGTTGGACATTGTTAAAAATACCATCCAACCCCTTTTAATACCACATTTTATGTGTACCGCAAATAGATTTGGTCGATTAGGAAATGGATTTGGTCAATCAGAAAGTCGTGTGATTGGCTGGAAAACCAACTGCGATTGCTAGAGGAAGAGACTTTGTTACTCAATATGGATTTCTAAGATACTTCAAAAAGCAAAAGCAATTGCTGTTAGTGAGGGCGCAACTAAATTCCTTTAAGGCGTAGCAGCCACGCCACGTTTCGAATGCTACACGGCAGGTAAGATGCTGGTCCACCTAGACCCAACAGAAGGATGTTGAAATAGGACTTTGGCTATGAACTAATGTCTACTCCTAAGAAATGTAAAGGGCTGAAAAGCAGTAAGAAAAATGAAGGCCGAAAGCTGTAAATCGGCTGAAAGATAAAGTGCAAAAAGTGATAAAAAATTTAAATGGCTGAAAAGTAAAGTGCTGAAAAATAAAATAAAGATAAAATGCGGGAAATTTGTAGATTTTGATTGATTGTGTGTGTTTGCACAAATGATCATTCCTCTATTTATAGAAGCAAATCGGCTTACTACCTAGCGGTAGGAAGGAACATGCAACACCCCACGTTCTCCGATCATTACAAGGTGTTTACAAATTCGTGGGGTATCGTCGTTGCCTCTCTCTTAGTCATCGTAGAAGCTTTGTTTCAGTCGTTCCTCATTGCATCGGCTAGCTCGCAACCATTTTCTCCTATTTTCGCGGGAGCGAGCCTAATAACCATTTTTGCACGTGAAGAGCTTCTAGAAACTTGATGACTCATCCTACATAAAGCCTAAGTTTCTGCGTCTTCCCTGAGCCTTGTAGGGTACACTCGATTTGCTTTGGCCGATTACGTGTGCTACCAATCGGCTAAACCCACTCGAATTAGCTACTATTTTGCTCGACCATGCTCCCCAATCAACTCGAGTGACCCTTCGGCTTCTAACTAGCTGTTACGAATTTTTAGGTGCCAACAGCAGTGAAAACGTTACCGCATTTTAAAGTGTGGTACACGTGGGAGATAGTACTACCTTAACCCGAGTCTCATTCTTATTGAGAGAAAAACACACCGCATTTTATTAGTGCGGTGCGTTTCAGATTTTGATTCCTCTTCCATTCCTCTAGGATTTGTGGGCTTAGTCGTGAAGCTCATCTTCATTATGATGGCAGAGGGAGGATTTGGGGGATTTGTGGCCTTGAGGGTTTAGGGAGAACGCTATGGTGTCGGAGGTAGAGGAATTGGCAGGGTAGAAACGAGGACGACGAAGAAGGTGGCTAGGGTTTGCTTCAGAACGAGTTTTATAATCATCGAGGAAAACATGATTAAGAAGGTGATGCCGAAACAGGAGAGAAAACTGGGTTTGGATTTTCTGCACTTGGATTTGGTTTTATGAGAAAACATGAGAGAAGATGGTTGCGTTTGTGGTTTTGATAATTTGAACACATGGTAGCAGTGGATGAGATTGAGAGAGATGGAATGGAGAGTTGAGTTTACAAAATAAGGAACGACATCCATTTCGTGGTTAGGATTGAGTTGTGTTTCTGAAATTTTATAAAGATGATGGAAAAATAGGATGAAGAAGATGAAGATTGAGTTGAGTAAGATTGTGAATTAATTGATAAAGATGTTTATTTTTTGGGTTTTCTAGGTTTTTGATTATGAAGAAGAAGATGAAGAATTATCATTGTTTCTGATTTTGATTTTGATTTTTAACTTTTTAATTAATTTTAAAGGAATGTTCCGTTAAAATTTGGATGAAAAACCAAAATTGTTATGTTTTGTAAAAGTGAGGGACGTTTGAGGCTAATTTTTTTTTTATGAGAGACAAAAAATGCGCTTTCGTGATAAGTGAGGGACCAAAAGTGTTATTAAACCCATTTTTAATGTCACCAGGTTTTTTTTTAAAGAAAAAAAGTGTGTATGAATATTTTCTTAACTTTTTTTTATCCACTCTCCAGACTCAAATGTGGCGTATCAAAATTAATATGAGTGATTATGCAGAAGGTTGCAAAATATACAACAAGAGAGAAGAATTTATCCACTATGCAGGAGTCACAGTAATTTTGATAGATTTTTATGCAACTCGTAATGGCCAAAAATATTAGGCCAAACATGACATTACATATACCAATGTTCGGTTATGAGTTTTATACTCCAAGAAAGAAATTAAATACACTGTACAAAATACATACATAAAATAGTTAAGGAGTATTACACACCATCACATCATAATCATAAATTAAAATTAGCCCACAAACCAATCCTTATCTTCTGGTATGGAAGTTCAGGTTTGAAGAAACCCAGCAAAGGTTCCTTTAGAAGAAAAGCCATTCACAAATAGGATATAAGATTGCTTCAGAGACTTATCTTTTGCTTGAATCTTCTTCTTCTTACCCATCCTCACTTGTCTTGGTGGTGTGAGATTCTCTTCACACAGTACTTCTGGCTCTTCCTTGATAGTAGAAAGCTTAGCTCTCAGAATTTCCTCCATGTCCTTCCTAGAATCAGTTCTCAAGCTTTTCCTGCTTGTGCAAGGCACTGACCTCCATATTTTCCTACATGCCCTCCTCATTCTTTTTTGCTTGTAATTTCAGTCTTCAATAATGCACCTCTCCTCTAACACATTTATAATCAAACTATGCCACATATTATGAGTTGTCATCTTTTAGTGCTAACTATATCTTTCTCTATATATATATATTACTGAGATATGTGTGTTAATTGTTATCTATCAGATTAGTTGGAAAGCTAGCAGCTGTTTAAAGGGGCCACAAAAAGCAGTGATTACTTGCACAAGATATTATGCTTATTCCTTTACAGCGATGTTTCAATTATAATGAGCTTATAAATTATAATTTTTTTTGCCAACCAAACTAGTAATCATTAGAAAGCATGCACAGGATTAAGTTCAGTTTCCATACATTATCTTTTTAATAGGTACTAATAATTAATAGCACTTTTCTGTTCCCGGTTCAAATAACCAAATTTCAAAACCAACATTTACTAAAGGAAAATTGTGTGCTAGTTTTTTTTGTTTTCTTAAGATATTTCACAGTAGCTATAAAATTGATCCCCTCAAAGTTCAGGGATCTCATTAAGTAAGTAGGCATCTCTTAATAAATTCGTTTCCATACGCACGGCATCAAATTCTAGACTAAATGTTTAAGGAGTTCAACTATCTACCAGTTATGATAGCTGATCGTTCAATGTCTATTCCTTGTTTCCTTCGGTTGATGTTTATGATTCTTTGATTATGTTGCTTTAACATTTGTGTTTGAGCACAGCAAATAAAGAGTAGATTCAAATGCCAAGTGTGATAATCTGCTACAACATCAATCCTTTATTGAAATAGTACAAAGCCTTCTTAATTATTACACCATGCTGCATTAGAAATTGTCCTCAATAACTACTACACAATTGACCCACCTGACATACATCAGTGGTGAGCTCTTTATTTCTTCTATTAAGATAAGTCCAGGAAGAGTAAGAGGAAGTACCTAAATAAATATACTTAAATAATACTCTTTCTGTTCCTCTTTATAATACTCTCTTAAAACAACAGCTGCGCTCTTATTAAAAAAACACGTTATGAGATCAAGAGTATTAGTTTTAATTCTTTTACCCTTAATTAATGTATTAGTACTGTGGAAAAGAATTAATTATAAGTGGTAATCAAGATTATTGTGTTATCCAGTGTGAGGAAGTTCCACATTAGAAGAAAAGAAGAGTGTTGAGCACTTTATAAGTGAAAGGATCCATACACCGTTTTGGGTGAAAAATATACTGTCACTTATGGTTCTCTATATCTCTAGAGGTCTGTTTGGTGGACATGATATACATATGTTTTTTTGTTTGTTTACTACCATAACTCAAAATTAATTTCAATATTTATATTTTATATAATTTACAATAATATTAATTAATATATATAATTTTTTTTATTTTAATTTTATATTAATTTCATTACTTATCAATTACTGGTAGTTATTGTTAAGTTAAAATTATTTAGTTGCTTATAAATTTAATTAAAAAATAAATTAATTTATAAATGGTGAAAATATTGGATTTATTCATATAAAATAATAAAATTTTCACTATCACTTACTACTACTTAGCTAACACTATTTTTCATTATTTATATTATAAAAAAATACACAAAATAATTCTTCACTAACAATAAAATAGGCTACCTATTTTTCGTTATTTATATTATAATAAAAATACACAAAATAATTTTTCGTTATTTATATTATCATATGCTATTATTTAAAATTATTTCTCTACTTATATAATTATAATTAATAATTTAAATATAAATTAATTTTGATAGAATAATATCTTTTAATAATTTTTAAAAATTTAATTAATTTTTATTGTTGATCACTTACCCCTACTAAGTTAAAACTCATTAGTTACATATATAATAATTTTAATTAAAATAGACTCCCTTTAAAAAATTAAAATAGCCGAATTAATTTAATTTTAATTAATATTAAAATATAGACTCATTTATAAAAATGTAAAAATAATTAAATTTAATAGAATAATCACTTTTTTTAAAAAAATATTTATAAAGTTAAATTTTAAAAATTACTATATATTTTTTATTTTAAAGGAAATTTGATACATTTTTCATTGTTTGTATCATATTCTATTAATACCATGTCCACTTTAAATAAGAGTCTATCATGCTCTTATCATATCATGTCCTTATCCAACCTTTTATCCTATCATTCTCTTATTTTATCATGACCACCAAACGAGTCCTAAGAGTCTTACAAATAGGAAATAGGAATAGAGGGAGTAATATTATACTCAAGCTCATAATTAACCTTCTTTGTCCATCATTCATTTCAGCAATGAATTTTAGTTTGTGTAATGTGTGATTGTCCAGTTAATAAAAAAAAAGTGTGATTGTTCAGTGTTTTTTTTTTAAATGAGATATGCACAAACTTGGTAGCCTTTACAAAAATTGGCCTTCGCAAAGTGATACTCGCTGAAGTGTGTTGGTCTCTTGGGCCTTAGCGCCTAGGTTTTCTTAGTATAATAATGACCTAAAGCATTGGCCTTTCGGCTTCCTAGCTGATTTTGGTTTTTTTTTTTTTTGTACAAGATTTTGGCTTTGTTAATACAATCAGAATCCTTCGACAAAAAAAGTGACTATAAAATTATGTTTAAGAAAAATGCTAGCAAGAATCTTTCTACCACTTTTTTTCCAACACTCTATATTTTATTGGTTGAAATTCATGTGGGGTTTACTATTCCACTTCTCATTTAAAATGATCCAAATCAATTTTAACCAATTGAATGAAAAGTGTTGAAAAGAAAATTGTTAGAGTGATTGTCGGTAACACTCATCTATGTTTAAATGTTCACTAAGCACTAGTGTGGCGTGGTGGTTGCTCGCCTCGTTTTTAACCATGATGTTGGGTGTTTGATCCTCGACTCCTCGCCAATGGTAATAGAGCACATTTCATGGTCAATCGTTTATCGCTTAGTACAAGCATCTGCTGCGATGAAATATGTTACTATTGTGGGTGGTGAATACCCCTCGTTTTAAAAAATGAATATTCTCTCATTATGTTTACATTTAGCCCACTTGTAAGGCTATCTTCATTTTAAGGGATCTAGCCAACTAGAGTTAATTGGTTAGGAATCATGAATGATGCATGAGGAAAATTGAGTTTCGCTCACTATTTTGATTTTGTTGTTTCTGTAAATTTACTTTTTGGTGATTTCTAAAATTTCTCTTGGTGGGATAATCTCCCTTCCTACTACTAAATTTGTGCTTCCATTCTCTACCATGCCTACCAAACAAAATTTTGCATACTCTTATGAAATTTTGGCATCCAATGAATGATAGCTAGAACTTTACGTTTCGGACCATCTACATATGAAAAACATTAGCTAGAACTTTTTAAGCTTAAGAAAACTTGAACAATGGTTGAATACCAATATGACTCGAACGCATTTCGCTCTCCTAAGGTGATGTTGAACTGTTTCATATCTAGTATAAGAATGTGTTTGATTTCACGTTAGAAAAACCAAACATAAATCTAACAATTCAAAAACAACTATTATTACTTTTAGAAACGACGTGAATCCAGACATAATTTTTCAAACATGCACTAAATCTAGAACTCAACCGAGAACTATTTTTCTCTGCCCCTATTCAGTTTCACAAGCTAATTTAGTGCAAACCCTTTTAAATTCACATACATGTTCATCTACCTCAACACACATATCAAATCCTGTAATCATAAACACGCAACACCTAAATCAACTACACTTCCCAGTTCCCACTGCTCACATGGTATTTGGACTGTTATGACTTGTGACTTTTTCTGTGACGATTACCACACTCTTAAGGCTATCACTATTAATAATTGATTTCCAATTCCCATAATTGATGAATTTGGCGTCTCATCCATCTATTCTAAGATACGGTTGTCACGATTAATAATTTAAAGATTGTACAAACATAATCATTTTGTTAAATGTTAAACGAAAAAATTTAAAAACCTGCTTGACATAACATATTTTTGAAAACTATTTTTAAAAACAGTTCTTATTTTCAGTTTTAAAAATTAAAATACTAGAATAGCTAAAACATGTTTTTTGTTTCTGTTTTTAGTTTTCAAATTTCAATTTTTTAAATGTTAGAAAACATTTCATTCAACAATTTTTTTTTTCTGCTTTTCTTTTAAAAAACAGTTTTTCAAAAATAGTTTCTAAAATCTGTTTTTAAAATAATTTTTAAAAACTGCAATTAAACAGAACCATAATTTCACTAAGGCTAAGTGCTTCTGTTTAGACCAATCTCTATAAATACAAGTTTAATATTTTAAATCTTCAATTATGAGACTTTGAATTCTTTCTTTCTAAATCTTGAATTTACTTGAGTATCAGTGTAGCTCAAGTAGATATTATCACTCCATTGTGCTTTAAACCTTACAAGTTACACCACAGAGGGTATTGTCGGCTCAATTTGTGGAATAACGTTAATATGCGGCGATTAAACTCTATACAATTAAAAATGATATGCATATATATATAAATATAAAGATTATCCGAATGAAAACTAATAATAAAAAATGATAAGAAACCTTAAAGGGTAAGAAACAGAAAGTGATTTACTAACATGTAGATGGGTGGCAGAGCAGGCTCCTACGCGGCATGGGCTAATTTGATGGGTTATGTCAGTTTGTGAGTCTTGTGAGTTGTGATCTTAAAAGATGGGAGACAGTGAGTGAGTGCCAATGCCAATGCCATGAATGAATATGAATTGAGTTGAATTAAACTAAAGAAAGAATATGAATATGAATATGAATATGAATATGTTTATGATGATCTGGCAACTTAATCCTACTTTCACTCCCCTCTGTTTCCTAGCTGCAGCAGCAACACACTGCCTTGAGGGCGCACGCACGTGACACCTATAACTCACTTTCTTGTTGCTATTATTCACCTCCATATCCAAGGCATGGGCGGCTATCCAATCAAAATCAACTACCCCATTATTTCTTATCAAAAATTATATAAAAAGTTTTATTCTTTTTCCTTCTTATCACTTCATCATGATTCATCTCCTTTTTATTTCATTTATTCTCATCAATCAATAATTTTTTGTTAGAAAAGTTAATTATTGGTTAGAAAAGTTTTGAGAATAAGAGGATGGTAAGTCAGTCTAATTTAAGGCGAAGAAAACTGTCAGACGCAAAAAGTAGAAATTTTTTATTTAGTATGGATTTAAAACCATATGACTTGCCATGTAGAAAATCATGTCACGTTTCACTAGACCAATCCCAAGTAGTCAATTAGGAATCAATAATAATGGAACCAAATTAAATTAATTTAAAATTGAAAGCACCCCACAATGAGAAATTATTGGGTTTGAAGGAGGTGATGAAGGGAAGAGAGGAGGCAAGACGCACAGTAAAAAGCTCTGTCTATGGGTATGTACGGTCGTTGATGGTCCTTCTTTTCCACTTTAGGAACCAAACCAAACCCACTTGCCCAATTGAGTTTATTTTTAATATAAAATAAGAAAGAAGATGCCAGAAGCAGAGTGAAGGTAAGTTTTTTAATTGCTGGATGATGATGATAAACTAAAAAAGATGTATTTTTTATTTGCTATTATTCTATTCATTTCATACATTCATTCATTCACATGGTACTCGGAGTGGCTACTATAAAATTGATATCTTTATGGCATGGCGGTCCCTCCTCTTCACAGTTGAGTGCTGCTGCTGGGTTTCCAAGGGAGACAAAGGGGGCGATAATCGAGAATCACCTTGTTTTTCTTTCCTTCATAAGATTGGTGCAGCTGCAGCAGCAACTACTGCCTCTTTCACTTTCTCTCCCTCATTGCTTTCTTGCCAGTGTCTTGATCAGCCTTTCCATTGCAAGGTTAGTCTTCTTCTGCTGATTTTTTACCCTCTCCTCTCCTTCCTTCTGGGTAGGAAGGTTAGTTAGTTAGTTAGTTGTCTATTTGCTCCTGTGTGGCTTCTTGAGCTTGTTGGCATAGTGAATTTGCTGCTTTTTAACGTTTGGGATGAGTGTCTGTTTTTTATTTCAGCTACTAGATTTGTTCCTGTCCTATTTGGGGTCATCCTTGTTCATGGTGTTTACTTTTTTTCTCTTTGAAAGTTAACAATAATAACGACCAATTTTATATTACCACAAAGCATGTAATTGTACAGTTGCGTGGTGAAGTTAGAAATATAATATAAAATCATTTATTTTTTTCTACCCACCAGGCTTCTAAGATGGTTGGTTCTTGACATGCTATCAGAATCTCTGTGATTAAGTGAACTAATGTTCGACCTTTATTGACCCAATTATTTTAATGAAAAGTTGAATTTCAGTAGATAGTAAATGGAGATATAGGGGTGTACTTGAGGTGTGATGATTGTTGGTTGTCTTCTATGGTATAGTCATAAAGTATACTAATTAAGGCCTTTCATGATTTTGTCATCTTGAAAAAGTGTTGGAAATTTATTCCTTTCTTCTTGAATTGTTACATGAAAAGGATTCTGTAGATTGGTTTTCAAGTAAGAGGCTTAAGTAGTTCTTAGCAGAACATATTGTTAGAAGTTCTTGTATGATCCAAATTAACTTAGTCATCTTATTTTAACCATTCCAGGTGCAGTGAAAAATGTCTTCCTCAAGGCCAAGCCAATCGTCCAGCAATTCAGGGAGATCAAGACATAGTGCCAGGATCATTGCTCAGACCACTGTAGATGCAAAACTCCATGCCAATTTTGAGGAGTCTGGCAGTTCCTTCGACTACTCAAATTCGGTGCGCGTCTCCGGTACACCTGATGGAGACCATCAACCAAGGTCCAACAAAGTAACAACAGCTTACCTGCATCACATACAGAGAGGCAAGCAAATCCAGCCTTTTGGGTGCTTGCTAGCCTTGGATGAGAAAACAAGCAAGGTCATTGCATACAGTGAGAATGCGCCTGAAATGCTCACCATGGTGAGCCATGCTGTCCCAAGTGTTGGTGACCACCCTGCCCTTGGTATTGGCACTGACATAAGAACTATCTTCACTGCGCCAAGTGCTTCTGCGTTACAGAAGGCGCTAGGATTTGCCGAGGTTACACTTCTCAACCCCATCCTTGTTCATTGCAAGACTTCTGGGAAGCCCTTTTATGCAATCATCCATCGTGTCAAGGGTAGTTTGATCATTGACTTCGAGCCGGTCAAGCCGTATGAAGTTCCTATGACTGCAGCAGGTGCCCTGCAATCTTACAAGCTTGCTGCCAAAGCAATTACCCGGCTGCAATCTTTGCCTAGTGGGAGCATGGAAAGGTTGTGTGATACAATGGTTCAAGAAGTTTTTGAACTCACAGGTTATGACAGGGTGATGGCTTATAAATTTCATGAGGATGATCATGGAGAGGTGATTGCTGAGATAACAAAGCCAGGCCTAGAGCCATATCTGGGTTTGCACTATCCAGCCACTGATATTCCTCAGGCTTCGCGCTTTTTATTTATGAAGAACAAGGTTCGCATGATAGTTGATTGTCATGCAAAACATGTGAAGGTTCTTATAGATGAAAAACTCCCATTTGATTTGACTTTGTGTGGTTCAACCTTAAGGGCTCCTCACAGTTGCCATTTGCAATACATGTCAAACATGGATTCAATTGCTTCCTTGGTTATGGCAGTTGTAGTCAATGACAACGATGAAGACGGGGATGGCTCTGATGCAGTTCAGCCACAAAAGAGAAAGAGGCTATGGGGTTTGGTAGTTTGCCACAACACTACTCCTAGATTTGTTCCCTTTCCTCTAAGGTATGCTTGTGAATTTCTGGCTCAAGTATTTGCCATCCATGTGAACAAAGAAATAGAATTAGAATGTCAGATTCTTGAGAAGAATATCCTGCGCACTCAGACACTCCTGTGTGATATGCTGATGCGAGATGCGCCCCTAGGTATTTTATCACAGAGCCCGAATATAATGGATCTAGTGAAATGTGATGGTGCTGCCCTCTTGTATAAAAACAAGGTATGGATATTAGGAGTGACACCAAGTGAATCCCATATAAGAGACATAGCTTCATGGCTGTCAAAGTACCATACTGATTCCACAGGTTTGAGTACAGATAGCTTGTCTGATGCAGGGTTCCCAGGGGCCCTTTCTCTTGGTAATCTTGTATGTGGAATGGCGGCTGTTAGAATAACTCCGAGAGACATAGTATTCTGGTTTCGGTCGCACACTGCTGCAGAAATCCGATGGGGTGGTGCGAAACATGAACCTGGTGAACAGGATGATGGTAGGAAGATGCATCCAAGATCATCATTCAAGGCTTTCCTTGAAGTTGTGAGGGAAAGGAGCTTACCATGGAAGGACTATGAAATGGATGCTATTCATTCGTTGCAGTTAATACTGAGGAATGCATTCAAAGATACAGATAGTATGGATATAAACACAAATGCAATAAACACAAGACTAAGTGATTTGAAAATTGAAGGGATGCAAGAACTGGAAGCAGTGACAAGTGAGATGGTTAGGTTAATTGAAACCGCAACAGTGCCTATTTTGGCAGTGGATGTTGATGGGCTGGTCAATGGGTGGAACATAAAAATTGCTGAGTTGACAGGTCTTCCGGTTGGCGAAGCTATTGGAAAGCATCTACTCACACTTGTTGAGGATTGTTCAACTGATAGAGTCAAGAAGATGCTTGACTTGGCACTTTCTGGTATGTTTTTGTCTTTGTCCATCTTATCCTTATATAATCTCTTTTCTTTTCTCTGTTTTTCAAGTCTTAGCATTCATGAGCAAAAGTTATGATGTTTGTGTGTGACTATTTAATCACCTTCCCTAAACCCATCCATGAGTTTCGTATTGATGAAGAATTGTGAATAGTATGTCTTGTTGACAATTTCATTCAATTATGTGCCCTTAGAGTACTTGAGAAGGAATCAAACACTCAAGGAGTCTGTGGTCTTCTTTATTTTTGGGGGTCTTTGTGTGATTTGATTCACTAGGCGTGATTTGCAATAGGAGTTATGTCCTTTTAATTCATATAGCTGAACCCCATTTAATAGGAAAATGTTTTTGTTCTTGTTGTGGGATGGTGGTGGTGACAGTGGGAGGAGTTGGTGCAATTTCTCTTACACAATGGGATAATATTCTTATAACCTGCTTTCTATATTTTCTAATTGTTGATTTGTTTTGTTCTGTTACAATGTAATTAGGTGAAGAAGAGAAGAACGTCCAATTCGAGATCAAAACGCACGGGTCTAAGATGGAGTCTGGTCCTATTAGTTTGGTAGTTAATGCTTGTGCAAGCAGGGATCTTCGAGAAAATGTTGTGGGGGTTTGTTTTGTGGCTCAAGATATAACTGCTCAGAAGACTGTCATGGACAAATTTACCCGAATTGAAGGTGATTACAAGGCAATTGTACAGAACCCCAATCCATTAATCCCCCCTATATTTGGTACAGATGAATTTGGCTGGTGTTGTGAATGGAATCAAGCTATGGCAAAGTTAACTGGATGGAAGCGAGAGGAGGTGATGGATAAAATGCTTTTAGGAGAAGTTTTTGGGACACACATGGCTGCTTGTCGTCTAAAGAATCAAGAAGCTTTTGTTAATTTTGGCATTGCGCTTAATAAAGCCATGACTGGTTTGGAAACGGAGAAGGTCGCCTTCGGTTTCTTTGCTCGGAATAGAAAATATGTAGAATGCCTTCTTTCCGTGAGTAAGAAATTGGATGTAGAGGGCCTAGTTACTGGGGTCTTCTGTTTCTTGCAGCTAGCTAGCCCAGAGCTGCAACAAGCATTGCATATTCAGCGCCTATCTGAACAAACTGCTCTGAAGAGACTGAAGGCATTAACTTATATGAGAAGGCAGATCAGGAATCCTTTGTCTGGGATTGTTTTTTCACGGAAAACTTTGGAGGGTACTGATTTGGGAATAGAACAAAAGCGACTTGTGCACACGAGTGCTCAGTGCCAGCGCCAGCTTAGCAAAATTCTTGATGACTCAGATCTTGACAGCATCATTGATGGGTATGATATCTGCCAATGTTGTTCTTTTTTATCTTTGTATTCATGTGGTGTGAAGCATTTATCAATTATGTCGCATATTAAAGCCTAAAAGTTCCTTTTTGAAACTTCATTGGAGCTCAAGAATAGAAAATTAACATCATGCTTGTGTTTTAACTCCCAAATAAAAGTGACAACATGCATTGATATATAGTGCCTTTTTGAAGTTGTCGTCTTGTCTAAAGTTTAAGCTGAAAAGAATTATATCTATGAGAAATTCTGTGTGCTATAGCAAGAGCAATTTGGTTTTGATTGTAGGGGTTAACACTTAAACTGTCCTATTTTATCTAGCGAATACTTTGCTGAATTTATATCCTTAGTTCGAGAAGCTGCTTCCTATAACAAGCAACTTTTTTCCCAGTAAAAGCTTAGTTTTTTTTCAAACTAGAAATTGTGTTTTCCTGTATCTGAAGATTAGCTTGCATCTAAAGCATGTGATCACTTGGTAACCTTTTATCAAATTTTGAGGACATAAATAGGAATTAGGTTGTCTTAAGCAATTTAAGGCTCTTTTTGTCAGTTTGCAGAAAGTCATGTTTTTGTTGTTTTGATGGTTCTCGTTATCTGCATCATGTTTTGGCAGGAATACCAATGAAGCATGTCTGATAATTAACATCTTTGCAACAAAGTCAATCTATAGTGCTAGATTGGTTTGAGTTTGTGAAACTATGAACACATGGCGAAAAATACAAAAAGTTAAAGATTATTTGGCTTGGTGTATTTGGCAACAGTTTTTTATTCTTGTTTTTTTTTCTGTGTTCAACAGCTACTTGGATCTTGAGATGGCTGAATTCACTCTCCAAGATGTACTGGTTACCTCTCTTAGTCAAGTCATGGCAAAGAGTAACGCGAGAGGTATCCGAATAGTCAACAATGTTGCTGAGGCGATCATGGTGGAAACCTTATATGGTGATAGTCTTAGGCTTCAGCAGGTCTTGGCCGACTTTTTACTGATTTCCATCAATTCTACACCAAGTGGAGGTCAGGTTGTTGTAGCCGCCTCTCTAACCAAGGAACAATTAGGGAAATCTGTCCATCTTGTTAATTTAGAGCTCAGGTAACTGTTCCATTTTCATGCTTTTAAAACTCTCTAAGTAGTTTATCTGGATCTACAGTTAGGAACAAAATAAACTTGCATTATTTTCATCCAAAGTAGAGGGGAAAAAGTAGCATTTTAAATCTGATTGACTGCTAAATTTGGCCTAAACTAATAAGTGGTTATTTATGTAGCATAACACATGGTGGTAGTGGAGTGGCAGAAGCATTGCTGAACGAGATGTTTGGAAATGATGGACTACAATCCGAGGAGGGTATTAGCCTGCTCATCAGCAGAAAGCTGCTAAAGCTCATGAACGGAGATGTTCGTTATCTAAGAGAAGCAGGCAAATCGTCATTTATCCTATCGGTTGAACTTGCTGCAGCACATAAGTTGAAAGCTTGAAATTTTGGAAGAAGAAGAATAAGATTATAAAACAGCGATCTGTTTTGTACATTAAGTGCGTGTTTTGAAAACTTACACAGGATCTACGTTTGCGTCAGATTTTTCAGAAGTAAGAAATAGTTGCTTTTGGATTGCTGCCACGTTTGAAGCCAAACACACCCTAAGAAGAGAATGGACCACGAAATTAATTGCATTCCTTGTTCAATGTAACTTTATTTGTTTCACCTTTCCTTTAACTTCTTGTAAGGTGCATTGTAGATATGTGTAATGTGTTAGTCTCCCCTTCACTTTCCTTTCCTTGACCTATTCTAATTGAAGAAGTTCAGTTATTTATTCATCTAGCAATTATGAATCGATAGTTGCCAAGTGCAAAATGAAATGTTGGAAAGTGTTTGATGACGACATTAATTCTCTGAATATTCACTTTGTAAGTAGCCTTTGTTTTTTGCTTCCTCTATTCCAAGATATCTTCATGTTTTTTGATTCTCAGGAAAACAAAGAAACAACGAAACTAAGAGTACAAGGAATCCTTCAGGAGAAAAGTATCTAGGCTCCTAAAAGGTTATCCAAAACAGAAAAACTACCAAGATATTGTCATTTGAAGGTTATTCATGTTTATTGGAAAGTTTTAATTAATATAAATATTATTATATGTTGTTTAAAATGCTCTTATTAATCTCATTTTATTTCATTTTGATATATTGTTTTGAACTCCTCATATAAAGATAGATGACAAGTTTGTCTCTTAAGCAAGTGGTTGAATGTTCGATTCCTAACTTTTGTGAATTAAGAATGATGAGATGGCTAAAATGTAATGGAACTTTGACAGAAATCATGGGTTGCTTGGCTTAAAAATAGGAGAGTTCAACCAATCAACTCCCTTCATTTTTATTCGTATGTGACAACCATGCTAAGTGAACTCACTTTACATGGTAAAGTGAGTATCATAACCATTAATAGTAATTACCTACTTTGAAAAGTCAATAAAAGGACTTAATCAATGATTGTTGTGCTAATTTTACTATGTAAAGTGGGTAGTCTGACTCTAGAGTAGTGCACTCTTTTTCATGATATATACATCCAAATTCTACTTTATGCAACCCCAATGGGTTGTTGACCTAATAGAGCACGATAGAGTCTCGTACCTGACTAGTCGTCGAACTCCCACTTGGAGTGACTTAAATGTAAGTCTTCCGTAAGTGCTCAGTTTTTTCGAGCTTGCACTATGGCACCATCCACTCACCCTAAAATTATCTTGTACCAAAAAAATGCTACTTCATGCAAAGATATTGAAGGAGTGAATAGGTCAAAAGAAAAATTCTCACGGGCCAAGCCTTTGATGGGCTTGGGTCCAAAAACCTCCAACCCTTTGGTTGATTCCATAGTTGACAGGGGATGGGGTTTTGTTTTGTTTCTGCTAAGCAGCCGTGATTCTAGTTAGATTTACCTTAGCAATAGCATGGACATCAAAACCTTTGCTTTCGCCGCAACTGCGCCACCGTTACCGTTGATCGCCGCCGTGAAGCTCGCCGGAATCTCTCCCTCGATCGACACCTCTCTCCCTCCTGACTCCGCTCCCACGTTTATCTTCTCCAATGGGTATATTTCAAATCTCTCATTTCTCCAAAGTCTTCTCCTTCTACCCCTTAAAGTTCGTCTTTCATTTTAACAAATTCATGATAAATCTAAGAAGTTCGTGACTGTCACTAGATTTATTTCAATCGATGCAACGCTTAAAATTGAATTTTTTAATGCCCAACTTTTTTTTTAGGGTAGGACTGCGAATTTTGGAATCAAGCAAAACGTACACTATGTTAATTTTTACGATAGATTTGTGTTTTGTTTCTGCATGTCTATTCTATCAAGATAACGAGAAACAGCTTTGTTGTTCATATGAATAGGTTTTTGTTTTTTTGGTTTTGCTGGGTAAATGAATATGAATTGTAGAAATTTTATGAAGAGCGAGGCACAGTCGTTCTTTGCTTCGTCTTTGGCTACCATGAGAAGAGAAAAGTGAATAATTGATTGATATTCCTTCCTCCTACATTTGAAATACCAAAATTATATAATTGAGGGAAATGGTGCTAATTCCAATTTAGCATAACCTGCAAGTGTTTACGTTCCTGTCTCTTTGTTCATATTGTTCCTGTCTCTTTGTTCATATTTTTAACCAAAGGCTATTTTTTGTAAATAAATAAGAAGTGAGATGTATAAATAATAATTTTGTTTTTGATCGAGTTCAATGGCGTAGTGTGATCTATATAGCCGACCTCACTTAGTCGGATAAGGCTTTTGCTGCTGCTGTTGTTGTTGTTGTATGTATAAATAGTAATATTGGTTGTGTAAAAAGTAATTCTAAAGAAGATGACTGACATTAGATATTTTAATCTTAAAAGTGAATATTTTAAGGCCCCACTTTTTTTAGGGTAGGACTGGGAATTTTGGAATTAAGCAAAACATACAATATGTATATGTTTATGATGTGCCGTGAGTATCTACTATCTAGTATGTATTAACTGTTAGTGAATGCACTTACTTTGTCAGGCTAAAATTGCATGGAACATTTGTTCTCCTGCGGTATGTTGGGCGAGTTTCCAGCCTTCTCAATTCCTATGGGCAAAATGCATTTGAAACTGGCCAGGTGATTTTTCTTGATGGAACATAACACTTATGCTGAGGAATGTCCTCGAAGATGTTTTAGCTCGATGAAAGTTTGAAATAATTTATTGTCAAATGAATAATGTTGCCCACGAATGAAAGTTTAAACTGTCTCCCGAATATTTCTTTCAGTTGTTGCCATTTGCACTCACTCCATCATCTATTCTCCTCATTGCCCTCTGCTTTTCAGATTGATGAATGGCTGGAGTATGCTCCTGTCCTCTCACAAGGCTCTGCTTTTGAGAATGGATGCAAATATATAGATGGGTACTTGGAGAAGCGTACATTTATTGTTGGTTATTCATTATCAATTGCAGACCTAGCAATCTGGGCTGGTCTTGCAGGTAAAGGTTTTTGTGATACCCATTCAACTTCATTTGTGATAGTATTAGGTCTCCTAAACAATTTGACATGCAAGAGAAAATCCTTGTGTTTATATGATTGCACCTTTGGTTATTTCTTAGTTATATCCATGCTGAAAAAACCAGGTTAGTTGTTGTCTTATCTTGGAACATAGCTGACAATCTACACAGGATCCAGTGGGTTTTTTGTGTAGCTTTATTGTGTTGTTTAGAGTGAGGAACTCGATTGTGGTTGCTCATCATATAATGTCATGGGAGAGTGTGTCCAACAAAAGTACTCTATCTTCCATTCCTCCATTTTTAGTGTTATTATGTTCTTCAACAACCTATATTCTGTGAAACTTGATGGTCCATTTTTGTCGCCCTCAGTCTTTATAAATTCTATGTATTTATGCTTTTTCAGGATCTGGAAAGCGATGGGAAAGTCTAAGGAAGTCAAAGAAATATCCAAATCTTGCACGATGGTTCAATTCAATAGTGACAGAACATGGTACTACTTTAAATGAAGTTATAGCAACGTATGTTACCAAAAAAGGATTGGGAGAGCCATCAACAAGCAAGTCAGCAGTCACTGATAAAGTGAAGAATGTGAATGGGGATGTATCTGAAAACATCAAAGGAGGAAACAAATCTTCAGCTGAAATAGATCTTCCAGATGCTGAAATTGGAAAAGTTCGCTTGCGATTTGCACCTGAACCCAGTGGCTATCTTCACATTGGACACGCAAAAGCAGCTCTGTTGAACAAGTATTTTGCTGAACGATACCAAGGACAGGTTATTGTGCGTTTTGATGATACCAATCCTGCTAAAGAAAGCAATGAGTTTGTAGACAACTTGGTGAAAGATATTGATACATTGGGTATCAAATATGAACAAATTACTCATACATCAGATTACTTCCCTGAGTTGATGGAAATGGCTGAAAAATTAATTCGCCTGGGTAAAGCATATGTTGATGACACTCCACGTGAACAAATGAAAAAGGAGAGAATGGAAGGCACAGAATCTAAATGTAGAAACAATAGCATAGAAGAGAATTTGAAATTATGGAAGGAAATGATTGCCGGATCAGAGAGGGGCTTGCAGTGTTGTGTCCGTGGAAAGTTGGATATGCAGGACCCAAACAAATCACTTCGTGATCCTGTTTATTATCGTTGCAATCCAATTCCTCATCATAGAATTGGATCCAAGTATAAAGTGTATCCAACTTATGATTTTGCGTGTCCATTTGTTGATGCTAAAGAAGGTATCACACATGCCCTCCGATCTAGTGAATACCATGATCGTAATGCCCAATATTACCGAATTCAAGAGGACATGGGACTTAGAAAAGTTCTCATCTATGAATTCAGCCGGTTGAATTTGGTCTACACACTTCTGAGCAAACGAAAGCTTCTATGGTTTGTCCGAAATGGGAAAGTCGATGGATGGGATGATGCACGATTTCCTACTGTGCAAGGGATTGTACGCAGAGGCTTGAAAATTGAAGCACTAATACAGTTTATTGTTGAGCAGGTATGTAAAAAGCTTTGCTCTCATTTATGTATAAAAAAGAAAGGTGCAAAAGATGCATTCTCTGACAAATTAGAAATGATACAGTAGAGTGTCGATTGTTGTGGTCTTCTTTTTTCCTTGTCCATTCTTCATGTATTATTCACATGCTTTAAATTTTGATGACTCGTCCCTGATACTTGTACAGGGGGCATCTAAAAATCTCAATCTCATGGAATGGGACAAGCTCTGGACCATTAATAAGAAGATTATAGACCCTGTCTGTCCCAGACACACTGCTGTCATTGCTGAAAGACGCGTGTTGTTGAACCTTACTGATGGTCCCGAGAAACCATTTGTCCGCATCATACCTCGGCACAAGAAACATAAAGATGCTGGGGATAAAGCTACAACATATACCAAAAGCATATGGATAGACCATGCTGATGCGGAGTCCATATCAGCTGGTGAGGAAGTAACCTTGATGGATTGGGGAAATGCCATCGTGACGGGAATAGATAAGGACCAAGATGGGAATGTCACTGGGTTGAGTGGTGTTTTGCATCTTGAAGGATCTGTGAAGACCACAAAATTGAAGCTCACTTGGTTACCTGACATAGATGAACTAGTTAGCCTGACATTGGTGGAGTTTGATTATCTAATTACAAAGAAAAAGGTATGTTTTCTTCAACTTTAATGAAGCGTATTGGTTTCAATGATTAGAAAATATAAATCTGTTAAGGAAAATGTGGTAATTATGTGAACTCTGTTTTGTTTATACATCATTTGTATCTTCTCTTCAGTTGAACCCAGTGCAGCGATCTGATGAATTTAATAGTGATAATATTGAGATCAAGATTACTACTTCTAAAAGTGTCCTATGAAAAGGCAGTGTTATTTTCATTATCTTCCTTACCGAACTAACCCTTAGTTCAGAGTGTTATTTTCATTTCTTCCATGAAAACTTCAAACCTGCCTGCTTCCCCATGAAACTCAATTAAGTTGTTTAGGCATTGGCCCAATTTTATTTGCAAACACTGTCACATCCAATAGGATTTGTTTTGTTAACAGTTTGTTTGTTGGTTGCACAGCTTGAAGACGAGGAGGAAAATGCTTTCAAAAAGGTGCTTGAAGGAGGGAAGGAGGATGAGGATTTCGTAAAGGTGCTTAACCCATGTACGAAAAAGGAGACTTCAGCGTATGGAGACTCCAACATGCGAAATGTTAAGCATGGAGAGATATTGCAGCTGGAGAGAAAAGGATATTTCAGGTGTGACGCACCCTTCATTCGGCCCTCAAAACCAATCGTGTTGTTTGCAATACCTGATGGCAGGCAGCAAACATGTTTGAAGTAATCATCATTTTTTGTTCTTAAAATGCTTTAGAGCGTGACCTACATTCGTGCTCAGCAGAGTTTGTAGTGGAGATAACAAGTTTGTGGAATTGTTTTCATGTTTACCTTCTTTATAAGCAAACTATTGTAATTGTGTTCATGACTAGAATTTGGAGAAGTCTTCTCTCTGTTTTTTTGGGACAAATAGTAAGTCTTTCACCTAAAACTACTTTAGTTTATGTTTTGCTCAAGCAGGTATCCCAGATGAGAAGATTTTTTGAGTTGAAGTGATAACTAATTATTAATAGTAAACTGAATTATTAAAACAGGATTTCAGATACAGCTATGGCTGACTGTCTTGTATGGCTCCTTATTTTCCTGCTATCACATAAAAATAGTGTTACATGGATAAGATTTAATGCAGGAAGTTATTGCTTTTTTAATGGAATATACATTTTAATTATATCATCATTTCATGTTGCTGTCACTGTCCAATTTTATATTTTTAATTCTATCGATTTGGTAGGAAACCTTCAATAATTCAATGGATTTGGTATTTCAATTTATCCACATCACAGTGCCTACAAATTGGGATTTTATTTCAATGGATTTGGTGAGAAAGGGACAAATATGAAAAAAGAAAAGAATTCAATGGTTCTGGTACGAAGCTTCCATAATTTGATTCAAATTTAACTCCACTTGGGCTGGGGTCAATTTTTATTCCCTCACATAAGGCAGCAATAGTAACAAGTCAACAGAGGCACTGGTGGGTGATTTGATACAAATCATATTTCAAATTTCAATTATCAAATAAATGCACTTGCCCCATTTGCTTATGATATGAGTTCCTTACATGAATTCCAAATTGACAAAGATTAAAAGCAGAGGAAAAAGAACAATTGGCGGAAACATGAAAAGTTGGAAACTTGGGAATTTTACTTCTTGGGTGCAAGCCTAGACTTGATTTTCTCAATCTGCTTAGTACCCACTTGGAATGTCTTGGTCAAAACATTGTCTGGCACAGTAGGAGTGGAGGCAAACAAGGTAGTAGCAATTGACTGTGTCCCCGGAAGTTGGCTGTTGAAGGCTGAAAGCACCGCCGCAGGAACCTTGCCATTGTTCTTTTGGAAGTGAACCAAGCCTTTTGGGAACACAAATATCTCACCCTTGGCTATGTGCTTTGATATGAGCACATTGGCTGTGGTTATGAACCCAACATCTAGTTCCCCTTCGAGCACAAACACCACCTCGGTGGCGCGAGGGTGGGTGTGGGGCGGGTTGAGGCCATCTGGGGCATAGTCAATCCTTGCCAGAGAGACTCCAAGTGTGTTGAGTCCTGGGATTTTCTGAACATTGGCTCCAGTCACCAAGGAACCAAAGGTGTTGTTGGTGGCTCCTGGCTTGGCTAGTATGTTGGAGAAGAAATCAGAGGCATTCACCTTCGAAGCCTCTTTGCAAGTGAATCCATTCACTGACACACCTGTTTTCCATCAATAGATTTTTCAAGGAGATAATTAAATCACAGCCACTAATTGTCATTAAAATTGTAAGAAAAGATTACATTATAGAACTCTCATTTCCAATCATGGTGGGAGAGTTATGACTATTTTTTTATTGTTTTCGTATACATTTAGTAGGGCTAATTTTCGTTAAAAAAATTTCATACATAATACTCAAACTAGTAAGTAACCCGTGCAATGCACGAGTGTTTTTAATATTTAATTTGCAATATTTTTTTAGTTGATGTTATAAAGCTAATAAATATATGACATATGTCAACATTTTTAAACACGCGTAAGATCACATGATATATTGAAGTCCTCAATTGATAAAATCAAAGTAGACACAATGACTAATATTAAAATTGTTCATCTAAAGTTTATGTCATACCAAAATCAAACAACGTAATTAAGTTTTGATAGCAGAAATAGAAAAACATCCAACAAATACTTATGTAGCAATAGTCTTAACACAATGAAGATCTTATTTCACTTCTCTATCTTGACACATTTTAATTCTTTAGTTGAGGAAGCTTGTGGAGATTTTATTTCACTTCTCTATCTCAACACGTTTTAACCATAGTTCAAAAGTTATTTTTTCATAATAAAGAAAGTTAATATATGACTGATAAGAAATAAAGATTTTATGGTCGTTTGAAGTTAAGGATGCAGTGTCATCATCAACACGTTTGGAAGGAATAAGCATATACAAAATTACGGGGTATTTATTTCTTTTAAAAATTTATTATATTTAATTACATTTTAATATTATTGACTTCTTTTATTTTAAAAATTTGTGAGGTTAGATCAATACAAAATAAATTAAGCAAGCAATATAAATAAAGAAATAAGAAGAATATCTAAAGATTAAAATATTTTTCAATAAATAGGAAATAATTTTATGACACATTAGGCTAATAAAGTGACTTCTTTTTTCACATTAGGAAATAATTTGATTTGATAGAGTGAGAAATTGTTGGGTTGATAAAGTGACACATGTCGACATATAAGAGAGTCTTTTTTTTAAGAGTTGCTGAGGTTTAAGATTGAGGACTCACAATTAATAGATACAGTAGTAGATAAATTACATGATTTAAATTTTTAATAAATAATTATTTGAATTCCTTAATTATCGCAAATCATGATTTAAATTCGGAAATTTGATTTGATAGAGGGAGAAATTGTTGGGTTGATAAAGTGACACGTGTCGACATATAAGAGAGTCTTTTTTTTAAGAGTTGATGAGGTTTGAGATTGAGGACTCACAATTAGTAGATATAGTAGCAGAGATATGAAATTTTTCTCACACTAAAAATTAAGTATGTGTCACTTGAAATAGCACTAATTCATTCTTGGCATGTTAATAATAATGAAAACAAAGCTACTTGGTCAGCTGGTGTTAACTAATACAGGGAAGAGAGAAATCAATTACTTAATCATGATAGTGGGAATATTTTACTATACTCAACATGATTAGACAGTGGAGTCAGTAAAAAGCAAAATTAAAGTAGTTGGTGGAAGTAGTATGCCTTATTGATTGTCATTGGTTGAAAGAAAATTAACAAAAAAAAAAGAGTAAAGAAAAAGGATCAAATCTAAATCAGAAAGAAAAAATAAGAACATTTTCAAAGAATAGGGGGCGGGAGAGGGGGTACTAATTTTCAGCTTGGATAAATGGAAGTTTGCATAGTCCTCTATTCTGTATAGTCTTTACACAACAGAACATCAGACTAAACAAGAATACTAGGGTGATATTAACATGTTTGCATCAGTTTCTCCTTCATCAGAATCGATTTTAAGACACGCAAGTTATTCATATAAGCTTGTTTCAATAATTGATACCGACTTTAAGATTAATGGTAGAAAGATTTTCAAACATGTACGTAAAAGGGTACCTGAGGCAGGGTCGGCAACACAGAGGTCTTGAAGAGAGTCAGGATCTGATGAGGAAGCAGTGGTTAAGAGCAGAGCCAGAGCCACAAGAAGCAGCGAGTCAACGAGGTTCATGATGATGTGTATGAAATTGAAATGAGAAGCAAGTAAGCAACTAAATAAAAGAAAATGGTTCAGGAAGCTAGTCAGAGAGGAAGAAATCAAAGAAACAATTAAAGAAAGAAAGAAAGAAAGAAACAAGTTGGTTGGAAATGGAAAATGTGGGGTTTTGTGTATTTATAACAAGTCAGAGATAGAGAGAGAGAGAGAGTATCTAAGGTTGGGTTGCAAGTTAGCACTAAACGTGCCGGTTCTTCATTTGTTTCTGTCAACCCAAGTCACCAACCATTTCTTTTCTTTTTATCTTTTGGGTTAAGAATCAAGATCACACCAACCATTTTTCCAACTTAAACAAAAATCAGTCTCTAAAAGAAAACTTAAAAGAAAAATCATCCAAACCCAAAGCAAAGGAAAACAAAGGCCCCATAAGCAAAGATCCTCTCTGGGCTCGGTTTTGGTTTGGGCCCTAACATGTTTTCATTTCAAATTTAAATAAATTATTTGCAAATATATATTATCCTCTAATATAAGTGTTTTTCAAATTCCAACGTTCATATTGTATAAGTTTATCCATCAATTTACTTTAATTATGCTTTAATATTGTAACGTAATATTGTAACGTTAATAAGTCTCTAGTTTAAACTAATTATACTTTAATATTTACATTCAAATTAAATCTTTAATTTAAAATTATTATATTTTTTTGAAGGAAAAATGATTGTATCTTATTG
Source organism: Acmispon strigosus (assembly GCA_030819835.1). NCBI lineage: Eukaryota > Viridiplantae > Streptophyta > Magnoliopsida > Fabales > Fabaceae > Acmispon > Acmispon strigosus. The sequence goes on along the minus strand of JAUAMA010000003.1, from coordinate 65,132,342 downwards.
CCTATACTTATTGAATTGAGATCATTTATTTTGAATTATATCAAAATATATGTCAATATGATAATTTGAGTTTATTTATATGCAAGATTTTTTTCATATTTTTAAATTTTTTTATTATTACAAACTAAATTATTTGCTTGTTCTTTTTTATGTTTCTGATTTTATACATATTAGTATCTTTTACTTGATAATAAGTTAGTTGTGCTTCGATCCCTACTAGATTTACTGGGAAAGGGAGTGTTCCTAGTGGATTATGAGGAATGCAATTTCAGATTATTCCCTTGATACTGCAGCCTGCAATGCTTGTACTGTGCTTCAATGAGGTAGCATTTGTCTTTTTGACTTTGTTTAATTTTTATTACTTTGTGCTGCATAAAAGTGAAGTGTTTAGCTTTTGTAATCTAAATGGTAGATGTCACTTCAGCCTTAAGGGATCCAAGAGTCTAAGGGAGTGCCCCAACAATCAGGATACCTACGAAATGGATGTTGAAGAATGATGATTGACTGCCAAAGAAGCAAAATATAATGCCAAATGCATACTGCCATACTCGTTTACTTTTCTAGTTAATTAAGCTATGGTTTTTAACTATAACTAGATCTATAACTGTTAAGTCGTGTTGATCCTACTGCAACTTATTTAACCTACTATGGTCTGTAACTAATTCACGATTGTGGTGACCGTTGATGTCTTGATGCTACTTGGTGCTACTTTTAAATTAAGTTCACCAATGATTATGATCTAGTTTGATGTCCAATGTGGAATGTGTCATGAAATTTGGGCTAAATAACTGCAAGTTATTATATTTGAGCTTAGACTAGTTATGGGCCAGAGGCAGAGTCATGAATTTATAGATTTTTTTAGATAATGGGCTTTTTTTTATCAAACAATGCATTTGAGTTGTGTGAAAAAAATTGTTAGCTTTTTTTTATTTAAAAAAACATAATTTTGTGAATAACACAAAAAAATTCTAAGTAGGTCAAAAACAAAGGCCCAACCTGTCTAAACCCACCCGAACCCAGTCTGAACCCGCCTCAATCCAACCTGACCAACCCGACTCTAGCCGCGGTCGGAATTGGCCAGTTTATTAGTAACTCAGTCTCGATTTAAACAAGTATACCTTATTTCACATGCTGTCATCATGTAATTAATAAGTATTGAATTACATACACTGAAATGAAATGGTGATTTTCAAAATGGAAAAATAAGAAAAACCTTTCTTTGTTTATGTTCTCCAGTATATTTTCAATTGAGCCATGTTGACGTATGAGCTTCAAAGCTGTCTGGCCTCCAATCCCTGTGACAAATGATTAATCATTTACATTTACCTTCTATACATATGAATATAGAGATTGAAAAGCGATCACAATACTCAACTTCGACACAACATACAAATAAATAGGGTACTAAATTACCTCGAATGTTATCACAATAATCACACCCAGAAATCAATAAATTGGTCCATGGTCAGATTTAACTCCTCCAAAATCTGAAACAAAAAGAAATATCAACAAGCAGATGAAATGGTGAAAAACTCATGCATGTTGAAAGCTCCAAGGACCTTCGCAACTTCAAATTCCATCACTGGAACTTTTTTTGAGATAGGATCCATTAGATGGCGAAGAAATTTAGGAGCACCAAACGTCAACGAATCCATGTCTTCAGATAGTAAACACATAACATAATAAATACTTGAGTATAATGCTATATTGTCACCTCTACGACGGGCACTCCCATGAATGTGGCTAAGAATCAAAGACCCACCTTCACTGTCCGTTTACTGAATTTTTCAACATCCTCCTTATCGGGTTTAGTCAAGATTCAGAAACCTTCTTCTTCTTCTTCTTCTTCTTCTATTTGTGTTTTCGTTACCAGCAGCAGGTGAAATTTTGGTGTTTGAGATTCATGTGTCTCAAAACAAATACTTAAAAGAAGTATGCTATGCAAGCTCTGATCCAGAAACCTCCAGCAAACAATGGTCCTAACATGTTCAAGAAGCCCGGAAAACGATCCTTTAGTTTTATACGCGATCCAAACAGCCAATTTTCTGATTTCTCAGTTAATTCCTAGATTTCGCAGCAAATCGGCAGCTAATTCACAGCCAAGCCCAAGTTAAGTTGCTAATTAGCTAGAATTAGACCCCCAACTAATTCGATAGCTAATTGGCCTATCCCAGAGCACATTTTCGTAGCTAATTTTCGTAGCTGAATTCTTCGCAGCAATTTCAAAGCTAATTTCGTAGCTAACTTTCCACAGCAATTTCCTAGCCAATTTATAGCTAATTTCGTCGCTAAATTAGCAGCTAGTTTGCAGCTAATTTAAAAGCAATTTCGCAGCTAGTTGTCAGCTAATTTAAAGCTAGTTAACGGCTAATTTCGCAGCTAAATCAAAGCTATTTGACAGCTACTAGGCAGCTAAATCACAGCGAAATCACAGCTATTTCGCAGCTAATTATGAGTGTGCTTTTGGCCTAGACAGTGTATCAATTGAACTAATTAGAGATCAATAAACACAATTGGAGTGGTGTGGCATGAGAAAAGCACATAAGAAAGCAGAGAAAATGGAAAGCGCAGCAGGAGTAGCGAGAAATGAGGAGCTTTTTGCCGCGAGCGTCGTCGGAGTCAGAGGAAAAGGGCTGGTGAGACTTTTGGTTTTTCGGTTGGTGTTGGTGGGGAGAGACATGAAATGAAATGAGTAACAAACTCATCAAAATCTATTATTCAACACCACTCCATCATCCTTCAGATGCTACACTATATGGACATTTCTTTCTTTTTTGGTAATAAATTTCTTCTTTTTATTTTACTTTTTTTGCGACTTAAATAAATAAATAAAACTAGAGAATATAACCAACAAATATGACAATGATAAGTTAGTTTTCTAGAATAGTGAAAAATGGCTTATTATTTACATTATTATATGGAAAATGATCTATGGCAAGACATTTTCACCGCACACCATGCTCGATATAGTGTCTAGGTGTGCACAACTTCCTTGTTATTATATTCACATACGGTCACTCACAATCATGCAATTTGACAAAAGGATTGCGGGGAAATTGCCCTCACCCCTCTAAGGTTTATTATTATTGCACTAACTTATCCTTTATTTTGTAAAATATATTGACATTTCCTCATTTATATATCATTTCAAATAACAAAGAGATCTTGAATGTTATAATGATAAATTTTAGTTGAGATTAGTGCAATAATGATAAAGCTTTGGGGAGGTTGGTGCAACATTCCCAATAAAATAAGGGTAGTGTCTTATTAAATAATAGATGAGATCAATACAACAATGATAAACTTTAGGAGAAATAAGTAATTTGCCCAAAGTATATTGATAGATATAGCATGTTTGGCTAGGTACGCGTAAACTAACCCCTACTAGGGATGACAACAGGTCATTCGGGTTCAAATTTTGCCTACCCAAACTCTCATACCCGAACCTGACCCCAACCCCGACAGGTTTGGAACAACGAAACTCATCCAGGACCCGACCCTAAACCCGTTGTGACCCCAGACTCGCACCCTACCCCGACCCGATGGATAGGTTTTTTGCGGGAAAACAAACGCAGCTTAGACTTAGGTCACTTTGTTGCATACATGTTTTGTGTCATTTTGAAAAAAAATAAAAAATGTGCTACCTTAGAGTTCAAATATAACTGTCTGTTAAAATATGATACATTACTACAAATTTGTCCTAAGTTGTTGACTCATGGACTAAAGGCATATCATATTATACTATTTAAACACAAACTATCATGGACTAAAAGTCACCAATCATATTAAAAACCACTAATTTTCTTTTGTTTCAACGAAACCACTAATTTTTATGATTATAGGTATATAAGAGGTATGGACTATCACCAAACCCAAACCCAGTTATAATATCACGTAAAACTCAAACCCATACAAAGAGGGTTTTACCCATCAAATCGGGTTAGGTTCGAGCTCATACCCACGGGGATGAGTTGAATTTGCCATTCCTTCCCAAAACAAAAGTTAATGACAATCAATTCTGTCCACTTTTTCAAACACGCACAAACTTGTTTCGAAAATGAGACAAGTTCATCTTGCTTTATTTTTCTATTTTCTAAGTAGTAATATTATTCTTCCTCGTACATAATTTTTCCATGATTACCCTTGCCTCGAGATGTTTAATTTTCAATCATATTTTGATAATATTGGATTGCAAGTTTTGAAAAAGTTTCAGTCTAGGTTGGGAATTAGGTGCAGCAAGTTGAACTAGATCTAACCAGTACTCATCTAGAAAAATAAACTAGATAATAATTTTTATTTTTTTGGTATAAGATAATTATATATTGATTTAGTGTATACGAGACTAACAAAACCTAAACTTGCAGGGAATAGATCCTCTTAATTGTAGAAAAAAAAACCATATCAATGTTTACTATCCAACCATTGATTATTTTTTTCGTTTAATAAGTAAAGAAACAAAAAAAAAGTTAAAATTAATGGTTAGATGGTGAAACCTGATATGATCAAATTTTTTTTTTTTGTAATTGAGAGGATCCATTTCCAAATTTCTAATGACTCTTGCAACCACAGTTGAGTTGGTTTGTGCAAATATCAATGAAATGCACAGGATAGTGAAATAATCACGAGGAGAAAAAGTAATGTAACCCATAAAGAAAAACTAATCCAAATATCCCAGATGAATCAGTACATCTCAAATTGTGTATGCTAGCTTACATTAGTCAAATTACAAGTCTACTTCACATAAATATCTTACAATTTGGCAGACTTCGCATTAGGATTGCGAACTGATCCTCCTTGATACTAACATAAAAAAAACAGAGAAAATGAGTAGAGTCAGATCTAAATGCACGCAAAAGGGAAGTCACATAAGGTGGTGAAAAGAAAAAAGAGATCCAAAATACTCACCTGATCAACATGTAGATGACCCCTCCAATTTAAGAGACATTCAACTATTTCTTCTTCCTACCACTACTGCCCTTAGTTTTTTTATTAGTCTCTTTAGCATTATTCTCAGGTGTTTCCTATCAAAAAGAAAAGAGAACATGTCAAAGCATGAACCTTTCAAACCAGAATAGTAACTTGTTCTGTGCTGCTTTCAATTTCTGGCATTATCTTTTTTTATTTTGCTTAGTTAAACAATCAGCAGATATTTTCAAACGAATTATGCTTCATTCAGCCATTTCAAGCAGATCAAGGGCATCTTTACTAGCTGTTCAACCTTTCCTTAAAAAAAGCAACAAAGCCAGGAATACCATACAAAAGTAATAAATGATGTCAGAAGCCCAAAGGAGAGAAAGACTGCACATCTACAGAAACCAAATGGGACAATGAAACCCCCCTTCAAAGTAGCTTAATGGAGGACTTTGCCAAGTACCCTACCCAAAATCTTGATCAATACATTAAGTAGCAAACCGAAGCAGGATGCCAATTTCAACGTTGGGCTCTATAATCTATTTATCATTATAGAACCTTACAACTCAATGTTATAGCAATGAAGATAGCATTCAACTGAATTCTTGAGGTATAAAGTCGAAAAGCAAAACCAGAACTTACAAACTCATATAGAACATCTCTTTTGGTCAAATTAAAAAATTTAAACCCCTTCCCACCATTATATGGGAGCAGGGCTTGTCATACCAATAGTGTCACACTGGAGCAGCCAATGGTGCCAGTTATAATGAATGTTCATTTGGATATACATATAATGTATTATTAGAGAGAAATAAAGAAATACGGTAGCAAAGAAAAGGAGGATAAGCTATCTCCTTAACGACGACAAGTTTAAACATAACAAACTATATCCACACCCTATATGCTAAAGGAACTAAAAGCAAAGCCACAAACAACATATCTAAGTTATGAGATATACACTGTTGGTTAAAAAGTATGACTCGAGCAATGCACCAAGGCTTGACATAACTTTTAAATTTTAAAATGCAAAATTAGTAGAAGAATTATTACTGTCAGAATAGATCACAATAAGCTTTAATTTATCATTCCACAAAGTCACTGGAATGATATTACTAAAAGATAGATTATGCATAAGCATTAGATTGACTATGAAAGTTCACCAGGGCAATTCAGCTTCAGGCACCAAAACAGACACCTCTAGACAATGGCACAGATACATTGGAACTCAGATTATATTGTAAGCTCAACTTGCCAAAAACCATGGGCCTTGACCAGTTAGAAAGTTGCTGAGAGAACATCTTATGCTCAATTGCTGGTTTGAAAGATCTAAGCATGCATTTGCTTTCCTGTCATTAAGTGCAGTAAAAATTATGCTAGCATAGATTCCTACTTAACATGGAAAAAGATTCATGTTTCAAGTACTTAAATTCAGATGTGGAAGGAAGGACATCCCATCATTGCTGCCATTTCTTTTAAAAAGAAGGGAATTGCGGGTGGGGGGCTTGAAGAGCTACAAATCTACGGTAAGTGAAGGAATGGTAGGATTAAAGATATTGTTTGGTATACAAATCAGGGTTTTTAATTGTTTTATTTCTGTACCGAACAACGTTCATCATCACATTTTCAAGAAATCTGATAAATAATCTCCCGTATTGAATATAAGAATAGTGCATCTATATCTCGGACTTCAATAATTTATGCTCACAACATTTCTTTTGCACACAATTTAAGTTAATGGGACTTTTCATGGAATGAAACAGTTTCTTCATTATTCATATGACATAAGGTAACAAGAATTATTTAGTTTCAGGCAGATAAATAGGGAAAAACTGAATCAAAGCCAGTTCAAAGTCTGACAATCTAGCCAGGCTTTCTTCAAATAATTCTGAATGTTAAGAAATAGTGGAGATGATTGACGTAGTGGGTACATACCTTCCGTTTGATGGGTACAGATGAATTTGGGGCTGGCTTAAAGAATGACTCCAAACTGTTGTTTACAGAATATTAGGTAAAAAAATAAGTAGGAAAAGGACAAATAAATTTATAAGGCTCATGTCCAAAGAGTCAAGAGTCCCTTACCGGCCTTGTGAGGACTTGTTCTTTGCAGCTTTAATTTTTTCTATTGCCTAACATAGATAATAGAGATCATAACAAATATATTTAGTGAAGAAGTAATGAAAGCCCACTAGACACTACTCAAACAGTCAATAATAATCATACTTAGCTTCCTACCTTTGTCACCCTGTCACTGTTGAACCCATTTTCATTAACCAGAAATGTAATTAATCCCTGTAAGAAATAATGCACCCAAGTTATCTTGCCAAAGAACTCAGTATAGAGTACGTAAGCCCATGTGCCTTTGAAAAGATATTTGAAGTTCTCAAATAAAATAGTTACTTACTTCTTCATCTGGAGCTGACCACTTCAGATTAAGTTCCTCGTCTCCAGTTATGACCATTGGTTCCTTAAAAAGCCGTCGAGCCTCCTGATACGGCCAATCATCTGGTATCTGGTACCTGAATCAATATACTCGCTATAAGTATTCTTGAGATATATTCAGATATGTTCTGTTATGGTTGATTATTTTTATGATAGATTAGAATAAGATACATGGCTATAGTAAGAAATGGCCTTCTGTTATGATAGATTAGGATGCAATAGGATGAGAAATATTGTAATGTTATGATAGATTAGGATAAGATAAGATTTTATTGTTTAGACTTTGTGGTTGACAAGAAAATCTTGTCTATAAATATTGTACTTCTGAATCAATCAATTATTTAGAACATATCCAGTTTCAAAAAGTGTTACTAAGGATGAAAGATCAGCTCACAAGTAAATATTGTGAACCTTGGATTCAGAAGGAGAATTTAGCAGCATAATTGAGCTGTATGCTACACTAGATAGATTATACGAATAACTAACAAGCTCCATTAACATATTACAACATTCACAAATTCTAGCCATGATATAACCATATGATATAAACAAATTACAAAAGCAAATAGTCAGGGGTACATTGTCATATTAGTAAACTCATTAAATTTAGAAGGGCTCTAATATCTGAGCCAGATGTCTGATTGCTAATGCTATGCAAACAGAACAGAGAGAAACAAGTATACCTTATTTCACAGGCTGTCATCATGTAATTAATAAGTATTGAATTACATACACTGAAATGAAATGGTGATTTTCAAAATGGAAAAATAAGAAAAACCTTTCTTTGTTTATGTTCTCCAGTATATTTTCAATTGAGCCATGTTGACGTATGAGCTTCAAAGCTGTCTGGCCTCCAATCCCTGTGACAAATGATTAATCATTTACATTAACGTTCTATACATATGAATATAGAGATTGAAAAGCGATCACAATACTCAACTTCGACACAACATACAAATAAATAGGGTACTAAATTACCTCGAATGTTATCACAATAATCACACCCAGAAAGAATGCACAAATCAATAAATTGGTCCATGGTCAGATTTAACTCCTCCAAAATCTGAAACAAAAAGAAATATCAACAAGCAGATGAAATGGTGAAAAACTCATGCATGTTGAAAGCTCCAAGGACCTTCGCAACTTCAAATTCCATCACTGGAACTTTTTTTGAGCTAGGATCCATTAGATGGCGAAGAAATTTAGGAGCACCAAACGTCAACGAATCCATGTCTTCAGAAGCCACAGCGTAAACCTGTAATATATGAAATGTTCCACATAAATTCTATTGAAAGTTTGCATTAAAGGAACGTTGCCAATTAATTTGAATAAATGAATTGAATAGTTTACATGAAGGCAGGTCACAAGTTAGGATTATCAGTTGGAAAATATGAAAGGAATAAATATCGGAAATTCAAATGGATTTTATAAAAAACTGTAAAAATATAAGGCAACGTTTATGGTTCTTATCTTATTGTTCATAAAGGATTAATAATAATATTTTGAATTTCGGTTTCGAGAATTCTGGTCGCAAAACAAGGTGATAAACAGTAGATATGAACTTACCTTTCCAGCTTTGCAAAGAGCAGCGCACTGAGCCTCTGCTTCTGATGGTGCCTGTGGAATATGAAGCCTTAACCAGATAGTAAACACATAACATAATAAATACTTCAGTATAATGCTATATTGTCACCTCTACGACGGGCACTCCCATGAGTCTTAAAAGTTTTTGGCAGTCTTCATTATGCTGCTTTGTCACCTGTAAGAAAATAGAGATACAGACTCAACAGCAGGCACCAAACACCATGCTTCAGCCCATAATACGCAAAACTTCTCAAATGAATGTGGCTAAGAATCAAAGACCCACCTTCACTGTCCGTTTACTGAATTTTTCAATATCCTCCTTATTGTCAGCCTAAAATGAAAAGAAAAAGCAACCCAGGGATAAACATTTTGATATAATACAAGAAATTACACTCACAAAAGAAACCATTGAGAAAAGTCAATAACAAACTGCATATACCTTTATGGCTTCTGACAAATCCTCAGTAGCCTCAGCTCTCTTCGAGAGACTACAGCAAAGTTTTAGAATAAAAAGCATTATAAGGAAATTTTAATAAGTAACAATTTTGCATTAGAAGTATAAAACGACCCTAAACCACCAAGAAAAAAAAAATGTCATCCTCTATAAATAACAGAAAATCCACGCAAAATACCGTTTTGCGAGCTCTTGTTTCTTCATATCCGGGGGCTTCCCATCAAAAACATATCTTCATACAAGGATTAGAGAAAATCAACGTGGGCACACAGGTGATAAAACGCTCATTCTCAGAAAGTACCAATGAAAGAAAGACAAAAGGAAATTTTGTTTTTTGATGAAAAAAATTACACTGGCTTCATCCCGGATTCAAGAAGTCTAATTGTCCGCGTAAACATCCCTTGCAAATGACTGTGAGATACAAAACCAATTAACCAACTCCATCATCACACCCACATTACTATAATAAGAAAGAATTAAGCTTTATTTGACTGAAAACTACCTTGTAACTTCGCCGGCTTCATTCGTTAGTGTATCGGCTCCGCTCCTTCCTACGACAATCTACACCAAAATCAAAGACACATAACATAACCTTACTGTATCAGTATCGTGGTTGAAATGAACTATGCTACGTATTTCGGAGGAGTAGCAAGCAGTACTCACAAG